>JAPDVU010000012.1:1102500-3502500 GCA_026230045.1 Corynorhinus townsendii
TGCAGGTGAACTAGGCTCCTGGCCTACAGGCTGCTAAGAGCCTGAGGTCATGGGCATGCTTTATGTCCTGTGGTTTGTTTCTGTGTGAGACATATGGTGTGATTCTTAGCTGTGACCAGGAGAGAAGTTACTCAGTTGGGGTAAGCTACTTAGCCTCTCTGTCCCTCAGTTTCTATATCCTCAAAATGGGACAATAACACTTACATGCATGCTATTGTGAGGGTTAAATAAATTCAAATGCATAATAATATTTTATCAGCATATTTTAAGTACTGGATAAATATTAATTTTTTTCTAAGTAGTAATAATAATGCAGTGGTTGGTCATTAAATCCTGTAATGCTTGTCCTAAAAGATCTATGTTAAAATGCACATAGAAGAAAACATAAAATAGGGAGACAAATGGTCACATACCTGGATTCACATTCCATCAGTCAACTCAGAGGTTCCTGCTCAGACTGAAGGGGCAGTGAGGACAGGAAGCTGGCCAACTTGGATACCACGCAGTACTGTGGATAAAGTCAGACACACTGCACAGTGTCTGCACCAAATAGAAAACCAATATGAGACCCAAGATGTGTTTTGTTAACCTTTTATAAGTTAAGTAAAAACTTAAGAGTGTCCAGGTTTTTGAATGCTTGTTTCCTCCAAGACCTGACGAAGCATTAAAACACCCCTGGCCACCATAGTTGGCATGCTTTCAGTACGCCATCCTGAAGGCTCTTGGGAACCCGGGTTTGCTGTGACAGTGTTTGAAGGCAGAGCTGACTAGTTCTGAGTAAACATGGAGCCTTTTCTGTTTCTAAGCTGGGTTTCCAATCCATTTGACAGCTGAGGACAGAATGTGTTTTGGTCTTAGGATTTGGAAACTATAGATGCTGTGACAACAAAAATTAAAATAGCAGTGTTTATGTCACAGCCTCCCCTGTGGTTCCTCAGCATATTCTACTGTAGTAAGTCACTCAGCATGCACCCACTGTCCTTGGTGTCCAAATAGGTTTTTAGAAACACTTAACTTGTTTAATATTGACAATTAGACTGTAACTGTTGGTGAGAATGGTGTGTTTTAGATTAACATGCCATATAAACAGCTTATGCAATATTTAAACAAGTTCATATGTAAGTAGTTATTGGTTAAATTTCATGTTGTAATGCACACTTTCAATAAAATTGGATATGCTCTGCTGAAAAGGGATGGCTAGATTTCTATAATTAACTATTTACTAAAAAATGTTGCATGTTCAAATGATCAATAAGAAATCTTACATTGTAGAGTATAAATCATGTGAGAGATTTTTTTTTTCTGGTCACTTTCAAAAATTTAATAAATGCTAAGCAGCCAGATTATCAACACCAATAATAATGCCATGATGAAATAAAACAGTTTATTTTGTCCTAATAATGTAAATATGTATTTTAGAATTCATATCAAGATTTAAAAGGATGTTTCTAACCAAGTCATGATGAATTTGTTGAATTAAAGGATACCCGAATAGACAACAATTGCCAAAGCAAATTGGATAGTTTTTGGAAAGAACCATTCAAACTTCTATTGGAATTTGTGGGATTAGAAAAATAATGCCGACTGTGAAGGGTTCCAAGAACTGGGTTTGCTGAAGCCCTTCTTGAGCCTTAGTCATGCTTGTTCCAGGATATCAGGGCCCATGTGTCTTTGAATCAAAGTCTGACAAAGATAGATACCTGATCCAGAAACTTGTTCCCAGGAAAAAGAAGTCGGATATACCTCATTCACATTCCAATCATATGGATACTGCACAGTAGTTGTCCCGCCTACCATATGTCAATCATCTACTTCAGCTGTTTTATGAACTTGGATCACTAATACCCAGTGATTGGTACAACAAAAGAATCAGGATTTGTTTAAATTCATTTATATGGGAAAAATATTTTACTCAACACCTTTTTTTCCCCAAGGTAGTACAAATATATACATACATAATACATACATACATACACACATACATAAAGTACCCACATGTGAGTTTTTCTCTGGTGTCCAAAAGAGATGGGTATCAGTTTATAATTTTCCTACAGCTTTCTGTAAAAAAAAAAATAGATATCATATTTTCCAATTAACCCTTGCTTTCATCTTTAAGTCTAAAATAACATTTTTATATATATTTTTTAATTTATAGGAATCCATTAATTTTTTGAAGTAAGAATTAAAGTTATTTTTTTTCGGAATTCATTGTTAGCTTTTTCCTCTCATATTGTTATTACTTATATCTTCTTTCTATATATGTCTAATAGGTAAAAATGTGTAGCTTAAAGTGTCTGTCTGGCAGTTTATTTCCTTTTCCTTTGCAATTAAGTTAAATTAATTTACTTCTAAATCTATATTGTCTGCCTCATTTGTAGTCTCTTAAACTTCTGATTAGAAAATGGCAAACAAAATCTGGTTTACACTGCAGTTTAGATACATCAAGCAATAGTGGTCATTTCTGACACTCAAGGTGGATGCCAGGATGGTAAAAACCATCTCCGTGGTGCAGCAACAGATGCCAGTAGATTTGCTCCTGAAGGCTAGGCCATTATTGCATAATGTGTACTCCAATTGCTTACCTTTCAAAGCCATATCAACAGCCCTTGGTGTGCGAGTCCCAGTGCTCCCACTGGAAATGCTAGGGTGACAGATGTCTCACAAAGAAGGGTCAGGTCTGTAGCCTGGTCTCATCACATTATGTTTAAGGTTAACAGAGGTAAGAAATGCATATAATTAAACATGCCAGGAAACATAATTACGGGACATTGCTTGAGAACTGTTTAGTAAAGATTGTCTTTTAATTGCTATCTTGCTAGGAGAGACAAGAATGAATGAGGTTGTCACAATTTTCCAGTCAGTCTTACACTGTTGCATTTTTGTAATTGCTCTAGAAAGGTTGTGGATTGAATTCAGGAACCTGCTTTCTTGTCCCATCACAGGACAAGTCTTATTTCCTCTTCTCCTCCAATTTGAGTGTGCAGTGCCCTCTGGCATACCCTCTTGTTACTCCAGTGTCTTCACACTCTTTCTACCTCACTTGTGTCCACACCATGGAAACTGACCTACAGGGGACCTGACCAGTCAGAATAACCAATAATTACATTCCTTCTGTCATAATTTTTTCCTTTGATGTTGTCTGTGCCAATTTGACATTTGGAATAAAATTGTTACAGCTAGGGATCACCATCATGGATTATTTTATGCAAATGGAGGATCTGAGCACAGTTTTGTCCAATTCTCAAAGTCTGTACCCTAGTCCAGTGGTCAGTCAACTATAGTGCACAGGTCAAATTTGGCCCAATACTTGTTTCTTTAAGGCCCTGGAGGTAAGAATATTTTTTTACATTTTTTTTAATTGATTGAACAAAATTTTTTAAGATTTTTATGTGAAATTAAACTGTCAGTGTCCATAAGTAAAGCTTTATTGGAACACAGCAATACCCTTTCATTTACATATTGTGTCTGACTGCTTTGTACTCTACATGCAGAGTTGAGTAGTGGCAATAGAGGTCACATGGCCTGCAATGCCTAAAATACCAGCTGGTCCTTATAGAGCAAGTTTGCCAAATATAAACATTTACAAAGTTGGGTGAAAGGCTAGTGTAGTCCAATGGTTCATGGTAGGGACTGCAGTGGTCTGTAGAGCCAATGACCCAGCTCAGTCTTCTCCAGCCAATGGTCACCATGTGGGAAGGCTAGATTGCCAAGTTTTCAGGATAAGAAAGCAAATGTAACTTTTGTGTGATTTGAAAAAAACACCATGTAAGGGAAACTTAATTTATCTGTGGGTCAATGTAGACATGCCAATTAAATGGAATGTTCGTATCTTTGGGATGTGAGAGAAAACGGGAGCTCCAGGAGAAAACTCATGCAGACATGGGAGAATGTGCAAACTCCACATACATGGTGACTCTGGCTGGGAATCAAAAAAATATTTTTCTCAACATTATAATGAAGCGATGCTGACAAAAACAGCATTATTTGAGGACCTGCTGTATTTATGTAAGTATACATTTTGTTAGCACTCAATAAAAAGTTGATGAATAAATGAGAGTTAAGTAAATGTAAATGGATCTATAAGTACACATACATATAAATCGTTCTATACATATATTTCATTATTTATCTGTTATATAGCTGTCATATTTACTTATATGTCAGATAGATAGATAGATAGATAGATAGATAGATAGATAGATAGATAGATAATGCAAGGCCTTCTGCTTTTATCTGAATGTTCAGAGAGATTTCCATTTAGTCTACCATTCCACATGTAGTTATGATACACCTCCAAGGGTCAGGCCTGTGCTAGGAATTGCTCATTTATTCAGTAAAATGATCATATTATAGGAACACATCAGAGAAAAATGTATAACCCATCACTGGGGACCTCCCCTGGCTGAGCCAAGTCCCTTGGCCCTGCTTCACAATGGAGACTGGACCACAGTGAGTATTCAGTAAACATGACCCATCAGTACTATTTACCAATTAAGTGTGGAAGAGACACCCTGGTGTCTGCTTTGCTTGCTTGAGAATGTGTGGTGTCACTTAGTAAAATAGAGACAATAGGGCAAGGCAGAAAAACATTTGGAGAGAGAGATGAACTGAATTTTGTTGTGAGATGTCCAGTTTGAGTTACAATGTGGGAATCCAAGTCAAAGTTCTCCAATAGAAAGATGTTTACCAGTATCTGATCAGTAGCAGAAAAATGTGGGCCAGAGGCAGACAACTGCATGTCAGTGCATGAAGGTGAGTGCTGATGTCAGGGAAGTGGACGAGCTGCCTGGGGTCAAGGGGTGAAGGCAGGAGGCTCAGAGTGAACTCTGGACAATATCTGCATTTAAGGTAGGGTCAGGGAGGAGTTTCTGGCAAAGGTCATGAGGGGAAAACAGGGCCGAGTAACACCATAGCAACGAAAAGGCAGGGTCAAGTACCCATTCAGAGCATGTCCTGAGATGTGACTTTTGACAAGAGAGTAGCTTTTGGGGAATCGGGAGGATGGCAGCTGGGTCTTTAGGAGAGGAAATGAATATAGATAAAAAGAGATCTATTTTTCCCCTAGAAGTTTGGCTATGAAGGAAAGGAGAAATACAGTGCAAAGTTCCAAATGGTTTGCATGTGTGACTGTGTGTGCATGCATGTGCTCACTCAGACTCTCACTTGTTCAATACTTAGTTAGTGAGCAAGTCGGAAAGGGCGGGTCCCCACATATTACTTGCTTTCACAATACCTGTGTGCTCTCATATATGATTGACCAAAGGCAGAGCCATCCATGAGACTATGGTGTCTGGGGTCATTGCCTCAGTCCTGAAGCCAGATGTATTTACCTGGAAGACTTCTGAACCACTCTGGACACAGAGCCTCTACCGGTCATACAAACATGGTGGAATAAATGCTATTCAAATATTTCCGCGGTTCCCTGACCTTGTATTTTCCTATTGGGGATCAGTTTTCAGTACCTATGCATGGACTGAACACACATATTTTTCAAGTTGACCACATGGATATGGTTCCATGGCCATCCAGATATGTAGCCAAGTGGAGGGCAGAGTCATCCCTCCCAGTACTTCTGCCATTTCCAGCTCCAATGCTGGGAGTATCAGAGCTCTGGGACCCCCGTTCCCAGAGGGAAGCTTAGTTCAGAACTCTTGTGATGTCCAGGCTGCCTTCTCAGTTGTTCTCACTCTGCCCTGGCACATCATCTTTGCATTTTGCTTCAGAAAGCTCATCTTTTGCATTTTGCTTCAATAACTTCCCTTAAACAGCACAAAACCCCTAATGATAAAGAAAGACAACATCTTGTTCTTGTTTTCAGTGAGGCCTACCAGCATTGCAAGGACTAAGTTTATTTTTATTTCCATATAACAGGATAGGAAACAGAGACATGAGAAAACCTTTCATATATATCTCTCTCTCTTTGTACACATGGTGTATGTGTATGTGTGCAACCAATGTTAACTTTGGAACCTTTTCAAACATTTGTTTAGAGACAGGGACATACGAAGCAGATCTTTCTGTATTTACTGACAGGGTCCTTGTGTGTTTTAAGGACGGCTGCCTCTCAAGCATGAGTTATATTATTTGACCGTTGGTTCTGAGATTTCATCTTGATTTTTCTGAAGCAACTTAGATCATATTACCCTTAACATGAAGTCAAAGTGTCCAAAAACACCCAACATATCAGTATTTTGAAGTTTTCAATAATTTCTGAGTATCTCAAGGTCCCCATCCCCAGAGCAGTGGACACCATCTTTAAAGGAATCACCGCAGATGTACAAGGCTTAGATGTCCTGTCATTGTGGTGCCGATCTGCTCATCCTTTCTTTTCTGCATATGCCCAAAGCTCCCTAGTGAATCGCCCCATATGCTTTCAAGCTTAAAAACACTGTTTCTTTCTATGAGCTGCAACCAAAAGAAATCACCATGTCAGTCATTCATTGGGTGCTGGCCCAGCATTAAAAAAAATCTATAATCCCCCTACTACTGATTGACATGTGGCTGGCACCAGTTCCCAGCTCAAGTTGAGGTTTACCCTGGGTTCTGATGGAATGTGTTCTCTCTTTATCTTCTAGAATTGATCTTCTTGGGTCCTGGATATTTTTTTTAAAACCAACTTTATTCAGGTATAATTACAAACAATAAAAGCACACATATGAAATACACATTTTAATGAGATATGAAAAATGTGTGTGTGAGTGAAATCACCACCCTATTTGTAATATGGAAACCTTCCATTACCCACAAAGGTTCCCCATGTACCCTTCCCAGTCAATCCCCACCCTTTATCTCTACTCCAAAGCAATCACTATCTATCACTATCAATCAAATTTTTCTTTTCTTGTATGTGTATAAGTAGAATTATACTTTTGTGCCTGACATCACTTGCTCAGAATAGTGCTTTGAATATTTGCCTATATTTTTGTGTGTACCAGTCAATTTTCTTCTTTTAACGGCTGAGTAGTGGTCATTGTTTGGATGTACCAGGATATCGATTCACCTGTTAATTAATATTTGTGTTGTTTCTAGTTTGGGGTAATTGCAATCAAAGTTGTCATGAACATTTATGTGCAAGACTTTGGGTAGATTCCTAGGAGCAGAATTGCTGAATAACATGGGAAGTGAGTGTTTAGCTTTATAAGAAACTACCAAATTGTTTAGCAAAATGATTGTACCACTTCCCACTCTTACCAGCTATGTGGTTGCTCCAGCCTCATGAAAACTTAATATTGTCAGTCTTTTCTAATTTCAGTCATGCTAATGGGTATGGAGTGGATCTCACTATGGCTTAGAATTGCATTTTCCTAATGACTAATGACACCAAGCATCTTTTCATGTGGGTATTATAAGTTTTGTTTTATGTCTTCTGATTATTGGGTTGTAAATGTTTGTATCCATTCTGGGCAGAATTTACTTGTCAGATGTGTGTATTGTGGAGCTTTGCCCCCACATTTGTTGACATGCCTTTTAATTTTCTTAGTGATGTCTTTAGAAGAACAGAAGTTTTAATTTTGATGAATTCCATTTAAAAAAAACTTATTAAATAACTAGTTATTTTAAATTACATTTAGATTTACAGAAAAGTTGACAATATATAATGGAGAATTCTCATAACACCCAGTTTTCCCTCACAGTTTCCACATCTTACATTAGCATGGTATACTTGTCACAATTAATGAATGAATATTGATAAAATATTGTTACAGAAGACTGGAAAAAAACCAAGCCATGCTTAGAGAAAGGAAGTTACATTTTATTAAGCGCAGGGCCAGAGAAAAATGTGCCTTTCAAATGCTGCCCCCACCCCCCAAAATGGAGGAAACCTTTTCTACTTATACTTTTCCTAGCTTTTTTGTCTCCCAAATTTGGAATGAGACTTGTGGGCCTTCTGGGAAAGAAGGCCTACGTGCTGGTAAGGGGCCATGAGACCATATCTCAAGGCCTTGCCTGGTGTCAGCACTGACAACTCTGTCTGGGGCATAGTCCACGGCCTCTCTGGAATGGGAGTAGTCTTATTTTCCTTATTATTTAAGCAAGCAAGTGTTTACAGAAGCCAAAATAGCAGGGTTAAAATTTCAAATAGCAGTTTTTATATAAGATGGATGCTTCAATATTACTTACTTTATTCTGTTTTCCTGTTCCAGGAATCCATCCATGATTCCACGTCACATTTAGTCATCATGTCTCCTAGGCTTCTTTAGGCAGTGAAAGTGACTAAGACTTTACCTGCTTTTGATGACTTTGCCAGTTTTGAGAATTCTGGTTAGATATTTTGTAGAATGTCCACCAACTGTGATTTGTCCGACGTTTTACTTATGACTAGACTGGGGTTATAGGTTTTGGGAAAGAAGACTACAGATATAAAGAAGTCCATTTCTTCATTTAGTTTTCGTTTAGGTTTTATTATTTTTGTGTCTTGAGAACTTTTTAACCATGATGAGGTCAAAACATTTTTTTCTACATTTTCATATAGAAAATGTATATTTTTAGCTTTTCAGTGAAGACTATGAAGGATTTTGAAGTACTTTTGTGGGTGGTATATCTATACCCATATTAACATATCTATATTAATCTATCTAGAGTCAAAATTGCAAAAGATTAACTAAATTTGACTACTAAAAATGTGGATAACCCAACAAAGGCAGGAAAGGCAAACTAAGGAATAAAAACTGGAGGAATAAAGTGAAAATAAATAATAAAATGGTAGACCTAAATCCAAATACATATATCAATAATTGCCTTAAATGTAAATGGTTCTAAATATACCAATAAAAATATAGAAGTTATAAAATAATTAAAAATGACCCAGTTATATAATGTCTATAACAAACTTACTTAAAAATTGATGAATTAGGCAGTTTACAATAAAAGAATAGAAAAATCATATATCATGAAAACACTAAGAAGAATTGAATAGCTCCATCAACCAATGGGATCTAATCAATATTTAAACAAGACTCCACACAACAGATAATGCACATTCTTTTCAAATGCACATGTAATATTCACCAAGATAGTTCATATCCCTCATCATTGGTTATGACAAACCTTAACCAAGTCAAGAGAATTGAGATCATTCAAATATCACTTTAGACCATCATAGAATTAAACTAGAAACCAATAAGAGAAAAATATCAAGAAAATCTTCAAATACTTGGAAATTAACCAGCACACTTCTATATAATCTATGGGGTGAAAGGGAGGTATCAAAGACATTAAAACATTTGAATATAAATAAAATTAAAACACACCATATTAAATCTGTAGGATGTATTTGAAATAGAGTATTGTGGGAACTTTATAGCATTAGAAGTGTGTATGAAAAAAAGGAGTAGTTCAAATAAAAGATTCATACTTCTTTAAGAAGCCAGAAAAAAAGCAAGAAAATAAACACAAATCAACAAAGGACCAGAAAATAATAAAAATAAGGGACCAATCCATGAGATTGAACAGAAAACACATAGAGAAAATGAAAAAACTGAAAGCTGCCTCTTTAAAATTATTAGTAACATTGATAAATTTCTAGCTAGACTCACAAGAGAGAAAAATAGATAGAAATAATCTCATAGATATTAAAGGGATAGATGGGCACACAGAAAACAACTCCACATAAGAACATTGACAACTTATTGAAAAAGGGTCCAATTCCTGGAAAAAAATTACATATAGTCTGAAAACTAAACAGTTAAAAAACAATCTAATTAAAAATGGGAAAAACATTTTGATAGACATTTCACCAAAGAGAAAGCAAAGAGCACATAAAAAGATGTCCAACATCCTTGTGCCATTAGGGAAATGCAACATAAGCCTATGGTGATAGCAACACAATGACCAGCACTGCTAAAATGAAGACAAGGTACAGTTTCAAGAGCTGGTGAAGATGAGGAGTAACTGGAACCCACATTGCTGGTGGCTATAAAAGATAATGCAGCATTTCTGGAAAATAATTGGGCAGTTTTTTTTTTTATCAACTTAACCATGCATTTGCCACATGAGCCACAACTCCACTCATGGGTATTTATCCAGAGAAATAAAAATTTATGTTCACCCAAAAATATGACTGCTTTAGGTTCATTGCATGTTCAGGAATTTTACCATGGGATGAACTACCAATAGAAATTTTAGTTATTACTTTAAGAACAGCTTTTTGCCCAGCACAATTAAATTTACTTGAATATTCACTTATTTCAATTAGCCTATTTAAATTAGTCTGAAAACTTGATTACTATTTTACTGTCAAATTTAATACTCTACCAACAATCTTCGTTTACCCCGTAAATATTAGTGGGAAGGATTATTTGCATTCTTGAGTAGGCTCTAAGCATTCCTGATGCTAGGCTGAATTTAGATATAGGGCAGCTGCTGTTGGCCAATATCAAGACTGCATTATAAAATTTACAAAAACCTCCATTAATCAAAAAAAAAAAAGGGTGGGGATAGTAGGGTAATATCATGTAAGGAAAGATATCCTATAAGTAAATTACATCTAGAAAATTTTTACTTTACAAAATTAATTTTCATTTGTAATGCTAACAGCAAGACACCCACAAAAAACAAACATGGGGTCTAAATAAGACAAAGGAAAATCGTTTGGGCAAAAATAAAAAGGATCCCAAATCAATTATATAGAAAAGATTGCTTTATTAACTTTTGGTTGAGAATATGTTTGTGTATTTTCAGAAAACAACTCCAAGACCATGTGGATTTCTGCAACAAAGAGGAATTGACAAGTCTGCTCCAACCATGAAGACAAGAGGAAAAACAGGCCAGAGATGGAAGATGCTGACAATGCCTTGCCACGCAAGCAGTCAGCAGCTGTGCACCGCTGCAGTGGCTTAGGACCAAACCAGAGAGGGTTGGAACTGCATTGCCATCATGTGCCCACCATCCAGATATCATTGCTGTCATGTACACATAAGGAACTGTTAGACATTGAAATGGGGACTCAGAACTGTTGGACATTGAAATTGGGACTCAAACATTTTTTTGTTGTTGTTATTTCATGTTTATTTCTAGTCTGCAGAGGCAAAATTTTTTAAAGGAAAGAAATGGGGGGGAAATAGATAAAGAGGCAAAGAAGCATTGAACAGACTGTCAAACTACATTGGGAAGGCAGGGGAGGTTGGCGAGGGGGACTGTAAGAGATCAACCAAAGGACTTGTACACGTGCACATAAGCATAACCAATGGATACAAGACACTGTGGGGGGGAGGGCAGGCAGGCGAAGGCATGTACTGGGGGGTAGGGGAGACCAGGGGGAGGACAATGGGGGGGAAAAAAAAAGGAGACATATGTACTACTATTTGTAATACTTCAATAAATAAATAAATAAATAAACAAACAAACAAACAAATAAATAAATATACAATAAAGTTAAAAAAAATAAAAACTTAAAAAAAATTTATGTTCACATGAAAACCTGTGCACAAATATATATGGCAACTTTATTGTAGTAGCCACACAGTGGAAGCACTCCAAGGGTCCTTTGCCAGGGAATAGATCATAGGCTCTGGGACGGCCACTGTGTGGAACACGACTCAGAAGTAACAAGGAATGTGCTTCTGATACAACTACTGAGTGACTCGCCAAGACATTGTGCTGAGTGAAAGAGGCTGGTTTCAAAGTTTACACACTGTTTCGCCTCATTCATAGCCCTATGACACTTTCAAGCAGGCAAAACCATGATGGAGAATAGATCAGCACTGCTAAGATTCAGAGGAAAGATGAAGCTATAACTATGGAGGGGCAGACAGAAAGCAGAGGCAGTTCCTGATGTGATGTCATGTTCTGGATCATGGCTGTGATAATATTGACACAAATCTATGCACATGTACACCACTGCACACCAAAAAGGCAATCTTATCCTGTGATAATTTAAAAAGAAACTGATGGGGGGAAAACAAATGGCTAGTAATAGTGGAATGGCTAGGTAAATTACAATAATGTCACTTGCTAAAATATTAATGATTGTAGCAACATGAAAAAGCAAATTTGTAATAATATGAAGTAAAACAGATTACACTACAAAATTGTGAATTATATGTAATCTGCATGGAAAAAATAAAAGGGAATAGACAAAGTGATAACCATGTTTTGCAGAATTATGGGTGATTTTTCTCTCGTTTTTCCCCCTACCATTGTTAGAATGGTGGTATATAAGTTTATGTTAAAAAATAATTTGACAAATATAAATTATTAAATTTGCTATTATGATAGAATACATGTAAATCTCATATAGAAATGCATAAAATTATAAAGTGAGTCCTATATTAAATAAATAATCAGTTTGAATGTTTTTATTTTCCGGCCTTTGTTTTACCTCTTGGGATGTGATTTTATAACTTTTTCCACATCACAGTGATGGAGTTCAGAAATTTGCAATATAATGGCAAGCACTTGGCTTGGCACAAAAATGAAGAAATTTGTGCAAGGTGAGATATTGTGTGTGAATTATAATTTTACAGTAAGCACTTTTAACATTGCGAAATGAATAATATCAGGAGAAACTGAAGTTTTTCTCTAATCTAAGGATTATGTGACATAAGCAAATCTTTTAAAAAATAGAAAGTGGACTAAAATGTCTTTACTCCATTGGTTGCTTATTTTTTCTGGTGAAGACAAAGACATAAAGGTAGGTTAGAGTCAGCCTTCAATCATTTCTTTATCAATTCAGCTTACACAGGGTCTCAAAATGTCTAATAGTCAGGAATTTCCCACTCTCAGGTGTTGGCAGAGGTTGCATTTAATACTAGTCAAAATGCACTTGGAGAAGCCAGGGGCAGACCTGCGATTAGAATGTGTAAGCCACAGAAGCAGTGCTGGCCACAGGGCTTACCTCTTGTTAGAGGCATAAACAATCTTGGCCAGTGTTCTTGCAGTTGTGTATGAAGAGGTGTGTGCGGGTGCCTGAGTGTGGTCTCTCTCTCTCTCTCTCTCTCTCTCTCTCTCTCTCTCTCTCTCTCTCTCTCCCTTTCTCTCTCTCACACACATATTCACAGAGAACAATTGCATAGTCTCTTGCATTGCTCAGTTATCACAGATATAGGCTGGGGACTGAGACACAGAAATAGAAATTAATTCAGATCAGCAGGATCAAAGAAAGCCTAGAAAAGCATCTGTTTGGGCTAGAGGCTAAGTCCTTAAAAACAAAACCAACAAACCCCACCAACAAACCAACACCTCCAAGTCTGAACGTGACCCCACCCCCAGGAGCCCCAGTACAAAGTCTGAGGGGGACCATTTGGCAGCTTTGAGTTTCCGTCCTTCTCTCTTGCCGGTGTCCCCGACAGAGCAGTGTTGTGATCCATAATTGCAGCAGATCCACAGCAGGTTTTGAGGGGCTTTCTGAGCCACGGTGCCCAAGCCGCCTCCATCTGCTGCCGCCTCCTGTGCCTCCCATGGGGGGCCCTGGCTAATTTTTCAGTCAATTAGCAGAGGGCTGCTTTTGTTCTGCCAGCGCAGCCCTGGGCTCTGCTTACACGGGAGCTGGCCTTCAGATGGGATGGGCTTGCAGAAGCATATTGTGTTGGTTTTTTCCATGACCTTGTGACACTGTTGGGCAAACGTTATCTCAGTAATCGCAGCAATTTGCTGGAAAGCCGGCCAAGCTTCCTGTTCCCTGTTGTATCTGAGTGTGTGTGTTGGGGGTGGGCGTGAAGGAGGTGTTTTAAATAAACCACGTATTTGTATTTTGTGACCCTGAATGTCTCATCTTAAGTGTATTTATTCGTTTTTTAAATCAGTCACCTTATCTAGGACAAGACAGGGATGTGGAAAGAGATTTATTGGGTGAAACATAGTTTATTCCAATGAGCCCTGCCAGAAGTGGCTTAGCTCCCATCGGCCTCAGAGGGGTTGCTGCTGCAGCTTGAGGAGTTCTGAACAAGAGACACCTTCGTCTATCAAATCCTCTTAGTTCATGCACCTTAGTCACCTCTTGATTCAGTTTCCCTGTGCAAGATGGAAGAGGAGGTGGCGCGGGGCGTGGGCAGGTTTGCTTACAGGAGCCCATGGGGTCCAGACTGCTGCTGGGAGGACATGTCAGTCTTGGTGTCCTCTCCCTCCCAGAGCCTCAAATGTGGGGACCCCAGCACGTAGCCCCTGCTTCTCCTCATCCTGAAGCGGCCAGTGGTCCCACCTGCCCTCAGCCGGGAAAGCACAGCAGGTTCTCAGGTGTGATATCTTTACGTACCCACATCACTGACAGGCAGGAAATCTGCAGGGTTAGTATTTAGGGATGTTTGCATTTTGTGATCCCTTCTCTGATTATCACTTAATGGCAGCAGCTGTTGGGTCTGTGACTCTTAAGTCATGCTTTGTTTTCCACTTTCTTCCAAAATAAAAACTGTCCTTTCTATTATGATTTAAAATGTTCGAAGGGCTACATTCAGCTTTCCATTTTTCAAAGAAAGTGTTTATAAAGAAAAGCCAGCCCCTAGTGTGTCTCTCTCTATTTCTGGAAGGACCTGGCTTTTCCCCCACAAGCCCCTGGTGATGCTAATTGCCCTAAGTAGCCTTTAATTAGAGGGCGGCTGGGAGGACCTGGGGAACCCTCCTGAGAAGCATCCCTCTGCCTGCCGCCCTGCTGTTTTCAGCTCAAGTGTGAGCTTCCAGGAGGCCCCTCCCTCCCGCCCTGCTCACAGCCCTCCTGCTTTTCTCCTGCAGGGCGGCCGGCAAGTTCACTGTCCCTCACTTTCCATCTGCCCAGGTTCTCAGCTATACCTTCCTGCAGTTAATAAATATACTTTTTCTCAGTGTTAAGCAATAAAATATTCACCAGGTCTGAGCTGGGGTTAACAGATTTCTGAAAATTTCATTGTGTGACAGCCTGTCCTGCATAATCCCCTCAGCTGCCTCATGTTCTGGGGCAGAAATGATCTTAGGTGTCACTCTAATAGTCTAGAATTACACTTGTATCACTGTCGCCGGCATATGGGGCGGTGTATACCCCTAGGCCCAGCTCCCTCTCTTTCACGGATTTTCAAATGATAACATTTGGCAAAGCCAGCTCGGGCGGAAAGTGTACTCTCTTCCACCACAGTGACAAAAGGAGCCACCAGAGGCATGACCGGAGTGGCCAATCCTGGCGCTCTTTATGGGGTAATGAGAGGGTCTCTCTCATCTTAATAACGCCTGAGGCCTGGGAGGCCAGGAGCAAGTCTCCATTTAATTATACAGTCTTCGTCTTAAGTGCCCTGTTCAAGGGAGGGCTTCAGCTCCATAGGCCTTCGGGGGTGGGGGTCCCCTCCTCCCACAAACATATTGATCACTGGACAGTGGATGGGCTGGAGGACTTGGACTGATAATGCAGAGGGAGACAGGAGAGAGCATCAGCAGGGCCCTGAGCACCTTTCTCTGCCAAAAGCCATTTATACTAATGGGGCCGTGGGGGTGGTGATAATAAAGGGAGCGAGGGGAACAGACAAGAGTACTGATAGCCCACTCAATTAAGGGGAAAAGGAACCAGTGCAAAGGAATCAGAACCCAGGCCAGGTCTGTCCACGTCTAATTCTGGGGGAAGGAGAACGTGTTGTGGGCTCTGTCCAGCACTTGTTGCTGGAAAGGACCATGACGCTGTGTGACCATGAACTGCTGTCGCTGCTGCCCAGCTGCCACAGTTTAGGCCAAGGCGTGATGGCTAGGATATGTGGGCACCGAGTGAGCTCTGTCCTCCCCGCCTTTCCTCACACTCCATGCTGCTACCTGTGCAGTGCAAGGCCACCTCTCTGGGGGTCATCTCTGTGCTCCTGTCTAGGGAAGGCTGGGTCCTGACAAAATTTGCTGTCCCATATACCTGTCCTTCTGAATGAGCTCCCAGTAATTGTGCCATTTATCCTAACATATCAGGAAGGCAGCAGTTGTCCAGGACTCAGAGTCCCGAGAGTGGCCATGCACCGAGGGCCTTCCCTCTGAGCCTTAGGACAGACCACCCCTTTGCAGTCACTGTCTGCAGAATCAAGAACCAACTTCAGTCATTCGC
The DNA here is from genome assembly GCA_026230045.1 of Corynorhinus townsendii. Taxonomy (NCBI): domain Eukaryota; kingdom Metazoa; phylum Chordata; class Mammalia; order Chiroptera; family Vespertilionidae; genus Corynorhinus; species Corynorhinus townsendii. Next base: position 1,118,480 of record JAPDVU010000012.1, read on the forward strand.
CAGTGTCAGCATGGCCTTTCTTTGCAAGAAGTGGTCACATTTCACATTATTGCTCATTGCATTGTCTTCTGCCAGCTACATCTCTGAAGTTGTAGTTCAACACCTTCTGTCGTGGTTGCTTTTCTGTCTTATCCCTGGCTCATTCTGCTCATGGAGGTTTCTACTCTATGAGAAGAGGTGAAGTGTGCATGTCTGTGTGCACACGTGTGCATATGTGTGCACATGTGTGCATGGCACTGTACAATAACTCCTGACCCACAATGACAGCAGTACCAGAGCTTGCTAAGATTGGGTGTATAATCTGAACATTGATGGAAGTAACTGCTATGGATTGAATTGTGCCACCCCCCCAAATTCATGTTGAATCCCTAATTCCCCATTGAGATAGGGTCTTTAAGGTTAAATGAGGTCATAAGTGTGGAGGCCTGATCCTCTGGATCATTCTTATAAAAGAGAGAGAGACACCAGAGCTCAATCTCTCTACCACATGAGGACACAAAAGATGGCTATCAGCCAGCCAAGAAGAAAGGTCTCAGCAGGAATCAAACTCTGCCAGAATCTTGAACTTGGACTTTCCAGACTTCAGAACTGTGAGAAAGTAAATGTACTTTATTTGTATACTACCCAGTCTATGGTACTTTGTTATAGCAGCCCCAAAACCCCCAGCCTTGGGGAGACATGATGCTTACAGCAGCTGCCATCAATGGAACAAGGTGTGCTCCCACAAAGATTTGGCCTTACTTTACTTGCAAGTGAAATTTCACCTGCATTTCAGAAGCAGCTTCATTTATGTGTAGCTCTGAGGACAATACATTATGTAATTACACGTTCCAGGCAATGCTTCTACTTCCTGGACCAAGTTTCACATGCAAAACCCAATGTCTTAGCATGTGCTCTATTAGTGTTGACACAGGACAACTCACCACTAAGCTTGTTCTCCCCCTTCCTGCATTGTGAACAGAGGGTAACAGTCTGAAAAAAAACACAAGTGTGTTGCTTGTATGACAGCAAAGTGCAGTCTGTGGTGGGTATAAGAAGCCAATGTGTGCAGGTCCCATGAGAAACTCTTTCCCTGTTATTTATAATGTTGAGTGAGTACGTTTAACCACAATAAGAATGAAATGCCAATGCACACATCTCCTGGGTTGGAAGAGGCAAATTGCAGACAGTAAGTGTTTGATTCCTAATAAATGTAGCTTATGTGAATAGAACCCCCTCAGAGATTAATTCTAGCCTGGCATCCTTGTTCTAATAGATGAAGTACCTGCAGCAGAGCATAACTGAGTGCACTGCCTCCTGGGCTGGTGAGTCAATGAGGAGGGGAGATCTGGGGCTTTGATAGAATCTTTGCACCTTATAGGGCTGTGCAAACATGAATTTCCCAACCTATGCCCTACAAACTTGTATGAATTTCCCAACCTTTGCCATTCTAAACTACTATCCATCCACCGGCTCATTGACATCAGCTATCTGAAATTGGGAGGTTGTGCCCTTATAGACATTTCTTTTATTGGATGCATTCAAGTTCTGATTAAACTGATTGTCTTTGCTGCCTAATGATCAATTTCTAGCCAAGAATGGACTTGGCTGCCTAGGAACAACATGGGCATATGAGGACCAGTTTAAACAAAGCTACAGGGTCAGGATGGAAATGTCTTGTGAGAAGTAGGAAGAGGATGGTTCACTGAAGAGCTATTGTAGTGGGAGATGATGTTCAATCATGAGACTGTGACCTGGTGAGTGAGGAATGCGGTTCTTGCGAATGATTGGGGCTAGCCAGGTCCTCGGTCAGGGCAGTGCTGGGATAAAAAGATTGTTCATTTGGCAGAAGTGTGTTGTACAATAAAAGGAAAGGTTTCAGAAGAGTGAGACAAAATATAGAGGCTGCGTCGGAAACTTTGCATAAGTGGAAGGATATCTGGAGTAGAGCTGTGGCCAACAGTACAGAGACACAGGGAAATGTGTAACTGATTAAACTAACAATTATCTGATAGATTCAGGGAATCTGGATTTAGGAAGGAAAAAATGTACAGATGGTACCAAGTGTTCACAATTTGCACAACGACGCATCCAGGAAAATAAAGGATGCTGAGAGGAGAATGAGCTCTCAGGGGACCTGGTGACAATTTGGTTTTATCATCTGAACTGGATGAGGTATGGGAACATTTGACAAGAGTCCTGTGTTCAGATGAAAGACAGGTAGGACATGTGGAAATGCATGGGACCACCTCAAAGGGAGGGTTGAAATTCTAAGAGTAAGTGAGAATAGTAGCAGCGTAGGAATAAGTTATTTCCCACTAGAGAGCATGAGTAAGAAGTGTCATCCATTTTCCAGGGCACTGAGGCATCACCCACGAGGATTTGTTAAATATTTCAGAGCTCACTTTAAGGAATACCTTCCACTTTAGGAAAAGTAGTAACAAGAGAGGAAGCAGCAGCTCAGTACACACGGTCACTCTGGTTAGGGTTTACACCATCCGCTTAAGGGCACAATCACCTTTAATTTAAAAACAAATGAGTGGTTGGTATAATTTCTCCCATTTTACAGATGAGAAATCTGATGCTCACAGAGACAGGAATTGTTTCCAATATCTTGTAGGTGGTTACAAGAGAAGGAACCGGTCTATCCCAAAGTAATGCATTCCCCAAAAGATTCCTGTGAGAACAGGTCCCTCATGCAAGAGGGTGACGTAAATGTCCAGTGTCTGTGCCATTTCATAAAGCTCCACTTGCATGAAGTCTTGCACATTTTTTAAAAGAGGAATGGTGTGCAGTGGGGAAGGAGAACGTGCCTCTGAGGAGCCACAGGACCTACCATCACCGTTTTGAGCATTAAGGCAGATGGGAATAACCAAAGCAGGATGTGGCAGAGTGATCTGGTGACAGGAAAATAGTGATCTGGTTTTACTTTGAATCACAGCAGACTGTTTGCTCACATGCATGCGTGCGTGCACACACACACACATGCACATTCACTCACACACAAACACATAATTACCAACTGTGGTTCCCAGGAGCATGACCCCAGACAACCAATGGTTTTCACAGACACAACCTTCACATTATTATCCAGAAATATTGAAGAGTTGACACTCTGGTTTGTAGAAAATTCTATACATAAGCATACTCAAATAAGAAAAGACATGTGGGGGTACAAAAACCCTCGTGAAAGTTGTTGGTACATTTTCAATCTGTTACATGGAGTTGGGGGTGTGCCTTTACAATCACAAAAATGTACACGTATCAAAGCTCAGGATAGAATACCTGAAGGCTATCTGTGCTACTTGGATCTTTTTTTTCCTCTCCATTTATTTATTTATTTATTTTAAATTTCTTTATTGATTAAGGTATCACATATTTGTGCTCATCCCCCCATTTCCCTCCCGATCCCTTCCCCACGCATGCCCCCATCCCCCTGTTGTCCATGACCACTGATTAGGCTTATATGCATGCGTAAAAGTCCTTTGGTTGATTTCTCCCCCTTACCCCCACACTCCCTGAGGTTTTACAGTCTGATCGATGCTTCCCTGTCTCCAGGTCTGTTTTTGTTCATCAGTTTATGTTGTTCATCATTTCCCCTAGATGAGTGAGATCATGTGATACTAGAAATACACTTATAAGAACCGAAAATGGGACAAGCAATAATGGTTATGCTGAGAGGCAAATGAATCCGTCTGTAGTGAGTTTCTTTCTGGGCCAACAGTTCTTTTGAGTCCCAATTTCAATGTCAAACAGTTCCTTACGTGTACATGTCAGCAATGATATTTCAGTTCTGGATGGTGGACAAATGGTAGTAATGCAGGTCCGACCCTCTCTGGTTTGGTCCTGGGCAACCTGCAGCGAAGCACAGCTGCTGATTGCTAGTATGGCAAGGCGTCGTCAGCGTCTTCCATCTCTGGACTGTTTCTCTTCTGTCTTCATGGCTGGAGCAATTCCTCTCTGTTGCAGGAATCTACATGGTCCTGGAGATGTTTTCTGGAAAAATACAAACATATTCTCGACCAAAAATTAATAAAGGAATCTTTTCTATGAATTTGACTTGGGATCCTTTTTCATTTTTTTGCCCAAACGATTTTCCTTTGGCTTGTTTTGACACCATGTGTGTTTTTCATGGGTGTCTTGCTGTTAGCATTACAAATGAAAGTTAATTTTCTAAAGTAAAATTTTTCTAGATGTAATTTACTTACAGGATATTTTTCCTTACATGATATTCTTCTACTGTCCCCCCTTTTTTGATTTAAATATTAAGAGGCTTTTGGAAATTTTATAATGTAGCTTTTAAATTTTAACTTTTTGCACTAAAATATAACTGCTTTAGGTTCACTACATGTTACACAATTTTACCATGAGATGAACTACCAATAAAAATTTTAGTTAACACTTTAGGAACAGCTTTTTGTCTGGTACCATTAATTTTTCTAGAATATTCGCTTATTTCAATTAGCCAATTTAAATTAGTCTGAGAACTTGACTACTATTTTACTGTCAAATTTAATACTCTGTCAACAATCTTATTTTACCCTGTAAATATTAGTGGGAATGATTATTTGCCTTCTTGAGTAGGCCCTGAGCATTCCTGGTGCTAGGCTGGATTTAGATATCAAAAATCCACTTCCCCACACCATGGGTACAAGACAACTCAAACAAGTCTTGTTGCAGTGAGAGGGCAGCTGCTGTCGGCCAAGTCTCTGTCTGTTACCTGGGTCCCGATTTGAACTGGGCATGGGAAGCGAAGCAGCCATAGGGGCAGGAGATCTCCCTCAGAAGGGGTGAGGGTTCAGGCCCCTGCAAAGTTGCGGGGGGGTGGGCGGGGGGAGGGTCTGTGCCCCACCTCTGTTGACTCCCAAGTTCTCTCCTGATGGCCCCTTTGCGACTGTGCCTGTCTTAGGTTGTTCCTTCCCCAAGGAATCTTACCCATCTCTGGCTAACCAGCCATTCTCCAGGGTCAAGAAGGGTGATGTGAGGTTCAGTTCTGTCTCCTTGGTGGCCTATGCCCCCATGGTTACTTGGATCTTAAGATCATGAAACACTGTTAACCTGGAAATAAAGGCCAAAGTGAGAGGTAACAAGCATTTATTTGAGATCAACACACACAAAAAATAGCTATTTGGGAAGCACCAATTCAGGCCGAAACCCAAATAGTGTTCTGATTAGGAGACAAAAGCAAGGGGTATTTTTGAGAAAGGGAAGGGGGACAATTACATCATTAGAAGAAAGACATTTTTTTCTGCAGAAAAACTAACAAGGTGATGCTAATTCTAAACAATGCTTTTATTTTGCAGTCTGGGAGTCAGAATAACTGCTTTCTTCTTATCTTTGCAAATAGTTCTCTGAAATATAACGTTGTCCTGGGCCCAGTCCAAAAGTACTTTGCCCCCTTTTAACATTCCAAAGGTTTGAGGAGTAAGATGTGCAAGGCAGTTCCTCTGGGATGGCAGCTCCCTCCCCACCTCAGTATCTCTGTAGGTGTTAGTTTGTTTGTTTTTAGCACTGCCATCTTGCTAAGTGACTTCAAGATTTCCAAGGAAAGAAGAGTTTAAGTAGTACAAAAACTTCTTTGGGAAACAAACTGGAGTTATAGACAGAAATAGACTGTTCTAAAGAAAGTGCCCATTAGCCATTCTTATATCTACCACATATTAAAAATATTTTCTAGAAAGTCAAGGAAGTCATTATTAGTCTGAGATCTGAAGCCATGAAAAGATCTTGAGTGCAGGTAATGTTCATTATGAATCAAATGTTTGTTGGTTTTAAAAATTAAATTAGTAGCCACATAACACAATGTAGAATGAGAGCCTGTGACAATTGACATTGACTTCTTGTTTTTATTTTTAAAAGAAAGCATAATACTTTAGAACATGAAACCATTCTTAGGAATAATAAATCACTGGGAATTGCTAATTAATTTAAGTCTTCATTATATGAACATTTTAGAGGAATTGCATAAAATATTTAAACCTGGGGCTATTTTGCACAGTCAAAATGACAATGAAATAGGGTTAAAGGGAAAAAATAAGTCAACTTGATTAGACGTACATTGAAAACTGCACAGATCCTTTCCAAAGTGTTCAAAATAAACTGCCACTTCAGGCACATGGTACTTAAGAAAAAAACACAATTTGTATTCTGTTTCCAGTTATGCAAATCTGTATTTTTTTTTTGTTCACTGTCCCTATTAAGTAAAGGTACTAATGTGTTTAGTAGTTGACAAAATTAAGGATTAGTGAAAACTAAAATAATTTTGTAGAAAGCTTTTCTAATTAAAAAATCTACTGGCAAAACATACTGAAAATTTAAATGGACTGATCATATCTAAATATCCATGTAATACCAATGTAATGCCCTATGTTTATACTTCCACAAGGCCAAGTACTGAGTGTGTGTGCTATGGTGGGTTGAAGGAGAGCTATGCTTTCTTTTTGATGGTGTTAACATAGAGCAATAGGCAGGAAAAAATGATGGAAACATGAGTGGACTTTTCAGAGAAGCTAGAGACAACACTTAGCAGGTTGAGATTCACAGTAAATTATTTCTTATAGGCATATACCACTCATATGTGTGGCACCGATAAATCACGCTTGGAAGACAGCACTGTTGAAGGTCTCATCAGGCTTGTGTGATGTGCTCAGTGATGACCCCTCAGGCATCTCTGTGTCCCATGGGTCTGGGTCTCTGTGTCCCATGGGTCCGGGTTGCATGGCATTAGTAACAGACCCACTGCTGAGAGCAGAGTGCCTCCAAAGGAAAAAGAGGTTGTGAAGAGATGAATTGGAAGAATAGCTGAGTCAAGAGATTGTGTTTTGTTGTTGTGTTCTACTGGAATTTAAAAAGAGAAGAAAATAAGGTAGTTAGCTTTGGCATCAACTATTTGGTTTTCATTGTTGAAAGTGCAAGTTTCCCAAAGTCACCTTCATCCACCCTTTCTCAACTTTTGTTTGCTAAACGCTAAAATTCAGCCAATTTGGTAGATGTGGGGTGAGCACAGAGGGAGTGCTGAGATTTTTATTATAATTGCATTGCCTATATCAAATTAGTTTAAGAAGAATTGACATCTAATACAATTGAGATTTCCAATCCAAGATCATGTATATCTCTCTACAAATTTAAATGTTCTTTAACTTCTCAGCCATGTTTTATAGTATGGAGGTATTCCACATACTTTGTTAGGTTCATTCCTAAACATTTGATAATTTTGTTCATATTATATTCTAATTTTAATTTCCAATTGTTTGTTGCTAGTTAAGTTTCATAGATGTTATTAAATGAATTTATGGTTCAGATGGGCCTTAGGAGACTGGCCAGCTTTATCTTGGCCCTAGTGGACCATCTAAGTTACATTACCTAGATTATGGCAGGTGTGAGCCAACCCATACTCTCTTCTCATTCTGTGATAGTTTTCAACCTCTTTGTCCTCAATGGGTACTCTTGTTGGAGATAGTTGTGACCTTGCTGACCCTGATCTGACATATTCTTCATTCCCCAAGAGCTCTAGTGTGTTCTTAAAATGAATATATCAGCATAAGCCAAGGCCATTTGGTGGAGCTAGGTGACAAGTATTTATTTGTTCATCAGACATTAACCTCCCAAACATCAGTCTTGTACAGAGAGTAGATCTGGGAAGCCAACCAACCTGTGACGTCAGCAGAAGATGTTTGAGTTTGGCTCCCTCTGGGAGACAAGCAATAATTCTGATTTTATTTAATTGAAAATGAAAAGAGAATAATGGGATAATGTTTTATTTGCACAAGCACTACTTTTCAAACCTCATTATGTATGTATAATTCACTAAGATCCTTGCCATGTTTTACCTATTATTTCTTTTTTTTTCCTTCCTGGAAAGTTACACAATTCATTTTTATAACATTTTAATGTAAAACTAACACCATATTGTAAGCAAGACTTCATGGTTTACATAATTTCCTTAGATTTATTGCTTGCGGTTCTATGTATAAATCATAGTAATACCACAAATTAGAAATTGCTTCTCTACCTTGTCCATTATATTTACAGATAGGCTCATAATTACTAAAGTATTCATTTTCAAAGTCTCTTGGTTTGACTTCAATCTCATTCATTACGATTGCATTATTTCTGTAATACTGTTTATTAGTTGGTGCCAGTCAATATTATAATACATTCACTGTGCTGCAGCCAAGTTGTACAATAGATTAAAGTTGTGTGAGTCACATTTGGTATAGGGTAGACAGTTGTCTGTGAATGAAACTAATTGATGAGCTTTTCATATGTATTTTTATAATGCATATATTTACTATGGCATGAAAGGAGAAATAGCTCAGAGACTTAGATGTATAAGAGAACATTATTGACACCTACTTAGCCTCATTTTCCTCATTTCTAAAACAAATGTACCTTGGAGGTGACTGAGGGGAAGTCTCTGAGAATTTGGGACCTCCCTACATGACAATAAGAGTGGCTGTTCTTTTGTAAGCTCTTTGCCTGTGGTTCCTAATATGTGCTGGTACCTGAGGGATAAGAGTGAAGGGAAGAGACCTTGTTAAGTGAAAGAAGTGCCACATAATGCATTCACTGAGCCTTGCTTTCTGGGGAAACAAAAGACACTCAGCAATGTTCTCCATTTCAACAATCTCATATTTACAGAGGACAGATATGAAGAAACCAAGGCTATGAGGCCAGGCAGGTAGAAGTAAGAAGCAGGTGGTGTGGGAATACAGAGGAAGGCTCCTGACTCAACAGGTCCATAGAGCTGAGGTCAGAGGAAGTTGCAGCATCATTTCTTTTATCCAGAAGTTTCAATTAATGCTTCTTGAAAGATTCTGAGGGAATGATACCCAAGAGATACACATGAAAGAAGGGGAGGTGATGGGCATGAGCTGATGGGAACTAGCACACTTGAAAAGAATTTTCTGGAAAGCTTGAGTTCCCATAGGAGACACTGGCCAAAGTCTATGCACACCTACCTGGACAGACTTCAGAAAGGTAAACTTTCTTTGCTGAGGTCGGGGTGTGTCCGGACAGGTCAGGATTTCCACCTCCGTCTTGAAGCTAATTTTGTGCTTCTGCATGTTCAGCTAATGTGAACTGAATGATTAAGACAGTGATCCAGACAATTCTGGTGAAGGTATGAGGTCTGCTCATTGAAACTGCTGATAGTGACTTTCCCCAGGGCCATCACAGACTCTCAGGAGCATGTGCACATGAGTCCCTACTCCTATATGATAGGAGTAGGGACTCATGGAGCCAGCAGGATGGCAGCCCTGTGCTTTCCTAACATCAAGGTGCCGTCTCCCAGTTGTTTGTTACTTATCTCTATCTAAATTGCCCAATAGCAATCAACAACCAACATTTTCCATATCAAGCATGCCATCCTCTCCCCTGCCCCCACTCCTTGACCTCTGGCTTCCTCCTATCATCTTAACTGAGTGGTACTGCTGTCCCCTTAGTCACCATCTTTATATTTGCCTTTGTCAGTGCCCAACCACAGACAGTTATAGCACCAATTGGTATGTTCTTTTACTGTGTAGTATGGTGTGGTGTGTGTTTATGTGTGTGTGTGTGTGTGTGTGTGTGTGTGTGTGTGTGTGTGTGTGTTGCTTTTGGTTCCAGTGTTGGCATCGTCCATCCTCAAGACCTCTCAAGTCCTCTCACACTGAGGAAGTTCTATGACTGGTCCCTTACAGCCCATGGCCTCTCCTCCTTCAGACATAGAGTTTGGTAGAAGAATATCAGCAAAGTTCACTTTTTAGAGCTCACATTGGACTGTGGACTCCATCCTTTTAGCTCCCAGTGCATATAAGATAAAATGATGACTTCCAGCTTAGTGTACACTGTTTCATTTTAATATCTCAAATGTCCACAAGCTGACCTCCTTATTACTTCTATCTAGGAACTCCATACTTCAGTTCCTCAAGACCATGCATGTTTCCCATAATTTCTCAACTCTTTTTCCTCTGTGATTTGTTTCAGCTTTTGTACTTCAGCCTGGAATGCCTGTTCTTTAACCTCTGCACATCTACCTTCTCACTATCAATCCCACCATACTTGGCACCCTTCCCAAAGGGCTTCTCTGCATACAGTCCCAAGACATCTGCCACCCACACACTCAGCCCCCATATATAGAGAGTTCTGTTCCCCTTTTCATTCTAAAAACACAGCCAATGGATTTGCCTTTCTTCTTGAGGCTGAGAACATACACAGTCAGACTAATTACTGTTATGTCAGAGGCCAAATCCACCCAAAGCTTTTCCAGCTTCTGCAGAATCCTGCCTTATCTCTTAGGCAACTAGTAAAATGAAGATAAATATATTGGCATTTTATTGATGCAACAGCAGAATGAGCACATACTCTGTCAAGGAGTTGTGTTTACGTTGTATCTATGCAGGGTATGTCTTTTGTTACAGAGGAAACAGGACCTTCCAAAGGTCCTCAACTGCCAACCTTGCTCCTCCATTGTGTGATGACCACATAATATGTACTTATTTCACACAATGCCTGTATTTGCAGGAAGTGGGATTTGTTTACCTAGGTTGTATATGAACTTACAAGCCTGTGTTAACTATTATATTATGATTATATAATAAAAGCCTAATATGCTAAGTGTATAACTATTCATTCGACCAGTTGCTATGACATGCACTGACCACCAGGGGACAGATGCTTCTACTGGTAGGTTAGCTTGCTGCTGGGGTCTGGCCGATTGGGACTGGGATAGATGGGCAGGACACACCCTGGAGCCCTCCCGCGGTCCCTCCACGGCCCGATCGTGCACCAGTGAGGTCCCTCAGCCTGGCCTGTGCCCTCTTGCAATCTGGAATCCCTTTGGGGATGTTGGAGAGCTGGTATGGGCCTGATCCAGGTAGAGGGACCCCACCAGTGCACGAATCTGTGCACTGGGCCTATAGTTTCTATATAATAGATAGATATATTTATATATCACATGTTGTCTGGATTCCTCTGTGAGTCTGAAAACATGAAACTTGGTTTACCTCTCCCATTGGAGGCGTGCTTTACACGAAGATATAATTCTAGCAGATTCAAACCAAGCACACTGAAATCTGTGTTTCCCTCCCCAACATGTACTCTAGACTGGAAAGTGGAATAGAATGAAGTTGAACTTTTTTTTTTTTTCCCTAGCTCATTAGTCCTAACAATAGTCCAAATTCCTCTTGGGCATGTTTTCCATTTCTTTAGTAAATTCCTTTTTTTTTTTCCCCTAACCAGTCTCTTTACATTTGGATCATTCACAGTGAAGTCCCTTTCTGGTTTTATTTTCAGTTGCAGCATTCCTGACGTCACTTCCCATCACGTTTGCTCTTGTGGATGGTATGGGTGATGGTCTTCTGTCAGTTCTATTTCCCACTAGTTTTTTAATTTGAACTTTCTAGGGCTATTTTTCGGACTGTTCCCTATGTTTTCCTCCATGGGGATCATCTGCAGTAACATCTGTTTGTTTAGTGGTTGTTGAGTGTCCTTGTCTCATCCACTCTGGATGCCTCTCAAGAATGCTTCTCATAAACAGTGGCCACCTAGTAGCCATCATTAGGGTGAATAAACTAGAAAATACAGTATGTGGTCTGCAGACACATGGCATTTATTCTATATTCCAAAATTACATGTGCTAACTTAAAAACTGTATTTTATGTTAGATGGTGTGGTCTGGTGAGTTGTCTGGCTGGTGTATCCTTATTATCTAAGGCAGCAGTTCTCAACCTGTGGGTCACAACCCCTTTGGGGGTTGAACAACCCTTTCACAGGGGTCACCTAAGACCATCGGAAAACACATATTTCCGATGGTCTTAGGAACCGAGATACCGCTCCTCTATCCATCTCCAGGCCGGTCTGCCCACATGCAGATATGCCCACATACAAGTACCCAGTGTGATGACATTATCGTGCCAACCCTATCACATACACCCTGTACAAATACAGGTGTATGTGACAGGGTTGGTGCTACAATGTACTTATGCAGACCAGTCACACATGTGTAGAGAACAGCTACTATGTAGAGAGCAGCTACTGTGTAGAAAGCAGCTGCTGTGTTGAAAGCAGCTACTCTGTTAAAAGCAGCTATTGTGTTGAAAGCAGCAGTACTGGAAGTAAAAGGACACTTCATGAATTATAATTACTGGGTAAATGTAAAATCATGTACTGTAAAATCATCAACTACTGAAAAAAAATCTGTACCATGGGAACTTAGTCTGGATGCTGATCAGTCTTTTTATATTCAGCTGTGGTTGATGTGAATACTGCCCCCTTGTGATAGTAACAGGTATGTAAAAAACAACAACACAGAGAATGGTAAATCATAGGAAACTTTAATGAACTGTATTGACTGAACTATGCCATGTATCATCTTTTGTATTATTAAAGCTATTGTTATATATTATTTTCATTAGCAAACCATCCCATGACAATAGATCATGTAGAGAAGAATGTTAAGAAAAGAAAATATAGTGAGGATTTTTTTACAGTATGGTTTTATCTCAATAATTACAGCAGGAATTGAGAAACTACAATGTGTTATTTGTTGTGAAGTTCTATCAGCCAAATCTATGAAGCTGAACAAACTAAAATGCCATTTTGATAGCAAGCATCTGAGCTTTGCCAGCAAGGATACCAACTATTTTAGAAGCAAAGCTGATGAACTCAAGAAAGCCAGACTTGACACTGGTGGCAAGTACCACGAACAAAACTTAGCAGCCATTGAAGCTTCATATTTGGTGGCACTTAGAATCACCAAGGCTATGAAACCTCACCACATTGCTGAGGATTAACTGTTGCCAGCAGCCAAAGACATTGTTCGAGTTATGATTGGAGACGAATTTGTTACGAAATTGAGTGCAATTTCCTTATCTAACAACACTGTCCACAGAAGAACAGATGACATGTCTGCTGATATTCTTGATCAGGTAATCCAGGAAATTAAATCTGCCCCACTTCCAATATTTAGTATCCAGCTTGATGAATCTACAGACGTTGCAAACTGTTCAGTTACGGATTTATGTGAGGTATATTAATGATGGCGACTTTAAAGATGAGTTTCTTTTTTGCAAACCTCTTGAAATGACAACTACTGCACGTGATGTATTTGACACAGTTGGTTCATTTCTGAAAGAGCATAATATCTCTTGGGAAAAGGTTTGTGGTGTTTGCACAGATGGTGATCAGCTATGCTAGGATTTTGATTTGGATTTCAATGTTTGGTACTGAATGAGTCACCAAAAGTCATTGGAACTCACTGTATGATTCATTGGCAAATATTAGCAATGAAGACACTGCCATAAGAGTCACAAGAAGTAATGAAAAGCGTCATTAAGTTCTGTCAGTTTTGTAAAGATGAGCACTTTAAACCGTCAACTGTTTTCACAACTGTGCAACGAGTTGGATGCGCTGAAAAATACTCTGCTATTTCACATTGAAGTGAGATGGTTGTCGAGAGGAAAAGTTTTAAAACATGTTTTTGAGCTTAGTGATGAACTCAAAACGTTTTTTAATCAGAAAGCAAGACCGCAGTTCAAAGCACTTTTCAGCGATAAAAGTGAACTGCAGAAAATAGCTTATTGGTTGATATCTTTGCCATCTTGAACGAGTTAAATTTATCACAGCAAGGACCAAATGTAACATGTATCGATTTGTCTGAAAAGATCCGATCATTGCAAATTAAACTTCAAATTTGGCAAAAAAAAAAATTTGGATGAAAATAAAATTTACATGTTGCCTACCTTATCTGCTTTCTTTAAGGAACATGACATTCAACCAGACAAAAGGTTTAAGATGATAATTTCTGTGAAAGAACACTTGCACATGCTTGCAGACGAAATTTCATCGTACTTTCCAAATCTACCTGACACCCCATTTGCACTTGCCAGAAGCCCATTCACAGTCAAAGTTGAAGATGTTCCTGAAACAGCAGAAGAGGAGTTCATTGAACTTATTAACAGCGATGCAGTGAGAACTGATTTCTCTACAATGCCAGTTACAAAATTCTGGATCAAGTGTTTGCAGTCATATCCTGTTCTCTCTGAGACTGTGTTGTGCCTTCTTCTTCCATTTCCAATAACATATCTTTGTGAAACAGTGTTTTCCAGCTTGTTGGTTATCAAGTCTAAATACAGAAGTAAACTTGTTGTGGAAGATGATCTTCGCTGTGCTCTTGCAAAGACTGCCCTGAGAATTTCTGATCTGGTGAGAAAGAAGCAATCTCAACCCTCGCACTGACATTGGCTTTTTACACATACTGTCGCAAAATGTAGTTTACTGTTGTTATATTAAGACTGTTACCCATGCTACACCGTGCTTCAAGACAAAATTTCATTTATTTGTAATTAGAAATACATATTTCACAATATATAATTACATATTGTTTTTGTGATTAATCACTATGCTTTAATCATGTTCAATTTGTAACAAAGAAAATACATCCTGCATATCAGATATTTACATTATGATTCAAAACAGTAGCAAAATTACAGTTATGAAGTAGCAACGAAAATAATTTTATGGTTGGGGGTCACCACAACATGAGGAACTGTATTAAAGGGTGGCGGCATTAGAAAGGTTGAGAACCACTGATCTAAGGGAACACTTCTCACCCTTGGCACTATTGACATCTGGGGTTGATAATTCATTGTTTTGGGTGATTGTCCTGTTCATTGTAGGATGTTTCACAGCATCCCTGGCATCTACCCACCTGATGCCAGAAGCATCTATCTCTCCTGAGTGTGACAAACCAAAAGGTCTCTAGACATTGTCACATGTCCCCATGGGAGGTTAGCAAATCCTCTCCAGTAGAGAACTGCTGATCTGAGATGAGGTACTAATTAAAGACAATTGTCCATTGCTAACATATGGAAAGAAGAACACACAGAAATGAAAGAAATTTTGAGTCCAGCATGTTGACAACTGTTATAATACATTAAATATATCACATTTATCTTGATGCAAAACATTTTTTGAGTGATTTTGGTATGTGTCTGCATAACAGCAGTTTCAAAGGAAAAGAGTTTTGCTTGAAGTGAGAATTTATCCAAAGGTGAAATAAGAGGATCACATCCCACATTTGCCCTGGAAATATTCAGAATTCTTTTTCTCTTGGCAGTAGAGGGTGTTTTTTTCCCTTCCTTTAAAATTTTTTTCCTACTTTTGGTCCACCAGGAATATCTCAGACTCAGAATAAGGTATTGATATTCCACAAAAGACAAGTAAAAAGGACTAATGCTCAAGCTCTCTGTTGCAAATGTTGTGCAGAGATGTCCCAGAGTGCCAAGAAGAGGAAATTCTTTCTTTTCAGCAAAAAAGTGCAAAAGCCTCCGTTAACTTGCAGACATAAAAGGAATAGAGGGACCTGCCTGTCACTCAAAAACAGTTGCAAGAAATCAGGGATCTATCACCAGAATAGATTTTAAATAACTCACTCTGCTCCACTTTTATGGGACACATTTCCCTGAACATCGAAACTACGCCAGGTCTTTAGTGACAGTTAGGGAAGGATGGTGCCCAGTTCTCCACAAAGGCGTTGGTAGGGCCTCCCACAGAGCCTATGCTGAGCATCACGGGGCACTGCTCAAACCCACACTGGCTCTGTGCCTTCAATCTTTCTGCTCATTGATGTGTCCTTCTAATCCAATACAGGAGACAGAGAGCTTGTTCTAAGATCTGGGTGAGGAAAAGACCCCTGCACACACAGCTCAGTGACGTGGAATGGAATTATCTGGATCTTGAAAGCTGGCAGAGCTCCGTCTGCGGTGATGGCCCCATGCAGCACAGTTCTACCATCTGTAAATAACATTCTCACTATCTCTGTCCCCAAACCACTGCCTTTAGCCTCCAGCCAAATTGATAACGAGAAGCCTTGTTCTGCTTAAAGAAATCTGTATTCACCACTTAAAGAGGAGAACAACCCAGAGCTAAGCAAACATCTCTCAGTTCAATCACATGCCCAGCATTTTACTTCCCCCACTTTTGAATGTTAATTACATGGTCCTAGGCACTGAGAGATTTCTAACCACAGCATGAAGCCTCACCCACGTGAGACAGAGCCTGTCCCATTCTGGGAGCCTCCTCCATATGCTAATTTCACTCCCAATGCTCTAGACTCTGACCCCAGAGGGCTGCCTGGAGCCTTCAGTCTCAAGTAACACCTCGGGCTCTTTTTAGCCCCTCACACCAGGCACAGTGCAGGGAGCCAAGCTGTCCCTCTAATTTGCCCACCCTTGTCTGGGAGCCTTGAGCAAGACTGCCCTCTGGCCTTTTGCCCCTGCAGTGTGGGAAATTGGTGGTCTTCCTCACACAGGTATGCGTAGTAATGACCAAACTGGTATAGGAAAAGCAGCTCTCAGCCACAGCAACTTCCACAAAAATAGCCATATCAATACATCAATACTAGTATTCGATTCCAGAAAAGCAAATCTGGAAACTCGGACCCAAGTTGGGCACCTAGTGGTCATAGGAGAGTGGGAAGTTTCAGGCCTGAGCCTGGCTTGCCTTTGTTCACACATTACTCAGCAAATATTTACTGATTGCTATGATGTGTGCTGTGAAAACTTTGGGGAACCAAAAGATTAAAAAGACACTGTTATCAAGATGCTCAGGGAGATTGCTAAGTGACCCTAACCAAACATTTGCAGGGACCATAGCCTACATTTCACTAGGGCCCCTGACAGAGCCAAGCCAGCTTGCTGGTAGACATAAAGGAGAGAACTAACGCAATTGGGAGGGAGAAGTCCAAGATGGAAGAGTCAAGGAAGGTTGGTGGAGGAAGTGAGGTCAGAATTGACGGTCATTTGCTGACTGGTTATTTTCCAAGGATTTTAAATCCTGACAATTCTATTTGAATGTCCTGTGGAGGGCTTGCCCAGGAGGTGCTGGAACATGGCAGCCTCACTGCTGTCAGGGACACAGGCAATCAGAGGGGTAAATTATGACTGTGAGCAATGGGGTCCTTGGGCAGGAGCCCCGGGCTGATGTGTCCTGGATGTGAGGCAGGTGTTCACAGCAGAGACCAGCACCTGCATCTGTGCTGTCTCAGCAGTTGAAGATCTGTGAGAAGCACCCAGTGGAAGCCTAAGCACCCTTCTCATTCATCAACTCTTGGCCCCCCTCCAGTACTCACTTGATCAGATTTAGCCCTTCCTGATGGATACCTTCCTTCTGCAATCTCACCTGTGAAGTAGATCAGATTCCCTTTTAAAGAACGTACTTCTTTATACATGAAATGTGGTCATTTTTGCCAATATAAGGTCCATTTACTGAAAGTCATGCTATTCCCTTCAACTCCCACAGGTTCCCAACAGACATGGTTAGCTGGTCCATTGCATCCCAATCCCATTCCTGCTGCCCTCTCACCATGCGTTGTTGGAACACCACATTCTAACTTCCCATCACACCATGTATTCTTCAAAGCTTCTAAGACTTCTCTTCCCGATCGCTTCCTGGGGTTCCTGAGGAGGCCTCCAGACACCCGCCTGCAGGCCTTTCCCATCAAGCCTGGGGCTGACAGGTGACCCTCATTTCTGGAGTCAGATGGCATGCCAGGCCGTGGCTCCTCTCCCACCTTAGAACGAAGCTTTGTGCTTTCAGCCTCAGCTCTTCTTGCTATGCAGCCTTTTGGAAGCACATTGTTTTTTATTCTCCAAATACCCTGAGACATGGGTCACTGTCATTGACCAAGGTCACAGAGGGACTTGCCAGGCGATGGGAGCTGAAAGGACTTACCCCAAATCACCAGTGCATGTGTGGACGACGCAGTAGCAGCCTATCCCCTGAACTGCATCATGCTCCCAGAATAAGCACTTCTGTTGCGTTTTCTTGCCTTCCTGCTCCTCACCTGGGACTGGCTCTTCTCCAGCCTGTAAGGCTCCTTCACCTCTGCCCTGCTGTTCATCCTTCTGTAATAAACAAAAAAAGAATAAAACAGGAACCCTCTGTGCACGCCTTAGTGTAGCTTTGCTTGTAGTCTTATTTTATAACATCTTTGCTGTGGGCGCTGTAATTGCAGAGGCACTTACCACCTCCCATTTATAACTATTATTAATTTAAGATCTACATGCTAAGTGTGAGCAAGGAATGGCCCAGATCATTATCAATATTCTAACACCCACAGAAAAATTAGTCAGGCACCTCCAGCTATCAATCCTGGGCTCAGGGAGATATTTGTTGCTAGCAAAGATGATCCTGATGTAATGGAAGCATTTAATGTAGAAAATGTTGTTCTATTTCTCTTCCTGATAGTGCCAGACAACCGGGGCGTCCAGGTGGGAGAGAGGCGCTCCAGGAGAAGGCTGCCCACGGAAAGCAATCTGTTTGCTAGGCTGATCAATATGAAGACTAACTTAACCAGGTAGAAGACTTATCAATCTTCTTATTGATCAGTTCAGCAAACATATTAGTGTGCTGGTGTGGCCTTCCAGGGCTGCCGGGCGGCGTTTCATCAGGTCCACGGCGGATGAGCTATCTCTGACGTCGGCCCTGGGACCTCTTGCTTACAGTCCACGTGCCTCTGGAAAAGGTCACCTCTCTCCTCTTCCTGTGCACAGCTGTCCCCAGAGAAGGGGCTCGATGGAAACATTGAAGTGGGGATACATAGGGGGCTATGACGAGCTGAATGCAAACTTAATCAACAAGCTCTTGTTTGTTAAGCATTCCTGTGACTCTTAATTTGAAAAGTAAAAGCCAAAAGCATAGCGTGAGTTTTTGTTTATTGGACATTTAGTGAAAGCTCACAGACCATGATTCTAAGGCTCCCCATTATTGGGAGACCTGGCTGCGGTCATTCAATGGCCCTCACACCTGAGTACCGAGAGCGGGCTAATGCTCAGCTTAGAATCTGCGCAAACATGTTCAGGTTTCATCCTTTAGCAAAAGCTGGGCTTTGAAATTTTTTGGACAAGTGTCAAATACTTTATTTGGAATCACTGGCATGAAGTAATAGAGAGGTTTTGAAGTGATATTTATGTAACTTTAAAGCATTTTATTTATTCACTCAGTAAATATTTACAGCACGTACACTTCGGTGCTGACCTCAAACCCGTCTGTTCTGTGCTGCTGATGGTGACCCCTTTGGGGGAGGAGGACGGGAAGAATCAGGTGACATCATCGCCAGGAGCTCTGTTCTCACTGGGGCACTAAGGAAATGGCAAATCCTGAGCTTAATTATTCACAATTAATATTATCTGCAACTTGAGTAATTTTATTATAAAACTAAATTCCCTTCCTAGCTAATTCCATAATTGTCCGCCTCATTGCATAAAGGATGACTACTTGGCCCGAGATCAGTTGCCTCTCACTTCCCTTCAGAACCTTTGGAGCTGAAGTTCCGTTCCAGGGGGACTCAGACACATTCACCTCTTAATGTATTAGGACAGGATAAAGGCACAGCGGCTCTTTCAGAGCAAAACGTGCTGAGCCACGAGGGAAAAAGAAACGTGGTCGATTTCTCAGAGGAGCTCTTGTGTGGTCCCTCGGGAATTCCTGTGAGGATCCTGGGGAGAAGAGTCAAGTGCCAGAGGATGTGATGCTGAGAAGGGGACCCCAGTGGGGACAGGACAGCAACCTGTGATAATTATTTTGAGATCTCCTGTAATTTTATAGGCTTACGCAAATGAACAGATTGTCTATTGGTTAATTCCTTCAAAGTACTTCTGAAAAGCTTCATTTTGCCAAGAATTGGGGTTAAAAGATGAAACTACATGTCCGCTGCCTTCAAGGAATGCAGCGTCTAGACAGAGAGTAGGCAGGTGCTGCCATGCCCATGGAGGAACTGCGTTTCCGGTGTATGGCTGCTCCTCTGCCTGGGTAGGTGTAGGGACCATAAAACTCTTACCCTGTAGCATGTTTCCTTCTGGGGAATATGACTTCAGTGGCTTCCAGTGGTGGTTGAAAAGCAGGGCAGCAATCACACTTCTTCTAGAGAAAGGAAAATGCAGGGTGATAACTAGTGTTGGACTTAGGAAGATCTACCTGGTGAAGTGCACAGCTCCACAGGGAGATGGAGTTGGGGCAGGCAAATTAAGCTTGGGTTGGCAGGCTGAAGGGAATGACCTTTATGGTTCCTTCTGAACCTGAGAGATTATGAGACTGTTAAATGATGGATGGAAAAAGTCAAATGTAACCCAAAAGCCTGTTCATATTGTGGATACCAGCAACGTTGTGAAAGTAAAGTCAAAGGTTTAGAAATACCATCTCCAAGCTGCTTCTCACTGAGATACTGAACTTAACAAAATGTCTAGAGCTCAGGAGACGTATTTCTGTCATTTCTAGGGAGGGAGTTACCTCCAACTGCAGACATCACCCACGTGCTGTCAGCACTTTTCTGAGCTGTGATGGTGTCATACACTGAACCCTCCCTCCTCTCCCCCTCTCGACCCCTTTGGGGTCAACCTCACACATTGATTGAATACCTAATTGTGCCGAAGAGGTAGCTCCTGACCACGGAAAGGGGTTTCTCCCTTTGCTCAGAGTTAATTGGCCATAAGGGGCCCAGGTCTCTATCCTGGTCTCATTAGCAGCAAGTTTTAACTAAATGGCCTAACTGACCCACACCCAGAGCCACCATCCTCATCAAATGTCATTCATCGTTCATTAACATTTACGTCATGATGGCTGGAACTCTGGGGGCCGCTGATCTGAGGGGAAGGGGCTGGGAAGCTTCTAGTTCCAGCCAATCTGGCACCTGCATCTGTGTGATGAGCCCATGAGGCTCCAGGAGGAAATTACAAGGCAAGTATAACCAAACAATGGGAAGCCACTTGGCTGACACAGTGCCATGGGTGAAAGACAGGGCGCAACCCCACAAACATTAGCTGAGGGGAAACAATGAAGGCTGACTCACAGGGCCTGTCAGGACTCAGGACTCTCTCTTCCTGAGCATGTGTGGGTGACGGGGAGGGGCCAAGCAGCACATGCTCCATTGAGGAGGAGCTGGATTTGCATGAATGGGACAAGAGTTCCTCCCCCCCTCCTCCCTCCCTCTATCCCTCCCTTCCTTTATTCTCTCCTTCCGTCACTCACTATTTGCTGAGCACAATGGAAGTGCTAGAGAGGAAGCAAACACAGGAGATGAAGCTGGAGAGACCAGGTTTCTGAGAGAGTCTGATCTGCTGGGCTAGGGAGTCAATATTTAGGAGCCAAGTTTGGGTGCTTTGGTTTCCTGCACAGTGTGTCTGTGTGTCCTCAACAGTTCTGTCTGCAGTCATGAGCTTTTCACTCATGGGCTTAATTCAGGTGCCTCCCCAGTTGTGTATGAGCATGCAGACTTAAGGATGCATCCTGAAAAAAAGCAGATAATTGTCATATACCTGAAAGAGCCAAGGTATGTGAAATAAGTTGTTCTTATTTATATGTCCCTCACCTAGAAAAAAAATAAAGGTAAAATTATAAACACCCACAAGTGGTAAGGAACCTGAGGGACTGTCTCAGACTGGGCTCCTTAAAAACCCACCCCAAAGGGGAAGTTGTGTGTGGTGCTCGCTGGGGAGAACTGGGAAGAGGCATTGGTGGGGAGGCGAGGAGGCGAGGAGGCAAGGAAGCGAGGAGGCGAGGAGGTGAGGAGGCGAGGAGGCGAGGAGGCAGGCCTGTGCAGGAAGAAGACAGACTGCATGTGGTTTAGCTGTGGTATCAGCTGGTTCTGGAGCAGGTGAATGCACAGAGCTGTCCAAGGGGCTGGTGGTGGTCTTCTGTCATGACCAAGTTACTGCTGCCCCTGGGAAGGGGTGTGAACCAGGGTAAGGTAACTCTCTGGGCCTTTAGCAGGTGACATTGCCATCACCCCAAGGGGAGGGGTGCTTGAGCCCTGAAGAGGGCATCTAGGTGGAGGATCACAGAACCCACGGCAGGGATCACTTAATCCAATATCCAAACCCTTGAAGGAGACCCCTGCACCACACTTCTGACAGACGCTATCCCGACTTCTGTTAGAGACTTTCCAATCCCCTTGGCAAGTCAGTTTATGCTGGTTAGCCTAGTTGTGGAACTTTTAGACGTGTCTTCACTTTATCCAGCAAAATATGTCCTTCTAGAACTCTCACCTATTACTGATATAGGCTCAAGGGAAGGGTGCAGTAACAACCACCCAATGGTCCTATCTCTGTCATAGAATAAGACTATTTCTTCTTTCCAGTCACAACTCTTCGAATAATTGGTGAGAGTTATCAGGTCCTTTTATGAACCAACTTTTCCTCTCTCAGTTGAGTACATAGCTACAGCATCATCAGAGTGTAACCACAGGGATGATTAAGACGAAAAGAGAAAAGATCTTTAGAGAAATCCTGAAAATCATCTAATCCAGGAAATGGAAAGGTTAGGGGCTTTGAGGAAAAAGAGAAAATGGTAGTCAGAAGAGGGCTTCAGTTCAGCAGGCGATCCCTTTATTGGGGTGCTAAGTGTCTGACCCAAATGATGCCTGCTTGGTGTGAGGGTGGGCCACATCCTGCCCCAGAGTGACACTAGGTTCACCTTGCAGATGCTTTCCAGATGCTGCTTTGATGGATTTTAGTCCCACCTGCATCAACCTTTCATCATGTTTATGTCATTCCATTTTGTGGTCCCCAAAGGCAACTGGACTCAACAATACTACTTCTGGGAGATTGTGTGCTGTCACACTACAAAGCAGATATTCTGGGTGGACAAAAGCCTGTGGCCTTCCCATAAACCTAAAAACTCCAACAAACAAAGAAACAAACAAAATCTTGGTCCTTCCTCTCCCTCACCATGCCTTCTTTCTATCACATTGTTGCCTCCATAAGTCAAGGCACCATATTCTCTTTTAAATCATGAGAACAACCTCTTAACTATACTTCTTGTTTTCATACCAATCCCGGGGTCTCCCCTCCACACTTAAAACATGTGTCTGACCATGGCGCCCTCCTGCTTATGTCTCTGCTGCCTTCTTATTCCAAAATTGGATGAAGTCCATTTTCCTGCTGCGGCAGGCAGAGCATGTGAGGCTTGACCACTGCCCCCACTGCAGTCGCCGCTGTGACACTCTAGTCCCCCCATTATGATCTGGAAAAGCTGTGCCCCACCTCACCAGCTGTGCCCATTCTTCCCACCTTGTGCCATGGAGAACTTCTTCCCAACTCCAGCATCGACCTCTGGTAGCTGCTCTCTAGACTGTCTCCCTCTCCTGCCGCCACACCCCATCAGTGTCATCCTTGGAACTCAGCACAGGCCTTTGTGTCTTGGATGGTTACTTCTTGTGTGTGTTCTCTAGCTCTCTCACTAGAATCTAAATTTCCTGGGAGCAGAGTTTGCCTGTTTTAACTATTAAATATTCAAGATTTGCAGGATGAATGGAACCTACCGGGTAATTAGAAACTCTTTACTAAAAAAAATGTTCAAACGTGGGTGCAAAGTAAGCACACAATTATAATGACAAGGCAATGAAGGCGCCTGAGCTTATCAGAAAGTGTGTCAAACACTCATGCTTAAATTCTTGAAGTTAGCTGCTTACTTACATATGCTTATAAAAGTCCATTTTCAACATGTTAACTCAAGCCCTTAGCAACATATTTTCCATATTTCCCAGAAACCCTTGCAAACTTTGTTCATGTTTTTTCCTCCTTAAGAAGGCAAACTTGCCTTTGTTCTCATCTATCTGCTCCCCTTACTACTGTCAATAAGCTGCTTAGACATAGACTCCGTGAGAACAATCACACCTTCACTCTGCAATCCTCTCTCGAGCCATTGCTAACACAACCAATTTAAAGAACTCTTGCATGTTTTCTGTGGAGCTAACAGAGTGTTGCAGGTGTATGACTCTCCAACACCCTCAGGGACTCTGGCTCCCTCAACAGAGTCTCTAGAGATAAAATGTTCCTGGTGGAGCAATCACATCAAGTGGGGGAGGCCCCTGGAGAGAGTGATACGCCCACAGGACCTGCACAACTGAAAAGGTTGTCAAAAATTTGCCTTTCACTTTGGCTAAGACAACAAACCAGTTGCAACTCTTCAGCCCAAGTAATTAGGGATAATATCACAGTCTTGAGATTTCTTTTAGCAAACTAAGGGGTAATTTAAGCCCTTGCTACTGCTTCATGCTGCTCCTGGATTAACTTCACAATCCCCTCCTCATTTAGTACTTACAGTATTTTAAAATCTGATGAATACTTCCATACAGTCTCTGCTCTGTCAGATAATTCAGCAAATGGTTCAAAGACCAAAACAGGGTAAAATCATGCCGATGAGTATGTACACTGAAACCCAGGCAATTCCAAATGAAACATCATCTTCCAGAAAAGTCAACAACCGTGGTGGAAGTCTGGATGGTTCTTGGTGGCATCTTCTGCAGTGTTGACTGGGAAAAATCAAAAGTAGAGGCTGACAACACAAGAGGAATTCCTTCCAGCACTTGAGGAGAAAGGGGTCCCTTTGTAGCACGGTGCACAGAAGTGCTGTCACCCCAGGTACACCATTCCTCGAACATCCCCGGGTCCTGCTTACACCCTGGAATGAGGCAGTGACGCCTTGGCACCGAGCACATGCTTCTAAAAGCCAAAGGATCAGTAGCAACTCCTTATTTCTAAGTTCAGGGCGTCCCAAAGTAATGTGTACACACTGTGCATAATTATAAAGATGGTGTTTATTAGAATACATTTCATTTTCAAAATTGAGCTATCAGCCGTTAAAGGGTGAATGTGTATTTTGGGGCACCCAGTGAAGAGCCTAACACTAATAAACTGGCCTCCGAGGACCAGCCCAATCATTGGATGACCCCTCCCTGAAGCCTCTGTCAGTGTGCACCCTGAGCCCCACACTATGAAGAGGACAGTCAGCTTTGCTTAGGGGACCTGTGTGTGAGAGGCACATCTCCCCTGCTTAAGTAAGTAATGCTGAGGCTTTCTGTTCTAGCTACTGAGCGGGGTCTGTCCCTTCACAGCCAGAACCCAGGACAGGTCTGCTGACTGTTATCCCCTCAGAGAACAAAAACTGATGTAAATCTTTGAACAAAGGAGGTAAGAAAAGAGAAGAGAAGTCAGGAAAACAATAAGATAATGATTACAATACAACTTGGTTACTTAAGTACGCTCTAGGTCGACCTAACATGAGATTTAACAATCATTTCTAGTGACCACATTAGGGAAATAAGAGTCCTTACTGTATATTTGTATAGTTTTATTAGAAAGTCTTGAAAAAAATGTATAACATTTGTTATTTCCCATCCTAAACTTAAGAACCTAATGGCCAGCTAACTATGCCAAAGTTGAATTTGGCTTTGGACAAATTTTGATTATTTACATATTCTTAAAGAAATAGGATTTAAATTTGCACTTCCTTTTTGAGGTACTGAGCAGACTTGGTTAGTTCCTTGAGGACCAGGCTGGAAGGGGTGTGAACAGGGCCTAGATTTTCTGACCATAATCAGTGGGAAGACATTTTAAAACAATTTTCAGGATATTCTTTGTGCTATGCACCTAATGGATGCATCAGAAAATATCTGATTGGGGCTTCTTCATCTTCCTCTGTGTTCTAGCGAAATACTTTGTTACAAGTATGGGCAATATTTTAGAGTTTGCAACTATGCATGCATTTAAAATGTAAGACATAATTCTATGCAGAATTGATTTTTTAGTTCCTTATAATAGTACAACTGATTGAGTGATTTATTTGAGTTAACAATTATTTTTTTTAGTGAAGAGAAAAAAGTTACAGAAATATAATGATTTTCCAATCGATGTGATTCTCCCAGTGATTAGCTCTTCCTGCATTGTTCCCTTTGATTGACCTTTAGTATCAGCCTTGAATTTCTCTGTGCTACAAAAATCATTTTGTGAGTTCAAAATTATAGAGTATGGCTATCAATGTGGAAAATAAAATACAATGAGAAAAGCAGTAAGCATCACATAGCTTAAGGAAGGCAGAAACTTTTCTTTACCTTCCAACTAAGTTTATGCCAGGATTAGCAGAATTCCTGACTGTAAGAATAGGTGGAGCTGGAATGGGAAGGAGCAATGGGGTTTGAAGAACACTGAGTCACTTAAGTTGTCTTTGCTGAGTTCCAGCTGTGTACAAATTTATCCACGTGGAACCTTTGCTTTGTCAGTGGGACATGAACACTGAGAGCTGGGGAACAGGCAGTGCTAGCTAAGGCAGGGAGGTGCAAGCATGTCTGAATCTCAGAGCAGTGGACCAAAGGGGCTCATGACCCACACAGGGGACAGCAGGAGGGAGCCAAAAAAGGACAAGTGTCATGCTGAGGTGTGGGCCCATCCATGCACAGCCTTGGGGGTGACCCGGGGATCATGCAATCTCTCCCTCACTGAACAGGAAAGGGCAGGGGACTGAGTCTGGGAATAGAGTGTTCATGGCTCCCGAGTAGGGTCACTGGAGTCTAGTCCCTGGGTCCCTCCAGGATTTGTGTCTCTCAGAACAGCTGCCCCATCTCTCCTGCCTCTTCAGTGCTTGCAGCCTCACCTGAGGCCAGTCTCACATGAAGAGAAAGCAGAGCCTTTGTTTCAGAAGGTGCTGCAGTGCCTGGTGTCGGCTGCACTGGCACTGTGTGTCCATGGGCCTCAAGCCCTCTCCTCACCTCGCTTGCACTGCTATGTGCCCAAGTCCACTGGGGACACACCTCCACAGCTGCACCACCTGCCAGACAACAGATTACTTAGCAAACTATTATGCTAAAATGAACTCATATGATCAGAAATACATAAGACTCCTAGAAGAAAACACAGGGAAAAATAGCCTTAACCTGGGTCTCGGCAATGACTTCCTAAAGAGCACATCAAAAGCACAGGCAACCAAAACAAAAGTAAACACATGGGACTCCATGGAACTAAAGAGCTTCTGCACAGCAAAGAAAACATTCAATAAATTGAAAAAGCAACCAAAAGAATGAGAGAACATACTTGCTAATCATGTATCTGCTGCATGGTTAATATTCAAAATATATAAAGAAGTCATACAACTTGATAGCAGAAAAAGAAAAATAATATAATTATGGGCAAAATTATAAAAATGGGCAAAGGACCTGCATATATGTTTTTACAAAGAAGACATGCAAATGGCCAACAGGTACATGAAAAGAAGCTCAACATCACTAATCAGGTAAATGCAAATCAAAACCATCACAAAATAATCACCTCACACGTGTCAGAAAGGCTGTTATCAACAGAGATAACAAATGTTGGCAAGAATGTGGAGATAAAGGAACACCTACATTCTTGGTGAGACTGTAAAATGGTGCAGCCATTATGGAAAACAGTATAGAGGTTCCTCAAAAAAATGAAAAATCGAATTGCATATGAGCTAGCAATTCTACTTTTGTGTGTATAGCCAAAGGAATTAAAAACATTATCTTGAAGAGTTATCTGCACATTGATGTTCATTGTAGAATTATTCACAATAGCCAAGATATAGAAACAACCTTGAACATCAACAGATGACTAGATAAAGAAGATGTGGTATATAGTATATGAAATATTATTCAGCCATAAGTATAAAGGAAACCCTGCCATTTGCAACAACATGGGTGAGATTTGAGGGCATTATGCTAAGTCAGACACAAAAAGACAAATACTGTATGATCTCTCTTATATATAAAATCTAAAAATAGTAAACTAGTAAAAACAGAGACTTGGAATGGAGATTACTGGAGCAGGGAGGTGGGGAGAATGATAGATGTTTAAGGATAGAAACTTGAAACTGGCAGATAAATAAATCCTGAAATTCTAATGTATAGCCTAGTGACTATAGTCATTGATACTGTATTATAAACCTCCAAGTTGCTAAGAGACTAGATCTTAATTATTTTCACCAAAACATGAAATAATAATTATATGACAGGATTGAGGAATTAGTTAAAGCTACAGTGGTCATCATATTGCAATGTATAAAAGAATCAAATCAGTACCCTGTACATCTTAAACATACAGTGTTATGTTTCAATAAAAATACATCTACCTAATAAAAGAGTAACATGCTATTTGACTGTACCTTCATGACACCCACCAGCCAATCGGGAATGAGTATGCAAATTAACCCAACAAAGATGGTGGGTTAATTTGCATACGCAGGTGCTGAGTGGCCAGGGGCGCTGAGTGGCCGGGGCAGGGTGGGATACTTGTGTCATTGCCATGGGGATGATGCAGGTGTTCCCCAGCACCCCAGCCACTCCAGACCTCTGGGCAGCATGGGAAGGCAGAAAGGCAGCTCTGGGCCAGAGCAGAAAGGCAGCTCTGGCCAGAGTGAAGGTGGTGCCAGCAGCCAGGGAAAGGAAGGCCCATTCCTGCACGAATCTTCATGTATCAAGCTTCTAGTAAATAAATAAAATACATTAAGATATAATATAAATGCGATAATATGTATGGAGAATATGTATGTTCAATTTTAAAGCCCTAGGAAAATGCTAACTCTTAGGGATACATTCATCCACGGTCCAGGCTGGAAGGCTGTTTCCAGTTCTGGGCTCATCTTTTCTCTGCTCAATAAAAATCCCCGACTTCATCCATTTACCACAGATCTGGAGAAATAGGAACTTTGTTTATCAAATGGAAGAAAACAGCTTTCTTCAAAGTGTTTAAAATACTATTGGTACTAGGAGGGTGTAAATGGTGCTAACTAGGTTGTCACAAGTGGAACTCTTTATTCAAATACATATTTACCTGCTCCCAACACTGATGGTAACAATGCCTGTAATCTGGGTTCTGATGATGGTAGATACATATGTAAATGCAAACATATGTTTATACAGCTCTAAAGGTGGGTGGGCATCCATATTTATTCATACTTAGCAAGAAAGAAATAGTAACAAGAAAATATAGAGAAAATGGATAAAGAGAAAACTGAATGTTAGATGGAGGAATTTGGTGCAAGAGTGACCCGTGTCTTCCCAGTGTGGAAGCTACCAAACCATGTCTGGGAGGGCCACACACAGAGGTTTGCCCTTGAACCAGTCAATTAATAAAAGAAGCCTGCACACATATTGATTACATAAAGGTTATCTAACTCTAAGTTTCCCTGAATTTATAATAGGTTTGTTGGTGCCTCTTAAATTGCATAATAGGGAAGGAATGCAATGTGGGAATATGCAAAGAACAGATATAAAGTGGTAAAGACTGCAACTGGCAACTGGCACGTGCCCACCGAGACGGAGCACCCCACCTGGACCCTGTGTTGGCCTGCTTGCCTCAGGAGGCCCTGCCTTTTCTGCCCTTCTTAGAAACCTAGTCTGAAGAAGCCTGGACTGGTAATGACACATTGAGCAAACGTGGTTGGCACATTCATAAGTGATACTCTGACCCTGCTTAGTGTGCAATAAAATACTCCAAAATTAGAGCAGTATTTCTATCTTTGCATTGATTTTCTCCAGGCATGTTTAAAATTATGTTGCCTGTTAGCTTGTTTGTACATAGAGACAAAGAAAATCCCCCAATCAGGCCACGTGGTTGAGGATTTATGGAACAGGGGGCCTTAGGTAAATATTTCTTGTTTTAAAAAATATCAGGCAACTTATAAATTGCCATTACAACGCACTAAGGCAGTTTAACTCAATTTAGCAACTAAGTCAATGTTTAGCCAAGCCGTTAGGCGGCTGCCTTATTAAAATCCTGTGGCTCTGTAGTGTCTGAGGTGGGAAAAAGGTTAAACTGCGTCTCCACTACTGAAGGCGCTGAAGGATGTGGAGCCCAATTAAACCTTCAGTGCTGCTCCGGCTCATAAACACTCGCTACTGACTCCCCCTGGACCGCCCGCCGAGCAGCCGAGAGGGGACCCGGCAAGAACCTTTCATGCCATGTCCCAGCTCGGGGTCCGGCTGAGCCCTTCTGGGTGAGAGGCGACTCGCTCCTTGTCTATTAATCATCATCTCGCTCCCAACACCTGGGACTGACTTCAACTCCCCCGGCTGCTATATTGACAATATTCCCTGTTGATTTCCTCATTTTCTCAGCCCCGGCTAGACTGACCTCTTTAAAATTCTTTATAAACGTCAGTAATTGCTGCATCCAACTTCAATTCATTACTTTCCCAGGCCTCATGTATTTTGATGATATGAAAGTTGACCACATTTACATGCAAATTGAAGTTTTATATTAATAAAGGCCAGTGAAAGGAGATCGCACGGTAATGCTCCATGATGACTTTTAAATACATTTGCCCGTGTCTCGGCCAGCATTAGCATGGTCAGACCAGGAGGAAGTCATGTTGGTCTGATTGCAATTTTGTTTTCCAATTGAAAGTACAATTTCATCAGGTTTCCCTGTCATTTCTAATAATGACTTAAGTTTGCTTGCTAAATTGCAGAATTTCTCCAGCCTTCAGATCGGCTGGGAACAGGTGAGACACCAGCTGCGGCTGCGCGATGTGGTTCATTGTGGGCGCGGGCACCCGTTGGCCCCCACCGGCTGCTTTCATGATGGAAGCGGGCCATCAGAGGCTCCATACAGAGGAGACTGATGATCTTAAGCACAAAAACCTTTATCCGGAAACTTTGAGAACCCAACAATACCGTATTTGCTAATCCACCTCAGTATCATGGTCAGTGGGGCAGCACCACTCCACGGGCAAGTGGGAGCGTGTACACGGACTGCTTTTGTGTTCTGGAGCACTGAGGGGACCGGGTTGTTTTTCTTCCCTCAAAGTGAATTATGTGTATAAATCCAGGATAAAGTTATGCATCCAGGTCACAAATAAGACTATATGATCTAGGACCCTACCAGAAATAGACCTTAAATGGGAACAGATTTATCACACACACACACACACACACACACACACCCGACTCCATTAAATTGCATCTGGATTGTGTGCGGGCAACACACCCAGATCAGTCAAGATGCTGAAGGGAAGTGACTGATAAACTCCTCACACAGCGGCACAAGGAAGCTACATGACAAGATATCTAGAAAGAGCTGATCTGCAGTGATCCCTTGTGACTGTAGAACATCATTCAGCTTCCCCGTGACTAAGTTTACACCATTGTGAGTTGTGAGAGTGTAACTTCCCTTCATCTCTGAACTTCCCTTGGTTCCCCCCTTTACCAGGAAGCCAGCTTTTGCTTCCTGTGAATGATGATGTTGGCATCTGATGATATTTTGGGTAAAAATGCACCTTTGTCATCATAGATATGTCCTCTGTTAAATAGGCTCCATTCATGTCATCTGATTTAGATAAGACAATATAACCCCTTAGTCAACAAGTTTTCAGTGCATTCAACTTTTATCTGATTTGTTTTATCTCTGTGTGGGTAAGAAGCTGATGGCAGATAGAGGCTGAGAAAGACAACAAGGTGTATAATAGGATTCTATTGTCTCTGACCAGTGCAGCATTTACCCAGAGAATTGTCCAAATCAACAGGGTCAGTTCTCAATTACTCGCTTTGGCAGCCTAAAGACAAGCCTTATGCATTGTATACATGAGATTGGGGTTCACAAAGAACCAATGACAAGAACAAACAATGACTATTTATGTAAAAACAGAGACAGGGTTGCTTGTCAGTTGGCTGGTTTCTGGTTTCAAAGTCAGGTTAATCAATATGTATAGTGTTGTGGGTTTTTTTGGTTTGTTTTTAAATTACAAGAAAATTCCAAGGAAAATGTGAGATAGGTTGTACTATGGCAACTACACTTGATCTGGGAAAAGATGGGCCCTTTCCTTTGTCTGGGACAGAGGGTAAGGTTGGACACTGATTTGCTCTGACAAATTATGTTGGATTGATGACAAATGCTTGATAATTAAAACAATAAGTGTATGGAAGATGTCCACCCTACTGCTATGTGGACAGGCGTCTTTTGTGCCATTGCTCAAACAGTGGTTCTAACCTTTGCTTTGGTCTACTAACTTTGATCATTTGCTGAAAGCTATGGATTCCCTCTCCAGGAAAAAAAAATAAAACAAAACAAAAACTTTCAAACCTATAAATATGGTGACTTTTGCATACAGTTCCAAAGTTGTGTGAAGCGGAATAATGGCCCACCATAAAATGTCTACCTCCTCATCCACAGGCCTGTGACTATATTTGGTACATGGAAAAGGAGAGTAAAGGTTGCAGATTGAATCAAGGTGATTAATCAGATGTAGGCGATTATCTCAGATCTTGAGATGAGCTAATCCTAGATTATACCGTGGCTCAATGTCTTCACCAGAGTCCTTAAAAGTGGAAGAGAAGGCAAAAAAGAGAGATAGAGAAACATGTGAGAAAGAAACAAGTTAGAGTAATGTGATTTGAAGAAGAATGTGGCTGACCTTGACTATAGAGGAAGGGGCCACCAGCCAAGAAATGTTGGTGGGTAGCATCTAGGATCTGAAAAAGGCTTGACTTTATTCTAGATCATTTGGAAAAGATTACAATCCTGCTGACACCTCAGTTTTAATCCATTGAGACCTGTGTTGGATTTCTAACTTACGAACCTGGAAGATAATAAGTTAGTGTTAATTTAAGGCACTAAATTTGTGGTAATTTGTTGCATAGAAAACTAATACAATTCATTGAAGCCCATCCAATAAACATTTTCCAGAAGCCTTGATAAAGCATATATGTGGTGACTCTTCATAAACATACAATGGAGTGTAATAAGTAAAATCAGTCATTTCTAAGAGCACCAAGAATTTTCAGTGGAAGCCAGCACAGTGTGCTTACTGCAGACAGATTATTTTAATGCCCAACCTGAGCCTGAATCCACATAGAAGAAGTGGGCTTCCTCTGTAGGGAAATAGGCACCTGGGACAGAAGAATAATTCTTTAGCTTACCCCAATCATCTGGGCACACAGGTAATGCAAAGGAAGGTAGACTGAAAGCAGTTTTTTAAATTGCTGGTAATAAGAAGAGCTAACCTGTAATGGTGCCTACTCTGCGCCCAACTTGGTTCCAAGTGTTTGTGCACAGCATCTCATTGATTGCTCATAAAGTTTTAAGGGAAATATAGTTACGTAGACTGAGTTACAAAAATCTCACCCAACATCATGTAATTAGTGACCAGAGGAGTTGGGGATGGATGGCAAGCAGTTTACTACCTTCTTTGCTTCCCAGTACAACAACCCCCAATTTCATATGATGGCAACCGCTGCTCCTTCTCAGTTCTGTTTTCTAGCCACCTTGTCTCTTAGTGATATCTAAATTCTGGAAGAACCAAAGCTTGGGGTCAGGCTTTTTTCTCTATGCAATTATTTCTGCCCTTGGGATCTGACCCATGCCATAGTTCCATTACCATCTATGAGTTACACTCAAGGCCAACTGGTCCCTTGTCTCAGTTTGGGCACTAGAAGGATGACTTGAATGAAGCTCCTGACTCACATCTCAACCCCAAATCTGTCCCTTCTCTGGAATGCCCTACTGCAGTGAAGTCCATTGCCTCTCACCAATTGTTTATCTCAAAAGCTTGGAGATAGCCTAGATTTCCCCCATTATTTTTACCCTCACTGTATCTCATCACAAATCTTTCAAACTCTACCTTCAGAGATTATTTCAGTACCTACCCTGCCCACCATCTCCTTTGTCCACTCTTGTCCAGATCAGAGTACTTTCTCACTGAACACTTAGAATTCCATTCGTGCAGCCATCATGTCCATTCTCTACTCATCATCTGGAGTGGTTATCTGAAAAAGGAAGCAGAATCATATCATTCCTCTGCTAAAACCCTCCAAAGACAAAACTAGAAGTCACACCTCCACTCTTTGTCTGCCCCCACCCACGATCTCTTAACCTTCTCTTAGGTTGTGTTTGTTTTCATTGGCCCCCATCTACCTTCACCTCCAGCAGACCTACGTACTCTCACTCAGGTCTACTGCCTGACAATCCCTTCTCCTTGGTTCTGGTCTTCCTGTCTCCTTTCCTGTGGAGAAGGTGTCCCTGGTTCCAAATAGCCCCACCCACCTAATCACTTTCCCTGCTATTACTTGACTTGTTCTTCCCCTGGTTGCAAGGATGTAACCGGTCACCTCATTTCTTTATTTACCTCCTTGTTTATTTCCAGTTGGCTCCACCATTTTGCTAAGTCCTTGAGGAAGAGACTTAGTCTAACTTTTCACTGCTTTGTCTCCAAGGCCTAGTTCACTACAAGGACTCAATATTGCACATGTTGTTGGGCTATGATAGCACATGTACACATCTGGCTTCTGACAGCACCACAATCCCCTGGAAAAGTGTGTGGAGGTCTGTGGGGGTACAACAAAAGAGGGTTCCATAGGAGTGTGTGGATGTGTTGAAATGTGGTGGTTAGGAATAAAAAAAGATCAGTCATTGTCTCTGTGTCTTTATGCTCTTCCTTTATTTAAGCATCCCTCCCACCTGTCTGCAGATGTTCTATTCTTGGCCAATCTGAATCCACTGTCCACATGGCGTCCTCTGCTTCTTTCTGGTACCAATTGCTTCTGCTGTTGAATTCCAAGACTTCAGATCCAGGGGCCTTAGGGCTCTTAAGCCCTCTCTACCTGGCTTGGTAGTTATTCTATACAGCAAATCCTACATGATAAATTGTAACAGGGACACCATGAGGCTGAATTAGCACCCAAGAGTTGGTCACTGAATATTTGGGGGATGAGTTGATGAGTCATTGAAGATGACGTACAGCCACCAGACTCAGAGGGTGACCATGACCCTCAGAAATGTCCAGTTTTAGCAATGATTGTGGCCCAGCCCAGGAAATCCTCTTGGTCTGGGGTAAACCAGAACTGTTGGTCACCTTAAAGACACATCACTGTAATAAAACCAGCTGTTTAGAAAAGGTTGCAATAATTGTTTCATCATTTAGAAAGATTCAGAAATAGGATGTTCTGCATATTTTAAGTGATATGATAACTGATGATCAATTTTCCCAGAAATTGAAATGGTATTCCTTCTTGGAAAAATAATATTTTACCCCTTCCAGGTCTGAATAAGCCACCAACAGTGAATTGTACTTTGTAGTAAGTCAGATAACAGAAAAGTCACTCTAAGAATGGTTCAGCTTATTTTAGTTATTTAAGTTTGTGCTGGAGATGAGAGGGGAGACTTGGCCTCACATAAAGAGAATTTCAGCTTCTGTTTGGTTTATTTCAGGAACTTTAATTCTCCTCTTTTAGTCATGGTCAGGTGCTCAGAAGATAACTTTTCTAGTGAGCACAGAAGCAAACAACTGGCACTAGTGGAACAATTACCATCTGAATCTCCCTTTCTGACTTTTTCTCTTAAAGCAGTATAACCCTTTATTATTTTTTAATGTCTTAATCAGAAGCCCAATATATAAAACAAAAACCAGCAGCTGTGATTAGAGCTGAGGAGGTGAGATGAGCCAGAACTCCAACCTTTTGCCCCTCACCAATGGTCCCAGGTGGATGTGGAGAAGAAGGAGCTCAGGTTCAAGTCTGAAGATAATAATCCAATCTCGCCCTAATAGGGTCAACAACCTGGGGGGAAACAGTTGGGTGGGGAAAATAAGGGTTTTCTGGCATCAAAATTGTGTGTGCTTTCTTCATCAGATGGCAGCATCAAAAGCACTAAGAGCAGAAACATCTGCATGGTATAGCAATATTTCCACTGTGTTTTTGTGTCCATTCCATTACTACTAACACCTCACCACCCACACAGAGAAAGTTAAAACTTATCTCATGGGCTTAAAGCATCCTGGGGAAGAGCAATTGTCTGATAGAACACCATTAGCTTAGTCCTCCCAATACACGTTTTTCTGTATTGTTGGGATAATTTAGGATACAGAAAGACACTCCAGACAATCATCTTCTTAGACCAGATATATTATTTAGTAATAAAATTAATAACCAACTGTGCTTCACTTTTAGGTGTTTTTTTATGTCCATTATCTCATTTTACTTTTACAACACCCAGGGTAGCGGTGCTGTAATTAGCCTCATTTCTTTCTTTCCTTTTCTTGTTTTTTTTTGTTTTGTTTTGTTTGTTTGTTTGTTTTGTTTTCATGAGGCAGTTAAGGTAGCAATAGGCAGTGACAGGACTGAAAGCTTCGATTTTTGGTTTATTGCTATTTTTATTCCAGGACAAAGCGAGCAACTGCAGGACTGAAGTTGTTTCATCTTTGGCTCTACCATCCATGTAGGTCTGTGTCTCCCCACTTGACGTCCTACTCTATTGACCACAGGAGAAAGCCACACTTTGACTTCTGGGTTTTAATTTACACCAACTGCCCTCTGACATTGACCATGGCATCTGGAGAGTCTGGTTAGCTCTCTGCACCCTTGCCAGTGTAGGAGAAGCAGCTGGTGCAAATCTATTATTTGAATCAGATAAGTCAACATATTCAAAATCCTTCAATTCTATGAGAAGTAAAACAAAATACTTTAACCAGTTGTTAGAAAAACAACTGAAAAAGATACCTCCTGTAAGATTCCACACAACTATGATGTATCCCTTCCTGCAGATCACACCCTCTACATACTTGTCCACTTTCTTCATTTTGGGTGCAAGCCCAGAAGTGGCATTGCTACACCATAGGGTAGTTCTAGGGTTAGGTTTTGGAGGAACCGCCATATTGCTTTTCATATTGCTGGACCAATTTACATTCTCACCAACAGTACCCAAGAATTCCAATTTCTTCCCATCCTCACCAACACTTTGTCTTTTGTTTTTAATAATAGTCATCCTAAAGAGTGTGAACCCATTGCAGTTTTATATGCATCTCCTCATTGACTAGTGCTGTTGAACATCATTTCATGTGCTATTGATAATTTATACCTTTGGAGAAGTGTCTATTCAAGTCCTTTGCCTGTTGTTTTTTTTTAAATTGGTTTGTTGTTGTTATTACTTGTAGAAGTTCTTCATATATTTGGAAATTAATTCCTTATTAGATATATTATTTACAAATATTTCCTTCCATTCTGTGAGTTGACTTTCACTTTGTTGATTGTATTCTTTGATGCACAAGTTTTTTATTTTGATGACTGAGTTTCTAAAGTCCAATTTATCTATTTTTTATTTTGTTACTTGCACTTCTGTTGTCATTCCAAGAATAATTGCCTTGTTGAGAATCATTTAAACATATGTACAGGGTTTTATTTCTTGGCTCTCTAGTCTAGTCCATTGGTTTATATGTCTATCTTTATATCAGTACCACACTGTTTTCATTACTGTAGCTTTGTACATTTTCAGGTGTGAGACTTCCAACTTTGTTTTTTTAAAAGATTATTTCAGCTGCTAATGGTCCCTTGATATTGCATATGAGTTTTAGGATACATTTTTTAAATTCTGCAAAAAAATGTTGTATGGATTTTGAATCCAGTGAATCTCTAGGTCACTCTGAGTGGTATTAGCTCTTTAATATTAAGTATTCCAATCCATTAAAAACAGGAGGTCTTTCCATTTATATCTTTAATTTTTTTCAGCAACATTTTATAGTTTTCAGTGTACAATTTTTTAAATCTCCTTGGTTAGGTTATTTCCTAAGCATTTTATTTTTTTTAGATGCTATCTTAAATTGAATTGTCTTCTTAATTTTCTTTTCATCTTGTTATTGATTTTTGTATGTGGATTTTATATTCTGTAATTTTGCTGAATTCACTTATTGGTTCGACAGTTTTTAAAAAAATATTTTGAGTTTTCTCCGTATAGAATCATGTCATCTGTGAGCAAGTCCATTCTTAGAGTTCTGAACAATTAATTACCTGTGTTTATTGAAAGTAATCTTCAACCTGTTTTGAACTAAGTGAAAGGGCATGGACACATCATTGTGTGGCCCAGCTCCTGGGTGGGGAGAAGTCACCATCTTTGAGACCTTTCCCACATTAATAGTAACTGGGGTCCCTTTTGAACATTTTTTTTATGATTTAATTGATAGGTTCATTTCATTCATGATTTATATTTGTGCTTATTTTTCTAAAAATAAAAAAAAATGACTGCTGTGTGTCCACCACACGTAAATGTATTTAAGCCATTTGAAATCAGCTGAATGATCCTCCAGCCAGATAACCAGCTTTTCGAGCCCACGGCCCCTGCGCTGCTCACACAATTGGAATTACTTTTATTGACTCTGTCTGCTCCCTCCTCTCCCTCTTGGAAATGACAACTAACTCTGTGCCGTCGACAATGGCTTCTGTATTCACAGCTCCCCTCTGAGACAGGGGCTGTAACATCAAAGGTCTGCAGTGTGCTGCCCTTCCTATAATATTTCAATTTAAACACTGCCTCACTGCAGTGGTGTCACGTCTCATTTACACTGTGGCCTTTGTAGGAGACAGGGATCATTACGGAGCGAACACTGAGAGAAAACACATTAGAGCCTGGCCAGGTAACGGAAGGGAAGGAGACACAGCAGAGGAGCAGCCAGGGGCAGGCAGGGTCTCCCTGGGAAATGGAGGGGCCGTGGGTGGAGAGGTGCCCCCAGCCACTGCTCCCTGTCACCAGGCTGCAGCCCAGTGACATCGCTGCCGACACCTCAGGCTGCACTACGTTGCTCTCAGATGCTGCTTCTCTGCTTTCTCTTCGGATGTTGCAGTAAAGGCTATTCCCCTATGCACCCAGGGCAGAAATTAGCCCCTTTTATATAGATTTCCTCTTTTCCTTGATTATTTTTAGTCTGTTGTATGCAGTGGGCTGGGCCTCGCTGCTTGTTGTGTGGACTGCAGCTTCCCGGGCCCTGCCCTGAAATTGCATTCATTGGTTTGGACAGACCATCCAGCAAGGAAATAAAAATCACCTTTTGTTTATTTGTTTTACTAGTTCTCCAGCCTCTGCAATTCACAGTTTAATCAGTTCATTCTAAAAGGAACAACTGTCATGAAGGTTCGCTCTATTTACTATTAAATGGAAATAAAGAAA
Organism: Corynorhinus townsendii; assembly: GCA_026230045.1. Taxonomy (NCBI): domain Eukaryota; kingdom Metazoa; phylum Chordata; class Mammalia; order Chiroptera; family Vespertilionidae; genus Corynorhinus; species Corynorhinus townsendii. The sequence continues at coordinate 1,157,152 of JAPDVU010000012.1, forward strand.
CATTTAATCTCCAGCTAGATACAGCCTCCTCCCTTTCTCCCTATGTTCTTTCCTCCTCTTGTTTATCCCTCTTTTTCTTCCCTTCCTTCTCTCCTTTTTTGTTCCTCCAGATGCTGAAAGGTCATGAGAAGATGGCTCAATCCCTTTAGGTCCAGAAATTTGTTCCCCAAGATTTTGTGCTAGTTTTTCTTCAGAGAACTAGAGCAATGTCCAGACATCAGTACATTTCTACGGTTATCGGGGTGGATGAATTGATAGATATGTAGACATACAGTTTCTTTCTGCAGCATTGTTAATGGTGAAGGGGGAAGAAAGTCACCTGTGACCCACACTGTTCCACCAGAGGTACACATGTAAAATGTTGCATCACACTGCACAATCCACTTGCCGACCATGTGTTTATTTTTCTCCTACCCATACATTGCAGGCCAATTCTCAGGTCCCCACATGACATGGGCAATGGGGCTATGAAGCTGGTGACTGTGAAGTCCCCGCGGCGGGACAGGGAAGCTGGTCTCTGTCCCCCGGAGCTTGGGTTTCTCACCAGACCCCGGGGCTGGAATCCATCTCTTTTATGCACTGGTTCATTAAGCTTTCAGGATTTGCATGGCTATCTGTACATCAGGTTTCTCATGGGCAACCAGGAAACTCCTTCTCTCAACCCTTGATCAGTCCATGATAAGTACAGGGGTTACTTTGAATCACTTGTATTGAGTCTTTTCCTTTAAAGGGTCCTTGGGAAGCTCCTAGGGATTCTTGTAGCTCTGACTGATGGAGCTGCTGGAGAAAATCTACACATTGAACTTTATTATGCAGCACATGCTTGTTGGACCCTCAATGCACAGTCATCATATGACCCTATCACCTGTCCACAGCCATCCTCCCTTGCCCACTCCCCTTGGTCTCTCTGTGCTTCCTCTGGTGGAGAGCCAACCCTTCCATGTTCTTGAGGAATTTCTGACACCATGGTGAGAGGGGCTGTTGTAGCCTCCCTCTCATGCCAGCTCCCTCTAACTCCATTGTCTGAAGCTCTATTCCTTCCTTCCCTGAGAGTGTCTGGAGAAAACCTGTAGACATTCAGTGGAGATCACTGGGCTCATGAACTTAGTTCTTCCTGTGTTTGGAGACATGTGTTTCCTCATTTTCTCTTCTCTGAGCATCCTCCCCTCCTCCACTTGGTTTATTCTTCCCATCACCCCTCCTTCCAGAAGCCTGTGATCTTGGTTTCTCTCTTGGAACTTTTAAGAGGTGGATGTGCTTGATGGTCAGAACACATACCAATGATATTTGAGTTTTAAGGGCCTTTAATTTTCTTTACCAAAAATATCCCTTCTCTCTCTCTCTCTCTCTCTCTCCCTCTCCCTCTCCCTCTCCCTCTCCCTCTCCCTCTCCCTCTCCCTCTCCCTCTCCCTCTCCTTCTCCCTCTTTCCTCTACCTTTGAGCCACATTAGTGTGGAGGAAGTAGTCATGGAAGCTGCTATCCTCTTTCAGGAGAACATGAACATGGAGAACTAAAAGGAATAACCAAGTACAGGTCAAAAACATGAAAACTTCCACATAAGACATGGGAATGTCTGAAATGGCATGAATTATCTGCCCCAATCCCACCTCTTTGCTAAGGTAGATGTGGCCAGAAATCATGTCAACAATCAGAGCTCTGGCCATGGCAGTAGACACTAGAGCAGTTCTCATTAGTAAGAAGCTTGGCAACCGTGGACTCTTTCCATAGACTGGAATACAAATTTAAAGAAAAGAATCAGGAAATAGAACACTGGCCTGGGACTTGAGAGGCAAGTTCTAGGTTCATGGCTGTTTTAGTCCTCATAGCCTCATAGATTATTTAATCTTTCTGGACCTCATTTATCTGTTAATGTAAAAGGGTTGAATATTTTTATCATCCTAACTAGATCTAAAATTTTTTATTCCAACTTAAGCATCTGAGTCAATACTCAAATGTCCCCCAGCTTCTCTCCCTCCACAGTATGATGCACACATGACAAAAAGGAGGAGTTCCCACCTGGTGGGGGTGTGCTAGTCTCCTGGGGCTGCCACAGCAGAGCCATACATCCAGTGGTTTAAACAACGGACATTTACTCTCTCACAAATTAGAGTCGGGAAGTCCAAGACCAAGGTGTCCATAGTGCCGTGCTCTCTTGGAGATCAATAGGGTGGGATCTGACCCAGGCCTCTTTCTCTGTGGCTTCTTCTCTAGATGAAAGGATGGCATTTAGAGTGTGGGAAGAATGGGATATATAAAGTTCATTTGCACAGGATTTGGGGTTCAGAATAGATAAGGGGTAAAGACAGACTCTAGAGTGCTGGCTGGGAGGAGAAACCTCAATCAAAGGGGAAATCCTGCTATATAGGCCAGGCAGGGGCAGGAGAAACAGCAGGACATGGAGACAGCTCTACTGAGAAGACTCCTGGGCTCTGGACAGGTTTTTTTGTCCTGAGGGACCCTCAGAGTACCTTCACTCTGAGCAACTTCGCCGTGAAAATTTGGGGCCAGGCTCCTGGGGGGAAATATCTCACAAGGACAACACATCATTTTTCTCCAATTATTTTGTGGCAGAGGTCAATGTGATTGCTTTAAAAAGCACCAGTTTTATTACCCAGTAGAAAATACATTAGCCTTTATAGATGACAACAAACACGGGACATTTAAAATGCTAGAATATTGGAATGTGTTCTGGCTTCAGTATAGACTATATGAATCAGATCCCATGAACCACCTTTATAAACGAGGGACTTAAATTTCTCATGCATAGCCTATATTATAAACAAGCTGTTGTTGAAACACCCTGTGTTCTTGATTAAGTTCTAAGACCTTGGGCAATTGTCTTTATTATGAGAATCATGTGCAAATCCCTGCACATGAAATGTTTAGACTTTCATTTTTAATTATTCATGAAATGTGCAGAAACATGGTCCAATGCACATTTGAGCAGAAATCGCTAATGCCGCTGAACAAATCATAAACACCTCACCGGGGCGGGGGGTGGGGGGAGCCGCAGGATGCAAACCTCCTTTCCAATAGGTGCATGATAATAATCTGCTGTTGCAGGGCCAACAGTGAGCCCATGTGACAGGCCTCAGAACCCAGACCCAGGGCTGGCTCAGCTGGGATGTCTCCCATCTCAGCCTAAGGGGAATAACATTCCGCAGGCCTCTCAGATTCAAGTCTAACACTAATTCGTCTGCGCTGAAGAAGCAACATAGTATAGTGTATGCTTCAATGCCAGTGCATGGATGAAACTTTGCTTCTGATATGACCCCATGTATAACCTGACTTTACTGTAGGTCTATCTGAGCAGAAGCAGAGGTAACCATTAGAGAGACCCCAGCTCTTATGGGATGGAATGAAGCAAAGTATACTAACAATGATGGTCTGAGACATTTCTCTAGAGGGTGCTTTAGTTCATGTGAGAGAATATATATACATGCTGAGAAGGACACAAATATGAACTGGTTACTCACACAACAGAAAAATAGAAAATGCTCAAACTTATTAACAAAGAGACATAAATTACAACAGTGCTAAGTCCATTACTTTTGGAAGCTATTTATCAGCACTAATTGCTATCATGTGCTCATCCAGATTCTGAGGATGCAAAGATAAATCAGACAGGTGTCTGGCCTCCTGGGGGTTATATTCCAGTGGAGAGAGATGGACAAAACAAACAAACCACAGTACATCAGAGGATGGTAAGAGTGATGGAGAAAAAACAGAGTGAAGTAGAAGGAAGTGGAGGCCAGCTCTCAATCCTAAGTGACACAGGAAGTCCTACCAATGGGATCGCAGACTGTAGTTAAAATCTGGATATATTTTAAAGGTAAATGTGACAGTTTTTCTTGAGTTACACATGGAATAAGAGAGCTTGAGTGAGAGAGACAGACATACTGCTGCTCATGTGGCTCAGAACGGCCAAAAATGCAACACACGGAATGAGGAAGGAAGCATCATGCAGAAGCTAATGTCCAAATCTAAGTATTTAGAAATAAAAGACAGACACTCAAATTATATTTTTTGAAAAAATATTCTTCTAATAGATTAAAGAATTGGTACAATTATTTTTATTTATCTAATCTGAAGAATACCACATTCTAGGCACATTTAGTAAAGAAAGAGCTCAAAGGTGATGGCATTAACAACACTCTAACTAGGAAAAGATATAAGCCATGTGTCAGATTATTAATATAATCCTTAGTACATAATTTCTACTAAATATCAATGACCCAAAAACATGAGCATGGAAATATAAGATAAAAGAAAAATATCCAGTAAAGTTATGAAATTATAACCTAACATTATTACATCAGATAAAATGTAAATTAACACAGCTTTGCTGCTCCATTAATATCCAGCAAGCCCACCATGCCCTGAGCCACCTGTCCCAGAGTGTTGGCTGGATTTTAAATTTGGCACCAATTCTTGTGGAGCATTTTGACCCAATGGAGTAAGTGTTTTAGTGTGTCTACATAGTTTGGTCCAGCAGTCCCACTGAAGGAATGTCTCTTTAGGAAAGTCTCAGGATGGGGTCAGTGATCTCAATAGAGATCATGGTTTCTACAGAGTATGTGGCCACAGAGAAACTTAAACCTAGGAATGTGTATCAGAGATAGGTAGGTGCATACAACAATTGCAATTCGGATGCACTCACAAGACATGTAGGCATTAAAGAGAATAAAAAGAAGTGTTTCCAATATTAATCATGTGTATCTCTGACAACCCTCCATTTTGCAAGATAACATAACAACTTTTAATTAAATAAACATTATTATATCGCAAATTAACTTAAAATATATACATTGTGACCCTTTGAAACTAGACCTAGGAGTACATTTGGAGAGAAGGAGGGAGCTAAGCACCCAGAAGCTGAAACTGAACAGGCTCAGTCTCAGTAAAAGCCATGATGGAAAGGTGCCCCTCTAGGGTGTCCTCCTCTCCCAGAAGGCAGGTAGATGCCCAGTTGCCTCCCAGAACAGCCAGTGCCTCCTCCCTGGGCCCCTTCCATGTGCCTCTGCCGTAAACACAAGAGAAAGAGGCAGGATTTACTATAGGACTGCATTCTTCTTGTGTTGCCTTCTCAGGATGCACCGTTGGGGCAGGAGACATCAATTAAAGATCAGGGGCCGAGCAAAAGGCTGGGGTTGCCCTGCAGTTGACTGACCTTGCCCACTGCTCCAAAGAGTCCCATTTTCATCTTTATTGATTAATCTCTATTAATAAACCTGCAGGATTGACAGCCATGTCACAAGGCTGAGAGACTGTGGCCATAGGTGTTAGGGAAACAGCCAGCATGCCTGACTGAGGCTCCAAGTCATTACAAAAGAGCCCGTGGCGTGTTTTGCAACTGGGGGGCTGGGGCCATGGCTTACTTGAGCTGGGTAATTATTGAACTGACCCTTGCAATTTTCAAAGGACTGTCACTTCCTTTCTAAGATCTGACCTTTGCCTGCCTCTCCTTGGAGCAATTTCCCACCCCAGGGAAGTCTTGTTGTGGAGTCTGAGTCTGAGGACCCCCCTGCACACAAGAGACAAGAAAGGACGAGGCTGTGAAGTAGAGTCAAATTAAACTTCAGTGCCCCTGCCTGCAGGTGAGCAGGACCTGCAGCCACCAGGGTCCTGAGAGCATGTGAGAGTGCCATGAGGCAACATAAAAAGCAGCATGCAATGGCTAAATCAGGGCATCACACTCAGTTATCATATGGGAAACTGTCCCATAATCTGCAATGCAATAACAAGTGACTGTGACAAATCTGTTTGTCTAGTTGAAACAACAATATGCAAATGAAGAAGTGAAAATCCAGGGTCACATAAATATAAGTGTGGAAATAGAAGGCGGAGCAAACACATTTGCTCTGCAGAGATGCCAATGATTGGGAAATGTCCTTAAATGAAGAGATTTGAGTTCTCAGAGTGAGTGCCTGTTCATATCTCACATCACAAAGCATTAAAAATGCTGACTTGCCTTTTCACTTCAGACTTTTTGTTCTTTCAGTCTTCACTTATAAAACAGTTTCTCAATCAGCTACTGTCTAGAGAGAAGACTGACCAGGTCAGGATCCTATCGGGATTCTCAAACTGCAGCAAAGTAACCTGGGAGCTTGTTAACATGCAGATTCTGGGGCCCTGGTACAGCTTTCCTTACTAACTCACTATCTCTAGTTGTGGGATGTGAGAATCAGGACTTTTATCAAGATTTGTGGGTGACAAACACTGATAATAACAGATCATATCATACTTAGATTTGTTATACTAAATTATAGCAATTTTAATATTTGTAAAATTTATGTAACCATTTATTTAATTTATTTGCAAAAACTGGATAATTAGATAGTATTAAAGTAAACATCATAAATCTCTGTCTATATATACATATAGAAGTGACCAAGCACCAAATTTACGGTGATGAAATATACTTAGCCTCATTTCATGAACCTTCTAGCAGCTGCTCACCTCTCATCCATGTGATCTTTCTACACGGGGCTATTGGAAGGGATCAATAAGTTTGTAGATGAATGTGAAGTGTCAAGAATAATGTCGGGTACCAAGTAATACTCAATAAATTAGCTTTAAGGAAAAGCTATGAAGTAATAGCAAGAATATAAAGCTGGAATTAGACATGTATGAATGCAATTACATGAGGCAATGTGAGTGCTTTCCAATATTTGCATGAAATAGGTGGTCGATATTGCAGTACCCTAATCATTATTATCACTGTTACTCTTGTAATTCTTCTTTTCCATTCCCACTGTTACCAGCCAATTTTAAGTCTTACCTTACCTCACTTGGTCCCTTGCTATACCTTCTGACTTTCTCCCACCTGCCTGCTATATCTCTCTAGTCTGAGTTTTGCACATGCTCAACTAGGGGGTTTGTGCAAAAGGCTAAGCTAACTTCAACTCTCCCTATGACATTTGTCATAATTCCCACTGGCTCTACTATACTTCACATCTCCCCATTGTTGTGCACAGGATGAACACCAATCTTTGCAATAAAAATTCTGGACTTTTGAATATCCACACACCTGACCTTCAGTTTCAGACATTCGTCCCCTGATAGTGTTGTCTTTTAGTTGCAAGTTTGAATTACAGTCTTGACCTTTAAAAGAAATACCTATATTCTTTTCTAGATCTCCCATTATTTAAAGTCATTCTTAGCCTGATCTTCCCCTGAAACCATTATAGGATCAAACCATCCTTGCCTTCTCTCTTGATTAGATAATAATTTGTAATGCATTTTCATGGCAGAGACATTTTATTTTTTAAGGGAACTATTCTCTCTCACATACCTCTCCTGATACCTTTCTACCTCTGTCCCCTGTCTGTGACAACATGGCCTGACTTGTTCTTTTACATTTTCTATATAGAGCCTGACACATGGTAGGTGCTTACCACATAATACAGTTAATGTTTATAATGATTCACTCTATTCCTGGAACTAAAATGCACACCAAACCATCAATCATCTTGAGTTGATGTATGAAACTTTAATTTGTGTACATGCCATATGTGCATCAAATCCTCTTTATTCTGTGAGAAGGGCACATTGAGCAGCTCAGCCTCAGGAGGGCATGTATTGGAGGTTTCCCTGTAGTACTGACCCACTATGGTCCTGCTCCCTTGTAGCTTACAGCATGTCTCTTGTGCCTGGATAGGAGTGAGCTTCCCTCTACGATACTGACATAAAATGAAGCACCAGGATAAATGCAGGTCTGGGTCCCATTAGCACAATATGATTGAGTTAATACATGCAAAGCATTTAGAGCAAACTGTGAAGGTGAGAAGATCAAACCTGTCACTTTCAGGAGACTCTCTTTTCCACCTTCCTCCTGCACACACATGCACACACTTCCATAAATCTACAGAGGTCAGAAGTTTCTATAAGTTTCTCACCCATGATTCACCGAAGTGCCTAGTACAATGCCTTAAATATGGACTTAATTAAATGTGTAGACATATTTATTATTTCTATGAGGATATAATCTTTCTATAAGAAATAACCTGGTCTAAATTTAGATAGATAAGATCTGAATAAAAATTGAGAGCCAAACAGTGATCTAGATTGTTCGTATCACCTCATACTCCACTGACAAAAAGCTTCTTTGTTTAGAATATTTTCTTTTATTCTTTGCACATCAATCAGAAATGCATTTGTGAGCCTGTAGTGGACACAGAAATGTATAGGGTAAGACATATAGGTATAAATTGAGATTTATTTACCCATATCAGCACTGCATTTGTTGCCATAATTTTGGCAAATAGTATGGTTAATAGTTAACCAGCCTGGCTTCAACAAGGACCATGGCATTCTCTTACCTTTACAATGGAGACCTGTATTGTGTTGGTTTCACCCCACCCCCATCTTCTAATCCTATTTTAAAACAAAGCACCGCATATTTTATTATTGCCTCCCAATTTTTCTTGGTCTTCCCTAGATGGTAAATATACCTTAGTGAAAACATAAAAAGATACTGTAATCAGGGAGATGCAGGGTGTTCTGTAGATGGGTGGATAGCATTGCTTTTACATTTTCATAAGTTAATGCTGATAATCCTAATTACTATGAGTTTCTGGTCTGTATTTATTTGAAAAATGAAGCATGATAACAGTAAACCAGAAGATAAGCAAGTATATACATAACTGCACAAACCTTTTCCTCTAAATAGATGATTACTTACATTTGCACTTTCATATTCTGATTTTGATTTTTTCCTTACTGGTATGTGATTAAAATATTTATATGTTCCGATGGCTCATTATAAGTTTCTGGACAATTAGAAAACAGGTTGCTAGAACTATTACTTTCCAACAGAACAGTGACAACACACAGGCACTTCCTGGCGTTCTTCACTATAAAAGCCCGTTTGAGCACTTGTCCATATTCTTACATTATTTCCAAAATATTTGGCAACATGAAAAGTCAATATTTCTAATATTATGTAATCTTTTATTTTATAATTACTATTTATCAAAAACAACTTAGATCGGGTAGAGACAAAGAAAAAAAAATAGTAATTAATTAATTTTTTTTCCAAGCAGCCTCCTGGATAGAGCCAACACAGGCAAAATGCCAGTTAACAGGGAACCATCCACAAATGACAGCACAAATGTATTTGAAATACAAAAGCGCTTCCCTCTCTCTATTCAGATGGCCATCAGTGGTGCTGGCATCTGGGCCATAAGTTACTCTTACTCAGAATTAACTCAGATGGGAACCTACCAGCTGGCTCATTCCCTGTAACTGATTGTTGGTTAATCACATAGCTTCCCCAAATAGGATTCTTTAACTTATTTTTTTCCCTTTGTTTCTAACTTGTTTGCTCTCACTAATTGAAGAAATGTGCCATGTTTGAAAACAAACAAAAAATAAATTGGATATGCTGGTAGGAATACCGCCCTGAAGATTGTGCCAGAAACATGGGGGTGATTCAAAACAAGTGGTTCCCTTCCTTCTTTTTCTTTTCTTTTTTTTTCATTTCAAGAGCTATTTTAGGTCGCACGCTGAATAAGCATAACTTGGCAGAGCCACTGAGAATAGGCATCCACCCATCCCTCGGAAATGCAGGCCAGGCCGGCTCCAAGTGCCTCGCTCTCCTGGGCCTTCTCAAAGGTTGATCTAAGGGGAACGCTGTCAGTTACGACTCAACTTGCATTCTACACTGTCTGCAGTTAGCAGCCGAGAAAGTTTAATTCTGAGCTGTGAAAAGATTCAATAAGTCACCACAAATCACCCCGACTAAAGCCCAAACTGAGTAATTTACACAGCACTTTGTGATCTTCAAACAGTTTGCAGTGGGCGATTATTCATGCCCGACATGGGGCCGCTGGGTCCAAGCTCCCTGTTTGTTCTAAGGCCGAGGAGAGGTGTTTGAAAACCGCAAGAGACGACCAGGGGCCCCCAGATCATGGCTAATGTGACACCCCCAGGCCTAATCTTCTTAGAGCACTGGGATAAAATAAGTATCCATTACAAAATCAGCCTTCATCCTGCCCCCTTCTGAGCCCGGCCACTCTGATAGCCAGCTCGGAGACAATTGCTCGATTCGAGACTTAGGCAGGTATTAGGAGCCGGGGCAGGAGGAGAAGGGGCTAATCTCCACATTTAGTCCATCTGTACTTGTGGGCCTGGCTGGCCTGCCCCTGATAGATCAAAAGGAATTGGCAAAAATCAGATTAGGGCTGGAGAAAAGGGGGGAGGTCCAAGCCCTGTAACAGCCACATTTTTTTTCTCCCGGCCTTGGATGTGTATACATTTATTAAGACCATGCGGTTAATCCCATGAGCTTTCAGTGCATTGTGCTTGCCTTTTCTTTTCACCCCCCTTTCTTTCAACAACAACAACAAAAAGCCATTAAAATGAAATATTGTGTTAATTATAAAAATAAGAGCTATGCCTATCGAGGGCTAGCAGGGTTGTGCACATTTAGAAAAATCCAGCAATTTGGTTGTGCATTGCAAGCCACGGCTGGCCTGCCCACCCGGGAAGGGCACAGGCCGGCCTTTCCCGGGACTGAGACACACGGCATAGCAGTGTGAAGTCAGCGGAAGAGAAGAAGCTAATTATTAATACAGGCTGCCACCAAGTCAGGCTGATGGTGGGGCAGGTGTAAGAGCAGCTCGGTGACATCTGATCTCCTGGCGTCACTACCACACTGCGGAGCTCAGTGATGGAGCAGGGAGAACATATGGGATCCACCAATTAAACCAACTCTTGTTTCCTCCTTGAAAACATGCTGCCGTGTGAGGCACAAGGAGGTTATTTCCTTCCCTGCTCAGGCGTTTGCTTTTGTCCAAGGTCCCAGCTTGCCTCTGGTTCTAGCCTCTGCATGAACACATGGGCACTTACACCTCGAGATGCGTGGACAGATGGGGAAGGAGAAAGGGGCGAGAGGGATTCACAGTCTTGCTGCTGTTGGCCATCACCTGCTGTTTGTAAACAGTGGCATGTGGCCACCAGCCGTGTCCTTCAGGCTAGGAGAAACATGTGTGCCGATGAAGTAAATGTGCAGGCGACCACCTTGAGTGGTACCCACCTAATGGTGGGCACAGCATACACAGCTCTGTGGGGCCCAGGCCGGGATAGGGACAACTTGCTGGTGGGGAGGAAACTTTGTAAAAGGAGCACCGGCCCCTCTCCTGGAAGGCTAAGTCCCTTCTTTTTCGGTTTCTTATAAACCCCCACGAGGTGCCAGAAGAGAGCCCGGTGGCCGCTGGGTTTTGGCAGTTGAGCTCACCTCATTAGAGTGGATTAAGTCATGATGCTGAGAAGGATAAAAGGTGAAAAGCAAAGAGCTGGGGACGGTGGCTGCAGACAGCTCCCAGTGTCATCTGTGTGTGGACGCCATTATTGACTGGAGCCCATGTGGTTCACACTTTTCAATTACCGTCTGCTGGAAAGGTGGCCGTAATTGCAGAGGCTGAGGCTCTGATGTCAAGGGGCCGCTCAGCCCTCGTCACCTTCTCTGATGCTTGACTCCAGGATGTTCAAAGGCAAAGGTCCTGAGCCTGCAAATGTCCCCAAGGGCCCAGGGAGGGGGCAATGCCATTAAAAAAAATTAACAAATAAGAAACACACCCACACTTGCAAGGTGGTGATGAAATTAGCCACCATGATTTGAATGGGGCCGGGGCCCAAGTGTTTTGCCTCAAGTTGCACTGAGTGCCAATCTTTGTTACTCCCTCCCAAGACTTAAAAATAATGAAACAAGAATGAATATAAATTCAGGTGTTCCGTGGCAATGCACCTTTGCCGTGTGTGTTTCTGCAAGTGTGGCTTTGTGGACTGGGGCCACGTGTGTGTCTCTCCCTGTCCCCTGTCAATCAGACATGTGTTACTTTGGCTCACATCATAAAAAATAAGGACAATCTACTTCAGGTTCAAGTGGTGTTATGAGCAAAGGGTTAGGAAGTTCTCCTATATTGTTGGGGAGAAATGATTGTATCTAGTAGAGCTTATCTATAGCCAAGCAGGAGGGAATGGATGGGAACGATGTAGATCAGATAAACGGTTGGAATAAAAAGAGGGAATTCTTAGACAATGCTCCTGACCTGCTCATACTTCTCTTTAACCACTGTAATGGGGGTTTTTGTTTTAAACTGGGGTTGAGGACTTAGAGTTCTTGAAAAGATTACTGAGAAAAACCTATCTTCTGCTCAGCAGGCAGGAGGGTAGGTGTGTAGCTATGTTGGGTCATCGTTTGGGGTTTTAGGATATGCAGAGGGCACTCTAAACACACCAGACCTTGTGACTTCCTCCTCCAAATTGCTGAGTCCAGCCAGAGCAAAAATCTAGGGCAAGCCTGGCGAATATCGTGTTGCTGGGTGTTGGGAGAACTCTCTTGAGAAGTGAAGCATGCCAGTGCACTTTGGTAAAAAATAAATGAAGTTTAGCCTTGTTGGTGTGGTCCAGCAGTTGAGGGTTAACCCACAAACCAAGAGGTTGCTGGTTTTATTCCTGATCAGGGCATATGCCCGAGTTGCAGGCTCAATCCCCAGTAGGGGACATGCAGGAGGCAGCCGATCAATAATGTTTCTCTCTCTTTGATGGTTCTATCTCTCTATCCCTCTCCCTTCTTCTCTCTCTAAAAATAAAAAAAAATAAAAACATACTTTTCAAATGTATTAAAAATAAATGAGATGTTGGCATGGATTAAAATGTTATGCATCATTAGGAATTTGACTTGAACAGCCAAAGTAGAGAATTTCTACTTAGAGGAAGCACCCTTTTGAATTATCAGCAAAGGTGAGCTCAGAGAGCTGGCTCTCCTTGTGTTTAGTGTATGTGTGTGTGTGTGTGTGTGTGTGTAAGTGTGTAAGGTGCCACCCATCCTCCTTCAGGAACAATAAGCCTTTCAGTGATGATTCTGGAATGCACATCCTCTGACCAAAGCGAACACATGGTGCCTCCAGGGCCTTGTGCCTACAGATGCCACTATCCCTGGGCCACTCTGTCCTCTTGTTCAGAGCCAGTTCCAAAGGCACAACCCCCAACCAGTGAAGACAGCATCAGAGAAGGAGCTGACCTCAGGAAAGGGAGGCAGCCAGAATGTCAGGCTAGAAAAGGAACCCTGAGAACATGAAACCAAAATGTGTGGGTGGCTGGCTGGGGGCATCTGGCTCACTGGGTAGAGCGGCTGTAATAGAAACAATACTTCCACTCCTGAAGTCTGGAGATCCAGGAGACAAGGAAGCTGACATGTGACCATTTACCTTTCGCCCCTGTTCTAATATGGGAGATGGGGCCCAACTCTTTGACTATCTCTGAGTAATTGCCAGGTGGCTCCAGCAAATGCAGACTTCTAGACATCAAGCCAACTTGACACAGATGCAGGGTCCCCTCCCTCAGTTTTCTGGTGACTGAGTCAGCTCTGGACTCTGGGTCTCACTCTGAGTCCCTTTCAATGTCTTTCTTCCATTTCCTTGGAGATGGGCAGCTACAGAGAGGGTGGAGATTTTAGCACCATTTTTGTTCCATCATCTTGATTGTGTGGCATGTCCTGTGCATGAAGCTCAAGGATGCTGCTAATGATATGACATGAGAAAGGCCCAGAAGGGAAGGCCACCCTCAGCTGGCTGTGATTTGGAGGCCGAGCTCTTGCCTTCTGAGAGAAGGGCATTGGACTGGACGGCCTTTGGTCCAGCAGGTCCATGTGTCTCCAGTCTATGATTGCTCAGCTCACACCTCCTATTTCAGGGCCAGTGCTGCAGACCTCCTGATGGACACAGATGACCAGCAGCCTGCTTTGAGTGCAGATCAATGGTAGGTCCAGGAGTGCTGGCACTCTGCTGCATTAACACCTGTCCCTGAGTCCTATGCAGAAATAGTGCCTGCATCTTAATCTGATCATGACATTGGAGGGGATCTTCTGGTGAGTACAAATAAATTCCATATGAACACAAGCACCAATCAACTACCGGCTTTACTTTTTAATAGAATAAATTTAAAAGATTTAGTAATAATTTTCAAGTACATAACAATGTGATAATAAGTGTGAATATATAGTCTTCTCTGTATAATCAAGGTAATTATATAAATCAAAGAAAGATGTAATGTAACAATGTGAACTATAAGAACGTGTAGAAACAGGCATATGTTAATATACTGAAACTGGGTATTTATTAAATGAGCTCATTATTCCTATTCAGGGAATTTGGAACACTTTATCCATTTTGTGTTTCCAGATCACAGTATTAGAAACAGATTGAGGAAATGATTACAGTTGTGCTGGATGATTAATTATTCCTGTCCAGGCCACGCATTCCTTGTGGCTGGTCCTGGCCGGCGAGCTGTCATCACCATTACCATCCTAGAGACCTGTGGTATCCACGCAGTAGGCCTGAGCGTGTCGTCCACATAAATAAGCCAATATGCACCAGGGCCCAGGAGGTTGTGCACATAGTGCAGTCCCATTGCTGTTCTTTTAGGAGGAAATGGTGGGAGAAGTCAGCTTTTCAGAGAGTTAAATGCAAGAGGGGCATGAAGCTCAGGCCTATGCCGACCATGGACCTGGAGAGGACACATGGGTCAGAAAGCCCACCTCCGACACCTGTTTTGATGCATAGTAAGCAGTCAATTGTCCAGCACTGGGCCTCGCCTTGGCTCAAAGTAAACACTCAACAAATAAAACAGTACTTAACCAAAATTATCTAAAAAATTATATGGATTGCTGTTCTTCCCTTGTGCAAGCATATTCATCTGATAGAGAAGAGTGCCCTAGACCTCTGTCTTCATGGAAAGTCTCTTCTCTCACTTACAGTTCCAAGAAGTCTTACCTCTGTGCTCTCAATGTCTCTGAGTCCTGCTGTATCCCCACTGGCAGCCCACATCTTGTGTGCCACATCGTCCAGTGAATGCTTGTTGAATGACTCTATCCGATGATCTTCATCACCTTTCTCAAATCTTACTTTCTCCAAATGAGATTGAGCAACTCAGAGGCCCAAATGAAGCCACAGAGAAAAAACCTCCATTGAGTCAAAGCATTTGTTACACCAGCTAATTAAGGAATTCTTTCTTATTGATTGCTATCATATCTAAATTTTTTTTGAAAAGCAGAGCAGAACCCAAGAAAATAATATTTCTGAACTAAGTTGTTTTTAAAATAACATATCCAGCTCCTTCCTGACCAAATCCTCTACCCACAGGAAATTGTGGGGTTGGGTGAATGGAAGACAGAAAGTGGTGGGGCCCAGAGTCCCTGTAAGTAGGGAGTGCCCATATATCCTTCAGCTTCAGACCATCCCTCTGTCTTCTGTTCAAAAGAACTGTGCGAAACAGTGCATGCACTAGGGTCCTTGGAAGAATATCTCCTTTTGAAGGAAATATATTTTTTTCAATATTAATGGAGTTCATTCACACAGCAAAACAATGGAACAGCAGTGAAAACTTACTTTACTCCCTAGTTACTAATTAGCCACTTCGTATAGGTTTACTGAATTAGACAAGCCAAATAAAAATCTCCAAAATAAAAATCGGCAAGCCCCTAAGCACTTCATAAGGATGCCCTGTGGCTTGGGGTTACACCCATGAGGTGCTGCTGGTCATCTGGATTCCATATTGTTTGTGAGCACAAGTCCCCACTATAAAGTTGGGACAGCAATGACCCAGAACCCACAGGGTTAGGATTAAATGAGATGATGTGTGGTGTGCTTAGTACAGGAGCCTTGAACTTTATAGAAACTCATTAAATGAAATGCATGGATAGTAAAAGTAATCTTATCTAATAAAGAGGGAATATGCTAATTGACCCTCATGCCATCGCAGATGATGGCGCCCACAGCCCATAAGGAGGGAATATGCTAATTGACTGCCCTGCCCTCAAAGATGGCAGTGCCCACAGCCACAAGATGCCGCTGGGGCAGCAGGTGCGCAGCAAGGCCGGGCCTGCCCCAGTTGAGCCCAGCCACTCCACACACCTGCCTCCGGAGTCCCCCAGTCCCCTGAGCCCCCCAGCCACCCAGGGCCAGCCCAAGGCACAGGCAAGCCTTGGATGGTGGCTTCCCAGCTGCCCAGGGCTGCCCAAGGCTCAGGTAACCAGGGCCAGCCGAGGTTTGCGCTACCGGCAGTGGCAGCAGCAGAAGTGTGATGGGTCATCGCCTTTCCCTGATCTCCGGGTCTCCTCCCACCTCTGAGGGCTCCTGGACTGTGAGAGGGGGCAGGCCAGGCTGAGGGACCCCTCTCCGGTACATGAATTTTCAGGCCTCTAGTATTAATAATAATAGTATTAACAGCAATAATTTATCTGTTATTCAAACACATTACAGCAGAGTGATAATGTCAGATTCACTCACAGGGTGTGTCGCCACTTTCTCCAGTGGAAAATCCACTCCAGCCGTGTAAGGTTTCAGGGTACTGGTTGAGTATCCTCATCAAGGCAGCGTGACTGCACCTAGAGCACCTCCCTCCTGGAGCAGCTTAAGAAACATGAATTCCTCAGCCTTGCTCAGGAGCAAACACTTTCATCACGTAATGCTGTGAGAAGGTTCTCATCCCTTTGCTACTCACCATCTCAGATCTTTAAGGATAAGCTGCACAGTTAAGGCCATCTGATCCCCATTTTTCCATTAGACAGGTCCCCTTCCCAGTGCCTCCAGGAGCTCCCCATGTCACTGCACCTGGGTGTTTATTGTGTTCACCTTAGATGTGCATGGGGTTGTAGATGCGTTGTCATGAAAAAGGCTCCTTTACATGCAGGACCTCCTAGCACTTCTGGAAACTGAAGCCAAGCCCTTAAGGGAGAACTGTGTGTTTGGTTATGAGAAATCCACACATCCTGCTTGTCCTGATGCGCCGGCGGCACTGATGCCCCCTTGGTCCTACATTAAATGTAGTTTTACTCCCTGCGGGGATAACTACTGGTGGCCCCATCACGCGTCCATCTCTAAAATGCAACCATCATCTTCATTCATAGAAACATTTATGAGAACACAAAAACGACACAAACTCCCCTTTCATTTCTAGCAAGGCCTGGCCAGCTCTTGGACGAGGCAGAGTTTGTGCGGTGTCATCCTCGGAGAGCCTTCCACACTGGAGGACGACTTTGTGAGAAGGTCACAGACGTGCATGCATTAGCGAGGCTGGTGTGGTGCGATGGCCCCGGTCCTCCCAGTCTCCAGCAGCAGCTGCGTATTAGATGACGCCCCCATTCAACTGCTAAGTGCTGCTGCGGCCGCTTTATCGGCCAGTCGCCAGTGGGCTCAGGGGAGAAGCGCTATCTCCTATGGCCATGAAAATTGATATTGAACATGGGAGGGAAAATCTCACAAGCTGATAGCAATTAGCTAAAAAGGATTTGCGACTCCATGATTCATCACGCCAGGGGACCGAAGTCATTTGAAGATGCTGTTTTGAGAGTCCCTGTGTGCGGCTCCGAGCTCTGCCTCTGTTTATCTCTCACACTGGGCTGTGACATTTCCGGCTCTCAGAGCCCTTTCTAGAACAGAGGATCCTTGGCTGGACGATTCTCTCTAAGATGATGAAGTTAGGAGGTGCTGGAGGTGGGCTCAGATTCCAGCTTACATGTCAAGATATCCATGTAGGAAAATGGAAGACAGATTCTTTCACAGTTTGCTGTGCTGTTTTTGTTTAAGAAATTAATTTGTGCCTTATCCAGTTTGGCTCAGTGGATAGAGCATCCGACTGCGGACTGAAGGGCCTCAGGTTCAATTCCAGTCAAGGGCACATGCCCAGGTTGCGGGCTCGATCCCCAATAGGGGGAGTGCAGGAGGCAGCCAATCAATGAGTCTCTCTCATCACTGATGTTTCAATCTCTCCCTCTCCCTTCCTCTCTTTGAAATCAATAAAAATATATTTTTTAAAAAGAAATTAATTTGTGACTCTGGGTCAGTAAGAAAATCATACCTAAATTAATCAAAATAATAATGTTAAAGCATCTGAAGGACCTAGAGATTATATTTTTAAAAGCAATCCTGGGCCCAGATAGCTGCCTCCTTATCCTTCATGGCTGAGTTACAACAGCTTGTTTGCCCGCTGGCCACCTCCTGGGGGTGTCCCTTCCTTGTGGCAGGTTCCCCATCTTCCGGTGCACCCCTGTAGTGACTGAGCCTTCCATTGTAATGATAGATCATCATTTTTCTATTTCTTAAATAGATGGAGTTTGTGCTCATTTTGTTACAAACGATGCAGAAAATTACCTATTAAGTTACCTCGAGTAGAAATGGGATCCAGACCTGCATGTGACAGGGAAGCTTATATGCCTTCATGACTCCTGAGAAGGGAAGGAGCACTTAACCTAGTTGCATACAGCATACATCTCATAAGGACAGTTTTATAAGTTTATACTATTGATATACATGAAAGGAGTATTTATATACTATCTAATTTTTAATATATTTGTGGACATATGCTCACTGAAATGTAAAACTTTTCTATGAGAAAAATTACCATAAACAGACCCCCCCCAAAAAAAAAAAACAAAAGCCACAGGTAACCTCATCACCAATTACAAAATGAGATTCAAGCAGCAATGCCCTCTCATGCCCTACCATGTGACTGGAGCATAATAACACATCCATTCACAGAAAGGGTTGGCCAGGACAATGGGGTGATGGCAGTGCTCTGGCAGCCTCCAGGGAGAGCCAATCTGAGGAGCCAGTTTGCCCATTATCAGGCCTCCCCTCCACCTCATCTGCTCCAGCAGCCTATGGGCACCTGGACTACAACCTGTGGTCACCTGGCCTTTGGGGACCTTCACAGCCAGACCACCGTGTATTGGTTAGGGATAGTCGGCCTCCAATGCCACCATAGGTTCTGCTTTCTCTTCCTGCCCATGGAGCAGCCCTTGTTTCACTAGCTTACATTTTATCTTGGATCCCCTGTGTAGTCAGACATGCCTTAGCAGTGATTTTATGGCCAGCAGGAAACGGTCCATGAAAGAGTGTGGAAAATGAGAAGGAAGGAATGCAGACATACCGAAGCACTTGAAGAAATGTAGGTGTCTCTGGGGAAGATAGTATGGAGAGAGAACAGGCAGGTGGTCAGGGTTGCTGGGTTCACACTCCAGGGGAGACACGAGGATTCTGGGATGTGGATTCTTTGGTCATAGACAGTGCTCATGGGAAGACCTCGGAGACCCCCATTTTCCCTGCTTCTGAGGGAAAACAGTGAGGGGCTCAGGAGGACCAGTTTCTGTAGCATCTATTTGGCAAACCCAGAAATGGTCCTTCCTTTGGGTTGTTTAAGGACAGGTGGGGGTGAAACATTGGTGGAGGGCTTTCTTTCCCAGGTTTGCACAGGGATTTTCCATGGGCGGTAACGTGATATCAACACACAGTGGACTTGAGCAGGATTCAGGGGCTGCTTCAGTGTGTGTTCACAGAGCCCCTGGCAAGTCTACTAGGTACGTAATCAATTACAGTCAACCTGCTTTTAACGTGGTGACAGTATTCCTTACTTAAAAATCAGTTGCACTCACCACCTTTATAAGTGCTAGAAATCACGGGACCATGGCAGTAAAAATCTCAGGGTTTCTGAAATTCATCTCTTGCAAATTCTGTATCCACGGGCAATGCAAGTATCCTGGGAGCACACTTCATTCCTCCCACTTTCCTCTCGCTCTTCTTATTTCTCTTTCCCCAGAGGTTGTACCTCTTTGCTTGACGGCCTCCAATGCATGAGCTTCCTGTTAATTATTTCAGAAATGATCCCTGCTGCCCGCTCCTCAAAGTTCCAACCACGGGAACCTGGAAATACCCTCAGTTCCCTGAACCGCTGCCTCCCCTTCTCTTGCTCAGTTTTCCTCTCTGGATAGTTGTTGTGCTGGCTCAGCACTCCCAGGGTTATTTGGACTTGAGAAGCACCTCGTATCCTGTGCTGAGGATGAGCCACAAGCTCAGGACAACTGGTGTCCTTATCAGATGTGCTCCAATTAAAGTGCCAAGGAATCCTGTGCGTCCTCCACCCTGAGACTGAAAAATGCTACCCCTCCCAGCACAGGGCCAGAGTGGGTTATGTTACAGGCGCTGCATTAGAAGTGAGCTAAGTATCTCGGTGTGTCCTTTACACCATGTTCTAATGTGGACGCGAGTCCTGCTTAGTACAACAACTGCTCAGCAAGCCGCGCTCAGGACTGCTGAGGGCGCAGAACCCTGGCGGGAGATGCGAAAACAGGTAAACGTATCTGCTCCTGGAAACCAGATCTCGTGACCTTGAGTCTTGGAAAGGTCAAAAAGTAAAATGGAAACAGCTATGCAAGTGCAGAAGAGCCCTTTTGGGACACGTTTGGAGAGGGAGAAAGCCTGGCTTGGAGAATGCCGACAGGAAATGTACCCTTAGTGTTTTGGCCTCTGAGGTCCCAGGCACTGTTCCCAGTCTGACTGCTTTAACCTTGAGAAGGCCAGCTCCCCACCATCACTGATCCGTTTTTCAGTCTAAGAACCTAAGTTGGTAATGTATGGGCTGAGGTCAGCTGGCACCCAGGCTGCAGGAGGATTTGGCAGGGTAGGGGAGATGCCCCAGGTGAGGCTTTGCACATTCTGAGCTCTGCGGGAACACCTGTCCTGATGGATACCTGTGTTCTTTTTGGATGAGACTCAGAGTGTGCCTTTACTGCTCCCACCCTTCCCCCAATTACCCGTCTGCTCCTGTTGGCATTCTGTTTCTTTTTCATGAACACTTACCATTTCCTTTCCTTCAAGGTACATCTGTCTGCTAATCACCAACCTCTAACACACTTAAGAAGTAACGGCCCAGTGTAGGGACTGCAGGTGTGGCTCTGAGCCAGGTGGCCTGGGTTTGCACCCTTGCTCCAATGATAGTCTGCTGGGTGGCCTTGGGCATATCCCCTCTGTTCTCAGGCTTCTTACCATAAATCAACCTTAGTATCATACCTCTCTGTCAGGGGATCTTATTATGAATGACTTAACTACATTTGGCAAAGTACTTAGAACGGTGACAAATATAGTAGATCCCCTTTTAACATTGTCCATAGGTTCTACAACTTTCAGATATGTATAAAGAAAACAATTTTACCCTACACTAATTGATACAAACAAGAGTTGAGGTTTTATGGCACCTCATCAACATTATAGCAGAATGATGTTGAACAAGACATTATTCAAGTTCTGGCTGTACACACTTGTACACATGCTTACAAGTTACTTATTAGTAAGAATGGAGCTATGCCTTCTTCATGTCCTTGTGGTCCCAGTGCCAAGCATGGTGACATACCACAGACTAGAAGCACCAGAGTATGCCCTGGCCCTTCACCCTCTGCCCAGCTCCTGACCAGGTTCAATGGGTTGAGCAGCATGGAGAGGCTTCAGGGTGGCCCACCATATTGCCACCTGGTCCTTCAGAAAGGCCATGTGTCTGTCAACTCTTGTGCTCCCTTGGAGCCTTTGGACCCTACTGGCTCTCATTTCCTCTACTTTTTGACCTCCAATAAGCGAGACCTCAGTCTAACCTTGTGGCCTGGAGCTGCCTATCATCCCAGCAACTGAGAGGCATTCATCTCCCATGGAAGAGCATTTGGCCAATGAGGGGCAGGCTGAATGAATATACCCTTCCCCTCTACCCCCTTCCTTTAGACCATCCAAGACCAGGTCATATAAGGCTCCTTGCAGGAGGATCCCACCGGGTAGACATGTTCATCTCACATAGAGGTGACCTAATTCACAAGGCATCCACATGCTGTCCCTCCTGGTCCCCGCAAGTAACCTCTCTGCCTCATCTCTGCTCTCTGGGCAACCAGGGCCTTAACCTGACTGGTGCTTCCTCTGAAGTCAAGCAATCTCAGAGCAAATGGTTTTTTCTGCTGGTTTTAGCTTCTTAAAAATGACAAACGTAGGCCACAGACACACAGTATTTTCTCATTTTCTTTGGCACCAACTTGGTTTATTATTCAAAGGACAGTCATGATTGTTGTCTTAGTTTTCTGGCATTGGTGTAACAAAGTCATACAAACTGAGTAGCTTAAAACCAGGGAAATGTATTGCATCACTAATCTGGAGGATAGAAGTTTGAAATCAAGGTATCCATATGGTCACTTTTATTCAGTGGCTCCAGTTGACAATCCTTTCTTGCCTCTTCCACCTTTTGGTGCTCCAGACATTCCTTGGTTTGTGGCCAAGTCACTGTACTCTCTACCTCCATCATTATATGACCTGTTCTTCCATCTGTGACTTTTCTTCTGTGTGTTTCTGTATCTCATATCTACCTCATTGCATTTAGGGACCACCTTGATAATCTAGAATGATCTCCTTTCTAGATCCTTAATCCTATCTGCAAAGTCCTCCCCCACACACACACATACACACATTTTTTTATAAAAATAAGGTCCCATTCATAGGTCCCTCTGGTTAGGGCTTGGGCACATCCTTTTAGGAGGTACCATGTCATCCACTAGAAATGTCTTTAGTGCCATTTATGAAATAGCTAATTTGAGCAAATTGCCTGAGTGACAAGTAACTTACCCTTTTGACTCTAGAAAGCACAATATTAGGAGCCATAGAACCATGAGGAAAGAAGGAGGCAGATTAATTCTTCACAAAGCTTTGAATGATTTATTTAATTTTTGTACAAAACCCCATTGTGTATTTTACCAAGCCTGATTTTTATTTTTGTGAGTATGATGTAGACTTAGCATAAATCATGGTGAATATGAACATAATTTGCTGAGTTTGCAATGCCGCTGAGCCTTATGCTCACAGAATTTTGATTGTTTTGGAACTACATTTATTTTAAGGCTTTAGTAAGAGAAACACAGAAAAAGCCAAGTCCCAGCATCAGGTTGTGTGTAGATACCCATGGCTGGAAGAGAAGTTGTCTTCCCTGCATCCTAGCTTAGCCCTTGGGTTACTGCCCCAGGACCTGGATCTGGTGGGCCCCACATTTGCTGAACGACTTCTTGTGGCCAATGAGTACAATGCAGAACTTGGGGATTAGAAGAAAGTGGTGGAAAATATGGTTGGAAAGTAGGTTGCTTTGGCTTTAGAGGCCTCCAGCAGGCAGTTTTTATTTTACCCTCTAGAAAATGAAGAACTCTGGAAAGTTCTAAAGCAGAGAAGAGTCAGAATATGGGCAAGGAAGGACCAGACATTTCAGTACTGGGGTATCTTCTGATTTGCATTTTGTCTCCCCCAATTTATGTGTTGAACTCCTCCTTGGAAATAGGGTGGTTACAGAGGTAATTAGTTAAGATGAGGTCATACTGGAGTAGGGTGGGATTGGATGCTAAAAATACAAAATGTAGAAGAGAGAAATCAGAATCTACATAAATGGAAGATAATTCATCTTCAAAGGGTGATGTCAAGCTCTTTGCAACTTCATATAATAGTTTAAGAATTTTTTTGTGAATATAGACAATATTTTTCCAAAATTTACATGAAAGTTCAAGGTATTAGAATAGGTAAAATATTCCAAGAAAGAAAAACAGGTGTATAATCACTTCAGCACGTTTGTTGTAAAGGCAGTCCTTCTTCCCCTGATTATTTTTGCACCTTTGTAAAAAATCAGTCAGCTGAGCTTAAGTGGGGCAATTTCCGGGACCTCTTATTTTATTTTATAAATCTACATTTCTGTCCCTCCACCAATATCACACTCTAGATATATATAGTCTTGAAAAAGAGAGAGACAGAGACACAGAGCGGTCGAGAGAGACAGAGAGAGAGCAGTTAAGGCTGTTTCTAGATAGTGGATAAGAAACCATCTTTCCCAAAACCAACCTGCAGAAGGCTGTGAGAGCTTTAGAGGCAACAAATACAGAAAAGTCAGAGCTCAGAGCCTGCTGATTTAACTGTACTTTGCTTTGAGATTGAATGATAGATTTAGAGTGATTTCTGATTCAATCAGAAGAGGCAAGTGTGGAGATTGTGTGGGTTCAGTAAGAGAATAACAGAGGGCACATATTCCCCTGCAGGCTGCAGCTCCTGATGACAAGTTAACAGGGGACAGAACTTTTTCACCAGGCCCATGGGTTCAGGGTAGTAATTCTGGAGTCAATCGTGAGGCATGAGGCAATGTGGGGCAGGAGGAACAGCCAGGACCTCGGCCTCCACTGCCCATGAGAAAACCCTGCTAGTGTGTGACCTGCTATCAGGGCACTTTGTCCATCTGTCCTCACTCTTCGGTTTGAATTTGGGGGGATAAAACTCGAGGGGATCCTTTAAGTAAACTCTACTGGTATCAGCCAAGTAGAGTTTTTATGTTTATAAAACTGGAAAGTTAAGAATCTGGTCGAATATGTGGCCAATATATAGGTTTATAAGTGACACACGTTCTGGTAAATTCCACTGTATTGAGGTAGCTCACAAAAGTCCTCTAGAAACAGTGGGCTCTCTGATTCTTAGGTTTTGTCTGATTTAACAAAGCAAAATTCAGTTACAATGCAATTCAGATCATCTATACCCCCAAAGTCTCATCTGAAAGAGTCAGATAATTGAAGCAACATTTGTTGACTGTAGCTTATAGTAGCGAGGTAGTTAATTCTGCTTCCCATTTGCCCTTGCTAATGTAATGTGACCTTGATGTTATTTTCTAAGTAAATTGATTAGGAGATTTGGCTTGCATATGCAACTCTTGCAAGTGGTTAAATTATTGCAGCAAACAAACCTTTTTATTCTGTGTAACTCCTAATCTTAGTGCCACTTTTAAATATTTGGTTCTTATTATTTGCCTTTTAAAGGCATTTATAGGTCTAATTAATTTCTTCCTTAGCAATTTGAAAATCAATGTGTCCAACCCTATGGATTGAATATATAAAATGATGCATAGGGCCAAAATTAGCATTCAGTTAAATATTAAGTTAAGTCAGTGTCATAGCTAAACTCTACTGTATGCCTTTTATGTGATATGTCCATTAGACCTTTCAAATCACCTCTCAGAGTGTGGCCCAGTGATCACTATTTATCAGTTACAGATTTCCATATTCCTCGGTTGCTCAGTCATGCTGTTCCAAAGGATCTCAGGTCCATATCTTGTGATTTTCCATATAATTACATCTTTTTTTTTTCTGAAAAATAGAAAAATGAAACAAAACAAAAATGTAAGCACAGGCTTTAATATTCTTGTTTCTCCTCTCACCAAATTAACTCGCAACTTTGCTGACCAGAAAAGTCTGTGAGAAATGTTTCTCTATATAAAATCCTGTCCTTCTGTAACATTATCCCTACACTGGATATTATTAATATAACTCGTCTTTGGATGAGAAAAATGCTCAGATTATTAGAAAGCACCTAAAGAAGTATGTTCCTAGGTATCTTTGTCAAAAATCACAAGGCAGACTGGGTTTGTTGGGTGGCTTCCAGTTTGCTTGTCATTAGCTATGTGCTGTTTAAGCATTTTATGTACAGCCAGAGGCCCTTTTCTGAATTACAGAGCTTTTGCAAACACTGACATAAATACACAGAAATGCTGAAAAAAATTAAAGAAAACATTTCCACCTCCTGCAGTTCAGTTGCAATTTGCCACTGAGCTGAGCTTGACAAGTGCGCAAATAAATAGCCAATTGCAACCACACGGAAAACTTCACAGGGCTAGAGTTTCTTATCACAAGGTGTGCAAAGGATTCTGGGCAGTAGATCCAGAGGTTGTCATTGCCAGGCTGGCTTTTCTCCTTTTAGCAGTCATGAATTAGATGTAAATGAGCAAGCCTCTGGAAGAGAATGTGGCTTCGTTTTACAGCTCTGAGTCTGTGCTTGCGACCCCATGCAGCTGGGGAGCAGTGATCACTTTGTGTGTCTTTTTTAGGCACATCCCTCACCATGAGAGGGAGAGCATGATGGTATTCAGGGATGCTCTGGACATTGGTTGGGAGACAGCAAGCAGGTCTTCATGGTTTAGAAAAAGAGGGAGCCTTATTGTCACGGCCACTGGGGACTTGTGCCTATTGCCAGCTTGTGAGGAAGAACATACTGCATGGCAGACAACCAGGAAAGAAGCCACAGCAGTAGAAAGGCAGGGGCTGCTGAGTGTGCAAGCTGGTCAGCACGATGGCAACCTTAGTGTGGTTATGTCCCTCAGCCAACCTCAAGACAGGGTTTGAGATGTTTTAGGAGTAACAACAGTAAAGGAATGGGGAAGTGACACAAAGAGGGGAGATGGCTAGCGTGGCATGCACTAATGGACTAGTCAGCACTGTGGGCAACTGGACCTCAATCCCACTGGGGATAAGAACACGGTGTGCGCCATTTGAGGAAGTGGGGCCAAGTCCACCAAACCCCCACTCATCACTGAGGGCCATTCCTGGAGGAATGAACTCTCCTGCCCCTTTAACCCGCCTCACACATGGACCCAGATTGCTCCCAGACCTCGGCAGAGAGTCACTTTTGTAGTACAAAGCCCTCAAGGTTTATAGAAATGGTGAATGCCGAGGGGCAATCACTGGGATTCCAACAGCATGAGCCACAGTAGCTCCTGGTAAAATTTAACCAGAGTCCTTTCTTCATTCTGCTCTGTGGTGGCATCCCAGAGGGGACAAGGAGTGGCCACAATATTTCTGTTACTTAGGACATGTTGGGAATGGAAGCCTCCCCACAGAATAAGTTCTTGATGTCGATGGAGCAAAATGGAAGCCACAGAGGCAGCCTCTCAGAGACCTAGGTCTCCAGAAGGGCTAGTGTTCGCCTGTCATGGTAGCCACCCAATGCCTCCCTCCAGCAGCATGACACCTACCATGGAATAGGCACTGAATGCATATCTATTCAATGAAAAAATGCATTGATTGATAAGTAAAAGAATGAAGACATCCCATAACATGGTGATGTGTAGGAGCACAGTGAAGGACTTTTCCCATTATGTGTGGGTACACAGTCAAATTCCTTGGGGAGAGTGGAAGAGGGTTTGGAACAAGAGTTCCATTCATCATATGGGGCTGTCCTGAGGTCTGTCACCACCCTGTGAAGTATCTTCTTCCACTTGACCCCATGATGAGAAAACCCATGAGAAGCAGGACTTCTACAAGATGGTTAGGAAAGCTCATATACTAGTAAGCCACACTTCTACTTCCCTGGATGACTTTGGAAAGTGCTAGATTAGTCTCTAAAAATTAGAGCATTAGGCTAGATAACCTCTATTACCATTTTATTTTAGTTAAAATTATGATTTTGTTTAGAATGGATAAGCATAATCAAAGGCAATTTAAAAAACATATTTCAAAATCTTTGCTCTGTATACTGGAAAATATAAGTTAATGATATCATTATTTTATACTTGACTAGATATTTGCCATTCTTGATGCTGTTTATTTTTCCTCTAGATATGAGTTACCATATAGAAACATTTCCCTTCAGCCTGAAGAATATTCTTAAACATTTCTTGTAATTCAGGTCTTCTGGCAATTGAACTTTTACTTATCTAAGTATTTGTTTTACCACAATTTTGAAGAATATTTTTGCTTATAGTTGAATTCTTGTTTGCCAGATATTTTTTATTTCTCAGTTTAAATATATCCTTTTGTTCTCCTGGCCTATAGTATTTCTAATGAGAATTTAGCCATTAGTTGTATCATTTTTTTTCCTATGTGTAATATTTCTTTTATATTTGGCTGCTTTCAATATATTTTTCTATAATTTAATTTCAACCATGTGACTATGATGTTCCTAGGTGCTGTTTGTTCTGTCTTTATTTTACTTGAGGTTGACAAATTTTCTTGTGTTTTTATATTGATATGTTTTCATCAAATTTGGGGATTTGGGGCCATTATATTTTCAAGTTTTTTTTTTCTGCCCCATTCTCAAACTTCTTTTTGGGATACCAACTTTAACACAAATGATGTGTCTCAGAAATAAGAGTTGAGCTGAAACCTGTTTGGTCCCAGGTTCGATTCCGGTCAAGGGCATGTACCTGGGTTGCGGGCACATCCCCAGTAGGGGGCGTGCAGGAGGCAGCTGATCGATGTTTCTGACTATCTCCCTTCCTCTCTGTAAAAAATCAATAAAATATATTTTAAAAAAAAGAAATAAGAGTCTAGTCATAATGTCTTTATTTCTGTTCTTCCAATTGAATACATATTTAAGTTCTATCCCAGGGGCACATGTTCAACCTGCTTTTAAGCTAATCCAGTGACTATTTCAGATATTTTAATTTTTAATTCTAGATTTATTTGTTTAAAAGTTTCTATTCCTCAGCTGAGATTCCCTCTGTTGATTCAGTAAGATCATATCTTCTTTTAAGTTCTGAAGATATTTGTAATATCTAATTTAAAAATCTGTCTCCTAAATCCAACATGTGGACCGTCTCAAGGTCTGTTTCTTCAGTTTGATATTTTTTTCCTTGACTGGGTCACATTTTCTTATTTCTTTCTATGGCAAGTAAATTTTGATTGAGGATGATACACTGCAAAAGTTTTGGAGTATTGAGTGATAAAGACCATACATATAATACAAATTTAATTGTTGGCTGATAATTGTAAAATTTTAGACTTGATTTTACAATTTGTTAGAAGAGATAGGTGGAAAGGCCAAGGTGTTTACCAAATCTGTTTAATTGGACATGTTTAATCTCCATATTCTATTTTTTCTGTGAATTGTGTCATGATTCTTACATTTATGTCTTGGCATGTCTTGTGCCTTAGCTGGATGTTGGAGTGTTCATGAGGTCTCTTCCCTCTGGCTGATCTGGAAACCAATGTTTCTCAGGATCACTAAACCTTATAGCTCTATTCTACTTTCAACCACATACTGACAGGTGAGGATAAACTTTACATTGTATGTAGCCCAAACTGCAGCTAAACATTCCCCCACAGATATTTCTAAATTGTGTTATTTCATTACCTGTTGTCTAGTGCTTTGGAACTATTCAGTTTCATAGTTTATGGAGGGAGGGCTCATCTGATATCAATTACTTTCACATGGCTAGGAGGAAAATTTGATCATAATTTTTAAAAAATTAGCTCATGAATTTTAAGTCAACATTTAGATTTCTATATCTGAAAAAAAGTAAAAAAATATAGATGTTTTTATTTTCTCAGTTAAATATTCCTTTGTTTATCTGACACACAGGAAGTGAAAGATATGTGGGCAATAGAATGTGCCAGTAATTTGGGGGAGGAGAATACAAATGTGTCTCCTTTCTTTAGAGTGTCATCTTGCTAAACACAGTAAAGCCCAAGTTAATGAGAAATTTGAGTCAGATAAAAGGGTTAAAGTTTACCTTGATACAGACAAAGGAACTAAGGCCTGGAAAGGTTAAATATCTTCATCAAAATTACACTATTTGAGTGCCTGACACAGGGAACAGAGAGTAGAAGAATACACACATCTTTATTCAACAAATAATTCTTTGATGTCTTCCAACTGCTGTGTTTGGTGTAAGGTATTTGAGTTGCAAGGGTGGGTAAGATATCAATGATTTTTATTTTTTCTCATGGAGCTCAAAATTTAGTGTTATGGGCAGATGTGGCTTCTTACTCACCCAGTGATGGAAAATCAAACCATGCTGGTGGAGCTAAGATAGATAGGAGAGCAGATCGACCTTGAGGGGCTGGTGAGCAGTGCCATTTAAGGGAAACTGGAAGAATAGAAAGAGCCCAGGAAAAGAGTTGGGGGTTATGCCTTGCAGGGTAGAGACTGACATCAAGAAGAAATTTAGCACTCGCAGGGCTAAATACAGAATGCTGTATGATTCAAGTTCAGAGAGCAAGAGGAAGCAGTCAGTGACTTACTAGTAAGTGAAGAGGTCAGTAGGTTTAGACTCTGCAAGGCCTTTTGGGCTATAATGAAAAAATAAGGCTTTGTCCTCAAAGCCATGGAAGGTGACAGAGCAGGGAAGGGTAGGTAACAAACCAACTCCAAAATCTTGGTATTTGAACATCATCAATCTGAAAGTCCAACAAGGATTAGAGAATGGGGTCTCTGCTCCACCAGGGCATTCAGGGACCCAGGGCGATTGAGGTGCCCATCCTGTAGCTGTGACAGATGGAACACTTGCCTCCTAAGCTACTGTAGAAAGGGAATCACATACAGGTTTTGGCTCAGCCAGTAGTGACCTCACCACTTCCTGTCACCTTTCATTGACAGAATTAGTTGTGAGCTTCATCCAACTGCTCAGGACCTGGGGATCATGGGAACTCAGGGGATGTCTAGGAAGCACCCTGGCTATGCCAGGAGATTAATGGAAATAGCTGACAGGCGATATCTGTGTATGGTAATGATTGAGTGGGCAGGATACAGCCTACTGAGAAGTTACCATTTAGAACCAGCCTTGTGATATTAGATGGGACTGAACATCCATTGTGCTAGATTTTCTGATTTTTTAGAAAGAGGAAATAATCTGAATTTTCATGGATAACTTTCCAAATTTTGAATATTTATTCAAATATTTATAATCACCATTTGGATCAAAGAGAACATGTCTTCAAACCAAGTTTCTCCTGGTGGGCTGCCAGTGTGATAAGTCTACATTGAGGTTTTCAACAAAAGGATTGAGGAGATTGGATTTTATCTTGAAGGGATCACTTTGAATCAAAATAATGGACTATTGGGGTCAAACATGCATGTAGAAAATCCAGGGAGATGATGCTGAATGGGCTTAGGGTGGTGACAGGGCAATAGAAACGTGGCAGACGTAAAGTTAGAGGGAGAGTTGATGAACTCAGTAACCTTGAAGGTGGGGGTGAGGAAAGGGAGAACTCCAGGGAGACTTCTGCTACCTACTAAGATTGTTAGGAAGACAATTTGTGGGTGAAGATTGTGAGAACTGCCCTGGGTATGTTGAGTTCAGCTGATTTTGAGGCATCCATGTGAGGATGCCAGAAAGCCATGTGAGTGTAGACTCAGGATGCTGAGGCTGCAGTTGGTGATGTCATTCATTCCCGATGCACTATGGAGCTCCATGGGGTGGTGGACTGACCCCCAGAGGGGCCCCTCCAATGCATCATGGCCACCTTTCTTTTGAACATGCCATGAGGCAGATACAGCTGCTGGTCCCAGGCAGACCCTGCTTCTCTGACCAACAAGAGGCCCTATGAGGCTTGTGGGAGGAAGAGGTTTCCCAGGGCCTTCTGGGGTGCATGAAAGTGTCCCCAAGCCTTTACAAAAGTGTCAAGATACTGGGAGCCTTCCCCAAGCACCCTTGCAGAAGCATGTGTGTTTTATTAGATATCATGGTGAAGTTTAGACCAGAGTGGGTACAAAGCAAGAACTTATAAGGGAACGTACAGAGTGTCTTCATATCTAAATGATGTGGCAGCTGCCCCCAACCCCACACAACCATATCCTCTTCATTTATTACAGAGCTGGTGCATTTCTACACCAAGTATCCCTTCTTTTTTTCCTCTCATCCTTGTCCTTTCTTCTCGCTGACCTTGTCTCCTTTTTATTTGAAACATAGTTTACTTGTGTAGGATGTCCTAGTCCTACACAAACACCCTAGGCTCTTGCTGTTGCATTAAACCACAGCCCATTCCATACCTTCTGCATCAGTGATTGAGCATGGATGTTCAGATAACCACGGAGCT
Source organism: Corynorhinus townsendii (assembly GCA_026230045.1). Lineage (NCBI taxonomy): Eukaryota > Metazoa > Chordata > Mammalia > Chiroptera > Vespertilionidae > Corynorhinus > Corynorhinus townsendii. The sequence goes on from JAPDVU010000012.1 coordinate 1,188,567, forward strand.
GTTTCCAGTAGGGGGTGAGAGTTGGGGTACTATACAGAGATAAAAACATAGTGATTAAGGCATTTCTTAGACCAGGGTGTCTCTGCTTGAATGAATGCCTTCTCAATGACATTTACTCAAGTTTTTCCTTAAAATAATTGTTACATATCTTTTGGACTTTATTGTGGTGACTGAAGTTTTCATACATTTGAAAATGCCTTTCACATTTACTATGTGAATTATTTCCTGATATTTCACTAGCCAGGTCTTTGATTCTTCCACTCACGCTTTGTACGCTCCATCAGAAGGAGCTCGGGAATGCAGCATCTGAGTGTGTCTTTCCTCCCTGGGGATCCCTGGAGAAGATCATAAATCATGCCTTTATGCTACAAAGAAATCAATACTTTAAAATTCCTTTGGTCAGCTTTCCTGGGGACTTTTAACTTCCATGGTGCCAAAATGCTGATGATGTCATCAATAATAAAAAATACGGAGCCCAGTCTTGCTCAGGGAAGCCCTCAGCGCCCTGGTGTCAGAGGCAGGGCGACAGAGGTCAGCTATATCATCCAGCACACAATGTGGCTCTTTTCATTATTAGGAAGGAAATCTACTGAACTGAGACCAGATCAAAACCTTCCATCTGTGTGAATGTAGCCAATTTTCAGAGACAGCCTTGGACACTGCACAGATGCCTTTGAAGGTTCGATCTGGGGAAGAATGTTCTCAAAGTCACGTCAGGAAAAACCAATGAAGACACTGGCTTCCCTTCTTCTCCACCTGAGCAGCCTGTGTCCCTGCACCAGCTTCTCCTATCCTTTCTATCCTCAGAAGAGGATAGGTGAGTGCACCTGAACTCTCCTCTTCACCCCAGCACCAGGGACTCTCTGCTTTCTCCTTCTTCTTCACTGCTCCCCCTCACAACCTCTGCCCTTCCTGACCTCAAACATCCTCTGTCTTGGAGGAGTACTTTCTTAACACCATAAATCGGCTCTCTGCTCCTTTTTTTGGTCTCTTAAACCCTGTCTCCTGTCACCTACTATCTGGCTTGCCCTTTCACTATAGATGGAAAATACATTCTAGGATATTGGGTCTTAAGTTGAGTGCACACCAGAGCCCCCTGAAGGGCTTGTTAAAACAGACTGCTGGCCCCACCCCAGCATTTCATCTTTAGTAGGTTCCTGGGTCACTGTGATGCTGTTGGTCTGGGCCCCCATTTAGAGAACTGCTGCTCCAAAAAGTCTCCTTAGCAATGGAGCACAGAGGCCTCTTTGCGGTGTTGGATGTTACTGACCTGTCCCCTGAAACCCATGCTCCAAAAGCACTTGCGTCCTGAAGCCTCACCCCTGCCTATCCTCACCTAGTTCCTCACCTACCTCCATCCTCTAAGCTTGGGTATACTCTCAAAAACTCAATTTTCACCCTTGGGTCTCCCTTAATGCTTCCTTTTGGAGAAAGAAATTCATTTAGGAAATATTTTCAGCTTTGTCTCAGATCTCTCTGACTTCAGCTTTAAAATATTAGTAGTTTCATGAATTCCAATTGCTGTGTTATAACTATGTCTGCCTTCTTTATTCCTACTTTCTCACTGCCCCATATTAGTTGCTATTTAAACGTAAAGAAGCATTTTATACAGTGTTTATCCATATAATCTTTTCAAGGAAACTACATTCTAGGGACTCAGATTCCAACTCCCCACTGCAGTAATTGTGTCTGTAGCAGGGCTTGTGCTTGAGACTGATAGCAGGGCTAAGTGCTTGACAAATTTCCACCCATCTTCCAATAAGGCCCTGGCCCATTTTCCAATAAAGCTGATGAAACCTGATAAAAAAAACGTTAGAGGAATCAAAAGGCCCTCGGGCTAAGTGGAATCATATCTCATGAAATTCCACATTCAGCATCATCTGTATTGGAAATATTAAAAAATTCATATATAGTGAAATGATAGATACTTATGTCACTATTTTAAAAAGTTATGCTGATAGAGCTGTCCCCGGCTCCTCACTAAATGTGCCTTCCTGAATATATGAAGATGGTGTTATTGACCTGCAGACCTTACCGAGGCAACTCTGCTCTGAGCGTTGATGGATTTGTCCTGAACTATCTACACCCCCTTGTCTGATCACTGGCTGTCACTAGGCTTGCATGGCATGCAGTTGGATACCAGTAGGACAGAAATGAGGCCACAGAGGACGTGAGTTGCGATATGACATGTCCAGATGTCTGGGCAGCAGGTACAGAGTCAGGTGTCCTCACTCCTAGCTCAGTGGTATCCCCAAGATGCAACATTGTCTCCTTCATACATTTGTTGCCATGAAATCTGCCCTAAATTATTGGAGCCAGTGTGGGGGAGGTTGCAGTTAATATCCTCCCTCAAGTGGAACCTATAACATGTCACCACCATGAGGGCCTAGGGGTGGCATCCTGTAAAGTCACCTCATTCAATGGCTCTGGGGGTGTGCCTCCCCTTTATTCAATGAGGAAAGTGGATGAATCTCAAAAAGCTGAAACTAACTGTTTTCCATCCTGAGTGCCTGAAAGGACTGCTCCCAGGTGGAAAGATTGGTGCTCAGCTAATGGGTCCAAATGGAAGAACACTACTGAGCAGAATTTATATTGATCCAAATGGTGCAGTCCCTGGGTCTCTCACAGGCTAGACCTTTGGTTCTGGGCTGACCACTGTCCCGGCCACTGTGATCATCCCTCCTCATTCTCTGGTTTTATTGTTCCCATGCAGTCTTCTTGGAAACATTCTATGTAGGGAGGTTAGTAGGAAGGTTCTAATATCTTAGAGGGAGAATGTGTGTGCAAGAACCCAGGCCCCCGGCAGTATTGGTTTGGGTGGGATAGGGGAAAACTATTACTGTCATGTTGAGGACAGTGCTCTGTCTCAGGGAAGAAACCCCATGAGATGTCCATCTTTTAGGCTAAGAGCAGTGCCTCCTCTGGCTTCACTCTGCTCTCACATGGAGAAATGAGATGAAGAACCCCCTCTATTTCCAGGGGGGACCCCAAAACTTCCTTTCAGATCTCTCTGTGAAGGATGGAAAATCAGGATGGAGCCAGGCATTTTTTCTGAGGGCCAGAGCAATCTGACCTCTGTTCTGGGGTTCCTTTGCTCTTACAGCATGAATGGACCTCAGTCTTCACAACCTTCAAATGTGGACTTCTGTTGAGGCATTCTCACTCACATAATCAGTGAGGATCTCCAAATTAAAGCCAGATCCTTGAACTCTGCAGTAATGCGTTTTGAAATCACAGACATACATGCATTAGATTTTAGGTCATGTAGTCTATTTCCTGCCAACACAAGATTGCTTTCAACTGCACATTCTTCTGGGTTGTGTCAAACTCTCTTTTGAAGGATTCATGAAACTAGGTCCCATTTCCTTTGGGACATTATTCTATGGGTAAATAAGCCTTACAGTTATCCAGTTCTTTTTCTTTTTTCTTCCCTTCACATCAGCTTAGATCACACTTCACAATTTAATAAATTTATCTTATTCAATTAGTTTTTCCTTTTTTATTCTATCTTGATGGGCATGATTAAGTATACCCTAAGAACTGGGTGTACTAGAGATACCAATCTTAGTTAGTATCTGATGTATTTTTTGTTAAGCACAAAATTTTGAGATATTCTGCAACCAAGATGACCTGTCTCCATAGGTTAGGAGTACCAAATGTGTATCCAGATACACATTTGCTTCCAGACTTCCAGCAGAATCATCCCCATAAACTAAGGGACCCAAGAATTCCAGGTCTCAGCATGCCCAGAGCTCCTCCTCACAGGGCTTCCTGCAAAGTGGCATGGGGTTGGTTATGCAGCCTCATTCCCTTTCCCAAGAACATGAAAAAGTTCATCTTGGTAAATTTCCTCTCTGTGGCTACTGGAGGACAGGCCTCTGGGTGCCCACCTGCCAGGGAAGTACCCCAGGGGACAGATTTGTCCTATGGACTAGATTGCTGAGCTCAGCCAACCTTGCCCTCTGTGCTCTACTCAAGATGAAGTGTACGGGTCAGGAGGACATCACAGATGGAGGCCCTCACTGAGGTGGAAGCTGTGGGCTTCTTCCTGAGCCCCTCCTCCTGCTGAGGAACTGCCCCCTTTCCACCCCCAAACCCCTTCCAGCTGATGAGTTCTCACCCTTTCCAAAACTCCAGACTCTTTATTTTGCCAATACATTCCTATTTGTTTAAGACAGTTTCATTTCTTGTAGCTAAGGACTCCATAATTTTCCAGGAGACCATTCTGTCCAGCGGCTGATGGATAACCCTTAGCTTTCCTTCGGTGGTACCCAGGCCAGGCCCTAGGATGACCTGGCTGAGCATGAGCATCTTTGTCCTCCAGAGACAGATGATGCTGTAGATGCTCCATACTGGAGGTCCCACACCAATGGCTCCATTTGAGTGGATATTTGTGGAGTACTGACTATACCCTAAAGGCTCTCCCAACCAATTTGGAAGAAGACTAGTAGCCCAAGTGTCACAGGTAAGAAGGAGTCTTGGTGTTCATTGGGGTTGATATGTCCTCACAGTGGAAGTGCTGGTTGCTGAGGGAAGACAATAGGTGGGCTGTGGGCAGAGCTCATCAGGAGATGAGGCAAATGTAATCCTGGACAAGAATGGTGGAGGTGGGAGATGCAGCTGGAAAGGATGGGGAGCCTTGCACTCAAGGTGTCCCCATTATCCCGTCAACACAGGTAGAGAGGAGGCTCTTTCAATTTAAGTTCATTTTCTACATGCGATAGGAGTACCAGGACCCCTACTTCCCTCTCTTGTGACCTCTCCATATTTCTGACTTGTTCTCTGCATTTCTAACCAGAGATGAGCAAAATGAGCCAGAGGTCCAAGGAGATTATAACAGCTGATTAATCTCTTCTTCATGAAGAGAAAGGGGATGTGTGGGATGCTGCTCAAAGGAATAGTGGACACCCAGACTTTCAACTGTTCATATTCATGTTTATTTTTCCTTGTGTGGCTGTTCAATGGACTAACAGGTCTTAGCTGTGAAATCTGGGACACCAGGCACCAAAGCACGGAATCTTGTAGAAAGGCCATGCTTGCTCCTTTCATTCTGGTCTGATGGAGGAGCAAGTCATGCTCCCAAAAAGTATGCAACGTGCTCCTAAGACAGGTGGCAGGTGACAGGTGACAGGTGCTTACTCAACCCCCCCATGGGTCAAGGCGGACACAGTGAGCACCCAGCACTGTGCCTGGAACAAAGAGAAGGCCCCTGCCCCTTGGCTGTCTGTTCAAACTCCCTGGTTGCCTCTGGGAAATAAGCACTGCAACCTCAGCTGCTGTGCTAAATACTTCCTCTCCTTTGACCACAGTTCCTTGGTCATGTGTTCAGAGACAGGCCTTCCCTCCCATCCACACTGCCTCTCATGCCACACACTTTGGGGACGGGGTCTTTGTGCAGAGCCGTAGCTGACAGTGGGAGAAGCCTTAAGAGCAGCCAGCAGGCTCTTGGGTCCCCTCTGAGTGGACATACATACCTCCAATTAGGAGTACCAGATATTTCCATTCAATGAGGTCCAGGGAATCCCAGAAAAGGACAGCAATGACTACAGCAAAAATGAAACGATCAGTAAAGACAGGGTACACCAAAGGGTCTCACTCTGGCTATGCATAGGCATATCGGAAACAACATCCAAACAGCCCCTTCCCAGAGCCCACTTTGACTCCATCAGAATGCCATCAATGATTTTGATTCACTGACTTAATGTGTCATGAAGAGGCAAAATTGTTGTTATTATTATTATTTTGGTTGGGGAAAGATTGCTAAATGTTTGATATTGAGAAAAACCCATCCTGGGTCAGATCTCTGGTGTAAGCATGAAACTCCTATGGTTTGGATACAGGACTCTGATTTAATTGAGGGTACTGAGGCAATGTCCCCCACATACTGTGAAGTCAGGGCATCACTTTCAGCTCCATGTTTTGTGCAAAGGAAGGAGAGGGGGAGTCAACCAGGTGGAAAGAAACACCCCAGGGAAACTCAGGCTACTGGTCACATCCATGGAGTGTTCTATTCCGCAGGTCTGGAAAATGACTCTCAGGTATTGAGTGTTGGGGTCATGACCACTCATTCACTGTCTATGTCGCTGGGCTGTGCTTCTCCAGAGACAAGCAGGTCTTGATCTTCATATTGCATGCTGTATCCACTCTTCATGTCCCAGTTCCATCATTCAGAGGTGCTCATGACCCTCTGTTGCTTCTGTGATGCATGGTGTTTTCCTGGGGATTCCACCCTGGAACAAGCAGACCTACCAGGGGTACCTGAGGAGCCTCCATGCCCACTCCCATCCTGTCACTGTCAGGATGTCCACCTAGGAATACACTCGCCACTCCAGGGCAGTACGGGTGAATTTCAGCAAGGTCCTGCTATCCCCAAAGGGCTGTCTGATCACCTACAATTTCATTCATTTGAAGTTAGATCTCCCCTCAAACATTTGCTTCAGAGTCTCGATGAGAAAGCGAACCTGCTCCCTGGAACAGCTAGACGTCACCCTGCATGGCCCTGAGGAGCTGGGCTCTGGAATTTGGGGAGAGATATATTTGTTTCCTGTGGCTGCTGTAACAAATGACCACAAACTCAGTGTTTGAACACAACACAGACATATTGTGTTTCAGTTCTGGAGGTCACACATCAGCAATGGTCCTCAGTGGGCTACAGGCAAGGTGATGGCTGGGCTATTATTTCAGGATATAAATGGGTGTGATAGTCAGGTGACGCAGACCTAATCAACCCACTCTCAGCTGTGTCCCCACTGTGTCCTTGGCTCTTCCATCACACCTGGCTTGAGGAGCTCCAACATGGTTTGAGTTCTGAGATGGCATCCAAAAGCGTATCTCCTTGGAGTAGCAGAGATGAAGAATGGAGTTCTGCCTGCATCGGGCACCAGGCCACCGTGACTGGCCACTAGGGCTTGAGCCCCGAAGCTCCATGATTTGGTGATTGTCTATTTTAGAGGCACAGCCGATGCTTTCCACCCTGGAATGGACATGGCCTCACCAAGGGTTATGGACCCCATACTGCCAGCAAACATGATTTCATGGGAGACTTTATGAGCTACTTTAGGTAAATGGGATCTATACTCAGTTCCTGGCTTGGAATCCGGAAAAATACATTTCTTACAGATGTTTGAACCATGGACTTTGAACCTGGGCTTCTTTAAAGCCAGAGTAACCTAATGCAATTATTTATACTTGTTTTTTATTTTGACATAATGTACAAATAAATTATTGTTGTAGTTTTTCCAAGTAGTCATCTTTCATTAAGCAAATGTAAAAGAAAGGCATAAATCACTGGTTACAAATATATTTGAAAATAATAGCAGTTGATAATGAGATAAAGGAAATGCTTTAAAAGTATATTCTCATTTTCTTAAATTTGCAAAATAATTCTTGGGTCAATTTTTAACAAATTTACGTTTAATTAAACTCAGCAAATTATTACCATATTTTAAAATATATTAAATTATAATATATGTTATTTAATTATGTAAATATTAAATATTATATATTACATATAATATATTATATTTAAAATCATACTAAATTAATTTATTAAATTGTTAAGTACATGTGTATCTGTGTATTTGATCTGAGAGTAAATATGTTGTTTTGCTAAACAGTATAGGGTTAATATTTAGGTATGATATGTACTAGTAGATAGATGCCTATAGCATACCTATATAAAGAGAGAGATTATAATATGTAATTGATGATAGCTACTTAGGTGGATAGATATGACACAGCCACTTGTCCTGGGAGTGTGAAATCTCATAGGAGAGCCAAGACAGGACCAAAACAACTGTACTGCCAGGAAAAACGGGGTCTTGTGATAATTGGGTGCAAACCACACACACAGCAGGTTGTCTCCCGGAAGTCCAATTTGAGCTGGGCTTTCAGGCTAGCCATGACCTAAAGAACCAGTGATGAGTAGGGAAGATGTTTTCAGATCGGAGGAACACCAGGCAGGAAGACACAAAAGCAGAAAATCTCACTTATGTTCAGGAAAGGAACAGCGAAGCTAGCTTATTCCTAAGAAGTCATCACTGGTATTGAAACACCTTCTGTCATCTTGGGGGTTGATATGGCTAGGATAGCTAATATGGCAATTTAACCATTTATCTCTGGCTGCCTGTCACACGATGACAGTGCTTATTTATTAAGTGTTCACCTGTTCTTACAAATATATACCGCCTCAGATAGAAAATATCTGTCTTCCGGGACGTGTGGAAGCATTCTCCTCTAACTGTTGTGAAGTCCATTTATAATGGACTTTTGGCTTTCTATCTTCTCACCCAGTATTTTTGCATTCCTGATGCTGGTATAAAGCAGTGTGCACTAAGTTGAAGATGAAATAAGCCATGTCCTTAACTTTCTCCAAACAGCATCGTTTAGGCCAGGTGAGCATCGGATGGCAGCACTTGGTGATACAATCACAGCCTCTCAAATACTGACTGCAGGGAAGCATCTGAAAATGCCCCCATTTTATTTCTGTGGATCCACACTTGAGCTACTTAAGGCTACCAAGATATGTCCTAGCAAAACCTTTGTAGTTTCTCCTATAAACTACGGCTGAATTCCATGGGAGATGACAGATGACTTCATATACCATGCAAGCAGGTCCAGACAATAGCTTTAGCCATGACTGATTGCCTTGCTGTAACCCACTTTATGTTAAATGCATTCTTGCTGTTCAATTCCACCACTGTAATTTTGTTCTTCTGCATTCGCTGGCCCTCTGTGGACTAACCAGGTTCCTTCAGTAATGATTTCTTTTCTATTGTATTGTTTTCTGCATAATCAAGTTGGTAGGTGGGGGTTTGGGTGACACAGCCATCTGTCAAGTTCATTTGCTCTGAAAATGCAAGAAATAATGGCCTCTACAACTTGGGGCTATCCGTTATAAGAGAAGAATATCAGCTTTACCCTGTGCTATTTTCTCATCTCTCCAAATTGTTTTTCCTCTTTCAATAATATGCACAGACACTTCCTCCTACATGATGGGCTGTTTACATGTTTTGGTTCTTTTTAAGGGGAAAAAAGTATTTATCCCTCTATCACTTGTCCACCCTGTCTTGCAATTTATGCAGGAAATCCAATTAAGGAGATGTGCTAACATCCAGCCTAATGTGCTTGTCTCAAGACTAAAGATGCTGCCACCACCTGGACCGCTCAGGATTCCCTCCTATCAAACTTCTCTAATAGGCCTGCGTTTCCTCACATCGGCAAAATACAGGTGCCACTGAGGGGCTGGAAAGTCATTATTCACTTCCTTCCTTAGAAATAAAAAGCTGGTAAACTCTTATTTTATCAAATTTACTGAGTTCGCACACTGATGCCTACCCAGACTAAAAGAGATGAGTGATGGAAAACGGGAAGGATGCTTTTTGGGGATTCCAGCATTTTTCCTATTCACAAGGACTGGAGCAACTCATGAAACATTATTTATAAGGTTCTTTTCTAAAAAGGGATGATGTGGATAATATTACAAGCTGATAATGGGAAAGGAAACGGAGATAATGAAGCCTTCTGAATTAAAATATTATGCTCAAAGATTATTACTAGTAATAGGGACATATTTAATATGTTTTGTGACATTTTCACTGTCATCCAAATTTCCTCCAGAGATAAGCAGGACTAATAATTACTCAGAAGCTCTTTCTATGAAGTTGCCTAGTCTTGAGTTGATCTATGAAAAGTCAATGACCATACCCCAAAGATGTGGGAGTGTGGTCCTTCCTCAGTGCTGAGAAGAAGCCCTGAGATGCCTCCCCACAGTTTAAGGACTTTGGCCAGTGCCTCTCCTGTGCTGTAAGGTGGCAGCCTATGCTCTTATGGAGGGGTCAGCTCAGTGTGTAGCTTCATCCGTGTGCTCTAGGAGGATTATTTAGGGGCTCCAGAGAAAGAGAACCAAGAGAAGATGGTTGTCTATCTCTCTATCTGGTTCACGGATTATGGAGGTTAGAAGATCCCAACATCTGCCATCTGTAAGCCGGAGACTCAAGAGAGCCATTGGTGTAGTTCTAATTCAGGTTTGAGGACCTGAAAACTAAAAGAGCGTATGATAAAGTTTTGGTCCACATCCAAAGGTAGGAGAAAACCCAGGGCCCGGCTCAAAGATAGCCAGGCAGAGAGAGAGAATTGACAATTCTTATCTTACTCTGCCCTTTATCCTATTCAGGCCTTCAAGAGATTGAATGAGGCCCACCCACAATTGGAGGACAGTCATTTTTCTTTAGCCCACCAATTGAAATGTTAGTCTCCTCAGAAATACCCTCAAAGACATCCCCAGAATAACATTTAATTAAATATCTGGATGTTCCATGGCCCAGTCAAGTTGGCCATCACAGATGACATTGCCTTGGCTGATCTTTGCACAGAATTCCAAGGAGACCTCAGCTTCACTCTTAGAATAAGAGCATTTGGGGGACTCCAATGTGATGTGAGCAGGTTGTTTCGGAACTGTTTTACCAGGATAACTGCTGCTGAGGACAGGGAAGGTGGGGAGAAGGGTTTTGCACATCAGCAAGAGCCCCAGAACTGCCAGCACCTTTTCAAAGAGGAGGGTCAACTTTTGGGAGAAAGCCCATCCCTCCTTTGGCTTCTAAGGTGAACACTCCATCCCCTTCATGGAGCCAGGTTTTCCTCCTCTCTGTGGGAGCTTAACAAAGAAACCCTGGCAAATCTGTCCGCTTATGCACACTCATGACAAGCCTCTGTTGCTTTAAAAATGCATCCTCATTAAAAATTCAAACTTCAGCTGGAAGCAGTATTGCTCAGAAGACATTTTTGGCGAATAGTCAATCCTCAAATGGAACATGAAATGGTTTTCCCATGAAGTGGATTTTGTGAAGTGTTTTCTACGCACTTGAAATCATTCTTGCTGGATTTTAATAGCCCTAATCCTGTGACAATTGGGTTACTAATTTCAATCTCCCCCTCCCCAAATTGAACATTACTCAGAAAGAGGGCCTATTTTTAGGACTGGCTTTAGGAAGAGCAGTGGGGAAAACAGCTAATGGGATAACACAAGTCCTAGTGACAGACCCTGATGGAAGTTTGCATCTAAGTCCCAGTACATGTTGCACATTACACTGTAGCCAGGGACCGGCACTGGGGCATTCTAATGTGACAGTGAATGAGCTGCTCTGCTCATTATACGCAGGCTCTTTTAGATATTTTATTACCCCTAATTTGTGCTAATGATAAACCTTTTCCCAGGCAGTTAAAGTATTGAGAGATGAGGTCAACTTTATGAATAGACCTGGATGTCTTGCTCTGTAGTGTTGGGAACCGAAAAGAGAGGGAGCCATAAAATCCTCTGAAGCAACAGCTACGTGTTGCACAGACGTTGCCAGACGTCTCCTTGTGTGAGCAGAGGAACCCTTTGGAGTGACATGTGTTGTCCATCTAGTACATTCCTCCACTTTCTCGTGGCTGCTCAAAGACCTCTGTTGGATTCCAACACACTCCTTTGCTCTGGGAAGTGTGCTTATTAATAGTAAAGTATTTACATAAAATACGAAAGGGAACACAAACAGTGATGATTTCCAAATGTCTGTCAACCTGAGGACACGCCTCATCCTTTGCAAAGGGAATGTATGCTCCAAATTTCTCCGAAACGAGAACTCTTTGGGGAAGGAACATTGGCCAGCACCAATGAAGTGGTGACTTCTAAGATTCCTAACGCCTTCCCTTTGAGCCTGACAAAATACACCAGCTGGATAATTTATCAAACTGGATTATTACCCTCCCCCTTCCTCAATGCTGAGTGTTCTCCCATTTTGGTCTCCTTGCATCTGCTCGTGATTGACAGACATGAACATGTGCTTAAGCAATAACACATACCTTGATAGACTTCACTTCCTCTTTATCATTCAGGGAATGCTCTACTCACATCATGATAAATTAGGGAAAATAAGGTCAATTAAGTATCTCTCACCAAAACCCGTCTCCTTCCTCACCCCTGACTGTATTCTCTCACCTGATTCTCCCATTTCCTCTTCCCAGTGCTTCTCTGGGGCATTGCAGGCACTGTGCAGACGCTGTGTAGACTCCAGGTATTAATTAATTACCTAACACCATTTTGCTGCCAATTCCAATCACTAATTGCTCTGAGTTTCTCCCAGTCTGAGTTGTTCTCTTGCTCCCAGGAGTTTCCAAGTTCTCTTTTTATTCTCTCCCTTTTTCTTATTCTCTCCCAAGAGACTCTAAATTGCTTTTGAAAAGCAGTGTGGGACATGGCCTTGGGCCCCTCTCCAAGGATTCTAAATCCACTGGTTTGGATAACAAGGGTAAGCAGGAGACTCAGCACGTCTGTAATGTATGCTTGCAGCCCTACAGTCAGACCTTGGCCACGCAGACACACAGCACATCTGCTTGCCCTCTGCAAAGAGTCCAGATGCTTCCACAGAGATCCCTTGAACTCTCACTCCAGTGCTCCTCTAACACCCTGCAGCACGGGCTCAGGGTGGGAAACAGCTGGAGGTGCCCCCTCCACCTGGGGCCTGGCTTAACACAGACCAGAAATGGGGGGACCAGCTCAGTGCGCAGTGTGCTGACAGCTGCCTCAGAACCACCAGAAGCCAGCTAGCCAGTACCCTCTCATTCTGGATGAATGGACACCCACTGACACACCCTGGCTTCTCTTTCTCTGTGAGTTTTAGATTCCCTACTTATCTTCTGCTTAGCGGCAGACACTCATATGCTGAGTACAGGACTTTTTGTCCTGTAATTTATAAATAATTGAAGATAGGACAAAACCTCAGTGGACATTTCTTTCAGGGTTTCCATTGTGCCTGAAATCCACCCTTCCTCCATGTCCCACATGGAGGACACCTTCCCTGTAGAAGAAACATTGAAAAAAATAACTATAAACATGCCCCAGGCATGTTAGCATACATACTGCATGTGTGGACTTGGCATGTAGGTAGTTGTAGTGGGTTGAATACTGTCCCCTCCCCAAAAGGTATGCCCACAGGAACCTGGAATGTGACCTTACTTGGAAAAAGGTCAATGTGGATGTCACTAGGTTAAGGATCATAAGCTGGGGGGTGATGGCTCCTGTTGCTCGCAGCCCATTGAAAGGGAGAGTTGAGACAAAGACACACAGGGAAGAAAACCACCTGGAGATGGAGGCAGGCACTGGAGTGATGCTGGCACAAACCCAGAGACCTAGGAGCTGGAAGAGGCAGGAAGGATCCTCCCTTAGTGCCTCGGAGGGTGTGTGGCCCAGCTGACACCTCGGTTTCTAACCTCTGGCCCCAAGAATGGTGAGAGAATAAATTTTTGTTGTTCAAAGCCACCTAGTGTGTGGTAATTTGTTATGACAGTCACCAGAAGCTAATACAGCATGACTCCATGTAATAAGCTGGGGTACAGTGGTTCAGCCTCAGACTAACTTTTGCCATTAAATACGGAAAATCTGCAAAGATTAAATCCTGTACAGTAAGAACAGCTCACAGGCCTATTGACAGTGTTACAGTTTACAGAGCAGTGTCTAGGTTTTCCCTTGCAAACTTGACTCAGTAGGTAGATTCCTGGGTAATTACTCAGCATTCTGCTCCAAAGGTCCCTTGTTCTCTGCTTCTCAGTCTTTCAGGAGTAGCTGACTGGAGTCACCACTGAGGCAGCAGCTCACCTAGGTACTGATCTTTGCCAGGTTTAGCCCCAAAAGCAAGTGGAAGCGAGAATTCCTGAGTTACTGTGTTCTTGCTCTGAGCCATGCCCATGTGACTGCCCACCACATACACAGACACACATACCCACACTGCCCGTATCTTGCTTAATACCCCATGTGCTGCTTTTCCAAATCTGACTATGCTGTACACCTGAGCCCCAGAACCCTGGTTATTGGTGAGCCTGCCAACCCAGCAGCAGGAAGGATGTGTCACTGAGTCACGGACTTGCTAGAAGAATAGAAATGTACCCTAACAAGAAAAGCATGCTATGGAGGCACATGCCCACCTAAAGATGCAAGCCTCAACACCTGCACTTGGTGAGGGATATTACCTCAGCCAGCAGCCCTGCTTACTCAATCCAGGCCAGTACCCCTGCCCACAGCAACTCCAGGCTGCTCCTGCTCCCAGCGAGCTTTGTCTCTGGAGGAAACAGAGATAATTGAACCCTTGTTTTCTGCCCCACAAAGCTGTAATTTATTTATAACGCTCCACCAGGTCAACCAAGACGCAGTCCCAGTGGCCAAATTTGAGCGGAGTCTTTCCTCTGACACATTAACAGGCCAGCTCACTTTAGAGCGAGTGACACATGGCTGCCCTGCTTTTCACACATCAGCCTCACTCAGAGAAGGGAAACCTGCAGAAAGAGAATGGCAAAGGGTGAGAAAATAAAAGTTACTATGAGGACTTTGCACACCCCAGGGACTCAAGGTTGTACTTTAGATCAGAAGGAAAGAAATTGAAACAGAGGCTTTTCCTTTCAGAGCAAAGACACGGATTTCCAATGAACTGTTAATTGAGGAAGGTTGTTTAGGTAGCTTCAAGCAGGATCAACTTGATTTATAATCCTGGGATCCTCATCATTGACCTTGAACTTGACGTGGTACATTTTCAGGGAACCTTATCCAAACATTTTCCTTCCACCTTCTTCTGGAGCTAAACCTGATAAATACCAGGTTCATTCACCAACCAGAGCTGAGGCGTAAGGGCCCCTGAACTAGGGGACCCCGGAATGCAAAGGTTCCCACTAGATTCAGATTCCCTCTCAAGGAATGAGGTGCCCAGGTGAGAGAAGGTAATGTTATTCAAAACTGAGAAAAAATAAGCAGAAAGAAGAGGCAATAGGCTTCAGGGAAGATGTCTAGTCCTTGATTCCATCAGGGACCAGCCATGGGTACTCTCCTTCCCGACCCTGTGCCCAGTCAAACCACAGGGAGACGTGCTATCTCAATAGAAGGGGTCCTGACGTCTGGCTTCCAAGAGAACCTTTGAGAGAGGAGACTTATGAAAAGTAATAATTGTCACTAACAGTGCTTAGTGGAATTACAAACTTTATATAATTGAGTGGTTTAATTCTTGTTGAAATATGTATTTAGAATTCTTGGCTTTAGTTTCATGTAGACTTTACACCTTATAACTCTGAGAAGACGTTTGTTAGTAAGAAAGCACAAGAGTTTTTCATCTATAAAGCTTTGGGCATCTCAGTTTGGTTTTCCTGTTTATGTGAAAAGATGCACTCATTTTATGTGTAACACAGAATGAACAGGAGATGCTTAGTACTTACTGAGCATTCACTTTTACATGAGGCTGTGACATCACTATTGCATTTGGACTACACAGCCATTGGTTAAATCCATTGACGACCTGTAGTCAAAGCCATCAGGGTCTGAGGGTCTCCCGAAAGGAGTCAAAGAGCCTCATGTTAAATGTTCTCACTCCCCGTCTGATTAATGGGGACTCCCAGTCTAAGCCCTAGGGGACTGTCTGGGTGACCTCCAGGGGGACATTCCTCTGTAATATAAGCACTAGTTGAGGCCAGGTCTGCAAGTGGACTGGAACACAAGGATTTTACCAACAGGGAGACCTGGCAGGTTAGCCCAAGTTTCATAGAATGAAGTTTTATTATTCAGGTATGGCAGACAACAGCTCTTCAATGCCTCATTTCAGACATCTTAGGAACTGGCTTCTGGATGATGGGAGGGACTGTTTCCTCTAAGATGAGGGCCAGAGATGAATCTTCAGGATGAAGACTGGGTCTGCCAAGGGCTGTTCCTGATACAGCTCTTGATACCTGGCAGTCAAGGAGGTGGTACTTAGCATCTGACCAACCCAACAGGATTTGTCCTAACTAGTGGGACAGAGATGCAAAGTGGAGCTGTAGGGGTGGGGGCTGTCTAATTTATTCCAATATGGTGAACAACTGGATGGCGTAAGGAAGGTGGTGAACTTGGCCCTCTACCATTGAGGCTATGGCATTCCCCATACTTGCAGGGAGCTGAGATGTGTTTCCCATGTCTCATATATTATAATAAAAGGTGGGTGATTGCCCAATGGCTCCCCACCCACACGTGTCTCAGTCCCTTTCACTAAATCTCTTGGGAAGCCATATTGAAGGGCACTCCCATAGGCCAATTGGAATCTTTTTTTTTCCTCTCATATTTTTTATTACGGTATTATATGTGTACATATCTTACCATTGCCCCCCCCCACCCCACTCCCATACATGCCCTCACACCCCAATGTTTTGCATCTGTTGGTTATTCTTATATGCATGCATATAAGTCCTTTGGTTGATCTCTTATTTCCCCCACCTCTCCCTAACCTTCCCGCTGTAATTTGATAGTCTGTTTGATGCCTTACTGCCTCTGTATCTATCTTTTTGTTCATCAGTTTATAATGTGTTTTTTATTATCCATAAATGAGTGAGATCATGTGGTATTTTTCTTTCATTGACTGGCTTATTCCATTTAGCATAATGTTCTCTAATTCCATCCAGGTTGCTACAAATGGTAAGAATTCCTTCTTTTTTATGGCAGCATAGTATTCCATTGTGTAGATGTGCCATAGTTTTCTGATCCAGTCATCTGCTGACAGGCACCTAGGCTATTTCCAAATCTTAGCTATTGTAAATTGTGTTGCTATGAACATAGGGGTGCATATATCCTTTCTGATTGGTGTTTCTAGTTTCTTAGGATATAGTCCTAGGAGTGGGATTACTGGGTCAAATGGGATTTCCATTTTCAGTTTTTTGAGGAAACTCCATACTGTTCTCCACAGTGGCTTCACCAGTCTGCATTCCCACCAGCAGTGCACGAGGGTTCCTTTTTCTCCACATCCTCGCCAGCACTTGTTTGTTGATTTGTTGATGATAGCCATTCTGACAGGTGTGAGATGGTACTGCATTGTTGTTTTGATTTGCATCTCTCTGATAATTAGTGACTTTGAGCATGTTTTCATGTGTCTCTTGGCCTTCCTTCTGTCTTCTTTCAAAAAGATTCTATTTAGGTCCATTACTCATTTTTTTTATTGGATCATTTATCTTCCTTTTATTAAGTTGTATAAGCTGCCTATAGATGTTAGAGATTAAACCTTTATCAGTGATAACATTTGCAAATATGTTCTCCCATACATATTTGCAAATGTTTCTTGTTGTTTTGTTGATGGTTTCTTTTGCTGTGAAAAAGCTTTTTATTTTGATGTAGTCCCATTTGTTTATTTTCTCTTTAGCTTCCATTGCCCTAGGAGTAGTATCAGTGAAGAAGTTCTTTCGGCATATGTCTGAGATTTTGCTGCCTGTGGATTCCTCTAGTATTTTTATGGTTTCCCGTCTTATGTTTAAGTCCTGTATCCATTTTGAGTTTATTTTTGTGTATGGTGTAAGTTGGTAGTCTAGCTTCATTTTTTTTTTCATGTATCTGTCCAATTTTCCCAACACAATTTATTGAAGAGACTGTCTTGACTCCATTGTATGTTCATGCTTCCTTTGTCAAATATTAATTGAGCATAGTGGTTTGGGTTGATATCTGGATTCTCTATTCTATTCCATTGATCTATATGTCTGTTCTTGTGTCAGTACCAGGCTGTTTTGAGAACAGTGGCTTTGTAATACAGCTTGAAATCTGGTATTGAGATCCCTCTTACTTTACACTTCTTTCTCAGGATTGCTGCAGCTTTTCAGAGTCTTTTTTATTCCAAATGAATTTTTGAAGACTTCTTTCTAGGTCTGTGAAATATGCCATTGGTATTTTAACGGGGAGTGCATTGAATCTATAGATTGCTTTGGGTAGTATGGACATTTTAATGATGTTGATTCTACCAATCCATGAACATGGTATGTTCTTCCATCCGTTTACGTCTTCCTCTATCTCTTTTTTCAGTGTCCTGTAGTTTTCCGCGTATAGGTGTTTTACCTCTTTGGTTAAGTTTATTCCTAGGTATCTTAATTTTTTTGGTGCGATGGTAAATGGGATTGCTTTTTTAGTCACTCTTTCTGTAAGTTCACTATTGGTGTATAGAAATGCCATAGCTTTCTTGGCGTTAATTTTGTATCCTGCTACATTGCCAAATTCATTTATTAAGTCTGTTAGTTTTTTTTATGGAGTCTTTCAGGTTTTTTTGTACAATATCATGTCATCTGCAAATAAGGACAGCTTTACTTCTTCTTTTCCAATTTGGATGCCTTTTATTTCTTCTTCTTGTCTAATTGCAATGGCTAATACTTCCAGTACTAGCACCAAACAGTGACTGTGGGACTCAGAACATGGTTCTGGGTGAGGGACATCCTATATAATAAAAGGCTAATATGCAAATTGACCGAACGGCAGAATGACCTGTTACTATGAAGCTCACTGACCACCAGGGGGCAGATGCTTAATTCAGGAGCTGTGCCCCGGTGGTCAGTGTGCTCCCACAGGGAGAGCACTGCTCAGCCAGAAGCCAGGCTTACAGCTGGCAAGCGCAGTGGCTGTGGTGGCGCTAAGGATGTCCCTGGGGAGTGGGCTTAAGTCATCAGTCGGACATCCCCGGAGGGCTCCCAAACTGCGAGAGGGCATTGGCTGGGCTGAGGGATCTCCCAAGTGCACAAATTACATGCACTGGGCCTCTAGTCACCAGTGCAGAGACAAGAGGGGCTGGCGGTCTGAGTTCACATGTCCCTCCTGGACAACAGGGGCAGGAGCAGTGCAGTGACCACATGTCCAGCCCCTGATGGCATTGTGAGATGGAGCAAACAGCTGTTCCTGCTCAGCAGAACCATGCCTTGGGTCTGGCCTCACACTCTTCTTGGCAGTACATTATGAAAGTCCAGCACAAAGCTGAGGGTGGGCTTCTGCTCAGGGGCCTCAGAGCTGGGGTTTTGGGTGTATAGAGTGGTATCTTGTGTCAGATCTCTTGAGTGTACTGGATGATAAACATGCTGTTTTTAATTCATCTATCTTGAAATGAATGGTCTCTCTTGGGGAATTCCTAATGATGTTAAGAATGGTCCCTTTGGGAGAGGACACCCCATCATCTGAGCATCTGTTAAAACAGGCTAGACAAAGATGCGGCCATGGCGGGTGAGGTTGGCAATCTTGTTTAACAAACAAAGGTTTCCTTTCTTATCATTGTTTTTTTGTTGTGTGTCCAGGGACTTTATTCTTTCTCGGTCTGTCATTAGAAAACTTAGTCAAGTCTAAAGTGGCACCAACATCCACTGAGGTAATGGGTACCAGGAAGGCCCGGGAACGCTGGCCACAGCACATTGGGACTTCAGAACCCATTGATCTCGTGCTTAAATCCTACCAACTCAGCAACTTCACAGGGCCCCACTCAAGGGGTGTGTTCTAAGGATAATACAGACATTTATAAACGGAGGCGCCTTCCATTGTTTTCTTCCCCACCCTCTTTTTTGAAAGGCTGAGCCTTGTGGGGCCTGTCCCTGGAAGGTGGAAGGAGCTCCCTCCGGAAACAACACGGTCATTCATTCAGCCTCCACTTAGCAGTATTTTTAGCCATTTAGAGCAGGGAAAGCTTAGCATTATACCTATACAGTGTCTTCCTCAGAATATTTTGCTAGTGCCTAATTTATCCTCAAGAAGTCTCCTGAAGTGTAAGAAGGAAGGAAAGCCCTGGAGCTATGGGGTTGGGGGCTGTCTCACAGAGGATAGAGAAGCACAGAGAGGTCAGGGGACTCCCAACATCAGGGACTTCACAGCAGGAAATAAAATCTATGTTCTGTATTTCAGGTTAGTGGTTAGAATATGCCCATGTTCCATGTAGGAAGAAAATAAAAACACTTTATAATTGGTCAACAATGATTACCCTGCATAGAGAAATCATTCCTGGCACTATTAAGGGTGTGGTTTAACTGTTGGGGTGTATCTCACTCCTCTGATGAGGAGTATGGCTCTCTACCCAGGGTGGCCTATGATAGATGCCTGAAAGGCATTTGTTGAATTCAACTTTATTTCACCTTGAGAGCCTACAACGTGTCATACACAGATAACATACCATAGCTGCTTTCTGCTTTTCTACTAGGGCTTATACCGCAGCTGGAAATTTTTAACTGAAAATGCCAGAATTCTACATAAACAGTACGGACCAAGAGAATAGGAAGGCCCAGATGCAGCATGGCCACTGAGGGCTGAACAGGCAGAGGCTGTAGGAGCCGGTGCACCTAGACCCAAGAAAAGAGAAAGGGTGAGATAACAGAAAGAAGTCCAGGCAGTTAAACTCAGCACCATGGTCCTCCAGGGAAAGCTGGCTTTTCAGAACACATGGGTTTATTGAATGCAAGAGGGTGGAGAAAGACATCGAAGTGGAGAAACTCAGGTGGGCATTGGAGCCATTGGAGGTATGACCTAGAAGAGGTGTCTTAGAAGAGATGTGTCAGTAGAGGATAGTGCGTTTATGAAAGTAGGGGATTAAAGAAAAGACCTGGCCAGCTATTGCCACTGAGCCTTGAGATCATTACGTCGGGAAAGAGGACAAAGGAGAATATCATCTGCATGTGAAATATTTGTAAATGTTAATGCATGGACGCGAGAGGAGATGAAAATTTATAAATAGAAATTAGCATGAAAGCCAGATATTAAATTCTCAAAATCAATGTTCCCCACATATTGTCAACCACAAGTTATTGTGTAATAAGTGAATCTCTTTATAATAGCAACAAAAATGATAACATAACTCAGAATAAATTCAATACAATGAAAACTCCTAACAGTTTTACCAAAGGATAATTAGAATTTGGGACAAATGGGATAAGGTGTTGTATTCTTGGACAGTCGCCCTGTGACATGCAGACTAAGCCGCTTTCACAGAGGTCTACACATGAAGTGGCCTGGAGAAGGCAGACACTGGTCTCTCCCTGGTGGTACAGTCTCCAGAAGGGAGTGCCCCTGTGCTGGGGCAGCTCTGCTTCAGGAGACCATGCAGGCTCCAGGGCCTTCTTGCTGTGTGGTGTGTGTTGCTTAACATTCCTGTGGGCTGTGGTTGAGGGTGGCCCACCCCTCTGCTCAGGCCTGTCTGTGGGAAGGGGAGGTAAGAGTCAGGGCAGCTTCCACTGTGCAGGTTCAACGTGGAACTGCCTTTCCCACCTCCACTCATATTCCATCATCCCACATGGAGTCTGAGGGCCATTGCAGCTGCCAAGGACCCAGGAAATGGGGTGACCATCTACAAAACAGTGCACTGGGAGGTTTCTGTTAATGGGGCAGAAGGGGAGAAAAGTTAACAGGGGGAAAATTTAGCATTGGAAGAGACCAATTTTCCTCAAAACGCTTTTATGGTTAATGCAATGTTAGTTCCGATGCAATCTCTCTAAGAACCTGGTGTAATACTTCTAAAGGTTACCTGGAAAATAGACATGCAAGAAAATGTTTAAAGAGGCAATGAGCAAAGATTTGTCTTACCAGATCTACTGGGTACCAAAAATACCAAAAACGATGCTGCTGCAAAGATTAGACAGAATGAAATGGAACAATTTAGGAAGTCAAGACATGGATAGATATCAAATAAAAAATGTAATAATAGTAATGTAGTTTTACATATTCATATGCACACACACAGAGACAAGAGATGGGAAAACAGAAGTGGAGACAGAGATGAAAAGTAAAATGGAGGAGTGGAAACAGATCCATTTCCCACTTTTGTCACTTACACAGACACCTGAAAATATAGTTGGATTTCAGCTAAGAAAAGTATGCATTCTTTTATTTCTGTTTCAGGATAAAAAAAGAAACAGAGAGAAAGGAGAGGGAGAGAGGGAAGAGGGGAGAGAGGGGAGGGAAGAGGGACAGAGAGAGGGAAAGGGTGAGGGGGAAGGGACATGCTGGCCTGGAGACAAGTCCCAGTGTGCTTTGCTTTCACCTCCATCACACATCAGCACTGATCACCCACCTCCCTGTAGGAAGCATCGAGTGTTAGTGATCAGGGCTCTGGGAATGACAGCACAGTGGGAACTCACAAGCTAGACATTCCCCAAAAGGACAGCAGAGCAGGACAACTTGGGCATAGTGAGCAGTGGGCGGGAGGAGAGGGGCAGACTCAGGCTCAGGCTCAGGCCCAAGTGCTGGGCAGCAAAGGAGCTGTGGGGTGACGACATCTCCCACAGTGTCAGGACACAGCTCAGCTGTGCAGCCAGCCTGACACAGGTGCCACCACTGGGAATGATCCTTGGCCCCTCCTCAATCTGTTTCCCACTTCCTCTGATGACACTCAGTATCCATTTGCCAAAGACCATTTTCATTAAATTCTAAACATGGGTTTTCATGGTAATTTAAGTCATATGTTTCTGATTCACTGACAATGAACTCACCAAAAATGTTGGCAATGGCATTTTGAATGTCCCAACAGATCTCTCAATATCCTGAAAATATACCATTTATCTCACACACACAACTACAAAAAGCAAAACAGGGAGCTTTCATCGTGGTTTCATAATGAGCAAAGCAAACCTTTATTTCCTGATCTGTCTCTCCAGCAGAGTGACGAGCACTTTCTTGCCTGCCATCTCAGGAGGGCATGGGCCCCTGTGAGGAGGCACCGGCCTAGGGACCTTACTTTCTAGGTCCCAACAACACAGTGAAAATAAGGCAAACGGGCATCTCTCAGGTTGTGTGTTTGGCTATTTGAAGATGTAAGTTGCTGATAATGAAGGGTGTCGGATCCGTAGTAATTACGGCATAACCGACATTAATTCTCATCTCCTCTGCTCTTTGTACCTGGTATGTGGGGAATTCCCTGGTACTTTCTGTTCATTGAATCATGTTGTTTATTTAACTCTTGTTGAAAGTGATCTGGAACAGGATTATGATAACATGCCCACCTGCAACCTCACCTGCCTGACAACTCCTGTTTGAAAATCTGTGCATCACTGGTCCTTCTCAGAATGCCCCTCCTCTAATTTTTCCAAATGATGTTTGCATAAACTTTCCTCCTCATCCCTCTCACGCTTCCTGGGCACCAAGGGGCTTTGCTGAGACCCACGCAGGGGTGAAGTGGAGAACAGCCCACACTCAATGTGAAGGGAATACAAATTTCCATTTGCTTCTCTAGGTCTTTAATTCAATGCAGCAGACATTTTTTGGGGTATCTGCTGTTTGCAGGTCAAGGTCAAGGTGAGGAAGGAGAGAGGTGATTAATACTGAGTTGCTGGATTCATGGGGGCACGCCCAGCAACATCTACCCAAAATCACTGGAAGCAGGTCAGGATCAAGGGAGACAGGAGCTAAAGAGGGGACAGCCCTGCCTGGGAGTCTGGGGAAGATGCTAAAGCCAACAAAAGTAGGACTTTCTCTCTTGGGTTGAAAAGACCACCCGTCATAAGGGCAGAGCCAGGAGACAGGAAGGGAGGCTTGGTGTCTGGAGGCAGGCATGGCTGAGCAGGCACCCTAGATGCCATGCCAAGAACAAGGCAGCAAGGAGCATCATAATCATAGAAGAGAAGAGGGGTGATAAAAGGTGAGCCTCAGGGAGAAAATCACATCTTTCAGAGGGGAAGGTGCAGAAAGGAGAAACCAGGAAGACATGGATGTCATTGTGAGTACCTGCCCCAGGCAGGTGCCAAGAGATGTTTGGAAAGGCCTGGACACACAGTGCGGACAGGGAGGTATCCAAATCAGTGCTGACCTGGGCAGGCAGAGCAAAGAGGGCCTGAAGCTCGCTGCCTCCCCTATCCCCAGGATCCAGCCCATGCTGGGGAAAGGCTCTTCTGTGTCTTCTGTCCCCACCTTCGACCCCGCTTCCTGATACTGGGAGGACTTGAAGGAGAGAGCCCTTCCTCCCTCCTCTGCCTGCCCAGCTCCATCCCAGACACAACAGCAGATCTTACAGTCAGCCTCACAGGGACTCTCAGGTCCCTCCAGCAGCCCGTCCCAACTCCTCTGGTTCCTGGATTCTGGGGCCTGAGCCCCTTCCAGAGGTACCTCCAAATAGCTTCCATCATAGTGTGTGAAAAGGGGAGACCTTGTACCCAAGCTAGGGCTACTGAGTGAGCAAAGAGTAGAGGACGTCAGAGTGAACCACCAGCCAGCACAAGCCATGGCAGAGCTAGATGGGCCTGAGGAAAGGCAGACAGGAGCCCCACTCCTATGTCCCACCAGAGAGAGCAGTTTCTTGACCTGCCCAACCTCACACGTGTCCTGTCTTAGCCCGATCCTAAAAAAAGGGGTAAAATTTTTATCATACTCTACTGAAAGGGAATTAGTAAGATGGTATCTGCCTAAAGATGTGGAATTTGAAAGGAGATCGGGGTAAGTGCTATCAAACCAATTTATCAGAGTCCCCTTGTTCATCGTCATGTGATGACAGAAAGCCTCTTTGTTGAACCTTTAAATCAATGTGAAATCTCGTAATAGAAGTTTACATTTTGATATTATTTTAAACTTTAAAACTTGAAGGATTTACAATTGACTAATAACTACAATTTTGTGAATCTAGAATGGATCGAAATTAGACCACATGGTCTGTCATCTGTGAGGAATTATTATTTTTTTCTACTTATAATCTCAGTTTTATGAAGCAGATCACCCAGAATAATTATTACCAAGTCAAAATTGTTTTTTGTAATTCATCAATCTCACAATTATGTGCAATAATCATGTCTATTTATTTTTTCTTAAGTAATCATGGTATTTTCATCAAAATTCATTAGAAGCTGCTTCTAGAAGGACACGCTTTTAAAATATTTAAATTTATAGTTAATGTTTTATTAACCATATTTAGCCTATAATTATTTTTCTAATGAAAATTATCCTGACTGCACCATCTGATGTTATGAGGCAAGTAGTTCAAACAAAATTCAGAGAAACATTTATGCACGAAGGCTGTGTATTAGTCATTTGGAGGAAAGGATTTATGTGCTATATAATTAATTGTTGCCTGAGTTTGACAGTCCATATTTTACTGCAATGCATTATTTACACTGGAGGAGGCTTAGGGGTTCACCCTTCAAGGGGCTAGAAAAATACAAATATTCACATTATGTGAATAGTGGAAGATTGTATTGCAATGAATAGGGGTGTGTGTGTATGTGTGTGTGTGTTTGGTTTGTATATAGAATATTTATATATGCATACAGAATATACATCTTCTCTAAACATTATATCTTATATCTTATAAAATACTGTAGTGATTTACATGAGTTTATGTGGGTATGTAGTTTGTACACAGAATGTGTGTATTCACTCTATAGAATATATATCCTGTATATTATAGAATTCTGCGGTGATTGACACATGAGTCTGTATGTGTGCATGTGTGTTTGTACACTCATGTATTAATTACTCTAGTATTCAATTGGTTGACATCTTTCAAAGATCAGCAAAATAAATGGGCTGTGCATTGAATGCATTGAAATTTTGTTCTTCAACAACAAATTATAAGCAAATGCTTATTGGCACTATCAGAAGTCTTTAGGAAGGTGAGATATTTGTTTATGAGAATAGCATTGCTGGGAAGATGTTGATTTGGTTTCAAAGATCAAGTAAAACAACATTTTTGCTCTATGCATGTGTGTGTGCATTTGTGTGTATGTGTGTGTGTGCGTATGTGCTTTTTAAAAAGTCGCTCCTTCAGTCAGTTTAAAGAATCACCTATGAAATTACAAGCAGAACTGTAATAGGTCCAAGTTCACTATGGTGGTGCCAAGCTGAAGATGGACAGACCAATGGGCAATGTGTCCATAATCTTTGTGCCTGATTGAAGCAAGTGACTTTATTTACACTGATAGTTAGTTCCTTCAGAAAGAGAGAAGCTTTAATGTCTACAGAGTGCACACTCCTGCAGGAGAAATTAGCCAAAACCCAATCTTATTACTTAAAGAACTTGTGATGTCCAAGCACTAGCCCGAGCCACCTGATGGGAGAGACACTGTTGTTTTATGAATATTTGTGAAACATTCATTACCCTTAGAATGCTACTATAACAGAGGCAGGCAGCAAATGAATTAAACTCCACGCCATCACCAACTAATGGCTACTGAGTTCCCATCACGCAGGGGACTCCTGTGGGGATTTCCTGCACAGTTGGGTGCTCTCAGGGGAGATTTAGTGCTTGGGTTTGGCACTGTAAAAGTATGTTCCCTGGTGACTCTCTTTCTTCCCATTCCAAGCCTCTCCCTATTACACCCCATTACATAAAGTTAGCAAGTGTTGTGGGTCAGCATCCCATTATCTTAAGTTCTGGGCAGAGAGTGTACACTATATCCTCACCAAGGGTTCAAGAACTCACAGTCTGAAAGCAGCTGGGTGGAGAGAGGTTGTCTAGAGCATGTTCCACCCTATCAAAATTCAGAAGATTGTTATAAACCTGAAGGTGGAACACTGCTCTGTAGGAGTCTGGGGGTTGGTCTATACAGGCCATGTCAATAAGTACAGAGCTCAAGGGGGCACATGAAGAGAATGCAACAGGCTGTGTGCAGGTGACATGGAAAGGAGCAATGTCTGGGGCTGGGGTGGGAGCCCCCAGAACTCAGAGAGCCACAGAGCATGTGTGGGAACCCTAGAGGACAAGGTAAACACCACCATCCTGGGATAGTGCCACTCACATTGCTGTGAACTGTGCCCTGCACATACACAGCCCTGCATTGCTGTGTCACTACATCAACCAGGGCCAGGGCTACCAGGAGGGGTTGAAGACTCACCTATTTATCAGAATGGGAGATGGAGCCAAGGTCCCACAAAACTCTGTGGGACACGGGATGTTGTCTTCCTACTGTGTGCACAGCCACCTGAACAAGGTCAGGGTTCCGATACGGAGGAAAAAGAAAGATAACATGGAATGCCAGTCAACAACCCTGCTGCCAGGCCCACCTGTGGCAGGGAGGGCAGAAGAGGGCAGTCTGGAGATAACAATCCGAATAGCTTTGCAGGAAAAGGGGCAAGAGCGAGAAACAGATGAATCTATGAGTTTCCAGGCAAAGATAAGGGCAAGAGCCAAGAGCTGCTTAAGAGGTCTTTTGTAGCATTCAAGATGAAGTGGCACCTAGTGGTGAAGACATCATTTGCCATAGGTCCTGGCCCCATAAAGAGCTAAAGCTCTGATGTGGACAGGGGAATTCATAGGGGGCCACTGTCCCCATGCCCTGTGCAGTAGCTTAGACACAAAGTCCTGGACAGAAGATGGCCAAGCACACTAGGAGCCCATGGGTGGCCCCCCTGGAGTTGGCCAGAGCAGTAATGGTAGGGAAACTTAGTGGAGGATGGGTAATCTCTTAGGCAAGAGATGGCCTGGGTGTGTGGAAACCAGGCTGTGGAGTTAAACCTAACACTATGTTTCCCCACATTGTAGGTTCAGGCTGATGAAGTCACGTGATCTTTGCTGTAGACCTTTGTGGCACTAGACAAATAGACACTGTTGACACTGCCGTCAACAGGACTGCTCCATCCCTCCCAGGAAGGAGTTGCCTGCAAGATGTTTAAAGTGTCTTTACAGCCCCCACATGTCGGTCAAAGCCAGGGTTTTTCTTTTGCAGGTGCAAGGGCAGCCATGATCAAGACCCACAGGCAGATGTTCTGGGGGCTGAGGCAGTTCTGACAGGAAAGGAAGCAGGGAGAACAAAGAATTGACAGGAAGGATTGGGGACAAGTTGACTCTGGCAGCCCTTACTCTGCCTAGAAGGTGCCTGAGCCAACTTGAGCCAGCACCCTGTCCTTCCTCGTTGTTCCGGAGAAGGTGGGGGGTTCTCATTCTTCCAGGACCTCAGGGGGGTCATTATATAACAGGAGCATCATTATGGAATGGCAGTCTTCTTCTCACAATCAATGAAGGGCCAGGATATCTGCACTCAGTATCTGTGTGCATGGAGGGGTAACTGTGCTGAGTGCTGTTAGATAATAAGCAGCCCGGTGAAATGCATACTCACTTTTGTCATTCTCAGATATCACCAGCCCGGGCAAAGGCTACGAACTAAATGTCTGTGTCTCCCCGAATTCATTTGCTGAGGTCCTAACCCCCAGTGGGGTGGTATTAGGAGGTGATTAGACCATGAGGGTGAGAGAGAGAAGATTTGAGGACAGAAACTGGGGTCACAAAGGAGAGAAGATGCCAAGGTGCTGGCTTTGAAGGTGGAGAAGGGGACAGGCCAAGGAAATGTGTCTCCAGAGCCCAGAAAGAGTAGGGGATGAGTTCTCTACTCAGAGCTTTCAGAAGGTATAGCCCTGCCAACAACTTGGCTTGAGCCCTTACACCTGATTTTGGAATTGTGATCTCCAGAACTGTAGATAGCACAGTTGTACTGTTGTAAGCCATGGAGTCAGTGGTAACTTGTCACAGCAGCCATAGGAAACTAAGGCAATAATAACAATGGCCACACAGGTTAACACATTTGAAGAACCCACTCGGTACATGATACATTTCTGAGCCAGACCAGTTACTCCTCAGCAATCCTATGGGGTAGGTACTGCTATGAGCATCTCTGCTTTGCAATGGAAAACCTGAGTTTCCAGAGAGAAAGTAACATGCCCCAGGTTGCATCTCTTGTACACAGCAGCTCGACCCCCATGGCCTCAGGAAGATGCAGTGACAGTTCTCAAGAATCAAGGTTTCTTAGCACAGGACATGGAGGGGAACCCCTCCCCCACACGAAAACAGACCTGACAGCCTCCACAGAGCAGTCTAGAAAAGGCCACATGTCCAGTGAAGCTGGCTTTGGCCCCAGGGTCAGGAACAGAGGCTGGAGGAGATGGTCATGCATCTCTTGGGAACAGACAGAAGATGCTCCTCTCAGAACAGAAGGTGATTCTGTCTCTTCATTGTGTTTAGGATCATGGCGCCGACATGCCCAATGTGAGAAGGGCTCTCACACTGTGTTAGAATGTATAGAAACTTAATATCACTTGCTGAACAATTTAAGAAAACTGCAAAAACCTACAACAGTCTGTCTGAGAAACTCAATATCTTGACAATCAGTATATTTGTCCCAAACAAAAGGATTACCACAGATGGTGCTGGACTTTGCACAAGGAAACCTGGGCTTTCTTTTCCTGAGTCAGTGTTATCCAGAAGTGTCCGATAAGAGCTTTTTGTTTATTGTAGTCAATCTCTCACTCACCAAAAATAGGATTTCTCCAAATAAAATTGTACTTGGCTGGGAGATGTAACTAGAGAAGGAAAGCTAATCGGGTGTGTGTCCACTTAACTGTCATCTTTGCTACAACAGGGACTCTGAGCCCCCAGTTGTGTTGCTCTCTCCCTCTTCTGAAGTCCTGGAATTCTACATAACTTGTCACTGTACTGCACACCTCATCAGTACAGGCATGGGACCCCACACTGTGCATGGCTCTGAGCTATCTGGGCACCTGTCCTGGTGGGCTTCCTGGCTTGCACTCCCTTTAAAGCAGGGTCTGTGCTTCCAAAAAAGGAACCACCTCAGCATCTCGCCGGCACAGCAGCCAGAGCGGGGACTCAGGAAGCATCGTTGCTGAGTCAATGAACAAGAAATACAAAATAGCGACACTGGACAGCAATCTGTTGCCTAGCTCTGTGGTTGTTGCTGAAGGTTTTTAATCACGCTTTTTTGATTTTCAGGGTTCTGGTCACAGTCCGTGGGGTGGAGATTTTTCTAGGGAACTGCCTGAGATTCTGAGATAAGGTGCTGGTCCGCAGAGACCTGGCATGCGTGTGGTGTCAGCACTAACGCACCTCCCAGACAGCTGCAAGGACTTCCTACAATGCTTACCATGATTTTGGAGAAAAAAAAAAGGAAAACAAGGAGAGGGATCAGTCAGCTTGAAATAAGTGACCTGCTGTTTTAATCTCAATTTAAACACAAAACAAACGCTCCATACATGTTTAGCAAACCTAATGGGAGATGGGCTTCATCTGAGTTTGCATAAGACTGTGAAGAGACACGTTGATGTGAATCATAGCCAAAGCACGTGAGCACTGCCTTCCCCTGTGATGCAGACGCACGTGAGGGACACGTGGAGGCCACGGAGCACGGAGCCATGCCTATTCCGGGATTAACGGGAACCACCCGTCATGAGCATTGAGAACCAGCTCACCCACTTCTCTGTCCTTCTGACTATTTTCAATCCTTTACAAAGGATTGTGTTTTTATTATTCTAACAAATGCTCCAATTTACAGAAAATCATAACTCAAATCCATCTGGACCTGGGCCCATTTCTCACAAGGAAAATTAATGGCAAACAGGCCTCGTGACCAGGGTTGTGCAAGAGGAATGACTTCACAGGGAAGCGTGGCTGAGCTCTGAGTCTGCAGCGCAGGAAAGGAATTCACTTACAAATCCTGCCATAAATGCTCTTTACAATAATGTCAAGTGGCCTAAGTGCTCGTTCAGAATGAATTGACTCCAACTAGAATACTGCCAGTGGGGCGAAACCATATATGTATATATAAATATGGGAAAAGAGCCCGCCACAGCCAGTGTGTTGATAGGATCTGGGGTGTGTGTGTGTGTGTGTGTGTGTGTGTGTGTGTGTGTTTCAGAGCGCACACACAAAATAAGATTCTAAGCATAAGACCCAATGGGAAAACTGCCTTTAGTTCACTGAGGAAAGTAAATGACTTTGGGACAATCAGCCCTGTCTGGGACCTCAGTGTGACTGGTGGTTGGGATGGAAGTGAGTCAGGATGTGCTGGGTTGGGGTAAGCAGGCAGACTCTATTAAGAAATCCATTCATTTCTCTGGTTTATTGGCATAACCTACCCAAGGAAAGACAGACAATTGTCACATTATTTTGCTCTCCTCAGATTTTCTGCAAGTTGGTCCTGG
The DNA here is from genome assembly GCA_026230045.1 of Corynorhinus townsendii. Lineage (NCBI taxonomy): Eukaryota > Metazoa > Chordata > Mammalia > Chiroptera > Vespertilionidae > Corynorhinus > Corynorhinus townsendii. The sequence continues at coordinate 1,219,234 of JAPDVU010000012.1, forward strand.
ACCAAGAAGCCGCTGGCCACCTCCCCCACCCACCCACACACCCACCCAGGAGGGGGTTACACAGGCAATGAGAGGGGCAGGTTCTGGAATGTTCCAAAGGACAGCTTGGACCCGTGGGCTCTCCTCCCTGGGAGGTTTCTGTGTGCAGTGAACGAATGCATCATTGTAGCCCAACATACTTGTTAGCTATTTTCCTTTCCTGAATTAAAAAATTGAATTATATACTCAGCCTAGTTTCTGAAGCTGCGAAGTTTATTACAGCGTATCGACCGTGTGTACAAACGGCAGGACTGAGCTGCAGTCGCCGCTCTCCGGCTGGAACATTGAATTAGGAGGCAGCGCCCGGCCGCGTGCGGGGGACTCCAGCAGCGCTACAGGTAGCAGAAGTCTCCTCCAATTAGACATAATCATCACTCACAGTCAATAATTGTGCTAAAGGCTGCTTTCAAATCTGCGAGGATTCGCATTTAATGTACTGATTCAGCTTGTCGGAGCCAAATTCGCTGTGCACTGAAACCAAAGCCATTTCGTTCTTGCCTACGGCCCTTCTGGCAGCTCGTCTAGTGCTCGCACTGTAAGGACAACGAGATACAATTTAATCTGAGACATCTGTGCACAGACAGGACCTTCTCCTTAACCGAGGAGACGGAGGATGGCTAAGCCCTAGTTTTATGTGAAGAGCCAGGCCTTATCTCACCCCTGAAAAATAAAGCATTTAAGATAGAGTAAAAAAGCCAAATAAAAAAATGTTTTCTTCCCCGGGTTTATGAAGGCGCACTGCAGCTCCTCGCAGCTCCCCTGCTCCGACGGCAGAAACCACTTGAGCTGTGATCCAGGATTAACCATTTAAGGATATTACGCTTATCACTAGCTGCAGCTGACGGAGGAGATCTTTATTAAATATGAAAGGGAAATGGTTCATTCTTTGTGAGTTTGCAGAAATATTGAAATGCCTTTATGCACAGTTCTGGCCTTACCGTGGTCCTGGAAAACGGCTGTAATGGTTATCGTCCATCTCACACCTCTTCCAACGGGCTGCGCCCTTTACAGCATCTGAAAGACGAGACTCGCCTGTTCATCATGCAGCATTGTCCGGGGCACTGGGGCTGTCCAGCCGCTGATGCCCAAGCGGCTCCTCTGCCAGGCAGTTCCCGAGATCTATGACTAAATCTGCAGTTAGTCTGAACAGGCCCTGTTGTGGAATCGCCACTCTTGTTAGTGCATGAAGCACTGTTTGTTTTGTTTTCAAGAATGATGTGATCATAGAAACACTTAAAATCACACACACAATGGCACACTTTGTGTGGCTTTGGAACTTTGTCTACTATTTTTGTAAAAAGGAATTTGGACAGATTTTGAAAATTTAGGTCATCCTTGAACTAAAAAGTCTGCAGGACGAAGCAAACAGCAGGCTGCTCAGTAGACAAGCCTGTGCCCCGGGCTGGATCAACAGTGTCCTGTGGCTGGAAGGCCTGCAGTCTGAGGACATGGCACTGGCCAGGGCACCTGTGGCTGGGAGAGTTGGGAGGACAGGGAGGGGCAGACACTCAGTTTTCTGGTTTTTAGGTGCATCTTCACAATCCTAGTTTGCGTGATCTAGGGCAAGAGCCTAGCGGAGGATTCCCACTTACCATTTTTAAACTTGAATTCCTTGTTTAACCCAGCAGGGCATCGATGTGGATGAGCAAAGATACACCTAGCAACCAATTCTCCTGCTGATATGGCAGGAGCAACCAACCTGTGTGAAGAACGGTGGTGAGTAGTGGGAGTAGCAGCCCAATATCCTAAAAGGGTCTGGGCAGAAGGGAGGCGGGCAGAGTGGGGGACTTGAGAGCCTGCTGCATGAAGGAGGTGGTGTGATGAGTCCAGTCTCTTCTGGCACCACCCCTACTGTTATCACTAGTAGACATTGCAGTTCTAAGGCTACCCTGCCAGATTCCAGCTGACATTTTTATAGAAACTTTCATTCCTCGTCTCATTGACTGTTCCTGACAATATGTAAAGAGTGACAGTCATTGTCCCCAGTTCACAGACTGGTAAACTGAGGCTCACACAGGTCAGATGGCATCTTCCAGGTAATCAGTGGGTGCAGGGCTGTATTCAAACCAGAGTTCAGTGCACAGTACAGTGGCATGGAAAGAAGCACTTTTAAGGCACTCCAAGTCCTCTCCTAATGCTCTTGGCAAAAGTACAAAAATGGCAAACAGTGGCCCTCAATGCTGTTCAGCCCCTGGTGCAGCTAAATCCAAGGTTCAAATGTGGAAATGCTTCCACCATCCTGTGACTGCCCACCCAACACATAAAATACACATGCACACACACTCACACACACACACACACACACACACACACACACACACACACACAGTGTTCACACTACCCATACCACACACTGCTCATCTTCTCCAGGAGCCCACAGCCTCCAGCTACATCTTCCATGAGTCCCGGATCCCGTCCCCCAAGAGGGCGCTGCTTTGTACTCCTTCCCTCCAGCACATGAAGGACCTGGCTGCCCAGGCCTGACCGCCCTTTCCCAGATGCCACCTGCCCCCTGGCCACTGTGGTGCCCCAATCCCCACTGTCTCTGCTATTGTGTCACCAAAGGAGGGCACCCACCCACTCCACACATGTGCAATCCCTGTGACAAGGGAAGTCCATCCTCCTGAGACAGACAGTCCTGCATCTGAGCGCACCCCCTCCTTCCACTCACATCTCATGCCAAACCATCATTCCGCCCCCAGCTCCGTCAAGGCCAGACCAGAAGTGAGAGCCCGCGAATCTGAAGTTCCCAGAAAGTGTGATTTACACCCAGCCAGCCCTGGCCCCGTCACTTACGGGTTTCTGGACTACTAATTTTTATTGAAGGGTTCGTTTTGGTCTTTAGTTGCTCATTTTAAGAGCTAGTGACAGTAGTTGCAAGGCAGCTCATGGAAAGGATCACTCCAACTTCATTATTAACTTCATTTTTCTTAATATGGGTTTTATTAATCCAGCAATAACGTGCAATCTTCAGACAATTTACTGAGCAGTTAATGAGCAGCTGGGGAAGCTGCGTTCTCTCAAGTAAAGCTAGTGGCCCTGAACACTTCATCCAGTCCCAGATCTTAAACAGCCAGCACACTGAACGATTCCCACCAAACACTCAGGACGGGTTTCACAATCATGCCCCTTTGCGTTTTCTAAATTTCTGACCAATGAAATCATGTTAGTTAAAAGCAAGACAGAAGCAGACTCCTAAAAGAGTCTGAAAACATGTTTGTTTGTCTTTTTTACTACTCACAACCATCTCGCCACATCTTGCAACCGAGATGTTATTTTTTTTTCCTAAATATATAGAGGCCCGATGCACAAATTTTGTGCAAGGGGCTCGGCCCCCACCACTGCGGCTTCGTCCAGAAGGTCGTCCGGAAGGACGTCCAGTCTAATTAGTATATTATGCCTTTATTATTATAGATGAAAGAAATAGAAATGCAGGTTCAAAAAACTGTGCATGTATACCTCCAGGTACTTGTACAGATGCACATAGATATAGACACACTCCCCCAGCTTAGAAAATGCTGGGCTTAGAATTGAGACCTGAAGATTAAAACAGTGTTGCTCAGTTGTTGAGCATCGACGTATGAACCAGGAGGTCACAGTTTGATTCCCAGTCAGGGCAATCCTGAATACGGGTGTGCAGGAGGCAGCGGATTAATGATTCTCTCTCATCATTGATGTTTCTATCTCTCTCTTCCTCTCCCTTCCTTTCTGAAATTAATACAAATATCTTTTAAAAAATAAAACAGACCTGTGTGTTAGAAGAGATGACACCCAATTTCCAGCAATGGCTGAACAACATGCTGGGTGTTGATGATGATGGCGAAAGCTACCCGCAAAGGGATCTTAGAAAAGGAAGCAAAGCCATTGGGCTGTAAGAATGGGCTGTCCACTCTTCATCAACCTGTTTACTCCTACAGAGACACCTGTGCATGAATAGAACCATGAAAACAGTCACGACACAATATATCACACTTCAAACCTCATAAACTTTACTAGTAGGCAGAGTTTCCTGCCAGGCGCCTAGCTTTTACAAGAAAAATCTATTTTCCTTGTAGACTCTGTGAAGTGATGAGCAGATGTGTGTCCTCATTACAAAAACAAAGCTTGGGGCCAGTGGGATCCTGATTGTCACTTTGTGAGTAGATCGGTTTTGGTCTGCATTGGTCCACTTGATGCCAAAACAACCAAACCAGCTAAGAGACGTTATGTCACCTGGATCTGTTCTCACCCTGGCAGGTGTTTGTGTGTCAGTGGAAAGAGCTTTGGAGTCAGTCCGCCAAGACCAAGGGCCACCCTTGCACCGAGGGCCCGGCGCCCTGTACTATGTGTGCCTGCCTCCGAAAGGTGAAGGATCCCGGGATGCTGCTGTGCTCTTGGAGGGAGAGAGGCTCCCATGCACTCAGGACACGACAGTCAGCCAGTAAGTGCCAGTCCCCATCCTCTTTATCAGGGAGAGACACACACTGAGCCTGTCCAACACCAGTCTGTCTGCACAAACGAAGCAACTTGCCCCCAAATGCAGAAGTTCAAATTTGGAAAATGGTGCCATGAAAGCACCATTGTGTAGAACTGAAGAAATAAAGCCCATAGTTTTGAATTCCTGGGTACATCACCCACCACGCAGGGCCAATACAGTCAGAATTAAAACAAACATAAGGATCACTGACACCCAGGTCCGAATACAGGGTAAAAATGCCTACTGCTTGCCCAGCTCCTCACTTCCTCAGAAAACCTATAAGAACCTCATTTACTCTGGAAACCAGTGGCGAGCAACTGGAGGCCAGCTGGCCCATGGTGGTGCCCACCTTCAAGCCCTGGTCCATGTCTGCCCTTGGCCAGACAGCAGGCTAGCCCATGTTCCTCCAAAGATAGGGTGTCCCATAAAAATGTGTACACATACTTCAAGCAAATATGAAATCAGTGTTTATTAAAATACATTTCATGTTCAAAATTGAGCTATCAGCCGTTACAGTGTGTGTACATTTTGGGGGGACACCCTGTATATCAGGGGACTTCCCGCTCAGGAAGAAAAGGAGCATCAATCTCCCCAAAAGAGAAAACATTTCCACCTTTCCAAAATCATGTTCACAGGGGCTCTGAGTCCAGGACACACATGCAGTACAAGTGTGATAAATTTGGAGTATAAATAAATCAATTCATTAGGGTAGGTTAATTTTTTTAATATACTATTGAGCCCCACACAGTTCTCTTTCTACTTGGAAAAGTTTGAGGACTGGCCCTGTGGTACCTGCCATAGCTTGGCTGTGTGGTGGTTTCAGTGACTACAGGGCCTCAGAACACAGAGCCTCTGGGGCTCAACAGGCCATCTAAGTGAGCATGTCTCAGTCATTCGGGTGTTTGCAGCTGTTTCTCTTATCAAAGGAGCCAATATCACATTTGCTTTATTTCCATGCATTTTGTTTCAAATCTCTGTTTTCAAGATTAATTTCTTTATTAATAGTTTACTTCGTTTTTTATACGGGAGCCCTCCTGTGGCGAAAGTAGTCTCTGTAAGACGGCAGGTGTGAGCGGCATGCTGAGGCCTGCTTGCTATTTCACATGTGAGATGCTAAGATGATTTCTTCAGATAAATTCTTTGAGAGATTTTTTTCCTGTCAGCATCACAATGTAAATAATATTTGAGTACAGTGTCTTATTGTGGTTGAATTTGCTGACCTAGTATATGAAAGTATTTTGAATACAGCAGTTTGGAGGCAACACACTGCTTTCTAGGAAGGAAAATTCTACTTCACTTTTACAGGAATAAAGTATTTGCACAATCCCCTGGGTAAACATAAGCTTTTAGGGCTAAAGTTATTTCTTTGGTTGGGAATGTGCATGGACATAAAACTTACTAAATCCTTGCATTTTTAGGTCTAAGTCTCTGTTGCATCCATGTGTCTGTCTTATTTTGAAAGCACCATTGCTTGACCACTGTCTACATGTGTAATAAATATTTTTTATTTTATATTTTAGGACATTAACTTTGTCTAGACTGTAACTGATAATTTTGAGGATTATGGTAATTTTTCTATAATATGATATTGCTGGTTTAGTTTGTAGATGATTTTGACAATGAGGGTTTGAACTGGTTGATGAAAACAGAAAAAGAGAAGATAATGAGATAAACATGGACATTTGGAAATCAGAGTCATGGAACAGGAAGCCATTAAAAGACCAAAAGCCATTCTCACTAACATACACACTTCAAGAAAAATGTTTTAATTAAGGAAATGCATATGAATATTTTATTTAAGTCCTCTAATTGCTACAAAACATTGCAAATTACCATCTAAATGAATAATTTGTTAAGAATAGTGACATCCATTCATATTTATGAAGTGATTAAATATAGTTTTTCCAACCCAGAAAAAAAAAGAATGGCTAGAAGAATTTTGACAAAGAAAAGGGTCACCGTTCACGGCCCAGGTGAAAAGCTGGCTGAAGAATTGCACTGTGGGGTCAGGAATATCAGTGTAGAAATATTAAGCCTCATCCTGGGCTGTGTCAATAGCTGCACTATGGTTGCACAGTTAATTTCCGTGACCTCTGTATCAGCACCCGTACATCGCCCAGCCCTGGGAGCTGAGAGCACCGACCTTTGGGTTAACTCTAATTGGAGCCTTCTCTAATTAGGGAAAGTATCAGCTGACTTTAATATGCAACAAGATCATTATCATTAGGTCAGCACTAACTAATTGATGTTTGTGTAGCCTAGGATTGTGGATTACAATACACTCAGTTTAGCAAGACAAACTAGGCTGACCTGGGAAACCAAATTGCATCATTTGGGGTGTTGCTGCATGTAATATCAGGTCTTATCTACAGGACTACTGTGGTTTAAGAACCAACGATGATAGAGCTGAGGTTTTGTAAAGCCAACCTCTGGCATCTGCCATTAGGTAACACTAGATGAGCAACCAGATCTGAGATACACACGCCCATGCTGTGAAACATTTGTGTTTTCAGAAAGCTCTCAGGGATGATAACGCCGTTAAGCATGCGTCTTGTTTTGATTCTTCAGCACATTTTTGCATGGCAGGTAGCTATGTAATCACTGCTTCAAATCTGAAATTGTCAGATAAAAATTGTTAACTGTGCTCTCTCAGTTGAGGTCAAATTTCTAGCTTGTCATTTATCAACGTTTAAGTGCAAGATGAGTTTTTTTTATTGACATTCAATGTGGAAACCTGTTGAATCTGTAAAAGAGGAAAAAATATAAGTTTGACCAGGATTACCTTGACACTCCTCTGCCCAGAAGAAGAGAGAGCAATGCTGGTGGTTGTGGGAACCAGGGACAATTATTGGTTTGGTAGTGACACCATCATGGCAGTTACAAAAAAGAAATAACTGGCATTTGGTTGTGTAATTTTAAGGAGTGTGTTTTGACCTTAGTGGTCATTCTGCACTGTTGAATTTCCTGCTCTGCTTTTCCATCATGGTTCCTCCATCCCTGGAAGACTCGGAAACATTTTTCAATAAGGGGTTCATTCAGTGTATACATTAAGTGGGAGCTTACTATAAATGGGCTTCAGAAGCACAGGGGAGATGAGACAGACACTGCCGTGTCCTCACAGAACCTCAGCCTAAAGGAGATGACAGATATTGCACAAGTCACATGATGGAATGCAATGATAGTAGGCTCCAGGAAATTCTGGATCCAGTGAGCACAGGAATGTGAGGATAGGCCCTCATGGAGAAAGTAGTGAGAGGTCTTGCTGAGGAGCAAGCAGGTCTTTGAAGTGAAATCTGAAGAGTAGTGGGGAGCCAGCAGAAAGAGAGGGAAAGGTCAGTGTGAGGTGGGGGTGCTCCAGGATGAGCCCACATTCATTTGCTCAACTCTGATCTCTCCCCAAAGCTTTAGACTTAAAAACTCTGGCCTTCCTGGACACCTCCACTGGGTTACTAATGGAAATGCAAAACTTAACATGTTCAAAATAGGTCATTGAGTTTTTGATCCATGAGAGCCCTCCATTCTGCTGATGGGTAAAGCAATGACCATTGGGATCGTCCTTTTCAACTCCTCCCAAATCCAACCCATCAGCAAGTCCTGTCGGCTCTTCCTCCAACATGTGTCACTCCCTATCTCTTCCCTTCTACAGGCTTCAACCCCTGCCCACACCCTGCACCTCTCATTTGGGCTGCTTTGAGTTCATCCTGTTGGTCTCCATCATTCAGAGCAGAGCAGCCAGAATCATCTTTTAAAAGTCAATTATTTCCTATGACCTCTCCAATGATAATATCTCCTAGGCCTCTACACACCTTTTAGAATAACAGCCCTGGATGCTGTAGAGATGTGGAGCCCGGGAGCCCCCATCCATTGCTAGAGAAATGCAAAATGAAACAGCCACTTTGGAAAACAGTTTGGTGTTTTCCTAAAAAACTAAATATGCTCTTACCATACAATCCAGCAATTGCACTCCTTGGTATTTACCTAAGTTGGAAACATATGATCATGCTAAAGCTTTTGCATAGATATTTATATCATCTTTTATCTATAACTAGAGGCCCAGTGCACAGATTAGTGCACAGGTGGGGTTCCTCGGCATTGCCTGGCAGGAATTGGGCCGAAACCGGCAGTCCAACACCTCCTATTGCTCCTGCCTGCTGCTCCCGTTCATTCCAGCCCTGCTGCACCTGCTGTGGGCTTAGGTCTAGTCAGTCCCAACTGAGAGAAGCTCGTACAGTCACAGTGGCACTTGCCAGCCGTGAGCCCTGTGTTTGGTGCCCGTCAGTCTGCTGAGCGGCTCTCCTGCTGTGGGAATGCACTGACCACCAGGGGGCAGCTCCTGCATTGAGCATCTGCTCCTTGGTGGTCAGTGCGCATCATAGCAACCAGTCGTTCAGTGTTCAGTCATTCAGTCACTTAGGCTTTTATATAGAGAGAGTGCCACAGCAATGGAAAGATGAGATGTCCTTCAATAGGTGAATGAATAAGTAAACTGTGGTGTATTCATGTAATGGAATATTATTCGGTGATTAAAAAGAACTATGAAGCTCTACAAAGACATGGAAGAAGCTTAAACTCATATTGCTAGGTGAAAGAAGCCAATCTGAAAAAGCTACATACCGTATGACACTCTGGAAAAGGCAAAACTATAAAGAGATCAGTGGTTGCCATGGGTTGGGGAAAAGGAGGGAACAATGCATGGGTGGAGCACAGGAGATTTCTAGGGTGTTTTTAGGGCATTAGAAACTATTTTGCATGATGCTACAATGATAGATACATGTCATTACACATTTTCCAAACCCATAGACTGTGAAACACAGAATGAACCCTAATGTAAACTATGGAATTTGGTTAATAATATTGGTTCATCAATAGTAACAAATGTACCACACTAAGATAAGACATCAGTTGTAGGGAAAACTGTGTGTGTGTGTGTGTGTGTGTGTGTGTGCGCGTGTGTGTGTGTGTGTAGTAGTAGTAGTAGTAGTAGTAGTAGTAGTAGTAGTAGAAGAAAATATGAGAGCTTGGATCAGGTTGGTTCTCAGGGAACCCATCGAAGTTCAAGTTGACTCCAACCTGAGGAAGCACTGAAGGAGGGCATCCCAGGGCAATGGCTTCTAGGGAGTGAGGTCTAGAGGCTAAGGCCTCTGGAGGGGGACCTCTGCTGGTGGAGAGCTCCCAGCCGTGGCCACTCGCTCCACCCCATGGCTTTCCTAACTGCTCTGTGGGTGAGACTAGCCATCTTTCCAGAGGACAAAGGTCAGCTCACAGGCTTCAGCAGCTCACTTGGGTTCACACAGCAAGAAAGAGATTGTCAAGTGTGTATGCTGGTTTGACCCACTTAATTACTTAGAGCTAATTATTTTTCAAGTAAAATAAAGATATATTCTAGAGCTGGTGGATCTGCTTAGAGAGGGAAATGATTGTTCTCACCCACCCCGGTTAAATTATATTAATAAGCCACAGAGTGAGGCTGGTCACTTGTGCCAACTTGTGCTTCTTTGGCCTCAGTTCCTAGAAGCTAAGAGTGAGGTGGAGGGAGAAAAAAACTCTGAAACCATGGAAATGTGGACTGGAGACAAAGAGACAACTGTCTTAATACATGAGTCACCCATTACTAGAGAGACTCACGATGGGAGCTGGTAAAATGTTCTTTTCAAACAGCAATTTAAAAGTAGATTTGAAGTTTGAGTGTGAAATGAGGGTGGAGAGGGGGAGAGACTGTGAGAGAGAGATCTTGAGAGGAGAGAGGAAGATTGACAAAAACAGAGAGAGAGAAGGGGAGAGGGAGAGAGACAGGTCAGGGAAGTTGGCTGGGGCAACAGGGCAGTGAGTAACTGGGCTCTGATGCCATTTCCGACCTTGTGACTTATCAGTGGAAACGCCTGACAGCTAGGATTGTCCAGCAAATATGCATTGATTTGTGTTCAGATGACATCACATACTCTGACTGATCCCCAATACAAGAAACAGAGCCTTCACTGCAGAACCCTGAGGTGACCACCCTGCGAGGGGGACCCTGGCACCTCATCCCATGTGTTATCCTGAGGGGCGTGTTTCATGGTTACAAGTTCCAAAGACACTACATGTCCATTGGGCGGCACTGGGCCTCAGCAGGGGCATGGGAACCCTGGGTCATTGTCAAGTTTCTGAGGAGTCCCCACATATGCTAGAAAAGTGGTCGGCAAACTCATTAGTCAACAGAGCCAAATATCAACAGTACAACGATTGAAATTTCTTTTGAGAGCCAAATTTTTTAAACTTAAACTTCTTCTAATACCACTTCTTCAAAATAGACTTGCCCAGGCCGTGGTATTTTGTGGAAGAGCCACACTCAAGGGGCCAAAGAGCCACATGTGGCTCGCGAGCCACAGTTTGCCGACCACGGCCCTAGACAATCCATCCCGCAGTCAGCTCTGACCATGGGGCTTTCACAACATAGGGCACTGAAAGGCAGCTTTTTGAAGCAAACACTCTTGCTTGCTGCCTGTTGATGCTTGCCCTTCCCATCAAAAAAACATTACTAAATCCGTGCAAAGGTGCAGGACATAAAGGGCTCAATTGTTTTCCTGCCCGCCGACAGCACCCGCATTGTCTCTGAGCGTGCGTGGGCCTGGCAGGCTCACATTGCAGGGCCATCAAACCATCACCCAGCACTGGCCTGGCGGTGAGTCACTAAAACCAGGGAGGCCTCCAGACTCAGCCAGTTTTGTTAAGGTCTGTGCTGGGCACTCCCCTTATTGAGATTGGACTCCTTTATTTGAGGGGTGGATAGTTGTTACACATGCTCACAAATGATTTGATTTACTGTTATTGATGGCAACGTACACTGGGAAAATTTTCCAAAGGGTATCAGTGGTTCAGATATGAACATAAAGATGATAAATGAGGCCCTCTTCCCACCAGGTTGTTCCCTGTGTTGATTCTTTCCCCTTGTTTCATTCTGTGCAGAGGAGGAGGTGCGCCATTGCCCCAAGTGATCCCCACATTCCTGTCTGGTGAGCAGGCGCTCGAGGTGTTCTTAGACAGGTACGCCATGCCAGGCAGTAATCTGGGGGCGATTTACAAAGACCCAGGCTCAGATTTCAAAGAGCAGTGCAGACACCCACGCCCAACATGCTTTGCATTGCTGCGTTTGTGGGGCAGACAAGTCAGCATTTTCTCCTCTTAATGAGTGTCTCCCATTTTTAACTCACTATCCCGGGCAAATGAAGCACCAGCTATTGTCTTGACTTGATGACACTTCTCTTTTCTTTAGTAATCAGCTTCCTGACCCCTTTACTGACGGGACCTGCTCATGATTGGCTCAACACAATAGAACAAGTGCACCAGGGGCACCGATGGCAAGGACAGAGGATGCAGCTGCCATATGTGAACAAGGTTGAAACACTAAGAGAAAACACAGCTCCCTGCAGCAGAATTGCCCAATGACTTACTTGCAAAAAGGCCTTTCAGCCCAACATGAGGCTTGGAGGAAAACAGAAGCTGAACATGCACTAATGACACCCTGTTTGCTTATCTAATGATATTAAGAAGCCAGCGTGTTCCATTTACTCTACATATGATTGCTTAAGTCTGCCCTGCCCACCCTGCAGGATGACTCAAAGCAGAATTTAACCCTTTAAACCTGGGAGAGGTTGTAAGAGAGACTTGAATTTTATATTTGGAAGTACACATAGATATCTCCTTCCAGCCCCCTGGTTCTATGTATAAGGAAACAGACCCAGGGAAGTTCAGCAGCTATTCTAGGGTCAGCCAGTGAGTAAATGACAGCACCAGGGAGCAGTGACTGCAAGCAGATGGCACGTGCCATCCCCCTTTTTTCAGTGACAGGAAAAGCCTCATGTGTGGAGTGATGGTGACTTACATTTCCAGAGTTTTGTGTCATTCCCCTACTCATCCCCTTGCCTCCTGGAGAAGGCAGGGTTCTTCCTCTGTACCTGCCAGTGAGGAGGCTGAGGCTTGGAGTGGGGAATGGCTCATTGGAGGTCTGTCCTCCAGTGGGAAGGGTCTGTTCTCAGCCCCAGGTCTCAGGACACACCAGAGAAGGTACCCTGCTTCTAAGGAAGCATTGTTTCTGTTTTAACAGGGTATCTGTGATTTGTTTGAGTCAGGATGGTAAGATATACAGACACAGAATGACTGCCATGAGGAACACGGTTTTATAGCCACAGATCCCTGGGCACGGAAGGTACAGTGAGCCACGTGGGAGCACGCAGTGAATCACTGGTTGGTCAGGAGTCAGAGGCAGGGAGAGGAAAACATGGGCAAGACCCTTTATGGTATTTCCATGGGAGGGAACAGAGGAGGAAGGGCGAACAGGGTGAAAATCAGCTGCTGAGTAATTTGAGGGGCTCTGGGGCATAGGGCTGACCTGCTTGTCTGGTACCTGCCCTGGAGTGATTAGGGAGGTGGGACGGTGGCTCCAGACTGGACTCAGAGCTCAAGGACAATGGTGGTTGGGTGTGAGCTCTGGATTAATTGGTTTGCATATGAAAGGTATACTCACATCAAGGAGAGATATCTCAGGAGAAACCCATTGGCTGACCAATTGGCTAAAACCTTGATCCAGCCTTCAGAATCATGAGAAAATAAATGTCTGCTGTTTAAGTCACCCACTCTGTGGGATTTTGTTGTGGCAGCCTGAGCAAACTAATATAAAATACTAGAAGCCCAGCATGCAAAATCAAGCACCCGTGCCCACCCACACATGCCTTGCCACGTTCACAGCCCCACCCACCTGCTGGCCACCAGCCTTGCTGCTATCTGAGCCTGAGGGCCGTGCCGCATGAGCTGAAATCATGCGAGACCCCAGACCTGCCGCGCTGGCAAGACCCATCAATGCACCTCCTGGTGACTGGTTGTTTGGTCATTACAGCATTATGGCCACAGGCTTTTTATATATATAGATAAGGTGACTTAGTCATGAGAGTGAAATACCATCATACAGGTTCTGACTGCACACCAGGAGAGGAATTGTTTGGGGCACATACGACAGGAAGCACAAATCTCAGAGACCCCATGCCTCATCATCCATGTACCGGTGGGTTGTGATATTTGGCCACACTCTCCTGATTCTTCAAAATGTCTATCTTTGTTGATCAAAAGCTTCTTCTCTCCCTTCCCCCTTCCAGCCCTGTGGAAACTCGGCCATCAGCTTCTCACCCTCGGAATATGCACAGATGTATGTCAATGATTACCATAACCAATCAGCACTTGAGGCAGAGATTCCAAGAGAATTCTAAAATGCATCCCAGTGTTGGAAACAAATACCTCTGGTGAGTATAGAGATGAACAATGGTGTTCACTGCTTTGAGCGCAAAGTCCAGTGTTTATGGGGTTTCATAGGTTGCAAAATTAAGGTATACAATGATTAAGCAACACATTGAAAGGCCATGTACTCAGGTGCGGACACTGGAAGAGAGAAGATACAATCTCCATAGCAGCAGGGCTCATACACGGGAGCGGCAAGCAGTCACTGGCCCCAGCATGCATCAGCTCAGCAAGCACACCAAGGGCAGGTGACATTGTTGCAGAACACAGTGCCTTTCCCAGGACATATGCCAATGATGAGACTCCACACACATTGGAAAGTAGGGGATACCCTACACATATCTCTAACCACAATACTCAAAGACACCTATTGTGATGACAAGGCATCCCTCAACCACACAAATGCCAGATCTGTCTGTGGACTTGTGGGTCATTGAGCAACAATAGGGAGGAAGCCTCTCCTGGAACAATGATGAAGACTAGCTTCTCTGCTACCCTTCCTGGCACCACAGATGCCCCCAGACCACAGGGCTACATGGGTGGGTATCATCTGATGTGTGTCAGTGAAAAGTGTTGCTCTAACCAGTAGTTGTCTGGCCACACAAACCAGTGCTCCCAGTGGCTAATTTGCCTTCTGGCATCTACTGCAAGGCCCCTAAGAAGCCAATCTGTTCTAAGGCCCAGGGTCAAGGGCTTCTCCAACTCTATCCTTTTATGGTCCCTAGAGTGATGGCTTTGAAACATCAGTATCTAGATAACCTCTAAGAGGACATCTTGGCCGAGAGATAGAGTCAGTGTGAGCCTCAAAATGAACTGGGGGAAGGGAGCAGGCACTGCTTAGGTGGAGCCTCACTTGCAAGAGTGGATGGATCTCTGGACATCCGGCTCTGCTCCTGGGTCCTGTGCTGAAACTGGCCATGCCAGGCTCCGGCCAGGACTCTCCACAGGCAGAGTTGAAGTGAGCAGGTCCGTGTCTGGCCCAGCCCTCGGACACTCTGGAGGCTCCGGGATGATCTATGGCAGCACCAACCTCCATGGAAACCCAGGGCTCCATGCAGACAGTGAGTTATCGCTGCTGTGGAACTCTCCAGAGCGTCCTGATGACCAAGATTAAGAAACGCCTCTGGGCCCGGGCCACGTACATACATGGCACCAGCTGGTTGGGGAGATAAGCATGAAGATTTATCTCCAGGTGTGGGCACAGCGAATCCACTGGACACTTGTTCAGTGCACTCAGATACCAGGGAGATAATAGCTTTGGAAGAAGATCCCTATCTCCTCTCCCTGCTGCGAAGCAATAGCAGTTGGGTTTCCTTAGTCCTCCAGACTGGGGAAGGGCAGGGGCCTGGGGAAGGGCAGGGTCTAGGGAAGGGTAGGGGCAGCCTTAGGGGCTCACCTGGGCTCAGAGGGGGCTGGGAACTGCAGTGTTTTTACTAGAATCAAAGATGACCTTCCCCCGCACCTGCCACCTGACAGATCTTCTTAAAGCTCAGCCTTCCTTGAGGAAGGTTCCCAAATGCTTTCTGGCCATCAGTGATGCCCAGCAAGCATTTGAGATAAACCCTGATCAGTCTCCAACCAGATTCTCCAATGCAGGAACCTCCACCTGACCCTCTTAAATGTCCTCTGCGTGTTCCCAGCCCCGGCATCTGAGGTCACTCCCTCTCCTGCTTGAAGAGCCCACTGCCCTCACTCCCAGTCACCCTGAGTCCTGGCTCAGGGTCCCGTTCCTCTGAGACCTTCCTCCTGATTCTTCTGCCTGTGGGTCTACTGCCTGGTGAGCACACCCCGGGGTTACGCATCTCCTCACATACCTTTGTGGCTTATTTCACTGATTTATTTACTTACATCTTATCTCCTGATCGAAACAGAAATAGCCACTTGAGTTATAAACGGTGCATAATATATCCCATGTGAACGTCACTTACATTCCCCCACAATGCTCAATGTAATTCTAACCATGGCGGGTGGTTAATAGGTAACTACAAAATCAGTGCAGTTTTGATAAGACTTAAAAACCTGTCACCCTGTTGGTGGCCTCCATTTCCTGGCATGACCCTAAACCCCAAAGAAGGTGCTAGAATCAACAGCTGGGTATTAGGTTAGTAGGAGGCAGCCTTTGGAGACTTATTTTAACAGAGTCTCAAATAATCCAGATTAGTTTCCCCTCTTAGAGGCTTCTGGGCAGGTCAGAGATTGTACTCACTATAAATTATTTCTAACAGATACATGGATATATGCCAGAAACTGAGGTGATAGTAAAAGGCATGGCTATTGAATAAAATAATTCACATAGAATCTTGGAGCTTCCTGCTAGCTGTTTCAGACATTTTTCATCCTATTTCTCTCACTCTGCCTTTTGCTAAGGGACAATAGACAGCGCCCAAGGGCTGGCATGCTTTCTAAAACAGCACCTCCAAAGGGTCATGTACGGGAGGCTCACCTGACCTAATGGGGACAGTGCTTGTTTATGCTTCTAAGTATAGATTTAAATTTAGGTCTGCCTAAACACTCATTGATCTTTCTACCTCATTCTATGTTTTTGGAATTCAGAATTAACTGGGAGGTGAGTGGACATCCCCGTAATATCTTTGTTTTATCAAATCCAGAAGTCTCTGTAAAGAGAATCAGAAATGGCCTCAGGTGTGAATGGTGGTCTCTCTGCACAACCCAGCATCCCACCCAAGCATGCACCCCATGGTCCCCAGCCCACTGTGTACTGGAGGAGGTTGGGTAGTCTTGGTTTGTCTTTCCTCTGCCCTAGTAGACAACAAGATAAAGAGCATGTACCACACCATAATGGGGCCCTGAACATCCTTCCTCCAGGGACTGTTTGCCCCAGTTTCCAGTGGTTTCCAGTTTCCCTACATCCTTCTCCAAGTCCATTTTCCATCAGGCATCTGTTGGCACATTCCTGGAGGACCGTGCTTTCTCTCTATGCCAAGTTTCAGTGCCATTGTTGCCACAGTCAGCTCTGGAGACACCTCTCCATTCTGTGTTCTACTCCAAAAATGAAACTGCCCAAGGTAGAGGGTGAAGTCACACAGAAGGACATGGCTGAGCCCTGGAGGTATTTATGGATTTTGTGTTCATATGGAGAGTCCATGGAATATAAGATGGCGACCCTTTCCTGTGCCATTTTCTGTTATCTCATTACGTTTTTAACACAAAACTTAAGGAGTTAGAAGTCTTCTATTTTGATGAAATAATCATGGCAGTGTCTCTCTCTGTCATCGTCGTCATCTCCCATGGGCCACATGTAATATGCTTCCTCAACCCAACATTTCTTCAAATTAGTCTAACAGTCTAGATGCGGAAACAACCTTAAGAAAGCTGCAGGTAAGGTGGTCCAGGACAGCATCACAATCCTTCCAGTCTGGCTGTTCTTCTCTCCAAATCCCACCCAGATAAAGAAGGCCTATGTAGAGTCCATGGGCCTGAGCTATGGGGGCTGCTGTCCTAGACAGAATAATGCATGTTTTTCCCCATAAATCACACATCAAGTAATAATGTTAACACCTCCGACCCCCAAATTAATACTACTTAGACCAAAAGACTTTTTAAAAAGTGTTAAATGAAAATAAAACTAAAAAAACTTTTCAGCTGCCTAAATTACAGTAAGAATCAGCTCAGTCTATTGTGGCCCAGAGTATTGTAGCTATTGTTGAAGATCAAAAGAAAAGAAAATGTTATTTAGCTAAATTTACAATAGACCATGGGGTGTGTCACCAAGGAATTAGACCACAGAATATTAATATGCATTCTTTATTTTCTATACATTCCCAGATAGTTTGAATAATTTCCTTTCTACATGAGAAACTGACAACTGCCCCAAATTAAGGCAGATATTTTCTTGGCAGCAACATTGAAGGAAGGCAGCCGTTCCCCCCTGGATTGAAATAGAAATGAAGTCAGTTTGCCATTGTTTTGTTTTTTTAATTTAAATTCTTTATTGTTTAATGTACTACATAAGTCTCCCTTTTCCCCCATTGACCACTCCCCGGCCGCCCCCTCCCCAGCACATGCCATTGTTTTTTATAATTTTATTTATTTCAAGGTTCAAAATATTTCTCAGGGTAAAGAGCACTGAAAATTTTATTATCACAACTGCAGTCACTGTAGCAGCGAAATATAAAGAAAGGTCGTATTTCTAAAGGGCCAAGTTCAAGGCAGAAAGTGCTAATTAGGATGGAAACCAGGCTTACCTGGCTCCCACAGTAGCTAAGCTATTCTTTTCCTTTCTCACACAGCAGCTGGCACCAGAATAGTCTACCCTTGTGCTGGCCACACTTTCATTCAGGCAGAAAGGGGCCCCGTTACTTTAAATATGGACATTTAAACCTTAACTGGGGAATTAGAGGAAGAAGGAAGTAGCCTTGCTAACAGTCTTTACTATGTGGTTGTCATCATTTTAACCTTAATGTTTCCTTTCATAGAAAAACTCCATGGACACAGCAGTGTATCTTTGGACCAGTGCTTCCCAAAGCTGAAGAGCGGTGTTGAGGGTGGTTTCTTCACACACCTCTGAGTTCTCACTCTTCCATGCCGGGTGGAGCTCACACTGCTGACCCAGGAGCCACAGGATGCAGGGTCTCCAGGAAGAGCCTGGGAAGGAAGACACCCCATGTGAGGAGTCTGAAGATTTTTCCTGGATGACTGCCCTCTATTAGGGCCAACATCATGCCCATCGTGGGTGGGACATGTCCCCCCAGAATACATGTTTGAGTCCTGACACCCTGGATCTATGAATGGGACCTTATATGGAAATGGGGTGTTTGGGGATGTAATTAGTTAAGATGATGAGATCATGTGGGAATAATTTGGGCTCTGACCCAATGACTGATGTCCTTACAAAGAGAAAAGAGAGACACAGAGGACACAGAAGGAGAAGGCCCTGTGATGACAGAGCAGAAATGGCAGTGATGCAGTTACAGGCTGGCAAACACCAGAGCCCCCACAGAGCCCCATCCCCTCCTGGCCACCTCTGCCACGAGGAGGGCTCCTGCAGGCTCTGGTGGTGGGTAGCACGTACCAACAGTTCCTAAAACAACAGCAGTAGATCATGGGAAAGACGGAGTTAGTATCCAAGTCCACAGTTCCTCATATTGCAATGTGCTTATGTGGGAAACATGGTGTGGTGTGTGTTTGAAAACAGCGTTTGTCAACTTTTTTCTTTGCCAGAGGATTGGCCTCTTTACAAAATAATATTTCAGCCTTTCTCAAATTTGCCATCTGTTATTTTCTCACACTTTCAAAGGAAATGGCTGCAGAGTTGGGGTGGCTTCCCCGGGACACTAACTCACACCAACAAGGGAGGGAAGAGTTCAGGTCCCTCTCCCATGTAGGAACCCTGGGAATGCACTCAGCTCACTCAGAGGGCGATGGCATCCTCCATGGAGGGAACAGAGCCACGACCTCCGGGCCACCTTGGGCTTCTATCCACCTGAGTCCCGTCTGAGGATTTATACTTCCTGGACCCCAGGGTCTGCTACGCGTGCCACTCCCTGCCTTTGCAGGGACTTGGAGGTCCGGGAGCAGGCAGGCTCCTTTCAGCAGCCTCAGGTCAGCAGGGGTGCTAGCGGGGCAGCTGGGGGTCAGATTGCTCCAGTCAGGGACAGGGGGCAGAGGCCAGGGGGCAGGCATATTGTCTCAGAGGGAGCCTTTCTCAGGTCCATCCATCTTCATTCCTGTAATTAGGTTCTCCCACTTGCAAAGACAGTGTTGCTATGACACACATTGGCAAATCGAGGCAAATTTGAGGTCTGGTCATTAAAATGGTAAGTCTATTGTTCCTGGTGGTGTAACTGGTGATCAAGGAGGCAATAAAACCACCGCAGTTAAAGGCCTGCACATTGAAAGGGCCTGTCCCCAGGCAGGCAGCCCTGTGAGGCTGTAACTTCACCCTCCCGTGAACCAGAGTTTATGGAAAGTCCTGGTGACATGCCTCTTGTTTAACCTCCAGGAGGAGGCAAGCAAAAGAAAAAAGGGGAGGGGGCAAAAACTAAAGAGAATTAATGAGCCTTCACATATTGTCCTGTTTCTTTTGTTATTAAGAAAAAAATCTGGGTGAAACAAAGAAGTGACAGGACAGCGTCTGGAGCAGAAACCATTAATATCAGGTTGTAAATTCCACAAAACATTAACTTCATTACATGGCAATCACTGCGTAATTGGCAGCGGGAAGGTCCTGCCTTCTCATCACTGGCTGGTTGTGCAGGAATCAGCACTGTGCCTCTAGGAGAGGTCATAGCCCAGAGCAGTCTGAGTTCACGCAAGATGGGGAAAGGGCACCTTCCTTCCTCTGTGAGTCCTACTTTCAATGCCTCTCCTCACCCTGGAGTTTCAGACTCAAGCCCGTGTGCCCTAGAACTAGGGGCACTAGAACACCTACATAGATGTGCCCCTCACCACTGCCACCCTTCCTGGAAAGGCGACCAGAGGACACAGACCCATTGCTTCAGGGCATAGCCAAAGGCTTGGTGTTCACCTGCAGACTTATTTAAGGAAAAAGTGTCTCTTAGAATCCAGTCCATCGCAGCCTGTCCCACAGACTGGGCTCTGCACCCTTACTAACCTGGTGTGACTATCAGACGCTGGTCCAGAGGCCAGACTACAGGGAAGCCAATGAGACTTGCGCCAACTGAGGCACAGAGGACTGGCCAAAACAAGCCCAAAGGAAACAAAATGAACAGAGCACACACAAAAAAGGCCCACAGTGACCACAAGAGTGGCAAATGTTAGAACAATCCTAAAGAAAAGAAAATAAGCATGCCTAAGATTGTCAAAGGGGAAATTCCTGAAAGAAAACCAACATGGAATTACCATACAATGCAACAAATCCCTGTCTTGGTATAAAGCCCAAAGAGTTGAACACAGACTCAAATGGATACTTGCACACCCTCTTTCATGGCGGTGTTATTTGCAACAGCCAACAGGCAGAAGCAACCCAGTGTCCATCCACAGACGAATGGAGGAACAGAATATATGTACAATCAATAGAATGTTACACAGCCTTATAAAGGAGGGGAATTCTGACACATGCTACAACATGGATGGACCTTGAGGACATTATGCTAAATAAAATAAGCCAGAAAGAAAAGAACAAATATGTATGCTTCCACTTATATAAAATATCTAGAAAAGGCAAATTCATAGAGACAGAAAGTAGATTAGAGATTATCAAGTGCTGGGGGAAGGAGAAAATGGGGAGTTGGTATTTAATGGGTAAACACATTCATTTTGAGAAGATAAAAAGTTCTGGAGATGGATGATTGTGATGATTGCACAATAAACAATAATGTGAATATTCTTCATACCACAGGGCAGTATACTTAAAAGGATAATAAGTCTTACATTATGTATATTTCAACACAATGTTTTTAATTCTCAAGGAGGAATAATAAAAAACCCATGATAAAATAACATGATACTATGAAAACCTAAGTTTGATTCATTCAAGAAAAGTAATTTTTACACCATAAGAATTAAATGAAGTTACCCTTCATTTTTAGAAATCACCTATGGCCAGTGTTGTGACAATGGCAGCTAACATTGGTAGAGACTTGAGATGTGCTTAGTGTTTGACATGGGCTTCTTTCTAATCACACCAACCCTATGAAGCAGGTGCAGTTATTACTCCCAGTCTTCAGTGGAAACTGAGGCTGAGAGGTTAGATTAGTGCACTGATATTCCTCAGCATTGCAAAACTGAAATTAGAATCAAGATCATCTGGCATCAAAGCCTTAACTCTAAACAACACGCTAATGGTCATTATAATAATAATTTATAGTGATGGAGCTTTGTCCTTATTTAGAGAGATTTTATAAATATTTCTTTAACTGAACTAAATAGAGAGGCTTACTAATCTAAACCAGCACATAAGAAAAGACAAAAGTGAGGTGAGTGGGAAGAGTGAGAGAGGAGTGATGTTCTAGACAATAGCATGGGGTATGGGTGCCACAAAGACTTCAGTCAGCTCTGCCAAAAGAAGAGAGCAGCAGCCAGATGCCTGCTCCAGGCCTGTCACTCAACTGGGTACTCACAGATGCACATGAGTCGGTCAGAAATACCAAGACTGCTATTTTGTAAGTGAGGGAAACATAACTTGTTCATGACCAGAAGGCTACCTAAAGTGGCAAGCTAGGAAGAGATTGCAGATGTTCTGAGCCCTGTAACTATGTTTCCATCAGCACAGATCTATAATCTAAGACAAACAACTGGTCAGAAATTTCCAGAACCAGAAGTCCTGAGTCTGTGTGACGGGCTGTTTAAGGTGAATAAACTGCATCCGAGTCCTGGGGCTACTGTAACAAATTAACACACACAAGGGACTTAACACATCAGAAATTTATGTTTTCATAGTTCTGGAAGCCAGAAGTCCAAAATCGAGGTATCAGAAAGTCCACATTCCCTCTGAAATCTCCAGCGGATGATCTTTCCTTGCTTCTTATGCTTCTGGTGGCACCAGGCACTCCCCGGGTGTGGCCACATCACTTCAATCTCTGCCTCTATAGTCACACGCTCTTCTCATCCTCTCATGGTATCCTGTGGTGTCTGCATAAATTGGAAACATCATGAAGTTTGCGGAGGAGTCACATTTTGCACCTCACCCATTGGGGCCTGCTGAGACCTGAAGCTAGTTATAGATCTAGAGGCAAAGAGGGGCAGTGGGTGTAGATTTGGGGGAAATTGGGAGTACCTTTTAAGGCTACAAACTGAGGGGAAGCCATTACATTATCCTGGATGACTCAGGGTTATGACCCAGGCAGGGGTTGAGTGGTTGCTTCTCCAGACAAAGATGTCTCATCAGAATTAGGGTTCATTGTCCCCAGTTTTGCCAGAGTCTTCTCATACATCCCCATTCCAATTTTCAGGATCTCATTCCTCCCCTATCAACACCCTAACTTTGACAGTAGAAAACCTGTGATACTGGGAATTCAAATTGTATTGTAATTCAGCCACTCACAGGGTGGAACTCTAAATTTGGTTTGCAGAAATCTCAGCCCCACAATTACAAAAGATAAAGATTTCTGTCAGAGAAAGAAGAAACTTTCAGATAGTTTATGCAGAGCTGAGATCATCACCCCCCCCACCACACACACACACACACACACTTTCTCCACATATTTTGATGCAGCTAGTCAATCCCATTATATCGCTTAGAATAAAATATTCTGCAGTGTCATTTATGTGGTCACCCAGTAAACTGCCTCTTAAAATATCAATTACCAGTATTCAAAGGTGATGTTTTGCATGTCTCTATTGCCACATCCCGCCATGAATAGGAGTGATCTCTTTACTACTAGAAATAGTTTCAACAGTGTCTTTAAATCTACTCAAGGCAGGAAGCCAATTCCAGAAACTCCAGAACAATTTCAGAAAGCTTATCCTTAGGATTCTTTAGAACCACTCCCAGAACCAACATTGGCATCATTTGGGACTTCAGCAGAGAAACATTAAGAGATAATGTAGATGTAGGTGTAGATAAAAATGAAGGTGTTGATGTAAATCAAAGTGTAGATATAGACATACGTATATGTAGTCATAGGTGTAGACATGGCTGTAGATGTGGATGAAGATATAGATGTAGACATTGGTATATATGTAGTCAAAGGTGTAGACATGGACCCAGATGTAGACATAGTCATAGATGTAGATGTAAATGAAGAAATGTAGAATAGATGTAGATGAAGGTATCGGTAGATGTAAATACAGATATTTATTGCAAAAATTGGCTCATGCTATTGTGAGGGTTGATGAGACCAGTCTGAAATCTGTAGGGCAGGCCAGCTGACTGAAATGTTAGGCTGGAGATAATGCTGCTGTCCACAGGTGGAATTTCTCTATCTTCCTCAAGGAAATCTCATTTCTGCTCTTAAGACCTTTCAACTGATTGAATCAGGCTCACCCAGATTATTAAAATAACCTACTTCAAGTCAACTGATTGTATATGTTACCCACATTTAGTAATGACAGAGGAGTGTTTCCTTAAATAACAGGATACTATAACCTAGTCCAGTTGACAAAAACTGACCATGGTAGGGACTAATTCAAACATCATATTCGTCAAACAAGAGTGTCTTTCATAACTAACCATCCTCATGCTGCAGAACCCAGCTCCTGGAGTCTCTTTTAGATAATCTTATGCTTTAGATAATCTTATACCACACCCCCATGGACACACCCCAAGTACACACATACATGAACACATGTGTTCTCTCTTTCTCCTCCCTTTCACCACACTCTCAGGACCTTCTCTCTGCCTATTATTATTATTTTACCTTTTTAGAATATCAACACAAGACTTTTATTTTTTCAGAAGTATCCCTAATAATGTATTACTTGCCCCTTTGATTAGTACCTGGCTTGTCATTTATGTCCAGCACTGATTAAAGTATTAACTGCAGATATATTTTCTCTCCTGGATTCCCATGGCTTTGCCAATCCCATGTAGGCAGGGTGAGGAGTTTGTACTGCCTGTATCACCGATGAGAAGGTACAGATCAAAGAAGAGTGAACAGAGAAGTAAATTTTCGTCTCTTGCAGCCAATATAGGCTTTTAAAACTCAAGGAAAAGACTTGAATTTTGAAAGGAAAGTGTGTTTTTTTTTATTCCTTTGTTTTTATAGCGAGAAAACAGGCACAAACATAGATCATGACAAGTAGAAGACCCTAAGGGTCCTGCTCTAGGACAGAGTAAAAATCCCAAGAATTTGAAAAAATCCAAGGAGAACCTACAGAGTTCCTGATGGGTCTTCTGGGGAAGAGGCCTACGTTATATCTCTCTGGGTCAAACTCTATAGAGAGGACAATTGGAATAGAAAATGCAAAACAGTTTGGGGCCTCCAAGAATGCGGAACCTGTGTGCCTCCCATTTGCTGCTAGCTTTTCTGTATCTCTTCTGGGCCTTCAGTGGAACCCCTGCATGGAGATGACTGCCTGGCACACCTGGGCTAAGAGCGATGTGTGCATTTGTGTCGGGGCAGCCAAGCATTGTTTTCCTTGTGCCCTCCATGGCTCCATGCAGCATCCACCTGAGGCCAGAGTAATGAAGGACAGGTGAGCACCGAGGTTGAGGCTGTCCCTATCTTGAAAAGTACATGGGACTTCTTAAGTTTGTAAGCTTGCTCCACTCTCAAAGAACTCTTGGCACACCCAGATGAGAGAAGATGAATCCAGACAATCACCAAAAATTACCTTGCACTGCTGGGTTCAACTTTCTGCACCCCTGGAGAAAGAGAAAGAGGAGAACAGGTTGGGTTTTTGAAGATCTAGTAGTTTTATTGTCGACATATGAGTGTGGGTTGAGATTTTTACCACTAAATTCTTTCCAATCCTTGTATGCATTTCAAGTGCAAGTGTTTGTCTATTTTTTTATTCAACAAATATTAGTTAAGCACCTACTATGTACAAGCATTGTTCTAGGCCTAAGGGATAGATCAGTGAAAATAGACAGATAAAAGTTCTTGCATAGAGACAAAAAAAAAATCTAGTAGGATTGGTACCTGTGACTTAATGTATTGTCACTTTTTCTTTTTTTTAATTATAAATTTTAAATTCCTTCAGATAAGACACCTTAATTTTTTTTTGTATGCTACAACTCCAACCAATGGTGGATCTTATTCTTTATGCATGTGATTGATATTTTTACTAAATGATTTTAAAATGAATGAACAAATTGATTAGCTTTATTGTGTGAGAATGAATGCGTTTATGAAAATCAGCAAAGCTATTAGCCTGAAAATACTGTGGCCATGTCCCCATGCAAGGACTGGATTGCAATAAAACTGTCTACAAGTCATCCAGCTTATTTTAACCACTATTGGTTTGCCTTAAATCCATTGATGGCTTTTCAAGTGAACATATTTTTATTCCACCAGAATCCTTTTTAACTTTATGTGGATAGACAGTTCATTTACGTTCTAAAACAAGCTATTTCAGGATTATAACTCACATCAACTCTCCATCTTGTTTTAGTGCATAAAGCCTCCCAGAATGTGGCTCTTACCTTGAGTATCATAACTGCAGTGAGGGTGCTTACAGCTGACACTGCAGCCCTCCATGTGTCCTTGCCTCTTCTAGACTCGGCAGAATAAGAAATAACTAAAAACTCATAGGGTTCTTCACAGTTTGAAGCATTCTTGGCATTTCCCTAATTTATTAAAGTGGCTATCAGTAATTGGCAACTGTATAATTTTGCAGAAGGAATGTAAGAGAAGAAAAACAGTCATACCCCTTAATTGTTTCTGAAGCAGAAATGCTGTTCTGCATGGTCCAACTTTGGCAGAGCAGCCATTTTTTTCTGAATTGAAGTAATCTCAAAAATTTGAGTACCTAAAACAATGTCAAATTAAGGTGTTGGTGACAATTGGGCTAAGGTTTGAGATGTTCAAGTAGATAAGGATCAGATGTGTGTCTATCTTGCTAGTCTTATTTTTCCTTCTGTATTTAGGTCTGGGAGTTCTTATAAGCAGAGGCCAAGAGCTCTGTTCCTGTGTATCTTCAGGTGATTCAGGAGAGGAGCACTGTTATGCAGGACCCTGGACCCCAGGGCTGGGCACATGTCCAACTCGTCCTGACACTGACCAAAAAACCCTGGGCCAGTCACTTCACATGGTATTCTTCCCATGCTGAGATATAGCAGATCAGATAGGTTGTATGCGTGGGTGAAAAAACCAAGGTGTTGAAATATAACAAGGAGGAATTTCCTTTTCAGGACTGCCTTGTAGGTCTCTGACCTATTGGAGAGCGAAATTTCAGACTTCTAGGTGAGCTTTTTTATTTAGAATTTCCCTACCAGAAGGCCATTTAAATTCAAGTCTGAGTGGTAATGTAACATTGCCTTAAATACTCATGCCAGAATTCAAATTGAATGAGTTGACTACAGAGTCCTCATCTTAGATGCCCCTTATACTTCTGAGTGTAGAGTTTTCTAGTGTTTGTTTCATTTGTGGCTCTGTATATTGAGGGGTTTTACACACACATTGAAGAGAAACCAAGAAGGATGTGGTAAGAAATGTCATATTTCTCTAAATGATCAAGGACACTTGATTACTTTTACTTATTAAATTAATATTTTTGTTACATTAAATCATAATATAAATAATAAATTTATATTTTATAATTATAAATATATTACTTTTGATTCATATTTTAATGTAAAATACATATTTTATATAGAAAACATACAGAAGTTATATAATGATAATATAAATTTATAATATAAAATATACCTTACATTTTTAAAATTATTTAATTTCTTATAAAATAAAGAAAAATATATATGCATTTGGCTAATTTTTAAAGTTTTTATTGAGCATTTTCTCCTTTCTTGGAATATGTGCCCTCACACAGAAACTTCTATCTTCTGTTTTTCCCAGTGTGGTACACTGATAGTCAGTGGCCTTTAGAAGAATTACTGGAAAGGGGGATGTTTCCTGAATTTCTTAAATTTCCTGGGATTGATTTTTCATGCTGTTCTGACTAAGAAAGAAAGTTTTATCTGTAGTTAAGCAATTAGAGTCCATTGCAGATATGATTAAAAAATATTACAAAGACCAGAAGATAAGAAATGAAGCAGGAGACCAAGGTGGGGTGTGTGACAAGCAGGTCAGACGCCAGGCCCTGGAGTGTGAGGTGACTCCCACAGACTGACAGAAAGGGACCTTCACCATCCTGCTCACTGGGTACCTATGCAGGAGGGCATGAAACTCATGGCACATGTTTCTCAGATCTTGGAGTCAACATCTGTTCCTTATGAGCTGGCCCTCTTTATATTTCCCTAAATGTTTAGAGATGAAATGAAGACCGGAACAGCCCTGCTCCCCACTTTGTAAGTCACATATAAAACAAGGGAAAACTCACATAAGCATGATATTAAAAATTAGGTTGGGGTGTTAATAAACAGGCACATGCCATTAGAAAACTTGGATGTCCTTAATTCCACTGAGAGTAATATTCTTTTCCTCACTGTTCTAGCTGATTTCTGTCTAAATAAAACATACTTCTAGGCAGGCCACCACCGAGAAACAGAATGCTCTGTGAAATACTTCAGATCGTCGGAACAGTGCAATCTTGATTTTTATGTTTGTCCTTTCTTTATATATGAGAGAAGGTGAATCAAAGCTAACTGCAAAAAGAATTTCTCTAAAGGGAAATTTACTTTTTTCTTGTGAAATCACTTAAAATTCTGAAGCCAAAAGTAGGTTGGAGAATTTATTTTAAACCTTTGGAGAAGTGTGAAAGTGTTAACAATTCTTGGGGTCCTGGGATTAAAAAGAAAAACAAAACAAAACACTAAACTTTCCTTTTTTTTAAATTCTCATCTGGAGTACTATCTCTATTCTAAACTTTTTCCTTCTAAATGTAGTGGTATGTATGTGCGTGTGTGAGAGTGTGTGTGTGTGTATGTTGACCATGTTCATGTGTTGCATACATGGAATCATTCAATTCAGACTATTTCACAATTGTTTTTAACAATAATATATTTACTAGATTTTCATTCATTAACAAATATTTATGGACTAAACAGCTTATTTTGTTGCCAAATGCCAGTACTAAACCCTCCAGCAAGGGCTCTTCCCTCTACCATGTTTTCACATCTTGCCCCAAAGGTCAAATCCTCTTTTGAAACAATCTACTCCTTTGCAGATAAACATAATATGTGAGAGTTTTGAGAATGCTGGTGATGTTGAACCTGAATTCACACACCATCCTGGAAATCTAGACTTTTCAAGCATGAATTTCCATTGATTTTGGTTAAGATGCATTGATTCAATTTAATCCATTGATTTCAGTTAAGATTCCATTGAGTAGGGTTGAGGTGGATGGATAGCTGTCTCTTCAGGGACAGTCACAAGATGCTCAGTGGTTTTCTCTGCATGGTAGGATTTGGAGAACTTCCACACTTTTCTTCCAGGGCAGGGATCAGATGGGAAATTCTGCCTGGGTGTCCTTCAAGGTCCTGCCAATCAATGGCAGGTCCTCAGGGATCACACATTCTGATGTGGCCTATTTTTCACTGAGAACTCAGTCACATCTCACCTCTGTGAGTTCAAAGTAGAGTGCACAACACAGATGTTTTTGTTAGCAACTCTTTTATGCTCTGAGTTCCATATAGCTGGTGGAGGATGTGTCTTTTTGCCTGGAGAAAGTCAGAGGACTGTCCAGGTCTGTGTCTCTATGGACTCTGCTCCAGAATCCCTCCTAGTTTAGACCTTCTGCCACTGGCCAGGACTATCCCAGGGGGCTCTAGGCACAGAGGGATGGGGGCTAGACCAAGGATGAAGCTGAGACTGAATTCTTGAACCCAAATGTGTTTTGTGATGATGCTCTGATAACTGCCCACTCGCCCTACCAATCTTTCCACTGGACATAGCTAAATGAGCGTCCTCTCCACATTTTGGAAAAAAGGGTATAGATGAGCAGAGGTTTCACCTGAAAATCATGTGGCAATGTAAATCATGCCCAGCGAGGAAAAGCTGAGTGGTATTGAGCTGCTTCCCCTTTCCAGGAATAAATATAAATAATTTCCACTGGAAACAGGTCCCAAGCTCCTCCTTTATGTTTCCTCTTCCTCACAGGCTTTCCCCCTCTTTCAATGAATGTTACATCTTCACATGCTCCACTAGCCATCCCAGGTGGACAGTCAGAAGTAGACAAGCTGTCTCCAGGTGTGCCAAGGGAAGGGGATGAACTCTGTGCTGTGTGCCTCATATCTAGTGAAGGCTGATGTTTCTGCCTCTCCTGGACACTATGCTCCCAAAGTGAAGACTTCCCCATGGCTAACCCTCAGAACCCTGCAGGACCTGGTGAGAGTTGAGTAGATGTTTATTGAATGAACCAACCACAGATGGGTCATCAATCCCTCCCTGTAGATGCCTTTCTGGGACACTTGAGCCTGGGAGTGGTGGGTGGAAGAAAACAGAGTTCTTTCATTGGACTGGGCTAGAATCATCTGGAAGCTTCCTTACAGTGAACACATTCTACTTTGTAATTTTAACATTTTTTTTTCCTAGCTCGAAGTTTCTTTCTTCATCCACTTCCAATCACAAAGGTAGGAAGAGAGAACTGGATTCTTACACTGCTCTCAGTGAGGTAGTCTCCCCATTTCTTCATCCCTGGAGTGCTACTAGCAATCAAGCCCACCGTGTTCCAAAAGTGCTCAGAGCACACCCATCCCTCCATCTATTGCTCACATTTATTTGCAGAGGCACGCTCATGCTTTCACACACGAGAATCCCTCCATGCGGTTAGAGAAGCTGTACGGCCGAGTGAGCACATGCAGCTCCTGGGGGTGAAGGATTGAAGGGTTCAACCAACTTAGAAACCCTGTAGAACCCTTAGAGCTAAATGTGCCATTCCTTACCCAGCAATCCCATGTCTCCGTATAAGTCTGACAGAACTGCCTACACATACTCACAGAGGACACAGAGAGGACTATCTATAACAACCTTCTTTGTAACAGCCCCAAACTGGACATAATAAAACTATCACAAAGATTCAATAAATCAGAGAGGATGGAATACTACACAGCAATGAAAATTAATAATCACAGCTGCACACACCCCCGTGGGGAGAAGCCGGCTGTGAGCATTTGTGTAAGAAGTAAGCAGTGCCTGTTGTGATGATAAAATACAGCACCTGCTGGGGCACAGAGTGTCTGATGACCAGAGGGCTGATGAAGGCTTCTGGGAGCATGTGATGTCCTTGATTGCTCTGTTCTCTCTCTGCAAAAACTTACTTTGCGGTACACTCACTATTTGGCACTTTTCTGTATGTATATCCTATTCACTACTAAGTTCACCTTGATAGGAAAGAAGCTGGGGTGGAAAGCGGGAATTCAGACACAGGCTGACCTTCATTCCAGCCATGCACAGGTCCCTCCAAGCCCTGTGCCTTATAGACCCCCGTGCTCATGCTCTGGAACTGCATGTTACCTTCTCCCAATACATTCCTGTAGCTAAGCAAAGGAAAGGGGGAGTAAGGTCAATAAAATCATCTGCAAGTGTATCTCTCACAGAAAGGAAACAGCCCATTCTCTTACCCTGGCCAAGATCAAGACAGGATTTCTTGGGAAGAAATCACTGTGAGTTACACTCCGAGGGGCAGCCATGGCTTCATGGGTGGATTTGCAAGTTCATTTTCCTAACCTGGACATAAAATGGTGTTGGGCCTGTAGCTTTTAACATCTGTTATTAGTGAACTTCAATAAACATTTAAAAACAGTCTCCATGTTTATTAAATTATCACATGATGGTTTTCCAGAAATCACACATTTTCCAGACTCTGTGTTAAACCCAGAGGTGTTAGAGTTGTGTTTTGTTTTCGGCAAACGTGAGAGAATTTCTTAACCTGCTTTCAGTTATACAAACCAATAAACATACATTTTTTCTAATTCAGAAAGCACTTTGGAGGGCTTCTAACAAAATTAGCCGGTTTGAAAACCCCAGCTTGGCACAGAAATGATGTGTGACGCAGAGCCCAGGCTTTGCCGTATTAAAGCGAAGCTCAGAGTTAAGCGCATTTTAATGTTGTTGGATGTCATGTCAAACATGGGAACAGGCAACTCACTGTGCACAGCAGCTGTCTGCAGGCAGCGTCCCCCTAATTAAATGTGAACTCCGTGGGGTCATTACTCCTTACACCAATAATTCTTTCAAACCCCAACCAAACTTCAGCTCTATTGTAAATGTAAAAATAGTCCACTTCTCATAAGATTGAAAATTTCATTTTGTTGGGGGTTTTTTTAGTTGTTTTTTTTTTTTACATTTTTTATGTTAAATCAGGAATGTGTTTTGGCTGTGTCTATGGCCCATCAGAATGTCAGAATAAAAGGTGAGAGCTTGGGCCATGGATTAAATGTTGTGTTTTCTGGCAACGGGAATGTTTTTATATGTTTATGAATTTATATGGTTTTATAAGTTTTACATGTATCAGGCTATGTTAACTGAGACACTTATATTCACAGGAAAGCCTATGACTGAGGCTGCCATTATTTAAATTTAGGCTCTTCCAAACCTCTTTGGCTCAGAGAGAGTAAAGAATGTAAATCGGAAAGGCACACAGATGCTGCAGGTCTCCTATGTGTCCGGTGAAGGCCAGGCCTTGCTGCCCATGGTTCTTCCCACACTAGTACGCAGTCTGCAAGGATTCGGGAGGGCGAGGGTGGCCACTGTCCTCAGGCGCTGTTCTGCACAGCCACAGTAGAACACAATGAACCCTGCTAATGAACAGGTTCTTCAAGAAATCATGGGCGTGCTCCTGGGCTTAGCTTGTCTTGTTCTGGGACCAGGCTCTAAGATAGAAACTTATAGTCATCTGTTAGGTCCTTCTTTGTCTCTTGTACTCTTGAAGTTTCCCGTTTTTTCTGTTCTTCATGACATTACGTTTTTAAAACATTCTGTGACATTTATATTCTCAAGTGCCCTTCACTGTGTCTGATTGGTTCTTTAGGGGGGGTCATGTGATATATCCCTCCATCCCTATATTTCTGGTCAACCAGCAGCATTGCCATCATCCCAGAATCTGTTAGAAATGAGAATTCTTGGGGCCCAAGCAGACCTAAATCCAGAATCTAGCTGCAATTCTGTGAAATCTGGGAGGCATAACTATGATGTTTAAATACATTGGGGGCTAAATAGGTCAAAGGTGAGGTTGCAACTTCCATTCTATGATGTTGGAAGTCAGGTGTCCCCAACTGCAGTGCATATGTCAGCTCATCAGGCTGAACCAGGATCATGCCAATGTCCCCTAGAGGAGGGGTTGCTTCTTTCTTCTTGGGATGGGTGGTCCTGGGGCACAGCCAATGCTCGTGGGTACAACTCAGTCATGCTGATATTATTCACAATATATTGGTCAGTTACTCCCAGCCAGGCACTGTTCTAAAACTGTATCCATAGCTATCACCTTATTTAGTCTCAACAATGAGCCTCTGAGGTCAGGACTGCGATCACTACCCTAGTTTGCAGACAAGGAGACTGAGGTGCAGCAAGGTCAAGTCCATTGTCCCCGGTCACAGCTAGTGGGTATCAGGGTCTGACCCAGAACTTGCACACTGTCCCTTCACCCTTGATACTGCCTGTGTGTGCAGACACAACACCCACTTTGTCCCTTAGGAGGCCCAGGCTGTGTGGGCTCCTGGAAGAACTTCTTTGTCCTCTGGTGTTTTAGAAACCTACCTCTAAAGTGCTGGGTCCTGTCTCCCTTACAGTGGAGAGTGCCAAGTCTGTCTGCTTTCAGCCATGTTCCCCTAGTGGCTGCCCCAGAAGGTCCCCCTCGGCTCTGACACTGGATACTACATGGTCAGTGTTGGGCATGTTGATGTCTGTCAACCCAGTAGGGAAACCCCTGCCCCACAGGACCCATCTCTTGTCACCAGATGAGCAGGTGCCTCTGCAGAGGGATAGCCCTGGGCCCTGAATTCTCCACTCAGGCTCATCACTCAGGACATATGTAAGCTTCAGATGAGCATACAGGTAGTCACAGGCTCGGTTGCCATTTTTAACCCACGAATATGAACCTGTGTGTATTCATGAGGAGGGAATGAGGTGACCCTGCATGTGCAGCTATGAGGTAGATCACAAGCACCCTGAATGGGAGGAAGGTCTTGCTGGAAGATCCTTCCCCTGAGACACTGGCCAACCCCCAGTACTTCCAGACTCTCTCTCTCAGTCAAAATCCACATGTGAGTTCAGCCCTTGTCAGTCTTCATGAGAAAACAGAGACAGGGTTTCCTGTGTGACCCAAGCCAGGGTGTGCTGGGATTCCTGCAGTGGGGGCGTTGGCAGGCCTCTGTCACAGAGCAAGTGGGTAATTAGGGTTCTCACCACGCAGGAGCACAGCGCACTGGTAATTAAGGATCTTGTCATTGCTTGTCAGACCACAGGACTATGAGATGATGACGTCTATTGCTGGCTTTGTAGGTCTTCTTTGGGAGAGGCCATGCCTCACTGGAACTCTGTGCCTGGACCAGAGCCTATCTTACCTCACCGAGGTCATCCTTCTCTGCTCTCGCAAAAACTGGCTCATTCCATGTGTGCCCATGTGTGTCTGTGTGTATTCATGAGTGCCTATGTGGGTATGTATATTAGTGCATTCAGTGTGTCTGTGTGCCCACATGTTTTTTGCGCCCCAGACACTTTTTAGTAGGGTGCAGTGGCCTCCTGGATGGACAGGTCTCTGATGTGAGGAGCCACCAGACCCAATTTGTCACTCAGCAGTCTTCCATGGCCCTGATATTCACTGGTCCACACTAGCCTTTTAGAGTACAGTGTGTAGACAGTGAGTCTGCAATCCAGCAAAGCCAACCATGTCCTCACTAGCCTAGAGCACATGACCTTCTCTTCATTAATAATATTCATCAGACTAGGTAGGAACCCAGGTCATTTGCATCAAAGTCAGCAATCTGAAAAGCCACTAGGTGTGTGTCTGAGACCTATACCTGAGCAGCACATGTTGGCTTCAGGGCTGGACATCTCCACTCACTTGTGGTGTAGGATGGGCTGTCTATGTCCAGGTGTGAAAGCTACCACCCAAGTTGCTGCAAAAGTATCTAAGGATCATTTCTTTGAACACAGGGGTCTGTGAGTACTGGGGCCCATGCCACTTGCAGAACAGAGGTGTGTGTCAGAAGGGACTTGCACAGTGGGATAGAGAAGGGGAGCCAGGTCCACACTTGGGAGCCAGGCAGAACTTCTTAGTGCTTCTCAGTAATCAAGGTCAGGGAGAAATAAACCTATAAATCCACCCCCTCCAAAGGTATATTTCTGTGTCTATAGATGTGTGGGAGTATGCATTGTGTGTTGTATGTGCACATATGCCATAACCAAATACTGTGTTGGCATTTGTGACAGACTCTATGGTGACCCCAATGACCTTTGCTTTCCAGCATTTGTGCCCTTGTATGATCCCCTTCCCTTTATCTATCCAACAAACTCTGGCAAAGGTGCTAGGATGTCCCCTTTTGTGACAAATCTCCAGTAGAGAACTCTCTGGCTAGTATACATCTCACTCTAGAGTCTCATCCTTTTGCTAACTTATGAAGAAGTTGCCGCCGTGTTGGGAGACCCACACGGCACGGAGTTAATAGTGACCTCTGGTTACTGAGGACAGCTTCTGTCCAACACTAGCAAAAAGCTGAGGCCCCCAGTTCATGAACCACAGGAATCAGATTGTGCCAGCACCTGAGTGAACTTGTGAACAGCTCCTTCCTTTCCCCGCCCAGCCTCTGGCCAACACCTTGACTGCTGCCATAAAGAAGGCCCAGCCAAGTGGTGCCCTGACTACTGACCCACAGAATCTGTGAGTAATAAAAACATGTTCTTTTACTAGATTTCTGGTAAATTTTATGCAACAATAGAAAGCAAATATACTGGCATGATGTTAAAAATGTTAGAAAAATTGGAACATCAAAGAAATTCTGAGTTACATCTTCTTAGAAACTAAAAATCTGCTAACCTCACTAATGAATCTATTTTGTTCAAATATTCAATTTTTTAAAGCAAAATGTTATGTTTATGAGTCATATCTATTGATCAGGTGGCTCTGATATGACCTTAACAGTATTATTTATATATCTAAGGTGCATGCAGAATACAATCCCTTCCTGTTTTATTCGTGAAATATGTGCAGGATATAATTTATTCTTAACTGAGCTACACAGTTCTGCTGTAAAGAAAATGGACTTGAATATTTTGAACATAGGCATTCTTGCATAATCATGGAAAGGAGGGAGGAGGAAGAAAGGGAAGGAGAAAGGGAGGGAGGAGAAAAGGAGACAAGTTCTACCCTAGAGCATGCGAGAACTTAACATCAGTATGCATAGATAATTATGAGTACACAGCAAAGAAAAAAGCCACATTTTACATTTTAAGCCACTAATTCTTTTCCTCTGTTTTAAGTTCAAGAATGGCATGTCTAGAAAATTTTAGCAAAACATACAGCACTCATGAACCATTATGTACCCATGTGTGTCTCTCTTCTGCCACATTATCCACATTATCTAATATGAAAACTAAACTGAAAAAAAAACACACCACAACTAAATTAAAGCTCATCATGGCTTCATCATGGTGCACAGCACAGCAGACAATATCCCGTGCTCTAGGCAATTAAATTCTTCAATTACTCTAAGTGTTATTATGCTAATTTAAAAGGCTGGATTATTAGAAAAATGTATAAAAAATTATGCTCAGTTATAGCATTTTATTTATGTAATTTCACATTAAATTATTTAAGGTGTGGAAATTGTAAGAGTTATCAGTATATGACTTCAGCGGTTCCCACTGGGGCAGTCAGTAAAGATGACGGAAAAATTTTCCCATTTTATCCTCCCAGGGGAAACCTCACAGCTTGAAGGATGGCCTGCGTGCTCCCTGTTAGAGAGCTCATAAGGCATGCAGGGGGCTGTCCCCAGACCCCTGCTCAGCTCCAGAAAGTCACTTGTCCCTAGAGAAGTATGTGTCCCTTTGTTTGGGGTCACCATGGTTTGCATATCCTCCTTAATTTAAAAGAAATGTAAGAATGGGTGAGGATGTGGAAGAGTATCTGAGCACGTGCCCAGAGCCTGCCTGTAGAAACACCTGCCCTCCACAGCCTCCATTAATGGGACTTTTGTCTTCTTGTAGAAAAATATATCTCAAGCTTAGATAAGAACTGTTGGGCTTTTTTTTTTTTTTAATCTTTATGTTCCTTTATTGGAGCAAGATTCCTGACCAGTGTACAGTGATGTATTCACTAAACAGACCTGTGCAGAAAGTGCATACTATCCATCTAGATAGGTTTTATTACACTTTGCTTATTGAAGGAATAGATCCACTTATAACGTTTTATACATCAAATAGCTTTGAATTTGAACAGGCTGTCCATTAATTCATCTCTGAAAAAATTAACTGGCATTTAATTTCAGCTACTCTATTTTACAACATTAAAAAGCTTAGGTATTAGGTAGCTTCTCAAAATGTTGTTCTATGCACAATGGCATCTAGCAGACAGAGCAGAGTCCATCACCTCACCCAGATTCACACAGACGGGTCTCTTTTGAGAATAATAAGCTAAACAGCTGGTACTTAAGAGACAAAAGTACTCCTAACCTGAGTTTCTTAACCACCAATAGGACTTCTTACTCTGCACGCCTGTCTTCTGGGCCACCTTTATAGTGACAATGAAGACATGCCAGCAATAGCCTCGGGTGTAACTCAGCATTAGAGCACCAGGTCTGTCTGGTGGTGGTGGCAGGCGCTGTTATTACATCCAGGTAAATATAAACCCATTTTTAAAATGCCAATTTGATATACAAAATTAAAGATACAACATACTCAGAACTAAGTTTGAGCAACCTGGTATTCCAAATGATTTGAAAATTTTCAGAAACTGATAGCAAACTATACTCATGTTTCCTAGCTATGGAGACATTAATACACTGATTCAAACCCCTTTACTCAGTCCACATAACCCTGAGGTCATCCTGAAAAGTGCGTATCAAAAAATATGGAGTTAAGTTGACAAAGTTTGACAATATGTTATACAAGTCAAACTTGAAACCTGTTCTGAGAGAAAAGCATCAAATCCTTTGTGTACACAATTAGTTTTATTGTAACAAAGCAACTTGCACATTTTTAACATTTAAAACTAAGCATCATCTTTCCTTTCCAGTGAAACAAAAAGAACATTTAAAAATAAACAGGAACAAAATTACAATAGAGAAATGTCAATTCCATATAAGATCCTGCAGGTTCTGCTGATTCTCCCATCTAGTGGCAGGGCTCAAGTCATCATTAGGAGAGAATTTTATTTTAAAGTGTCATCTTAGATTGCAAGGATGTCTGTTAAACATCACAATTAAACATGCCAAAGGAGAAGCCATGTTGTCAAAATGCCCACTTAATCCTCCCAAACATCTCAAATTCACCCTTTGCTGACCTTCTATAAAACCCCCCTTTTTTTCCAACAAGAGAAAGTAGACAGATACATGTTGGTAAATGCTAACTGTCCATGTTCACATAGAGACTGCAATTGCTGAGCCCAATATACAGAGAAAGGAAGAAAAAAGCTAGAATTCTATGCACTACTGCACAGGGGCCTAGCAACCTCCAGCTCCCAGCAGAGCAAAAGGATCAGAAGGTTTTTCTTTTTTCCCACAGAGCACAGTGATGTTGATTCCATTAAGTTTTTATTGAGACAGGAAAGGATAAAAAAATTAATTTGGAACAGAAAGGGGCAAAGATTCTTTTCCCACTGTATTATGCTCAAGGTACATCCCTCCTCCTCAAAAAATAAGGTGAGAACCATGGTGAAAAGGAGAGAAAAGAGACCTCAAAAACAGGGCAACTGAGCACAAGAGGGGGAGGTTGGGGGGAGAAAAAGAAAAAGAAAAAAAGACTGCAACTTGCTCCCAGGGACTGGAGAAAATGAAAAAAAGTTGGAATCCATCAGTGTTCATTAGTCATCTTCTCCTTCATCTTCCTCTCCTTCTTCCTCTTCATCATCATCTTCATCTTCTTCACTTTCATCCTCATCCCTTCTTCATCAATATCTTCCAACCCTTCCTCTTCTTCTTCATCATCATCATCTTCTCCTCCTTCCCCTTCTTCATCATCCATGTCAGGAACCAAGTAGTACTGTAATGGATTTGGCCAAATGTCATCTTTGATGACTTCTCCTAACTCATCTGCGCCTGCATCAGAATGGTCAGTAAACCAGGTCAAGAAGCTTTCTGGTTCCTCATGCTGTCTCTTCCTGCTAGCTTTATTCTGTGTTTGACTTGAACGTTTCATCAAATCCTTTCCAGATTTCCATTTGATTTCAGTGGACTTTGAAGATGGATCACCACTCTCATCCAGATGAAACTCTTTGGAGAGA
Organism: Corynorhinus townsendii; assembly: GCA_026230045.1. Taxonomy (NCBI): domain Eukaryota; kingdom Metazoa; phylum Chordata; class Mammalia; order Chiroptera; family Vespertilionidae; genus Corynorhinus; species Corynorhinus townsendii. The sequence goes on from JAPDVU010000012.1 coordinate 1,257,854, forward strand.
ACTTTATTTTTGAAGTGAGTATTTTCATCAAAATAAAAATCTATTCTGTAACCTGATTTAATCTCTTCAAATTCTGTCACTTCCACTCTTGTCAAATAATGCAGCGCCTCTTCATCCTCTTCCCCAAGCAGTGCAGACACTTGTGGATGGTTGACAAGTATTGTTACCCAAAATTTGGGATTTTGGTGGTCAATTCTGACCTCTTCTGAGAAGGTTGGCAGAGTTTGTTATATTTCTGTTCTACTTTCAAAATCTCCTCACTGGCTTGTTCATTAAACCTGTCTATTTCATTTTGTACTTCATCAATATGTTCAATCACTCCTTGCTGTTCTTTTTCTCCCTTTGGCATGTCCTGAGGGGTCGGCTTCTTCTCTGGCTTGGGGGCTGGAGGCAGTTTCAGTTTCATCATTTGAGGTGGGAGTGAGGACTGGTGTTTGGGGGCCATCCTGTGAGGAAAGTCTGAGGATCTGAACGCTGGGAAGTCGCTGGGCTCAAAGGCGTGCTGAACACTCAGAAGTGTTGGGCTTTTTAATATTTAGGGGATTTTACATCAAATTCCTACCCTTTTATGTCCCTCCTTTCCCTGATTGTTTCCCAACCTCCCTTTTCTTGACCCAGTTTCTCCCACACAACTCTCTTCCCTCCCCTTCCCTCCCTCCATCTCGATCTTTCTTTTTGCCTTTCTCACTTTCTTATTCTTTTAACTTACCTTATTCTCACTTCTCTGTCCATCTTTTGATTCCAGAATGATACCCTACTTTTCCTCTTTGCTATGACTTTCTTTTTTGTTTTTATTGTTGACAGTATTACAGATGTCCCCCAACTTCTCCCCCTTTGCTTTTTAACCTGTTTCTTTAATCTTCCTTTCAGTAATGAATATAACATTGTTCTTCAAAACTTTTGAAACTTAGGAGAAAACACATATACACACCGGCCACTCCCTACGAGCTTCATTCATCTCCAGCACCCCAACCTGCACTTCACCTCACCCTCACCTACACTCAGTCTAAATAACTGTGCCCAGCCACCTCCTTCATGGTCCCACCTAGAACTTCCCACAGCACAAGCTGTCCTCTATGCCATCCTCTAGCTCCTCCTAGGAGTCACCCTAGTGCCTTGCTCCGTAGCCTCTCCCATTTCAGTGTTTTTACCTGGATCCCCTGCTCCACTGCCCGTGCAGTCCCAGGAGGTCAGAGCCCAGTCCCCACAAAAACAGACACATGAGAGAGATAGTCAGCTGGGAGTCACCCAACTCCCTCAGTCAGATCCTTGTGTCTTTCCTTCACTCAGTAACTGGACCTGGCATGTTCTCAGGACCCAGAGTGCTGCAGGAGGGCCTCCAAGAGGCCAGGTCATCTTGTCCATATTGGAGAGAGAAAGGTATCCATGTCCTCATTCTGCCCATATCACTGGTGAAAGGAGTGGGGCATCCCTCACATTGAAATCTGAATCCCACTGTTGTGTGGGTGCCGAAGTCTCTTTTCCCAGGCTGCTTCCAGCCTATTATAGAGCATAGCAGTGACACTGAGGGAGACACAATCTTGGGAGACTAGTCAACTGTCTCAAGGACCTACTGAAGGCCTACTGAACATGTTTAGACCTGGGGGTATCTGGGCTGTGTCCACCTTCCTTCTGCTCCTCCCTCTTTCACGGGGTCAGGCTAGCATCTGGGTTGGACACCTTGTCCATCTATCCCTGACCCCTCCCTATTTTTGTTTGCATGAGCATTTCCCCTAATAAAATCCCAGCCCATGTAATCCACATTGGCATCTGCTTCTCAGAAGACCTTGCCTAACACATTGTCACCACCCTGGGTGAGCTGACTCTCAAGACCTTTAAGAACTGGGCAAGGTACTTTGATCTCTCTCTCTCACTCTCTCTCTCTCTCTCTCTCTCTCTCTCTCTCTCTCTCTCTCTCTCATCTGAGGCCTGATCTTGCAACACAAGGAACAAGATCATATACTTTTCCGGCATAATCTAACAAAGATCTCCATGTAGATTAACTGGGTGGTTCCTGATTCCACAGTTCACTTCTCTGTGCAAATAGAACAGGTTCTCAGAGAACGTAACGTTCTGCATGTTTTAACTCTTTGGAAATATTGGTTCTGAACTATAAACCTCTCTGGTTAAATAAAAAGTTTCTGTAAAGTGGCACTTAATAAGGAACCAGGCTTTAAATGACCACCGTGTGGCCACTGCTCCTGTGTTTTAGTCACATGACTATGAGAATGTCCAGAAATTTAATCCAGCCTCACCCCTGAGTACCTGGACCAGGCAGGAAATGAGTGAGACAGTGAGGGAGGATGGTGAAGTCGTGCTTGTATGTGCCCCTCACTGCATGGAAGGAGTGCCAGTGTCATGGGAAGGGCTCCCTGGGCACAAGGTGTGCACACTTGTGTCTTCATTCCCCAAGGCTGTGTTAAAGAACGGGGTGAGGACTAATGGCTGGCTGGCCAAGGTTACTGCCAACACAGAACAAGAGAAATAACTGCTTGTTTCCCAAACAACCTCAGAGACAGGTGGTTCCCAGGAACCCAGAAAGGTGTGGGGCCAGCCATGATGGGGAGGGCAGAGGTTCCCGGTCAGGGCCTGATGAGAAGGAGGACAGGCCAGGTACCGGCCAAGTCCAGAAGGAATGGCTCTCTTGGCCATCTAGCAGGAAGGTTCGGGAGACCAGTAAAGGTGGAGCCAGCTAAACAGTGGGTATTGCAGGGCAGGGTAAGCTGGTATTGTAATGAATGGAGACAGGAGGAAGATAAACTCCTCTGATCCCCTCCCCCAACCCCCAGCTCACCTGGAGGCTGAGCTTCAAGGACCAGAGCAGCTTCTAGAACCCACTCACAGCAGGATCCCAAGGGTCCTGATCTCTGGACCATCTACATGGCAGGTGATAGGCTCACCAGAGGAAGTGGCCAGGGCCCACCACACCAGCCGCTACCTTGCACCCTTCCTGGAAAGAAGCAGCCCTGTGTCTGCAGAAAGGGCTGGCTGGTCTCTCCACTAAGGAAGGTAGAGAACTTTAAATGTGGAAAGATAGCTGAATGAATAAAGGGGAACTGGTGTCAAATGGTGTAAGAGAAAATGAATATGTCAGAACAGAGGCAATGGGAAGACTGAATTATTAGTGTTAAAAAAATAAGAGAGGATTCTCCTATTGGTGGATTTAGAAAAACAGAACAAACCCTAGGGACAAGGGCCACTGTGAAATAATCTCATTTATTAACATGGACAAGGAATTTGTCCTTCATTTTGTGTTTCCTGAGTGCTAGCTATTTCCCAGGCAGCGAGGGTATGAAGGATGACAGACACAGACCCTGCCCTCAACAAGGCTACCTTCTGGTGGACAGACCACTGTGTGTTAACTTTGGGATCTCAAAACAAAACAGTAATTAGGATATGGAGGAATGCACAAGCTCTGTGGGACACTGGGGGCAGGTCTTAAGCTCTTTGTGGCTTCCAGTAATTTCCCAAGTTGGATTGGTGGGGGAGGGGAGCAAGGTGTCTGCTTGCTTCTGGAAGTTATGGATTGAAAATGGAATAACTGCTGTGCCAAAATCCAGAGCTCCTAGTGACCAAGCCAGCATCCACTGAGACACATGGGAAAAAAGCTCTTTTGGGGAAAGAAATTTACTTTCCAACTTTTTATTTGGGATTATTTTCAATTATTTGCAAATAAGCAGAAATAGAAGAGAAATAAACTTAAGGCCCACATTTGGATTCTGTCCAATACTCTCTATTTTGAGCGAAGGTGACACCTTTAGTACATGAACCAGTGGTGGGTGATCCAAAGATTTAATGACTAGGATTCTATTATACAGCATGATGCACAGTAAAAAGAGTCGTTTGATTTCCATTCTGGGAATGAGAAGCTTTTAAGGATGGTGACGAGTACCTTTGAGTGCTATAGCTGCCATGTGAAAGGAAACATCCTAGCGCTGGGATTGCAGACTCTGCCCCCATGGGGGGGGCCAACCTCAGGGAGTTGTGCTATGAGCTCCCCACAAATGTAGCTTGCCCAGAATGGTAGGGTGGGGTGACCCTTTGGAGGAACAGACATCCTTCTCACTGGAGCTGCTAGGTGCCTGTTGGGGGTGCCAATGGGTGGTGAGGTTGGGTGAGATGACAACTAGGCTTCTTCCTAAACTTCTAATTTCTGCACCCTATTTTTAGTGCATTGACTCCAATGAGATGGTGCCCTATACCTCTTTATGTCACACTACTCTCTCCAAGAGGATTTATTTTGCAAATCTGAACTAAACACGGGAAGATACATTTTTTTCTTCATGACCTAAGTATGAACAACCTAGCCACAGATGCATGCATTGATAGAAAGACAGAAATTAGCATTTGGGAGCAGTCCATGTTTATCAAATCTTTCATTAAGGTAAAAGAACTGCATTTTCATTCCTGATAGAAGTGTTGAGTAATGAGTCAATCATTTTATTTCCTGGAGAAGAACCGGGTTCAGAGGCCACCAGTGCAAGGTGCACAGTCTTCACTGTCAGGACCCAAACCCTGGCTCAGTGGTGCAGCCCATCTGAACACACTCAAACCCCTGATGTTCAGAGGTCATTTAGATCCACACTGAGTGCAGTTTCATTACTTTTTTTTAAAAAGAGGCTGGTTAACTTCATTTTAAGAAATTGGACAAAAACAATATTCTGTGAAGGTTTTGCCAGCACAGGCTGCCCAGAACTCAGCATGGTCTAGTCTTTCCCCATGAGATCCGTGATCCCCGCTGGATTGGTAGTCCATGTGAGAAGGTCTGATTGCAGTTCCTAATGAAGAGATGACCATGAAAGTGTGCCCCAAAAAGTCATAAATCTGACTGTGAGCTGCAGCCTCAGCAGAAACTCCGTGTTGAAAGGGCTGGAGACATGATTTATCCTCCCACTAGAAGAGTGCTCTACCCATGTGCCACTTTCTGGGCCCAAACTCCAACTGTGTCAACAGCCAAGGCCGCAACCGCCCCAGGGAGCGAGAGTCCACACAGGAGCCCGGTCCCTGTCAAACACTATAAGTCACCGGGATGCCACACAGCTCACCTTCTGGGGAAGGGGGGAGCTGGGGAGCTGGAGATTCTGCCCAGTTCTCAAAGCTTGTTAGAGTGCGGTGTGCCCCTGCCTCAAATAAATGGGCTCAGCAGACATCCACATTGAGTTGCCAGATAAAACACAGGACCCTTGTGAGGTTTGAATTACAGATAATCAACAAATGATTGCTTAATGTAAATATTAGTCTTCATATAAATATAATATAAATATTAGTCCTAAATTTTGTGTAGGACATGCTTATACTAAAACTGATTCATGGTTGACCTGAATTTGAAATTGAACTGAGACTTCTATATTTTTGTTTGCCAAATATGAGACTTCTATGCTTGAAGTTCTTTTTCCACGCTTATCAGTCTTATCTGCTTTGCATGTGAACCCATGTCAACTGAAATAGTATCCTAACTTAAGATATATTTCTACTCTATGCACAGTAGGTGGCCCAGAGTAGGACATTGGGAACAACAGAGGAAGGGAAGGATCCAGCACAGTGGGCACAGGGCTATTCCCTATGTTGTGTTGGCAGCCTCAGAACAGGATCCTGAGTCCACACAGTAGGTGGTTTGCAGGTTGTGTTCATACCCTGAGACAATCCCTCCCACACCTGTTGTTCACACCAAGTAAGTCCAGGAAGGAAATGATCAAAACAAGTCTGTTATCCCTGATGGACAGCTCCATCCAGCATGTGACAGAAGACAGCACATTTAAAAATTATGTGTCTTGAAGATGATCCCTTGCCAAACAAACAAAAAAAAAAAAGATAACAGAGAAGGGAAGGATGTTCCTAAAGGAATCCAATCCACTAATTCAATCTCATTCCTCAAAAACAAATTGGCAATCTACTCAGAAGATAAATCTAGGTAACTAAGCAGAAGCAGGTCAGTCCTCATTGCACACAATTTTACAATTGATGTGACAACCAGCCCTTCAGAAGAACACAGGAGCCAGTTTCCCTCAGGCCCAGGTAGACCAGATGCACACACAACATCAACGTCCACTTCTCTGGACCAAGCCCACCTTTAGGCGAGGTAGTCATCAGCCTTTGAGGGTAGTGCACTTGAGGGTACATTGATGTCTTTTTTTAAAATATTTTTATTGATTTCAGAGAGGAAAGGAGAGGGAGATAGAGAGAGAAACACCAATGATGAGAGAGAATCACTATTCGCTGCCTCCTGCATGCCCCCCACTGGGAATCCAGTCTAAACTGGGCATGTGCCTCTGACCAGAATCGAACCAGGGATCCTGCAGTCTGAAGGCCGGCGCTCTATCCACTGAGCCTAACCGGCAAGGGCTACATTGATGTCTTTGTTGTGAGAAACCAGTATGTTGACATTTGCATGTTTCCTATACAAAATACGAGCATTTCTATAGGAACATCAAGAAGAGTCTTTGGTCTTGAAATTTATATTTTAATTTAATTAAACAAGCAGAATCAACATCTCAGCAGCTGGTTTGAGTCAGGCAGCCTATCTGGCTGTGGATGCAGCATGAACCTTCTCAACTTCCTCTAAATCGAAGACAGTCTTCCTTCCATTCCTCTAAACTTGCACAGGATTGGCCTTGAGCTTCTGTTCTTTGCGTCTCAAGTATCTGATGCTCTGAGAATGAGTCAAGAATCTGCTAGCCAGAATTTTCCTTGTCTCTCATGGCAGTCACACCTGCCACTGAACAGCACCAGCTTAGGCTCCACTCTCAGAGCACTTTGCTTATACTCAAGAGTCCAAGGAAAAGGGGCCATAGTCCCTTCTGCAGATGACCTGAGGGGTGGGCCCTGGATCTGCTCTCTGTCTCCAGTTTCTGGGGGAGGGTGAATTCCCAGGCCCATGACTATCAGCCCTGATCCCAGACCTGGCACTGGGTAATGCAGTCTGGGTGGGTGATGTGTAAATAACCCTCAGCCACCAGGAGACTCTTTTAGGGAGACGTTGCAGGACATACCTGCCTGTATCACCTGTGCAGTGAGAAGTCACTGCTCCAAACCTCATATGCAGGTCACGTCCTGAACTTTCAATGATTCTAGTGCTCTTGCTGGGAGGTCATTCATCTGCTCTCACATTGCTCACTTGTAAACTGAAAAGGCTGTGTGACTTTAGGAGAACTGCTCAGCCTCTCTGATACTCAGGACCTGGGTCTGCATGTAAAATAAGACAAATAATTATTCTCTTAACATAGAAGTATTGAGTGGACTAAATACAAGGTGTTCCAGTTAATAATGCAGATTTTTTTCATTAGATTGAGTTACACATATATTGATATACTAGTATATGTGATTTGATATGTATGCTATTTTGTTGTATTGACCTCAAGCTTCAAAACTTTATGTCAAATTTTCTGAAGGTGTTAACATCATAGATATTTTTATGTTTTAAAATGTCGAATTTCATACCAAAAAAAGAGCATTTGCGGGAAGTTTTAATTCATTACTTTATTTTGAGAAAAGTGCTGCTGAAAGTTATTGTACACTTCGGGAAGCTTATGGTGAACATGCTCCATCTTAAGATACTTGTAAAAGCTGGTTTAAATACTTTAAAAGTGATGATTTTGGGAAGGCAAGATGGTGACCAGCAGGAAGGTAGAGAGGGAGAGTGTGTGAGAGAGCGATAGAGGTGTGTGTGGACGTGTGTGGGTGTGTGTGTGAGTGAAATAGGGACAGTTAGACCCTGCAGTTCTTCCAGGGGGTTGCCAATCCAGGGAGTCTTAGACGGCAAAACCCCACAGCCACCGCAAACGCCCCAGGGAGGACATGGGCGGCACAGAGACCACACCATCTTGAAGAACAGAACTGCTTGGGACTAGGATCCTAGGCTTGCCACCACCCAGTCTGGTCTCGGAAGCAAACCAGGACCCTACAGCTGCTCTGGTAGAAGACCTGCCACCACAGCTGCAGACCCAGGGACACCAAGACTCCAGGCACCCAGCCGCAGGTTTCTGTGAGTCACAAAACCAATCCCCCGCCCCCGCCACCCCAATGGCAGCGACATAGAAACTACCAGACCCCAGCCGCACAATAAGGCTTTATGCACAACAAAGCAGTGGCAACTCTGCCAGGTTTTGAGCCTTGGTGTCAGACACGGGAAGTTTGTTTCCCGTGACTAGTCTCCACGCCCAGACAGGGAGACTGAGCAGAATTCGAGCCTAGCAGCTCATCCCTAGGGAGGCAGTTTCTGTGACCAGATCCTGTGCCCACGCAGGGCAGGGAGACAACGCTGAACTTGAGCCCAGACGTGCGAACTCGGGGAATTTGTTTCCCGTGACTCGTCTCCACACCCAGGCAGGGAGGCAGTCCTGAATTTGAGCATAGGCAAACAACCTTGGGGAGATTGTCTTCTGCGACCAGACCCTACGCCTATGCAGGGAGACAGCGCTGAATTTGAGCCTGGGGGTGCAAATCTGGGGAGTTTGTTTCCCATGACCAGACCCTGCACCTTAGCAGAGAGGCTGTGGTGAATCTGAACCTGGACGTGTGGTCTTGGGAAGTTTGTTCCCCACAACCAAACCCTGTGCCCACACAGGAAGGCAGCACTGAATTTGAGCCTGGGTACATGCACACAGGGAGTTTGTTTTCCACAGTGCACAACCGCATGACCAGACCCCACACCCACACTAAGTGGCAGTGCCACCTGACTTTGATTCAGGGCAAGCGCACATAGAAGGCTATTTACTGCAGGGCAGAAGTGGACCTGCTGCCAACAAAGTGCAACTGAGCAACCTGGTCCCCCGGGCAGATCAGGGACCCTGAATCTTCACACAAGAGGCAGCATTGACCACCAGTGACTAGACTCAGTTCCTCTTTATGTGCGCATTCCCAGTACATTCACACTAAGAGCCAGTGACTCCAATTCTTGGTGCATGTGCACACAGACACCTGATTCTCATTGCGAGGTAGCACCAAGAAACAGAGATTCTGATACTCCATTCTCGGCATGGACACAGGGAGCCTCTGACTCCTGACACGCAATAGAGGACTTTGATTTTTGGCACATGCCAATGGGTTCTCTGTTTCAACGTGGAGCAGGCAGGGTCCCTGATTCTGGGTGCACACACAAAGCCACACTAAGTGCCTGTGACTCTGACCCAGGGCGAGTGTGGCTCCCACCAACCTACAGCAACTGTACGTCTTGGTATCAGAGCTCTTCAGTGACACTTGGGGGGTGCAAAACTCCCACTACACAAGGTCCAGGCCCCCACAACTCAACATCTGAACCTTCTGGTGATAGTCAGAATGGGGAGACAATGAAGCAATCCCCAGAGGAAAGAAAAGGAGGAATCACCAAGTAAGGAAATAAGTGAAACAGAAGCATGAAACATGGCAGAAAAAGAATTCAGAGTAATGGTCATACAATTCATACACCGGATAGACGAGAAAATCAACAACCTATGCAAAAATCAGGAAGAAATGAAAAATTATATAGCTACAATCAAAAACACCATGGAAGGCTTCAACAGTAGACTAGAAGAAGCAGAGGACCGAATTAGCGAATTAGAAGATCGGGTACAGAAATAAATCCAATCTGAACAACAACTAGAGAAAAAATTAAAAAGCAGAGGAGAGCCTAAGGGAGCTTTGGGACAATGCAAAACAAAATAATATACGTATACTAGGGCTGCCAGAAGGACAAGAAGAGCAGCAAGAATTAGAAAATTTATTTGAAGAAATAATGACAGAAAACTTCCCTGATATGGGGAAGAAAAAAGTTATTCAAGTACAAAGAGTCCCAAGCAAGATGAATCCCAAAAGACCCACACCAAGACATGCCATAATTACAATGGCAAATGTTGTTGACAAAGAGAGAATCTTAAAGGCTGCAAGAGAGAGACAGAGAGTTACCTACAAAGGATCCCCCATCAGATTATCAAATGATTTCTCAACAGAAACACATCAAGCTAGAAGGGAATGGAAGGAGATATACAAAGTGAAGCAAAGCAAGGGACTCAATCTAAGAATACTCTATCCAGCAAGACTATCAATCAGAATTGATGGGGAAATCAGGAGCTTCACAGACAAAAAAAGGCTAAGGGAGTTTATCACTACCAAACCAGCAATGCAAGAAATGCTAAAGGGAATGCTGTAAAAAGAAGAAACATAAAGGTAAGAAGGAACACAGCCTCAAAAAATAAAAATGGCTACAAACAACTACCTTTCAATAATAACTTTAAGTGTAAATGGACTAAATGCTCCAATCAAAAGACATCGAGTGGCTCTGAATGGATAAAAAAAACATGACCCATATATATGCTGTCTACAAGAGACCCACCTCAGTACAAGGGACTCACACAGACTGAAAGTAAAGGGATGGAAAATTATCTTTCAGGCAAATGGAAATGAAAAAAAATCTGGAGTAACAACACTTATATCTGACAAAATAGACCTCAAAGTGAAGGCCATAACAAGAGATAAGGAAGGCCACTTCATAATACTAAAGGCATCGATACAAACAAGAGGATATAACCCTGGTAAACATATATGTACCCAATGCAGGAGCACCCAAATACATAAAAAATCTCCTGGAAGATAGCAAGAGAGAGATAGACAACAATACAATCATAGTAGGGGACTTTAATATACCACTGACATCACTGGATAAATCCTCTAGACAAAAATTCAGCAAAGAAACAACAATCCTAAATGACTCACTAGATCAGATGGAATTGACATCTTCAGAACATTTCACCCCAAAGCTGCAGAACATACATTCTTCTCAAGTGCACATGGGACATTTTCAAAAATGGACCACATACTGGGTCACAAGCAATGTCTCCACAAATTCAAGAAGATTGAAATCATACCAAGCATCCTTTCAGACCACAATGGCATAATATTAGAAATAAACTACAATAAAAACAATCCAAAACACTCAAACACTTGGAAGCTGAATAACTGTTATTAAATATCAATTGGGTTACCAATGGGATCAAAGAAGAAATTAAAAACCTTCTGGAAACTAATGACAATAAAAACACAATAATCCAAAACCTATGGGACACAATGAATGCAGTCCTGAGAGGGAAGTTTATAGCTCTACCGGCCTACCTCAAAAAAACAAGAAAAAATGGTAGTAAATCATCTAATGCTACAACTCAAAGAATTAGAAAGAGAGTAACAAGAAAAGCCCAGAGTGAGCAGAAGGAAGGAGATAATAAAGATTAGAGCAGAAATAAATGACATAGAGACCAAAAAAATAATACAAAAGATCAATGAAACCAAGAGCTAGTTCTTTGAAAGGATAAACAAGCTTGATGAACCACTAGCCAGGCTCACCAAGAATCAAAGAGAGAGAACTCAAACAAAATCAGAATTGATAGAGGAGAAATAACAACAGACCCCACAAAAATACAAAGGATTGTTTAAAAATATTATGAGCAACTCTATTCCAACAAACTAAACAACCTGAAGGAAATGGACATATTCCTAGAAAAATACAACCTTCCAAAACTCAATCAGGAAGATTCTAGACATCTCAATAAGCCAATAACTATGGAAGAAATTGAAGCAGTCATCAAAAAGCTTCCAGCAAACAAAAGTCCAGGCCCAGATTGCTTCACAGGAGAGTTATACCAGACATTCAAGGAAGAATTCAAACCTATCCTCCTCAGACTATTCCAAAAAATTCAAGAGGAAGGAATACTTCCAAACTCATTCTATGAATCCAGCATCACCCTAATACCAAAACCAGATAAAGACAACACAATGAAAGAGAATTACAGGCCAATATCCCTCATGAACATAGATGCCAAAATCCTCAACAAAATTCTAGCAAATCAGATCCAGCAGTACATCAGAAAGATCATACACCATGACCAAGCAAGATTTATGCCAGGGATGCAAGGATGGTACAATATCCAGAAATCAATAAACATGATACATCACATAAACAAATTGAGGGAGAAAAATCACATAGACATATCAATTGATGCAGAAAAAGCATTTGACAAAATCCAACACCCTTTCTTGATAAAAACTCTCAGCAAGGTGGGAATAGAAGGATCATACCTCAACATCATAAAAGCCATATATGATAAACCCACAGCTAACATCATACTCAATGGGCAAAAACTAAAACTATTTCCCTAAGAACAGGAAAAAGACAGGGATGCCCTCTCTCACCACTCCTGTTCGACATAGTACTGGAAGTACTAGCCATTGCTATCAGACAAGAAGAAGAAATAAAAGGCATCCAAATTGGAAAAGAAGAACTAAAACTTTCCTTATTCACAGACGACATGATACTGTACATAGAAAACCCTAAAGACTTCATCAAAACATTATTAGACTTAATAAATGAATTTGGCAAGGTAACAGGATACAAAATTAATGCCAAGAAAGCTATGGCATTTCTATACACCAATAGTGAATTTACAGAAAGAGAGACTAAAAAAGCAATCCCATTTACCATCATACCAAAAAAATTGATACCTAGGAATAAACTTAACTAAAGAGGTAAAAGACCTATATGCAAAAAACTACAGGACACTGAAAAAAGTGATAGAGGAAGATATAAACAGATGGAAGAACATACCGTGTTCATGGATTGGTATAATCAACATCATCAAAATGTCCATACTACCCAAAGCAATCTATAGATCCAATGCAATCCCCATTAAAATACCAATGGCATATTTCACACACCTGGAACGAATTCTCCAAAAATTCATCTGGAATAAAAAAGACCCCAAAAAGCTGCAGCAATCATGAGAAAGAAGAACAAAGTAGGTGGGATCTCAATACCAGATATCAAGCTGTATTACAAAGCCATTGTTCTCAAAACAGCCTGATACTGGCACAAGAACAGACATATAGACCAATGGAATAGAATAGAGAACCCAGAAATCGACCCAAACCACTATGCCCAATTAATATTTGACAAAGGAGGCATGAACATACAATGGAATCAAGACAGTTTCTTCAATAAATGGTGTTGGGAAAATTGGACAGATAAATGCAAAAAAATGAAACTAGACCACCAACTTACACCATACACAAAAATAAACTCAAAATGGATAAAGGACTTAAACATAAGACAGTAAACCATAAAAATACTAGAGGAATCCACAGGCAGCAAAATCTCAGACATATGCTGAAGGAACTTTTTCACTGGTACTGCTCCTAGGGCAATGGGAAATAAAGAGAAAATAAACCAATGGGACTACATCAAAATAAAAAGCTTTTGCACAGCAAAAGAAAATCAACAACAAAACTACAAGAAAGACCACTACATGGGAGAACATATTTGCCAGTGTTATCACTGATAAAGATTTAATCTCCAACATTTACAGGGAATTCATACAACTCAACAAAAGGAAGATAAACAATCCAATCAAGAAATGGGCAATGGACCTAAATAGAAACTTTTCGAAAAAAGACAGAAGGAAAGCCAGGAGACATATGAAAACATGCTCAAAGTCACTAATTATCAGAGAGATGCAAATCAAAACGACAATGCAGTACCATCTCACACCTGTCAGAATGGCTATCATCAACAAATCAATAAATGACAAATGTTGGCGAGGATGCAGATAAAAAGAACCCTGGTGCACTGCTGATGGCAATGCAGATTGGTGCAGCCACTGTGGAGAACAATATGGAGTTTCCTCAAAAAACTAAAAATGGAACTCCCATTTGACCCAGTGATCCCACTTCTAGGAATATATCCCAAGAAACTAGAAACACGAATCAGAAAGGATATATGCACCCCTATGTTCATAGCAGCACAATTCACCATAGCTAAGATTTGGAAACAGCCTAGGTGCCCATCAGCAGATGAGTGGATTAAAAAACTGTGGTACATCTACACAATGGAATACTACGCTGCGCTAAAAAAGAAGGAATTCCTACCATTTGCAACAACATGGATGGAACTAGAGAGCATTATGCTAAGTGAAATAAGCCAGTCAGAGAAAGATAAGTATCACATGATCTCACTCATTTGTGGAATATAATGAACAACATAAACTGATGAACAAAAACAGTACCAGAGACAGAAACATAGATCAGACCATCAAACCTCGGAGGGAAGGTAGGGGAGGTTGGGGGTGAGGGGGAGAGATCAACCAAAGGACTTGTATGCATGCATATGGGCCTAACCAATGGACACAGACAACAGGGGGGTGAGGTCATGAGTCGGGAGGGATAGGGGGTAATTAATGGAATAAGGATACATACGTAACACCTTAATCAATAAAGAAATTTTAAAAAATAATAAAAAATTTAAAAAGTGATGATTTCTACGTGAAAGACAAAGAACGTCCAGGTCAACCAAAAAAGTTTGAAGACCGACAATTACAAGCATTATTGGATGAAGATGCGTGTCAAACTCAAAAACAACTTGCAGAAAGATTAAACATTGCTCAGCAAACAATTTCTGATCATTTACAAGCAATGGGAAAGATTTTAAAGGAAGGAAAAAGGGTGCCACATCAACTGAACGAAAGACAAATGGAAAACTGAAAAGTCATCAGTAAAATGTTGCTTCAACAGCACGAAAGTCTTTTTTGCATCAAATTGTGACTGGCGATGAAAAGTGGATTTATTTTGAGAATCCCAAATGCACAAAATCATGGGTTGATCCAGGTCAACCATCAACATGGACTGCAAGGCCAAATCGCTTCGGAAAGAAGACAATGCTCTGTGTTTGGTGAGATCAGGAAAGTGTGGTGTATTATCAGCTTCTAAAACCAGGTGAAACGATTAATACTGATCACTACTGACAACAAATAATCAATTTGAACCACATTTTGATCATGAAATGATCAGAATGTGCCAGAAGACATGGCAAAGTAATTTTGCTTCATGATAAAGCATCATCACACACTTCAAAACCAGTTAAAGACATGTTAAAAGATCTTGCCTGAGAAATATTAACCCACCCGCTGTATTCACCAGACCTTGCTCCTTCAGATTATCACTTGTTCCGATCAATGGCACACGCACTTTCTGAGCAGCACTTCAAAACATATGAAGAAGTGGAAAATTGGGTCTCTGAATGGTTTTCCTCAAAACAAGAAAAGTTCTATTGGGGCAGTATCCACAAATTACCTGAAAGATGGGGGAAATGTGTAGCTAGCAATGGACATTACTTTGAATAAAGCACTTTTGATGTTTCTCTTGAAATTATCCTGTTTTCTTTGATTACAAAATCTGCATTATAAACCGGTACACCTGGTAAATGGCATATGTGTAGGTGTTTTTATGAAGAGTTACATGTTGTGAGCATTTATTTTGGTTAAATTGTGACAATGATTATTTTTCATTTTTTCCTATTATTATCTGAGATCTAAATAAAAACTGTGGCAAGTATCACCCACAGAAGTCCTGCTGCCTGTGTGAGCAGGTGTGACATGCCTGTCCTGCCCTTCCCTCACGGAAGCTTTCCTGACACACTGCGGAGGGAAGGAAGGCCAGCACCACCTCTGAAAACTAACATATTTTAAAAAATATATCTTATTGATTTTTCACAGAGAGGAAGGGAGAGGGATAGAGAGTTAGAAACATCAATGAGAGAGAAGCATCAATCAGCTGCCTCCTGCACATACGGGGGATGTGCCCGCAACCAAGGTACATGCCCTTGACAGAAATTGAACCTGGGACCCTTCAGCCCATAGGCCAATGCTCTATCCACTGAGTCAAACCGGTTAGGGCTGAAAACTAACATTTGAGTCCAAGGGCCAAGTCCATGTAACCCTGAGCCTTGGATTTGACTTCTGCAGAGTTTCCGGTCATAAAGGACAGTCAGCTCAGTTACTACCTTCTTCATGGGCTGGTGGTAATGTACTTAGTGTGATGAAAGCAGCAAGGCCTATGACGCTTTCCCTTGAAACAGAACACTATTAAGTAGCTGTGAACTACAGAAATTAAATAAAGTAAAACCCCCAAGAGAACACAGCCAAAGCAGAGGCGACCCTCTGGGAGGCCTGCCTCCAGCCCCAATGTAACGGACCCTGCAGGAGCCACACAGAGCCTTTCCCGTGGACACCCTCTGACGTCCGTGGCCAGATAGCCAAAGGCACTGACATTTGAGCAGTGTGTCCTCCATCGGCTCAGCTAGCTGGGCAGTGCACACCAGCGAGGGCTTATCCGTGTTAACATAAACCCTCATTAGAGGGGATTAGGAGAGAAACAGTGACAAACAGGATGGACACTAACCCTCGGAGGGTCCCAGACAGACGCTATGCACTAATTATCCTTTGAAATGACTTGAAAATGCTGTGCGGGAGCTTCAGCGTATGTGCACGGGACGCAAGGGGAATTGTGCTTTACAGACTACAACCTGTTTGTATTTTGCAACAGTTTTATGTTCTGTAGCACAGACACACACACACACACATGCACATGCACATAGCGTTCCCCCAGCCCAGGATGCACAGCTGTCAATGGGACGCTGATTGGGACAGGTACTGGGAGACCCTCTGTCCTCCTCTCTTCAATATGTCATATGGGAATGCCTTCCCAGGTGCATCTTTCCACGGGTATGTGGAATCCACTTCTCAACCCCCTCAGAGAACACAATGTGCCGGGGTCATGCTGAGGAGGAGGGATTCTGCAGACTGGATCCTGAGGGGAACCCACTTTTGTCTCAGTTGTAGGGGAAATGCATTTCCTAAAGCACAATGGAGTTTTCCAACCTCCTTAAAGCCATTTCCGTGGATTCCAAAGGACAACTGTGACCTTCTAAGTAAAGAAGTGAGTTTTTCATGGTCTCACATGCACCTCCCTGATCAGGAAGCCCCTCTGGTCTGCGCACCCTGTGGTACATTGCCTACAGCAGCTCCTTCCTTCTCTCTCCTTGCCACTACCCTCACCCTGAAAAAACACGCCTCCTCCATGGAACTGTGAGCTGTGCTGACTCTGGTTCCACATCGGGAGTCCTATCTGGCAGGTCTGGGATGCGCTCCAGAACTCATGTTTTTAAATCTTCCCTGGGTGGTCTGCTCATCACCTCGTGGCCACAGCTTTTTCTGTCTTTACTGAGGGGGCGTAAGACAGGCCTTCGTACTGGCCCAGGAGGGGCCCCCAGGCAGTCTAGGAGCAAATACAGGTGGCAGTGTTCTGTCCAGGACCCTGTGGGTTGAACAGGGTAAGGGAGGAGGTGAAATGTATTCCTAAACTTTCAGATGGGAGTCTTAAAGCCAAGTGTAAACTTTTGAGAAGTGGAAGTGAGCAGCATGGCCAGAGGGTGTGTGTGTGTGTGTGTGTGTGTGTGTGTGTGTGTGTGTATGTGTGTGTGTACATGTAAATGTGTGGACGTGACTGTGTGAGTTTGTGGACCCAATTGTGGGCTGGTGACACTCAGATTCTTTTTGTTTTGGAGGATGTTAAGGCAAACGGTTCCAATTTTTTACACAGCAACATGGGGAGATTGTAAGGTATTAAGCTCTACCTGCTGTCACCACTTACATTAGTCAGTTAGCTATCCAAGCTATGAGTTCAGGGTGTGCCCCAGACATGGCTGTCAGGTGGACAGCTGAACAGGCATTTATTTAAATGGATAGTGCATTTGGTCCGAAAAGCTCGAGCACTCAAACTTCAAGACACTGGGTGCCAACAGCACATGTGGAAGGCAGATAGGTGCATAGAATTAGCTATTGAGGAGAAGGGTGACAGCATAGCCTGTGCCATTAGAAATTACTCTGAGAGCAGTGCTGTTGTTGTTCATTTCACCAAAGAGGAAATGTGGCCTAGAGATGCATGTACATGTCCGCAGTCCAAGAGGGACTAGTCCTGGTGTTTAGTCCCAGTGCAAGTGCACTGGGCATGAACCAGGGTCCATTTTCCCTGTTAGGGCATCCTCATTGATTCATGGCCAGCAGCAATCCACATCTTCATCACCTATGATACAATTAGGGAATAGAGGCTGACGTTTGGTCAACAGAAATCTATGAATAGACCTATTACATTTGTGAAGAAATACAAACCAACCACTCCATGAGGCTTTCATGGGTCCAGTTGTCCTCTCTGAATATACGTTAGACTCACCCAGTGAGTTTTTGAAAATTCCAATTTCTGAGATCTACAGCAGACAAGTAATATGAGAACCTGTCTGTGGTCATCTCACAGGTCAACTGTCATCTCAGTGACACTGAAACCTCACATCCTAATGCAGATGAGGACATCTTCTCCAGGTCTTCACCCTTGCAAGTCCTCAGTGGTGTATGAAGCATGCTTCCCTCTGCCTTGGTTTGGCTGATTTAGAGAAACATATAGTTAAAATTACTCCTGCCAGGCTGTGAGAGAATTGATGCTAATCATTGGATAAATGTCATTGGTACTATTGATTTGTGGATGGTCTTAACACACCATTTAAATTGCTTAGCTCTACTTAACTGCATTTGATGAAGGGAATTATATTCCATAACAATATTTGCAAATTTGGGAATTCACAAGGGTCTTAAAATGTATCTTTCATGACTATAGAGTGTGCTACATCTGAAAAGCTACTGTCTCAGGACAGGACCACAGAGACAGAGCTTAAATTGAAAACAAAGAGGTGGTGTTATTATAAACAAAAGAGAGAGAGAGCGCACGAGAGCACGCACTTCTGGATTGTGCTAATGACCAGGCACAGAGGCAGAGAAGTTGCAGAGTCTATTCAACTGGAGTGTGTCCGTGGTGGGAGGCTGACCTGGGCTGGGCTTAGACTGGCCCGATGACCCTCATGTGGATCCCTGCAAAGACATCACTGCTCTGGCTGGAAAACGGAGCAAGGCTGTGACTGGAATGGATGGCCACTGGTTTCAACAATCACTGATTACCACACAGCACATTTTTAAGGTTATGAGTGTTGCATAACATCACAAGAATTGCCTAATATCAATGAGGACAAAATGAGCAAATGTAACTCAAAATGTGACCAGAGTAAGCACCAAACATCACAAGAGTACGGATATACACTTTTGATGGGGCGATTTTGATCAAGAAAAAAACTGGAATCATTCGCCCCTCTAGACCACCATGGACAAATTTGGTTTTTAGATAATTAGGTGGTGTCATTCACTTTCAACCCTGCAATGCCACCCCTGCTCTGGGGCCAGCCTTTCCTGTCCTGGTCCAAACCTCAAGTGCACCTCCAACAGAACTTTAAATATATTTCGCATATTTAAACTGCCAATTGCAAAGATGGGTGGCTTTTTAGCATTATCATATTGCATATAATTTTTGCCCTAGGAACTGGAAAACGCTCCTTCGCAGGATCAAAGGGTAGTTTTGGCATTTTGCAAGCCCTCCATTAAGTTTCCCATTAAAAATGAATGCTGTTGATAATTTCATTTATATGCATTAGTATTTTGGGGGGAAAATACCTTCACTGAATTTGCCTTGAAATTCAGAATGCTATCAGGAAGCACCATGACAAGTCATAATATCATGGTATTTTCCTGATTTATCTCTATTTCTTGATTGTAATATGTCGTTATTATGTGACAAAAGCATTGCCTTAGGAAAAGCACACTTTTTTTTTTTTTTTTAGTTGAGCTCATCTGTTTCTTTTAGTTTCAAGGGGTATTTTTATGTCCCATTACAATGCACACTGCCCTTTAGCGGTTCCTTCCATGGGTGAGTTATTTATTTAATGCCAACATAATCTAATTTAGAATTAGGAGAATAACCACTATTGGCTGATACAGTTCTGATAGCCTATATTACTTCGTCTCAAGTATATGAGAACAGCAACGTACATAAACAATGTGCAGGCTCCTAATGCATATATTTGCGGATGGTAAAACCCTCATGCCACCCTTCGCCATCATCTAATGCCCCTAAAGGCGTTGCGGGTTAACGGTGATTTAATCCCCTTATGCATGCATAATGTGACAAGCTTTGCATAAATAATAATAAATAATTGGTGCATATAAATAATTTATCATTTATTTTTGCAGTAGAGTCGAATTTTTAGACATATTTTAAACAAAGGAAACTGCGGACATGATCTCAATCAGAAAGGGGGTTAAGTCTTCTTAAAACACAGTTTTTGAAGCTGGTATGCATTCAGTGTATGTTTATGATTTTGGTGGAGAAAGTTTATTATATCACTAGACTTTGAAGCATGGCACAATACAGGAAAAAACTCTAAAAAAAATAAATTCTTAACTGGATGGGTTGTTTTCAAAATAAGCTGATTAATATCTCTTATTAAGGAAATTATTTTTTCCTATCCAAACCTTCACAGTTAAATACATTATATGATATAAAGATTCTATATTTGGTGATGTAAACATTTTAGATTAAACTTGAGCATCTAAATCTAAGATATGACAAAAGCATTTGCAAAAGCTCTGAGAAAAAATGATCAGATTGAAACTGGTCACTTCTCAGTTTGGGAGATTAGATGAAGTAGATAGGAGATTGAATTAGTGCACTAATAACAGATTATAATATGGCTAAATTGCACTGTGTTCAGATGCCTGCTGTCCTCCTGAACTGACCAGCAGAGACAAGCTGGTAAGGTTGTACAAGGGATGAGGGGACCCCCCTGCCCCCACTGAGTGCTCCTGCCACACTTCCTGGCTCTTTTCTAAACTCTGTCTCCACTTCAGTGGCTGGTATAAAAGTGTCTCCTAGACAGCAGCAAAAGGCAGTCACTTACATTCTATTTAAATGTATTTCTGTATGGATCATCTCTTTTGGCCTCAGCTCAAAGCAGTTTTTTTCTGCATTTAATTAATAAATGCCTTTTGGCCCCAGACTGACTTGATCAGTTTTGACTCTATCCTGGATTAGCCTATGGATTCTGGAGAAATTATTTTGAGTGGGAATCATACTTCATCATCAGTAAGGAGGGATAGCAGGAATTGCATGGCATTAGACAAATGTTGCACATCACATGCCCAGGTCCTCTAGGTGCCCCACTCCATGGCTTTTCTGACTGTCTCGTTTGCTGAGTTCCCCAAATCTTGTCTTTGGCTGCTCTGACCTGGGCTCCAAACCATGCCACCCAAGGGTTCCTCTCACCAGACGCTCACTCCAATCTGTGTCTTTACTCTGCTCACCAAGCTCTTCCCTTCCATAGGAAACTGCAGGTCTCTCTGGCTAGCAGGGGCATTTTCTGAGCACCTTATCTCTAATATTTACAAGTTTAAAACCGTTTTACCAACATGCTCAGATAAAGAAAATAGTTTTGCTTTTGCATATGAAAAAAAAGGCACATGAACAAAGTAATAATCATTATAATAGTAATAATAATTATTTATAACTTTCTCCTGTCCCAGCATCCTAAGGGCAGGTGTGGCCTTCTCAGTGTCCAGTGGCCAACCGTGGGACTCTGAGAGAGATGTTCGTGAGTACAGGTGGGTGGAGGCCCAGGGCAGGCTGGCATGCCCGAGGAAGGAGGAGATAACTGGGAAGTGGCTGAGTGTAGAAGGGGGAAAAAGAGTATGCAATTTAGGCCAGGGAATGTTTGACCAAGGGGTCTGGGGTGAGGGCAGCTGCCTGGAAGAGCCAGAATGACATGTTCCTTAGAAAAGGGTTTTTGGAAATCTCGCACAGAGAGAAGGTGCCCGGATGGAGAAGGAAGCAGAGATGAAGCAATGCAGCCACCAGCCCAGCAACAACTAAGAGAAAGCCTGGAAGACAATCTTCCTTGGAACCTTCAGAGAGTGCATGGCTGTGACACCCTGAATTCAGACCTCTGTGCTCCCAAGCTGTGAGGGAATCCCCAGGAAACTCATACAGTGTGCATTTCTGAAAAGGAAAAGGCCCACGGTTAAACTGCCACTGGGCCTGAGGCTCGCTGCCTGCCTTCCCTGAACTTGATTCTGGTTCACAGGACCAAGGCCACTGGCTTCTGAGTCGTGTGTGTTTAAGCATCACAGTTTGGGTTAAGGAGACTTGATGATATTGTTCGTTGAACAGATGTTAGCCATGAGCCTTTCCAGATTCCTGGTTGAGAAGTTTTTTTGCAACCAACAGTATTTATTTTTTTATTAGGCTCAGTTGCCCTGAGGAGAGAAGAATAGTGGATAGAACTTCAGGAAAGTATGTTTCACAGGAAGAATGAAGCAACCAGATTAAACTTCTCATCAAAGTTGAATTTTCCTGTAATGGCTCTCAAAGATCATGTGACAGCTCTGTGAGAAGACAGGCCTGCTTTTCAATAAGGCAACAACCCAAGTGAGCTGGACACACGTGTGCCAGGGGTCTCTCTCTGGCAAGCTCTCTTTGTGTGGACACTTAAAGGACCCAATCCAATCACCTATGTCCTTTCTGACTCCCACACAAGGAATCAAAGCCTCTTAGAGAACCCACTTTTGATCAGTCAGGGCCAGTCCTTCAACACTGGTTCCAGGAGATATTCATTTTGGCAGGGGTCACTGGCCTGCAACACCCATCATCACTAACTTATTAGATATTGAGTCAATTAGCTAAAAACAAACAGAGGAGATAAGCCTAGTATTGAAACAGAGAAACCAGAAGCAAACCGCCCATTGCACCCCATTCTTTCCAAGCTGCCTCAAAGGCGGGTGGCTTCATGGGGAAGAAAGGAGCACATTGTTTTCACGGAAGGTCTATGCAGTAGATGCCTCCCTGCAGCATTTTCCTACTGATTTGGTTACACTTGCGCTTCCATGAAATAATGGGTTGGTGCAAAGCACTTTTCAATCCCCACTTAAGCTCAGTGTGCCATGCGGAGCACGATTACCAAGGATTAAAAATCCAATTAGACTCACCCTTAACATGAGAAATCAGATGAGTAATTTTAAGAAATGCATTGAAAACCACTTCTTAATATGATTGAGTGTGATAACACTCACTAAGTAGAAAACTGATATCCTGGGGACCCCTGACTCTTCAGAACAAATGAACTTTCAACATCTTCAATAATAACATGCATTCCTTGCTATTAATTGTATTGATTGAGGACAGTAGATGTGTTTCAATACATTTCTGTGGGAATGCTGTGATTTGTTCTTTATAACTGAAAACTTACTCATGTCAGGGGGGTACACAGCTCTGAGCAAGTGCATGTTGTGTTTTGATTCTGAGATGTTTGAAAATATTATATAGAAAAACATAGTAAAAATCTTAGAAGGAAAGGTAATAATTCGCTGTTTGTCCATGTAGTTTTCTTAGTGAAGTAGAGTGGACACAGTAAATATTATGCTACCTAATGTGATTTTCTTTTAGTAGCATAGGGTAAATATTATAAATTTTGTGGGGCAAGGAAGTCCAATTTGTTTATCATTAAAAAAAACTAAGTGGAAATATTTTGAATAATTATGTTCATCATATCTGCTTGGCTTACCTTATCCCTTTTTTTTATTCTTCTGCTATTTAATGCACAATTAGATTTACACAGATACATATCACTCAATTGCTTTCTTGTGTCAATCATCTTTTTCACTCAGAATAAAATGCTTAATTATTTGACCTGCACAGAGCAGGCTGTGCAAACTAGACATTTTAAGACTATGCATCCATGGAATTGTGATTCATGAAAAACACTCTTATTTTTAATACAGAATTTGTGGCATTCACTTAGCAAATAAAATCCAATGAGTATTTTAATTCAGAAAGTGAAAATGTACTTTCTACCAAGACAGAATGGAGTCATATCAGAACCAAACCCTTTTCTTCCTACTTTGCAATATGTGTATTAGGCTGTTGTCTACAACTGGTTGTTCGGTAAACTCTCCTGAAGAAGAACAGTGATCACTTATTTGTTTTCTCCTCTTTTAATTAGGCTTCTGAGTTCCTTCTCATGGTCTTCAGATGTCTAATGGAAATGACTGAGCTGAGTTAGAAAGAACAAATTAATCACCACCAGGAAATGAGCTCAAATCTACTGAAACACAGTGCTGTGGGCTGGTGCCTACAAAGCTAATAGTTGGTAAAATTCTTTCCCGCAAGAGGTTTCAAGTTGTTTGTGTGCCCTTGGGATCTGATTTCAAGGCATGACGTGCTGATTTATCTCCAGCGCTAGTTCAGCAGCCACAGAGCCTTCACTCAGGAGAATGGACACGAGTCTTTCAAATCGGATAAGCAGTTGCCCATGGCTCTGTCAGTGCTGGGTAACAGCTGTTAGACCACCAGAACATCTCTGTCCAGGAGAAAGCTCTCCATTCTGTCCTTGCAGAGAGAAGGTCGGACTTTCTGAGCTGCTTGCAAAGACCCAACTTTGCCATGTGTTCTCATCACTGTTTTGATACTCAAGTTTGACAACAATGAAAGGGGATATCTGAAGATTGGATTTTATGCAAGGTAGATGGGCTCAAGCCATCTCATTCCCTTTTATTCCTGAAAGATTGCAATTAATTCTAAGGATGGGGGTTTTCTTTTTCTGCAGTCAGTGTTGTATTTCAATTAATAGTATAGGTAGCTATTTAAAAAATAAAATATGTTTTTGTTCTTTCATAGATGAGCAAAACATGTTTCATAAACATGTACATTCTCCAGAAGAAACAATTCCAAAGCATAGAGAGAATGACTCTGAGAGAAAAAGAGACACTCATGTATATCCAGGGGATGAGCTTGTATTGTCAACAAAGATCATCATGAACTGTTGGCCTATTCCAGTGGTCGGCAAACTCATTAGTCAACAGAGCCAAATATCAACAGTACAATGATTGAAATTTCTTTTGAGAGTCAAATTTTTTAAACTTAAACTTCTTCTAACGCCACTTCTTCAAAATAGACTCGCCCAGGACGTGGTATTTTGTGGAAGAGCCACACTCAAGGGGCCAAAGAGCCACAGTTTGCCAACCACTGGCCTATTCGATTCATCTAGATTCAGCTCTGTGGGGCGCAGCTACAGTGTTTGGACAGGTTCAAGCCTTGGACTGACGAGAGGGCACAGTCCTCTCGTGGCCACGTGAAAATCCCAGCCTGGAAGGCAGAGCCCTCCCAGCACAATTATAGCCAACAGCTATAGTTGTAAACTTGAACCTATGGTCTGAACACTGGCCCCACGTGCCTAAGTAATATAGGTTGCAAGTAAACAAAGCTTGATCAGGTGCATGTAATTGAGTGGGACTGAAACCCACGAGAATGTTGTAAACATCTCAACCCTGCCCTTACTTTGCCTTGTGGCATCGGCTATAAAACAAAGACAAAGCTTGTAGTCCGTGGTGCTGCTGGGTCCCCATCAGGGAAGCAGTGTCCCACCGAGTCCCAGCTTTCATTCTCTTTGTTTTTTCTAATCCTTCACCGCCCCCACTAAGGGTCACTGAACCTGGATGAGCTGGCATGGCACATAAGGCGCCCTAGGGCTGAGTATGCCATGGCTGTGCTGGCTCCCCACACAGCTCCGTGGCCTAAACAAGACAAATAGCCTTTAACATCAGCTGTCATCCGATTGCTTGGTAAACCATTTGATTATTTAGGTAAAGATACTCAGAGCCTTCACATTTGACTTCACTGTTATCTACCAATTCAAGTAGAGACATTTAAGTTTTAATGCTAACAGGTGTCATTTGAAGAAACTTAAAGACAAGCAGGCAACCTGGTCTTCATCCTGCTTCTGCCATTGGCTCACTACTCTGTTACCTCTCACCGACCTTGACTTTGGTTTGCTTGTCCATGAAGCTAAGACAGGTTGACAAATTAATGGCCACCAGACAATGAGCTAAAAGAGTAGCTTTGAGGATACCCCATAATTTGGCACAGCCCCTGAGCCATGCTGTCCAGGAATTTTCCTAGGAGGTGTCATGCTCTCCACTGCTGTCTGAACTTCTTGGGTGCTCAGGTCTCAGGGCTAATGCTTCATGGCCTTGAAGGAACCTCCAGGGATCTATCAATGGTGCCCAAGAAGGAAAATGGTACACTGCTCATTAATATCAGATTCTATGGCCAGGTGATGGGAACAAGTACCAAAACTTTTCTGGGGTCACAAACCCTGACCCTCCTCTGCCTGCCCAAAGTCCTAGCTTCTGGGCACCTAGAGGAATTCATTACCACCATCCTATTTCTTAATATATTGCTTGGACCATGGGTGCTCCCCCAACTGCGTGATTATAAATGGAGGCTGGATGAGTGGGATGCTAGCCTGGAGTGACAGAGAACGTGAAAAAAGGTTCATTCCACATCTGCAGCCCCAAAACGCCCACACCAGATGTCTGCAGGACTTGTAGGAGGTGCCTGATGTTCTATTCTCTACCTTCCCTACTTCTCACCTGCCTACTCCCAGGGAGAAAATATGGACATCTTAACTCCTCCAGCAAAAAAGTGGCTACCAGCCCTTATGTTGGCAAGTTTCCATGTTTTGTACAGAAATTAATGTAAATGACTGCACTCTAACCAAAACTAAGAATAGAGCAACCCAGACCCTGTACCATGAACTTCCCATCTGGAGTGCCAGGAAGACTGACCAGGCAGGTGAACCAGTACCAGCCTCACCTGTAAGAATCCCCTGGGAAGATTCTGTACTACTGGCAGAAGAGGGTCCTCTGTGCTGATAGCTTCCATGTCCAACTGGACCAGTGTATCTAATAATTGCTGACCCAACCTTTAAATCAAGCAAACTTGACCTGCAGATGGATTTAGCATGTGAGACAGCCTACATATTAGAATAAAGCACAGTTCATGGTCAACACTGCATGCATTGAACTAGTTACTATCAGTAATAGATTCTGTTTGAAAAGTGGTAGTGGGGTGGCCATTGACCAGGAGAAAGCCTCACCATTGGAATGAGGCCAGTTGGATTATGTCCTGGTGGTCACTGCATATGTCTCACAAGTGGGAAAGAGGAGGTTTTCCTATGAAAATGATGCTAAGAGACAAGGGAGCTGTTCCTTGGGATGATGGGTTAGCCTCCAGCTATCACCCTCTTAAGTATGTGCAGCCTCACAGAAGCAGCCAGCTAAAGAGAGTAAGTATGTGTTAGAATTTTTTATTTGTAGTAAGTGCCCTAAACTGTGGCGTTGACCTCTGTTCCCATCAGTCTAGATGACTTTAGAGGGCACTGACCCTGGGAAATTCCTTACCTGGAAAACTTCACCTTGTTGGCCTGCCCTGGTTGGTGGATATTTTCAACATTAGACACAGGTAAGACTGGTAAATCCAAAGTGGCCAACAGAACCAATACAGGAGAGCACTCACTTTCCTGGTCCCAAGTACCTGCTGGAAGTTAAGGCCTGAACCCAGGTCTCCCCCATTCATCATGGCAGCACTTGACACCCTTTGATGACTTTGTCTCACCCCCATCAAGTCCTCTGAAGTTTTGGGGTGCTGAGCTGCATTTGCTCCAAGTTCTCAGACTGGAGGAGATGAGTTGGGGAAGCACATAGGTCTTAGCCCAGTGGGAAACCTTGTTCCTATCCTATCTTCAGGATAGGAACACACTTACATATGACTTTGACTCAACTAATCCTCCATACACAACTTACTCAGCATTTTCCTTTAGGCAAATGTGAAATTAGCTGCACACACTGAACCCAAAATCAGTCTGCTTACATCAGTAGGTGGCAGGGTCAGAAATAGGTTTCCAAACTGGGGAGATTTGCATTTTGTGAGAAAGAAAGGGAACTTAAAAAAATAAAAAAGAACAAAAAAGAAAAGAAGAGAAGAGAAGAGAAGAGAAGAGAAGAGAAGAGAAGAGAAGAGAAGAGAAGAGAAGAGAAGAGAAGAGAAGAGAAAAGGAGCTTGGATGTCATCATATTTTTACCCTATCAGGAGAGGATCTTCTCCTCCCTCTCAAAATGACTGAGGAGTCTAATCCACATCTAGCTCCTTACCCAGCAGTGGAGGTCTGTGCCCATCTGTGCTAATGGTGGGACCACCTTCACAAATCGCCTCCCTCGCTTCAACATCAATCAACATCACATGTAAATTGGGATCTTATTTTAACTGGTACACAATAGGATTTTAAAAGGTCTGGGAATAGGATTAACATATTGTTATCATGTTGTGTTCTGATTTACACAAAGTTGTGTTCTTGTGAGAGTTCCTCGTGAAATACCTATTTTATATGTGGAGCAAACCCCAACTGAGATTTCAGCAAAAAACAACTTGACAGGACTCAAAGAGTATTTTCTTATTAACCAGCAAGAACAATTAGCAAATGTTTCAGGTAAGCTCAGTCTCTGTGTTTGAATACACATTGTTCATTGTCCTATGTCAACAAGTATGGGCTGCTGTTTTAGAGCGATTTCCATATGTTAATTTACTGAGTTGCCTTTCTGAAAGACTATAGTTTCCTGACTGTTAATTTCAGTTGACAGGAAATGGTTTTGCTTTTCATTCTCTGCAAAATAATGCATTGTTGCAAAGTGATTTATAATGAACAGTATCTAGGAAAGAACTACAATACTGATTGGTTTTGACAACCAAAAATGCATTATTAATGAAATAATAACGTTGGCAGCATCTTGGACGCAAGCGGCTTGAGCAGAGTTTATTTTTCTGCTCAGAATCTGGATCCTCGCTCTCCATTTGGAGCTTTTTGGAGACAGATGATCATTGCTGAGCATATGGGGGCACATACGTGCTATGCGGAGTTCAAGTGCATCTGCCCTGAAAAGTTATTGTTTTTGCTTTAAACTGTGGCTAATACTGTATTTCATTAACATTATATTTCAGTTTTACTTAACTCAACACACCTGTATTATCCTAAATCAGAAGTCCCTCACATCACACAATCTATAACTAACAAAGATATTTTTAATATCTGTTATTTCTAGAATCATAAGTGGCAGTATAAGGAGCAGCCGATGCATCATACACTGTATTCCATCCATAGCTAGCTCCAAATAACAGCAAACAGAAAAATGGAATAATATAACAAAACCTGAAGCAAAACTCTGCATTATATCAATTTGTATGATTCAAGTAGGGAAGCGCAGTAATTTATCCCAACAAAACCCACAGCTCCGCGATGCACCTTCAGTTGTGCAGAGCTACAGAAAACTCTTTTGATTGCATTAGGTAGTAATCTATTCCACATTTTAAGCTTACTAATTATACCAAACATAATATTTTATTTTATCTATTCACTCCCATTTCTGTTACTTAATTCCCTGAAATATTTGTGCTTCCAGTCGAATTACGATGCTCTGTATAAAGTGCTGGCCTCCATTGTTGTTGGCTCCTACATTAATTGTGGTATGAACTTTATTGAATTTACTGAAGTGCTTTGCTGGATTGTCTCCAAACACTAACAGGCAAATGAAATTAAATAAAAAGGGTTAGCTATATTTAAGAGCATCATGTAAGTGCTTTAGAGACCGGCTATAATGAAAGAGGCTGTAAACTAAAACGCAAGTGCAAATGTCACTCTCACCTGAGCGCACCCGTGATTCAAGAAGAATTCATCATGGAGCAGGGCATCTGCCACAGAATAGAAGGGTCTTTGATGGGAGGTGGGCTTTCACACGGTTTTCCCACAGCCAGCAGAACTCTGGGTGTGTGTGTAAAGACTGTAGAGTGAGTCTGACTCTTCCCACAGGAGCTAAGCCTCTAGCTGGACACAGGAGTGTCAGCGACCTGAGCCATGTGTGAACGTGTTGTCCAAGGGTTCTGCCTGATGGTACCTTGTTCAGTACAATATCAGGTGCTGAAACCACTACAAATGTACTCTTTAAGGTATCTCTTGTGTCCAAATGCTATTGCCTAGGGAACTGCATTTCTGCCATGTTCATCTAGGTCCCAACCCCTAACAACTGCTTTGAACATAGTGAACACTGAAAAAACTAGTACATAGGTGAATGAGAAAATGAATAAATAGCTAAGAAGCTACAAGAAAAAAAAATGATTTTTATAAAATGGAAAATCTTTTGGTTGATTTAAAAACTACCCTCATATTCCTATCCATGAGACATTTTTGATGACTTGCAAGAAACCACTGAACCTATAATCTTCCCTTCCTGTTCACACATGCTTCCTTGTCTGAACAGCACCCATCTGTCTGACAGTACCACCTATTCTAGACAAGGAGAATAACTAGAATAAAATGCCAATAATGTATCTCATTTACATATACAAGTAAATATATACAATATATTTTAATAGATAAAATCTGTTAGATATATTATTACATATAACAACATACACAATATGCATTTATAATATATTTACATTACTAAACAATAATATATCTCATTTGAACATGTTTAACTGGTTAAAATTTGTGCAAGCAGGTTTATTCTATAAGATATCGTGTTAGTCCATAAAATACTGTTGCCCACTAATACAATCATCTTAGTAAAGAACAAGACCAGATTGTATGAAGATAAAACAACATGTCCCCCTAAGAAGTAGTTGGATGCAAAGCCCCCATTGACCTAATTTTAAGGAGGCTGGAGGATAAAGAGAGGTAAGAGACATTATGAGTGGAGGCCAGAGAGTAGCACCCAGATCCAGAGTCTAAAATCCCAGCCCTCTGAGAAACTCTGGGAGCTTCTACTTCTATAAGGAGATAGTTGGATTCCATTTCCATGCTCCTTGAGGTTCAGCCTTATTTGTCAATATGAGTCCAGTTCCTATCCAGGCCCTGACCGATCATGGGGATCAAAGCAAGGTGGCCTGGCTCTGAGCTTAGCCATCAAACTCACCGTGAAAGTAGCTTAGACTCATGCTGACCAGGTACAACCAGAAGTCCATCGTTTCTTTATAGTTTTATACGTCACATGACATTCTTGTATATAATTTGTACAATTTGAGGATTTTTTATGTCCTCATGTACATCAAAAATGATATTACAAAACTATTCACAGAAAATTTGCAGAATCACAATAAAATGTGTGTTCCACTGGTTGATCCATGTCATATTATTTGAATGGTTTTTTCATGCCATTTTCTTAAAAGTAAAAACTAAATAAAATCAAGTATTAGTGAATGCAGTTCATCAACTCCAAGTTCAGTTCTGATAGGGACACATTTTCCAATATTCCTACCACCCAGTGGTGAACTCTACCATGGATGCAGCCTCATAGTCCCCAGAGCTGAAATCACAGCACACCCAGAATGACATGAGGCAACACGTACCTTGGAAGAGGCCCAACATGTGCTATGTAGAGAGAGGAATCACTACAGAAGAGAAGGTACTATAAATCCTGCTTTTCATGAATAGTCACAGGATGTTCCAGAAAAAATAAATAAGACACGGGACTTGGGGAGAAGCTTTTCCACTTTGTATTTACATCCTTTGTATTTAAACTTTCACCAACAGCATTTATTAGCAAACGCCCCCCCCCAAAAAAAAAAAAATTAAAGCTAGCCAATTAAAAAAAATATATTCCATAGTTGCTACCTCACAATAAATAAAGCTTACTGGCTTTGGAGGCTCACCTTCCAATCTTCTTGGAAAACATGGACTAAAGCACCCTTTTTGCCCCTGAAAACCCTCGTCCTTCACCGCTTAGTCCCTGAATTTCACACAATCCACGGCCCAATTTCTCTTCTTGACCCTCCAGTGAACCAGGAGGTGGCATATGACTTGAGGCCTTTTGACAAATGAACTACCTAGTATTCTGTGTTATTCAAATAACATGACACAGAGAGGGAAGTTGGTCTAACTTCACTCTCTTAAGAGATTTCAACCATCTTATTATATAGGGACTGTTGTCATGGTTTCCTTTAGGCAGTCTGGTGGAGCTGGTGACTTGTTGGATATGAAATCATGTTCGGTGGGAGAAACTTTGGGGACAGCTCTCTCAAAAGCAGGTGTGGTGTAGCAGAGGTGTCACCTGTATTCTGGGAAACAGGTGACACAATGCTGGGAACACATTATTAGTCTATCTCCTCTACTAAGAAGACCAGCACTGATTTGAATTTGTTTTCACACTGCTCTGCAGACACTCTTTCTGAGGTGGTATAAACAATAGGTATGTGTGACTGTGGTTAGTGTAGTACAATTTTTTACTCTCCTTCCCCTGGAATGAGGACTGCTTTTGAGTTACGTTACCATTTATTACAAGACCCATGGCGTACAATCTCCCCTTCTTCTCTTGGCTCCAAAGTGTGTGTATTTGGCATAGATGGTGCAGAACATTTGTAATTCTGCACTTTCAAATTTGCACCATGTACATGCACACACACGGACACACAACTCTGGACAATGCCTGGTAATCAAGGCTACAAGATTGAGAAGGACTCAATGTCACCAGATCAAATGTATGTTATGATCGACCTATTTGGAGGAAAGAGAAATTACTGAGCAGCATCGGACTCCATCAACGGGTTAATAATTTGATGTGCTATTCTTTTTGAAAAGGCTTATTTAAATGTTTATCAGTTGTGCAGAGCGAACTGCGCTGGCGATTCGCTGGGGACGGCTCATCATTGCCTATGCATGGGAGCGTTGTCGGAAGATTAAAATAACATTGAGTATATTCTGTAAATGAAGGGGAGAACTAACAGAAGCCTCTGGAGTCCATTATAAATTTTAATAATACATCAAGGTAATGTAACTGAATAACCGATCTCTAAGGGAAGAAACACAACATTTGGCTAATATTACAATTTAAATTATGAAAACAAAAAGAGCTTTTAGTTAATCTTGTCTTTCTGCTTTTATTCTTCAGGCTCTTTTTTATTTTCCCTGAATCCAAGACACCATGTAAACAAATAAAAGTACGGGAGAAAATAAACAGTTTGGCATCTCAGTAGATTAATTAATGCGCTTCAGCCTTGGCACCAGTAGGCGAAAATTATGTGCATAAATAATATCACTAATTAAAAAGATGCAGATTAACATGCAAATAATGTTAATGAGGATCTGCCATTCCAGAGTGGATTCGCATAACATCAACAATTTAATGGGTTGGAAGGCTTGTGTTTGCATTACATTAATAAATTTCAAAGACCTTGCATAAAAAAGTTCTGTTGGAGCCGCTGTGTCCCACTTGTGACTTGTAAATTCTGTGGGCAGTAGTGAGCACTCGTAGGCAGATGCCAAAGTCATTATCTAAAAGACTGTTGAGAGGGTGCCACGTGCCAGCGTGACCAGCTGTTGGGAACTGGGCAGTAGGCACTATCCCGTGCCAATTATTCATATTATTTGGGTAGTCTTGATATTTATTTAAACTGATTAATATTTTGTGCTCTGCATCTTGATCTGGAGGGAAATCACTTTAAGCAAGCAAAGTTAAAAACAACAACAACAAAAAACCCTTATCAGCTTTTGATGTGTCCTGGAAGTTGAATACATAATGGAATTGATTAAGCAGACATGACTCCGAACCACAGACAGAAGCAGCATAAAGTGTCTTTAATGATGTCACAGAATGCTGCAACAAAGCATCACGGCATCAAATGCCAAGCGGGTCACAATGCATGGAGCCCAGTCTGCAAATGAAAAAACCTGTGTGTTCCTTGGTGCAGGACGGTGCTTCTGTGGTGGATTTTTTAGGACAAAAAGCAAAGACTGAGGGAGGCCCCAGTGAGTGCCTTCCTGAAACACCACATTACCTCCCTCTGTCTCCTCGGGTGGTCCTTGTCCTCCCCTGATCCCGAGCTGGGGCCTTGAGGACTGATTGTGAAGCAATCGGTGTGTGAGGACAGTACGGTGGCAGTTGGCCACTCGAGTCAACAAAACCTCCATCTCCCACTGATGAGCTGTCCACACTCACACTCTCCAGGGAGAAGCTAGCTGTGAGCATTCCAGGAGGCATGGTCTACATGGGCCAGACTCAGTGTGGTCTGATCAGGAGCAACCAGCAACTGTGAGCCCAGGGCAGGCCTCACCCTAAGTGGGTGTGGGATGAGAAGCAGGCTGGTGAGGTTCTGAGACAGCTCCCCATGCAGAGCCAGGTGCTCTGTCTCTGCAGGAGGTGAAAGGCAGCAACTGGTCCTGCAGGTACCTATACTTGATCTACTACCACCCTCACCCTCCCTGCCACCACATGACCCAGCTTCTGCAGCAAAATTCCAGTGCCCACATTCTCTGTGTGTGTCCATTAACCTTCAGAGCATCCCTCGGGAGCCAGACAAGAAGGCATCAGGGCTCCCCACCATGAGGAGGGCTTCCCTCCCTCATTGTGCTGCTGCGGCCCAGCCCTGCATGGCTATGAAGGTATGGAGAGTTAGGATAGCGGGGGCCTCAAGCATTGCAAATTTCAAAGTTCAGGTTCTCAATCCTGCCAATTTAGATACTCTTCAGTGAAACAAACAAACAAGCAAAAAAAAAACAAACAAACAAACAAACAAAAAACTAGATCTCTGAATGCTTCAAATCCAACACAAACATGGCTGTTTCCCCAAGACTCTGCCTGTTCCAAGTTAGCTCACACCTACCCCATATATGGGTAATAAAGGGGTCCCACACTGTGGAATCCTGACACATACATAATGGTGAACTTTGGAAGAGATCACAGAGATACAAGTGTATTCAGCCATTTATAAAGTTTCTTCTAGCAGGAAGTGATGTTCACGTCTCTGCAAGGCCATGTGCTGCTTGTATTGTAATTTGAAAAGAAAGAAAGGGGTAGGGAGTGCATCCTACCTAATTTTGTATCTGTGGCAAGTTCTTAACTTGTGCTCTGGGAAGCTGATGAGTAGGGAAGGACATCATACCAGGTATGGCAGTCAATATTGTTAAGTCATTGACATCCTGACCATATATTGAGCATGAACTGTGTACCAGGCATAGTATGGAGCCTTTCTGATGCATCATCCCATTCATTCTCATCACAACCTGGGGGCTAGGACATATGTCTCCCAGGACTCAAAGATGTTCTGACCCCCAAAACCCCACACTTTCGTCCAGGCCACCCGGCCTGCCATGGTGTGGCTCTTGATATTAAAATCAAGAGAGTTAGCATCAAAGGAAAGAATATTATGCATGCCAACTCCAAGCCTATGTTTCCATCGTGGGTAACTAATTGAGCCATACAGAGTCAGCTGTTCCCTAAACTTATGTGTTCTAAGGCAGGTGCTCATGTATCCCCCAAGCTCCTCCCTAGATGGTCAACCTGGATTTACAATTTCACACCTGATGTAGAGAAAATGGTGTGCTTTTCATCACTGATTCCCAGATTGGCTACCATGAACATACACATATACATATGCATATATGAATGACAATTATGAGTTATACTAGTTTCAAATACACAGATTACATGCTGGCAGAAAGACCACTATTGACATCTTTATCAACTCTGTTTAAAGTCTATGATTTTAATTGTTTAGGGCTTCCCTTTGCACATAGCAAAGATGTAAATGATGAATAGAGGATGAATGTTTTGGGCATTGTATGGCCATGTGAAAGACTGGATAAAGAGTGCCATTCTGAAGTGGTATATTTACCCATACACTTCTGCCGCATCCCGTGAGTGTCTGGGTAGAGGGCAGAAAGCATGGGATCTTCACTGAAATTTCAGGGATATCTGCTTTGCATGGGGAGAGAGGACAGAATTGGAGAGGACAGGAGACTACAGAGAAAATGGACAAGGGGAATGGAACACTGTCCAAGGGGCCCCGCACCAGCACGGATCACAGTGGGATGCATGTTTGTTGAATGAATGCAAGTTGACCCCTCTCTCTGGCCCCAGAATTTCAGCACTTTATCATTGTATGGAATTATTTGATTAGATGGCTATCCTCTACCCCACCCCACCCCACCCCACTCTGAGGTTGTTGAGGGCTATTTTGTCCCAGTACCTCATGCAACAGGTTAGGAAAGTAGAAGAAGATGAGTAAGGGAATGCTGCCCCAGCCAAGGTATTCTTGCAATGTCCTCCAAACCCTGGCCACCTGACACTCAGCCTGCCCTACCCTCCCAGCTGAATGCAGCTGAGAATCCCATTTCACTTCACAGGTGCTATACCTAGAGTTTATACAAACAGGTGCAGGATAAGTCAGTCACCAGAGTTCCTCCCGACCCCCTTCAGGCCCTCTCTGGGCTATTCCTCCAGGTGTCTCCCTTCCTAGGTGAACACTTCATGTCCAGTGTGAGCATGACACTCAGGTGGGACTCATAGCAGAATTAGTCACTGAAACACTCATAGGCACCTGAAAAGATCCTTGGCCTTTCACACTGTCTGGAGCAAGGCTCTCTGTAACTGGAGACATAGCCTTCCCTTTTCCCAGCTGCTTCCCGGGGAGCCTGAAGTGTGTGGCCCACTGCAGAGGTGACTCAGTTGTGGAATTGGCTGTCCCATCTCAGATTTTTCTTGAGAAATTCAGGAACCATCTCATCAAACCTTCGGACTTGGTGTATAGAAAGCTTTCCTGTTTCCTTGTTAATCTTATGTGTTTTGAAACAAGAGTGTCTTATTTTAACCCAGCATACTTAACCATCTGCAGTAGCCCTCACAGGAACAAAGGAATGGACACTTGGTAATGTGTTCACCTTTAAGTGGGAAGAAGTGAAACGAATTCCCTTCTTCTTCAACAGCAGGTGGGTCTGAGGAGGTTCTAACTGAGCACTCTTTTATCCTAAGTGGGTTTCTGTCCATGAAATCTATTCTTCAGGCTGCTGCAGAAATGCCACCTCCTTTGAGAGGCTCGCCATGATTGCCCTTGCCTTGGACTGGATGGCCCTGCCTTGGCTGCCTGTCATTGGCACACTTCCTACCTCAGCCATCCCAGGGATTGGAGGAATGACTCCCAAAACAGTGCCATGAAATCCCTTGCCATTTTCCTAAGGCAAATCTTGTCTACTCCCTTTCCTAAAAATAAGGACAGAAAAATAAACCCTCAAAATATAAATATTCTATTTTAAATTTTGTTTATTTTTTTGTTGTTGTTGTGGTTACCTTGCTCCATGTCTGCAGTGGAAAAACAAAGTTAAAAATTGTTTGCTGGACTTGAACATAACACGATTCAATCTAATTAAGGACCTAATTTTCCCTTAAAGATTTAAATTATCTCAGTTGGCCATCAACATGTCCCAAGTTAGCTAGATGATTCTCAACACTTCATTTCACTAACTGCCCTCCAATAGGGTTTAATGGATTTGCAGCACTGCAAAAACTGAGCATGCCTGCGATGCCAACCACCAGGCAGCATTTCTGGGCACCAGGCTCTGTGCTCCCACAGTGCCAGTCCCCCTGCCCTGCACTCCTGGGCACCACCCACATGAGGAGAACTGTGGCCAACATCCACTGATTCCCGCAGGCTGGGAACTCATGGACAAAGAGGTCTCCTCCGTGCGACTCCCTTGATGTCCGCTTTCCGGGAGACCATTCCCCCTCAGAGAGAATGATTGATGCTCAGTTGCTCACTTTCTCAGTGCTCTATCGGTTAAGCTGAATATATTTTGCTACCTCCTGCTGTTGCCAGGAGCAACTGAAACACTGGAGGTCCTGGAAGCCTGTGCAGCATTCAAATTCAATGATGCTCCTGCATGGCAGGTTGGTATAAGTTGCCCTTGAAGTTAATATTCCTAATGCTAACAGATAACAGCCACCATGCATTAGTGTTTCCTATGTCCCAAACAGTCCTCTGAGCATCATGCACCATTGGCAACAAATCTGTAAGAGCGGTGTTCCCGCTGCATATAAGAGATGAGCAAACACGTGGCGTCAAGTGCCCCTAATGGCAGAGCTACCGTGAGGGAGAGCTGGTGGTGGAAGTGACATCTGAAGCACCCAGAGACTCTGTCACAGCACTGCATGAGGCTGTCCATTCATCTCAAACATTTCTGGAACCAGTGTGTTTGGGGGCCTCCACAGAGAACCAGGAGGCAGGGAGGATGGAAAGGAGGTATTAGGACCCCTGTGTCAGCAGGAAGAGAGGACCACAAGCGTGGGTCATGGTGCCCAGGATGGCCTGCCTGGAGGCAGAGCTGGTTCTGCCCTGCGTTCTATAAGTCTCTGCTCACGGCATTCACTCCATCTGATGCTCCCTTGCCCCAGTTCCTCCTGTCAAAATCCTTTCAAGCTAGTGGGCTCTCATCAAAGAAAAACTCTCCCATGAGCCCTTGAACACGGCTAGACATGACCTGGTCTACTTGAACTCATAAAGCCCTTGCCATCACCCCAGGCCACCCTTGCCCTGCTTCCTTATGTTGTAATTATTGGTTAGCAGTTCAATTCAGGTCAACAAATACATGCTGGGCACTGCTGTGTGCTGGCACTGGCCGTGCAGAGTGGAGGAAGAAGTAGGCATGCTGTTCCTAGACCTCATCTGTCGGGTGTCTCAGAAACAGGGAGCTCTGGAACAGGGAGGCACAACTGCCTCACCTGCTGGGAAGTCCTGCAGCAGGTCATCCAGGTGAGTGATGGGCGGGGCTTCCCAGGAAAGCAAGCAGCTTGAGGAAACATTTGGCTGAGAGTCTGCCTTCACTGTCTTGGGTCTGAAGCAGAGAGCTGGGGAAATAAGGGTGATGAGAGATGCCATGGGACCTTGGGGGCTCCTGCTAAGCTCCCTTTTTGCCCTACAGGTGATAAAGGCCATCGAGGACTTCCGGGTGCAGCTCCAAAATCCGGTTTTCTTGGCAGTGGATCACAAGGGGGAATAAGATATCAATGGGCACTGCAGTTTGGCCTGGATTCTGCTTCCCCACCAACTGGAGGCCACATGCTCTCTGTGCCTCCGTCTCTCCACCTGGTCACCAGTATTTACATCCCTCTCTTCTTGTGGACCCCACTCAAAGCTGGCAGCCTCTGTGAGAAATGGGTCAGACAATTCCCCAGGTGTGAGATATGCTGCCTCTAGAACTTGAAGAGACCTACCAGACAGTGCTTCCTTCTTACTGGTGAATCGTTAAGATGCCATAATTTTTTATTTATTTATTTTTTTTTACTCTGAAGAGGATGCCCGACACACTCCAGATACCCACACCCTAAAACAGGGGTGGGAAACCTTTTTTCTGCCCAGGGCCATTTGAATATAACATCATTCACAGGCCATACAAAATTATCAACTTAAAAATTAGCCTGCTATATTTGGTCAAACATTTAATTAACTCACTCCTAATGCCTTGGCAGGGCCAAACCAAATGATTTTGCCAGCCTTACACGGCCCATGGGCCAGAAGTTCCCCACCCTTGCCTTAAAACATCACCCCAATGTGGCAGACTCTTAATCTGTATTGTGATTACCTCTTACCCTCTGAAACACATGAAGCCCTTGCTTCATAACATAATGTCACTGATGGAATAGACCACTGATATATCCTACAAAGTGACCAGTTCGTCCAGGCCTCTTCATACTATATCATAATAGAGGGTGAGAGTGGACGTAGACCTGGAGTAAAACCAACATTGTGCATTGTTTCTCATTTCACATAATGCAGCCTGCTTTGGGTCCCCCTTTTTGATAAGGATACACAATAATGCATCTTCCAGATCAGCGGCCACATGCCATGTACCTAAGCCCATTTGCATCTGCTCTAGCAGAAACACCCATCCAGTACTACACTGGCAATCAGTCTTCTCCCTGGTGGAGCTGGCAGCATCCTCTGCAATATGACTGAATTTTGTGGAAGCCAGACTGTGAATTAATTGGGGACACCTTGGGACCACCACTGCCTATGCTTTGGTCTTCTAGGGCCAGTAATCTCTGCTGTTCTCCACCAACTCCAGCTCAGTTTGCTGTATTGCTTTTAATTTATTGTTCTGGCTCAAGTAAGGCTTCCTCTTGGCCTTCCCCACTATGACAGCTGATAATGCAGGTCAAGCAACCAGAGTGCGTGCAGTTATTCATTTGGGGCTTGGGGAACCTATCACTGGGGAACCCATGGACACAGAAGCCCATCTTGAGCAGACTCTGACCTGGAGTCTGTTTAATACATGTCTCCACTCTCACAGGGAAGTCATAGAGATGCTTCAAGTCCCTGGCTGTCAGCATCCACTCAAGCTCTATAACAAGAGTCCTTAAAATGCTCGGGGTCTCCCTTCCCCAGTGTGCAGTTGCCTAAGGAAAGCTCTATGGGTCTGCCTTGGCAAGGCCTCAGGAGCTGCCATACATGTCCAGGTAACATTGCAGGCAGCTGCTCATGGGGACACAGCCTCTTCTTTAGTCAACATATTCTGGGTCTAAAACCAGCTCCTGGTCCAGAAGCGACTTTGTATTGGGGCAGTTGCTCACAACCTTCAGATTACCCTGTCTTGCTTTTTGTGCATAGACTGATTGATGCCCTTATTGGCCACCCTGGCTTCTTGCCCTGGTCCACCGGGTTTTCTTGACCATCTCCATAGCTCCCTGCCAATGGAGCCCTCCTGGCTCTCACTCCAACCTCCCCCGGCCTGATGTTAAGTGCACCCACCATGCATCAGACAGGTAAGCACCATCACCTGTCCCTCTCATCCTGGGACTACCAGGATCCCAGCAATGTGACAACATCTAAAAGCAATGTGGTGTGAAGTAGACAGCCACCTCCATGAATCTCCTTGGGGAACACAGAAGCCTGGCAGATTTTCTGACTGCACTTAGCATATCTACTCCAATATGCCCATTCTCTGAGCCTTTTGATCTCCACTCCACCATCTGCCCTGGAGACGCTTATTTTTATTCCACTTAGTATGGGCCATTGCCTTTTCCAAGCTTTCCACAGTCCATATGGCAGCATATTAGCACTGTCTCCTGGGGGTCTTTGCCAGGGTGTTCAATGCTACTTTGTGGGACAAGGCCCCTATTTAGATGAAACCTCCCTTATCTCAGTTCATATTCCCTGCTCTTGATGAGCCCCCTTGGGCCCAGCCCAGGCTCAGGCCAGCTCCATGCTGAGGGGTCCTGTCCTCCCCTTGCAGGCTCAGCTAGCCCCTAGATAGATTAGAGGAGGTCAGGGAGTCACCTAAGTATGTATGCATTTGGATGTGAGCATGTGTGTGCATGCACATGCCTGTGCATCTCTCAGAGAAACCTCTGCATCATCCTTAATCAGGGTGAGGGTGCTGGCTTTTAATAGGAGGAGTGGGCTGCTTCTGAGAGTCCAGGAGATGTGAAATTTTCAAGTACATTGAAGCAAATGTGCTCAAGTACATTGAGTCTTGTGTCCCATTCCTTACTGATTAGGATGGGTTTGCCCTTGTCCAGCAGGCCTCCTGGAGCTGAGCGTTCAACCTGTTCTAGAACTCTGTTATGCTTCCAAGTACTGGAGCTGAATGACCATTTCTCTGTCCACCACGTGCAGCTGAGCAGGGGCCCTTTGTGTGTGCCAGAGGAGCCCTGCTGGCTTTCACACTTTGCTTTAGAGTGGGGACCACCCAGACCCTGTCTTTGCTAGCCTTCTCCGGGGTGCTGCTGGCCTTCTGCATCTGCCATCCAGGCCCCAGCTCTTGTTCCCACAGTCAGTTTTGGTGGAGTCTACTCTGTCTTCCTCCACTGCTCACTATTTGTGAAGACACAGCATGGACATACAACTATATCAGACTTAAGTGTTAAAAGGATGGATGAATGACAATGAATGGAGGACAAAGAGACATCTCTGGCATAAAGGTGAATTTCAGAGTGAATCTATCTGCCACAGACAGATGCTCTTCGGTTTCTTTTGCCTGATGACTTCCTTGATTCTCATTACACCAGAGATCATCTAGACCAGTGGTTGCCAACCAGTGGTCCGCAGACCACTGGTGGTCCATGAGGTCCAAAAGGTTGGCGACTGCCAGTTTAAGGAAAATTAGACCTTGTCTTCTCTGGGCCTTTATAAAGATTGCCAAAAGTTTTCATGGGCTTCTCTGAGATGGGTAGACAATCACTTTTCTCTCCATGGCAAAATACTGGCCCTATCTTTTTTTAAATAACACTTTTTTCAACTCTACTCTCATTTTAGAACAAATAAGGGCAATACAATTGGCTACAGCAGGCACTTGTACATGTTCATTGGCTTTAAATTATGTGAATTTAATGCATTTTGCTTTTTGTTTTTAACAACACTTAGCTGCCCCCATCCAAGCCCAAATGAAGATGCCTGGAATAAATATTTTATGTATCCCTCCCTCCCTCAAGCCCTTTAGATCCTCTGGCACATTTGCTCACTGCTAGGCATCAGTAGGATGTTTTCTGAATCTATGATGTCAGAGCTGCTTCTTTTTCAACATTAGAGCCCTTTCCACCTTGATCCTGAGTAGAACTGCCTTTCTATCTTTAAATGACAAAATAAACCATTTAAAATAAGAGTAATAATTTCAGCAAAACTATACTAGATTTTATCAGTGCTTTGGTATTATATTAAATGATATAGTAAACATACTAACCCATTTAAAAATACGTTGTTTGGGGCCCCAGATCAATAGCCTTACAAGGTTCATAAGCTATCTAAACTCAATTAAATATTAGAATGGGTCAGGGGTCCCTGAGCCTCAAAAAGATTCTGGCCAAGAACAGCTGGTTCCCTGGCCACACACTCACCATATTCATCTACTTACCTGGCTGAACACGAACCATTTGGAGTCAGAGATTATTTAAAATGGTAAAAGTGGGTTACATGATAAACTTCAATGTATGATATGCCGAAGGTACTATGACATCATGGAGTGGCGTCAGGGAAGTAGCTTTGCTGCACAGTAGGTGGTGGTCTAACTGTGAGATCTCCTGGAAGCTTGGGTCTGGAATCCCCTATCAGAACCCAAGTAAAGTCTTTCCTGCCCCTCCCAAGAAGGACACAAGTGCTAGACACACCTTCAATGGCCACTGGCAGGGCCAGGAACAATGGCATTAGGCAGGTGGTCCTCATGGAAGAATTGAAAAGGAACAGGATCATGGAGAACCTTCCAAAGCAGTTCTCTACCAAAGGCACAACATTCTCTACTTTTATTTAGTTCTGAGACAAATTTGCATCTTTCTGTTGCCCAGGAAAAGACACTGTCTCCAAGTCTTTTGTTTATAAGAATATATCATACTGGACACCTTTTCACAGCCTGTGCAGAATTTCAAAGTTCTGTTATGAAGCTTTTCAAAGAACAAGGAGTCCATACATAGGACCCAGAAGATCTCCAACAGGGAATGTAAGTTGGAAAAGAGAGTTTCTCAGGGAAGCACTGTACAGGCAAACAAAAATTAATAATAATACCATTTAAAACAGCAGTAAATATTAAAAGTATACTTAAAGCCAAGTTTGCCGTATCCAAGTAGAGACAGCCCTGAAAAATCAGGAATTCTAATTCCCATTCTTCATGCTTGTAATGACCAGCTTGTGACTTCCTGCAAGTCAAGTTTGACATTGGATGCATAAGTTTAAAGATAAATAAAATTTACTCATCCATTTACTTGCATTTCATACATTACATATTTGGAAAAGTTTTCATAACACTCAAGATTATTTTTCCTTCATTCCATTTTGTAAAATGATGTTCTATGTTCATCATCTTTCTAATTTATTCTAATCCCCAATTTTATTTGAAAAATGGATAACGTGATCTAAAACAGCAAAATTGAATTATTTTCCCTTTGAAAACAGATTAATGCTCAGATTTATTTTCTATCAAACTGAGTTACATACAACACTGTATGTAAAACTCAATGACCAGGGCATCTTCCCATTTTAGGAACAATGAGGACTGCAGAGAACATGGGTGGACAGCTGTGCATTCTGCAGGAGGCTTTACCCTTCCAGGGGCACCAGACCACACAGAGACCCAGTAACCAATGAATGGGGACCCTCATGGCTTTCCTGGTGTCAG
This sequence comes from Corynorhinus townsendii, assembly GCA_026230045.1. Lineage (NCBI taxonomy): Eukaryota > Metazoa > Chordata > Mammalia > Chiroptera > Vespertilionidae > Corynorhinus > Corynorhinus townsendii. Next base: position 1,301,328 of record JAPDVU010000012.1, read on the forward strand.
GGACATAAAGGGAGATCTATGTGGAGGACTGTTTGTAAGAGTGGGGTATCATTGGGGGTGACCATGGGCATTCAGAGAGCATTTTCAGGCACGGGTGCTCTATAACTCTGCCTTTGCTCTACACTTCTGATAAGACAACAACCAAGCCAGATGACCCCTAGATCAGCAGGTGGCCCCCGGCCCAGTAGATGACTCCTGACACAGTAAATGGCCTCCTGGTGCATAAATGATCTTGATCCAGTATATGAACCCCTGGTATAGATGACCCTGGCACGGTAGATAACTCCCTGGTGTAGATGACCCCCTGGTGTAATTTATGACCCCTGATACAGTAGATGAGTCCTGGACCAATAGATGACCAAGGCTCTGCTGGAGGTAAATGATGCCTCAATCCTGAGTTCACGCTAATGCTGGGAGGTTCCCAAGCTCTTGTCCTGGTCAAGCCCAGGGTCATATGGTGTGTGCCTTTAACTTGCACGGTTGCTACCTAGGTGGACCCTCCTTGGCCCTTGTGCCACATGTGTGGGGTGCTCAGAGGGAAAAAGGCCCTGCATGGAGAGATGTGAAACTCTGGGCTATGAGTTAGTCCTCCCACTTGAATGACTGTCATGCTTCCTACTTCCTCCTCCACACACCAATATGCTGAGATGTGTTGTTGTTTTTTTTTAAGATCCCCTTTTAAAAAATAATTCTAGGGCTAAAAATAATAAACTCAAAAAATTGCTTACAATATTCTATCATGCAACCCCTGAAGAAAGGGTTTTATTGTGCAAAGCCAAATGGACCCTGAGCTGCCATGGCATTATCATTTAAACCACGTGGGATTTTATTTTAAAACAAAAAACATTCCAGTGTGTTTTCCACTTATAACATGAAACTTAATAACCTTCTGTTGGGAATACATAGCAAGCTCCTGTATTGTTTACAATTTCCTTAAATCTTGTTTTACCCAGGGTTCTCCTGTGTCGGGATGGTCTCAGAACAACACCTGCTAGAAAGGTTAGGAGCAGAGGACCAGGGAATGCTTTGGGGGATGCTGAGCCTGTATTATGCTTGACTGAAAATGCACAAGGGCTGTAGATGCAGCCAGAAGAAGCACAATGACCTCTTCAGTCGGACACCTCAGCAGCTGGTCAAGAACTTACACGGGGATTTGCTCCGTGCTCTCCAGCGTCCTGGGGATTGAGTAGACAACGCACAAAAGTATGACAGGAAGATGATGGATGATGGGTCATAAGTCTCATTTCAGCCATACCAAGAAAACATCATGCTTGTGTGTTATGATGGTCCACTGGACGGATGGAATGGGCAGATGTGGGTTGCAGTCTAGGAAATGCCGCACACACACCCAGAACTCAGAGTTCCTTGCAGACAGTATTTGAAAAGCTATCACTAGATGTGCATAGGATGGACCTCAAGACACAGAATCTGTGACACAGACGTAGTAGATGATCTGAATTTGGTGTAATAATATCACTTTGTTGAAAGCAAGTTCTACAACAGGAAAAAGAAAGTATTTCTTTTAGTTTATAATGAAGGGCAATGCTTTTTTAATTTTGGCAGGAAGTAAGATCTTTGCAGATGTAACTTTCCAAGTTTGTCAAATAAGCTTGTAGTTGGTCCTTCTTAAAATAAAAATATAATATGCAATACATCATGAAAAGATATCAATGAAATATCCATGAATGGCTGAATGTCATTCTTGGTGGAAACCAGAAGATGTACAAGGTGTGGAAAAAGAAGAAACTTGATGGGACAACTCATATTTTTGAAATTGCTAACTACTAGAAAAAGCAATTTTAGAGAGAGTTTTTGGTGATTTGTTTCACTGTTTATTCGTCCAGTAAATAATTAAGTATCCACATGTTGGGCCTTTAGCTGAGAATTTGAGACACAATGATAGGTGAGTCAAGCTTAGTTCTGTCTTTGTGAGCATCCCAGCTAGTGATGAAGACCTATCTGAACTTATGTAACTTTAAGAATCACATAAAAAGTATAAATGACAGCTGTGATTACAGTATTATTAGAGGGGATTGTCTTGATCTGGAAAGATGGAGTAAAGATGACAGAAGCTGAGGTCTGAATAAGGATTGAGAAGCTGGAGGGTACAGCCTTCTGGGAAGAAGAAGCAGGAAGTACAAACAGGATAATTAAAGAACCCTAAGCCAAATGGGTGACTACATGACTCACCCAAAGAGAAGGTAGGTAGGGACCAGGAATTGAAAGAGCTGTGGCATTGAGTCTTTATGAAAAGTTTTTAAATGGGGGTAATTTGATCCGCTGTGTTAATCACCTGACTGCAGAATGATCAAGCATGAAGGGTCATCCGTTAGGAGGCCTAGGCTATTGCCCAGGTGAGAGACAAATCAGCACCAACTAAGGTGAGGACGGGGAAGTGTCAAAAAGGAAATGGATCCACAGTTACTGAGGAGGCAAAGCTACATGCCCAATGCTGGATTCTATGCAAGGTGATGCAGAGGGACAAGTCCAGGAGAACTCTTGGGTTTCAGCTCAAGGAACAGCATAATGATACCATACTCCACATAATGAAGATTGGGGGAAAGAAAGTAATGGATCATTTTGAGAAGTGAATGTCTTGAGCTGGAAAGAAGCCTCTCTGTTATATTCCAGCAAGCCTTTTGACTGACCCTTATTGGATGGGCCATTGCCATGGGGATGGAAAACCTAGCTGGCCACATCTGGGTTCCTTGACCTCAGATGACTCTTAGGAGGCAGTACCAGCCCCAGGAACTGAGAGTGGGGAGGAGGCCCAGAGTCCTCCCCCCCACCCCCACAACACACACACACACACACACACAATGCCTGAGATTCTGTTACAGAGGATTGGGGAAAAGAGTCCAATTCACTCCTTCCTTTCTCCATGTCCCATTGCATACTACATAGTGACAGAAACACCCACAAAGTCCATGTAAGTGAATATCTATACAAATGTTAAGCAGTGAAACCCCACAGACTCCTCAGACTCTGATGGTCAAGTAGAGCTGTTGGAAAAGAGGTCATTGCAGCTCAATATTGTTTTCCATTGCCAGCAGCAGAGACTAGAAAGAAAAAAAAAAGGAGTTTGAAGAGATAGATGTGGTCAGGGTGTGACATGAGTTAATTCACAGGCAACTTTCCAGAAGCCCAGGAACATCTACCCTTATATCTGATTGGCCACATCATGCTGCAAAGAAGCCTGGGAAGTGTAGTCTTTTATCTTTTGGCCTTGCCTCCCAGAACAAAACCAATGTTTCTTTACTGAAAGAGAAGTGAATGTTATTGAGGGGCAACCAGCAGTCTCAACTCACCAGCTCTGTTACCTGATGATCTGAATTATCTCACAGTTTTAAAACAGATCATCTCTATGTTGATGAGTTAGAAACAGAATGCTTTTCCCCCAATGGTTGGTTACTAGTTTTAGAAACTTATTCCAAATGGAATCATGTAATGAGCAACTATTCCAAGTTAGCTTTGATTACATAAAATAATCCTTAAGACCTGTTTATCTGCCTACAAAGTCAGAAAAAGGCATGTAATTACCACACTCATTCTGTTATATGCACATCACTTCACTTTCAAATGTTAGATTATGTGTACAAAACCAGGAGACATGTGCTGATAGCTACACGTTCAGAGCCAGGAGGCTGAGGGGCAGGAGAAACCAGGATTGGTTTCCAGTGACCTGTCAGGAGTTAGAAACAAAAGTCAGAGACTGAACATGGATTGCTGAGGTTGTGGTTCGTGGAAAACATGCAATGATGGATAACATGGCCCAGAGCATAGGGGCAGGGGATGGGCTGGGCTAGACAGGGATGGTAAGAGCAGCCTGAGTAACCACCAGGACATGGCTGTGGGCATACACCCTGCTCCCACCTGCACAGGCTGGGACAACCCTGTGCAGCCTGCCTTGTCTTCTACTACCCACAAGAGAGCTCAGAGAGGGAGGCCAAGGCCCAGTGTTAACAAGTAACTGGTCCTAGGGCCTGCAATTCTGAAGTGGTCTCCTCTTCGGGCTCATCATAGGGGTGAGAAGTTTACAGATCTGAGAGGTATGATGTCAGATAAGCTTGTTACTATTCTGACCAGCTAGTGCCCTAGGACTGCGATGGTCCATGCATGAGTCAACTTGATTGGGCCAGGGGTCATTTGGCTACATGTTATCATGGATGTGTCTGTGGGGTGTTTCCAGATGAGATTAGCATTTGAATCAGTGGAGTCGGTAAAGCAGATGGCTCTCCCCAATGTGGACATTATCTTCCAATCCCCTGAGCATCTGAAAAGAACAAGGGGCAGAGGGAGAGAGAATCTGCCCTTTCTCTGCATGACTGCTGAGCTGGGATGCAGTTTTTCTCCTGCCCATAGACTCAGACCAGAACCGTATCACCAGCCCCTGGGTCTCCAGCCTGCCAGTCACTGATTGTGGCACATTTCATCATTATGTAAGGCAATTCTTCATAATGAACAAGTACATAAATATAATATATATTACATACATAATATACACTGAGTGGCAGATTATTATGATCTCTGAAAGCATAATAATCTGGCCACTCAGTGTATATACTATATAATAAAAGGCTAATATGCAAATTGTCCCCTCGACCAGGAGTTCGACCAGCAGGCAGGCTGGCCAACCGCACATGTCCCTCCCCCTGGCCAGGCTGGCCGGACCCCACCCATGCACGAATTCATACACCAGGCCTCATACCTATACATATACACACACACACACACACACACACACATACATACATAACACACACACACACTGAGTGGCCAGATTATTATGTGTTCAGAGATCATAATAATCTGGCCACTCAGTATATATTACCAATTAGGTTTGAGAGTCACTACTCAAAAATCACCTTGTACTGTGAGCCTGTTTTTTGTCAGTAAGAGGAAGATAGTAAGCCTGTGTGTTTGGAAGTGGTGAAGTGAGCTTGCAAAAGGCCTGCTTTCCTCATACAAGGATGAGGAAAAAGAAGCTAGCTTATGTGCCCTGTGCCTTCCTTGTCCTTGAATGGGTAGCATAGTCAGTTGAATAGTGTTGCTCCAAAGCTCATGTCCACCCTGAACCTTAGATGTGACTTTATTTGGAAGTAAGATCTTTGCAGATGTAATTAGCTACATTTACCTGAAGTTGTCTTGGATTTGAGTGGGTCCTAACTCAATGACTGGTGAGGGAAATTTGGACACAGACACAGGAGAGAGTACAGCGTGAGGATGAAGGTAGACACTGGAGTGATGTGTCAAGCCAAAGATCACCCAAACTTCCAGCAGGTGCCAGGTGCTGGGAGAGGCAGGAAGAACCCTCCTCTAGAGCCTTTGGAAAGAGCGTGGCTTTTCGACACCTTGATTTCAGACTTCTGGCACCCAGAGTTATGAGAGTAAATTTCTATTGTTTAAGCTTCCCAGTTTTGGCACTTTATCACGGCAGCCCCAAAGCACCATTCCTGAGGTGTGCTGGGTGCATGGCATAAGGGCCAGAGACAAAGGCACTGATGAAATGGGATGGGAAGGCTGCAGTTTCGCTGTTTGCATTTAAAATGTTTTACTCAAGGTTCAAACAGATGCCTTACGTGGGCAGGTGACTGGGTGGCCCCCACTGTTGATCAGGTGTGTCAATCAGGTGCCATGGTGGTTCATGGAAGAGGTACCTTTAGCACTTGTGGGAATGGAACCCCACAGCAGCTTCAGGCACAGAGAGGGGGCATGGGTGAGGCCAGATCCTGGAGGGAACGGGAGAGGAAAGCCAGCCCTGCCGTGCTGGACAAGGTCCACAGGTTCTCCTCCCCAGCTCTTCAGGCCACTAGATGAGTCATTTATAGATGATGAGCTCACTCACAAAGAACCCCCTAAGTCTCTGCAGCCTCACCCTGCTGATTCCAGAGGCCCAGACACACTCTGGCTCCCAGTCAGCGGGAGGTAGAGCTGGCCCTGTTCACATCTCCAATGAGATCCTTAGGGCCTGTCCGGGGTATTAGCAGGAGTGCATCATGTTAAATATCTTCATTTCATCTGCACCGCATTTGTAAAATGATCCAGAGCCAATTGTGCATCGTCACTTTCAAAAGTTAAAACACTGATTTTCTAAAAAAATATTTTATTTATTTTTTAAATCGAGTAATTTTTTAGGACCCTCAATCTAATATTAAATCATATGCTAAGTTTTCTATGTCCTTGCAGACACATTCAGCATCATAAAAGACAGGAAATACTTCTTCCAGGCCCAAACTGGATTCGGCTTTAAGAAAATAGCATGATAATTCGAGTCAGAACATGGGGTGGCTATTATGGAAGTTTCTGAGTTATTTCAACAAGGATATTTCATATGCAACAGTGATAATACACAGAGTTGTTTATTCCACATCAAATTCAAACAAAACGTTGTTTCTTTTGCCTGTTAGGATTTGTTTTGGAAAGAAGGATAGTCATAAATAAATCACAGTATTAGGGATTTTAAATCAGTACGTTAAAACTAAATTGCATTTCATAGGCTTTAAAAGATGAAGCTCTGTTACTGGAGCCATAATTATTAAAAATTCAACTTGCACCCCAAATCCTGTGCTCCCATAAAGATGCAATATTTCTCTTTGATTTTTTAAAAATATATTTTATTGATTTTTTACAGAGAGGAAAGGAGAGAGATAGAGAGTTAGAAACATCGATGAGAGAGAAACATTGATCACCTGCCTACTGCACGCCCCCTACTGGGGATGTGCCCACAACCCAGGTACATGCCCTTGACCGGAATTGAACCTGGGACCTTTCAGTCTGCAGGCCAACGCTCTATCCACTGAGCCGAACTGGTTTCGGCTCTCCTTAATTTTTACTTTTCACTGCAGGTTACTCATACTATGGGAATCAAGTCCAACGACATTTAGGTTTCTTTGTCTCACAGTTGACACTATATCATCATCAAAATCACACTGGTTTAAAAAAAGTGATGATTAAACATCTTACTTTACAAGTAGATGTAACAAGTGTTACATAATGTCACATATCTATTACTAAGAAGGCCTGTTTCCTGTGACCAAAGAGAATAACCTAATTTGAACTAAAAGAACAGAATAGGATTGTTAAACAATCCTTTGCATTTTAAGCAACATTTAATTAGAAACACACTTGAACCACCAAAATGATAAAAATCCAAGAGATTAAAATTTGAGTGTCAATTATCATAAAATTCATCATTGTAATTCTTATTAAAACTCAGTGTTTAGATAGGTAATGATTTTATAATATGCCAATTTGCATGAGGAGCCCGGAGATGGCTTATTATTTCGATTCCACACAATTACAATTCCAGCTCCATATATCAGAGCTCTTAGCAATGTAAAATCACTGCGCTAATTAATAAGCCATTTACTGACTGCAGCTAGTTATGGTGGTCCTGCAGCTGACCTCGCGGAGAACGAGCCATCTCTGAAGTGCCTGTGTGTAGCTACAAACATAATGATGTGCCAGGAGGGAATCATTAAAAATAATTTACACAAGCCTTCATTTACAAGATCTTTTGATAGCATGCTTCCCCCGGAGTTTAGATCCACAGTGCAACCCCTACCATTTGGAAAGTGCCAAGCAGGGGAGTGAAGGAGGATACCTAAGTGGTTAATTAAGAGCCATTCGGACGCCACAAGAGCCTCCTGAAAAATCCCTCTGATGTCTGCTGTGTCAAATGTCTCTCACAGGAAAAGCCACAAGAGGCAACAGCCATCACAGGCTAATTACTGGGGACGAGGAGCAGCTGAGAATGGTCAGCCACAGAGCCTGAGCCGCCAGCACCCGAGCTCAAGATTGAGCAGAGCAATCTTTTGTGTTGCTGGACTGGAGAGGCAGGGTGATGAGCAAGTGCAGGGATGGTAGATGATGGAGCTGTTACAGGATGGACCCTAGAAAGACAATGGCCAGGCATGATGACAGCACTTTCAACTTTCGAATTTCCCCCTAATTGTTTCAGAAAAGAAGTGCAAGGAAATAAGTCTTCAGAACAGGGACTTCTTTAGATTCATTCTTAAGGAAATCAAGCAGACACATAGCAAGTATTTCACAAAAGCCATTGAGATAACCAGAGACATAGCTTCAGTGAGGTGTGTGTGTGTGTACACTAATGTACATGTACACGACACAGCAGAACAAAACAAAACATACAGAAAAGTTCGAAAGACCTTTGAGTCAGACAAAATGCATACTGGTTGGTGTGCAAATAATTGCAGGATCGCTGTGACTTGATATGGTCAAGCGACAGGAAGCTGGTTGCACAAGTGGCAGAGAGCTGACTGAGGACACAGTATGTAACTGTGGCCGTCAGAGGGAAAGGGAAATGGGCAAAAGGAAGCCAGAAGTTAGCACTCTTATCATTAAAAAAAAAATAGAAAGTGGTTCTTTAAAAGCCCAAAGATGTGAACGGGCATCTGACTGGTTAGGAGGAAGATGCCCCCAATGCACAGTGACCAGTGACAGGTGATGGGGTCCAGTAGTATGCATCTGATGGGACAAGCTATTCCAACATGTAAATCACTAAGTGTTCATGCTTAGCTTTCAGCCCTTCATCCATGTACTGGCAAGAAGGTTTGGAAGCACTCACCCCTGAAAGATTTTGTTCAGAAATTGGTCAACCACTTGCATCTGATTCAGGAAGAATGTGTGGATCCAGAGTGTGGGTCTGGATGTGAAGCTAATAAGTAAGCATGGTGCTCAGTGTTCATGATGGACCTCCATCCGTATTAACTGTTTATTTCAGAAGGAACATACTGTCAGGACCAGGGACCCTAGGCCTCTGGAGGCATTTAGGGTACGGAAATAAAAGCACGTTATGCTAGTCTTTAAATAACATGTGTGGGTTTCCCAGGCTAAACTCTAAAAGCACTTGTCTTGAAAACGCTGATAGGTTTATGTATGTCATTAACTGTTGTGAAGTTCGTGTGAAGACGAGCTCAGGCATTTAACTGCAGAATTTTCATTGTAATCCCAGTCTTTTAACACTGGCTTTTGCCATGGAGAAGAGATTCAAATTTAAAGCATCCTTTGAAGTCCAGGCAGTCATCTCCAAGACAAAAAGAAACAAGACAAAAATCAGCCCATGGCCTGGGTGGAATTAACGCCCAGCTTCACAGCAGGGGGACTGCACATGACAGCCCTTGCGTCTCATCAAGCCCTGCTGGACGTGCAAAGACACAAGTGTATTTAACCAATTAATTCATGTACTTATTCTTCTAGATTATTGTAAGGTGGCTGCATACCTACCTGAAGCAACTGAGAATTATTCGGGTGCAATAATCCAGTTGGGTTTGGTATGGACTTTATAATAAAAGGGGAGGAAAACACATGGAGATAGTGTGTACCTAATCCATGTCGTCTTCCATTGACGGGGGATGCCTGGGAAACAAGACTGCAACAGGCAGGCATGAGCCTGATGCTCAAAGCTAAAATCCAGCTGCCGAATCCCTCCTGACCACTTTCCCACATAACTTTCTATATCAGGAGAGCAAAAAAGAAGAATCCCTCAGAAAACAAATGCCAAATAAACAGGTGGTTGAGAGTAAGTGTCACTTTCAATGTGGAAATATCGGTTAGATCCAGCCAAGGAAGTAAATAGAAACAATTCACCCATAACCCGAACAAAAAGAAAAGAAAAGCCAAAACATCAGAAATTTTTGGCAGCCAATATAAATAATTTTAATTAAGATAATTCCCTAACCAGTGGAACCCGTAAGCCATGTGTCTGCTGAGAATAGTATGTTCACATTTTTAAAAATTACATACCGTTTTGCTTGAATATTTTATTTGCCTTTCAAAAGGCAAATAAAATATTCAACACATTAAGGTTTCTATAATTTTAGCCACCATCTCACCACATTGGTGATTGAAACTGTATTTCCCAGTTTTCTGGGTTACAGTGTCTGACAGCTCTTACAGGTCAGTTTACCGCTAACTTTATGCAATTACTTTGATATTGCTAGCAGATATGTGCAGGCCCACACTGCAACGTACTTTCAATTACATGAAAAAATAAATTATTGCATATAAATATCAATTTGATCTACGAAATTAAAAGAAAAGCTAAGTGATACTGGTGAGTCTCTTAATTTGTATTCGGAGTAATTATTAGCCATTAAGTCTGTCTATAATCAATGTAGAGAAGACAGGCTGAAAAATGTTTAAACATTTAGTTTGTGTTTGTGTTTGCTTATTTATGTAGCCCAGAAAGAAAATTCAGTGTGGACTGTTACCAGTAATGTGAGCTCTTGGTTACCGAGTTCGGCAAAGAAAGAATTCAGAGCCAAGAACTCTAACGCAATAGGAAGTTTATTTAACATGCCAAACCAAAGTATGCTCGAGGAGAACATTCAAGTGGGCTGCTCAGAATGCTGCCTTGGCCTTTTAGAGAGAAAGTCACAGACTCAGACGAAGTGAGCCAGTTGGGCTGTGTGGACTCAGGAAACAAGTTACAGAGGCAAAAGAAGGGCCCTTAGAGCTTAGGAGAAAGAAAACAAAGATACACACCTGGAGAAGAAAAGCATGGGCATCTTCTAGAGAGAACAGGCATTCGGTCCTTTGTCTTAAGCATTTTTTATCTGTTTTCTAAAGGCAGGAATTTGGGGGGCCGCTCTCAGGGAGGGATCTCAATAGAATATGCATCAGCTTTCAAGGTGTGTCCTTTAATATGCTGATTGTCAAAATGAGCATATAGGGTCAGGGTTAGGGTCTTTACTGATTGGTCGACACTAGTAGTGGGTCATTGGTCATTGCATCTGGTCCTGATGCTAGCCATGATGTAGCTTCATCTGTTTTGCTGCTTTATTGGGTCTGGAGCTGAAACACAACAGAGGTCTAGATGTTATCTCTAGTTTACCAAAACTCTATCTCTGTGGTCAAAAGACCCTGGGCTTTGTTCCTAAGATTATTTAATGGTGATCAGAACCTCATTCTCATGAGGGCTTAATGCTTAAAGGAGTGGTTGTGCCAGGGAGAAGGAAACAGGTGAGCCAGGTGCTAGATGAGGCCAGTTTGAATCAGCGGTCTCGATTTCCCCATTCCACTTGTCAAGGAATTTTCCCAGATTCTTACTGTCCTACTTCAGGACGAGTCGGGGAGATGGATACTGTTCACTGAGAGAAACTCTTTCTAAAGAAAATGTATAGGCCAGCCAGCATGCTCAGTGGTTGAGCATTGACCTATGAACCAGAAGGTCATGTTTCGATTCCTGGTCAGGTCATATGCCCTGGTTGAAGGCTTGATCCCCAGTGTGGAGCATGCAGGAGGTAGCTGATCAATGATTCTCTCTCATCATTGATGTTCCTATCTCTCGCTCTTTCTCCCTTCCTCTCTGAAATCAAAATATATTTTAAAATGTACAAAAAAAAAAAAAGAAAGAAAGAAAAGAAGAGAAGAGAAGAAGAAAGAAAAAAAAAAAGAGGTATAAACCCCTCACCTGGACAGTACAGCCATCATCTCACCTTCTGATTCTCTCCCACAATGAAGGACACTAAGTACTTTCCAATTATTTTGTTAGTATTTCCAACCAAGTTCATCTTGAATTGTGTGGTTTTCAAAAGCTGATGTTTTGGTCTAAAAAATGTCCTTTTTCCCCTGAAGCAGCCCCAAGCCCATTGCCAGGCTTTTTCCAGAGGTCAATCTTCTTCAGGGGAGACTTGGAAGTGGCTGGTCTCAGGAGAAAGAAACCAAGCAAGCCCTCCAGGAGGGGGCGTGCCCTGCTCCCCAGAGGGTGGCTCTCAGCTGACCCCCTGCTTCCCAGTGAGCTCAGGACCACCTGAATCGTGCCTGAGACCGAAGGATCCGCCGTCCTCCAGGGGTGCAGACAGACTTCAAAAAGTTGCAATTAAATGGGAGCAGCAGAGATTACAGGGCGATATTAACTATCATTAAGTGATTCTGTGTGAATGAGCCAAGCATGCCTTCCCACGTCTAGCTGAAAAGGCCCCTCAAACCTGCAAGTTTAGAGGTAATTTGGTAAATACCTGTACTTGTTGGGGTATTTGTCTGACAGACAGACCGCATGTATCACCTTCACAAAGACATCAATGTGGCTAAAAACTCAGCGCTCCCATTGCCAAGGGACAAGCGCCAGCCTGTCATGCGAAACCACACAGATCATCCCAAGAAGGGAGGCGGCGCCTGTCTGCCCTGCTTTAAAGAAATTAGCTCAGTTTTCTTAAAATAATAAACAGAGGTTTCTGGACTTGAGAGACCCGCTCACTGACATTGCATGTAAGCTTTTGATCTTTTGTTTTCAGTTTGAGCATGACACGATATTGGCAACAGAAGGAGACTGCTCCCGGGGAAGGGAAGGCTCAGCAGAGGGCACTGTGCAAGGCCACAGCCACGGTGCCTCTGCACAGGCAGGCTCACGGCTGCTTGCCGGCGACTCCTGCATGTCCTGGCTGCATCTGCCCTCAGTGGACCCAAGCATGGCTATCCTGATCTCTGACCTCTGACAGTCCCTGGAAGCTGACGCAGGGGGAGCCCACTCAGGGACAGCAGCCAGGACGCATCCCAGACTGAAGTCTGGATACTGGGACGCAGGTGTGGGGCTGGGAGAGATGCTCAGCATTGCTTATCGCATGCACTGACTTTAAAAGTCACTTGAAATTATTTGATTGTACTTTTGAGAGGAAGTCCGTCTGTTTTCAGAGCCACAGAGTTGAGAACTGCAAACATCTAAAAATTTAACTTGCCAACTTGAACACTGGCAATACACTCCATTAAAAATGTATTACAAAGCAGTCGCACAAATGAGGTCTTCTGACAATGGGTCTGCTATGGAAGCCACCGCCCATCTTTTCCTAACGCGGTTTACACCTGATCCAGGTTAATTATTAAACACATTTCATTAAACACATACTATGTTTATGAATGCAGCCCTAGTGATGTTGGTTTAATTGGAAGACATGGGGCAGCCATTTTTATTTCCTTTCACTTTTATAATTAGCATTCAATTCATGCCCTCTTAATGAGATGAAAATGAAAGTTTCCACATTTAATACCGTGTTTTCATGCTTGCCACGCTTCAGAAGTTTTCCTGAATAAACACCGGTATCAATAAGCCGCCAGAAAGGGCTTCCGTCAGGGGCAGGGGATTCGTGTGCAAAGCTCCCGGGCTGCCCGTCTTGGGAAATGGGAGGGCAGGGACGGCCACTGGGAGAGGTGCCCTCGCAGCCCCACTGCCTCCTGAAGAGAAGCCAGAGCGACCCTCAGATCATGTCACCGCCCGTGTGTATCTCTTTTCCAAGACACTATTTCCTTTTGCTATTTTCAGTGAAAATTAATGAAGTATTTTCAGTCCATTAATAATTGGGCTTTCACCAACAAAGAAAAAAAAAAAAGAGCTCAAACCCAAAATTAGCACATCACTCTGTAAATTCATAATGATTTTCTCAAAAGACATAGTCCCTCTTTGGTTTTGGATCCCCGCTACATAGACTGGCCTCAGTGTGAAGGTCACTGTGCTCATCAAGAAAAAGGGTCCTTTCCCATATGTGCCCACCCTGCACCCTGAAAGCTATAGTTCTTACCATTCTGTCATTACACACAACCAACTTCAAAACTATGTTCTCCCTTGTTAAATCTAACTAAAATTTTTGCATGGTTCGGGGGGGTTGGGGGGGAAACAGCACTGTCTAACAGCTTAAATTCAGAGAAGAGCCAAGATACTGTGGGTGTTTTTTTTTTCTTTTTCATTTTATGGTGAAGAGCCCTGATGACCCACTATCGGGACTGAACTGCAGAAAGATGAACTGGAGGACAGAGTCAAGTGCAGTGTGTGGTTGGATTTCTTTTTTCTAATGAAAAAAAAAAAAAAGAAAGCAGTTATTTTTAGGACGCCAGCCACTTGCCTCGGGGCCCAATGGCTGCCCAGGAACATCCCCACACCACACTGGCTTTTCCATTTTCCCCCTAAGTTTGCCCCCAGGTTGAGAAAACCAAAAGATCCATAGCCAATTATTTTTAATTTGTTTCTAATATTTCATCAGGACATAAAATAGTAACCAAAATAATAGCTCTTCCCCGTCCTCTATGTGGAAAAGAAGATACTGGCCAAAAAAAAAAAAAAAAAAAGAATGCCCTTCTCTCTTTTCCAAATCACCATGCAAATAATTTCTGTGGTGAATTGCATTGGCCACAGTGCCATGACAGTAAAATCAGGAGGGACACCAAGATGACTGCTGCTCCAGGTGACAATTTTGCTAAAGACAAGTGTCTCCCCTCATTTAAGTTATGAAAATATATCCAGCAAGTGCCCTTATGAGGGCTTAACGATATTCAGGGTACAATTGTTAATGTCAAATGTAGCATCTTGTGGTTATCCAGTTATAAGGAAACAGGTACTACTGATTGGGGTCAAGGGCTAGTTAGAAAATTAATATAAACATACTTTTCCAAACAATTGTTTTCAGTCCTAGCATCATATGTGAGCATGTTTTAGAAGGCTTGCTTGTGATTAATAGCTTAAGAAAAGACACCTCAATTCTTAATGCACACAAATAGCATTTTCCTTCTCAGGCACATGCGCAAATTAAACGCAGCGATGAGGGATATGTGTGAAGGCAAAGGCAGTTTATTTTGTCTAAAGGTGAATAAATTCTGAGGGAACATCAGTCTAATTAATTCCTTGGCATCACATGCACAAAATGACAGCACTTTTTATTTTCAAGCAATTAAGAAGTCACTGTGTAGGAAAAAAAAGTAAACATTTAAATCTGCCTTTTTATTCATTCACTTAACACATCTCTTTGGAGAGTATCACCACACACACATTCTACTGTGCTAGGTGTTGAGTGAGACACAAATTGGACAAGCTATGTTTCTTCCCCTATAAGAGAGGAAAATTGTACACACACGCACACACAGAACCATGTGTATATACCACATGAGACTCTATCTGAAATTGCTGGCAGTGGTTATTTCTGAGTTGGGTATTACAGGTGGTTTTCACTTTCTTCATTTTGTGTGGGATTTTTAGTGTATTAGTAATGCTTTCTCAACTGGAAGATAGCAGGATAATAAGTACTGTTTTTAAGAGTGTGGTTCTGTGAATATGCAGTAGGAGTGACAATGAGGAGGATGATGTCCGGGGTGGGGGACAGGGACCTGCACAAGTACGCATCCAGTGCTCAGTGCCGCTGGAAGTCGTACAGGATAGGAGGAAGATAGAAACTGGGTGTCCGTGGGGAGGGTCTGAGGCTAAGCCAAGGAAGTGAGGTGCTTCATATAAGTCACAGAACTGTGAATAGAGTACACAAGGGCAATTCCTTCTCAGAATCATATTTTTCCTCCATTATTTGTGATTTCATTGATGGTCACTTTCCAATTTGACTTTCATATTTTTCTTAAGGTATTAAGTCCCAAAAGGAATGATGTCTACCAACCTCAAAGTAAAATAAAAACTAAAATTTCAAATCCAAATTAGACTTGTCAGCAAACTCTGTCTGGGTGGCTCAGTTGGTTGGAGAGTTGTCCTGTGTACCACAGGGTTATGGGTTCGATTCCCAGTCAGGCACATACCTGGGTTGCAGGTTCGATCTCCAGTCAGAGTGCATACAGGAGGCAACAGATCATGTTTCTTTCTCAGATTGATGTTTCTCTCTCTCCCTTACTCTCTCTCTAAAATCAATAAAAACATATCCTTGGGTGAGGATTTAAAAATAATAATGAAATAAAACAATCAGCAAAAATGATCTGAACAAATTCATTGTCCTTTCTCACATTTAAGTGTATTCTTAATGCACATAACTTAACATACTTATATTTAAATATATTTTTAATATATTTTTGTTGATTTCAGAGAGGAAGGAAGAGGGATAGAGGGATAGAAACGTCAATGATGAGAGAGAATCATTGATCAGCTGCCTTCTGCATGCCCCACACTGGGGATCGAGCCCCAAACCCATGCATGTGCCCTGACCAGGAATTGAACCATGACCTCCTGGTTCATAGATCAACACTCCATCACTGAGCCATGGCAACCGGACTTTAAATGTACTAGTATTATTAATTTCCTTTTTCATATTTAAAATAAGTCTCTCTCTCTCTCTCTCTCTCTCTCTCTCTCTCTCTCTCTCTCTCTCTCTCTCTCTCTGTGTGTGTGTGTGTGTGCGTGTGTATGTGTTTCTGTGTCTGTTTCTCTCTCCTCTTTTTTCCTCTCCTCTCCTCTTCTCCCTCTCCCCTTCCTATTTCTCTACCTGCTTTGACTTTGGAAGGAAAAATAAGCTATCTGAAGTAAAAGACATGATATTTTAATTGTTCACAAACACTGTTAATAAATGTTGCCCAGAAATTACAATTGCATCCACCCTGACCTAGCCCAATACTGAAAGGATCTATACATGACAGGTGTCAAATGATTGTCTTGGAGACACACTTGTACATAAATCGTGATGGCATCCTTAACCTATGAGGGCTCTCTCCTCCAATGCCAACATTATGACTGAATTTCAGTAGAGTCCTAAACAGTTGTTGGGATAAACTGAAATCAAATGCATCTCAAGGGATGAGCAGATGAGCAGCACCAGGGGGTGGGGAGGTAGGAAGGTGGGGAGGGGGCAGGGGGGGCTTGGGGAGATTGCATTTTAAGAGGAAGGTAAACAAGAACCTAGATGAGGGTGACATTAAATGCTTTCAAATATTGAGTTTAGTAAAAATAAAAGCTCAATTAGTTTTTATTCCAAGAAAGTATCCAGGGCACACCTGCTTTTGGCAGCTTTACCTAGATTCCATGTACAAGGGGAAGAGATTACTGTTTCTCAAGTAGAAAATCAAGGGACTGCCAAGGTATCTGTCCCACTCTCTCCTGGGACCTGACCCAGCATCAGGTGTCTCCGGAAATTCCAGGGGACCTGCTTGCTTAATTCGGTCTCCATCCGTGGCTTTCCTCCACTGACATCATTACCAATCTAATCAAAGGTCTCTTATTCCGTTGACTTCTCAGGGTTTTGGAGGACAACCATATATTTATACAGGCTTTATATAGCTTTAAATCTCAGTATGTCAAGCACGTTGGAATGAGTAAGTCACAATTTTCTTAAGAATAACCTGGAAGACTTATAGAGAATTTAAATATTGAGATTCAATCTGAAGGTATAGTGTCTTTTACCCTGTAAGCTCCTTTAAATCATATAATGAATGCAGTCATGGAAAGTAGAATGCCGATATGCGCTGCCATGCCTCTTTTAATCTACACGTGCTTTTAAATAGTGTTTCCTGAGAATCTGTTATTTGGTGAAATTCGTTTTGGGATCAAGAATAAGTATCTTCCAGGATCCGTTGTCATGATGTCAGGCATGTTTCTCATTAGAAGAGGTTTTATCAGCCCCATCTCCCTCCATTGTTACAGACTATATAAATAATAATAAAATAATAATAATGATGATGATACAGGCATAGATCATGCTAATAACCTGTGCAATATTTCCCACTTCAACATGAAACACTGATTGTCCATGAGAAAGAGAATAATTAAAAATACAGAAGCAAAGTGAGACCACGTGAATAAGGAAACACATTTCTGGCAGTTAGCAGTGAGATAAAATCTTTCCCTTCTAAGTTTGGTTCTTAGTATCACTACTAGTATGTTAGCCTCCTAATCCTGGAAAACCAGGGATTATAATGTGAGTATTTAAAAACGGGAAAAGTAGCAAGCTTTCAGGGGCATAGTGACTTGTCCCGCCACACCCCACTAGAAACAAAGCCACATGATACCATATTTATTCATTTGTTTATTCCACAGCATTAAGTGAACACCTATTATGTTCACACATTTTGACAGACACTGTGGAAAATGAAAGCGGTCCCTCTTTGATGAGCATAAAGTAAGATATACATGCATTTATCAAATAATGGATCCCAAAGGATGTATCTGACAATCAAGTTACACAACGTTCAACGTCTTCATTCACGGACAAAGGAAGCTGAGCAGTTGGTGATAAATGTCTGGTACAACAATTTAGAGATATTAAATGGTGGGAATATTCTCTCTAATTTTTGAAAGTTTCCTTTTTATTTAAGCCTACATAGTAATAAGTCATTCAGAATGGACTGTCTCCTCTTCATCTTGAAAGAGTAAATAATTTTCTTTCAACAATTGGACTTGACTCTCCAGCCTCAGAAAGCATGTCACTGTTGTCTCATGGGCTCTGTGATGAACACGGGCATCCAGGGCACCAGGAACGTCCTGTGCGGCGGCCACAGGTGGCCTCCCCGCCAGCTGCAGCGCATGGGCATGTTGCACGCTTGCAGCAGTGCCGGGTGCACTGAAACACCGTGCAGAGGCCGCTCCCTGCTCCTTCTCAGCTGTGCTTCCTCAGAGTGGTTACTGGTGACATCAAAGCCTCTTTAGAGAAGAAACAGAGTAAACACTTCAGATCACCCTGTGACTCGAACGTGCAAGGTTTTCAGTGCTAACTGCACACCAGTCCGATGTGTCCAGTGAGGTTAAGGTTTTGTTTTTTGTTTATTTTTTACCTTAAAAATGTTAGGGACTGGGGTGGGTGGGCCCTGGGTAACTTGGCCGATGGTTTGTGCATCAATAACAAAACCTCTGTCCACCTCCTCTGTGTCCCTGCCCAACACAAAAGACAGAGGTCGAGGCGAGACGGCACAAACTGGGATCAATTCCATAAGCTCGAGAAGAGGGGAAGAAAATAAAAGTTTGACAGGAATTTATAAATACAGCCTTGGTTAAGTATATCATCACTCATAACACCATTAAATCTATTTCAATAAACAAAAACATGCTTTACTTATTCCAGGAATTCTTTGTGAAAGGAAAACATTATGTGAAAAATAAAGTGTTATTGCAAACACAGTTAAAATCTGGAGTGAGGTTCTGAATAAACAAATGAAATCGCAATGGAATATAGTGTGCCTTAGAGCCATTTCTTGACAAAACAGTCATCTTATTTACACGCTTCACAATACCCCACCATGGATGTCGACGGAAAAAAATAAGGAGAAAAATAATTAGCATATTAATCTTTTTTATGCCGCCATCTTTCAGATCCAGAAGACCATGGTGTAATTTAAATCTAAACGCTTTCCTGGCATTAGAATTCATTTTAGATGGGTCAATTGTTCCATAATAAAGGGATAGAAGGTGTACTTCATGCAAGAGATTTATGTTTGCCATTTGTTCATATTCATGTGCGACTGAATACCCTCAATTCAAATGGTGATGGCTGTTCATATCAGTCGGGCGCCAGCCACACAGATCACTAACCGGCAGCAATGAATTTCATTTGCAGGACAAAAAATACGGCGAAATTAACTCCAACAGTTTATTGATTTTTGCTTAACAGAAGCCAGTATAACAGCTCTATTGCCCTCATAATGATTAGTGACAAAAGTTTAATTAAGCAATTATGAAGCCAATAATAGAGTTGTCTGGCCCGCGCAGCTCCAGCCGCTCAGGACTTATCTCCCTCCTGCACATCAGAGCAGCCGGAATGTGCTTGAGGAGATTAATGCTGAGAACACAGATGCCTACTTTAATTCTGCTTCACCATGCCGTTTGAATGGAGCCGGGAACACAAGCTCCCTTTATCAAATTACAAGTCCGCTTTTCATGAATATGTAGTTTCAAAAAAAATCTAGTTGTGGCTTCAAGGTGTAATTATAAAGACATACAACAAAAATGACACACAATTCTGTCTTCGTAATCCCTGCTATGAAATATGCATGATAATGTATTACTGAATAAAGACTTAACAATGTTCTAAGAGGCTTTGCCATTGTACGGTTATCCAAACAATTGGCAGCCTTTTCCAAATGTTATGTGAGATATTGTCTGACCTTACATCTTTGTTTTTCTGCCTCTTAAATGTATTGTTTCAAGCTTATTGTATTGTTATTTGTCCATAATGCCATTAAACCTGTCTTATCTGTTTGTAAGAATTCCCAATTTATTATGTATGCTTAAATATGGTAATGTGAAAATGTGAGCTCCTTCCCCGCATTAATCATTTCATAAAATATACACCGTGTCCCGGAACCTGCAAACCTGCAGAGACAGAGGCATCTGGGCTGCTCTCCCCATCCTGACAGTTCCGCACGCACTGCCTTGCAAGAAGCTTGCTTCGTGCACGTTCGAAATACCTTCACTCTCGAGAAAGAATCTGATTTTTTTTTTCTGCCTCTGATGAAGCAAAGGATCTTGACCAATTTGCTGGCCCTTTTTTATTCCTCCAGAAAAAGAAAAGGCTGCAGCATCTCCTTAAAGAAAGAAATCATTTATCCTCCTGCCACCCTGCAGAAACTCATTTGAGAGGAGGAAATAAAACACCAATATGTATGTAGGTAAATACGTAGGTCTAGAAAGCCTATTTTCAAACTTAATATGTGACAACCTGAATTGCTACATTTCATTTAATAAAACATAAAGCAAATTCACCCGTGGGTTTTTGTCACTAATAAAATGTGCCTTATCTAAATGATTGGGATTTATTTTATCAAAATCCCCTGAAAACACATTTGTCTTCTTGGAACTGCCTAGAACAGCTGTTTCTGTATAACAAGCAGCAGCTGGGAAAAGTCAGCGAAAGGTTTCTGGGCGGCCTTGTGACTGCCCACTGCCTATTTCCTTCCCCAGCCGCCGCCTGAGACAACCTGTGTCTCGCTGGTGACAAGCACGGTCCTCGTGGGCAGAACACCTCAGTGTGGCCCAAGTCTTGCCTGCCGTCTCTGTGTGGTCCCCGCGCCTGTTCGGGGACTGTGGCACAGAGGATGGGTACTCACTCTCAAGCTGTACGAAGGAGGAAGGTATCCCTTGAAGTATTGGAATGAATTTATCCTCAGCTTTTTCTTAATATCAGAATGTGCCTGTTTTATTTTTAGCAATTATCCAGGTGACCTCGGAGGACTCCATCAAGGTGTGAATGGGACCCGAGTGTGCTGATCGGCAGCGGTGGGGCTGCGGCAGGATATGCTCCCCTACCCCTCAATAGTGGCATGTCCTGTAGCACAGCCTAAGTCTCAGGGTATTTAAACCTCCAGGAATTAAAGTTAAAGCAAGTTTCACAACAACAGGGCTCCTGCCTCTGAACTCCGTCTTCAGAGACAACTGTCCTGGTTTATTCCTCCAAGTTGAAAGATCAGGGCAAAGTGGATGAAATCAAGGACTTTATTTTTCACCTCTTCTCAGTTATTAATGAGAGGGGGTTTCCTCCCCAACGGGTATCCACCAAGATGATTTTAGCAGGTCTCCAATACTTGTCCACTCCACCCTCCAAGACAGGAATACCAAGACTTAATAGACCAGAAGTTGTTGTGTTGTTTTTTTAACTATTCCTTTTGAATTCATTAAGGATCATTCAACCTGTAAAGAACTGAAAGAAAATCCTAGGCTATTAGAAAGATAAAATGGCTCTTCTGTGAGGTTAAATGCCAGAATTTTCAAAATCTGCCAATGATGCTGAGCTTCTGAAAGCCTCTCTCCTAATGGACAAGAAGAAACGAGGGCCCGTGTGCCTGTGCTGTCCACAGGGAGTACCTCCCCCTGGGAAAATTAATAATAGTAACTTACACGAATGAATTTGAGAGACAGAGATTAAATTAGAATAAGCTTTAAAAGACTGCCTCGTCAAAGTAATCGTGGCTACATTTTTATCTTTCTCAAAAATCTGAATGTCAAGAATGAGTGGCCATTCAATGTCTGCAAGTTTCTCACAGCTTCCAATGGCCTGCTTCATTTGATTGCTGGATTTTGAAACATAAAGTACTGAAGCCAGTCAGTCCGTGGAGAGCAGGCTACACTCCCCATCCATTCTGAAGGTTGGGTTGGCCGCTTTTTCCACAAGCGCAGTTTGCAGGGAGCGGCACAAATAGGCCTGCTGGAGTAAATGTTTAACCATTTAATAATTAGCTCGGCCATACCTGTGACAAGTTGTGAATTGTCCAACTAGAGAATGCCATCCTAATTATTCTTTCTCAAGATAATTTACTTGTTCTGGAGACACAAAAGAACGTCAGTAATTAAGGAAAGCAAGATCTCACAGGAGCATATTATTTTGACAACAATATAGAAAAGAGCCGGTGCCTGTGATGCGGAATTTGCTGGTGGCCTTTTATTCACCAACGCAGCGTCCTGCACACAATGGTGCAGCGGTGCAGCCGTTCGCAAAACGCGACTGGTGCACACTCCGTTAGTTATCAGAGCGCTGGTAGCACAATTAAAAACCCAGGCGCATCCATTTCAAAATGGAATTGCCTGTCATGTGATAAAACTGTGCTTTCTTCCTGACGCATCTGTTTCTCTCTGATTTAGGAAATATCGGGAAGGCCTTTATCTCAGAGCTGAAATTAACAAAGAGCTCGTTTTAGCATTCTGGGTGTGGGCAGGACATCTATCGGTGACCCTAGCCTGTGCCTGAAGACCGCCTGCGTGCTTTTCATCCTCACTGCATCTTTTCACATGTATTTTTGTCCACAGTTTGTGTTGTTTTTTTTATTGCTAAGTGGTAATTAATGGCAATTTGCTCTTATTAGCAAAGGGTTCTAAAAGCAGAATGGCGATTACAATTTTATATATTCAGCCCACCACTTTCCTAGATGAATGCAAAGACATTCACCTTTTGCATATTCACTGGATTTTGTGCTGTGCGGTTCGAATGGTAAGATGAGCTTTAAATCTGCAAATTAAATATTAGGTGCCCCCTATAGTAATACATTAAGCATGATTGGCTTCGGTAATGTGGTGAGGATGTGACAGAAATTATATCAATCCAATATACTTGTTCTTGGGTTTGCCCTCCCATATTTTACTGTGAAGAGTAGCAGATGAAAAATACAACTGTTTGCTAATAGGACTCGCGTCTTGTTACAGGTGCCGATCTCCCGTTTTCCGTAACTCGCCATGATTACTTTTTTAGAGGCTTTCACTTTCCCCCAGCTGATCCTCCTCTAGTTAGGCAGCATTAATGACACTTCAGTCATCCCGGCTTTCAAGCCGAGTCCTTCCACAGCGAACAGAGAGTTGACATTTCCTGACATTTTCCCAACTAATTACAGGACAAATAATTAAGCATGTTCTCCTATGTAACAAATGAAGGCAAAAGCCGTCTGTCAGGGCTGGTGATTGATGACACTCCGGGAGACTTTATCTGATGGGTCCTGCCAGGCGATGGAGGGGAAGCAAATTTATTAGAATGAACAATGCAAATTCTGAGTCATCTTATCCAGTTATGCGCCAAAGCAATATCCATGTCAAGGTGAATGTGACAATGAAAGCAAAATATTTGCATTTTGTGGAGCAGGTTGAAGGGGAAATCAGAGCAAGAAGATGACAGGCCTAATTATTTTGGCTCATACAGGCTAGGACAGCTGTTTCTGGTGTCCTGAACAAGGCTGTCACACAGGTAACTAAATAGGTCTGCATATAAGTCTGTATCCAACACTACTGAGATGTCTACCACTAATGACCAACGCTAATGTTACTGCCATCCCTGAAAAACAGAAAATGTGTCACCGTGCACCTTCTGTGTGGCAGTCAACATTTCGCTACATAATTACTTGTTAGTGAATTAATTCCTATCTGTCAGTATCTATGCCAGTGTCATTTTTAGACCATTACAAAATTATGCCATCACTATAGCAACTGCAAGCACAGTTAAAAGGCAAAGAGTTCAGATACCCAGGAAAAGTGCCTAGTTAGGCAGGAGATAATAATGTAGAATCGAGTCACCAGGGCCATGCCTACCTTCCCAATTTTCTTTATTTGGGTTATGTGTTTGATCAATGATGATTAAACGATAATTTCAGGTTTCCCATTTTAATCCACAATGATGATTTCCTGTAATGAAAACCAGGCTGTAATAGTGTCTCTCTGAGAGAGGGACTCCCCCTACCCTGTCAAGGCAATTAAGTGGGTGCTCAAAAGTGACCTGCCCTGTGCGCATCCCAGTCCGGAGCCTGGATGCAGATGGCATGCAGTTGGAAGCTTCCTGCCTCCTTCCCTCTCTTGCCTTTTGCACAAGCAATTTCTGTTGAATCTGTATTCAGATTCCTTCCTGTTTCCTTCTGCCTTCCTTTGTGCACGTTTCTTTTGCTCCTAAGCGCTGCCACACGGAGCTTTCAGCTTCGTTCCCACTTAGCAATTCAAGATGCCATCACACAGTCCAATCACTCCTTGCTTTATTCAAATCAGCATGCCACAGGACTCAGATCCCGTCTGCATGAAGAACGATCTGCAACCTTTTGGACCCTAAATGCCCCTGGAGAAATACATTTTTAAGATGGGGAAGGGGGGAGGGAGGAAATATTATGAGTTATCAAAAAATTAAAAGTAAAAAAAAAAAATCCTTTGAATGTTAAATAGGAAAGTAGAAAATGTAAACCTACAGAAAACCAAATCTATTCTCATTGATTTTTCTTCTTTTAATTAATTAAAATGTTACCAGGCTGGGGATAAAGAGCTCCACTAAGCTACCCACATAAATTCATCATGTTTGTCTCTAAAACAAGGTCACTTTTGTTAAGTGAAAATATTTTACCGGTATATATGAAATGATGTTTGGCAGACATATGACTCAAAATGGCATCTTTGGGCCCTAGCATTTCAGTGAAAAGGTTATATAAAGAAGGGAGAATTTGAAAACAAAGATACTAATAAGGTAGGAAGTTCTTCAGAAACACCATCATTTTATTAATCGCCACCTTAATTTTTGTCTCATACTGGCTTATGGTTAATACTCCATAATGCAATGGGGAGGCAGGGATATCTGGAATGTGTTTAGATGTGTATTATTTGGTGGTCTGTTACTAATACACACAGACCAGATATCTGTCTGGGTGAGGGAATATAAGGATTGCATTAATAATTTCAAGTGACAAAGGTGACTCTCCAAACAAATAAAGATGGAATTAAAGATGATTATTCCTTAGGGAGATTGCATGTAAGCTGGCATCTGATCAGGATGAAGAAATAAGACATGTTCTAGTTTGGGGGACCTCTGAAAGCCCCCAAAGTCAAAGCATAGTACTCATTTCAGTTCACGAATGTCATTTAAGAAGAATGCCACGTTGCTTTGCCACCTGTAACATTTCAAGCAGATCACTAGAACTAAGGTAGCAAGTCTAAGCCAGGAGAAAGCCCAACTTTCAAGGCAGGCTCTCCTAACATGAAAGTAGTGAGACATTTAATCTGGGTTCTGCTTAGCAAGGTTAAGGCCGCAGTGCCTCTGGTTACCTCGGAATCCCGAATGGGAAGAAATCAATCATTTCCCTGGAAGGGCCTCTGAGAGCACTCCCTCTGACAGTGCCATTGACCGTTGTTAACACAAAGGCAACAAAGAACAGTGAGGTCTATTTTAAAGTCATACCCGATTTTGCACATGTTCGTGGTTCCCGGGCACCCCATGTACTATCTGAATGCTCATAGCAACACCATGCCTTCTTAGGCACAGGTCAATGAGCGCTGAACTTAGGAATACACTGTTTTATTTGTTTGAAATTTATTTTGCTTAAATTCCACAGATAACGACTAATCCCAAACCAATCAATTTTAAGCAAAAAATACCGTCTATTTGTAATTTGTGGAGAAATAGCTGGCAATGAGCATTAAAGGAACTGCCTAAGTTCACTCTGATTGAGAAGCAGGTGTTTAGCCGTGTAAATAATGCGATATCTTGAGAGAGATTGTATACAAATTTGATACAAGGAACCAATGAGATAGTTTCTATCTAATGATCCTAGTCAATGTAATTAATGTATTCTGCTACATTACATTTTAAGAAGTGACCATTGTGTAATACACTTTGAAATATGCACAAGCTAATGGGATAAGATACAAAAATTATTATGCTGACAGTAAATCATATTACATTCCTAATAAGCATTAAGTAGATAACTAGGTCAAAGCAGTATTATCTTAATTGATTTTTCAAAAGAAACCTGACAGAAAAATGTCAATGCTCGAATATTTCTTCATGCATCATTAAAACAAGATTGGCTTTTAACAAAAGAAGAACCCTTCACAGAATTGATTCTTGCTTTGGGCTGCCTGCAAGTGAGTGTATTACATAAAAATCTATACAGGATATTAAAACAACACCGCTCTGCAAGACAGTTACAATTAAAAGCTGACACCCCCCGACGTATTGGCCACAGTGGCTTGCCAGAAAATATAGGAAACTCTTTTTATCCAGGGTGACCAGTGCAGCAAAACCAGGCGCATCTATTGTTGAGGACAAAAATGCTGATTAGCCCTTTATTTATCTGTTTTGAAACTGCACAGTTATAAACCAGTCACAGAGGATTACTGGGGAAATTCTGCCCTCCATTACCTGGGGTTTTTAATCAGAGCGTGTGTCCTGCGCATTTCCCACAGAGCTGTGGACAGGGAGATGTTACAGCCATCTCCTGCATGTCACCTAACGCAGGGGCGTGATGGTCCCAGCCCAACCTCACAAAGGGAAGGCATGTTGGTTCTAAATGCAAATGAGGCATCTCCCAATGGGTGCCTGCAACTCCTGGTGAAATTTAGTCATGGTTACAAGGGGCTGGTCGGGTACAACTCTGAGTTGGTTCCTAGCACCAGCATTGGAAGTGCTTAGCAGATATCTGCTCCTGGCTAGACATCACACTGACCCTCTTCCTGAGGGCATTCACCATATAATCTCTGTGTTCTATTTTCTCAAATGAGGAACTGGGGTCATTGGTTCAATTTGTCTAAAGTGAGTCCATGAAGCAAAATGTGCACTGAGTCTGTTATTAACCCCAAAAGATGCCCCAGAGCAGCCAGTCCCACCGCAGTGCCTGGCCAAGTCTCTCCTGAGGGCACAGGCAGCAAGAAGCGCTTCCTCTGAAAGGGACTCCGTTAGTTACGGATGAGGCTCTGCAAGGTGGAATTTTAGGCACTGAAGAGAGGTTTCCTGTCCCTTCTGGGGAAAGTTTCAGCACTGCGAGGAGAAAACAAAGGCAAAAATGGATGTTGTTTCCATTTTAACTCCAGACAGAAGGTAGCTAGAGCGTAGCACACACTTCCTCAAACCATTCTTTCTTTCCTCCTCTGTTCCCCAAAGATCCAAATCCCTTCTGTTGAGGGGACTTACCCTTGGGCACTGAAGAAGCTTGATGCTCTGGGTGTGCTCACATGTATCTTCATGTGAGGAACAAGAGGGTTTGAACAAAGGCTGGAGACATCCGCATAACTCACACTCTGGGACCGAGAGCTGGCTTTATTCAAAGAGCCACCGACGTCAGATAATCGGCCAAATGGTAAGCAGTAAAGAGCTCCATCCCTGACTGTGAAGAAGGAATCTGTGTTCGTCAGGCAAAAGTTGTTGGGTTGCTCGGGGGCTTGAGATGGTTTTGGATAAGTCATCTTATTTCCTAAAAGATCACTTAAGGAGTTTCATTAACAGGAAGCACTCTGCTCATGCGCTGCCTGTAACCTGGACAAGCACTGAACCCTCCTGGGCCCAGGTATGCATGTAGACTGTGCTGGGACAAGGCACACGTGGGCGGAGACTCAGTTCAGGTGCGGAAGCAAATGTGCTCAAGCATCTGCAAATACTGGCTGCTCCCCCCTCACCCCGGTTAGTGGTCATGGCAGTTTCTGCCAGAAATTATTGTATAGAGATCTTCTAACATGTCTTGTGTGGATCCTTGCTAAGAGGGCCTGTACACCCCCCATACCACATGTTGATGGGATGCGTATTAAGTGCCAAGCCCTAGGGAAGGAACCATGAGTACAGCCTTAGGTCAGGAAGCACCGGGCACTGGGGGAGGCCCCTGGACAGTGCCCACCCAGCCACAAGGGCCAGAAAGTCCTGTAAGTCCACTAGGATGGCCAGGTAGCTTCATTCATGCCCAGGAAACAAACTATGAGGGAGCCATAGTGAGGCCTATATTTGAATGAAGAAACTGAGGCCCTCATGGCCAAAAGGCCACAGTCTGTACATGGACTTGGTGCTCTGAGCCTCTCACCTGCAAGGGCTTGTTGTTGTTGGAGGAGGGAGGAATGGCTCTTTTCTGTCTCCATGCCTTGCCAGGGAAGAAAGATTGAATGAGGGAGCCCTGGACACTCTTCTGTCACCCACCCCTCCCACGCTAGGACCTTCTGAGCCCTGTCTAAACCCTTCCTATCTCAGGCTCCCTTCTTACAGTCCAGAGGAAGAGTGTGGTGCTGAAAATGACCCAGGACTTGAAGCCAGACAGATCTGAGCTGGGACCTCATCTTGCTCTTTTATTAATCCTCACCCAAGAATATGTCTTTAATGATCTTAATGATTTTAGAGACAGGGGAAGGGAGCAAAAGAAAGGGGGAGAGAGAGATGAAAAGAGAGTTTGAGAGAGGGAAAGAGAGAGAGAGAGAGAGAGAGAGAGAGAAACATCAATTGGTGGATCAACCTAAAACATAAGTATGAGTCCTTAATGGAAATCCGGCCCACAACCCATTCTGTTATACTGGTCGAGGCTCCAATCAACTGAGCAATACCTGCCAGCAACACCTGGGATCTCATCTTTGCCTCCTTAAGAACCTGTTTTCCCATCTTTAAAATGAACGAAGGGAGGCTTAGTTGTCAGGATTGTTGGGAGGTGCATATCATGTAGAGAGAACCTCCACCATATGGTGGGACCAGTTCATGATGCTCTAGATCAGTGGTTCTCAACCTTCCTAATGCCGTGACCCTTTAATACAGTTCCTCATGTTGTGGTGACCCCCAACCATAAAATTATTTTCGTTGCTACTTCATAACTGTAATTTTGCTTCTCTTATGAATCATAATGTAAATATCTGTTTTCCGATGGTCTGAGGTGACCCTGCTAGCAGGGCGACCCACAGGTTGAGAACCGTTGCTGTAGAACCTAAGACCATTGGAAAACACCTATATTTACATTATGATTCATAACAGTAGCAAAATTACAGTTATGAACTAGCAATGAAAATAATTTTATGGTTGGGGGTCACCACAACATGAGGAACTGTATTAAAGGGTCATGGCATTAGGAAGGTTGACAACCACTGCTCTAGATGCTTCACAGCCTGGTGCAGTGATTCTCCACTGGAGCCCCACCAACCCTTCCACAGTTCAAAACCTGCCTCCCTGTCTGCAGATCAGATTCACCTGCCTATTGCATGACTTAGAACCGCCTCTCTCCTAAGAGAAAAATTTCAAGCTGTCACCATGAATGAGTGGGTGCAGGTTTAGAATTTGCACAATACTTGTTGTACAAGATTCCCAGACTGATAAAGTAAAAACTTATTTCCATTCTGCTAAAGTTTTTGAAGCCCTGGGTGAACACACCATTGTCCCACAAGAATATTTTCATACTTTAAGGTGTCTGTAATTAACCCAGGAAAAAGCTGTCACTGATGAAGATGAAGATAAACTCAGAATAAAAATTACCCAAAAAAAAGGCTGAAAATCAAAAGATACATCAAAGTAATTAGAAATGTCAAATAAATAGTTTGAAAGAGAAAGAAAGTAAATATACTTAAAATTATTATAGCTTTGAAAAGGACTAAAACAATATTTTTTTAAAATGACACTAAGGAGAATCAAATGGTTTGAAATGAAACAAATAGATCTTCTACAAGTGAAAATATAATTGTTGTTAGTAAAAACATAATGAACAGCAACCCAAATATAAGGTTGAACCTGAATGAATAAAGGTGATCAGTCCTCAGTCTCTCTGCCTACCAAGGGAAAGAGTAAATACTCCTTTAATGAAAAGTAACATCATTTAGATCCTCTATAATGTTTTATTCACAATATCTGGTATTTACTCAAGTATTACCAAATGTTATAATCAAAACCCATGAGAAAACAATTATAATAGACAAAGCATGTCAAACTCGCAGCCTGCAGGCCACATGTGGCCCACAACAAATATTTTTGCGGCCCAGCCAATATAGCAGTATGTAAGAAAAGTTTTAATAAAAATTGCTTCACTTAATTTTTACAATATCCTGTTATACATAATATATATATAAAAGCCTAATATGCTAAGTGTCCAACCAAGTGGTTGACCCACTGGTCACTATAACATGCACTGATCACCAGGGGGCAGATGCTCCAACCATTAGGTTAGCTTGCTGCTGGGGTCTGGCCAATCAGGACTGGGTGAGATGGGACCAGACATGCCCTGGAGCCCTCCTACAGTCCCTCCCATGCCACCAGCCCCTATCGACCATGATTGGCCCTGATCGCCGGCCAGGCAGAGGCACCCCTGTGCACAAATTTTGTATACTGGGTCTCTAGTTATTAATAACAAACTACAACATTTGCTAATGACTGATTACTATAATCATGTTGTATTCATTTCCCTTACACACCTTATGTGCAGGCCCACCATTTCTCTCCACTAATACTAGCAGCAAATATTTTAGCAGCTGATCGCCACGTCATTAGTCTTATACTGATTTGTTTGATGTGCACAAAAGGAAATATTTCGCTTTCGGAAAATAAGAAAAACAGGTTTATTTGAGTTATGCTTATTAATTTGTGCCATTATTCAGTGTCTGGTAAGTTAATGTTCAAGAAAAAATATTAATTTTTATTAAAGTGTTCAATTATTTTATGTTAATGATTACTCATTTATTTCAGCCCTTTGTATTCAGCAGCATGTCTCTATTGAAATAAACCTATATTTCTATGAAAATTGAAGCTTTTGTTTTTTTGTGGCCCACATAATCTTAAATCTTGTTTATTTGGCCCATGTTAGCTTTTGAATTTGACATGCTTGCAACAGACTCACAAATGATTAAGACCTTGGAGTTGTCAGGTAAGGACCACAAAATAACTATGAATACTATATTAGAGAAAAGCTTAAGAGATAGTAAATAAGATCAATAAATGAAAACTTTCTCTAGAAGATTGGAATTTGTAAAAGAAGAAGAAGAAGAAGAAGAAGAAGAAGAAGAAGAAGAAGAAATTACAACTAAGAACACAATATCACAAACTAAAAACTCAACTGATAAATTTTATAACAGATCAAATAAAGGGGAGAAAAGAGAGTTAAACATTGAAAAATAGGTAAATGGGAATACCTGCTTAAAACAGAGAGAAAGAGGGATTTGAAATAATAGAGAAAAGAATAAAAACACAAATTAGAGTGTTAACAACTAACTTACATGTAATTGGAGATCTGGAAAGAGAAACGAGAAATGTGGCAGAAAAAAATATTTGCAGAAATAATGGCTAAGCATTTTTCAAACTTATGAAAAATATAAACCTATGAATTTAAAATCTTTAAGGACTATGGACAAGATAAACACTAAGAAATCCATACCTTAGGAAAGCATAGGAACACTGCTTAAAAGAATTCAAAGGAAAAAATCTTGGAACTAAATCAATCCAATCTGTCAGCTGACTGTTTAACAGTAATTATGGAAGAGAGATAACTATGGAGTTGCAGATTTAAATGTGCTGGAAGAAAATAACTGTATAATTAGAATTCTATAACCAGCCAAAATATGTGAGCACATCCACTTTGCAGAAAAATTAGGCAATATATTACAAAGTAAAAAATGACTATAAACTGTTACTTAGCAATTATATTTCTAGAAATACAATCTAATGTAATAGTTTTCAATTCAACCTTTGGCTGTTGTTGGGTTTCCATTAAAAACATTGTCACATCATATATACAGATTTATACATGTTTATTATATGTTTACATAAATGTAAAGTTGCTTCTATTATATTATAAATATTAAATTTAAAAAATAAAATTGCTGCACTAAATTTTTCAATGTCTAATGACATTTAAATGCCATGATATATACCATTGTCCACAATCAGATAGATGAATAAGCTCTCTATCTCTCAGAAATGTTTATTGCTCCTATTAATCTGAATTTATTCTATTCCATTTCCCTAAAGAAATTTATAGTAATTACTTATTTTTCTAGATATCAATCACACCATCATATTGTTCTGTAAAATTTATAAATTTTACAATTTTTAAATGTTTTGTGCTTTGTAGGGATCTAGATGACAAATTTATAGTATCCCATAATCTTTGACAAAATAAGACAATGTCTGTTAACATAGAAAATACTTACTTCCAATATATGATCCTGGCATTAATTTGTAAGAAAAGAACATGGAAACTTTTATTTCCTCTTTCTTGATATTATAGAGAACTAGAGGCCCAGTGCACAGATTTGTGCACCAGTGGGGTCCCTGGCCTGGCCTACAGGGATCAGGCCAAAACTGGCTCCCCAACATCCCCTGAGGGGTCCCAGATTGCGAGAGGGCAGAGGCCAGACCAAGGGACCCCATCGGTACACAATTGGGGCCAGGGAGGGACCTAGGGAGGGATCCAGGGCATGTCCAGCCCATCTCACCCAGTCCCAATCAGACAGACCCTAGCAGCAAGCTAACCTACTGGTCGGAGCATCTTCCCCCTGATGGTCAGTGTGCGTCATAGTGACTGGTTGAAAGATTAAACAGTTGGACACTTAGCATATTAGGCTTTTATTATATAGGATTAGTGGCCCAGTGCATGAAATTCTTGCACAGAGGGGGGGTTCCCTCAGCACAGCCTGCACCCTCTCCAATTGGGGACCCCTTGGGGGGTGTCCAACTGCCAGTTAGAGGGATGTCTCACAGGGATCAGGCCTAAACCAGCAGTCAGACATCCCTCTCACAATCTGGGACTGCTGGCTCCTAATGGCTCACCTGTCTGCCTGCCTGATCGCACTGAACTGCCTCTGCCTGCCTACCCCATTGCCCCTAACCCCTCTGCCTGCCTGCCTGATCGCCCCTAACTGCCTCTGCCTGCCTACCTGATCACCCCTGAATGCCCTCTCATGCTGGCCTGATCTCACCTCCAACTACTCTCCTCTGCCAGCCTGATCTCGCTCCTAGCTGCCCTCCCCTACCCGCCTGATCTTGCCCCCAACTCCCCTCCCCTACAGGCCTGATCTCACCCCCAACTGCTCTTCCCTGCTGGCCTGATCATCCCTAACTGCCTCTGCCTGCCTGGTCACCCTTAATTGCCCTCCGCTGCTGGCCTGATCTTGCTCCCAACTGCCCTCCCCTGCAGGCCTGATCTCACCACCAACTGCCCTCCCCTGCCAGCCAATTTGGTTCTGATTGGTAGGTTTCTATGCCAGTCAGCTTCAAAAGCTCTGCCTCCTAGGCAGCCATTGGCTCTTCACAGTTCACCCAGATTTAGTTCTGATTGGTTGGTTTCTATGCCAATCAGCATCTCCGGGCCTATCTCCAGGCCTGATCAGAGAGGTGGGGCTGATCAGTAGCCCCTGTGGAGGCCCAGAGAGAAACAGAGGCGTGGCTGCTGGCGAAGCCTAGAGAGAAAGAGAGAGGCAACAGCTGATCAATAGCTGCCACAGAGACTGCAGATCAGATCCTGCCTCTCTCTTCAGGCCTCTCTCTGGGCCTGATCCGCAGCCCCCTCGGCAGTCAGTGCGGGGTTGCCACGCCTGCAGCAGTGGCAGTCAGTGCTGGGTCACCATGGCAACCCAGCACTAACTACAGGACTGACTTTCGGTTGGTCAAGCCTTCAGAAGTTTTGGATGTTATGAAACCTGGGTTTTTATATATTAGGATGTGCAGTTGAGACATACATCAAGATGTTGGAAACTGACCAAGCTGACTTTCATTGCCAAGAATGAAGAAAATGATGGGAAATAACTCTGAAATATTGATTTTTAAGAGGATTTTTTATACAAATTAAAATACTAAAGTAAATAGGGAGAAACAAGGATTGATATAAACAGAGAGAGACACAGATAGATGATAAACAGAAATAGAGCTAAACAAATTTTAAAACCTTACCATATGTTTTTTGCTGTGATGAATTAGAGCTTCACAGCCTTTAATAGTTTTAACTGACGTCATTGGCTGTGTTTTCAAGGGAAGGTCCCATTAGCATCAGTATGGATATAGAACAGGCAAGATCATTTAATATTGACCATCATGCCTGTTGTCTCTCTCTTTTAGGAAACTCCAATACACACCCTTTCTGATTTAATCCTTGGCATAAGAGAGTGAGGTATACTAGTATTTCAAAGTTACCCTTTATTTCTTTTCTTAGAGGATTTTAAATTTCTGATTAATAAACCATAGTAAGATTGAGGATGGGAGAGAGTTACACAGTAAGATTGAGGATGGGAGTGAGCTAAGCTTTGAACACTTCAAATCTGTGATGTTGCTGCGGACAACTAAGAAGAGGTGGCCGAGGGACAGCTGGCTCAGTAAGTTTGGAGTTCAATAAGAGATATGCCTGGTGGTAGAGGCCCTGGATCCTTGTGGACAGTGTCAGCACCATAAAGGGGGCCACACTACAGGGAGAGTCCAGGGGCAATGAGGGCTGGGCAGAATGTCTGACTCACAGCTACATGCCACATAACTGGGCAACTACCTTCTCTGTGATGGGACCAACTCTTCTTTTCTGTATTCTCTGACCTGTGATGAGTTTGGAAAATTGTTCCATGGACTTAGGGGATATGTGGGAGCAGTAGGTGTTCTTCCAGAGCAGCAGTCAAAGGATCTTCCCATGTGACCTGCAGGTGGTCTCTGTAAGATGCCGTGGCTTAAGTAAGTCTGTGAAGAAAATGTTCATGTTTGCTTCCTGATTCCTGGCCATACTCTCTAGGTGACTTTGTTAGTGGCTTGGGTTTCCAATAAGTGAAATTTAATTGCAATATTTCTCTATCTTAAGAGAAATGGGTAAAAAGGAGAGGTGGGCATAGCTTCAGAGTTTAAGAACTTCCCTGAGTGTTAGCATGATTGATGGAAGAATATCATTCATAAAGGACTCTTGTATCTAAAGTTATCTGAAGTCATTCTTTCTCTGGCAAATGGCAATTGACTCAAACCAAGGCCATAACTATTTATTGAATAGTTTCTGTTCTCATCTCTCTGGCTGCTGCTCAGGAGACTAGAGTCACATGTCCAATGACATCTATAAAAGATAAGAAATCTATCCATCACCTTGTCTGTAATCCTCCACATATATTGAGTGAAGGCAAGGTTGTGTTTCATAAGATAAATCTCAAAATATAGAAAAAATATGTCATCAAAAGCCTAGCTTCTGAAACCTCCCTTTGAAAATATGGTCCTATCAACACTGCATTAATATAATCATTCTCTGTTTAGAAGGCACATACACAAACACACACACACAGTATCTAGCAGCTTCTTTATTTCAAATATTATGCTTTTTAATTATTGTTATTATCTTTATCATAGCTAATATTTTTCAGATTATGCTGTGCCAGATTTGAGAAATGCCTGTTGGACTTTGTCTCATGTAACAGTAATAAGTACTTTTGATGTGGGTGTCCACATTTCAAAAATGAGAAAGAGCTCAGGATTCAGAGTCACATCAATTTCCTCATGAGTGACAGAACAGTGAGCATTTCAACTGAGAAGCATCCTGAGTTTCTCAAACTCAGACTATCTTAAACTCACCTCATTACCCTCCTCAAAGGAAAGGAAAGGCCCATACCCCTGACTTCCTTATTTATGTGTTAGATGTCCCTACACTCTTAGCCAGAAAGGAAAGCGCTGACACCAACCAGAATAAGCAGATCTATCTGGATCCCAGCAAGTCCCAAACTGGGTCCAGTGGATAATTTACAGTAGCCCCTGAATTCCATGGCTCTCTCAAGACTGAATATTTGGAACCCATCACTCTCCAAGTTACATGAAATGGTATAGGGAGAGCTGCCAGCCATTAAGTCCGTTCTGTGTCTCATACACATTTGCCACCTTCTGCCAACACAGCCCTTAAATGAGCAGCATCAGTGGAAAGAGAAGCTAAACCTAATTCTGAACCCAAGGAAAGATCATAACCTCCTCTTCCTCTTCCTTTTCCTCTTCCTAATATAGAAAATGTATGTCAATTTATCAATAGTTATGGGCTGCCCACTGGGGCCAAATTCCAAGAGGAGCTGCTTATAATTCAGACTACAAACCAGTAGGTCTAAGCTTGATATGCCTTTCTAACCAGCTGGTCTGCAGACCACACATTAAGAACATTAAGTGGTGAGGCTCCTGGGGGAATGCTACAGGCTCTCTGGACCACTGGTGGCCTGGTGTGGCTGGGCCCTCAACACAGGTATTTCTCTCCCAGAATAAATTGGTCTTAGGTATACCGTGACATGAAGAAAGACTGCTCTGAGAACTTGGCACCATCGGAGCCTGGCTCCTAGGCTTTGGATGAGTAAGACACCAGCACAAGGAACATGATGTGAAAGGAATTTGGGACACACTGCACAGCTGCTGGCCCACAAGATGATACTGAGACCACACCCTGGGGTCTCACTAAGTGATCACTCCCAGGTGGTGTCCCCACAGGAGTACATGGACTAAAATACTACCACAGCCCTTAGGTTTTATTTATGGCATTGGCCCGTGGTCGGCAAACTGCGGCTTGTGAGCCACATGCGGCTCTTTGGCCCCTTGAGTGTGGCTCTTCCACAAAATATCACAGCCTGGGAAGTCTATTTTGAAGAAGTGGCATTAGAGGAAGTTTAAGTTTAAAAAATTTGGCTCTCAAAAGAAATTTCAATCGTTGTACTGTTGATATTTGGCTCTGTTGACTAATGAGTTTGCCAACCACTGGCATTGGCCAACATTGAGAAGAAAATACATGAACTGAAGTAATTATTACTTAAATGTGCTCACAAATAAGAGAGCAGAGGCTGAGACAAGTGACAAAGACAAATATTACTGAAAAAAAGCTGCCTAGGGCCATGCTGATTTCAACTGTTTCCTATGGCTATACTTACTCTGAATTTACCTGAGCTAAGCCATATATGGCTTTGTTTTGCCAAACCATTTTTCATCTGTGGAAGTCTAAGGCAACAGCACACAGCTCAGGGCTCAAGATACTCATACTAGAGGCCCAGTGCATGAAAATTCATGCACTGGAAGGGGGAGTCCCTCAGCCCGGCCTGCCCCCTCTCACAGTCTGGGAGCCCTCAGGGGCAGGAGGCAACCCAGAGATCAGGGGAAGGCAACACCCCCATCACACCTCTGCTGCTGCCACTGCTGGCATGCCAACCTCAGCCGGCCCTGGGTGGTTGGGCAGCCACCATCCAAGGCTTGCCTGCACCTCAGGCCCACCCTGGGCAGCTAGGCAGCCAATATCTAAAGCTTGCCTGTGCCTCGGGCCGGCCCTAGGCAGCTGGGGGGCTGAGGACAGGTCCAGCCGCACCGCACACCTGCCACTGCCCCCTGACCCCCCCTCCCCCAGCAGGGCTGAAAGGACTGGGGGACTCTGGCGTAGCTGAGGGGACTGGGCACCACCATCTTGTGGCTATGGGCACCGCCATCTTGTGACAGTGTGATGGTCAATTTGATAGATTTTGGTGTGTGAGGTTGCCTGTGGCCACACAGGGAGAGGATGTGTGCTGGAAGCTGGGGGATGCCACCTTCCCCAGCACCTTCTTCTGTCCAGGATCCCACTCCCTCATTGTAGAATTTTGGTTTCCTGAATGGATATAGGCTCTGGGAACTTGAAGCTGGACCACAGATGCAAAACAGAAGCAGTAAATGTTACCAGGGACCTCAAAGCGCAAAGTCTCTACATTTATTTGCTCCAGTAAAAAGACATAATTTGACTTCTAACAAAACTAAAGTGAATTCTAGAGAATTGTGTGATGAAACACCAAAAAAAATGGATTTTCTTTGAAATTTTACATGACATTAACAGACTCTTCAGAGAGAAGTGAAGTCCACATCTAAATAAAGGAATATTGATTAATAAAAATAAAATAAAATAACTTCTATATGAAAGTAGACAAGAAATGAAAATAACTCACCACAACAATACTGTTGACATCATTTAATAGGGCAAGAAACTATTTAATTTAAAAATGCATGCACCATATAATCCCATATAATCAGACCTATTTGTTCCACTGACAAGCTCAAGATCTGATCTATATTCAATTTTGGTCCAACTTTCCATAAACATTAAATTGAGTCTGCACCATGTTTTCAAACTAAGATAAATACCACTAACAAAAATTATATAAGCTTTGAACCTCAGTTAAAAATTTAGATGATCTATTTTATAACTTTTAGTTAAATTGTCTAAAAATACCATTATTCTTATGTAGAAAGATGAAAAACAGTACTGACTCTTAAAGGATTACATTATTTTATTGAAAGAGATCAAAGTAATTTCTGAGCTACCAAATGAAATAAAGGTATTCATGTTGAGTCACCATGGAACGGCCCAGTGGTTATGAGGAAGATTAATAATGTCGTGTGTGTGTGTGTGTGTGTGTGTGTGTGTGTGTGTGTTGAGCATATTTAACACATTTTCATGCTTCTGCATATGAAATCTCTGCCTTGTATTATGCCTTATTAATTGGAAAATAATTCTTAATACCCTAATCTTATTCAAAAGCTTGGATCAACAATTACACCCATCTAATTCCAAGTTTGATGTCATGTTGTTCCCGCTTTGTAAGTTTACATCTATCCACAACAAGAGCAATATCTAAGTGTAATTGAGAAGGCTACAATCATGGACAAGTCAAGACCAAGTTCTCCTTGAGCCACAATTACTGACCAGAAAATCTCTGATTGCCAGTTAACATTCATTGTCAACTGCCTACTTCAGAAGCAAAAGGACAGAGAGAACATAGACCTACATGAGAACGCACTACGCTAGGCATCTTGGAATGGAGAAGGTCAGATATCAAGGCTCCCTGCTATAGAAGCTTCCAAAACAGCTGTATCATGAAGCAGTCAGAAGGGATATACTTGCCATAGCACTATCTCAGCAAAAATGCACTGACCTCCTAGGGCAGAGGTCAATGCTGTTGGAACTCCCTGCCCTCCTGTCCGCGGTCAGCTGGGCAGATGGTGCTGTCAGCCCAGCCCTGTTTATCCCATCAGGCATGTGGAAGCACCTTTTAAACTGCACCAGCTCATATATAATCTATGGGGCTAAGCACAGGCCACACACCCAGCTCTATCAGAGGAGCTAAACTTCTGTCAACAACCAGAGCGGTTGTGTAAATGCCATTTTCTTGACATAAATAACAGAAGCATATGGCCCAAGACAGGAAGTGGAGGCTACCTGGATAGATTGATATCCTGCTCGACAAGTGACGATATTTATGACATGATTCCGCCTGACAAGCAAAGAGGAGGGGGCAGCCGGCTAATGACTTTTTCATGAACTGCGTGACAATACACGCTGAGCACTGGAAACCTTCACTCTGGGACTGGACCTACTCGCCTGTTGCTAAACCTGGTTGTGATTGAGGAAGAAAATGTTTTTTTCCAAAGACAAACATGTGTGTCTCTGTTCTAAAGCAACAGTAAGGCCCCATAAATCCTCACACAGAATTGGTTGTCAGGGTTACACTTCTCACTCAAGCTTTCCCCAGAAAAACTATTAATTCTTTAACAGTTCTTGCCACACACACATTTTGTTGTTGGGTGAGTGCATGTTTACATCATATCTCAAGTCCAAAAGTATACATGTACCGATCATATAGCTAGAGGGAGTCAGTCATATTCACACCCTGTCATGGCACTACACAGCCATCTAAAGTCACCACCTGCCAAGTTCCCCACACACGTGCTTAGCTCTGAGCTGCCCTCTGACTCACACTGGCCCGGGTTCCAATGCTGCTGTCCGCTCACTAATAGATGCTGTCTGCACCATGCATACTCGTTCTGATGCCCAACCTTGAAGTGCAGTGTTGTTTGAATTGAGCATAATTTCACGAATATTTATTGACTGGTTCATGTGAAATTCTGCAATGGATTCTGAGCTCAGTAAAGTCAAGGTGTGCCATTAAATGTGGACACATTAAGCATACGCCAGTAATCCTGAGGAAAGGGTGAATATAACAGATATTTTGCTTCCCTCTTTTTTTTTCTCCATAGGATTGCTTCCATCAAACTAGACACATACTGTTTTCTTCAACCTAAAAATAATAAATAAGTAAAATACATGGGTGAAGTGGGTAAAGGTCCATACTTCTAGTTATGAGATCAACAAGTCATGGAATGGAAACATACATTGTGATTGGTGACTGACTATCTATCTATCTATCTATCTATCTATCTATCTATGGCAAATATACAAATTGTCCCCTTGGGAGTTCAACTGGGAGACCGGGAGTTCAATTGCTCACTATGATGTGCACTGACCACCAGGGGGCGGCACGGAACAAAGGAAGGCCCTGGCCAGCAGCCAGAAGGCCCCAATTGGCCCTGATTGCATGCCAGGCCTAGGGACCCTACCTGTGCTCAAATTTCGTGCACCAGGCTTCTAGTAGTTAATAATATGGTATTGCATATTTGAAAGTTACTAAAAGTAGATCTTAAAAGTTCTTATCACACACAAAATAATTTGTCACTGTGTGTGATGATGGATGTTAAACTTATTGTGGTGATCATTTTGCATTTTACACAAATATTGAATCATATTGTATACCTGAAACTAGTATAATGTTGTATGTCAATTACATGTCAGTAAAAAATCTAAAAAAATAAAAATCACAAAAAAACAAAAACATAGTTGCCCCAAGACAACAGAAATAAAATAGCTGACCTTTAACATATTAATCACATTAAATGTAGATGTTCTAATCACACCAATTAAAAGACACAGCTTTTTTAAAAAAAGACACAGATTGGTGGAGTGGACTATAAAAATGATCCAAATGTATATCAACAAGAAACTTATTTGAATTTTAACAATATAAGCAGGTTAAACAAATGGAAAAAAATGAAAAAATATAAATCATAAAAAATAATCAAAAGAAAGCAAATGTGGTGGCTATATTAATAGACTTCAGAATAAGT
The DNA here is from genome assembly GCA_026230045.1 of Corynorhinus townsendii. Taxonomy (NCBI): domain Eukaryota; kingdom Metazoa; phylum Chordata; class Mammalia; order Chiroptera; family Vespertilionidae; genus Corynorhinus; species Corynorhinus townsendii. The sequence goes on from JAPDVU010000012.1 coordinate 1,342,094, forward strand.
AAAGTTAACAGAGATAGAGGGGTAACTTATCCTATCTAATAAAGAGGGAATATGCTAATTGACCCTCACACCATCACAAAGATATTATATTAGTATATTCTTAGATATTATATTAGTATATTGGCCCACAGCCAATAAGTAGGGAATATACTAATTGATTGCTCTGCTCTCAAATATGACAGCGCCCACAGCCAATGAGGGAATATGCTAATTGACTGCCCTGCCCTTAAAAATGGCGGTGCCCACAGCCACAAGGTGGCAAGGTGGCAGTGCCCAGTTCCCTCAACCCTGCTGGGGCAGCAGGTGCACAGCACAGCTGGGCCCGCCCCTAGGCAGGCCTGGCCACTCCATGTGCTTGCCTCTAGAGTTCCCCAGTCCCCTCAGCCCCCCAGGCACCCAAGGACAGCCCAAGGCACAGGCAAGCCTTGGATGGCAGCTACCCAGCCGTCCATGGCCACCCAAGGCACAGGTAACCAGCGTGGGCCGAGGCTTGTGCTGCCGGCAGTGGCAGCAGCAGAGGTGTGATGGGGCGTCACCTTCCCCTGATCGCCGGGTCGTCTCCTGCCTCTGAGGGCTCCCAGCCTGTGAGAGGAAGCAGGCCAAGCTGAGGGACCTGTCTCCAGTGCATGAATTTTCATGCACCAAGCCTCTAGTATAATAATAAAAGGATTAATTCATCAAGAAGACTTATCAATATTAAAGATAAATGTACCAAACAGCAGAGCTACAAAATATGTGAATCAAAAACTGACAAATAAAGGGTGAAATATATAGAAAAATAGAGAATAATTGTAGTTGGAGAATTTAAGACCCCTCTCTCAGCAATTGATAAAACAACTAAAAGTCAATTGCTACAGAAGTCAGGAAGGATACAGAATAACTCAACAGCATCACGAACCAACAGAATTTAGTTAACATTTATAAAATACTCAAGCAACAGCAAAATATACATTCTTTTCTAGTGCTCATAGAACATGTACCATTACGGGCCATACTGTATTAAGATAGCTCCTATTAAAAAAAAAAAAAGACAAAGCAAGTGTTGGTGAGGATGTGGAGATTGGAACCCTTGGTGGAAATGTAAAATGACAAAAGTGAAGTAGCCACTGTGAAAAACAATATGGAAGTTCCTCAAAAAGTTAAAAGTAGAATTGCCATGTGATCTAGCAATTCCACTTTGGGGGGGGGGGTCTTAAAGAGATTAAATACAGGTTCTCAAAAATATATTTGTACACCCGTGTTCATTGCAGCATTATCTGCAATAGCCTAAACGTGGAAGCAACTCACATGTCCATCAACAGAGGAAGAGACAAACAAAATGTGATATATGCAGGGTGGGGCAAACGTTAAGCTTATAGTTATAAGTATGTGAAACAGTTTATTCTTGTATTATTATTTAATAATTACTGTACTTTCCATATGAACAACTGTAAACCTACCTTTACCCCAGGAATGAAATCTTATTCAGCCTTAAAAAGGGAGAAAATTCTGTAACACACCACAGTATGACTGCACCTCGAGGGTATTATGCTGAGTGAAATAAGCCAGTCACAAGAAGACAAATATTGTGTGATTACACTTCTTTGAGGAACCTAGAGTTATCAAATTCATAGAGACAGAAGGTAGAAGGGTGGGTGCCAGGGACTGGGGGAGGGGTGGGGAGTTAGTTTTTAATGGGGACAGAGAACTGTGCAAGATAAAAAACAGTTCTGAAAATAGAGGTGGTGATGGTTGCACAATACTATGAATGTATTTAACACTGCTGATCTATACACTTTTAAATGGTTGAAATGGCATATTTGATGTTACGTGTATTTTACCACGATTAAAAAGAAAAGCAATAGTAAAAATGTTAAGGTTATTTTTAAAAAGAGTCATGAGAGGTGCAAATGGTGTTGTAAGTGGTGGGAACTTGACTCATGATATAGTCACATAATCCAATTACAATCCCAAACACCAGATGTTTGTAGAGTAGAATTTGCTAAAATTCATGAAAGCCCTTATGTGTTCTTTACCCACAAGAATCTTAAGATCTCCTTTGATCGGTGTTTCACGCAGTAACTTAATATTGATTTTCCTAGCCGCCTCTGTTTATAATATAACATAAGTAAATTAAGTACCTCCAGTGACATTTGAAATACTCTTTACCCTTAAGAGTAGAAAGAACACTTTAAAACCATTAGCAAACAGGCTGGGGCTCCTCCAGTGGCCTGGGAGTGGCCCCAATGCCTAATGGGGCCACAGGTGGACATGATTAGCCCCAGCCTGGGGAAATAGACACTCCAATGTCCAGCCATGGGCAGACCCCAAAAGTGAAGCACCCACTGGGGTTGGCCCTGAGCACCTTCAGAAGCGAAGCTGTGGGCTTGGGAAGCGCAGGGTTTAGGGATGAGAGAGGACTAAGATGGTGACTGAGGAAGCTGATGTGCTATCCTACCTGTGTTAGGCAGTGTTGATGGGAGAGGCAGGTCCTTCAGAATGTGCTGGAAAGTCTCCCACAGGCCTCACTCAGCTTCCTCTCTCAGGACACAGAGCCCAGCCAGGCCAGCAGAACAATATGGCCTTCTCTGAGCAATGCCCAATGGGCTGATCGATGTCAGGTTATGTTATGTTTTCATGGAAGACGCTTCAATGCCGGTTTTGTGAGCAGCTGTAGCAGAACCAGAGCGCTAAACAAACATGGAGCCCCCTGAGGCCCTCCATTTATCAACCAGTCCTGACAGGGGCCCTGCCCAGGCCTGCCCCACAGAACTGCCTGCCCCTTGTCCACATCCTTTCCTTTATTATTTTAAAGTATCTCCTTAGTCGCCTTCCTTTCCAAACAAATGTGGTTTTCCCCAATATTCACAAAGTCATTTCAGGTCATCAGAGTGAGAACAGGAGTGACAAGACAGTTCCAGGAATTCCCGGCACATCTTGGTAACGTCTTTAACACGAAAACAATGTGTTCTTATAAACACAGCAGAACCAACTGCATCTTGAAGGATTTACGGCTCATTCAGAGTATGAACTTCCAAGCTGTTAAATTTAGAGACATTCAAATACAGTAAGAAAAATATGTATAAGGGATAAGCCCTCATGATTACTAGGAGTTCAGCATAGACTATCCAAAAGGATGAAATTTAAAAAGTGTGTGTGTGTGTGTGTGTGTGTGTGTGTGTGTGTATGTGTGTATGGAGCATTTGTGTGTGCAGTGTATGTAAACGTTGGCGTAGGTGGAGGGACCTATGTAGTCGGTGCCTCCAAGCAGACTAATCATGATGGAATTCCACATCAGTACATCTCATCCCAGGAAATTTTGTCCTTGGAGACGTTTTTGGTTGTCACACCTGGGGGTAGGGAGTGCTGCTGGCATCTAGTAGGTGGAGGTCAGGGACAGCCCCCACGACTAAGAATGATTCAGTCCAATGTGAGTACTTTTGAGACTGATAAGACTTCTCTAAATGGTGTCTGAGATTTTAGTTTTAAGCAGCAATGAGCCTGGACATCATGTTTATCTCTTTTGTATTCAATCGCCAATCATAACAAAACTTCAATTTTTTTTTTTAACCTAGAAAGCAGTAAAACACTCAAGAAGTAGCAAAGAGCTTATTCAAACTTCTGAAAATGTTCAAACTAACCCAAATGCATATGTTGTTGCAAAGGAAATATCACAGCTTTTGTATTCAACACATTCAAAGGCCTGGTTCCATCTAGACCCAGGCATTAAGGAAACAGCTCCTGTAGTGGAGCTGACACCAGGAGAGACAGAAGTGGCGCAAAGTGTCACACAAACAATGAATAAATACAACTGTGCACTGCACCCCAAGGAAGGCGAGCGAGAGGGGCCCTAACCTGAGCTGGGCTGTAAGGACTTGATATTCAAATGGAGACCTGAAGAATGAGAAGCAACCCTGAGGAGATGTGAGGATAATAGTGCTAACTCCAGAGAGAGGGGAAGGACTGTGCAAAGAACCTGAGGAACATGGACACATATCCACACAGATCTCCTGCTTTCCCTGCAAAAAAACATCCACCTAAAATATATAAGAATATACCTAAATATACATATATCCATATATGTATATACTAGTGTGTGTGTGTGTGTGTGTATATACATATATATATATTTAAATTTATTCGTTGAACAAATATTTATGAACATCTACTATGTGCAGACAATTTTCTAGAGATACAGTAGGGAGCAAACCCAGCCCTGTAGCCCTGTCTACGTGAAGCTCATACTCAAATGGGAAGACAGAAAATACTTAAAAACACATCTAACACATTCAGAAGTTGAGATTGGAACCAGTATGGAATAGGAGAATCTAGATAGTACTGGACAAACCACTGGAGATTCAGCATGGATGGTCTGGGAGATAAGAGCTCAGGGAGTGGAGGGCCTCAGTCATAGGAGCACCCACACTTCTGTGAGCTTGACCTCTGGGAGATTATAGTCCTCAGATCAGAGAAACATACCTTGAGCTCTGAGCTCCCAGCAGGAGCCCAGAAAAGTGGCATTTTGACATATGCCTCGAATATTCTATTTTTAATAAGACTTGCCCCCAAAATAAATGGTCTTACAGCCCTAGCTGGTTTGGCTCTAGTGGATAGAGCGTTAGCCTGCAGAATGAAGGGCCCTGGGTTCAATTCCAGTCAAGGGCATGTCCCTCGGTAGCAGGCTCCTCCCCAGCCTGGGTCCTGGTAAGGGCACGTACAGGAGGCAACCAATCAATTTGTTTCTCTCACATTTCTCTCACAAATATCACATCGATATTTCTCTCTGTCTTTCCCTCTCTCTTCCTCTCTCTCTAAAATCAATGGAAAAATATCCTCAGGTGAGGATTTTTTTTTTTTAAATGGTCTTACAGAGCACATTGTGCTGGGATTTTATCAAAGTCCAACCTACCTGAGAAGAAAGGAAACATCCAATCCCAGTCACCCAACCACCCTGTCCCACTTATGGGGAAACAAAACAAAAGGACGCTGAGAGGCTCATTGGAGATCCTTGCCCAGGGCTCAGGCAGAAAATGGGTTGGAGCAGGTGGTGAGCAGAGGGGGAACCAAGGGTCCTGACCCTGACTTCTCCCTAAGAGCACTGTGCCTTCAGGCTCCCCACACCCCATACCCTATGTCTGGTCTGACAGGCAGGCAGAACACAGGAGCAGCATGGAGCTCTCTAGCCTGGCTCTTTGTGTTGCCACTCTGAACATGGCTTTTCTTTGAGGGCATAGCACTGTCCCCTGTCACCCCAATAAGCTTTCTCCATTTTCTTTCTTCTTGGTATTTCTTTCTTCTTGGAATCCCATGGCATTTCCACTATGTTATTTATTCTCAACATTTATTGAGTATCTACTATGTATCAGGTGCAGGAGGCAATGGGAAACAGAATAGGTTCTGCCTAATTGAACCATACACCCAGTGGCAGAAATTGATAGATGACCAAAATTCAGTCTCATCTTCTTTTTGCACTCATAGTTAGACTACATTTCCCAGTTTCCTTTGCAGTTAGGTCACCGACCCGCTGAATGTGAGTGGAAATTATGAGTGACTCTTCCAGGCCTGCCCATAGAAACCTCCCTCACATGTTTCTCTATGCTGAGTGACTAGTGCAACCTTGGAAGCCATGTGTGGAAAATGTCAAGGCTGCCTCCACTGATGAGGAACATATGATTTGGCCTGTTACATGAGCAAGAAATCAATTTATATTGTGTTGGAGACATTACACATTTAGGAATATATTTTTTATAGCACTAGTTATATCTTAATTACAATATACTCACACATGAATACTATCTAGAATGGTTTACTGTCTACCAAAAGAATTAGAGATAAACTTTCCTCCTTATTAAACTAAACTACTTTCTAGAGACAGATTTGAAAATCTAGTGGTATTATATGGAAAACAGACACCTGCTGACTGGAAGGGGCTTCTGTTGGCTGAATGGGCAACACCAGGGACTCATGTGAGAAAGCCTATCTTGGTCTAGCACTGCCTACAACTGAGGGGGTTGGTTCTGTAAGCCTTTTCCCTTGATTAGCAGCACTTGGAAAGGAAGGGAAGAGAGCTTCAATCACTGTACAGTAGCCCTGGTTAAAGCCAGACTCTGAGACTTATCAAATAACAAGAAATCCAGTTCTGCCTCATTAGGACTTTCTAGGGTTTAAGACTTATCCAGAATCTCATGACACAAAGGTGGGTGGAAAACCTCAGTGAAATGAAGTGAAAACATATGCAGCATGAGCTAGGCCTTGAATCCCTTTCACAAGACTGAATTTGGTACCCTGCTTGATGAATGGGCACGTGAAGCCATTAAGTAGACCGATGAAACACACCACCCACGATTCAGTAGCAATGGTTTAGTCATGATAACACTGAACTTTCAATAACAACACTGGTCTGCAAGCATCTGATGGCTTGTGTCATCAAAATTTAATGAATCCTTAGAATTAATGTCCTCTAAACCACTGAGTCCTCTTCTTGCAGCCTCTTCCTCTTCTATTTCAGTCTGTGTCAAGTCTTCAGCCCAAGATTCAAGAGTTTCCAAGAGAAAAAACAACATTGAGTTGTCAAATTATTAGCTTCAATGTCAAAGTAGTAGTTTTACTAAATGTTTCTATACTTCTCCCCATACAGAACCATGGTGGCTCTGGCAGCTCTTTTCCCCATGACATAGAATCTACATTCCTACTGTGTTTGGATGGTCATGGTTCAGAACACACTTTTCTTCAATTTCAAGAGCAGAAGGTGATTCATTTACAGAATGTCAGAGAGAAAAAATGTGGGGATTCTTTTTTTCCCAGTCAACTGCCGATGGCTGGGTCTTCCTCACTAAAATGTCGGAACTACTTTTCCTTCTGCCATAGGCCACCTCTCTATAAAATGTACCCCATAGTGAGGAAGAGACATGACACAGTGTGAGTGAGTCTCCATATCTGATAAAGACACATTTGTTCTATTTGCTCTTAAGTATCTGACTGGCTGGATCTTGGTAGCCATGATCAAGAAGTTTCTAGGGTCAAAGGGCCAAGGAATTGTCCCATGTGCTCTGCATGTGGGTCTACCAGACAGGAGACTAAATGAGGTGATAATGGATTGTGTCTAGATAGCGTGTGAGGATGTGAAGACCCCTTTCTCAGCCACAAAGGACCGCAGGCAGCAAATCAAAATGGAAAAGGAGATTTGGTCTCTTGCCTTCAATTCTTAACCTGGAAATTATTTGTTTCTGTCTTTTACTGACACTTGCAACTATGTATGCACTAACACAATCTCTATGAGAAGCAGAATGATGTTGGCCAGGTCAAGAGTTCTTGATGCTGTCTGAATATCAGTCACTCCAGGTGACTTTGTTTCTTGTACTCCAATTCAGAAGGTCTGGGGTGAAGTCTGGTGTAGGCATTGTGTTGCCAAGTTGCACAGATGACTGTGATGTGCAGTCCTTAAGTTTACAGAAGGTGCTGTGGGTATAAAGGGAGGCCTCCTTAAGGGAGTCTTGTCCTGGTAAAACTGGATTTTGGCAGCTTTTGGCTCTGCTCCAAATCTAGCCACCAGATCCAGCTCCTGCAGCCAATACTAGAGTGCCTGTATCTGGAGCTCAACCAGAAGGCCCAGTGCATCCTGAGCTGGTTCATTCAGTCCCTTCCAATATTGCAAGGAATCTATCCCATCCCACCCTAGATACCAGGAAGATAGCAAGATGGCAGGCACACCTTATGTGCTTCTGCAAGTTTTCTATTTGAGAATCTTAATGCATGTTTACACATATACTTAAAATATTAATATTTAAAATGTAATTAAAAAATTTAAACTCATTTTAATACTAAAGGAAGACAAACAATAATGCCCATCTGAGTCACTCAAGTTAAGAGAATTGTTGGTTGGTATAATTCATTAATATTGAGAGAAATTTCCATGTGTCTCATTTTCTTGGGGACACCCAATGGGGCAATGCTATAAAGCGAGGGACAGAGCTTAGCATACATTTGGCACTCTCAGAACTAGAGATGTAGATAGCAGAGTAGGTGGGTCCATCTCAGGTGAAAGCTCATGGACAACAAGACCTACAGTGTCTCAGTGTGAAGCCCCAAGGAAAGGCCTGGATTCTGCTGGGGGAGTTTCTAGGGATGGAGTCTTACTTACTTTTTGTCCCCATGGCAGGTTCCCACCTGAGACAGTATTTCTAAGCATTGGCACTGTTGACATCTGAGGCCAGACATTTCTTTCTTTGGGAGCTATTCTGTGCTTTGTAGGATATTTAGAAACATCCCTGGGTTCCATCCACTAGATCCCAGAAGTGGCCCCCTCCCCAGTTGTAACTGAAATGTATCCAGACCATTGCTAGGTGTCCTATAGATATCAAAATCACCTCCAGTTAAGAACCATGGATCCCAGAAGACATCAAAACCACTGCTTTGCCTTTAGTACCTGTCTGACAAGTTGGTAAGGTAAGAGATTGGAGTGCTTCCCTTTCTGTAGGATATTACAAATAGCCAAATTTCCCCGCATGGTTGAAGAAGAGCAGAATTCCCACCCCAAAATAAATCACTTTGGCATGAGGATAATTTTGAGCTACAGCCAATCAAAACCCAGCAGGTTCAAGAAAAGCTCTTTACTCCCCCTCAACTGCCTAAATTTCCATCAGGAAGGGAGCCTGTATCCAGAAGAGAGCTATTGTCACAGACCCTTTTCACCTAAGAGACTTATCTGCAACCTTTGTCTTCCAGCACCTCCTTCACCTTTCTGTGAATAAGCTTCCTCCCTGTTATGTCCCCAGACCCCACTTCTTTCCTTAGATCAGCATGTTATGTAAGTCTCAATTACTTTGTTACCTTTTGGGTCCCATATCTTGGGGGCTCCCATATGCATAAAATTAGTTTTTCTCTTGTTAATCTGTCTTATGCCAACTTGATTATTAGACCAGCTAAAGAAACTTACAAGGTAAGAATGGAACATTTTTCTCCCCAACAGTCCTAAACAAAAGTAATTTCTGACTTCTATGTTCAAAAGAAAATACTAGCAGATATTATTTGTCCATGTTGTTGACATGAAGGACAGATAAACATTTGTCTAATTTTGGCTTTCTCTCATACTCTTCCTGCCAGGAAATACTAACCTCATTCAATCTTATACACAGTGTCACAGAATAGGAAGGTTTCAATGGTATATTTTAATGCAAACATCAATCTCAGAAAAATAAATTATTTCACATACTAGAGGCATGGAGGGGTGTGTCCCTCAGCCCAGCCTGCACCCTCTCCAATCTGAGACCCCTCGAGGGATGTCCGACTGCCCGTTTAGGCCCGATCCCAGTGGGCAGTCGGACATCCCTCTCACAATCCAGAACTGCTGGCTCCCAACTGCTCGCCTGCCTGCTTTCCTGATTGCCCCTAACTGCTTCTGCCTGCCAGCCTGATCACCCCCTAACCACTCTCCTGCCAGCCTGATTGATGCCTAACTGCTCCCCTGCTAGCCTGATTGCCCCTAACTGCCCTCCCCTGCAGGCCTGGGTCCCCCCCAACTGCTCTTCCCTGCAGGCTTGATCGCCCCCAACTGCCCTCCCTTGAAGGCCTGCTCCCTCCCAACTGCCCTCCCCTGCTGGCTATCTTATGGTGGCCATCTTGTGTCCACATAGAGACAGCCATCTTTGACCACATGGGGGCAGCCATCTTGTGTGTTGGAGTGATGGTCAATTTGCATATTTCTCTTTTATTAGGTAGGATATCTCCAAGTGAATTCTAAGTGGATATAACTGAATGTATGTATATGTTGTCTCATAAAAGTAAAATGTTCATGAACACCCAACACACATGTTATCAGTGAAAGACAGTATTGAGAGAAACAGACCCAAAATGGAGTCACTTGTGCTAAGCCCCACATCAGCAAATCAAAACTTAATACCTGACCTTACTACAGTTTCAGCCTCTCCCAGAAATGTAATGTTTAACCAGTGAATCTGGAATTTTGTGCTCAATACCAGGAAATTAATCGCCTGATAGACCCCTGCCTTCCCCTAAGGGAAGGTGATCTTGCCTCAATTTAATCTTTTAACTTCCTTTCCCCTTCTTTTTGACTTTAAAAGCCTTTCACTTTTTACAGCTCTCAGATCTCCTGTCTGTTTGGTAGATGCGATGCTACCTGCTTCATGAATCCTTGAATAAAGCCAATGAGATCCTCAAATTTACTCAGTTGAATTTCATTTTCTAGTAGATTTGGTGGTAACAGTGGAATCTGAAGTGAATTGCTGATATCTTTGGGGACAACGAGAAACATAGGTTTTGAGTTTTCTATATTTTTCTTGCCATTTCTGGGGGTTGTTGGTAAATTCCTCCTGGTTCTGATCTAATTGGCTTTCCAGTCCCAATTCCCTTTTTGTCAGCAAACTCAGTCCAGGCCACAGTTCTTATTTTTGGGGTCTGCAAGTTCTGTCTTTTCCCCAGTCCCAACTTCTACATTGGGAATTGCTGGAGGCATGTAGTCTGCAGTCACGTCTAAACCCTAACCTTTGTTTCTGTCTGCAGATACCACACTGGTGCAGCTGCATTTCCCCATTTGTTTGTAAACCTTCTGCAGTCCCCACTCCTTGGGATCTGCTGGATCAATCCATTCCCCAGTGCCTAATTTGCTGGTTACTGTTGATATGTTAATAGGCACATGCAATAAAGGCTATTGACAGTAGGGATCTCGGAAACCAAAAAGCCACAAAAATTGGTGGGCATGAGGGAAGCACTTAAAAGCTGTTAGAGTACCCAGACTCTGTTAGAATAACGTGGTCATAAAATGGCTTAGTTTGACACCAAGTGGCCTGTCAACCTCATGAAAATGTGTGTGCAATGAGGTAGACTGTAAAATCTCACATAATTCACAATCCAGTGGTAATTCTTTTTTAGGTATTATTTTGGCTCTGAAGACCCAAAGGCTTAGCTAATAATAATAATAGGCTCTTTAAAATCCAAAAAGTAGAGCATAGCACTTTCTGGCAAACCTGCTTATTTTATGTGTAAGAAACTTGGTCACAGAAGCTGTAGACATCTACAAAAATTGAAAAACCTTACTAAAAACAAACTTAAATGGAATGTTGCCATTAGAGAAGATTGTTCACCTAAAAAGAGCTCTTGAAAGTAAGAGATCCTGCCCAGCCAGTATAGCTCAATGGTTGAGCATTGACCCAGGAACCAGATCAGGGTTCCATTCCAGGCCAGGGTGCATGGCCGGGTTGTAGGCTCAATCCCCAGTCAGGAGTGTGCAGGACACAGTTCATTGATGATCCTCTCTCATCCATTTTTCTATCTCTCTATTCCTCTTTTTCTCTCTCTCTAAAGATCAATAAAATATATATATTTTTAATAACAGTTTGGTTTAGGTATCTAAACCAAATTAGATACCTATTTTTATTGGTACACAGAAGCTTCCAAAGGGCTTCAAAATTCCGAAATAGCTTCATTAAGACATTGATTGCAAAAGGCTAATGAAAATTTAAAGACACAATATTGTAAACAAAAGTTCAGCAAAACTTTAGCCTTATAGATACAACAGCTCTAAGGCCAGAGACCTAAAATAACACCTCGGTCTCCACCTGGCAGCCTCCTAGGGGTCCATCATTAACCACAGTCCCAGGGGTCGACTTCTCAGTTGTAATCAATTGGGACACTGGAAAAGAGATTTCCCAAAAAGCCTATGCAAATTTTCAACACTGTTTTGAAAGCCCACATATCTACTCCCAAAGGAGAACTCCTGTATGGGCCTCTCTCAGAGTGGACAAAACTCTGAGGGATTTTTTTTGGTAAACTCTTGTCTTATTTTCCTTAAACAGCCAGGGGAACTAAAATTATTCAAAACTGTATAGAACATTTTTCATTCTGCTCCCCTAAGGTAAAGTGAAACCATGCTGAGGGTTAGGGGTGGGAACCTTCTGAAGTCTTTGTGGAAAGGTTTGCTAAAACATCCCAAAGGCAAACAGCTCTAAATCTAGAACATAGAAACCTTTTGATTGCTATCTTAGATGGAAATCTTCTCCCAGATATAAAAAAGCAAATTGAAGATAATGTAGTTGGGTGAGTAGATCAACCTATGATGTCACTTAGGCTGCAACCCAATTCCTTGAGGAACTGAGAGCAACTGTCCTTATCTGACACATTTTTGCACAACTAGAAATGCAGCTCTAGAGGCTGTTCAAAATCCACCCATGGCCTTAAGAAAACAGTCTTCCTTAGAGGAACTCGTTTTATTTCCCTGTGCCTTTGAGATGTAAATGTTAGCTCTTATCTAGTCCATCTCTTTAAAGTACCAACTTCAGGGAGGTAATTCTTATCAGAAAAAAGAACAAAAGTGGGAAAGGTCATTGGAAACTTAGGTGAAGGAAAAATGATTTGTCTTCTCCACAAATATTAGTAAAAAGCTTTAGCCATCTGAGCAGGTAACTTTAACTTATTCCATCTACAAGAAAAACAACGTCGAGCCAACTTCTGTTATAACTACTGAGTTTTGTGATATTGTACCTGATTCATGGCAGTAATTTTAAAAACAGAAGATATAAGGTCTCTATGTCTTTCTGTATGTTTATGTGTATCTACATATCTGTGCTGTATATGTATGGTATTATTTCTACCTATGGATGATAATGCCAAAATTAATTTGTAAAAGAGCTCTATTTAATCTACTTAAAGAAAATTAAGTGCTTATGTAAATTACATTTCACAGAAATATAATTGAAACTAACCCAAATGAATACAAGGCTCACACAATCAAAGAAGCATTTGGTATCAAACCCAGTTTACACCCTAGCCAGTTTGGCTCAGTGGATAAAGCGTCGACCTGTGGACTGAAGGGTGCCGGGTTCGATTCTGGTCAAGGGCATGGCCCTGGTTGGGACACATGCAGGAGGTAACCAATCGATGTGTCTCTCTCACATCTATGTTTCTCTCCATCTCTCCCTCTCCCTTCCACTCTCTAAAAATCAATGGAAAAATATCCTCGGATAAGGATTAACAAAAACAACAAAAATTTATGTTTGATAGCATAATTAAAACAGGCATGTTTTTAGAGTTATCAGCCTTAAATATAATAATTTTATTCTACCTGGTCTATTAAAGGTCAGATAAGTTCATGTTATCCTTACAAAATTTGTCAGCAAGAAAAATAGCTTGGGATGATGGCTGACTTTGGTTATTGTCTAAACATATTCATAAATTCCCAACTGGTGCAACAGACAGTTCACAATTATTTACTTTTTCATTTTTGCTAGAAATTAAGATTTTTAGGGTTCAATTTTTAATATATGTAACTAAAGCTACTAGACATAATAAGGAAAAGATGGAATAAGTTAAAGTTACCTGCTCAGATGACTATTTTTCATGTGCAAGGAAAATAGGAGATGTGGTTTAGATTTTTTTTAAAAAGTATGAAGGATGGCCGTACCCAGTTTGGCTTAGTGGATAGAGTATCAGCCTGCTGACAAGGGTCCCAGGTTCGATTCTGGTCAAGGGCATGTACATGGCACATCCTCAATAGGGGTTGTGCAGGAGGCAGCTGATCGATGTTTCTCTCTCTTATCGATGTTCTAACTCTCTATCCCTCTCCCTTCCTCTCTGTAAAAAATCAATAAAATATAATAATAAAAAAAGTATGAAGGATGGAGATACTGTCCCCAAATGTCCTTAAAGATGAAGTACTTTTGCAAGAACACTTTTGTGAAAACATCAGAGTAAAAGCACAACTTTCTGTGACAAATAAATTTAAAATGCACATTATTAAAAATCTGATGAGAATTCATTATAATAAAAAAACATATATTTGTATACATTTATATACTAGAGGCCTCGTGCATGAAATTCGTGCACAGGTAGGGTCCCTAGGCCTGGCCAATGATCAGGGTTGGTCAGGTTCCCCGCCTCCCCACCTCCTCCTTCCCTCTCTCCCTCAGCGCCCTGCCACAGCTGCCACCACTGGTCGCCTGCCATGTTCTGTGCTGCCCCCTGGTATTCAGCACATGTCATAGTAAGCGATTGAACTCCTGTTCTCCCAATTGAACTCCAGACACTTTGCATATTAGCCTTTTATATAGAGAGATATTTATAATAAAAATGTGGACCCTCTCCTACCTGGTTAGTAGCATATTCATTTGATACAATGTTTCCCAGGGAGAATTTGGTAATAACTAATGCAATTTAATTCTACCAACTCACTGGTAGTGTAATGCTACTATTATAAATTTGCCCTAAAATCATGCAAAAAGGCCACCTGGCTGCTGCAGCCATTGCTGCCACCATGATGCCAAAACAGAAGAAGCAGACTTAGCTGCAGCCACCACGCCAGGTGCCCAAGCGGGAGGAGGCTAAGGACGAAGGAGACAGGTGGCCTGAGGGACCACCTGGCCTTCTGAGCCCTCCCCCATGGCCAATGGAAAGTCTGGTTACCACAAGTCAGCCCTAAATGGAACCCACCCCCATGTCCACCATCAGTAGAATGGATAAATAAGCTGTGTGTGTGCATGCAATGAGATACTACACTGCAATGAAAACAAGTGAACTCCTCCTACAGGCAACCTGGACGAATCTCACAAACATGATGTTGAGCAAAAGGAGCCAGACACAAAAGAATATAGACTCTCTTTGCAGAGGTCCCCCAGGATCAAGGAGACTGATGATTCCACCACTGCTGAGTCTCCCACTTCCTCCCCAGGACAGAGGCCCAATTTGGGGAGGCTTAGGCCACAGGTCTCACCCACATGGTCATGGTTGGTGTGGGGTCAGTGCTGAGTCTCCTTTTCCTGGGCAGACCAGGTAGTCCCCACAGGGGAGGTTTTCACAAAGAACAGAGACATCATTAAAGGCTCAAAAGCTGGTTGCGTGTCAAGAATACCTGCCCCCCCCCCCCCCAAGGATGAACCCCAGGTTATGGAAGACAAATCTAACTGCCCAGTCTGCTGACACTTTGCTAAAAAAGGCCTCTGTCGATATGAGGACCTCTGTGCCTTCTACCCCCCACACGTCCTCTGTGAGAATGGACCTCCTCTGTGAGACTATGCCTTCCCAGTGGAGCTAGAGGGAGCCCTTGTGACCTAGCAGCCATGTATTTCCCAGTGGCAGTTACTGTGAAGTTGTTCCACCACCCTCAGTCAGTAACAACTTCCCCGTCCACCACCTCCCCCATTTGGGGTTCAGAGTTGAGTTTCACCACTAGGGTGAGGTGTGCACTCTTTCTGCTGATCCAGCCTCCAGACACTCGCCTTCAGGATTCCATCTTTGCTCCCTCAACTGCCTCCTGGGTCCTCTTCTCCCTGGCCAATGACTGCTGAGCAGGAGACACATTTGGTGTTGCTTCTTGTGCATCTGTCCACCCAGCCCCTGGTACTGCCCTTGATTCCTGAGCCTGGAGCAGTTTCCTACCATTTCCTTCTTTTAGCTGTTTGTTTCCAGGCCTTTCATGTGCCCCACAAGGAACACCAATTGGGCAGACAAAAGAAGTGTACTGCTCTAGCAGGATCAAGATGAGAAGTTTGGCATGTCCTGTCAGGGGCCAGCAGCACAGAACATGTTACTCTCCCATTCCCAACAATGCCTGAACCCCAGACTATGTCTAAGGCAGGGGTCCTCAAACTGGGGCCCGCAGGCCACATGCGGCCTGCCGAGGACATTTATCTGGCCTGCTGGGTGCTGCTGCCTGTCTTGCTTAGCAGTCGACTAGTCCCGGGCCCGCAGTGCGCATAGGAATTTGTTCATATTTTTTTTTTTTAATTATAGTCCGGCCCTCCAACGGTCTGAGGGACAGTGAACTGGCTGGCCCCCTGTTTAAAAAGTTTGAGGACCCCTGGTCTAAGGACTTGAATAAAAACAGCTCCAGTGTTTTGTGTTATCCATTGGTAGGATACAATCAGTTACTCCCAGAAAGGTATTATCACTGCTCATCTTCTGTAAGTGCAAAAGCCTGGCAACTATACCATTATTTAATGAATAGGGGCCCAGTGCACAAATTTGTGCACCTTGAAAGGAACTGTGGGCCGCGAGGCTGCAGTAGGCACAGGGGTAGGTCTTGACCCATCCTCCCCACCCCCGCCCAGCCCCTCCTGCTAGGCCCCAGTCTCCTGCTAGCCCCGCTCCCATGCACTGACAACACTGGCTCCACTCACACCCGCTGATGGCGCGGAGTGATTGGGGCCGGTGCCAGCAGCAGGTACGAGTGGGACCAGTGTCCCAATCACCCCTCAGGAGCAGGGAGAGATAAAGAAGCCCTCAGGGCACCAAGCGATTGGGAATGGTGTCAGGCACTGACAGCAGTGCAATCGGTGGCTCCAGCACTGTCTGTGGGTGCGAGCAGGGCCAGCGCTGGCAGCAGGTGTGAGCACCAGGTGGGACCGTGGTATGCAGGAGCAAAGAATTTTCAATAACCACCAGAGGCTCACCTGATGACAGTGACCAGTGCTCCACCTTGGTCTGACACCCTCATTCACCTGCTCCACCATCCCACCGTGGCTGATGTCCACCATGTTCCATGCATGCTCCCAGGTGGTCAGCGCACATCATAGCAACCGGTTGTTCAGTTGTTCCGGTTGTTCCACCTTTCAGGAACAACCGGTTGTTCCACCTTTCACTGCAGTTTCTGTCACTTTTACTTTTTATCTTGCATTCTAATGTGATTCCAAAATACATAGAAAGTGCTCCCTAAAGCAGAATTCTTACTCCAGGTGGGGGGATTAGCTTGACTGTGCAGGGGCAGGGTAGGGACTGGTTCAGACTATTTGCACATTAGCCTTTTATTATATAGTATGTTACCTAAAAAAATACTTTTGCAAAGCTCAAAGCTCCTCATGGTCTAGTCCACATTTTGGGCTCCTACAGATCTGGCTAGAAATCTATGCTTTCCATTCTCAGAGCTGGCTGTTTCCTATCACATTGAACACGGTATTTCTATAAAGCACCTAATTGTTGTTTTTGTGAGAAACGTGGGGCCTGCTGCCACTGAACTGGAGAGCTAGGGTGCTTCTGTTCTTCCATGTTGAAATTAACATTACATTACGTATTGATTCCAGTCCTATGAAATTTAGAAAACACTGCATTGCATTTAAATAAATTATAATAATTAAGCCCCAGTGTTTGAATTAAAGCTTTTTATTGCATGATTTGACTGAATACTGTAAAAACCTCATTAATTTGTATGCCACTAATATGTAACTTGTGATAAAGCCGAAGGGGAGGGGTGCGGGGGCGTGTTGGGAAAAAAGGGAGGACCCTGACTGAAGTTTTTCTTTGCACTGCAAATCTTGTTCATGAAAGTGCAAATCAGTACTGTAAACAAGTTTGCAGGGGGTCTGATTTGAAATAAGTTAGAAAACAAAGTTTTCAAATACCTTTTAGAAGCATCATTTACATGCATACAATTTATATGCTAATTACAAATCATTCCCTCTATTCACTGGAGTTATTCCCTTGAGAACCTCAACTGGGCTTTTTCTTTTTTCCTTCTCTCTCTCTCCCCTCTCTCTCTCTTTCTCTCTCTTTAGGCGCCTGGGTTAAGTTACTGTTGTACTTGAAAGTTACAAAATCTGTGTCCCCAACAAGCTTTATAATTTGAATGGACTTTGTCTAACTAATTTAAAATAGTAAAATTTCACTGCAGTTTCTGTCACTTTTACTTTTTATCTTGCATTCTAATGTGATTCCAAAATACATAGAAAGTGCTCCCTAAAACAGAATTCTTACTCCAGGTGGGGGGATTAGCTTGACTGTGCAGGGGCAGGGTAGGGACTGGTTCAGACTCTAGTGCTTTGGTCATATTCTAGAACTGGAGTTAGATTTAATGAGAATTAGTTGCATTGAGGTGTGTGTGTGTGTGTGTGTGTGTGTGTTGAGGGGTAGAGGCTACCTGGCCTAAGAATGTTTGCAGAAAAGAGTAAATTGAGGAGCCACAATAATCTTGATAAATATGAATATATATTTTATCCAATTAACAAACTTGTAATCCTGGTGCTGGTTTTAGATTTTCAAATCCTTTACCATCAGAAGTCACAATCCACTTTCAAATCAAGATTTTTTCCTGCAGTTCAAGACTATGATGGTCTCTGTGCCTGAAAAAAATAAATAAAGGAATCAAACATTTAGGTCACAATTGCACACACAGATAGATTTTTTTGAGTATCAAAAGAACAAGGAGAATGTAGGTCCTGCGATCTCCCCCACCTCCGTCCCATCCACCCCTGCCCCCCCCCCCCCCCCCACACACACACACACTGACTGTGCTAAACCCCGGTGCTCTGAGAGACTGTGGGAATTTGGGTGGGAAGGTGGTGGGTAAAGGGAGCCTGGGAAGCCACATGATCGGCTGGCTTAACCGTGTGGATAGTCCTGATGCAAAAACCAACTGATAAGCTCCTCTTTTCCCAATGTATTTACTTTACTAATTGGGTTACAAAATAAAATGAAGATCAACAACAAACACCTTCCTTCCAGCCATGTAAATTACAGATCGCTTATCTCCAAATAGAATAGAACTTTATAGGTGGGAATGTAATTAAGCCTAGAAACGCTACTTATGCCAGAAAGACTGGCGTTCACATGATCTAGCAAATGCCTTGGAATTTCAGTCTTACACAACATAATTATTCTTATGTGAAATATAATTAATGAAGAAAATGCCTCAGATGTGTGGGCTAGGAAGGCAAATATAGCTACCCTTTATTGTGCCTTCAAGGTTAGAATTATTATAGCACTTACAATTTTATTATAATTACCCATAATGAGACTCCACACATGTGATGTAGTTGACATGCTTTTGACAATAGAAGTTTTCAGAATGCCTCATTAAGTATTTTAGCATATATTTATGTGACGTTCACTCCGCCTCCTAGTTTTGGTGGCAACACAGCCCCTGTAAAGGCATATGTACATATTTTAATAAAATACTACCATTAAAGATCATAAAATGATTACAATGAAAAGATATTAAGATGTCACAGCTGTAGAAGCCATTCCTTTTATGTACTCCCATGCTGGATTGTTTTATGACCTATCATAAACCTATTAAACTACTGGTAATAAAGGATTGTAATTAGTGATAAAACCTTGTTGCTTAGTGAGCCAAGACAGTTATCCTTACTTTGAATTTTATTGAAAGTAATCAAGACAAAACCTTCAGCAATGTCAAATACAGGTTGAGAGCAAGGTTGCATTTTTGCTAAGGACGGCTGACATTCAACCTTTCCTGGATTGTCTTCTCGCTCTTTATTGTGCTGGTTCAAGGAGGAGTTTTTGTTTTTGTTTTTTGTTTTGTTTTTTACCTGTTTAGCCTCCTGTTGTTTTGTTTTGTTTGTAAGCATGAGATACAGGAGGAAACATTCCAAGCCAAAGACAAGCTGGCTACTGAACCCGTGGGTGCTTAGAACATTTGGTCCTGCTGTGCTGGCTCCTGGGAGTCCCAGGTAGAGCAGGCAGAACGCAGCCCGTGGGCGGGTTCATTTTCTGCCCAGATCACTGCGCAGAAACCATCCTCAGAAGGGCCGCGGGAGGGGCAGCTGGCCCAAAAAACTGAACAAACATGTGACCGTCTCGGCTATCAAGTCAAATTAACTTTTCCCCTTGTCATCCTGGGTTGAATGTGAACATTGCTTCCAGTGGCACAAAAGCCCCCTCGCTAATCTGCGTGGCAAAACTAGTCCCTTCTGTCCGTGCGCCCCCAAATACATTAGTTGTGCCAGAGCCTGCAGAAGGATGCTCCTATTGATGTACTCTGGGGGGAAATGACATTTCCAGCTCCCTTATGTAAATTTCCCATATCTTAACTTCATCATTCCGGAGGGATCAATTTCATCAGGGGGTGAGAGCCTGGCAGGGTCTGGAAAGCATCGGAAAGGGAGAGTGCACTTTTGTGCCCGGTAACAAAAAGCACGCTCACCTCCCAGGGCACAGGGCTGCCAAGGAGTTCTGGCCGCACCAAAGTGGCTCTGCAAAGGATGGCATGTCTCAGAGGCTTCCGCTTAACTTCTGCTGTATATCGGAGACCCCAAGGTTAAGTGGCAAACAATAGCCCAGCCCCCCACTGTGCTCTAACAAACCCCAGAGCGAAGATCAAGCAAAGGGTCTGGATGGTCTCAGGTCTCAGTGTGCCCTAACTGGACTTACAGCCCCTGGCCTTAGCTTTCACAGCACTGAACGGAGAACTAGGAAACCATAGCAAGCAATATTTGGCTTCAGGTCAATGGAAATTCTGTATTTTGGTGGATAACAAATAAAGGTAGGGCAATAATAGTAATAATAATAATAACCCTAAAAACTGGTGGCGGACCATGGGGAGGCGTCAGGACGCTCCACAGAGTGGCTGACCCCACACCAGATCTAACCTCTAAGCTTTTTCTGAGGAACTGCAGGGTCCTGCACACAGAGACCAGGAGCAAGGGTGGTGGGTCTGTTGAGTGAGTTTGAATCAGAGATGCATGGTAATCAATCCAACGTTAAATAGAAGAGTAGAAATTAAATAGGAGGATTCAGCTGAGTACCAGGCAGACAACATTTCATTACAAATATGTCCAAATCGGTTTGTGGATCTGAGAAGAACAGCAAAGATCTCTATATTATTTATATGCTCCCAGTGCTAGTTCCACCTTGTCACAAAACATGGGTGCTTTCTCATTTGAACTGTACCACCAGAGAAGTGGGTAAGTGTAGTCTCTGGGAAACCATAACGTGGGATTAAGATGTGGGCAGGTCCCCTGACTGTCGGCATGGCCATGTCATCAGTCATTGCCCATCACTTGAGATCTATGTGGAATCAGGGGCACAGGTGGCTGATGGCTTTTGCTAGTGAATCAGAAAGACTGTTCCACTTTTTTTTTTTTTAAACTTAAATGTATCCAGAGTTGTACAGACAAATATGTAAGCTGTAGCAGTTGGTCAGGTTTTAAGCTACTAGAAGAAAGTTAAGCTTCTGCGTTGGCTGGCTGAGATACCAGCCATAAGCTGACAAGTAATTAAACTGGCGTATCTATAACAACTGTCATCTCTTATTTCTGTGAAACTGGGATGTAAACCAAAGAAAAGAAAGCCAGAGAGAGAGAGAGAAATGAGAGCCCTGGTTGTAGAGGGTTACTGCTGGGCCATCTTGCTGCACAGTTTAGGGGACCTGGGCATTTGGAGGCCTGCAGCCCAGATCAAAAGGGTCAGTGCCCCTTTACCAATGAACAGCAGGGAGACCATGCATCCAGCAAGGTGTAAATTTGAGCTCTGCAGTTTTGAGGAAGCCCATTGTGAAATGCATTCTAACACCCCAAGTGGCCAGCATTTGATTGCCTCCCTGATGTCACTGCTGCATTTCAAACATGCCAGGGGCCCTGGGGTGTTACACAGTACCCTGCCATAGCCCACCACTAGGGACCCTCCCTCCCCACTCCCAGCTATCTCCTAGGGGCTGATGCTTCATTGCTTGTGGTCTAAACAAAACCTCCTTCTCCCCCTCCTCTGCTGCTCTCTCTCCACCGGACACACAGGCACACTTGAAGAGCTCTCTCTGTGGGGATGTTTTGTATCCTGTCTCCAGGTAGAAGAGCAGGCCTGGAGCTCTCAGGGTTCTCAGTGACCCAGAAACAAGTGGAGTCGTGACCGGCCCACCTTTCCGGGTTTGAGGTTGAAATGAGTGCAGTGCTCTACAGTCTGACCTCATTGGTTTGGTGTGTTTAAAAATAATGCTGTGGGAACCATGAACACGGAATTGAGATGGCTCCAAGGGTTCCAAGATAAGGAGGCAATTCGGTCCCTGAGTCTTCCGGCCTAGCGATGATGTGACAACTAGCGTAGGTCAAGAGTCTGTCTTTCTCAAGGAGAGGTCTTGAGCATGGGTCCCATTCACAAACACACAATGACACACTTCACAGGCACTACTGTGGTGCTGTAGGCCACTGAACGGCACCGTTAGAGTGAAAAAGAGAAAAGTATAATGGAGTTCTCCCAACATCCAGATATTCCTGCTTGCAGAAAGATTTGAGATTTCTAAGTGAGCATTTTAAACATTTAAGATGAGCTATTTACTAGTACTCTCAATACCCTTGTCAGCCCCCCAAAATAAGGAGGAAGGAGCAGCTTGTTAGAAACCTAACTGCAAAAGCATCTGAGGTTTTCCTTTTAAAACCTCGGAATACTTTCACAGTCTTTCCCATGCAAATGGACTCTGGGCTTTGTTAATTTCTTAGTCGTCAAACTGGAGGAGTTGCTTGACCATCTTGGAAACACAGACCCCCATCTAAGGCCTAGCCACACATTCTGTTTACTTTCTTCCTAATGAAAAGTGTGACAAGCAAATAATTAAACTGAAAAGTGAGCATAAATTAGAGTCCACAGCCACAGAGCAGAGCGCCTTTTGAAGACGGCATTTTAAATGTGGGCTTCGGAGAGCACTCACCCCGGTCATTGAAATGATCTGGCTTACACTGCCTGTGGTTCTCCTGTACGGCGGGTTTATCCCGTTTCATCAAGTAGAATGTTTGATGTGCCTTGGCATAGCAAATTATTTGTGTTGGATTTATTTCAGTGAATTCCCCCTTTCCTTCTGGTTTCAAGAGAGTAAGCCCTGGGCTTCGACACATTACGAAAACAACCAGATCTGAGAGACATTATATCCACAACAAAGAGAAACCAGTGACCAGCCCAGTTACATTGTCTTTTGAACAACAAGTCAATGCAGACAGAAGTAAATGACAGTTAATTACAAATTACATTCTGGTTGGGGCTGAGAAGGCCTCTCGCCTTGAATAATGATCGGGCCCTCGGGCGCTCACCTGCCTGCTAGCGGCCATAGGAGACGCAGGCTGGGGTGCTGTACAAGTTTCAAAACAAGCTGCTAAACACAGAAGCTTATTGGATTACAGAGATTTAGGAAAAAGCATTCAGATCTCTCGCGGCAACTGCAGGACGAGGGTGGAGGGGTTTCTAGGGGACTGTGGCTGCTCACTGTTCACTTGTGCATGCTGGTCTCAGTGTCCCAGAAGGAAACCGGCCCCTTTTTTGCCAACATTGGGAACTTGTCCCATCGCGGGGATGGCAACTCACCCAGAGAAGTAGATAATATTGCTGAGATTTTTCAACTCCTCATCAAAGGACTGATTCAATCGTACGCTTAGATTGTATATATTTTTAATCAGAAGAGGATTTTCATACCACCTGCTGACACTTTGATTTATTGATACTGGTTTTTTTTTTTTTAAGTTTAAACAGCAAATGAATTTATTAAATTTTGAGTCAAATTTTTTAAGTTACGGCATTTGCAAAAATAAGACAATGTTGAGAATAATTAATGTCAGCGTCCCTGGATTGAAAGGACCTTGGCTTTTGTAATTCACTAAAGCAATTTCTATTCATTTAGTTGAGCTAAATGCTTATTGTTAAAGACAAAAGCCCCATCAGTTTGACATTGAGCTCATTATGTATGTTAGGAACACTCTGGAATCCAAGGCCACACGGCAGGCAACAAAGCCGGGGACGGGGGCAAGGGGGGGTGGGCAGGATTTAAATGCAGACCACGACGTTTCTCCTCAATAACTTCCCATTTAGACCTGATTAAAACTTCAAAACAAAGCTCTTTGGAAACAGGAGACGGATTTTTGTTGTTGTCAGTAAGTGATGGGGTGATCAGTAAACTCTTAAGAAGTTTAAAAGTCCTTCTCAGAGACTGCTCAGCTGATTCTCAAAATTGTTAACCATTTTAAAGAAAGTATAAACACATGCAGAAAGTAAGGTCTTTTATGGAGCACAGAGACGTTTAGGAGACAAATATACATTCTTTTCTTGCATAGACAAAGAATGAAAATGATAATTCAACTTCCTCTGTGTTATAACAATAATGTCTGATATTAGCAACTTCTGCTCCAGGAGGACTTTCTCTATACGCTGTTTGCATGGCATCCATAGCCTCACCATCCTTACCCTGCACATTTTCATGCAGAGAATCAAACGTCATGATTAAGCTCCAACTTTGGGAAATTAGGACCCTGTTTGTTGCCTGAGCAGAAAGCTTCCCAGATGAGACACATCATTTGCACATGAGCTCCTGCAAGATAAAACTTAGGCTAGGTCCTGCTGAGATGGCTGTAAGTGTTTTTCCTGCTCATTCAAAAACAACAGGACAGTTTTAATTATGAGACAAAACAAATGAAGCAGCTGCAGGAGCCCGTCCAGAATGCACGTGTGGGAGCCGGGCTTAGATCCTGTGAAAAGCCTAACCAGGCCACACTCTTAAAATTTTACCTTTATGCTGCAAAATTCATTCGAAAGCTACTTTTTTAGAAATGTTGGCATTTTCCCTCCAAACGGACAAATGGCATATTCCCAATCCGCAGAAATACGGGTCTGTCTGTCCCAGTGTGATATCTCCAACCCCGCTCGGAAGGACACCTGCAGGAACTGGTCCACTAAAACCAGGGAGAAAAATAGCTGCCTTCCCCGCGTGGAGGAGAGCGTCCGTTTTATCGGTGGCAGAGTGACGCTGACTGTACCGATAGTGACACGGGTAATCCATCATGTCATCAGCAAAGTCAGGGACGCTGCCGGCACCTCCTCCAGCCCGGGATGCCAGCCAAGAGGCAGGGACACTTAACCCCTGAGAGCCCTTCGCTCCTGCTACACTCCACACAACCTCTGTCAGGTCTGAGGTGGCTGCAGAATGACAGTAAATCTATACAGGCCCACAATCTACCCTCGTGACAAGCGCACACTGGGCTGCCTCATAACACGGTTAAACTGTATCATGACGGGAGTTCAAGACAAGGCCTTTATTATGTGCCTTGTTGAACCATTTAAGAGGTCTTTGCCAAGACTGGCTACTCTCACTAGGCCGGCCAGGAAGGTAGGGCTGACGTCTACCGGGCCCTGGGCAGGAGCACTCGGATTTCTAAACCAGCATCTGTTTATGGGGTGATGGCTCTCATAGCATCTGCAGTCAGCACACATGGGCTAGACATTCATTTGATGCTGTTTTGACACATGAAGGTGTTTACCAATTTCT
This sequence comes from Corynorhinus townsendii, assembly GCA_026230045.1. Lineage (NCBI taxonomy): Eukaryota > Metazoa > Chordata > Mammalia > Chiroptera > Vespertilionidae > Corynorhinus > Corynorhinus townsendii. Next base: position 1,367,049 of record JAPDVU010000012.1, read on the forward strand.
TTTAGATTTTTTAAAAATCCTTAATAGACAAATGATGAGACAGCAGGGTTGGGATATGCTATTGAACACAATGTATCATTTTATCTTGTCATCTAGAAAATCCTAGATCATGTAAATGGAAGTGGTAATAAAATGTGGAAATGACATTTAGGATGATATTTTGAACTCCTAGGATTTCAGTACCAGGTGTGATCCCATTGACACACACACAAAAGTGCCATTTCTTAGGTCACTGTGTTATGCGTGTGTTTACGGCATGAAATAAACAAGTTTTCCCCTAATTTTCTCTGGATTGTATTTTTAAATTATTATTTGTGTCTTTCTTTTTGTTAAAACACAGTGAGATTTTCTTGGGTTAAATAGAGAGAGAAATCTAGTTGAATAGTAATATGATTCTTTCATGTATATGCAAGAAAAAGATCTTTTCACACCTTGATGAAATTAGCATATATTTAAATACTAATGACTTGCCAGGGACTAGGTAGGAATACTAAGAGCTACCTGCACACACAGTTAAAGTCCCTAGGACACAGACCTGATGCTGAAAGCATGGGACATGATTGATACCGGATTTTATTTTGCAAGATATTAATACGAGGTCCCAAACAATGTGAAGGTGGCAAGAAGTTATAAGTGTGTCACACAAAAAAGTTGCCTCAGAATGGAAAAATTGGGGTCAAATAAAAATAAAAACCAGTCGCAGGCTTGAGGTGCCTTGGCTGCTCCTTGGGATTGTAGAACTTTTTCCACAACCAATTTGTTTACCATGGACCTGTTTGAGGCAGGACTGGATTAATGAATTCTTTCATGGATATCTCATAGCATGGAAAGTTAATTAAGTTTAATTTAAAGACACACTTGAAGGAGGAATATTTTTTAATGTTCTGCTATCCAATGGCATTGGAAATAATTTTATGTTCTCTAAGGTAAATGTTGTGTATCAACAAGCAGTCACATCATCAGTTTTGATCTAATGTCTCAGCATGAATCTTGACTCCTCTTGGGCCAGCAAGCAGAGGGACCTGTGTGGACCTCCCGTCTCCACCTGCCAATGAAGAGCACCATCATGACAAAGTCTACCCAGCCATGACTTTCCCGGCGCTCTTTACCTCATTTCTTTTCTGAGTTGCCATTTTCATGCCACTCAGAGTAATCATTAACTTTTGTTATTTTTAAGTTTAAAAAGTTGATGAATTCTAAAGTGTGTGGAAATATTACAAGTCCAGGAAAAGTATTTAAAAATCCACAATTGCAAGAAGAAAATAAAATTAGACCACACTTCATAAAAAATAGGTGCCTTTTGAAAAAGCGAGAGTAACTGAGATCAAAGAATATTGTAATTATTTTCCAATTTGTGCTTTAAAATATTTTTTAAAGCACTATCTATGGTTTGCAATGAGTTTTCATGTGCTCACTTCCTTCTTTAAAGTTTATATAAACCTACAATAAAACCACATGTGCACAGGTACAACGGTATAATAAAACGGTAAAGGGATTGAAATACTTTCTTCAATGGTTAAAAGCTTGAATAAATTATAAAATATGCCTCAGGGAACCTTGGGTAATGCATAGTGTACATGCCCCTCAAGGGCATTATTCAAACATCATTTGATTTACTCAGATTTTAGCTAGAAGTGACATCACAGACATAGGATTGAGTGCTTAGGCAAGTGTCGGAAGTGCAGATTTTTAAAGTTGTTCATTAAAGAGCAAGCCTGAGCCAACAGCAATGGGGTTGACATTACCCTAAGCAATTTCAGAGTGGGGTCACCAGTGCTCCTTAAAAAGAATCTAGTCCACCTTGGTGGGGAGGGAGCAGGTAGGCAAGAGTGAGGATCTAACTCAGCCAACACATGGTCAATTGGATGCTTCCCTACTTTCTCCTTTTTGGAAATGGTTGCTACTTGTTGAAATGAAGAGGCAACTGAGTAATAGTGGTGGAGGGAAAAGTGTGTTCTGGAAATCCAATATTCAATATGAGGTACCAGTTAAGGGAAGCGAAGAGGGGTGGGTGGTGGGCCAACCACTGTGCTGGTCTCAACTTACAAGAACCAAAGGATGACTTAGAGTTGGGAAGAACTCTATTTTGACCCCTAACAAGACCTTTGACCTCTGGTCCTTCCCCAGGTAAATGAATTTATGTAAGAAACAGGAACTGCACACTCTCCTTCTGATGGTTGCCCTGGTGAGGGGAACCCTGGGAGCTGTTCTGGGCTCCGTGTCCAGCAAGGCTCCATGCTGGGCCTTCCAAGGCTGGACCAGCCTTCCCAGAAGTTACAAGTGTCCAGTCATGACAAATATAAGGAGCAAGGAAGATGGCTACCTTTAAAAATACTTAAGGATCAGCTACAACCTCAGCATTAACACTGTCAGTTTTTTAACAGAAGAGCCATGTACATGGGGTTAGAAGGCATTTGCAGAATGACTATCAGCGAGGACTATGGCTCACTTTAACAGTGAGAACAGCTTACAATGAGTCCTTTATGGGAGAGTCTACATTATTCTACATGCAAACAGAAATAAGATTGGGCTACATTACACTGGATTTACTTAATAACAGAATATGGTTTTCACTGATCTTAGGTCACAACCAACACTTGTTATTTCCCATCTAAAAAACAAACATGTCTTTTATTCTATATTAGAGGCCCAGTACATGAAATATTCATGCACCGGGGGGGGGGGGGGGAGGGAGGGCAGGGGGGTGTTGTCCCTCAGGCCAACCTGCACCCTCTCCAATCTGGGACACCTCGGGGATGTCCAACTGCCTGTTTAGGCCCGATCCTATGGGCCTAAACAAGCAGTTGGACATTCCTTTCACAATCCGGGACTGCTGGATCCCAACTGCTCACCTGTCTGCCTGATTGCCCCTAACTGCTTCTGCCTGCCAGCCTGATCACCCCCTAACCACTCCTCTGCCAGCCAGATCGATGCCTAACTGCTCCCCTGCCGACCCAATCGTCCCCAACTGCCCTCCTCTGACAGCTCAGTCACCCCCAAATGCCCTCTGTTGCATATCCCCTCTTTATTAAATAGGGTTTTTTCTTTAACATATTGGACAGCCCTAACTGGTTTGGCTCAGTGGATGGAGCGTCAGCCTGCAGACTCAAGGGTCCCAGGTTTGATTCCGGTCAAGGGCATGTACCTTGATTGGGGGCACATACCCAGTGGGGAGTGTGCAAGAGGCAGGAGGCAGCTGATTAATGTTTCTCTCTCATAGATGTTTTTTAGCTCTCTATCCTTTCCCTTCCTCTCTGTAAAAAATCAATAAAATATATTTTTTTAAAAAGAGAAACATTTAAGATTCCTCCATATCTGCCTGGCTGGTGTGACTCAGGGTTGAGACCCCAGGCTGCCGCTGGGAGGGGATTGCTTGGTGGGGGTGCGGGTGCCTCCCAGGCTGAGACCCGAGGCTGCAGGTTTGTGTGTGTGGGATCACTTTGAGGGGAGTGAATTTGTTTTTGTTTTTTATAAAGGGTCAGGAGGACCTCTGGACAGCATTCCGCCAGGCTGCTTATGCAGCTGGCTCTCAGCGGCAGCCCTTCCTGAGACTGGGTGACTCCGGTGGGGCTGAGGGGACTGGGTGCCACCATCTTGTGACTATGGGTGTCACCATTTTGTCACGGAGTGACAGTTAATTTGCATATTACTCTTTTATTAGATAGGATGCAATCATATTGTACAGAAAAGCTAGACTATTCAAAATGTAAAATCAAGCCTATTTTTAAATAAGTGAACTGTTCCAGAGTGTGTTTTCCCCCAAAACAAAAGAGCTAAAGGGCAGGGAAAGCTGAAGTCAGCACCTGCAGTTCATGACACCCTCAAAGTTCTAACATCATGCTTTAGGAGTGTTTTTCAGGTAGACGTGTATTTTCATTCTAGCACACTACTGAATGTCTATTCAGAGTGTACACCACTCATGCTCGGGGGCGATGCTTCCTCAAATAACTGGGTATTGATGGGCTTCTTTCTTATTTCTGACTCTTCCTCTCTAGGCCTTACACCAAATGCTGACCACACAATGTGGAGCTGTCAACTGTTAAGTGAAATGTATGGCGTTGGTCACTTCTCAGGACAAAAGGTCAGAGCAAAACTGTTCAAAGAAATCAAAGCTGGGACCTATAGAAAGATAAACCTTTTTTATCTGGCTTGACTAATAGTTCCTCTATTTTGAAAATCTGGTTAATTTTTAAAATGTGTGTACACCCACTTAAATTATCTGTATAAGACTCTTCCCAAACACAATGAGTAAAATTTATTTGTAAAGGTAAAACTCTGACCTTAATCATAAGCAACTATAATTGGGTGAGACTCCAACCAACCAAACCACCTGGCTAGGACCTTTTTATTGTTATTATTTAAAAGTGAAGCAAGAGAAGGTTTGCCCTGCTCACTGTAAATCTTGTTTTAAGGGGGGGTGTATCCTCAAGATGTTCTCATTCAGGGTGTAAAGTCAGGATGTTGACTTGCATGTACAGAGTCACATCAGATGGTATGTGCTAAGTGATAGGGAGCGACAGCCCCAGTTTGCATTAGGAAATCCCCCTGAGATACAGGGAGTCAAGGGCAATTAACAATAAGAGTTATTGTAATAATGATAATATTAACAACATAGATAACAGCATGCACTACACACCACAATCTAGTGACCACCTGCTGTGGGCCAGGCATCCTGCTCCATGCTCCATATGCATTCTGTCAGGTACTATTCACCTGGCAGGTAGGGGTTGGCTGGACTCTGTCCTTGGTGCTTGTGATAATAGGTAGGGAGGGCTTACCAAGTGCCAGCCTTGCAAGGAGACTCTGACACATTTTGGCTCCTGGAGAGAATAGGCAATAACACCTCAGTGGAGATGACACAGGGGGGTTCATGTCAGCAAGCAGGAAAGGGTGCTTATGTGCAGAAATCAGCTGTTCCTGGGAGGACTCTATTTTACCTCTGCCAGCCAATCTTGAAAAAAAGTACTTCACTTTTGTGACCATGGTCCAGTTCTCTAAGACATTTTGATGTTGTTTGGAGTTTTTGCAATCTATGATTTGAATGTTCTTCCAACCATGTATAATGAAACTCTATTAGAAACTAAAACATTTTATTGATATGTTTTGGTCAATTATGCATGAGTAGGAATGATTTAAGGGGCCTTGTCTACATATGGCTGATGCCCAGCTCTGCCCAGACCCCACACTGGCCATGGAAGTCTCATTCCATTCCCTGACTTCAAGCCCATGAGCACCTACCCTTAAAGATCAATAAGCATAAGCTTCATGGAATCATGGGGGAAAGAAATGGCAGGGATGGAATGAACTAATGATGAGGAAAAGCACACGTGAAGAGCACACTCTTCCTAAGCATCACTGGGAATTCCCCACTCAGACATTTACCCTCCCAGGAGGATTGTATTTTGCAGAATATTTCTGTAAATCCTAATATTCATAAGTAGCAAAATTTCACCAAAACATATGGCTTCTTCAAGTGCTAAGTACTTAATTTATGATTTAAAGACCAAAGAACTGAGCTAAACAAGAGATAAGAGCCGTCATGGTCATTGAGAAGATAGACACTAAGCCCAGGCTTAGATGAGATCAGGCTTTATTGTGTTCTTCAGCATCTGCCGTCTGTTACTTCATTCAGAACATAGACTATTGTAGAAGATGGTATACCTAGGAATTCTTTAATAGAGGCAGGGGAGATGTCTCTCTGCCAGGAAGTGATGGTGGTGATGTCTGAGTTTGGGAGAAAAGCTTTGTATCCAGTGCAAAGGTACTGGGGCTGGAACGAACTGAATTAGACCTTTGTAGGCCAGCAGAGGCCAGTGTGGCTGGGACGAGGGAGATGTCAGAGAGGGCAAGGCCAGATTCCAAGAACTTTACAGGCCTAAGTGGGAATTTAGATCCCAATACTATGGGGAGCTTCTGAGGACTTCCAGGAGCAAGGGAGAGACATGATGTGGTGGATATTTTCAAGATTCCTCTGGCTGATGTGTGGAATGGGTTATGGAGATGGGAGTAGGAGCAGAAAGGTGGGCGTGGATTAGAGTTGGAGGGTGTGGTAGCTGCAGAGTTTATGAAATGGCTCAGATTACAAAGATCTTTTGGAAGTGAGTCCAGCAGGAGTTTCTGAAGTGGATCGGGTGGGGCTGTGCAGACAGTGAAGGCAAGTGAGGATAGAAGCTGGTTCCTAAACTGGGGGCCTAAATGGACCCCTTGGATGTGGTTGTTTATATCCACCAGGGACTCCAAGGGGGATGAATCTATAAATTAGTCATAGTGATAATTAGCAGATGGGATGAAAGTCAGACTCTGAGAAAGAGAGACACCTTCTCAATTTCAGTTTGAAGGGAATGAAATGCATGTCAGAGGCCAGAGTGAGAAAGGTGGCTTCTGCAAAATAAAATAAAAAATTAACACCAGAACTACAGAATCAGCTTCCTGCTCTCCCTTCACACTCCTGCAACTGTGTGGCATTCCCACATAACTTCAGGGGAGGACAGTTGATGTCTTTGACCTCCAATTTCATTTTGGAACATCTGTATGAACAATGGGAAGGTGAATGTGGACAGGAGCTTTCCTTTGCACCTGTTCTTTCTCTCAAGAATCTGGAGATGCTTGTACATCAGTTGTATCTGATGTCAAAGTCACATGCCCCACTGAATTCCATGTCCCAAAAGTTCCTGCTGTATAAAGAGGGGAGGCAAATGTCTGGGGCTTTGTGAAGCAAAGATAAACTTCCAAGAACATCACATACCATTAGCAACTGTGAGAAACCTAACGTTAAAGCCCCATCCAGACTCTGAGAGTCAACCTAGGATGTATGGAAGTTTTACCCTCCACTGTGGAGGCAATAAGAAGATGGTCTAGGAGGCAGAAACTGTGAAGAGGGTCCAAGTGTGACTCCCTGCCCAATCTAAAGTTCTCCCATTGTATGAATAACTGTAGATGTGTCTGTAATTGTGATCACCACCAAACCAAATGCAGTTAAGCTGAGAATTTTCAGAGCTAAACACTGGAGACTCTGTGCTGCACAGAGGGCCTGTGATGCCTTACCCACCCTGCTGAAATGTCACCTCCCCCAGGCCTCAGCTGAATTCGAGGAAGGGGACCTGATACTGATTCACAGGTAGGGTGTGGAGAGGGGATGAAGGCAGTTGGAGAAAGGAAACTGCACTTGGAACACTGTGCTTTTCATAGAAGATTTGTGGTGAGGGGCCATCATTGTTAATAACTGTACCCTGCAAATTTGTTAAATACCAAAACCAGGCCCTACGATAATCAGATGAGCGAGCACATTGTGCACGTACCACAGCCAATCCTGTGACAGGAGAGGCTTTGAATTAGATTTTCCAGGCAACGTTTCATGGTCCATCTGCCCCTGTATGGCTGTGAGTCCTGTACAACTGTTCCATGGTGTGAGTTCAACTGCTGATACACTTGGCTCTAACAGACCACCAAGAGGAAGGACAGGACGGGGTGAGTTTTCAGGACCACCGAGTCCTGGCCAGAGACTGATGTAACAGTAATGGTGTTTAAAGTATTTTGGTTGTTGTTGTTTACAGAGCTATTTTCACATCAAGGTGATGCACACAATTGTTTGAATGAGGAGCTTATTCATCATCCAGAAAGTAGTCTTCATAGGGGCACATTAGGTGATAAAAATCAACGACAAGGCTGGTAAATTGCCTGGGAGGGTTCAAAACAGATTCAAGATAAAGGAAAGAGAGATTAAGTCAAGACAGCATCTAATGCGTTTGCCAAACACTCCAGCCTCCCACAGTGGAGGCTGATCTAATGGCCAGCCACTTAATTTCCAGAGCCCAGTGCCAATCTTTTGTCACCTCTGTTGCCCCATATCAGACTTTCAGGAAACAAGACCCACGAAAGCAGATAATCAATAATGAGATCAGGAGATGTTATCCTGAGAGAAGCAGGGCTGCCTGCTTTGTTTGTGGAAGGTTGTTTCGCCCAGGCTGCTTGTCAGTCCTTGACTGTGATGTGCACTGCAGGATTGAGTGTGTGGCGATAAAGCCACAGGAGGAGGGCTGGGAAGCAGGCACAGACACTCAGGGGCGAACCTCAGCCATGAGGCCACTGCATCCTCCCCATCCCCGCAGAGGCACCTGGAGTCACCACCGCTTTAAGATGGTGTGCATTGCTTAGGTGTCTTTCCCTGGACACTTCATGGGCAAATTGAGGTGCCAATAGAGGGAGAGCATGGGGCCCTTCAGGGGACTGGACTCACACTTTTTCCTTATGATGTAGGCACCCACTCCTCTCCCATGTGATAATGGCTGCATCCACATGTGAATATGTTAGATTGGGGACACCCACATATCCTCTTACAAGATAATAGGCACAGTCTCTGTATGACAATGCCACCACCCACAATCTGCTATGAATAACAGGCACACCCACACACGTTCAATGTGGTAAAGGGGACACTCACCCTTCCTCTGTAGGATGCTGAGTATCCATTCCTCTGATATGTGACACTAGGCATGCCCACATCTCTTGTACTATACTGTTGCAGAAGACCAAAGAAATACCAAGCATGCTTCCTAGAGAAAGGGAGGGGCTCCATTTATTAACATTAGTGGACTCCGAGAATAATTACCAAATCAGAGTGAAGAAACACGCAGAGGGCTTCACTTTTTATAACCTTCTGGGATCTTCGTCTTGCAGATATGGTTCTGTCCCTTTCGTGGGCTTACAGGAAAGTCCCCAGGTGTTGGGGGTCCCCAGGCCATATCCTATGATCTGTCCTGGGGCCAGCGATAATGACCCTTCTCCTCCCCCAGGGCAGTGCATTGTTCAGTGTTATGGCCTGACATGCCTTGCAAGACCAGTTTCATCCCTCAATATGACATTAGGTGTGTGTGAGTAAAGGGCGCGCGTGCGTGCGTGTACGTGTGTGTGCGCGCGCGCGCCCTCTACATGATGTGGAACATGCGCCCTCTACATGATGTGGAACATGCGCGCGCCCTCTACATGATGTGCGATGTGATGCTAGTTGCCTATTCCTCTTCTATGCAATGTTAGGGGAACACACCTCTCGTATAAGGTAATGGGCTAAACCATAACTCCCCTGCAGGAAAATGGCCACAACCTCCTCTAGGTGAGTGGACACACCCACATCTCCTGTCTCGAATGTAGGCACCCAGTTCTCTTCTGTGAAACAATAGACACGCCCACACCTATAGTCAGTACCTGGTACAGGTACACACAATGGGGCCTTTCTAAGGAGGCAATCACATGTGATTCAGAATCATTGCCTCAATTCTTTTGTCTAAAATAATGTAGTAAGAAAAGTGATTAAAGAACATAGGTGCCACTCATGTGTATGTTTTAATAGGCTTTGGGATACAGGAAATAAAATTGTCCTGTTACCACCACAATTGATCTCAAAATTAAAATACTTTTCACTTTTCCCAAAATAGTACTAGAGATTGTTAGGTCCAGGCAGAGGGGAAATCTAGAGCCTATGCATGCATCTGCAAGGTAGATGGTGACAGAGATAACTGGCGCCTTCCTAGACCCCTGGCCCACGGCGAATTCCACACCTCTCATGCCCTCCGCCCTCCCCTCACTAAACAGCTGTATAAAAGAAGTACCTATGCCCCCTTTTTGGCGCGAACTTCCCTGGCCCACCCTCGGACCAGCGAATTTCTCCGGGGAGCACAAGATTAAAACCCCCCCTTTCTAATCGCCTGGACTCTCTGTGTTTTGTCTCCTGCGTCGCAAACCTTACAGAGATAACACAAAATGATTGCTCAGAGATAAAGCCATGTGGTGAATACATGTTTTTTCTGTTAAAAATATTGTACCCAATTAGACATCTGTATTTTTTTCAAAACAAATTTCTATCAAATGAGAGCAGTCACAGGAATTTGCTGTTGACATTTTACTACACTGAAATAGAAATAAACTGACATTTAGGGATGGCATTTTAGTTTTGAAATAATGGTGAAGTTTGGCCCTTGAAAGCTTTATTCCTAAAATAAATCAAGTACCTTGTATTTTAATCACTGACAAATCACGTCGCAGATACTGTGACGAGAGGAAGTTTCCTTTTTGAGCCCACACAGGTCTCCTGGCCACACTGCCTTCTTGGTCTAGGTTCTGCCCACACTCCTGTTGGGCAGATGGGTTTTTTGCTTTGTGTGACCATGAAATTGCAGTTTCTTATATAAGCACCAGGATAAGATGCCGATAATTCAAAGGCTGTTTTTCAGAGGGGGGCTAGCTGAAGCCTCAGTCGATGGAGTGTTGGGAAAGCAGGTCAGGAGGAGGAGGGGTGGGGGACAGCGGGGCAGAGGGAGATGCGAGATGGGGAGGGCTGGGAGGCAGGGTGCTGTGAAGCCTTCCTCCCCCAGGTTCCCCATTCCCGGGCCATCTTAGTAATGGCTTCCTCAGAGGGGAACCCTCAGTTCATTCCCGAGCCTCTCAAATGTCTCTTTTTGAGGACTGTGTAGTTATTCTAAGCTCCAGGCTGATTTAAGAAGAATGAGTGCCTCAGGGAAAGGCCCCTCTGGCCTTTTGGTCCATTACAATTCCAAAGGCAATCACAAAAGGAGATGGGCTGCCGGAGTTAATGAGATTCCTCACCAAAAACACTAATCTGGGTTAAAACTAAAAGAATGCTGATAAGGATATTACAGCTCACACTGAGAACAAGAAAGGTGCTTCCCTCAGATCAACAGTGCATATTAGGAGGGAGCCTTTAATAGTGTTTTAAAAAAATCTGAGAAACTGGATGTTGGAGACAAAGCCTCTTAGATGAGGAGCGGCTGAAATGGAATAAAACATCCCACTTCCACTTTTTTTTTTTATAACGTTCCAGGTATAAATAGTAGCAGAAGTTTAACATCACTTTAAAAGAGAGTGACTGACCCACTGAGAAAGTACATAATAAAATGTGTAGCAATCCACTGATTAGCCCTGTTTCCCCTCCGGCAAATACCTGAGCGTGTGCACTGGAACATTTTGTTTTATTACCTTGTGAGATAAGTGGGGAAAAAAGCCTCCCGTGCCTGGGGAATTCACATATTCAGCTTTGTCGTAGCAGGGCCCGAGCTCAATTTCATGCAGGGCGCATAATTATAGCAGTGTTTAAAGGGAGCCCAGAAGGAAGATGGGTTCAAGTGCAAATTAATTTCAGATTATCACAACAAAGGCAATCATATCTCAACAAGCTTGCCAGCAAAACACTTAGCAAAGGTCCCTCGGTCCCTCCCCTCCCCAACTTACAACAAAGACCTTTCAGCTCAAATTAAGCTAATGATCTCAATGATTACCTTTGCCTACCTTTTTTGGTTTTGACTATTCGCACAGTAGAATGTGGCTCACTTGCAAAGGGACAAAAAGGGGTGGAGGGGAGGGGTGGGGACCGAGCCGGGGGAGAAGGAGGTGGTGGAGATGAGGTAGCCGGAAAGGTCAGAGCTCCTATCCATCAAGTGACAAAACAAACAGTCAACGGCTGGATGGGGCCTGCACATCGTCAAATTGTCTATTCGGCGGAGACAATCCGAGGGCGACGAGGGTGCTGAGAGAGGCCTGCGCGTATCTGGACTTCTCCTCGGAGCGGCCTACTAGCCCAGCAGCACGGCCCCCCTCCGGCGACTCAGCACGGCTTTTCTGAAAGCCCAGCCTGTGGGAACCTGCCGGGAGGGAAGCAGGGATGGGGCTGGGACGCTCAGGTCAAGCCTCGTTACTTCCTCATTACGCTGGCAGAAGTGGAGGCAGAGGGTTTTCATCTGGGAGCAGGCTGGATGTCGCTGTGACTTCTGTCTGGTTACTGCACAGCCGACCGTGGCGCAAGGCCGCGCTGGGGCCCAGGGTTCTTCCCGGGCCTGGCCCGCAATGTTGCACTCATTAGGGCTTTCAGGCAAATTACAGCTCTCCGCACTGTGCTAGGCGGCGCTGCTCCCAGCCCGCCCCCACCCCCGCGAATGGGGCAGATGAAGGAAACACCTTTCCTAGCTTGCTCCCTTTTTCTTTATTAAAGGCCTTTCTCCATTTTTAGTCAGCTCTACCCCAAAGGCACATGCATTTGCCACAAAACACAAACACAGACGCGAAAAGCAGCGTTGAGGCCAGCACACCTCAGCCCTCCACTGTGGTCTCTTGTTTGCCTTCTGACTCGAAGAGTTTGCCTGTGGAGTCGCTTTCCTTTGGCCTTCAGTGTGTCCTCTTAGAAGCTGGTGGTGAGAGCCCACCCCACCTCTCTGCGGACACCGGGCCCTTCAGGGTTGCATTTAGAGTGTAGTCAGGGATGGAGTGGGATCAACCTCAGACACAAAAGCAGCTCCCAACACAGCGCCTGGGGGTGCAGGGCCTGAGAGCTACCTGAGACCCTGTGCTGCTTAGACAGGACGTCTTCCCCCTGTGCCCTGTGAACAATGGGTTCTGGGGACAGTTAAGCTAAGAAAAATGCAGCAGTTACTGCTTTGAGCCCTTGCCCACTCCTGCCCGCTTCCACCCCAGCTTTGCTGAAACTTGGCCTCCAACTCTCCCCTCCCTCCTCTTCTCCTTTTAAAGAGTATATATCTTTCACAACAGATAATCTATGTAGGATTTGAGGAGGAGGTTTGTTTGCTCAAGTGCATCTCTCTTCCCCATCCTCATTCTGAGGGCTTCAGGCCCACTGTCTTAAACTTCTAGATCTCCGTGGTTGCTCCTACTGTTCCAGATGGAAACGGAGGGAGGCAGCACAATAGAGGAGGAAAGGGAGAAACACATTCATCGACCAAGGCCGCACTCAGGAGTACGCAAAAGCCAGGGGTTGACTAGCATTTCCAGGAGAGTGGTCCAAAATAAACACCAAGATGTCCCCAACGGGGCAAGAGGAGACCGGCTTCAGGAGCAGGTGCTGGAGGAGGGGCTGGGACTCCAAGAAGGCACAGGTGCAGAGGCTTATCAGGGACACGTTTTCCAAGGGGGAGCTAAGTGGTTTGGATTTGGTCCGGTGGTCAGAGCACTTCACCAGCAGCTTAGAGGTTGGGTCCTTTTTCTCTTGGTTACTGCAGGATCCTGGCACTAGGCGGCTGGGCGTGTGGGGTGCGGGATGGGGGTAGGGGAAGGAGGCTTGGCCCTGGGGTCTTTGGAAATTGGGGTAGGGCCACTGGGGATAGTAAAAATGAAAATGCTTTCTAGGAGAAAGGGAGCAAACAAGTGTAAATTGACATCATTAGGGGTCTGGGAAGGCCTGGAAGGCACATTCCTAATCCTTAGGGAGGTGCCTGCTGCTTTTCCTCAGGAGCAGGCTCCCCAGTTCACATGTGAAAAGTTAGGTCAAGGGAAGTCCAGGCCCTCCCAGTTGGAGGTGGCTATGTGACTTCGTGGGGGTGCATTGTCAAGGGGTAGCAGGAGAGGAGGAAGGGGAAGAAGGGTTAGCCTCAGGGGCCTGGGGCCTGGGGCTGCTCCAGCCTTACTTGCCCCTTCTTCATGCCCCCCTCTACCCCCCTTGTTGTCAGCAAGCAGGTTTTGTGGGCCCTGCTGGGGCCTTTGCCTGCACCCTAGGAGCCAGGATGGGTTGACAAGACCTGTGAGTGTGTTTACATACCTTTATTTTATCCTAAGAAATTCTTCCCTGAGAGCAACAATTACCTTTTCCACCCAGGACAGCAGAGGCACAATGAGGAGGGGTGGGTAGCAGAAAGGCAGGAAGTCCCAGGCCCTCACCAAGAGGCACCTACAGCCTGCTCCCTGGTCTCCCATTCACTTCTCTGTGTCTTCCCAACAGCTCACAAAGGAAAGGCCCAGGCTCTCCATAGAAATCAGCCAGCCAGCTATCTCTCTACTTACTCAGAAATACTCAGAGGGAGAGAAGGAGAGGAAAGGAAGGAAAATGGGCAGATAGGGTGCAGGGGAAGAGGGGAGAGAGAAGAAGAAAAAGAAACTGAAGGAGGAGGAGGAGGAGGAGGAGGATGGCGGCGGGAAAGAGAGAGAACAAGACATCTACCAAGCTGAATGGTACTATAGTATTCAATGTCACAGAGATTCTCCTATATAACAGAGTTCATCTTCAGCGCTGGAAAACTACCAAAGTTTCAAATTTCAAAGCTCTATTTTAAACCTATATTTTTTTCTTATCTTTTGGGTGATCAGTGGTGGAATCTTCATTACATCTCACCCGAGCCACCCACAGAGACGTTCATAAGCGGGGCCTTGTTGGCTGGCAATGACCTCCCCAGGTCTGACATTCATCTCTAGATCCTGTAAGCAAGCAGGTGAATTGAAATGATGGCTTTATAATAACATCTGCAATGCTTGTAGAAACAGAGCAGCAGCCAAGTTTAATCTGGATAGACACTGTACCTTTGAAACCCCAATTCAAATGCAGACATCACAATCTTCATCCAGAACTCCAAGGCACTGCAGGCGTGAGCTCCACCCTGGGGACACCTGCGGAGTGCTGTTCGTGTGCTTATTAATCAGGATCAGTCAAGACGAAAAGTATATATTTTGACTTTGTGTGCTTATCTAATCATTTTATTACACTTACTGCGAGATAGATGATTGTGTCTTACAATCATTTTGATTAATCATTAACATAATTTAAAGATTAATGACAAATGCTTGCTCACTATGCACATAGTCGTTAACCAGCATTTAGCTTGAATGCCTTTGCAAGTGTTTTTTAGTTTATGGAAAACGTTTATTCTGAACTTTCAGAAATAAATATTTGAACATATACCTCTGAATATTCTATCATGGTTGACTTGTCAGAAGAGAATGTAAGTTTTAAGTGAGATCAACAGGACCAGGAGCCTAGTCCAGCAAATTTTCATAGTTTCCCACAAAAAATACAACAGTTCTGAAGCCCACCACCTGTGAGGTAAAAACCACAACAACATGTAGGATATCAATCTTTATGCTTCAGAAATATTATATTAATTTGAAAGAAATTCCAGGGCAATCAATTTAGGATAAGAGTATATATTTGAAAAATACACACATAAATATCACAAGTATTAAACTGAGTAATTTTAGAGAAAACAAACAGAGATAGTCAATGACCCAGATATGGGTCTCATTTGACAAATGCATGTGACATTTCTTCAGGGTTTATCACATTTAATGTTGCAGTATAAAAATGACTTCTGCTTACTTTGGGCCAAGAGATGAGGGGACTCTGGTCCAGGGTCACAATGTTACCACTGCACAGAGCTCTGCAGCTGCCTGTCTGGGGACCTGGGCAGATGCAAATGGGAAATCACAACCCCAAAGAAGATGCTCAGACTAGGTCCAAGGATAAGTGAAATCAAGAAGTCCATGGCAGTAGAGCAGCAGAGCAGGCATCTGGGAAGATCCATGTTGGCTCTCAAGAGATGGGACAGGATGGAGCCAGAAAGACACTCTGCCACTCTTTCTTCTATAAGACAATTAAAATAAGCATGCTGAAATGGAGGTACAAGTATGCTATCTGTTATCATGAGAACCATCCTATATAATAAAAGCCTAATATGCTGAGTATTCGACCAGTCACTTTGATAAGCACTGACCACCAGGGAGCAGATGCTCCAACCATTAGATTATCTTCCTGCTGGGGTCTGGCTGATCGGGACTGGGCAAGGCAGGCTGGATACACCCTGGAGCCCTTCCATGGTCCCTACTCAGCTGGTAAACCTCCCACAGTCCCTCCCCAGCCCCAATAGTGTACCAGTGGGGTCCCTCCGCCTGGCCTGTTGCCCTCTCACAATCTGGGACCCCTTGGGGGATGTTGGAGAGCTGGTTTTGGCCTGATCCCCATAGGCCAGGCTGAGGGACCCCACTGATTCATGAATCTGTGCATTGGGCCTCAAGCTACAAATGAAATCAAACCAGTTTTCCATTAATAAATATGATATATAACTCGCTAGGGATTCTGATAAATGTTTCCTATATCAACTACTCAATGTGGCTTTGTTTTTTGAGGTTTCAGAAACACTATGCTTTATTTATTTACTTATTTATTCATTTTGTGTAAATGAAGAGTTTATTGAGGAAGACACAAGGCCAAGCTTCCCCATCCCACGCCCTCTCCAAGAAGAGATCCCAACAACAAAGGAATGATAAGCATTCTTAGGGCAATATTTTCCTCTCCCCCGCCCCAGTTATCACCAGAGGCATAGCACAGACACACCCACCAGGCTTTCAAAGTATTTCCCTAATGAAATTATTTGATATTAGTCCAAGATTAAAAAAAGACAACATATAATTACATAAAACAACTTATTAGAGCTAAGTTACAAGTGGAACCTTGATGGAGAAACAGCAGAGTCCTATCACGTGGGCAGAGATGGGCACAGAGACCCGGCAGAGGTGCTCAAGAAAACTTCCGTGTCCTCATGCCACTGCAGGTATCGTTGTCTCAAGGCTTAGGGTCAGCAATGAAACACACATGTTTTATAGAAAACCAAGGACTGGAAACCAACAATTCTTTCCAGGAGAACCACCTGCCAGGAACCCTGACCCTGAATGAATCTCCAGGTGATCATCTTTTTCAAGTGAAGTGAGGAGCAATTTCAAAATGCACTCCAGTCACTGCTTTTCAAGAAAGAGGCAAAGGCTTGCAAACCTGCTGACCATCTGATCCACTGGAGCCCAGGGTGGCATCTGGCAGAGGCCTCTGGAGAACAGGAGAGTGGAGAAGGAACCGGTCAGTAAGGGGAGGGAGGACCACAGAGCCACAGTTGGGCAGGTCTCATCCTCAGAAGGAGAGGAGGCCCCAGTAGGAAGCTGGTATCAAGATGCAGCCTGTTGAGGGCATTGCCATGGCTGGCAGGCTGCCAGGAGAACAGGTCCCACTGTGCACTGAAGTGTGCTGGGCTCTCAAGCTGCAAGCATTCGGAAGAATGCTGTGTTATCACCTCACGAAAGTCAAGTGTGAACACCTGGCTCTCAGCCCGTCAACCATGACTCCATCATGTTCATGCATTTGACCCGAAGAGGGGAGTGTGGCAGTCACACGGCCTTCCAACACTTGGCTTCTCAAGGAGAATTCAGCACAAGGTCTGGAATGTGTGTCCCTGAGCAGGAATGGTGGCATCAAGCTTTTCTCTCGCAGGGAAGTTCTGCTATGTCCAGCGGACACTTCTCATGTGAATGTCCCTTGTCCCTCCTGCCCAGGCTGGAGACTTTGAGGGCCACGTGACAGCATCTCTGACTTTGTTGAGAGCTGTCCCATAGGGTACTCTGTGCTGCCAGTTTGTGGCAACCAGTTTAATGCTGCATCTCTAACCCAAAGCTCTTCACACCTAGGCTTTACCAATTTTATGCAGTTGGCAGCTCTCAAAATTTGAATGCATTCTCTTAAGGAGTCAACAGAAGAAAAGCAGCTGATAATGGGAAATTATGCATTTTGAGATGGATAACTCAAGGTTAATTTTATGAGACAGCAGATTGTTATTGAAGTATCAATCACTTGGAGGAAGTTGATAGCTGCCAGTTGAGCCTAGGGAAACTGCCATTGAGGGACATTATTATAGGGATTTTCTGTTGTTCATGGGATGTTTGACACACCTAAAGTCAACAGTTTCTGTGAAAATGTTTTTGACTTGTGTGAATTCCCTGTGGGCATCAAATTTGAGTGAAATAATCAGGCCTGTCCAGTTTCCGGATGTCACCCTGCCTCTTCTAACAAGCACTGAGGTCTGATGAGAGCTGCTTCCTTAGAACTCGGTGCCTCTGTGCACCTGCAACCCCTGCATGTGCCTCTCTACCCACTGTGCACACAGACAGCAACTCTCAGGAAGCAATTTGGTGAGAGATTTCAGGAGACAATGACATTTATATATATATCTCAACTTAATATCTCATGCGTACTCTTGAAATCCTGGACTGTAACTTTAAATCCAGAAGAGCTTTGTGCATAGAGTTGTTCACAGGGGCACTAAGTACCATCACTATGTTTTACATACCCAACCATTGGAGAATGCCTTTATACATTTTGCTGCAGTTAGGTGAATAAACATTTTGCGAGTGATGAAAATGTTTGAAAATGTTTGTATGGTATAAAGTTAAATGAAAAAAAAAACACCACATACACACACACAACTTGTGAAAACAGTAGGCTAATATTATTCTAATTATGTAAAATATGTAACTACTAGATAAAAAGGAAAATTCAAACTATTAATGCTGATCGCTGGATGTGAGATTAAAAGGTAAGTGTTTTCTTTATACTTTTTGATATTTTCTAAATTATATTTAAAATGATAGATAAGTATGGGTATAAATATATGTATAAATGATATAGACATAGACATTCAGATTGGTGTAGGTATAGAGGATTTAGATAGAGATATGGGCATAATCTGAAGCAGTAAGTAAAACAGATGAAGAGAAGGAGAGACCAGAGTGGAAGAAGAGCCCTTGAAAATCATCTGGGTGGAATGAGTTACGTTGACCTCCGTGCATTCTGGGTGACTCATCTCTCTATTTACCAAGCCATCTCTTGTCCTAAGTCTCACCATCCAAACTCCATGGGCGTTCACAGGTGAAATGCACCCTCACGGCTCAACGACATTCATATAGGTGATGGATGTGCTCATACCGGTGGTCTGGAGCCCAATTCAGCTGGACTTCTGTCTGAAGGCTGGCATCACCTCACCTTGCTGAGGTGTAAGACTAGGCTGGGCTTTGAAGAAACCCTTCCTCTCAGTAGAGGCCACACTCCCCCAGGTCAACTTTCAACAATGTGTCCATCTCCAGGATGACACCCCGTTCCGTGTCCATGTAGCCCAGCCCTGGAACTCCAACCCCGAGTTCCTCTGCAGGGGGAAGCATCTCTCCCAATGTCTGGGGTCAGATCTCCCACTAGTGAAAGTGTAATGAGATGCAATTTTCAAGGGATTAAACAAAAACAAAAAGAGCGATTGCAACTTCAAATATATATTATGCGTGTATGTAATTTGGAATCAGACTTCCTTAAGAGTTTTCTGACAGTAGACATTATCTGGTCTACTTTCAGAAAAGTCTGCCAACTCATTTTCTTCTTGATTTGATATAAAAATCCTCAAAGTGAGTCCTGAATATTGTACTGAATCTCAGACTTAGTTGCCAATTTTAAATTCCATTCTCCTACTTTCCATCTTCTGCCCTCCTGCACATACACACACACCCCCACATCACACACACTCACCTGCCTTTCACACCTGCAGAGGAGACAAACAGAGGCTCATGGGCACACTGGGATGTGGCTGCAGAGGAGTGTGATTTAGTGAGAGAAATGAATAGCTTGTCAGCAGAAAAGGCTGCTGTGACGTCTCCCTGCCTGCCTATCCCGATAATGGGTGAAACAAAGCTTGGGATCATCCTGATTGGAAGGACCACTGTCTTTGGAAGCTGAGTGGAGCCACAGTGGGTACAGGGAAAGGGAGACTGCGGCAAGAGGGCCCTGGCTTCTCTGCTGACCCTCACAAGGAAATGAGAATGAAACCAGCTGCAGAACAGCCTTCCTGTAGGCCCATGACCCTATCACTATAGTCCACTGGGCATTGGGGCTCCAGGGATTTTAAGCCAAAGCACTAAGTAGAGTGTCCTTGGCTCAGTGACTAGGTAGGGCTGTGTCATGCATTGGGACTTCAGGAACCTGAGGCCCATCCATCTCATCACCCTAAAGGTTGGCATCACATCATAGGACTCAGTGCTCCTGTGGCTTCTGCCATGATCTGCACTCCTCTGCAGTAGCTTCCCAAGTGGGAATATTTTCCACAAATAGAAATATTTTCCTCTTCCCTCAGCCATGTTTCCACCAGGTGCCTGCTGTGTGCAAACACTGTCAGGGTGCACCTCCCCAGGGCATCTTCATTGCCAGATGGTCAACCTGCTGCACCCCTCCATCAACAATACCTGGGACCCCCCACTGATGCAAAACCCAAGGCCACAGATAGAACCCAGTATTAGGGACCATATCAGCACGCCGGGGAGTTGGGGGTGAACCAGCATATTCCATCAGTCTGCATGGCTAACTGGCCTTCAAGACCTGGATCGGTATACTGCACAACCCATAGGGAGGCCACTTTCCTTTGCTTCCTTATGGCATTTGAGATCATGAGCAAAGCCGGCTTTTGCCTCCTAACTAACGTTTTGGAAAAGCAAGGTAGGGTATTTTTCCTGGGAGGCTGGGTTCAGTCTAACGAGCAGGGGGCACAGCCAGCCTTTTCAAATCCATTGTCCCCGTGATAGAAGGACAGATCTTTCCTTTTTTTGTTCCTGTTCCTTTGATCTTACATCATAAAATGATCTCTTCTGCTGTTTTCTGTATTTTAATGAATGTCATTTCATTTGTGCTTACACCCTCAGGCTGTTTTAGCAATAAACTATAATATTACAAATTGGGGCAAAAGTTCTCTTTCACAGTGTGCATTTGGAAGCAGAGTGTTTTATTTCCATAGAGTTATTCAATTTTTAAAAATGCAAAGCCTTCCAAATATGTCAACTCTCAACACTGGTTTCCCCAACGTCAGGCAGGTCCCAGGATGCGATGTGAAATTTTTGTGTCTAGAAAGATCCACATGGCCTGGGCAGCTCTGACCAGATGGAAGCTCTGTCCCTGCCCACTCTGTGTGATCAGACCCACCTCTTCCTGCTCCGATGGGAAACCCAGCCCTGCAACTGACGCGCTGTCAGAGGTTGCTGTCCACAGCCAGTGAGCAGCACTTCCTCACTTCACACTTTGCCCCCAGCCGGCTTCTTCCAGATAACCCAAGTGTGATGTTGTGAGCGCTGATAACCAGAGGAAGCCACAAGCCTTCCTAAAATAGATGGACTCCTGAGCCCTCAGCCACAGCGTCCCTTTAGGCAAAATCCAGTGCAAAAGTGGATAATCTCTCTTGCCACCTGACCTGTCAAAGATTATGGAGAAAGCTGAGCCCACTTGCTCCAGAAATACTGCTCAGCTAAAGATGTCTATAGAAGAATAGTTGCTTGTAGTAAGAAACCATGGGACTATGAAGTTGCACCTCCACAAAACAAGCCTTGGAATGTGGGTGTGTATATTAGATTTGGGGAGTTGGCCACTGCCTCTGCTCTGCTGGCAGGAAGAGGAACCAGGAAGGGTGGAGGGCCTGACCGACCTGGCTTTACTCGCAGACTGAGGTCCATGCTGATGAGCTGGACAGGCCAGGGGTGGCTTCTCAGAGACCAAAGTCACCAAAGCAAATCTTGAACATTCTTGTCTTTTTTTGGGGGGGAAGCGGGGGAGGAGAAGGGATGGGGGTGTCTTTCCTCTTTTAAAACATCTATAATTATGGAGACCTGAAGCTGGAGCCTCAGCATCTTGTCACAAATAGCCTTGCAAACTCAATAATCCAACTTCACTGAAAAGTGTCACCTTGTCAGGGCAGGTGCCACTGCACCCCCAGTTCTGGTGAGAGAGAACAAAGTATTGAGAGGGTCTGGGATGTGATTAAATTCAGAATTCCCTGCATTATCAATTGCTGTTTTTAAAACCATTAAGAACCATTGCCACTCAGCTTCTTTCTTTCCAAACAGCATCCAGACAAGCTGAGATTTTTTATCCCATTGAAGAGTCTCCTTTATAAACTGGGGTGTAAATAAGAACAGTGACAGGTCTCACAGGACGAACCACTTTGGTCACATCCAAACACACTTCAGCACATCCTTCCCCTCACAGGCTCTTGCACTGGAATGCTGTTTCTGACTTATGAACACATTATAGGAATATTTCTCTTCACTCTTCCAGCATGTCAAGTTTTTTCCTCTCAACCTCCAGTATCTTGGAGATCAAGCTCTTACATCCATTTATAACAAGATAAATAGGGAAAGTTAACCTTCAGAATTATGGCTATTTTATAACATTGAAAAATCTGCTATATAATTGCAATAATTTTTTTTAAATGCATACTTGATCTTCTCTGATTGAGGGAGGGAGGGTGGCCCAGACATGATAAGCAACCTATGTCACATCAATACCCCTGACAGCAAGAGAGTGTAATAAATATTTCCTAAAGTGGTTCCTTCCTGCCAAGAATGACCTTTTGAATAAAACCATGTGGCTAGAAAGCCCTTTTGAGAAATAAACAATAAATGATGAGTTTTAGAGGCGAAGAGAAGAAAACTCAATTTTTGGACATCTAGCACTCTGAGGAAGGAGGACAGAGACCAGTTGGGCAGTCCTGGGAGTCTCTGGGGACCAGGCCTTTTACCTAGACATACAATTTTAGACTTGTTTTACTAGGTGAAAATCCTGCTACATATAATCTACTCTGCCTTCTCCTGAAAAAGACCAATCTAATCTATTTCCTAAAGAAGACAGTGGTGGGGAAGTAGAAGAGTCATGGAGAGAGGGTCCAGACAGAACACTGGCAAATGAGGCAAATCTGGGGTAGATCCAAGGAATGAAACCTATAAACAATTTGGCTTATGGGAGATCTTCCCAGGCAAAATGGAAAGGCCAGAAGTTATAATTTAAAACATGAATATAATTAACTATAGCAAAGTAATGTAAAGCTTTTGTATAGCAAAAGTCACCATAAACAAATTCAATATTGGTTTAAATCAAGATGAGCCAAATCATCCTGCAGTAGCTATCAGCAATCAAATCTCTGTGGTTTTAAACAACAAAGGTTTACTTCTTGATTATAGGGCATGCCCATGTGAGATTGCTTGGAGGTGTCCCCACCTAGACTATCACTAACCACATGGCCTAGGAAGCAAACATAGCCAACAATTCATCAGATTTTTAAAGGCTCCTTAAAAGGCCATCTCAAAGGGACATAGATGGCTTCTGCTCAAATTTCATTGGCCAAGCTAATCATATGCCTGACTTAGAGAGGATAGGAACCCACAATTCTACCATGAGCTCAAGAGAGGAATGCGAAATACTGGCAAACAGCAGTACAGAACACACACTATACCCTTCTGCTTACCAGATATTTGGCTATTTTGCCTCTTACACAAAATATGTTTATCCTCAAATCCAGTTATGGCATCAAGCTGCAGATAAGTGGCAGCCTCTGTCCCAGGTCCTGAGAGATTTAATCTAAAGAGAAAGTTATGATGACTCTTCACATTGTCATCAACACCCCCCCCCCCCCATGCCCAATGGGACAGGGAGAGAATAGTGACAATAAACACTTCTATCTGGAAAGGGGAAGGCTGGGAGGTACACAGTCAGTCAGTATTGGACCTTGGGAATTTTAAAATCTCCTCTAGACAAATACTTTAAGACTTTCCTATCCTAAGAGTGAAGGATTTTCCTTGATAAGATCCTGATTCTGTTCCTTAGTAGTAGTTTCCTACATATTTTTCCTCCTGTGACCCTAGGCAACATTCTTTGGAATACTTATCTTTTTTTCATTTTCATCTTTGACCACATTAAGGATTGCACTTTCTTGGAAGCTGAGTATCTTCTCATCCCACTTGTTGCCCATAACCAGCCAGAGCAAAGGATTCTTCTAAATCTCAGTCCAAACTGGTGCGATTTTTTTTTAACATTGGAATTGTATCACAGACTTTGTTGATTTCTCCTTTATCTAGGTCAGATTCCAGTCAGTTCCATGTGCCAAGAGCCACACTCAGGGTTCCTGTCGACACAATTTTCACATTTGCTTTCTCTCTTTTATGCCTCATCCCTAAGGAAATTTTAGGTGCCTAATGCCTATCAGGTTTGGAGAAAGGCCCACACCTTTGGTCTCTTTTCTACTTTTGTTACTTTTTCCAATTTAATGTATTTATCGGATACCACACCCTCAATTGTTCCACTACTCTGAAACCTCTTAATCCATTCAGAACATTCCAGAATGTGCAAAATAACCATATTATGGATTTGATTCTTGCCACAAATCTAAGTTCCAGTTGACTTTGATGACTCCAAGAGTTTCTTAATTTTATTTCTATGGTGTATATACTCTCGTTAATGTGCTGTTGAATTATGTTTACTAACATTTTATTGGGTGTTTTTGCATTAATATATATTAAGGATATTGGTCTATAGTTTTCTTAAAGTGTCTGTGTCTCGTTTTGTTAATGGTCTCATATAATACACTTGGAAATGGCCCCTCTTTTTAATTTTTGGAAAGAGTTTGTAGAGAATCAGTCTTACTTCTTTAAATATTGATAAAATTCACCAGTGAAGTCAGATAGCCATGGGCTTTTCTTTGTTGAAATGTTTTATATTAATTCAATCTCCTTGTTAATTAGGAATCTGTTTAGATTTTCTATTTTTTTCATGATTTAGTTTTGGTTTGTTTGACTCAGCTAAGTTCTGTGTTTCTAGAAATTGACCTATTTCATCTAGGTTTTCTAATTTGTTTGGGTATAATTGTTCATAGTATTCTCTTATAATTTTCTTATTTCTGTAAAATCAGTTGCAATGCCTCCTCTTTAATTTCTGACTTCTGTTATTTGAAGATTCTCTCTCTTTTTTTCATGGCTAATCTAGTGAAAGTTTTGTCCATTTTATTGACCTTTTCAAAGAACCAACTCTTGCTTTTGATGATTTTATCTATTGCTTTCCACCCTCTATTTTTTAAATCTGCTCTAATCTTTATTAAACCAATTTCTTTTATATTTGGATTAATGGATTTTAGCATAGTGAGACAACTGAGGGCGTGGCAGCCAGCAAATACTTCAAATGGGAAAGAGTAGCAGAAATAGAGAAGAGATGAAAAGTGTGGGTCTTTCTCAAGTCTAGTAGGCATTAAGCACCTCAAATTGCTTTAGGGATGAGGTATGAAAGACAACAAATCTTCTCTGAGATTATCTTTCTTTTAATAATCTGTCAATGTCAAAAATAAAAACCAGGATACATGAAAACATTCTGAGCTACAAAACTGTTACTACCTCACAAGAAACAGTTTTCCAATTATTTTATCCCCCTTAAAATCATCTTTCCAGACAATGATAATTGCAGTCATTGCACACTAATCAGTCTCAAAGTCAATGAGGAGTTTGTATCTCTATCTCTATCTCTATCTCTATCTCTATCTCTATCTCTATCTCTATGTCTACTAGTATATATCTATACTTATATCTATATATTTTTCTTGCTCTCACCCTTGTTCATGTTCTCTCTCTTTTTTTTATCTTTTTTGAGTAATAGCTCAAGTCTATACAATTTCTGTATTTGTCAGGATGAACTAGTATAATGCAATAAGTGACAGTACCCAAATCTCAGTGCTTGAGAACAACACATATTTACATGTTTCTTGCGTTCGATGTCCATCCCGGGTTACTGTTGGTGGTCAGTCTGTCCTCCAAGTACAAAAACAATGAACATGATGGCCTCTATTGACCAATGTCACACATACTTATAAATTTCTCTTATTTCCAAACTCTCATCATACACTATTCTTTTCCTAAAATTTTCAGAATTTAAATATGATTAATTCATTTCTGATATAATTACTCTGATTTTGTATTATTACTAAAATTGGATGACAGACAGGGCTGTAGGGCTTACAATCTATTTTTTAAAATTAAGTTTTTATTATTATTTTTTAATTAAAAATATATCTTTATTGATTTCAGAGAGGAAGGGAGAGGAAACGAGAGATAGAGACATCAATGATGAGAGAGTATCATTGATTGGCTGCCTCCTGCACACCCCCTACTGGGGATCGAGCCTACAACCCAGGCATGTGCCTGTGACCCTTCAGTCCAAAGGCTGGCACTCTATCCACTGAGCCAAACCAGCTAGGGCTTTATTTTATTTATTTTTAAAGAGAGTGGAAGGGAGAGGGGGGAGAGAGAGGGAAACATTGATCAGCTGCTTCCAACACACTCCCTATGGGGGATGAAACCTGCAACCTGGACATGTGCCCTGACCAGGAATGGAACCAGCAACCTTTCAGTGCATGGGATGACACCCAACCAACTGAACCATACTGGCCAGGCAGCTTATGACTTATTTTTAAGGTGGGATTCCCAGAGCCAAGACAGAATGGTCACTCTGGTTATTTTAAATGGAGCTATGTTGGCACTGGGCTCCAGTGGCAGGAGCAGTTACTGCTCAGCTGACTTCATCGATGAGTGTATCATTGATCCATCATTCAACAACACTGAATCAATTGTTCTATGGTCAATTGAGGCCACACAGCTTGGATTACATGCTTGTCAGTCACATAGACATGGATTAAGTCCACTTAGATTTGTATGTCTATTGAGATACCTATTATTTAAATAATGCTGAGCAATATTCATATCCTTTCACATGAGTAAGTATATACTGCTTGGCTTGTCAATACAGAACTGAATTATTATTTCATTCTATGTAGTAAACCATCTTTCCAGGTGCTGGAAACGCAGGGAGGGATAATTCATAACAGTGGCCCAGAGGTGCAGAGCCATACATTAATGGCTTGTGACAAAACTCAGACACCTGCTGAACCCCTGGCAGAAGAAGCCCTTGTTCTTCACCTGTGTCGCTGCATCTGGAAGTTATTTTTTTCCCCAAGCATGCCTATCCTGGAACTTGAAGAGAAACACTAAGGCTCATGTGGCAGAAGCAGTCAATTTGTTTTACTTAAATTTTCATTTCATGACAAATTCAGGCAAGATCCATCTTTACTGTAGCAGTCAATAGTATAATGAACAGAAAACACTGGGAAAAGACACACTGGCTGCCAGCCCAGCTCTGCCCTTTTCCAGAGGAGGGTCATGGAAGGTCATTGAACCTTCCTAAGCAACAGAGTCCTTATCTGTAAACATGGGTAAATTGGCAGGTAAAAAGGTAGGTGGGTGGATGGATATATGGATGGATAGATAGACCGATAAATGATAGACAGTTTCAATAATAGGCAGATGATAGATTATAGAGACAAAAAGACAGATAGGTAGATGATAGATAGATAGATCGATAGATAGATCGATAGATAGATATAGAGATAGAAATTCAACCCCTCTGTAAAGCAGAAGAGAGACTGCCCTGCTCTCCCTGGCTCAGTGGTCCTAGACCAGCCACCCTGAAGGGCAAACAAGCTAGTGTGGAAGTGCAGAGGAGGAAGATCCCTCAGGGTGAACACTGGCCAATGAGAGCTAGAGTCAGGGATGCTAGCCAGTGAATTCCTGTCTCCTCTCTTCAGTATAGGCTATTCTTGGCATGGCAGCTTCACTAGACCCACCCATAGATGCTCCTCATGATGAATCAATTGGTTTTTTCTTATGAGGCCGGCCAGCTCAGGGAGGTGGTACATGGGCATCTCCCTCCTCCTTACCCCTCTGTCTATTGCCCCCTCTGCTTGTCCCCCTGTGTGACACTCGACAATCTGTTTGCCCACAAGTTTAATGTCAGCATTAACCCACTGGGGATCCCCCTGTGTGACACTGGACAATCCGTTTGCCCACAAGTTTAATGTCAGCATTAACCCACTGGGGAGGGTTAATGAACAAACAACCCAAATATCCCCTCACTGGGAAGAAAGGGCAACTCCTCTCTGTAACCTGTGACATACTGGGCATCACCTACTACGGGAGACGTGTGTCTTCAATTCAGTCAATGGATATAGACCAGCAAGTTCCCCCTTCGAGATTCTGTCCCATGGGCACTTCTTACAGCTGCTGTCCCAGCTCCCTCCTTACACTTCATCCCAGGCTCTCTTTTCCAGGCTTCTTCAGCAATTCCTCAGCAATGCTCTCCTCTTATGCTTCCTCAGCCCTCCTTGGTGCAAACTAGCCATGTGGACTTCCTGTGCCATTCTCCACCTGCATGTTCTGGAATGTTCTCAGTCTCTCCAGCTGTTTTAGGCAAGAGGCCGATGTCTAATGAACTGAAATGGCATGAGGTATCTTTGCTCATGGACGGCCTCACCTGGTTGGATTCCACTGTTAGAGGCTTTATTTCAGGACCATCTGGTGTTTGTTTGCATCGGTGGGGGGTGGGGGGCGGGGAGGAAGGGCCCAGCACACCAAGAATACGATGACATCTTTAAGAAAGTAGGGTGGACAGAAGCACCAGGACACATTTTCCTCAAGGATAAGGCCCTTAGGTAACAGTCCTCTGAAAATATAACTTCCCAAAAGGTTTTACATCATCAAATAATGTGAATTTTTATCAAACTTTTCTCACCAAACTTCTCTCATACCTCTTATCCCACAGCACAGATTTTCCCTCTGGCCTTGTTGGCAGGACTGGTGTCCAGTCCTAACTGTAGCTCCAGGTTGATGAAAGATGACTGAGGGATTCCAGGAATGGAGCCTGGTCAGGGATGGTCACCAAACCGCAGACAAGATGTTACCTTTCTTTCATCTACAAA
This sequence comes from Corynorhinus townsendii, assembly GCA_026230045.1. Taxonomy (NCBI): domain Eukaryota; kingdom Metazoa; phylum Chordata; class Mammalia; order Chiroptera; family Vespertilionidae; genus Corynorhinus; species Corynorhinus townsendii. The sequence goes on from JAPDVU010000012.1 coordinate 1,395,242, forward strand.
ACAAATAGGTCACGGTGGGACCTACAGGAAATGGGGAAACATTTCCTTTGAGTACTTTGTTAGTCTATCTTAGGTCATTCCAGGCTAAAAGATGCCATTTTAGGCAGAGGTCTCAGACCAGCAGTGTGTAGCTGATTCCATCTTGGGACTTTGGGGGCTGGGAGTCTGTACAGTGTTTTTAGAAATCAAGTTGTTACTATGTTTTTTTCTGAGAAATTTAAAAACCAAAATGTGGATTCCAGGCTACCTTGACAAGAGTCGAAGTTATGCAAGGGGTCTCAATCTCTGAGAGGCAAGACCTGCAGAAAGAGCCAGGATTCTGCTTCTAGGATATGGTTCTCTTCCTTTGCCACAGTTTCCATGGCTCCTCGTTGCACCCCCCACCCCCCCGCCCTCCTGCCCCCCCTTCCCTCCCCCCGTAAGTCCATTGTCTGCACTCAAGCACAGCCCACCTGGCCCTGCCTTCAGTCCTTCTCTATTCCTCATCTCCAGTCCATGAAGTGCTGCCCTGGGAGGTCCTCTAACAGAGAGAGACCAAGCATGGGGACCCCACCAGCAGCATGGAGTTTGGAACACATGTTATCTATAGACAGATTAATATGATTGTGGCTTTTTGTCCAACCTTTTGCTTTACATGGTTGGAAATAAAATGTTGTTAACTAGCAAAGCTAAGTAAATTTTTTATTTTTAAGAAAATAGATCTGACAGTGACCATGGTAGCCCCAAGTCAAGGCACATTGTTATTACTGACTTTCATAGAGAGGAAGAAGTTTTCCTCAACTCTCTTAGGTCCCTGGCTGGATCTGCAAATGAAACCGACAAAGACAGATGAGCAGGAGAGAAGCATACAGGTTTATGAAATATCAGGTTTATGTGACATGCAAGTCTTCATAAAGAAATGAAGTCCTGAAGCACTGGTTAAAGCTGAGCAGTTTTATACCAGGGCCGTGAAGAGTGGAATGTCATGGGAAAACGGTAAGACAAAGGGAGTTTGAACTCAGGGTAATACGCTGAAAAGTTCAGTGAGGCCAGTGTGTTCAGAACTTGGGGGTAAGGAAGTCTTTTCCTCCAGGTGTGAAGGGGAAGGGTCACAGCTCACATGAATCGTGACTTCCAGGAAGAAGGACCTGCTTCCAGGAAGAAGGACCAAGAGGGTAGAGAGTCCTTTCTGCACTGCACTGCCCCTTTCTCAGACTCCTTCAGCTCCCAATGTTAAAACATGCCAAGGATCCCTGTTTTGGGTCCTCAAAATCCCTTTTTAAAGCTGTAATAAAAGAGGATAGGTTGCCAATAAGAAATAGAAAGTAATGCTTTATAGTGCTGGAAACTCAGCAAAATAGAATTTTAAAAATTGAATAATGCTTTAAAAATATTTTTTAAATTCTTAAAGAAATAAAAGTTAATTAAAGACAATAAATAGAAACTTTAAGTGGCTACTTGGAAGTCTTTAGTTTTATCTTTCATTTTACAATTTCTAAGTTTAGTTCAGAGACTAATAAACTGTTGACTAATAACAATAACAACAGCATTATGTCACTCTCATTGCCTCATTTATGCTAGGATGGGCAGTCTAAGCTCACTGCCTGCATTTTCTCACTCAGTCCTTACAACACGCTTAAGGGATGGCACCCACCCACACAGGGCGGCTACTACTAGACACTCTCCACTGCTCTTCTTGTCCACTAAGGTGGCTGATGAGAAAGAGGTCTATGTGCCTGACAAGGACTGGTTGGAGGTGTCATGGGGGATGCTGTTGAAGGAGACAGAGATGCGCAGTTTCCCACAGTGCCCACTGGGGGGTGTGGTCTTCCCAGGACAGTTTGGTTGCTATCTATACTGGGTGAGGTGGGGTGGGGTGGTGTCAAAACACCTAGAAATGGATGACTGGTGGAATAGGTAGCTAGTGGTTTATGTCTAGATATTATAATATGAGATGGTCTTAAATTGGATGGTTAGGAAGTGTCAGTAGTTCTCATCAGTTTTTATATAGATGATGCCTCATAATGTGTGAAGATAAAACATTTATTAACAGAGGAGAACCTCTGATTTAAAATAGTGCCTGAATGGGGCAATTCCAAATATAAACACTTACACTTTCTCCATCAGCAGGCAATTTGAGTGCATAAAAAATAGGCCAAGGACAATGCAGGCACCTTCCTATTGACAATGAATTCTTATTTCTCAAGGTTTAATAAACATTCTAAATGGAGTTTATGAAAATAAATATGAAAAACACCTATGAAAATGATTTATTACAGAAACTAGAATTAAAAAATAAAAATAAATGCATGCTTGTAATAATCTCTAGGAAGCTATCATCTCTATGAAAGAACAGAAAGTCAGAACAAAAACACACACTGTGAAAATAAGAATAAAAATGGTAATTGACACCTGTATAGAGGTTACTATATACCAAACACTGGAGTTTATGTACATTAACTTATTCAAGCTTTGCAACGTTTGTGTAAATTAAAAACCAATATGATCTTTGTTTCTCAGATGATAACATGACAGCTCAGAAAGTCAGTGGCATTGTTTGCAGAGCCCATGCTCTCAACACCACAGTTCTGCTCCGTATGCAGTTGGGTGAAGGTCAGCACCCCTTCTAAGATCTCCAGCCAGAGACTTGGCTCCTGGTTCAGCCCAAGTCTCTATGAAAAGCTGTGAGATCCAGGATGCATTGCTATGGAGAGCTTTTAAGTCTCAGTCTCCATCCCTACCTACAAGTCTATAGAGATTTTCTTGTGGAAACAATGTTGCTTAGACATGACTACCACTTGGCACAATGTGCAGTTTCTTTTTAGATACAGAGGCTGTCACTGTCTGAAGAAGTGGGATTTGAACAATCAGAATGAGGCATCCAGAGCTGTGATTATTGCGGACCCTGTGTTTCCCAATCATGGGACAGAGAGTACAAGATGCTCAAACAGTTCTTCAGCCTTAGCTAGTTTAGCTCAGTGGATAGATTGTCGGCCTGTGGACTCAAGGGTCCTGGGTTCAGTTCCGATCAAGGACACCTGCTGGGGAGTGGGCTCAATCTCCAGTAGGGGGTGTGTAGGATGTAGCTGATCAATGATTCTCTCTCATCATTGATGTGTCTATCTCTCCCTCTCCCTTCCTCTCTAAAATCAATAAAAATATATTTAAAACAAATAAAAATAAAATAAAACAAAACAAAAACAGTTCTTCATCATTTTCAACTTACTTCTGTGACATGAAGCAACATATTTTTCATATAATTTGTATTTTTACTCAGTTTGGATATTTATTTTTTGCTTTTTAAAATGCTTTACCTTTATTGTCATAAAATAAAATATACACATGATTTCATAAGAGTTGAGGGTCATAAAATGTGTTCTTGCTTAACCTTTGGAGATGATAAGACTCAGTACCTTCCTATCTTGAATCTAAAGGAAGCACTGCATGTAAAGGTCCATGTAAGCACTAGCAGTTGGGAGGGTATACCAATGTATAAAATTAGCTTCTCACTGCTTTTATTCCAGAAATTCAATTAAAAGCTCTCTTGAAATATTTTCTAAATAATAAAATTCATGACTTAAAGCATCCTGTCTCCCATTTAGAAAAATCTTCCTAAGGACCCCAGGATTTTGGTGTCATTTTAGATACATGTACAATGAAATGCCATGATGTATGGCAATTATTTCTCAATAAAAATGGAAACAATATAAAATACCCATTAAAATAATAAATTCCTAATTTGGGAGCAATACATGTTGTACTTTATTAAAACACAACAACAAAGGAACAGAAAACCCTTAGGGTCCAAGTAATGGGAACAAACCAAGAAAATTAATCAGGTGAACAACTTCCCAAGCCACAAGCCCTCCGGGCAAAGGGCTTCAGAGAGTTCTAGAGGGAGATGCTCCCCACTGAATGCTTATTTTACTAGGCCTCGCATTGACTTCATTATATGATTGTGTATTAATAGGGTGACCTTGATTCATAAACTGGTAGTAAAGAGGCATTCTCTCTGACATTAGCAGGGACTGGCATCTTCAAGGTCAACTCAACTGTGTGGCTATCATAAAAAACTGCATCCCCAAGTTTCTTCTCATTCTTCTTCTATTAGCCCAATACAAGATGTGTTTACCCGAGCTTTCCAAAGTAATTTGAAGCCGATCGTTACTTGAAGGTTATGTAAGGTTCTCTGTAACTTCAACATTCCATTTTCTGGTGCCCCTTGATTGCTCAGGTATCGTGGGGTCTCTACGACTTTTCACATGTGTTTAGGATGCAGAGGGCAGACAGAGGAGGCCAGATGGGCTGGGACACCAGCCAGGTCCATTGTCCAGTAAGCAATCCATTGTCAGAGTAAAACCTTCATTTAAGAAGCCTAGAATATTGTGTTCTGGAAGTTATGGGTAGTAAATGATGAACAGCTAAATCTGACATTCACAGTCCGTTTGCCTTTCTGAACTGTTCAACCATGAGTACAATTGAGGTCTGGGACAGACATTGCAAGATTTGACGAGATAACTCAGCAGTCAGAAGACCTGACATAAAGGAAGGGGATGTAATTATAATTCAGCAGTTCCCAGTGGGGAGGGTGTGCACGGGAGTTGTCAGCCACTTGTGGAGGGAGCTCTCACTACAGCATGTTTGCTGTCCTTGAGATTCTCCTACACCTGCTTTGGGGCACCCTCCTGGTGGGAAAAGGTAAGAGCCAGTGATATAATCTCTGACCTGGGACTCCAGGATAGACATACTAGAAAAAATGTCTCCCACAGTCACCTCATTTGTCAAAAATTTTGCTTTTAAGTAAATTTAACAATTATTTTTTTATGTAAATAGACAGGTTTTGTTAGAGAGATATACATACAGAAGATACATATTTTTCCTCCTATGTATAGAATATCACAAATATGTAGAATAAATGAAGCTTAAAAGCAAGTAAAATATTAAACTGATTTACTAGTGCCTGGGTTTTGTAGCTCTGCCCAGGAAGTAGTTCTGCTGTTTCCATGTCCCACTTGTAGCCATGGTAAATGGTGACTTCCCTGTGACTCCATTTCCTCATCTATAAACTACAGAAAGTCACACTTACCTACAAAATGGTGTTGCTCATGCTGGCTATGTGCACAGTGGCCACCATTCTGTTTATTCTAATTATTGTACATTTATAACACTAGATGCAGAAGTGCCCTATGAATTTAAGCCATAACCAAAATCACATTCAAGTGCTCAAGGAATTCAGTCAACACCCAAGAAAAAGAGTTGTGTCCTGAGAGCCTAGTGGTCCTACAGAATCCCCCAGAACTTGAAAACTACTTTCAAGTCCACCTTCACCTCAGACAAGGTTTTAACTTTATCCTTGATAGCTGGAAAATAAAACCAAGCACAGCACACAGACCCTCAAATGTGAAGAAATAGCTAGCAGATGGAACAATGCCCAAATCCATCTAAAACACCCACACAACACTTGACACTCTGTCTGCTCATGTTGCAGGGCAGAGCTTTAGACCCTGGGAAGTGCACTCTGGGGAGATTACAGAATCTTCTGGAATAAAACTTTGGTCTGCATGTTAACTTGTCATCCACTGAATATACAACCATCCTGACCAGGCCACTCTCAGTGACTCGAGGAGCAGTGGTGAAGCTGCCTCCATAGAGGGTAAGGTGTACAGGGGACTCCCCATCAGTATTTGAGTAGGGTTGGGCCCTACTCTTACTGCCAATGGGAAAACTTTTATTAAGACATTTACTCAAAGTACCGGTTTAAAGGTGCATTTTGATTGATAGATGTATTGAATACACCTAGAAATTGTGAGCAAAGTGCATTGTCTTTCTTTACAGATACTATGAGAGACATCTCTCTTATTGTAGGCATATCCAAACAGTTGTGACATGTATAGACAGACCAAGCAGTATCCAGTTAGGCTGCTCAGGCTGCCCTAAGGAAGTACCACAGACTAAATCACAAAAATTTATTTTCTCCCAGTCTGTAGGCCAGAAGTTCAAAATCAAGGTCTGAAACAGTCTGCTTCTGGTGGAAGTCCTCTTCCAGGTTTGCAGATGGTCACCTTCTCACTATGTCCTCACAGGGCCTTAGTATGCATATGCACACCAGGAGAGAAGAGAGAGTGTGTGTGTGGGGAAGAGAGAGAGAGAGAGAGAGAGAGAGAGAGAGAGAGAGAGAGAGAGAGAGAGGGAGGGCATTCTGGTATCTCTTCTTATAAGGACACTAATATCACTGGATCAGGTCCCACCTTCATGACATTATTTAACCTTAATTACTTCCTTACTACAAAAATAGCCACATTGAAGCTTTGACATATGAATTTTGGGTAGACACAAATTTGTCAATCTATTAACACCATTTTAGATGCCTCCATCATGCTAGTAAGCATTTACAGGTAATTAAAGTATGGGAATAAACATGTATTTTCAATATTGGTAGACACTAAAAACCAGTTTAAAGTGAACCACTCTATGGTCAATACAGGAAGTTAACAGTAGATGCCCTCTGAACCTGTTCATTTCCTTGAGAAGTGCAAGTCAGACACAGCATCCTAAAATGCAACAAGTAGTCATAAAAAATGTCTTCTGTGGAGTAAAAGACCTTTGGCTGCATTTGCCATCACTGGACAGACTGTCAGCATATCCACACATGTATTCAACAGGACAAGTGCTTGAGGTCAATTATGCATATTTTCCTTGCACCCAGGACATCTTCAATCTTCAAATCCTTACACCTATTAGCTTGATGGTATCCTTGACAGCATGCTCCCCCAGGGCCCTCTGCACAGAAAGACAGGACTGGGAAACTTATTCCAAGATCCTGCGGGCAGACTGCTTGAACTCAAGCTCCTGCCATGGTGGCTAAATGCTCCCCAGCAGGCCTGGAGGTTGGGCTCTGGAATGCGGTGGTCCTCTTTTTTCCAGCAGCAGGCTCAGAGCCCAGGATTTGAAATGCCTATCTCCTGCTGACAAGTGGCTTCTGGTCCCAACCTGGAAAGAGAAAGGACATTATAGCAACATTGGGTCAGCACGTTATTGGATACGTACACTAAACAGCAAGGGTGAACAGCTCATCAACTAATTCTGGACCGTGTCCAGTAACCATATAGTAGTAGAAAGGTTTTAAGACAGTTTTAAGGAAAAAGGTAGTATAATATTTATACTCAAATGTAGGCAAGAAATTCTAAAATTTCCAGGCTCATGCAGTGAATGTGCTGATCTTAAGGCCACAGATGGGGAAGAAATGGGATCTAAACAGTAATTGGAAAATGATGACAGTGTTGTTCAACAAGATGCCTTTGAATTCAAAAACTGAAATGTCCATCCTACATTAAGATGCAAGAAATAATATTCAAGTAAACATTTATGGAAAAAATAATGCCTACTTGAATATTCTTCTTTTGAAAACTTTTAATAGAATTTTTAATTTGCTAACATAAACCTTAATAAGTGATTCAAAACTTGAGAACTGTGAGTTGGTTAGTTCTATAATGCCTTCCATGTTATTTTCCTCTAAGATCTACAATTTGATATGCATGGGTATGATCTTATAATCCCAACATCTGTGGTAACATATAGAATGACTGGAAAACTGAGAGCCAGATTGAGAGTCCATTTAGTTCAATTTATTCATGCAACTCTCACCTAGGGCCTGTGGTCAGGATCACTGGGAGCAACACTTGCTAGCTTAGGCAAGGAAGGAATGTGTGAGGAGCAGATAGGGTGCTCAAAAGTGGTTGAACTGGAGGAACATGAGTAGGCAAAGGGAGGGAGGAGCAGTAGTTCCTGACAAGGGTATACATGAAACCCTTGCTGTTGGCCATCCCTTGGTCCCTGTGGGCAAGCCCCAAAGGGCCAAGCAGTTTTTGAGATATTTCTCAAAAATATAAGGTCTTGGGTGAGAGGGAAACATGCCAAACCTCTGGCTTCCAGGAAGCAGTGGAAGAAAAACGTCTCCATTTGGCTTCCATTATTGGAAGCATAGGAATGTGTGTCCCTTAACACTATACAAAACAAGGAATTTCATGCAAAGGGAAAAGAGGTATGTTTGATGGGTGACAGGAAATAGAAAGAGACAAACATTCCTGGAAGAATTTCATTACAGAGACCTTTGAAAATACTTTAATAGAGAAGATTGGCAGAGAGAAAGCAAATCTTCATAGAAAACTGCATTATGAACATTCTATGTATTATGTAACTTAGATGTTCAGTGCCTATGATGATATTCAGTTACAATGCCAGGAAACGTGTGGTATACCAGATGCCTCCTTGGCAAGTGCATTGAACACAGATTGAAAGCTGGAAGGTAGTAGAAGCTCTAATAGATTGTTAAAGCTGGGAAAGAGCTTGATGTGGGCTTGGGGGGATAGCTATTGAAGGAAGGCAGTCTCCTAGGGCAAGGGGGCAAAGATTGATACCTGACAAATAAAAGATTAAAAAAAAAACAAAATAGCACATAGCACAGACTCTAACCCAGGCTTAAAAACCATGTGCTTATGTGATGAGTGTGCTTCATGCAAACTAAGCAAGACATGATGGCACGGGGAGGGAGGGATGGGGGCGGGGAGGACAAGTGGTGGGTGGTGGGGACGCAATTTCTTTGGGAGACAGCTGACAGATATGTAGAGGGACTGCAAGGCCCACACACTTGACAAAGGCACCTCCCCTAGCAGAGCCCAATGTGTGGATTCAAGGCTGCAGTGGAGAATAGCCCGGCCTAGAAATAGGAGATAATGTTGATATTCTCATGCCAGGAAGGACTAGGAGCAGGTTCTAGTAGGACTAAGCATTCTACCACAATACGGAAGGAACGTTGAAACTTTTTTGGACACAATTCCATGGAGATGGAATTCCCACTTTACCTGCTTTTTAAAGGCTGAGCTTTACAGATAGAAATGAATTTTGTTGTCATTTAAAGATTTAAACAGATAATCTAGTGTATAATGCTCATCTAACAAAGTGGCACATATTAGCTTTCAATATAGTCATTATTGTTATTTAAAAGATTCGTATTCCATTGTGCTTCTATTCCAATGGTTTTAAATGTTGTCAATAATTCTAATCAGCAGCCATCTGTCTATTAGCCTATCATGACTAGGACTGGAATTTGTGGAAATTAAATAGAGATTATATGATACTATTTTATAAAGTGATTTGAAAGAGAGATGAAAGTTAAAGATAACATATGATGTCATTTTTTGAGTAAATATTCAGAACCTGGTCTCACTTTATGCATAATCTCCAGGAAATCAAATTTGCTCAGGTGGTCAGCTAACAGCCAGCAATGCTGTGGGTTGAGTTTTGTCATGAAAACTTCAAATCAAATAGTATCTTTTATAACGTGCATATATGTGTGTTTTTCCCTTTCCATTCCAGAATTATTATTCCTGTATGTTTTTTATTCAGTTTTTATCAATTTCATCATTCTGTTTCTTATAAGTAAAAAAGCTAGAATGGGTCCTCTTCTTAATTCTAGCATGAGTGTGACTATTGTCCCTTCAAGACTTAGAGTGTTTGGGGATCAACAAAAGTGTAGTGCCCAAACAGGGAACGTCAAAGACATTTAGGTTGGAGCTAAATGGAAACCTATTTGAAAATATTTTGCACTCTGCCCCCAAAATAGATGAAGCTTCTGACATTAGCCTTATGTAAGTTCTCATGGACCCTGGATTATATTGGAACAAGGTTGACAGTGTATAAGTCATAGGTATTATTATGAATAATTACAGATAAAAGTTATAAATAAAAGCTGAGACTGTGCAGAGCTCAGGTGAAGTAAGAAATGGCTGCAGGTGCATTGTTTTCCCAGGTCACCTGAAGCTGACAGTGTGCTTGGCACTGACCTTGGGTTATTGTTGTCTGTATGCTCCTCTGCTGTCCCCACAGGTTTCCATATGCAGTTAATACCTTTCTATGCTAAGATCATAGGAGAAACAAACTTCACTACTCCTTCATTAGAAAAGCAAAGAAGATAATTGACTAATCAAGTTGTTAAATAACAATTGAAATTGCTGATTATCTCTGCACAGATAATTTGCTTCCATGTGCGTTTTTTAAACTAAAAAAAAAAAAAATTGTTTTAAAATTGATTTTGGAGAGAGAAAGGAAGAGAGAGAGACAGAGAGAGAAACACTGATGTGAGGGAAAAACATCCATTGACTGCTCTTGCACATGCCCTGACCGGGGATCGAACCCCACAACCTGGTTATGTGCTCTGACTGGGGACTCGAACCCGCAACCACTTGGTGTAGAGGACCACACTCCAATCAACTGAGCCACATCGGCCAAGGCTGTTCCCTTGTTTTTACAAAGTTCTATCTCTAGGCACAGATGCAGACATAACTGGACCTGTCCTTCCAGTCTCTGACTCCCAGGCTATCCTTTCAGCAATATGCTAACCAGGTGGAGAGTTGGCTTTCAGCTCCTCCCCAGTCTCACTCAACCCTTCAGCAGCCAGAGCCTGAAGATCAGAGGAAGAGTGGATTCCCAGTACTGATGACCCCAATTGTTCCTGTCTGTGTCTGAAAACTGACAGAGACCCCTCCAAGACCAAACATCACTCTGGGACCACTCCTCCACCAGGCCTTCTAGGGACCCTGTCTTCCATCAGCATCACCAGCCTGGCAGGAATCCTGCTAAGTCAGTTTAGCGAGAACCCCACCAAAATGTCTGACCACCTGGCTGCCCTCAGCAACAAACTGTCAAGTTGCTTAGCAAGAACCCCCAGAACTTCACGCTACTGACCACCACCCTGCTCCTTAGCTGTAAGACCCCACTTGTCCTGTGGTATTGGGAGTTGAGCCCAGTTCTATCCTGGGGGGTCTCTTTTACTTTATCATAATAGTTTCTAAAGAAAACCTGGTTTTACTGCTCTGACTACTGTTTGGCTCTGGTTCCCTTTAACAAGACCAGGCCCAAATACCCAGCCAACAGCCAGCATCTCTGACCTCGCCCCCTCCTTCTGCCTCCCACTATTGAATTGCAATAGCCAAATTCTGCCAGCACCCCTAGGACACACAGCTCCAGGGGGCATGTTTCCTATCTTCTGGGAGCATCACTTACCCTGCCCGCCCCCCGCCCCCCCAGACTGGACACGTGGACTTGGAGCTGCGGTACAGAAATATTGCTAGTGCTGCCATTGCTTTTGTCTCTGTTGTATTTTGTCTTCTGTTAGTGACAATAATAGCAAAAGGAGAATAAAAATTCGGCTCACGCTCTCCCTTACTGGATTTACATGGTTGTTACACACAAAGGTAACCCAGGAGGCTTCTAAACACCTTCACATGCAGCATTTCCACTGTGACCCGACACCCAAATAGATAGCAGCCTCACCCAGTTTGTAAATGTCTGGCTCAGGTTCCTAACTCTCACAGGAGCAAAGCCCTAACCTCCTGCTTCCTGACCATCCACATCATTGGTCATTCTCCTCAGATGCCTGGCTTGATGGCCCTCCTCATTCTAGAATGCCTTTTTCACCTGTCCATCCATTTATCTTAGTACCTGGACTTGGGGATGTCTATTATGCAGGCATTTTTGAAACTGATTTTTTCAGAAAACCTCCATGAACTGATGAGCAATCTGATAAATAGAATTCTACTGTTTCTTTGTGTGTGTGTGTGTGTTTTATATTCCACTTGTTATTTTGAGCTAGTATTAGACTTATAGGGAAGTTATGAAAATTGTACAGTGAGTCCTGTAGACTTCTCACCTAGCTTCCCTTGACTGAACATCTCACAGAACCACAGCACAGTTATCAAAGCCAGGATGTCACAGTGAATGATTTTTGGGGTGAGTTTCTGGAGATGGAGTTATTGCCAGGTATGCAAATCATTAAGTCTTTGAAAAAATGTTGTCAAATTACTCTCCAGAATGTTTTTGCCAATTGTTTTTCTCACCAAGTGTCTGAACATGTTTTTCTTCTCATCCTTTTCACCATCTATACTAATAAAAGGGTAATATGCTAATTAGACCTGATATCTTCCAGACGTCCTTCCGGACAAAGCCACGGTGGCAGGGGCCAAGACAGAGGCAGTTGGGGGTGATCAGCTGGTAGGGGGGAGCAGTTAGGGGGCAATCAGGCCTGCAGGGGAGGGCAGTTAGGGGGTGATCAGGCCAACAGGCCAGCCCCCTAACTGCCCTCCCCTGCCGGCCTGATTGCCCCTAAATGCCCTCTCCTGCCAGCCTGATTGCCCCCTAACTGCCCTCCCCGCAGGGATCTGGCCTAAATCAGCAGTCGGACATGCCCCAAGGGGTCCTGGATTGGAGAGGGTGCAGGCCGGGCTGAGGGATCCCACCCCCCCATGCATAAATTTCATGCACCCAGCCTCTAGTAATATATAAGAACATTTATAAAAGAAAAAAAGGGTATTTCTTAAATCTTTACTAAACTGGTAGGTGAAAACATGCCATCTCTGTTTAAATGCAAAAGTGTAAATGTAATCTTGAACCCATACACATTTCTTCATATGCTTCAGGGGAGTTTGTATTTCCTCCATGAAGATTGTCTGTATACGGTCTTTGTCTATTTTCCTGTAGAACATTTGCTTTTCCTTCTTTCTTCTCCTTTTTAAAATATATTGAGGATATTAACTCTGAGTGTCATATGGTTTGCAAATTCATCTCATTTTTCTGGTTTGTCAAATGAGCTGAGTCAGCCAGACATTTCCAGTTCAGGTAAGTGTGAGTTGTGTTTAGTTCCAGTAAATCATGTTGAAAACAGGTGATAAACTGAGCAGCTGCCCCAACACTGTGGGGGTGTCCAGAACAGAAGGACAATGTACAGGCCAGGGTTTAGGTAGAAAGAGCCACAGTCTGGAGACTGAAGACACAGGTTCCAAAGCTGGCTGGGGGCTTTCACTTCTCACACATGGGGGTGCAAATAGTGCCCCCATTCTGACATTCAATGTAATGCCCTCAGCTTCTCTCATGCACTGGTCTTGGCCAGAACTGTCCCCTTCTGCATGTGGAGCTTCTGAACAGGACTGGGATCTGCAATCTGCAAGCTATTAACAGGAGTTTTCTTCTCCCACTTCAGTTAAGAACAGTAAAACTAAGCAGCAAAAAAACAGACGGAGAAGCACAAGATTCGGTCAAATCTGGTCATACTGCTCATATAGTAGCAGAAAGTAGGCCAAAAAAATGCTTATTTATTTATTTATTTTTAATGCTATGGAATGCTTCTCCCAGAGACCCCAGGGATGGACTTTCAGGCCAGTTTCCTGACAAGGTGGCCCAGGAGGCCTAAAATGACCTTCATCCCAGAGAGTCTTGGGGACTAAGGTGGGTCCCTAAAACGGAAGATGCCAGGAGGAGGCTGTGTCCCCCTGACACAGCGCCCAGTCTGAGCCCCAGCACAGACACGCCGACAGCTGTACATTTCCTGCTGCAGCAGAGCCCAGTGCTGCCCGGGGACACTGGGGACCCCGATGTAAAAGTCTGCATGCTAATTGTCAGAGAAAGGAAACAGGACTCTCGCTGTTCAAAACCAAAGAGCCATGGAGAATTTGACATTAGAATGTGATCAAAAAAGACTTTCTTTAGGATGGAGTGTGTTTCCTCAAAGTAATAAAAGTGTGGAATCCCCAGTGTCTCAGCAGTCTAGACTGAAGGATGCCCGTGTCCGCTGGATATCACTATGTCCCTGTGTGTAGGTGTCACTTTGCATTATTATTCAAACCCTGTCAATGAGCCCAAGTCCTCACTGTGAGACAGGGCCTGTGTGTGGGGGAGACCTGGCCTCCCGCTGGCCCCTGCAGGGCCTCCGAGCTTCTGGCTCCATTCACCTCCCCTCAAGAGCTGGCCAGGTGACAGCCTGACCATGATCCCTGGCCTTCTCACATATCCCCCAACATTCATGGTCAGGGTTTTCAAATATCTGTAAATCTATGAAATTATAATGTGTTTCCCTGATAAGTGAAATTGAGTATCTTTTATTATTGCATTTTTGGCAATTTGAATGTGCTTTTCCCCACGTTTCTTGGGTTGATTGTCAGGACGCTGATATAATAGGACGGCATGTCCTTCCCTATCAGAGTCTGGGCATTCTGAGCCTTGTGTCCCAGGTGTCTGATCAGCTCTTTGACCAGTCACTCCCCTAAAGACGGTGCTGGATTTGTAGTCCTGTGGGTAAACTCATTATTAGTTATGTGACTGCACTTCCAGAACATTCTAGGTGCACCAGGAGAAGCCGGACACAGACAGGCTGTGCTTGGTGGCTCTGCTGAGCTGTCCAAAGTGGCCTCTGTGCAGGAGTCTCTCTCTGCTTGTTCATGGATGAGAATCCTGGCTTGGTCCTGCCTGGAGCACTGTCTTACAGATGTGGTGGTTTGGGTGGAAAAGGTTACACCTAGGCCGAGAGCCCCCACTCAGGACTCGGGCTCAGATGGTGGATCCAGGCCCGACCTTTAGAGTCATGCATTTCACCTGGACTCTGTTACCCAGAGGGAGCAGGCAAAGGGCAGCTATTGTACCAGAGCCCATATACCTGAGAATTTCCCATTCCTGCTCACCAGGGCCATCCCAATCAGAAGGAAATAGCACAGGATCACCGCAGGTGCTGCCAGATGAGAGAAAGAAGGGGACCCGGCACTACCTACTACAGACGGAAGGGGCCAGAGAAGGACCCCAGCACATGACTGTGCAGATCCTAAGTGAGGTGGAAAGATGAGCTTTGCCTCCTCCCTGCTATGCTTCCCCTGGGCCTGGCGGAGCAGTGCTGATACCCCATGTTCCACTTCAAAGTCCATTTCCTAGGGCTGTGCAAGTGAACCCTGCTCTTTAGGGCGCTTTGTCTACTGCACTTCTGCTCATAACCCCCCGCACCTACACTTGCTTTACCATTGCTCAGGTGGTCTCTGGCCTCCCCTGGTCATCAGAGTCTTTCTTGGGACCACCACTTCCCACTGGGTCCAGGTATTGGGGATTTCATACTTTATAACTGTTTGTATAGCTGTAAAAATATACATAATAGTAAGGTGCTTACCTTGGAAGCCACACTTATTAAAAAGTTAACGGGGTTATAAAGAGCATATGCCCAAAGGCTATAATCTAAAGTCACCGCATTGGTTTCCCAAGGTGGAGAATGACAATGGCACTGACTCCTGCAGAACTCTTGACCCAACACTGCACTAGGAAATGCCAGGAGGTACCCTGCCCTCCCAAGCAAAGGGCAGAAAACAACATTTGGTATAGAAGAGAAAGCAGTACCTCTGCAGGCCCATGATATAAGTTCTTGTGTCACCCATTAGTCTACTGCAAACATCGTTTTGATGACATGAAAGCAATTAAACAGAGAATGGTCCCAACATTTTCATTCCGAAGCCATCATCCTCTCAGGCAACTCTTCTGAGTTAGAGCCAGTCTGTTTGACGGCCATTGGCCTGACTCAATTTGTAAGCCATTGTCAAGTTAGACAAAGTAACTAAATGAGGGGGTACCCCTATTGTGTGTGCCCCTCTGGGTTCCCCATGCCAAATCTTCTCCAGATCCAACCTGTCAGAGGGAGGCTTGCTTGAGCAACCTTCCCAGGCATGAGTGGTCCTCCGATAGGGCAATGAAAAGACATTTCCTGTGTTGTGTGCTGTAATAAGAGCTACAGATTTTACTGGAGCCATGAGCTGCAAGAAAGGAAATTGGAATGCCCAGAGACAGCCCACAGTAATTAATCATCGTAGGACGCAGCCTGTCAAGGCCCTTTCTGGGGCTGATACTGCTGTCAATTACAGCCAGCCCCACACCATCTGTAATTGTTTAAAATATCACCCAGCCGGGATTCACGTTTTTAACACTTATGCTTCATTTACACCTCCCAAGGAACACTGTAAAATACACCACTTGGCCAGGAGAATGAGGCCGCACCGACCTCTAAACAAAATGTTTCTGGCTGATGTCAACATTCGACAAAACCCTGGAGCTATGAAGAAAAATTCCCATCACATTCCCTCTATTTGGAGTCAACACTCCAGCAGCAGGACTCAACTCTGGTCAAGAGTCAACCGGAAGTAAGAGCAGATTGTTGCATTTCAGTGAGGGATTGCAAATTAAAACAAGCATTTCAGGACAAAAAGGGCTTTCCCATACTTAAAAAAAAAATACTCCCCACTGAAAACACTATAATCAGTCATGTTCACTCTAAGTGATGCCAATCTGCTTTTCCTTCAGAAATATGATGTCTGAGTGCTGCATGCGCCTTTGTGCTCCGAGTAGAGCATTGATGAAGAAATGCAAGCAGGAGCTCATTTATGTGAAAAGTAGCTTATGCATTAGCACGAAAAACAGGTTTTTGTAACCTTTTCTAAGTATACATGTAGAAGGAACTTCATTTATTTTATTGATCTATGAAATATATAGAGATTTTCTTAGCTAGAATACATTTCCTAGTGTTTAAAAAAAAGGGGGGGGGGGAGACAAACCTTCAGAGAGTAATTCTAAACAATACATGTAGATATTCTACTTTTTAGGAAATGGACCTGACTCTTCCTCCCCCAGCATAGCTCCCCTGACACTCTGGGGGAGTATTGGACTGTGGACTAGAGTTCAGACAACAGTCTGGGAAGGAAATACAGCATCTACAGTGGAGAAATCTGGTGACACCTGCTGAGCCAGGTGATGGTGTGGACATTACCTATGGTGCCCTGTGGATTCCTGATACCTGATGTGCCAGTGCCTCATCTCTGAGGTCTTCCTCCACAAAACCTACAGCCCGAGCCTAATCATGACAAAACTTCACACAAATTCAAATTGAGGAACATTCTACAAAATGCCTGACCAACTTTCTTGGAACTGTCAAAGTCATATCAAATAAGGAAAGCCTGAGAAACTGCCCCAGCTTGCAGGAACCCAAGGAGAGAAGAGAAATAATGGAATGGGGGTTCCTGGACTGGATCCTGAATTGGAAAAATGTCATTGGTGGAGACACTGGTGACATCCACACAAAGTCTGTGTTTAGCTAACAGTGTTGCCCTAGTGTTAATTTCTTAGTTTTGAGCAAAGGTATCCTGGTTATTTAAGATGCTAACATCTGGGGAAGCTGGGGGAAAGGAAAATGGGAGCTCTCTCAACTATCTTTGCAACTTTTAAAATTATTGCAAAATAAAAAAGGTTAAAAGATCAAATAAACAAGAATCTTCTAGAAGGCTGAGTCACTACAACTGACAGGGCATGGGATGTGCTTCATGCCTGTTTGCTTCTGTCTAGCGGTGGTGATGGTTGGAAAGGCTTCACCACTTCGCTCCTGGAATACAGACATATGACATTGAAACATGTGACATTTAAGCTCACCAAAATATTTCTTTCCCTTCTAGAGAATATTTTGGATTCCATGTTATTTGCCACTAGTAATAATCTGTGGAAATGTAAGTACACTGTATAAGTGCAGAAGGGTACATCCAAACATAATGGGTAGTGAAAACTTCACTGAGTCTATTTTCCCTGTTGGAAAGCTACACAAGAATTTAAAATATTTTATTTAAATTAATTTCTTTATTATGTTTAAAATATACACTGAGTAGCCAGATTATTATGATCTCTGAATGCATAATAATCTGGCCACTCAGTGTATTTGTATCTCAAATGGGTACCAAAATTATTCTAGATTTTTCTGGAGATCAACTACCTATTTGCCCTGAGCTTTCTATCAGCCAGTGCCAAGGGGAAAACTGATCAGGTGCACGATTTATAGTATTTTTGATATCAAATAAATGAGGTACTCAAGAGACGACTACTGAGTGGCCAGATTATTATGCATTCAGAGATCATAATAATCTGGCCACTCAGTGTATACATCAAGGACTATGAAATCCTCAGTGAGAAGCCCTGCTATAGCCCAAATAGCAACAAACTGCATAAGTCAGTTGAACACATTTGGTGTTATTTAGTGCAAAGTGCTTAGACTTTTGCTTAATTTAATTTTGTGTAGATGGGAGCAGAGGTTGGAGTCAACCATGTAAACCAGTGGTTCTCAACCTTTCTAATGCCGTGAACCTTTAATACAATTCTTCATGTTGTGGTGACCCCCAACCATAAAATTATTTTTGTTGCTACTTCATAACTGTAATTTTGCTACTGTTATGAATCGTAATGTAAATATCTGTGTTTTCCGATGGTCTTAGGCGACCCTGCTAGCGGTTCTCAACCTGTGGGTCATGAAAATAATTTTATGGTTGGGGGTCACCACAACATGAGGACCTGTATTAAAGGGTCGCTGCATTAGAAAGGTTGAGAACCACTGAATTAAACCCTTTGATGTTATTTCCTTCATGACCACACAGGTGTGGTGCTTACATCCTAAGCATCATTACAGTTGCATATTGATGTTGCTGGTCAGTGGGCAGCTCCATGTGTGGTAGGTTAATTGATTTTCCCTGCAGCTGTCCAGTGTCTGTGGGGTGTTGAGAGTTTCTACATAGCCAGATTCTCTCTTTGAGCCTACTATCTATGGTCCTCCCCAAATTAATATTGAAAAGCTAAATGCCTTGAATTTAATCCAGACCATCTAGAGCCAAATTCTTCAACCCAGAAAAAAAGAAGGTTTCCAAGGAGAACACAGCTCACATGGGGGTAAAGACATGACTTCTAGACTCAGCTTCCATGCACATCTTTCCTAAAACCCATCTGGCTGAGACCTGCCTGCTGTGTGCCTTTCCCTCCCTTTCTTATTGCTCTTTCCCCACTTCTCAAAAGGGAGGAGCCCTGCCATGGAGAACCTAACTGTGGCACCTTGCCCCCTCCTAGGAATGCCCGGGCACCAGATCAGAGTTCAAGGTGGAGGAGGGTAGTGGGTACAAAGCCTTCTTCAAGTCTGGTGGTGTCCACCTTGTAGTGATCAAATGCAAAGGAAGAATGAATTGTGTCGTCAGGTGATCATTAAGAATAATTCTTCATCATTGGTCACTAAGCGAAGGTTGGCCTGTAACTCAGGATTTTAGGGAACTGAGAACTATTTTAAACCAAAACTTATTCTGGTCCCATAGCACTACTTATGTGTGCTTTCAATGACCACCACAACAAAATAAATAAATTTGAACCATATTTAATTCTAGCAAAAATAATATAATTGTACATCCACTTAATTTAGAGATTCATCTCTCATAATATGTTTATGCTTACTAATTTTTTAAAGTACAATGTGTTCTTATTTTTGCTCTATTTTTAATAGATAATATTCCCAATGATAACTCAGTGTAAAAGAAAATCCTGTACTAAAGTGCTCTAAGAAAATAAATTTTCAATTTTATGTATATTTCCATTACAAAGAAGAAGGAGTGACTGATCAATACAAGACCTAAGAGCTACAGTATATACTCAGAGGTATAATAGGGTTGTAGATACAATGGAACTGGAAGTCTTCGACAGTGAAGACAAGCACTCTTCTCTGGTGTTAAAGCAGAGTCTGCTGCTGTGCTCTTGCACAGAGGAGGTGGTGTTGATTCAGCCCTGCACTGACGTTTCAGGATGGCTCCTTGGTTTTTACATGGATGTTGGCGAGTAACCCAACGAAGCAAAAGAGTAATGTGACAATTTCATTTGAAGATGTTAGCATTTATAATTCAACAAAAATTACATACTTTGCAACTACTTAAATAAGATAGAACATTTTAAGTGTCAACATAAAGACGTGGGAAGGAAAGCAGGATTATGAAATGTGATTTTAGGAGGCAGGACTGAGGAGAGTTTAGGGACCATACTTCTGAGTGACCACTGCTGGTGTGAGGACAGGGTCTTCCCGGGGTCCTGAGCCTCTCTCACTTCACATTTCCTTTCTCTCCCTGGCTCTCAGGAAGGCTGTGATGAGCTTGACAAGACAAGATTTCCTGTTGGGACACTGGTCCTACCAAGTCCTTGTCTCTAGTCCTTCTGGGTCCACTGTGGAGGGCTAGCACCTGTGCCCGGGGGCAGGCTGGTTAGTTAGTTTTCTCCAGAGCGCGTTACAGAGACACTGTTGTGCAGACACTGTTAAGACAACAATTGCCTTGCCAACAGTTACTGTGGAAACATGCACCCCTGCCTCCCAAATCACCACTTTAACAGTATTTGAGAGCTTGTTTGGAAGTTCTAGCAGGAGAGCGCAGCTACCCATACGCCCTACCAACAATGTATTTGAAATCAAGGCTTTAAATAACTCTAAACTCATTGTCTTATTGCTTTCTTCTTCAATCCCATGAGCATCATGTGTTCTAGAAACTGTCAGAAATGCAGGTTTTGAAAACTTTTCAGTTTGCTTCCGTTTTTATATTCCCATGGCTCTTCATCAAGTCCTATCAATTTCACTCAACTTTTACATAAAGCCTGTGGAAGATGATTTTTTTCCTCACAAGTTCCTTTCTTCCATTTTTAAACAGAGTAAGTTTTATTTTATTGTCATTATTATTAATAATGTTGTTTGGCTGCTTGGTAAGAGTCTAGTATTCTGGGAAGAGGTGACACTAGAAACCAGAGCTCAGGTGCTTTAGTCTCCTGTTCCCTGTCCCCAGGGAGGGGCATGCTGTGAGAGCCCCACATAAAGAACATCTACTCAAATAAGGGGCATCCCGTGCACACAGTGCCCTAAGTGTTGCATCGACTATGGGATGCATCAGTTATTGCTATTTCCACCTGACAGCTGAGGATGTGGAGTTTGAGTGCCTGGTGGACTAGAGGCCCTAACAGATCTATCTTAAAATATTGGTTATAATTTTAGAAGTCTACTGCGAGTCCCCCTGGGCTTCCCTCTTCTTGTCCTGATCCCACATCCTGAGTCAGATAACTGCAGGTATCCCTACCCAATTCCAAGTTCTAAAGGTGATGGCATTGGGAGAAAGAACTTGATCATTTTAACAATTTCTCATCACAAACTAAGGAGCATGCCTATCAGGGTGTCTGTGTGGGCACCTGTATTCAGGAAGACATTTGAGGAGTGAGGGAGAAGCCAGGCAGTTTTCTGAAGGGGTGTGGGAATGTAGGCACAGCCCTATAGGCAAAGTCTGAGTCATAGAGGTGACTCTGGGTGCCTCCCAAGGCTGAGCAACCAGCACTCCAGGGAAGGTCTCCACCTGGAGCAGCATAAGGACCTGAGCTCCTCACAGTCACTCTGAAGCAATGTGACTGCCTGTGGAGTCATGCACCCAGACCTAGACATGGCCCCATACCAGTTTCCCATTCAGGGAAGGGCTAGAGTGCCCTGAACCCTGACTCTCTGCCCAGTCTCCTGCAAACCCCAAATCCCGCCACACAGCCTGAACAAAGCAAGTTTTCCAAGTCTGACACATGAACACCATCTGGTGAGAATGGCCCTGGGATAATTGAATGTGATATTATAATTTTGGTGCTTTTATCCCAGCATTGAGGACCCCCAAGGTTCCAGCTGCACTTCACACAGTCGTTCTGGGCTGTAGCCTTTCGGACAGCTTTTATAAACACGGGCTGGACGGGCAGGGCCGTTCACAGGAACACATGCCTGTGGGCTGCTCATAATTGATCATCAAGATCGATTGTTTCCCCAGCATTCCAAGAATTTCCTACAGCAGATGAAAAGCACTCTCTTAAACGTGGCCAGATGTAGAATATAATTCAATTTTATATTTAGTTTTTAATTGACAGGGAACCTCTCTCTGTTCCTAATATGAACAGCAGGTACCTACTCATCAGTAAAAAAAATATATAATAATCACGGAATATTCACTCTTGAGTTACGCAGAAATGGAGCAAACTAAAAAAATATGCAAACTTAGTAGCAAGCAAAGGGGGTGTTTATAATGTGGCCCCTCTAAATATGTGTAGGATCACAGCTCTCAATAATGCATTTTTTGATATCACACAATAAAAATTATTAATCTGGCTACTCATTTGTATGACACATATTGCATCCAGTGGCTTTTGTCCCAGTTGTCACTGTTGCTCCTCATTCTAATATTCTGTGCTCAGTCCTACCTCCTGTAGGAGGGTGTTAAGACCTCTGGGGGTAGACACCTGGGCCTCGATCTCCAGAGCCCCCTGGAGAAGACCTTCGCTCTTTGAGTTCAGCCTCCCTTGTTTCTTCCAATCCCACCAGACAGGTGTGGTGATGAAGTGGCTTCTCTGGACACATATTACACCAGTCCCTCGAACACCCAACACTAGCATGCACATCCATGTGAGTTTGTGTGTGTTTTAGGTTACAAACAGCATATGGACAAATTTCTTAAACTAAAACAAAATAATAGAGTGCAAGCATTTAAAGAACAGCACAACACTATCTAAAAGTGGAGATTGTTCAAGATAACCAATACTATTCATACACATTTGCTCCTAACATTGTAAAAATACATACATTGCTCTTGGGCATGTGGCTAGCCCCCTGGAGACCTAAGGAGGGGCTGTGCAGAGGCCAGCCTTCAGGGAGCTGGCTCCTCTCTGGAGTGTGGTGGTGGCTTCCTGCTCTCCTCACCCACCCTGGGGCAAACACACTGAGGGACAGGGACGTTCCAAGAGAACAGTTGTTAAGAGTGAGGCCCATGCCCGCCTACTGATTTTACACAGCTCAGAAGATGTGATGAAGGAAAGTGTGTGGGTGGCACTGAGCAGGCTCTGGGAATGAAAGGGCCTAGTTCTGACTTCTCTGCAGACTGGCGTGTGGCTGCAGGTGAGGCAGGGGTGATGGCAGCTCCTGCCCAGCACTCCTGTGGTGGAGGACCACCGCCTGCCGCTGACCCATCTCACAGGAATGAACCTTGAGGATGAACACAGGAAGGTTCGGCAGCCTTTTGATCTTCATGGAAGATGGTTGCCAGATGGGGAGATGGAGCACCATTTGAATATAACGAATATACACTTAAAATCATCTTCATCTTGTTCAACTTTTGCCTGCAACTCTCTATTAGAGGAGAAATTTATCATAGCTGTGATGTGGGGAGAAAGCTTTTAAAGGAAGGAGTATACCTTTGGAGATGTCAGAGGCAGGCGGGCGTGCAATTTAAGACTCTTGTCACTCAGTCAAAGAGGACTCGCTTATACCAGGGAGCAATAAAACACATAAGGAACAAATTTATGGAAAATATTCACCGATTGATCCATTATTACTCAGATATGGAGAAAGGGGAGAAAAAGGTTTTGACAATCTTCTTCCCACATTTCTCAGCTTTGCTACGCCGGCCCCTGCACAAACCTTTCTTCTCTCAATCTGCTGTGAGTCCAAAGTGAGTTCTGAGATGTACATGATGATAAGAAGAATACATTAAAATGATATGTTTTTAAATTTTCCACCCCACAGTGGAATTTTTATGTCTAGAGGTAAAGATGAAGGTCTATATATCCATGTATTTGTGCAAAGTAGACATAATTCAAACAATACATGCTTATATGTGCCCTGATCGGTAACATATAAACTTACTCAAAAAGAAACTTCATGACTTTTTGATCCAATATATTAATTTTTCAATGAAAGTTTTTAGGCAAAACTTCTAAGTATATATTGAAACGTCTCCCGTGAAGAATTTATTCCATCATTAACCAGCGGTGTGTTTGAAATTTGTTTTTTGGAGGGCAAACTATTTTGTGGGGTCCAAAACAATGGAATCTGATGAGCCTGCTCTAACGACAAAGCCACATTTACACTTCCTTGTCGCACTGAACGCCCCCCAGCAATTTGCCAGTTGTGTGCATTTTTCTGGCATGACATACAGTGCTGACATGTACATTTCTGAATTCTGCGAAGGGTTTCTATTAGGATCAATGCCCCCGATTTGGACTTATTGAAAATGCTGCACTTTAGAGTGTGCTAAAAATAGAGCCCACACGTGCTGGGCAGGCAGGACCGGGTTTCCAGGATGTATGCCTGGTCCAGCCCGCTGCCACCATGTTCCCATCCTCCACCCAATGGGAACCCAGGGCTCCTGAGTCAGAAATCAGTACTTTTCTCCCAATTTGGAATGAGAACAAAAATAAGAATAATTCATGGGGAGTGCTAACTTAGACTGTTTAAGTAAAAATTAGGCAAGAAGTTAACTCCATGTCACCATTGTCAGAGCTGATTTAAAGAAAATCTGAGTTGTGAATGTGCAAGAAATTGCCATTGTGAGGAGCAGCTGGGAGTTCAATTTCTGGTTTCAATATTAGCACCAATAATTCTTAATAGGTTACACACATGTTTATATCACTTATGGATCAAGGTAGCTTGTTGTGTATTAACATTTTGTATTATGATCAAAATAATAGTTGGCCACTAATCTGCATTAGTGTGTTCATTGGACCTTTTTGGGGGGCAGCAATGAAACACTTGCTAAAGTCCCAAAATTGAGATAAAAAGTATTATGCATAAAACATAAAACTCAGCCTTGAAGGCAGCCCCTATTCTCCTCACCTTTGTCTAGGTTTTAGGGGTCACGTCTGGGTCTTAAGATCAGAAGCAAATCCTCTGTGAAGGACACCACAGACTATTGTCAGAGCAGCCACAGACCTGCTCAGCCACGCTCATACCCCCTTCAGCTCCCGGCCACCGGAGGGTCTACCACTATGGCTGCTGCACAGGCACGTGCCAGGGCCAATCCCCCAGTGGTGGCCCTGTGCAAGCCAGGCTGTCTCTGCCACATAAGGACCTGCCCTCACCTGGAACCTGGTCTTACCCAAGAGCTGTGCAGCTCGCCAGGGGTGGAATGTCCCCAGTGGTAGGTCAGAAACTTTCCCCTCCAGGTGACTTCCATCCTCCTGAACTTCCCAGAGGTTAAGTGCTCAGGCAGAAAGAAAGCTCTTACTTCCCTGAGCACCTGTAGCACCAGAGCAATCGGCTTCCCGTCTTAGGGCTTCTCTCCTCCCACAGGGAAGCAGGGAGAGGGGAGAATACTGACCTTCAGCATCCTTTGCTCAGGTCTCTGCCAGAGAGAGAGAGGAAGGGTTCTGAGGAGGCCAGGGCATCTCAGCCACCTCTATGCTGTACTTCCTTGAAGGGGCTACAGCCTCAGGTTTGCACGGTTTGTCATACCTGCCCTGGGCCACTGGCCCTCTGCAATGGTGGCTGCTGCTTGCATGCCCCTCACATTCTGTGGCCAAGGAGGCAGCTGTGCCCATGAAGAGTATCCAGAATCCAGAGGCAGGTGCTCCTCAGCTTCCTATCCCAAACCTGCCAACAGTCCAGGTGGTGAAAAATGAGACAGCGTCCCAACACAAGAGGGAACTTTCTTTTTTGCCAACTATAAACTAAATCTTACTGTTTAAATGAATGCAATTTAAGACCTGAATGCCAGACACCCTGTAAAGCTGAAATACATTGATGCTGCTCCTTTGACAAATACCACTGGAGGGACACTGGTTCCCAGTGCTGTCCTCACAGTGGCTATGCAAGAACCCCTTCCAGGTGGGGACAGTCTCCTCATCATCTTCTCCAACTGAGCAAACTGCTCATGCACCCAAGGAGCCCATCAGGACCAGAGGTGCCCACCTTGCTCTTCTGCCATCGATCCTAGACCCCTTTCACATCTTCACTCATGCACACGAGAGCCACCTGGGCCACCCATACATGGGGAGGCCTCTCCACACCAAGAGCAGGTGTCAAGCTAACTGGGACAATGTGTATAAGAACTCAGCATCCTCTCTCAGGCCTCACAGAGCCTCAGCGAGTGTCAATTCCTCACTGACCCCCAAGTTGGCCCAGGATAGATGTTGGGGGGCTCTGAGAAGAGTCAGGGTTTGGTTTGGGTGACTTAGACATTAGCTAACTGAATGTCCCAAACCACCATCCCACAGTTTAAAACATGCCTTCATATTAAGTATCTGTGTATAGTTCATCGTGCAGGAAAGAAAGCAGAGAGGTGATTAAGACACAATTGCTGCAAAGGGGTAGGTGCTGGGGAAAGGGCAGAAGGAGGAGAGCTGTCTTATGTGGAGGGTAATGCAGAGGGAGGCACGATGATGTCCGTACATGTGTGAGAGAGACAGGGAAGAGAAAAATACACAGGGAGGAGAATCTCCCATAAGCAAAACAAAGGTTGTGGGTGCATTTCGTCCTGTTGTTATAGGATATCACTAAAATACTTTCATGAAATAAGCAACTGGCATACATGTGATAAGTCTGAAAAAATGTTTAAAAATATTAAACAGAATCACAGTTAAGGCTATTAAGTAGCGTCACTGATGCATAAAAACCATAAATGTTCTTTCTTTGCATCTTCCTTCATATGATTATGAATTCATTTAGGCGTAATGGCAAAGCAGTGCATGTGAATATATATTGAATATGCCTCTCTGTAAGAATAGATGTTGGTGTGTGTGTGTGTGTGTGTGCGCGCGCATGCATCCGCTGGGATGTGAAGCCAGTGAAAGATTGTCTAACCTTGTGACCCATTCCAGTCCCAAGGATTCCTATGAAAACTGTGCCTGCCTGATAATTATTATTCCAACCCTATTAGCATAATGATAGCCTACTTCCCTGGTGCTGCATTTTTTATCCACAATCTCCCAGAGGTCTTTAAGCTTGTTAATAATCATTATAGATAGCCAATGAAGGGAATCACGGCTAAAATGAACTCACCTGAACTAAGGAGATTAACCCTACTCAAGCCTGAAGTGCCCCATAAGTATTCATCAACAGTCTCTTTCTATCAGCAAATAAATAATAAAGAGAGTTACAGGGAAATTACCCTGTGTGGGAACACATATTTTTGCTTCAGTGAGTGATTCCTTCCAAGTGGTTCCATCTTTAATTAACAGTACCAGACACATTTTAGGCATTTTCACCATGCATTGTCCCTGCAGAAGTGATGGGAAGTTTCATGGTGCCTCAGCATTTTGGAAGATGCTAATATATGTCAGCTGGTATGATGCTACATAAAACAGATATTCCAGCAATGGGTCATCAAAAAAAAAAAAAAAAAAAGAAAGAAAGAAAGAAAAGAAAACTAAACTATTCTAAGGATGCAGCATAATCAATTTTCTTCCTCTCTTATTTTCCCCTTTTATTATCCTAAATCAGACTTTGCTCAGGGACATGCAATGCTGCTTCTCATTCTTTCCCCCTAAGATGTTCTCTGACCTGGTCAGGCTCTTGGCCACTCTGAGCTTCCCATCATGCAGAGGTGAGTGGACATTGCTGCCTGTCAAAGGTGCATGATCAACAGGGAAGAATCTGTGACCAGGTCCAGGAGCAGAAACCATTAGTGGCCCTAAAGTTTGCCCTAAGAACTTCCAACTTCCTATCACTTTAACCAACTGGTGATACTTACTGGTTAGGTCAGTCTGTCAAGAATAACACTTTCAAAATCTGCTCAAGTTCCATTTTGTTTCTCAAGCTTTCACATGAAGAGCTCATCAGAGGTACCTCTCCTCCATCTCTGACCAACCTGGTGATCTTCAAGGACTCATGGTTTTGGTTCTATCTATCCTATTCTGACATCCCCTGAACATCGTCCAAGGCCCTACCACTGAATGGATTCACAGCAACAGTATTTGTTCCCAATGCCCTCAGTCACCAGTGACTCCCAATTCTACAGTGCTCAAAGCAACTCCTCGTGGCATGTTGTCCTCTGAGCACTGGCCACTTTATTGCTCACGTAAGAAGGCTAGGGTATTCAGTTGCTCTTCCCTCAAAACCCACATCCAGGTGGTGCCTAGTCACAGACATAGGACCTTCAGCTGAAAATCCACATATAACTTCTGACACTCCAAAACATCCCTTCTGATAGCCTACTGATAATGAAGCCTTACTGATAACATAAACAGTTGAATAACACACATTTTTATGTTATGGGTATTATATTCTGTATTCTTACAATAAAGTAAGCTAGAGAAAAGAAAATATTAAGGAAATCATTAGGTTTGTCTGTGAGTTTATTCAAATTATTGCAAATCTGCAAAAATGTTTTTAAAACTTTTATTGAAAAATACCTGTGTGTAAGTGGACCCATGAGATTCAAACCTGTGTTGTTCAAGGGTCAACTGTAGATAGATAGATAGATAGGTAGATAGAGGCACTTATTTATTTACTTATTTATATTTTTATTGATTTCAGAGAGGAAGGGAGAAGGAGAGAGAGAGAGAAACATCATTGATGAGAGAGAATCATTGATCGGCTGCCTCCTGCATGCCCCCCACTCAGGACTGAGTCCACAACCTGGGCATGTGCCCTGACAGGGAATTGAACTGTGACCTCTTGGTTCATGGGTCAATGATCAACCACTGAGCAACACTGGCCAGGCTGGATAGAGGTTTCTAGAGATGTATTTTTTTTTAATTTTATTTTATTTTTATTGTTTTAAGTATTACAAATAGTAGTACATATGTCTCCTTTTTTTTCCCCCTTGATCTCCCCCCGACCTCCCCTACCCCCCAGGACATGCCTTCACCTGCCCCCCCTGCCCCCCCACCCCAGTGTCTTATATCCGTTGGTTGTGCTTATATGCAAGCGTACAAGTCCTTCGGTTGGTCTCTTACAGCCTTCCTTGCCCAACCTCCCCTGTCTTCCCAATGTAGTTTGACAGTCTGTTCAATGCTTCTTTGCCTCTGTATCTTTTTCCCACCATTTCTTTCCTTTAAAAAGTTTTGCCTTTGCAGACTGGAAATAAACATATAATAACAAAACAAGACAAAACAAAAAAATGTTTGAGTCCCAATTTCAATGTCCAACAGTTCCTCATGTGTACATGTCAGCATTGATATCTGGATGGTGGGCACATGGTGGCAATGCAGGTCCGACCCTCTCTGGTTTGGTCCTAGGCAACCTGCAGCAGTGCATAGCTGCTGACTGCTCCCATGGCAAGGCGCTGTCAGCGTCTTCCATCTCTGGACTGTTTTTTCCTCTTGTCTTCGTGTTTGGAGCAGTCCTGTCAATTCCTCTCTGTTGCAGGAATCCATCTGGTCTTGGGGTTGTTTTCTGAAAATATACAAATATATTCTCGATCACAAGTTAATAAAGGAATCTTTTCTATATAATTGATTTGGGATCCTTTTTATTTTTGTTCAAACGATTTTCCTTTGTCTTATTTAGACACCATGTGTGTTTTTAATGGCCGTCTTGCTGTTAGCATTGCAAATGAAACTTAATTTGGTAAAGTAAAAATTTTCTAGATGTAATTTACTTATAGGATATTTTTCCTTACATGATATTGCCCTACTATCCCCCCCCCTTTTTTTTTTATTAATGGAGGTTTTTGTAAATTTTATAATGCAGTCTTGATAACTTTAAATTAAAAAAAAATTTTTTCCCCCACACATATGACTGCTTTAGGTTCATTGCATATTCAGGAATTTTACCATGAGATGAACTACCAATAGAAATTTTAGTTATTACTTTAAGAACAGCTTTTTGTCCAGTACTTGAATATTCACTTATTTCAATTAGGCTATTTAAATTAATCTGAAAACTCAATTACTTAGAGATGTATTTAAGGAATCAGCTTCGGCCATCATGGGGGCTGCAAAGTCTGAAATCTGCAGGGCAGGTCAGCGGAAGGGCAGAGTGGAATCTCCTGGGCAGAGCTGATGCTACAGTCTTGAGGTAGAATCTTTTCTTTCTGGAGGAACCCTCACTTCGTGTGTAAGGCCTTTCAGCTGATTGAACAAAGCCCACCCACATCATTTGGGAATCTCTTGCACTTAAAGTTCACTGATCCCAGGTATCAACACACCTCCAAGAAGCTTCACAGCCGCACTTGGCCTGGTACCTAATTGAATCAGCATTGTCAAGGTGACACACAAGGCCAACCATCACAGGAGTCAGTAAACTGTGGGAGTCCAGGAGTCAGGGGTGGAGTTCTTGGGGTACCATGAGGAAAAGAATTTCCTGAGACCCCCACAGGAAGATGGGGTTTTGTGGGAAGCTTTATTAATGATGTAAAATGAAGGGGGTTCCCCTCCAACATCCCATCTCTGTCCATCTTACCATGGAAGAAGTCCAACCATATCTTCAGCAGGGCCAAGTTTAAGGCTATTCCTATAGTTTCTGTTCTATATTAAAGCGCACTCCAGTCCAACATTTGACTAGCTTAGCTTGTGTTCCCAGCTGCAGTCCATTGCATGTGGGGTCACATGGCTATGGCCATGGGGCTGCTTAAGGCCACAAGGCTATGGAGAGAGAACAGGTGAGCACTCGGGCGAGTGTGCGTCACAGAGCAAGAGAGAGGAAGAGAGAGAGCACACAAGTGAACAAGAGTGAGAGAATTTTTTGTCTGAGTATTTAACCAGGAGCTTAGATTTCACATGCTTCTGATACGGACCACTCCCTAGCCCATTCCTTGTTTCCCAGGCCAGACTGACAGGCAAGCACCTTCCCTACATTACCCTGACTTCACTGTGCATGCACCCATCTCCCTCTCTGTTCAATCGTCCCCCAACCCTGACCTTCTCTGCCCCCCACCCCGGCATCCCCCGGCTCTGCAGGGAATGGGCTGGCAGTTCCCTGGGGAGTGTAAAGCTGTAACTTCCTGGTGAAAGCTGCCCAGATGATCATGCTTATAATTTCTAGCCTCCCTTTTGCTTTCTATCATTTTATTAATATTAACTAGCTAATCACAGCAATAGCACAGACACATTTATCTTTCCATGTTTCAAAAGGCCCCACCCATAATTTGTGAAATGGACAACCCTTCCAGACCTGACACCCTGTAGGGAAGGCCACACCTGCACAGCGGGGGACCCAGGCGCAGCAAGTTTTCCACCTGACCAGGATCAGTAGGGAACCAGGAGGGCTGAAATATATCATAAGCACTTTTAATAGTCATTTTGAAATAAGATTTGATTTCAAAAAAGCAAAACATTAAGTGATCCAGAGTTTATAGAAAGATGCCACTAGGAATGAGAATTGACATCTGACATTCCAGGTTGCAGAAGGCATCCTGAGCCTTGGAATGTGGCTGAGCAAGTTTCCTCCAAAACAGGGTGTGGACTTAACACAACCTAGTCCCGGCCCTGACTGTTTTGGAAAGCCTGGCCGGCACCCAGGGCAAATCCCGGGTTTGTAAAACTTAACAGGATGAATGAAGAAGAGATGTTGGAGGTAGAAGATCCATAGCTTTAACGAAGGCCATTTTATCTACTTGAGCATGACATTAGTACTTTAAAACGTCTCATCCATTCACTCAGAGCACATTTATTGTGTCCCCACCAAGCTTCATCCCTCTCCTGCACGATTTGGGTTCTGAGTCCAGCATCCTCTCTCTGAGCTGCAAGTGGGGACCAAGTCTGTGCCTCTCAAAGCTTTGAGTTGAAAGGTCACAGCAGTCCCACCTCACTGTCTACGTGGCCATCCCGTATTCTCCATCTGAAACTGTCAGGCACATTTCTCAGAAGTTATTCTGATTCTGTTAGTGAATGCACGCTGGTTTGTGATTAAGAGGCCACAGGGACACATTGACAAATATCTTCTTGGCAAATGGGATGTGCACAGCAGTAAGGATGCTGTCCTCAGAAGGCCAGATGTGGCCTGGGAGAGGGGCTGCTCATCTCTGCAGTGTGCCTGTTCTCCTCAGCCTGTAAAACCCATCCCAGGTTCAAGCCACAGTGAGAACCATGGGATATCCTTCTGGGTGGGTGGGGAGCAGTTTGAAAAGTGCACTGAACCAAGCTCTGATGTTTCCCTGCCTCTTTAAGGGGTCTGGGTGCGCATTCCTTAGGGGGCTCTGTGACCAGTGAAACTGTGGATTCCTTCTTCAAATGTGCAAGGTGCTAATAATTGATGGAAGAGAGATCCAGATGGCCCACCAGTTAAACACAGTGGTGTTTAATGTAACAGGAGAAACGTTTGAGCAGTTAAGAAATGTGCGGAACGTGGTCTGCAATGAGACAGCTCTGGCGGCAGCCCCTTCATAGCTGGATGAGGCCAGGAGGGCCAGGCTGGGGTGGGCCTGCTGTAGCCTTCCTACCTGGCAAGTGTCAACTCCAGTTACAACAGTAACACAGGCACTACAACCCATGAACACAGCAAGAAACAGCAGCCTTGTTGGAGTGAACTGTGCTGCGATGCCTTTTGTTAAGATTTACTATGCAAAATCAATTTGAAAATGGCAGTAAAATTTTTTTTATTTCAATGCACAATGTACTGATGGAGCCAAACTGTTGAAATGGGAGAATGAGAACAGCAATTCCTGGCAGGAGCACATGTGCTGAAGTGTATGATGAGCCGCGGCCATCCATGCTGTGTCCACTCTCAATGTCCAATTATTTCCTCCATTTTCTTCAGCACCACTTACAAGAGACATTAATTGATTGCCACTGTGTGCCCAATTATTTTGCCATGACAATGGAAAGCTAAAAACAAATACTTTTTCTAGCCCTGTCTGCACCCTAAAAGAAAAGGGAGTGCAGGAAATGCAAATTCATGGCATAGGGTGGATTCAATCGGAGCTCCTTTGTTTACACATAAATTATAGCCAAACACCTCTGTGAGAGGAGCCACTGCACTAACGTGTCGGATTGCCACTGTGTGCCCAATTAAAAGGGCGTGAAGTATCATAGTCACACCACACAGCACAGCTACGCTCCTCCGCTCCTCTGGTCTGACAGGATTTGGAAGCCAAAGCAAATTCAAGTGCAAAACTTGGGGCCTTGACTTCGTGGGAAAAAATAAGCCAAATCCATCTTAAAATTACTAGGACAAATTTCCAAAATATTACCCTCACTCCTTCCTTGACTGCACTGCTCATGCACTTAGGTGCCAAACACAAATAGGAAAGTACTTTGAGGATAAAATGCTTAAATGAATTTAGATTAATTTAAAAATGAGTCTCGGATTTTCTCCAAATTTCAAAGATCTAAGAGAAGCCTGAAGAATCCCAATTTCTCTTAAGAAACTGAAGATGTTTCATTGTTTCCATCTTGATCTAAACCAGACCAGAGGTTGAGCCTGAAACCTCTCCAGCCTACTTCCTACACAGGGCTGCCCTCTCGTCACAGGACTCATGGAGATGTCCATGATCTCAATGTCTGGAGGCAACAACATTAAAAACAAAGACTATCTTTTCGTGTAGTTTTAGGTTCACAGGAAAATTGAGTAGAAAGCACAAAGAGCTCTGAAATACTCACTACCCCTTCTCATGCACAGTTGCACCCCTCCCCCCATATACATTTCCCACCTGTGTGAGATATTTGTTAAAAATCAATTAACCTACAGGGACACATCATCATCACCAAGAGTCCACACCTCACACTAGGGCTCTCTTGGTGTTGTACAATCTGTGGGTTTGGACTGTCAACCAGTGGCCATAAGTGCTAATTCAGCAACAAGAACCCCCAATTTGGGGTGTGGGGAAGGAAGAAACTTTTTTCAGTTGACATACAGCACGCTATGGACCAGCAGGGCTGTGAGGTGGCCCTGGGGTGAGCACACCCTGGGTAGGCTTCCCTCTGGCTAGACAGCTCTGCCCCACACCAGTCTGCTCCACTCTGCTCTAGCAAGACTTCTTCCTGTTTCAGTTCCAGCCAGGGAAACATGGTCCTCAGTCTTCGTTGGAAAGGGGACGTGCACTCCTCCATCCAGAAGGCAGCTGACTTAGATGAAAGTCCCCACCCCTAGTGTCTGAGCACAAGCAAATGAGGACTCTGAATTCTCTAGTTTGATTTATCCTCCTCCCCTCCCCGCGCCCCCACAAAGTACTATCCTGATTAGTCAGAATGGAGATGCTCTAATTGGTTGGTGAAAATGTTGATGGAGATATAGCTGCACAGCTCTGATTGAATGAGGAAACGCTCAGTCCTATTAGTTGAGATAGGATTTTAGAACAACCTTTGTAAGGGCTGGCTTAAGAACACAGTGCAGGAAAGCTGTTCAGCATAGGAGGCAGAAAGTTCAGTGCAGGCTTCTTCCTGAAGTGCATTTTGGGTGAGAAGCTTCTGTGGAGAAATGGCTGCTAGTGTCTGTTTTTAAAATTTGAGCCCAGTTAGCCCCAGGAACCCTTTTAGTAGATATCTTCTTTCTCAGGGTGCACAAGACAAATGTGTAATGAATGACATGTACCCACCATTATAGAACCTTTTCACTGCCCTGAACATTCTCTGTGGTCCACCCATTCATCTTTCCTTCTCACCTAACTCCCAGAAACCACTGATCTATTTTCTATCTTCATACCATTGCCTTTTTCAGAATGTCACACAGTGGTGTATTAGCCAGGGCTCTCCAAAGAAGCAGAACCAATAGGATGTGTGTGTGTGAAAGATATTTATTTACATATTATATTATTTATTTATTATAAAATTGGCTCATACGATTATATAGGCTGAAAAGTCCCAAGATCTGCCATCTGCAAGCTGAAGATGGATTATCCATACAGTAGTGTGGTACCACTCTGAATGTTAGCAGGCTTGAGACCCAGGCAAACAGATGTTTCCATTTGAGTCTAAAGGCCAGAAAAAGACCAATGTCCCACGTCAAAGCAATTAGGCAGGAGAAGTTTCCTCTTACTCAGCCTTTTTGTTACTATCAGGCCTTCAACTGATTGGATGGGGTCCACCCACATTGGGGAGGACAATCTGCTTTCCTCAGTCTACTCATTCAAATGTTAATGTCATCCAGAGCACTCTCACAGACACACCCAAATGTTTGACCAAATGTCTGGGCACCTAATTGTCCAGTCAGATTGACACTTAAAATTAACTATCAGAATTAGCATCATACTGCATGTAACTTGTTTAGATTGGCTTCTTTCATTTAGTAATATGCATTTAATTTTTCTCCTTGTCTTTTCATAGCTTGATAGTTCATTTATTTTCAGTGCTGAATAATATTCCATTGTCTGGATGGACCACAGTTTATTTATCCATCCACCTACTAAAGGACATCTTGATTGTTTCTGAGTTTGGCTATTATGAATAAAGCTGCTATAAACATCCATGTGCAGTTTTCTTGTGGACATAATTTATAATTAGTTTGGGTAGATATCAAGGAGTATGATTGCTGGATTGTACAGTAAGAGTATGTTTAGTTCTATAAGAAACTATGAAACTGACTTCCAAAGTGGCTTCATCGTTTTGCTTTCTCACAGCAGACAGCAATTATTTTAGAAAATAATTTCTCATGAACCTGGCAGCATCCTTCCTTGGAGTCTTATTGGTTGGATTACCTCTTCACATCTCCTCTACTGCTTTGTCCACACATTGTTCCCATCTTTGAATCCTGCACTGGCCAGCCTCAGGTCTCCTTTCATCTTCCACACACCTTATAATTCTTGTACAATCATTGGCGGCTGAACCATCCTTGGTCAGAGAACCTATCATAAACTTTAGGTGTCTGGGTTTCCTGAGTCCCATCCACACAATATATGGAGAGTCCCATTCTCCCACACTCCCTTCTAACAATCATAGGTGTGAATCCTGTTCCCCTCCTCTGGGCTGCTCCCAACCTTCACTTCCCCCAAAGAATATCTGCCCACACTCTCAGGTCCTAAGGATAGGAAAGAGCTGACCCCTTCCCACGGTGGCCCTCAGAAGATGAGCAAGTCTTCTCCCCCCATTCTCCATCCCCACCCCCCAATGCTGTCCTATGTTCCCCAGGCTCTGGGGACATTGGCAGCAGCTATGCACATCACAGTTTTCCTGAGGAGCAGCCATGAGCACATAACTCGGAGGAGGGTGACCCACCTGTTTAACTGCCTACAAGACAGGACTTCTCAGAGGAAGGATGACCCCTTCCTTCGTGAGAGATTCTGAGGTTGGGGGGAGGCACGTACCAGGTCTTCACCCCATGGATGATTGCATGTTTTGCTTTAAGTTTTGATTTATGATTGTAAATTTATGGCAGGAATTTATACAATGTTTTGAAATTCTCCATTAGACTTTTCATCCACTTTATCATTTTCTTATCTGGGTAAGGCAGCTATTATGTGTCACAAGAATCTGAGACAATAAGAAGTGATGAATTCTATAAACTCACTCCAGAAAATAAAACCTAAAAGCCAGGCACTGAGTGCAGTCTTGAGGTCTCTCTTCTGAATTACTCGTTGTCCACGGATCACATGGCATACATGTCACCTCCCAGAAAGAACCACTGTCCCCAGTTCCCCTGGTGCAAATCACCTTCCAGTCACAGTTACAGCTCTCGGCTCTTCCTCTTGTTCTGATCTACCCATCTCTCCAGCTGCCTCTGTCTGTACGAGTACTCCCATCAACAATCACTGCAGTGATCTGACGGGCAGGTACTGTCACTGCCCCATTTTACAGGTGAGGAGCTGAGGCACAGGCAGGCGAACAGAACATGTCCAGATGAGGAACAGGGCTAGGATCCAAACTCGGGCCATCTGGCTTCAGAACCACAACACTGAAGCATTTAGGATTCAGTCTCTCCCCCAGGTATGAGACTGGCTCCATCAGGATGCTCCTGGGGCATCCACCTATCTCCTCACCAAGCCACCCACCAGGACATAGAGGAAGGGGGCACATAGGAGCCATGAATTCTCACTTGGAGTGAAAGGCAACTCCAATCCCTAGGAGTCGACAGAGCCCAACAGTGGTGATGGGACAGCACATGGAAGCTGCTTTGGGATGACTGAAAAGGTATATGTCACCAGGGATGGATCTGCTAAGAGCCTTTTCCCTGTAGTGCTCAGAAAAAATGTTCCCTGTAACCAAATAGTCATTCTCCTGGAGTGAGGACTATGCAAATATACCTATTAGAGCATCTAAAATCCTCTTCCTTCCTCAAAAGCTCCGTGTGCTCAGTGGTCACAAAAATGAAATGTTTGTGTTATCCTTCAGGACAAGCCTGGCCTGGGCCCTGTGTCACCTTCAGCCCCTGTGTGTGTTTGGCACCCACAGGCAACAGGTGTGGGTGACATTTGAGAGGATCTGTTTTCTGATTCTGTGCCTTACAGCTCTGACAGATAAGGGCTTGGTCCGATGTCATTATTCGCCTACTGCCACTTCAGGAACATTTTTCCAGGGCTGGCACTCATCTCCACTTGGAGCCTTAGCAGGAGCCCTGCCTTGCACTTCAGAGAAGAGCACTTGAGGTGCAAGGTGGGGTTGCAGGCAAGGAAGGCGTGTCACTCCCATAGCCTTTCACACCTGCAATGAGAAGGGTTTTAAATGAGATGTAGGTATGAAGGGCGGAGCGGGAGCAAGACCCTGCTGACAACGCCTAGGTGTTGGGAGGAGATGCCTCTATACACTAGGACAACTCAAGAAGTGGGACCTCTTTTGGGTACACATGCCATTCTGTATGGGAGGCTGGTGACCTCGTTCTCCACCCTAGGCCCCTGGTGGAGCCAACCTGACACCTGGCCTGAAGCCTGTCCCATGCAAGCTCCAGCCTCAGAAGCACCAACTTTGTCCACTGAGATGAAGGGTGGGAGGGCTGGGGGGCATCAATGAGGACCCTTCTGGAGGTGCCCTGGCTACCCTGGGCCACTCTGGCCATGCCCAGCCCACGATGATGGATCCAAGAGCCCTGTGCACGCTGGCTTCAGTTTGGACTTCCCTGAAAGCCAAGCCTTTTGCATTTCTAAACTCTTACATCTTTAAAGTATTCCTGGAAAATCCTACTTGTTTCTCATTGACAAACCTTAAATAAAGAAAGAGAAACATTTTATTCGTAACCCAGTTGAGGCGGCTCACTTGTGAAAGTGTGGGTGAAACCTGCACTAACATTTGTGCAACAATGTTTTCCAAGCACCGGAGTGCTGGCTCATTGAAGAGGGCACGGGAGGGTTGGATGGGGTTTGTTGTTGTTTAGTTTTTATTGCATAATCATAAATTTAACTCTGCAATCCAGCTAGTCTTGGAAGGGGCAAGGAAATATGAACCCAATGAACTGCGGCAAGAGCACGAAGGTGAGAGAACATTCCAAGCAGATAGGTGCTCGCTCTCCTGACGGACAAAAGGGATGATCTAGGAGGTAGGATAAAACACAAGTCAAATTTACTAGCATTGTCTACAGTCAGCAATGGTGATCTTCTAGCTGGTCCTGCCATCATGGACCCAAAGCACTCTGAGGCTGCCACAATATCCATGCCGCCTCTCACCTGGCTGAAGATCACATGCTTGCCATCCAACCTCTCAGACTTGGCAGTGCCGATGAGAAACAGAGCCGTTTGTGTTGGGTCCAGCATTTGCCGTGGGCAAGATGCCAGGACCTGTGTGCTTCAGGATGAAATTTTCATCATCAAACTTCTCCCCATAGATGGACTTGCCACTTGTGCCATTATGGAGGATGAAGTCACCACCCTGGCACATAAATCCCAGAATAATTCTGCAAAAGCAGGAAACTTTATAACCAAATCCTTTCTCCCCAGTGTTCAGAGCACAAAACAGCTCAAAGGAGACATGGCCCAAGGACTTGCCGTCTATGATGATGTTGAAGAACATGGTGGGGTTCACCATGGCTGGGCCTGGGTGGCTTCTGGGCTGGGGCATCTGCAAGGCCAGAATGGATGGTTTTTAAATGGAGTGACCCATCATCTGTTGCATAAGTACCACGATTAAACTGCTTCTTGAGTTCCATTTGAGCTGAACATTTCCTTAAAGCAGGCCTCTCCTAGGACACTGGTACCTGCATAGATAGGAGTGGAAGTGTCGGGGTCCTTAAGGTGTATCTGTTTCTAAGTTGCCTTCCCCTGCCAGCAGCTCCAGCAGCTCCTCCTGGAATCTGGCCTCATCGCACATCCACATCGGCCCTGGTTCCCCCGAGGCGCTGGTTCTCACACTGGTCTTTAAGGTGAAAGCTAACCCGGCAGGGCTGAGGGAGGTGCCCTTTGCTTCTCTAGTCAGGAAAGTCATCCCTGCTGTAATAATTTGCTCCTGGCCGTGGTCTAGCAGCTGCCTGAATTTACAAGGTCACTCCTCAACCCGCCTAAACCCAACTTTTCAGGGGCCCTGGGGGTCAGGTTTCAAATAAGTGCACATTCCTTCTCTAACCCAAAACAGCCCGAGGGGCTCAGCACACTTTAAAGATGGATGTTCGTCACTTCTCACATTGGGGACTTCAAAGGGTGGTTGGGGGCCAGCTGATGTGGAGCTTCCTGAAACTTCCCAAGCGTAGGCAAGCTCTCCCGGGCTGGGTGTTGCAAACTCTGGTTATCGCCAGGCTGTCTGGCAAGCCAAATGCAACCCTGCCCTGCCCTCCCCTTCCTCTTGCACTTGTTAAAAGTAATTAGTGTTTGCACCCATATCTGAACTTTGATTTGTTTCCAGGATGGAGATGTTGATACTCCTTCTGATGGCTGCATAAATCACACATTATTAAGTTACCTCCCATTACACTGTGTTAAAGGGTTGGCAGCTCCTGGCTTTACAGAGTGGCTTTTATGAACAGAGCAAGCTTCGGTTGCAGCAGCATGAGCTGCCGTGGACAAAGCCTCACAAGCAGATATTACCCCTTCTCCTTCCACCTCCCTCTGCCCAGACGCTGCTTCAGTCACCAGAGAGGAAGCCCTGGCAGTGATTAATTTACAGTGTTCAAGTGGGATTCCTGGACTGGGCTCCCCAAGCTTCATAGCTCCTGGAGGAGAGACCGTTGTCATCATTCTCATTTCGCAGAGGAAGAAACTGAGTCAGGAGAGGCTCGGCAGCTTACACTGCCTCACCTAACTGGGAGCTATGGACAGGGCCTTGGATAGATGCCAATCTTCTGCTCGTGGAGCCAGAGAATGCCACAGGATTGCATGCTACCCTTACAGGGTGAGGCTTTTCCCGGCTAGGAATACCTGGCAGAGCTGCTGATTTCACTGGTTGGGGCCCACTGCCCCTGTGATCCAGACACCAGTTCCTGGTCCATGAGGCTCACCCACTCACCAGGGAGTTCCCTGCATGGACCAGGCACAGGACAGTTCTGGGCCACACTGACTATTTACTTGGAAATGGGCGGGAACCAAATCAGAACCAACTAGGGAGGAAAATTAGCCCGGGCTCCTGGGGGGAGCGCCAACTGTGTCCTCAACTCTGAACCAGTGATGGGAGGTCCTACATCTTCTTCCCAAGGCTCAGAGCCTGAGTGGGGACACAGTGCACACTGTGGTGAAAGAGGCGGAGAGTCTCTTTGACAAGATTGCTGGGAGTACAACTACCCGTGCTGGTGCCAGGTCTACTGTGAACTCACACATTGATTTCTGCACCAGCCAAGTGGTCCAGGGGTCTGTCCTGTCCAATTAGCATATTACTTTTAGGAAGCTTTGCAAAGGTGAATATGAGAATCTACCCCGAGTTATAGTCTAAGTCCACATCTACCTCAAGTATAAAGTACTTCTTCCAGTGATTTGAGATCTATTGGGTTTTCTTTCCTGAAGAGATGGTATCCTATTTAATAAAGAGGGAATATGCTAATTGACCCTCATGCCCTCACAAATATGGTGGCCCCACAGTCAATAAGGAGAGAATATGCTAATTGACTGCCATGCCCCCAAAGATGGAAGCGCCCACAGCCACAAGATCGTGGTGCCCAGTCTCCTCAGCCCCACCAGGGCAGCAGGCATGTGGCACAGCTGGGCCCACCCCAGGCAGGTCCAGCCCATGCCTGCCTCCAGAGTCCTCCAATCCCCTCAGCCCCCCAGCCACCCAGGGCCAGCCCAAGGCACAGGCAAACCTCAGATGGTGGCTGCCCAGCCGCCCAGGGCCACCCGAGGCTCAAGTAACCAGGGCTGGCAGAGGCTTGCATGCCAGCAGTGGCAGCAGCAGAGGTGTGATGAGGGTGTTGCCTTCTTCTGATCGCCAGGTCACCTCCCACCCCTGAGGGCTCCCAGACTGTGAGAGGGGGCAGGCTGGACTGAGGGACCCCCTCCAGTGCATGAATTTTCATGCACCAAGCCTCTAGTGTGTGTGTGTGTGTGTATATATATATATATATATATATATATATATATAATCACATGAATAGACAAAAGGGATAAAGGAGGAGGAAAATATATAAAGTAGATAAAAGAAAGAAATAAATAAAATAAAGTCTACTGCCTACATCAGATCAAGAAAATAATGTTAATTTTTTTTCTGGATTAGTTTATTGCATTACTTACTAATACTGTTGATAAGTTTTGTGGTTGCATATGTATCTACATAAATATTGATAGAAATATGAGACTGGCTGGCATAATTGGGTGGCTTTAGTTCTGTTTGAGCTGAGACACATCAAGGTCAGTACTCTGTGGTCCCATAGAGAAATGCTTCTAGGAAAATGCAGGCAGAAGCCAGAAGACCAGAAAAAGGCTGTCACAAAGGAGACAAATGACATGGCCAGGACTTGAAGCAATGGTGGCAGAAAGTGAGAGAGATGGACCCACAGATACTCATTTGCACAGATATAGCTCTTGGCTCATATAAATATTATTTGTGGATTATTTTCACAGCATGCTCTAAAGCTAGGTGGTATATTCATACGGACACCTGGTACCTTATCCTGAACACCAAACAGAAGTTATATTTAAACTTACCTTTGCATTAATGCCAGGCATTCTTTTCAAACATGTAAGTGTGGACTCTCAGAGTTAAAATCTGTCTACTGGAAAAAGATAGAATCCACATTTAAATAAGTCTGCCCAGATGCATAATTATAATTCTGGTAAGATTTTGAGTGTTTTTACTAAAAACAGCGTCAATAATCCACTGTCCTTCTCTGCAGTTTTGATATCGTCTGCGCTGCCCAAGGAAGAAAGGAAGGATGGGTGAGGTCATTCCAGTAACTCAATACCTCCAAGTGGTTTACACTGAAGTGGCTGGGTTTCTTTGCAGGGATTTACCTACGTGATATCATCCCAGGGAGTCTGGTTTAGATCAAGCCAGGTTAAAGATCAGGACTGTCAAAGATGATGTCATTAGATCTCATTACTAATGAAGTCAGGGTCATTGTGAGTCCAGAAGCAGTTTTGAATTCAGGTTGACCTTAAAATCTGCACCCAAACTCAAAACCCTAAGTGGTATAGACATGGAGAACTGACTGAGACGTAATAGTTTAGAGACTGTCAGTGTTGCCTTCGAGTAATCCAGTTTGCAATGATTGATTATATTCTCTGTATTTTACATCACGGACTTACACACCAGTCAGAAGTGGCTTTATCTCTGTTACAGATATGTTCACTAATAACTTGCATTTTTCTGTGTAAAGTTTTCATCAAAAATGTAAATCAAACTTGGAGCTGATCAGTGGGAGGCCTGGTGCTCTCTCACTAATGGCTGGTAATCCTGAAAAGCCAAACTTCTGTGTCACACATGGTTGTAACACAAGCAGCATAAAATGAGGTTTCCTTAACCCTATTACACCAGTTCCTATCAGAAGCAAAGACTGAAATAAATGTCCCCACATTTCTCTAGAAGTAGGTGCAGTGGGCTGAATAATGGTGGTCCCTTGTCCAAACCAGTGAATATTCGCTTATATGGCAAAGATGCGATTAAGGATTTCAAAATGAGAATCCTATCCTGGATCATTCAGATGGGCTCTCAATGCCATCACTAGTGTTTTAATAGGAAAGAGACAGAGGAGACAGACATATCCAGAGGAGAAGGCCAGGTGTAGAGAAGCACGGGACGATGTGGCTATGAGCTAAAGAATGCTTGCAGCCCACAGAAGCGGGAAGAGGCATGAAAAGGATCTCCAGAGAAGGGCATCCCTGCAGATGCCTGGGGTTCAGACTCCTGACCCCCAGAAGAGAAAATGCATGCCTGTTGTCTTAAGCCACCCAGGGACTCCTGCTGTGCAGTGACAATTCCAGATCAGGGATTTCCTGGTGTACCGTGGTGGTTCCCGATCAGACACCTCACCTGTGTGATCCCACAGCTCCCTGTGTTGGCTTGCTTCTGTGAAATGTGAGTGATCCTATCCACCCTCCTCTGGCTTCATTAAGCTATGTCCTATGTTATGAGGCTATTTTACAATAGTTTAAAACTCTTTTATCATTTTAATAATGCAATCTTTGATTATGACTACAGAGAAAGATGTAATCTAGCATTGTATAATTAAATGACAGTGTATTTCGGAATATTTAGAGCAAAATGCTTAATGTGTTAAACACTCTCATGTGAGAGTTAATAAAACTGTTTTTTAAATGAAACCTCCTCTATGTGCTCTGAATCTGCTCCCCCACCCCCATCCCTAAGGAGAATAACCTACTTAGAAAAAGTGATTTAATTCAAATATAGAAAGAATATGATGTTGCCAGTGAGAGCAAACAAAGATGGAATAAGTTATATTACTGGGGAAATGTTTGCATAACACACTGAAATTAATATACTATGTGCAGTAGTTGACACAGTTCATTCTAAACCAGATAAATCATTCATAGGAAAAATAAACACCAACTAAAAACACAGATCACCAGTTGAGCCATACATATCAAGAACAAAATCAGATGTGCTCCTTACCTGTTGACACAACATGACTTTTCTGCTGATTCAGACAGTTAATCTATGAAATCAGAGTGAACACCCACTGAGCCAGACACACCACCTAGTTAAACACATCACTGCAACTGCATGCATTTGCTCAGCTATACTAGTATAAATTTCCAGCAAATTAGGGATGCACAGTATCTCAGAGCTCATGTTTACTGAGTCAGAAGCATTAAGAAGTGAATGTGCTAGTTAGTAAAACATATACATCAATTTCCCTTTTTTTTAAAAAAAAAAACTCAATCATGTTTTCTATCTCCCTCTCTCCTTCCCTCCCTCTCTCCCTCC
Source organism: Corynorhinus townsendii (assembly GCA_026230045.1). Taxonomy (NCBI): domain Eukaryota; kingdom Metazoa; phylum Chordata; class Mammalia; order Chiroptera; family Vespertilionidae; genus Corynorhinus; species Corynorhinus townsendii. The sequence continues at coordinate 1,438,739 of JAPDVU010000012.1, forward strand.
CTCCCTCCCTCCCTCCCTCCCTCCCTTCCTTCCTTCCTTCCTTCCTCCCTTCCTCTCTTTCTTCCTTCCTCTCTTTCTTTCTCTCTCTCTTTCTTTCTTTCTTTCTTTCTTTCTTTCTTTCTTTCTTTCTTTCTTTCTTTCTTTCTTCCTTCCTTCCTTCCTTCCTTCCTTCCTTCCTTCCTTCCTTCCTTCCCTTCTTTCTTTCTTTCTTTCTTATTTCTCTTTTTTAAGAGCAACAGGGACTTACTGTCTCACAGTTTTGGAAGTTAGACATCTAAAACCAAGGTGTTGCTCAGGCCATCCTCCCTCTGAAGGCACCAGGGAAGGACCTGTTCCAGGCCTCCAGCTTTGGTAGTTCCTTGGCTTGTGGCAGTGCAACTCCTCATGTGATCTTTCTAAAAACACCCACTGGGATTGGCCAACTTCAAGGTGGCCCAGCGATCCCTGTCCTGGTGCAGATTCTCTTCCCTTGAGTGCGGGCAGGACTGGGACTTGCTCCTAAGCATAGAGTATGACAATAGCTGTGGGTGTCACTCCCACGAGGCTATGACGATACGAGAGGCTCATCTTGCTGGCAGACTCACTCTAGAGTCTCTGCCTCTCTTCCTGGCTTTGAAGAAGTAAGCTGCCATGAATCCTTATTCTAAAGTGATTAAACCCATGGGGTTTAAATTACAGAGATCTGACCAGTTAAGGGCATGGAGGGGCTGATGCCATTGAAGGAAGATTTTTATTACTTATGCTTTTGGAGAGAAGAGTGAATGCCAGGCCATGCCACACAGACCATGGGGCAAACAGCAGGGTGGTCAGGAGGCAAAAGTAGGAGTGAGGGGAGGCCTAGGCCAGAGCCTTTATGGGAGTTTCTTCAGGAAAGGCAGGGCAGGCAAAGTACACTGTTGAGGACTGGTTAGTTTGAATAATTCTGGTGGGCCTTGGGACTGGCATGGGTGCTGTCCCTAGTGGTCACTATCTGGCCCTGGGTTGATTGACAGTAGGGGAAATGTTATCTGTGTGTGAGACATAGATGAAGGAGAAGATTAAGGCTCAAGATCTGCTGGTTTGCACATGGAAAGTATTCTTCTTGGCAAGTTGTCATTATCTTTAGGAATCAGCTAGATCTGGGAGCAGTAGGGATGGGGTCTCTATTGGGCCCTCAAAGGCCCCTAAATGCCAGCACTTCAAGTATTTAGAAAATACGGTTACTATACCGGTAATTGTCCCTATGATGAATAGATGTCAAACAGAAAAAAACAGAATTTAAAACACACACACACACACACACACACACACACACACAGCAATTCTATAGATACAGGGAAATGGATTGTGATGATAAGCCAAGGGAGTGCGGAAGCAGAGTTTGCCACAGTAGGGCCTCTGATGGGAGCCCGACACCCTGATTATAGCATGATACCTTGACTGTGGGACTCTGAGCAGAGGACCCCACTAAGCCAGGCCCTGACCCCTCGTCCTCAGAAACTGAGGGAGACTAAACAGATTTAATTCATTTAGCAGCAACAGAAAAATAAAACACTTACCAAAATAACCACAGAAATTGTCATGAAATATCTATCTAATAATAGAGGAATATGCAAATTGTATACAGTAACGACCAGCAGGCTGCCTGGGGTGACAAGGCAGGCAGGGGGGTTAGTGAGGGATGATCAAATGACTCAACAGCAGGCTGCGTGGGGCAACCAGGCCAGCAAAGGGGACAGGTGGGGGTGATCAGGCCATCACGAGGGTAGTTGGGGGTGATCAGACTGGCAGAGGGGGCAGTTAGGGGTGATCAGGCAGGCAGGCAGGTGAGCAGTTAGGAACCAGCAGTCTTGGATTGTGAGAGGGATCGGGCCTAAACCAGCAGTCAGACATCCCAGATTGGAGAGGGTGCAGGCTGGGCTGAGGGGACCCTCCCCATGCATGAATTTTATGCATTAGGCCTCTAGTTTAATATAACAATATAGGCAATACCAACTTTATCGTCATTGATGATGTGGAGTAATCTGATTCAGAAAACTGGACATTAAATATTTTCAAGTTTGCAATCATTGGGCATTAGAAATGAATAACATCAAGACCAAGCTTAGTCTGTGCCAGTACCAGTCAGACTGGGAGGACTGGGACCTTCCACCCAGATACCAGCAGCAGGAACAAGGCAAAGGGGGCCATCAGCAAAGGTGTAAGGAGCTGGGCAGTGGCTGGGGAAGAGGCTCAGGCACAGAGGGCAGTCCACAGCCAGTGTCACTGGGCTTCAGAGAAAGACTCAAGTCCTGCAGCTGACTGCTGAGGTCTGAGGCCAGGACTCACAACAAGAATCAAAACTGAGGCCTGCCTATTGGAGGAGAGAAGCTCCAGGTAAAGAGAATCCAGCTACCAAAACCAATGGTACAAGGTCAAGGAGAAATAGAATCATTGCTTTTATGAGCCTCTTCCTTCTCTCTGCCTCAGTTTCCATGTCTGTGAAGTGGGACCATAACACCAGCCTCTCCATGCAAGATGAGGTGTCCATAGTTAATCTCCTTAAGACACCCAGAGCACCTGTCACCCAGACTGACTAAGTATGTTAGACTCAGTGCAGCCTGGGTGGGCTCCAGAGTAGATTACAGGGGCCCAGGGCCCTGAGCCAGGTGACTGAGAGGCAAGTCTTGCATTGAAAGGAGCTGGTTGAAGCGGGCACAGCATGTGACAGAAACAGTTTGGGGTTGATCAGAACAGTGAGGTGAGTGTCTTGAAGAGCAAGTGTCTTGATAAGCCTGATAAATCAGTTATTTTAATTGGTTAATGGCCTTATCTTCCAGGAGCAAGAATTTCCTAGTATAAACAGCTAAGTGATTTATGTCTGGTCCCAGTATTCTTAGCACAGAAAGAGGAAATGGTGTAGCTACTTCTCCAGAGGGAAGAGCATGTTCCCAAAGGATTACGTTACATAGTGTGTAAAAAGCTCTGAACATAATTTCTCATACACAGTAGGCGCTCAATAAACGTGGCTGTCCGCCTCAGCAGCAGTGAGGCTGGCTCGTTGTGGCTCCTTTTCCCCTCAGCCTGCAGATCTTTCAATTCCATTGAACTAGAAGAGGGTTTATGGCTGAACCTGGGGAGTGGTGGAAGGGGTTGAAACTTTAGGGGCCAAATGGGTGCAGGACAGGCAGTGGGCATGCCATTGGAAAGACTACATTTTCATAAATAAGGAATGTACAAAACTTGCTCAACTCTATTCTAGCTTCATGTCAATAAATGGGATATATTTCTCTATCCCATCATCATTATGATTCCTTTTGACCCCTGGAAATTTGAGTTAGTGTTCTTGTGTGTTCATCATTCCTTACAAATGCCTAAGCCCCTTTCCTGACAGGAGCAGAGGTGCTGCCCTCTAGACTGGGCCCCAGGGCTGCAGAGCTGAAGACAAGGCTGGGTTCTGACTCAGGGGTTGCAATCTGCCCTCAGCAGCCTAGTGCCATCCCGGCCATCCTCAGGGATATTGGCACTGGACTGCTACACTCTTCAACTTGGAACGGACGGATGTGATTAAACCAACATGCAGGAAAACCTATCAGGTTAGCATGGTTCCCTCTGAAAAGTGATGGCGTTGATATAGGAGACAGCAGTTCTTCATGCAGATCGAGCTTATTAAAATAATAGTTTAAACACACTTAGGACATCTCATCAGAGTCATTTTAGTAACATGTGTAATTAATTTATGCAATGTCTTCCAAAGGTTGACAAGATGTGTTATATTGGACCAAGGCAGCAAACACTGCAGTATATAAGTCCAGTTCTGTGTGTGTGTGTGTTTCCTAAAGAAAATCCACAGCATTTAAGCAGGTAAAAAATGCATGCATATATTAGACAGATTAAATACACAAAATATCCAGCATTTTTGAACAAGGCACTGTGATAACCTTTTGCTTTAGTTCTTTATTGTTTTAGTTCTTTATTTCTCATATATCAAGTTACCACAAACTTAGTGTCTTAAAACAACAGATGGGGTAATGGGGTGATGTTTCTTCAAGGCAAGGAATGCCAAAGATGACCAGAAACCAGTAGGAGCTGGAGAGGCTCAGAACAGATTCTCCTCATAGCCTCAGAAGGAACCAACCCTGCCTATACCTTGACCTTGGACTGTTAGCCTCAAGACCTCTGAACAGTAAAGTTCTGTTGTCTAAGCCGCCCACCTGTGGTGCTTTGTTATGGTAGCCCCAGGGCCTAGATTGGGCCCACCTGAATATCCAGGGTTAGCTCCCTGTTGTAAGGTCCATGACCTAAGTGATATGTCCAGAGCCCCTTCACCACACAGTCACAAAGGCCATTTTTTTTACCCTACAGTGTTATGCCTCAATTACTTTATTCCTTTGACACAGGGATAATCTTATTTTCACTTTCCAGATGTGAAAACTAAGGCAAGAGAGGCTGGGACTAGTACACTTGAATTAACAGAGTAACCAGGCAGCTGCTAATGCCAAGGTGCCCGCTCAGCCACCAGGTCTGGATGAGTGTGTAGGCACCACGGAATACCAAAGATTCTCACTCTCCAAGTGCAAATGGAGCTGCCTCCTTCCCTGAGCTACCTTTACAGCCTTTCAAATAAGTTCTCTAAACTAGCTGATTCTAAAACCTAAGAATCACATGCCTTAAATTACATGCAAATCAACTCAGAAAGAATGAGCCACACTTCAAACGGCAGCTTCCACCCTCACTGTGAAGGGTCAGGCTGGTCTGTGCATCCCTGAGAAGGGTTAGCACTTACAGATCTCAGTCAGCCCTGGCACAGCCCTGTGGACCAGTCAACTTTCACTTTCAATGCCATCCTCCTGGGCAACATAAGGACAGAAGATATACCTCCTGTCCTGGGGGGGTGGGAGGGGGGTCTCACATTCTGGTTTTAAAGCAAAGCATAGATTAAAAATAAATCCATACACAAGTATCCAAGGAAGTGCATACAAGGAAGCTAAGCCATAAGTGCTAAGAAGCCCAGAAGTGAGGGTGCTGATTTGTGTGAGCTTGGTCCAAATAGAACCAATGGAGAAGGTAGATTTTTATATTTTTTTATGAAAAATGAAATATTTAGAACCCAGAGAAAAAATTGTCTCTAACCCCCCCTTCCATTCTATTACTTACCTAGAATTTATCTGATGTTGACAAAGACTAAAATGAGCTTAACCAAATTTGTCAATTGTTTTCCTCTCTGCAGCTAGCTTTGGGGGCCTATTGCTCTGTTTTTATTCAGAAACATACATTTAAAGTCTCCAAACAGAAACATCTGGAAGGTTTCCTTGTGTCATTAAAATTTCCAAATCAATGAATCACCACAAACACTATTCCACCTTATCTTCACTATTTGCTTCTCCCATTTCCTGTAATGGATCTCAACACACCAGCTTGCTCCAAGCCTCCAAGGCCTTTTCATCAGCAGCATTCATAAGTCAATCATGTATTTTCAGGTCCCATCCTTTGAGGCCATCGTGTTTGTAGGCCACTGGAGTTAGAACCATCCAACTTCAAAATGACATGGGTCTCGCTGCATTCTGACCGCCATGAGGTGTGTCTTCTGAAACTGAGCTAATGTTGTTACCAATAACAGTTCCAGAATATGAAATTAGGGTTTTAAAAATGCATTTATCACTCAAAAAAGTTTCATTGTAATCACATGATCAGATATGCAAGACAAGTTAGAGAGTATAGATTTGGCTCACAATATCCAATCAACTCTGATTTGGTGGATGTGTGGGCTGCTAATAAAGTCTTATGTTGGCACTTCCCTGTGTGTAAGAAGAGGTGACAACCCCAGCCTCTTCCTCTCTCTCCACCATTCTGAATACTGAATGAAATCAAGTCTGTGTCTGTGGGTCGTTTTCAAGTTTCTGGAATAGTCACTCCATAAATGCCGAGCTCTGTATTATGATGAGTTAATCCAGTTTCTTGGAAAATGCCTGAGTTCTTCATTATGTTGGCACGTCTTTATTACTAGACTAGAGGCCCGATGCAAGAAGATTCGTGCAAGAATGGGCATTCCTTACCCTGGCTGCTGGCACCGCCTTTGCTCCAGCCCAGAGCCACCTTTCTGCCTTCCCACACTACCAGAGGCCGGGAGCGTCCTGCCCCCCAACTGCTCAATGCCTGTGTATGCAAATTAACCTGCCATCTTTGTTGGTTTAATTTACATACTCATTCCTGATTTGCAGATGGGTGTCACGAAGGTACGGTCAATTTGCATCTTTCTCTTTTATTAGTATAGATTAGCTAGTTCAGCCACAGGTGGGTTTATTCCCTTCATTGCTGCCATGTACGTGGTGCATTGGGGCTAAGATGGTCCTTCCTCGTTCTGATAGAGAACAACAGGCTCTGGGTTTCTGACTCCTCACAGCAAGTTGCTTGCTGTCCACTGTGTGTTAGCCTCTTTATATGTGAGGAGCAGATAATAGGACTCACAGGATGATAATAAGTTTCTAGCGTGAGGCTTACTCCCAGCGCAGCTTACTGCCTTCATCTCTATGTATGTTTGTACCAGAGAACAAGATGACCTTCTGCATCTGGACAGAGGCTGATGGCAAGTGTTCTGAGAAGCACAGGTATTCTGCAGCTGTAGTTGCATGGTGATGTGATAGTGACACCCTCCATCTCATGCTTTGTATGTGGGTGACAGCTATGGAGGTAGTGCCTCCTGGAAGACCCTTGGGTTCATAGCTCACCTACCTATTTTCACCAGTGTCCAGGGACTCTTGTGTGGAGCCTTTATTTTGCCTTAAAAGTGTTTTGTTTGTTTGTTAATATACGTTTGCTTTTACTACAGTTTCAATGCAAGAAAACCATGAACCCCAAAATATTTTTTAAATTGGTGAAGAATATAAGACAGCAAAAAGAAAAAAATCCACATAATTCCTTTTTTTATCACATTACATTTTATATACAAACTGTATACACTTACTTTGGAATTGTTGCTTATTATTTATATAGACTCATGCTTATTGTTCAATTTATTGGTTGTTGTTTTTTTCTCTTTAAGGAAGTTGTTTGAATCACCTGAGTTGAGCTGAGACACATCATCATTTATCTCATTGAAATTAATTGGAAACTGTTTTTCATAATTTGGCTCTTCCCTTAAGGGGAGAGTTTTATATAAACTAAAGTTTCTTAATCAAATGAGAGGTAAGTGTATTAACCTAGGTGTTTCACACCCTCTAATTTATTTCATTTTGGGGCCCTTTGCCACCTTAGAAATAATGCTGGAGGTTGAGAAATTTCAAGTACACAGCTTGAGGGAAGGCTTTGCAGATGAATAAAAGGCACCAGTTCCTGGCATTTGAGCTCCAAAGTAAATGAGACTCATGACAAGGATAGTAGCTATGAAAAAGACTTTCTGAATTACTGGAGCTCTCCAGTTTATCTGCCTCAATCCTCAATAACTGGGTGCGGGTGTGGGTGTGGGTCACAGACCCAAAGGTCTGGGGGAAAGGACCAGCAGTTTGCTCCTCCCTAGACTGGAAGGGTGTAATGGGGGAGGCTGAGCATCCCTCCCATTGGAAGGGGTGGAGGGAGAAGATGGAAACCCCAGATGGGCTCTGGGATCTGAGAGGACAAGAAACTTGGTCCCATCCCACTGGTGGCCAACTGGAGGTTAGATGTCAGAGTTCTCCCCATGGCCACATCAGAAGGCAGGGAAGGGGCACAAGATCACATGCTGCTTGGATGAGAGTCTAGGGCAGCATCAATGAGAGCACCCAACCCTCTCCACATCCTCTGAAAGGGATATGGAGATTGATGGAAAGGATGGCTCCCTCTGAAGACCCTCTGATCTGCATGGGTCCTTGAAGGAAGTGCTGTGCTGACACTGACTGCATCTGCTGGAATCCAGTTGAGATGGATGCTGGGGAAGCTGGGATTTAGGAATGGTGAGCCAGGTGCCTGCCTGATGCCTCTACACTTCAAGGCATTGGAGCTGTGATCCTCTACCAGGAGAAGAGGGCAGGCAGGAAACCCTGAACTAAATTGAAGAGTTTGTCCTGAATTGAATAGGCATACTTTCTCTTATGAAATTAAATGGAAATTTGAGAGAGAAAGTTATCTAACTTCGTGGTAAACAGAAAAAGATGAATCCATGCGGTGGTTACTACTGCTTATAATCCTGGGAGCTGAAACCCTCATAATCCAGGAAGCCCTCACATGTCACCAGAAGCCAGCCACTGGTTTAGGCCACGTGCTGAACCAGAGGAAACTGGCAAGCTGGCCACGGTGGAGCTCACAGATAACGTGGTGTGGTCTGGGGCCGGATTTGACCCGCATGGCAGTCTGGATCCACTGAGCCCCTCTCTTCTCTCCGGAAGCCCACTCTGGAGCAATTTGGGAAGGTTCAATCTAGGGGTGAGTTGTTTTCTTTAATCTTTATTGTTGAAAGTATTACATATGTCCCCTTCTGGGGTTGAGTTTTAAGTATTATCTGACAATAATTACAAAGGAATATACCCATCAAATTCATACTTGTAAGGTTATAGTGAGTTTAGCAGTAAAATAAACAACTTAATTTTTAAAAAATTAATTCATTCAGCTTTATTTATATTCTTAAACATTACTACATATTTATTAAAACAAATTCCTCTCCTCCCCCCCAAAAAAACCACTTTGTTTTATGAACTAAAATGAATAAATAATTATCACCAAATGTTCTCTAATTCAGTTGTCACGACAATGCAGATTATCTTGCTTTCTTAGGATAAAAGAATGAAGCTTAATGGTTTACATGCACACACAAATATTAAACAAATGTCAGCTTAGAAGCACATGGGTTAATAGATCTACTGGTGACCCCCTTTAAATTCATTAGTATAACTACATTGTGATTGATGTCATTAGCTAATCACTTGGGATGTAATGTGTAAAACAAGGATTTTTTAGGATCCAAAATCCTGTCTGCAAACACCGTGCAGGAAGCAGCTGCCTGAGAAGCTCATTCCTGACGTTGTCTCTGAGCAAATGCATTTTTCTCCTTCTGGTTGATTGACTTTGAGGAAATCTGTTGAATTTATTCAATCTTGGTTGTCATTTCAGCAATTCATTTTCCCCCCAGTGTGCGAAGAGTTTATTTCATGATTCATTTTGTGGCTTATAAATGATAAACATCTCACACCTTTTAATAATTTGCATACATATCCTGTCTCTCCTTCCACAGACACACCTGTTCAATACTCACCCTGCAGTACTGTCTGCCAGTCTGCATTGTTAGCACCGTCTCCCCAGACATGGTGCTTTCCAACAGCAGCTGAGATGCTCCCATGTCCACTCTCTCTTCTGTCTTAAAATTACAAACCTTGTGAAATCGCACATTGGGGGAAGTTGATGACGCCAATGGGGGGTGATGAATGGAATCTTGCAACATAAAGAGGCCAGAAATAAATGAGCAAGGACCAGATACATGAGAAAATCAATTTCTGGACTGCAGGTAACGAGATAGCATTGCAGCAAAGAGCACTCTTGGAAACACCTTCTCTTGCCACATCCAAAAAGTCAAACTCTGATTTATCTTAAAATTAATGTGCTTTCTTACCCTAGAGCAGTTGGTTCAGTTTTTGAATTAATGCTTTTGTTTGACTGTCTGACATTATTTCAAATAATTAATCTTCTCACAAAAACAAGATCTCCTTGGGGTTTTCTTTAAAACGGCCCTACCTTCCAGATAAAGCACACTATTATCACTTCCTTACATTGGAGCCCACGCTTCCAAGACTTGCACCGAGGCTGTCCTGCCAATGGCATCAGCATCATAAACCCTTAAGTATTGTATTTGAAAGATTCCCCTAGGAGCAGCACTGACTTTAAGGAAACTTCTTTATTAAATATTTGTTGGGTTGGAAGCAAAATGTAAATTACTCCTTTGTTTACAGTTAAAAAAAAAAGAATATATTTATCTAGGCTCTTAGTTGAATCTGGATTTCACTTGTGAGGATTAGGAAGGGTTAAGTGATTCCTACCCCTGACACCCTTATCATCCTCTTTTCTACCCTCCTCATCATCTCTGTGTCCAGGGATTCTGTCAGTTCTCCAGGAATTGCTCCTCTGGACACTATAGGATGTGCAGATGTCCAGGGAGAGGGGTAAATAACAAGGGAGAATGAAAAACTATGTAGATTTGGGAGTATGATTACAAAATAAAAAAAAGAGTTCTACACTCCTCTGGGAGAATTTTGGGAGATGTTTGTTACCACAGCTGCATTTAGGATAACCTGACTTGTCTGTCTTCCTGAAACAAAATGTGACCCTGCCATTTTCCTACCTGAAGACTGTCAGCTCTTTCCCATACAAAGTAATAAGTCAGGTCCTACATCCTTCCAAACTTCCTATCACCACACATCCTTACCTTATCTGAATTGCTCCTCCACACGATCTCGGGCCTTATTCCATGACCCTGTGGACATCTGTGCTTGAGTCTCTAAGATGGGCTGGTGGAAGCAGAATTGCTGGGCAGGTCCTAGGCTTCTTAACTCTGTGAGGCTCTGCAAATTTGGGAAAGAGGTTTTTATATATCTTATGTTATATCCTAAAAATGATAGAAAGAAAAATAGAAAAAATGCAGACAAGAAAGGAACATCATTTTTAAAAGGTTATAAGAGGCCATTTTCACACCTGCTTCTCTTTCCTTGCTCCACCAAAATAGTAAAACAGAGGTAAGTGGCTAACATAATAATAATAGTAACCAAAATGTGTTGAGTGTTTACTCTGTGCCGGACACCATGGGAAGCACTTTACATGTGTTATTTCACTTGCACTTTATAGCAATTCTAGTAGAAAGATATTATTATCCGATTTAGGGTCATAGGAAGAGTAAGAACAAAGAGTTTCAGTAATTTGTCCAGTATTAGCACTCTCACTGGGGCCCACAGCTCATTTATCTAATTTGCATTTTTAAATGTCTGTACTGTTCCTTAAACATGGGTGTTCTGAAAAAAACAGGAGGCAGTGTGGTCCTCAGCACTCCATTCTCAGGATGGGACTGAAGAATAGTCAGGGCCTCACGGTAACTATACAACACACACACACACACACACACACACACCCCTGCACACACATTGGCACAGTCCTGGGGGCACAGTCACCCACATGGATGTTCGTGCATACAGATGAACAAAGCAATCTTTGGCACACTTCCTCTCCTATGTTATTTTGGTCATCAGGATTCAGACCTACATAACTTCTCTGACCACTAGGATTTAGAGCAGCCCAGGACTTCAGGGAAATCTTAGAAGGCCATGCACAATCTTGCTCAGATGCAGAGTGAAGCAGAGAAAATGAATTTATGACAGGGCGACACCCAGCGTGTCCCAGATGAGTGAAGTCCGTTTGAGGTGGTATGAACTGCACATATGGTCTGCTAAGACAGTCGCCTCCATGGAGTTAGATCAGCACAGAAAGCTCCTGCAAGACTCAAGCAGCATTGGCCCACGAGGGAGGCCAAGCTGACACACCAGGAGTGGAGGCGAATCTATTTCTGACCTTGTGCCGAGAAGGAAAATCTATAGGCCCTCCTGGCCAGAGCCTGTGATGAGCACAGTCAGCAGATTGGCCAGCTTTCACACTGAAGAGATTTTTGCTTGCATGTAACAAACAAAACACCACACAACTTGTTTAAATGGATTTTTGGAGGTGTGAGAGAAATACCTAATGATTCCATTATCCAAAAGCCCCACACATGCAGCCTAAAGGTAAAGGACCACATTTAAGTGACTCCAGGGCATGCTGTGCTCCTGACTTCTGGGCACCTTTTCAGATGACATAGGACCTCACCTTCCCATCTACCAGGTAATAAGAGGATAAGCTTGGTGACAATCAAAACTTTCCCCACTCTTTGAGTCAGTTTTGATAGCATCACTTCTTTAAAGGCACCCTCTGTCTTCCTTCTTTTGGCTGAAGTGCCCCAGGTTGGGTGACTGGCCCACATTTGCCCTCACCCTCACCTGTTTCTGATCTCCAGATTCCAAAGAAGGTAACCACAGACTCACACTGTCCCTTGTCTACAGAGATGTAGAGAATAAAATGTCGGATTTTAAAAGATACAGTATTTTGAGCTTTAAAAATGAAGACACAGCCATAATTCTGACATACCAACCACCACTAAAAAAGAAATTTTCATGGGCCACCAAGAAGGGGCATCTCAGCCATCTGTTGATTTGGGGCATCTAAATACTTATTCTTTTGGATCGTTTCAGCAGATTTGAATTAGAACACATACATGATATCATAGTCATAACAGAGTGCCTAGGAACATAATCTACAAGAAGTAAGGCTTTTATAATTTTAGTATTTAAGGACTTTGATTTTCTCAAATGCTATGTAAAATTTAATAGACAGTAACTGCTAGTGGATCCGTGCCTCTGTCCTCTAGTTCAAACTATTCCTCTTGCCTCCACATTGTGTGGGAGGCTCTCAGTCATTATATTTTCATTCATGGCCACTGTGAGATCAGTGAACACCATGTCCTTTAAGGAGTTCACCTACGCACTGCATCCCAGGCTTGTCCAAATGACTCACCGATGGCCCTCACAAATGCCAACTTCTCCCCTCCCTGCCTGTCTCTGCAGAGCTGGCCCAAGCTCAGGGTTCACATTGCTTTCAAAAGAAGTTCTAAGCATATAGCTCAGCCAGGACAAAGGCAGTGCAGAGTCAGACTCAAGAGGTCTAGTTCCAGAAAATTTGCTTCACTCAGATCAAATGCCTGTGGAATGCTAAGTCAAAGCTGTTCAGTAGTTGGGCTGAATTTGAGACTGGGGTAGTGAATGTGTGGGCATAGCTGCCATCTCTTTTGCAAACCCAGGGTCTAATATTAGTGGAATACAAGATTATCTGTGAAAGATCTGATCAGAAACTCCAGACACACAGATGTGTGCCCTGAGGTTAGCAGGACCTGTGTGTGTGAACCTGTGTGTGTACACCTGAGTGTGTGTGTGTGTGTGTGTGTGTGTGTGCGCGCGCGCGCATCTGCGGGAGGCAGGGGAGGGAAAAGAACATTACAGGAAAGTTTAAAGGAAGAATATTAAAAAGGTAGAGAGAAATTAGATCTGCATTTCTTTTAATGTACCCCCAGTCACTCTGATCGAGCTGGAAGTGCACTGTCAAATATTTAAAAAGAAAATAATGAACCTTGGATTCTAGCTTCACGAAATAAAGAGTATTAAAATTGCTGAGCAGACAGAAAGGAGTATGCAGAAAAAAAGGAACCATCCTAATTAGTTAATACAAAATAGGCTGAATCCAATTAGGAGAACCTTACGATCCGGGGCTGGTGTTCCTCCTGAACAGATGAGGACAAATATGTCCTTAAATCAATACGACATCGCAGTGCGTCCAAGCTCGGCCTGTGCTGCCTGTGGTTGGAAAGGGACATTAGAGGGAGCCCACCAGGAAAGTGCTGACCCCATCTCTGGGAGGGGCTTTGCATTGTAATTTACTCAAACCCTCAGGAGACTGGTGAAGAAATCGGAGTCTTTCGTTAGCATAAAACTGGCTAAAATCTATTGATTTTGAACTACATTGAATATTCTGTTTTCATTACGATCTGCTGAGTTATATCTACGATTGTTCCAGGGCGTCCTCACCCTGGTTAACCGTGAGTCTACAGTATAATGAGAATACACCTTGAAGAAAACATGAGAACTCGACTTTGCTGTCAGCTATTGTCACAATATTCTGGGAATATTCCTCCTGAATTCCAGCTTATTATTTTTAGAAAGTAGCAGAGTATTTAACTCTTAATAATTAGACTTTCTCCGAAAGGACAAACTCATGTGTGTGACTGTCAATTTAGCCCACTCTTCAACTGTTGTACTCAGTGTTCTATAGCAATGCTTTACACGACATAGTAGGAATGAGGCAAAATTAAGATAAAAATGTCAAACCTGTCTTCAAATCTCAGAGGGCTGCTCTAAATTTAGAAAATGCAGTTATATGCAGGAAAGTGGGTACACACTCGGTCAATCTTTTCGCAGCATTAAGATGGTGAAGGATCTTAAACAGGTGAAGGAGTCTGTTACAAAGAATGTTGACGAGGCCGACTTACTGACCTTGTTACCCAGGGGTCAAGTGTAAAATATCCACCAACTTTTTGTCCTGACGTGTGATGAGGGTTTTGGGGAGGGAGGACTAAGAACATTGCCATGTCCTTGTCATTTCTGCCTTCTGCTCACCATTCCTTTGAGGTCCAAGGATTGGTATTGTGTTATTGTAAGCAATGGGTATCAGTTTCTACACACACACACACACACACACACACACACGTGTGTACATGCACATACTCAGGCTCACACACTCCTTAACACACACTGGCTTGAGACAGAAAATAAATATTCATACCCAATAAAGGTTTGTGCAAAAAAAAAAAGTCAGTGCAGTCCTCTACAATGTGGTAAATTGAGGGTCTTTTGCGGGGCACACCATCTCTGGGGAGACCCTGGAACCTTTCCCCATGTTATCTGTCAGCCTCTGTACACATTTGCCTCACCTGCCCCTCTCAGGAACCACACCATTGATGCCATGTTGCTCTCCAAAGTGTGCAGGACCCAGGGATAACCTCTCTCAGAGCAGATTTTCCTGATCTTGGGAACTCCATGCACCTGGGATTTCGTGTCCAGGATGTTTGAAAAGCATCCTGCAGCACATCTCCTCTTGGAAGACTGGGACACTAGTCAACAAGAGCAAAGTCACTGAGGAGTCATTACACCAATTAAAATGAATCTGACTCAGGTTCCTAAGTTTATTTGTTTATTCATGCCCCCACCTTTCCCTCATAGCCCTATTATCCACCATACTTATATCAACACTGCCAGGGGAAATTTGAAGAGGTGTGCTGTGTTTTGAAGAGTTGGAGATACTTGTATCCCAGGTAGGTCCTGCCTGCAAGAAGGTCCAGCTCCTCACTCAGAAGCGGTGCTAGGCCCAGGCTCTGCAGGGCTGGTGGTGGCCCACATCAGCATGAACAAAGAGTGGCTTATGGCTGGCCTCTGTCCTGATGTGTCAGTGCCCAGGTTCTTCTGGTTGTGAAGTTTTTCTGATACTAACCCTGGAATAACAAAGAGCTGCATCCATCCGACTCCTCACAGCAATTCCTGATGAGAGTTCTCATGGGACTAGCTATCATTTTTCTATCATGGGAGGGGCTGCCTCAGTGTCTGTCCACCATCTGCACTGCTCTTCTCATTCATCAGCTATCCTTCTCAGTTTTGAATCAGTCACTAATGACTGTGACTTCAGGAGAATCAGAGATAATAATAGGCATAAAAGAGATTTTAAACTCTAAGCCCTCTTGAAACGTCCAGTTATTAGCAGGAATAATACAAACACAAAGGCAGCCCTAGCCAGATAGCTCAGTTAGTTGGGTATTGTCCCCTACACCAAAAGACTGTGGGTTCGATTCCAGGTCAGGGCACATACCTAGGTTGCAGGTTTGATCCCCAGTCAAGCTGTGTATGAGAGGCAACTAATTTATTTTTCTCCCTCACCTTGATGTTTCTCTCTCTCTCTAAAAATCAGTAAAAATAAATCCTTCTGGGAAACTCACCTTCATAAGTTGTACCTATCAGAAACTATTACTTCTTCAAATGGACTTCTAGTAATGATAGGGCTCATCAAGTTTTCTATACTGTGGTCCAGCACAATGAGAGATCAGGTCTTCATCATCCTCCATATCAGACTAAACATCAGGTACAGAGATAGGATGCTCCTTGTGAAAAACTGAAATTATTTCTTTAGCTTTCTTTGAAGAAGATGGAATAAGAACAGATGAAAAATTAAAAAGGGAAGGATTTGAGAGATAATCTTCTCTTTCAGTTCCATGTCTTCATAAACTCTATCGTCCGGACTCCAATAGAAAAATAAAGAAACCTGAAGGAAAGGTCTTTGTAGGATAACAGAAGGACAGAGAAAACCCAGCAGCAGCTGGGGAGGAAATTGGATGCTAAACCTGATGATCAGCTTGGCAGAGACCAGGTGATGGGTGAAGAGCTGGAAAACCACACGACCCAAAGAGTGGACAGGGTAGGTCGGAGAAGAGCATGGTTCACCAAAAAGAAAGAGATCAGAATTGGTCTGGACAAAGCTTCACTTGTAGATAATGTGCTTATGAAGGGCCTGCAGGTGACTGGGTTTTCCCGGAAGTCCATATCTTGGGAACTCCCTCCCTACAGGAGATCAGGATGACTATACCCTCATCCTGTCCTTACTGAGAAAGACTCTGACTGATCAGGACCCCTAAGTGTTCCTGTTTCCTCCAGGTTCACAATGTCTACTATTGTGTTTAAGGGAATAGCATGTGGTTCATTGTGCTAGGGTGTACAGAGTCCCCCAAATTCATGTCCACTTAGAACCTCAGAATGTGACCTTTGCTGATATAACTATTTAAATAAGATGAGGCTATACTGGATTAGGGTGGCCCTAATCCAATGAGTGATGTCCTTATAAGAAGAGGAAAAAGAGACACAGAGGGAGAAGGCCATGTGATGATGAAGGCAGAGGTTCAAGGGATGCCTCCACAGGCCAAGGAATGCTAAAGATTGCCAGCACACACCAGAAGCTGGAGAGACAAGGAGGAATTCTTCTCTAGGGCATTAAGAGGGAACTTGGTACTGCCACCACATTGATTTCAGACTTGTAGGCTCCAGAACTGAGAGAGAATACATTTCTGTTGTTTTAAGCCAACAGATGGTGGTAATTTGTTAGTGTAGCCACATGCAACTAATACAAGACTCACTTTTCCTGGAGACCTGAATCAGACAAACCCAGAGAAGCACACCTAACCAAGGCCATCTGGAAAGAGACACTTGTCCTTTGGTTGACCCTTAGTCCGTCATATGTGTAGGCATCTCTAATGTACCACATTGGAAGAGAGAGACATGGCCAGAGCCTTCTGGAAGCTATTGAGGGGCATTCTGTATGGCTATTAGGATGGAAGGACTATTCAGTGCTCCACATACACTTATGTCCTTGCAGACCTTTGTTTAATATAAAATATTTGGTCAACATCCCTGCTGACATGAAGTATGGACAAACTTTGCCTCCACTTCTCCACAGACATCTGGATGAGTCCTGATTCACAAGCAGAACATCTACAAGGTTCTAAGTGGTGCTTCCCACTGTAATTGGTGAGGGCCCATCTGAGAACAGTGAGTCCTTACGTTTTGCTCCTCACCTCGGGCTCCTCTCTTTTGCCTGGGAAAGAGTCTTGGCCTTGGATGATGTATCTAGAGAAATAGAACCAATATTGGTAGATATAGGTATAAACATATATAGACATACAGATATATTTTTCTATATATTCTATGTAAATTTATATAAATTTATATCAATAATATCTCTATATAGATATATTTATAATATCTCTACATATAATTTTATAGAAAAATTATTTTAAGGAATTGGCTCAGATAATTGGCGGCCGAGTCTGAAATCCAGAAGAGAGTCTGGCAGGCTGAAATGCAGGCAGAAGTTAATGCTACTTTCTTGAGATAGAATTTATTCCTCTCCAGGAAGCCGCAATAAAATCTGAGAAGACATAGTCATTTGATCCTGAGTCATCCCATCAGGAACTTCACATGACAGGGAGCCCTTTACAATAGACTCTGTGACAATGATCCACGTCTGAATAAGGACCTGGATAAAATTCTAATTCACTTCTTCTGGCTCTACTGGGATCAATCCATTCAAAACTCGACTCTTTAAACCTTAGGAGGATGAAGGTCTAAGTGACCTGCCCAGGTTCAGCCTGTGTAATTAACCGAGGCCATCTACATAGGGAGGCTCTGTTGACTTAATGAAGGAGTGCTCTGAGTGTGTGTGATTGGTTAAGTTCAGCGGTGAACTTTAACCGAGGAAGCGGTGGCTCCTACAGCTGCAGCACGTTGTCCGGCAACCTGAGAGAAGAAGCTCTCAACACTCACAACTGAGAAGCGGCTATGGTTCCTAACGCACAGCTTGTTCCAGACCTTGAGACAGCTGAGCACGTATTTGCATAGTTCCACGCTTGAGGTGCTGGGCCGTAGCCCAGGCCGCCTTTTATCTTTACGTGTCCGCTCCATGGCCTGTCCAGGCATTGGGAAGCCCCAGAGTTGTTGGTTTTATCTGAGTAAACAATGATTTCCATTATGAACCCACTTAAACTCTTTTGAAACCTTGGAAAAGGCACACACAAAATATATTTTGATATTTATAACTGCCCTGAGCAAGAAACACGAGCTTCTGGTAACAAAGTAATCCTGAGTAGCTACTGAAAATTTTTCACCTACTTCTCAGAGATGGTAATATTAATACACTTATAGGTAGAGATATAGGTGATATATAGATATAGATGCATAGATTTAGATACACATATACAAGCAGCACATATCAACAGGTGTGCTGCAATTAAAATATGCAACATTAAAATATGCAATACCTGACTATTTAGTCAGGGGCAGTGACCTCTTTTCCCTTAGATTGCCAAATAAAAAAGTGACAACGGTCAATACAACAATAGTTGTTTAGCATGAATGAATCAAAATCACACCTATTTTTTGGTCCGATTTGCAAAAAAATATAACATTTATTGGTGTGCTGAAGAATTTTAATAATTCACTTATGTGTGCCATGAGATGGAAATGGTTTAAAATCATTGATACAGAGAATGCAGGAGGGAGAGACAGAGAGATGTAAAGTTAAAGTTTATTTTATGAAGTAAACACACTAGGGTAACTTTGAATCTTAAACTTTTCCTATGTTATTTTATTGAAAACAAATTTAGTAAAAGATATCTATTTTTTATTATAAAATATACATGAGTTAATTATTCATACAGGTCTGTTATATTCATTTTTTATCAATGTCTAAATCACAAGAAACCTGTAAAAAGCAAAAACTAAGAGAAGTGAACAGTGGTTCCCTTTGTTTTAATAGAAGTTCAACATCCCTATTGTTAACTCACATTTATGATAATTGGTGGCCGAGTCAAAAATATTCATGGTAGGGTACATAAATTACAATTTCATTCTAATGCAAATGTTATATGAATTGTTCTATGCTAATCAGAAGAGATAAGCTACATAAAAACCAAATGTGTTCACTGTTCTTGATTTTGAAAATAAATTGTTGCTTGTTGAATCAAACTGGAGTAGGTAGGTAGATAGACATGAGCAGAGTAGGAATGATAGGCCAGGTGCAGAGGATCACCAGGGCAGAGAGCTCCCGGTGTCTAGCAACAGGCAAAACTATAAGCTCTTGCATGACTGCTCTTAAGCATTAACCCCTGGAGATGACATCTAGGCTTCAGCTGTGTTTCAGCTCGAGGCCCAGAGAAGCAGCAATGCCATGGCAGATATCAGGACCAACTTCGATGACCCCCTGCCTGGTGCCAATCAGTGGAGACCATGACTGAGGGGGCACAATTGGAAAGCTGATGACTATTCTGTTGAGATCCTCCCCTGAGACCTCCAGATAAAAGCCCTTAAGAAAGGGACCCCTTAAGTGCTTTCTCTTTCCCTCTTTCTGGAGCATACTGGTGCCTTTCCTCCCTTATTTGTCTCTCAAGGCCCCCCCCCTTCCTCATCCCCCAGGCTCCAAGGGCCCTTCTTTTGCTTCTGTAACTCATTTCCTGAGCCCATTTCTTCTATGGCTCATTTCTTCTACCTCTGTGACTTTCTAAAGAAACTTTCCCTTTTAGTTTGAGTGTTTCTCTTATATTCTGAATTCTTTCTTAGCCAGAACTCAAGTAGCGAGGGTGCTGAATGGAGGCCTAACACCTGGTGTGGCTTTGCCACCAATAGAACTGCTCATTTTTGTGGGTAGCTTCTTGTTTATGGTGGGGTCTGTGGACATACACTTGCTGCAGGCACAGTTCATGGCACTGTGGCACTGGTGAGGCTTTCCATGTGATGACTGTCCACTTTGCAAAGGCACTCCAACCAGGTGCTGCACTTACTTCTCCTACATTTTGAAGGGATTAATTGTTATATTTAATATCCTAAAGAAAATAAAGTATTCAGTACTCTAAAGAAAAAAAAAATAGCCCTCCTTTTTGTTTCAATAAGCCATACATGTTTTATCTTTTAATTGCCCAAAATGTGAGCACAATTTTATTCTACATAAAGCCAATATTTGTTCTGGTATAAATATTTCCCAGGGATGTTTCAGGCAATCTATAATGCACAGGAGTGCTGCTTCAAGGACGATTAGTACAAGTGTATTTGAAACCCAGCCATGGATGCCTCTGGATCGGGTCTCATTTTTCTTTGCATCTTGCCCTAAAGAATAATGATCCTTACCTTTCAATAGCAGTACATTGCCAGAAAATCTGATGTACCGATAGGAAAGTCATCTGTTCCAGGAATACTAATTTACAAAGGTGGTATATTTGGCAAGACAGTCTTAATGTCTGATATTATGTGGGTAAACATGAATCTTTGAAAAAAGCTCATTTAAACTCATTTTAAAAAGCATCATGTTAGCTCATTTTCTTTGCTGTCCCTCCTTGCTTCATAAAAGCAATTTAGGCAAAATTAACGATCTCTTGGAGTACCTCTCCTAGAGGCGTCACTTTGCAAGGCAAGGCAGAATTCAAAATGATATGGTGGCAAGTGGAAGAACTATCCAGAATATCTCATTGGCACATTTAGGTCATACTGGATATTCTAGCCCAAAACCACTTATATATAAAACTAGAGGCCCAGTGCACGAAATTCGTGCACAGGGGTGTGTGTCCCTTAGCCCAGCCTGCACCCTCTCCAATATGGGATCCCTCTCACAATCTAGGACTGCTGGCTCCCAACTGCTCATCTGCCTGCCTTCCTGATTGCCCCTAACCACTTCTACTACCAGCCTGATCACCCCCTAACCACTCCTCTGCCAGCTTGATTGATGCCTAACTGCTACCCTGCCAGCCTGGTCACCCCTAACTGCCTTCCCCTGCAGGCCTGGTCACCCCCAACTTCCCTCCTCTACAGACCTGGTCCCCCGCAACTGCCCTTCCCTGCAGACTTGATCACCCCCAACTGCCCTCCCTTGCAGGTCTGGTCCCTCCCAACTGCCCTTCCCTGCTGGCCATCTTGTGGTGGCCATCTTGTGTCCACATGGGGGCAGGATCTTTGACCACATGGGGGCAGCCATCTTGTGTGTTGGAGTGATAGTCAATTTGCATATTACTCTTTTATTAGGTAGGATAGCTGTGATATATTTTTCACCCCAGAAGAGCGTACATCAGCAGCTTAGTGTGTGGCCACCAGACCCCAAGGCTGGAGGTCGCCTTTTGGCTTTCCTCTCCTTGCAGCCTGGGTCCCTCCAGGAGTTGAGGGCAGGTGCCATGCTGTCTGGCTTTGTGTCTTAAACATCCTGACTTACACATCCTGCTGGGCTCAATGGGACACAGAAGCCAGGAGTTTTCAACAGCAAAATGTCTTTTGTTTCTCTTATTTCACCTATTTAGACATTGAATGAAAAGTGGGTTTTTTAATCATAGAATCTAATTTTTATCATAATCCTCACATTTGAGTAAATAATCAGCCAATTAAGTCTCCTATGAGTTTTAAGCTAAGAATCTCTTTGGTTTTAAATTGTATGGAAATGGAAACATATATGTCCTAGTCCCCCATAGAGTTCCCTGTGAAGGTATAGCTGCCCCTCAGTGCAAGTGAAGGGAATGGGCCTGGAGAGCAAGCAGATCAAGGCCAAGTCTCAGGAAGACCACCTGACCACAGGTAGACTTTGGGCAACAAAGGAGTCACCTCTGCACAGCACTCAGTAACCAGCAAAGCCTCTAATGACTCTGCTTATTATGATTATGACTTCTTGTTTTACTGTATAGTCCCTGTGTGCCATCATCTCTTGACATCATTAGTAGTCTTCATGTATTAAATAATTATCAAGTTTCTATATATTATAACTTACATGGGAAACATCATGATTTGTCTTGAATAAAAACAACATGACGGAGTGAGATTGGCACCCTCAGTGTGCTGTCAGAATCACTAGACACATACTGAGTTGTGAGGTTTTCTTGAGCAGTTAGTTCTATTTGTACAATTGCTATTTCATACCTTTAGTTATTTATTAGAGATTTCCCAAAGAACACAGAGAAAATTTAGTTATATAAAAGTGGTATTCATCTATATATATATATAAAGAGCCAGGGTCCAAAATGTCCAAAACAACCAAAGGGATGACTGAATGCCAGACTGCATGCACAGTAGGCTCAGGTGGGCAGGGACTGGCAAGCAGGCTGACCTCTCAGGGAGAGAGAGAGAGGTGGGGACGATCAGCAGCCACCCCAGGCTGCTGGCGAGGCCCGGAGAGAGAAGCAGGGTCTGATTTGCAGCCTCCATGGCAAGCTGCTGATCAGCCCCTGCCTCTCTCTGTCTCCAGTCCTTGCCAGCAGCTGCACCTCTCCCTCTCTCTCTCTCTCTTTCTCTCTCTCTCTCTCTCTGAGAGGTCAGCAGTTCAGCCCACTAGCCAGCAGCCTGGGACAGCTGCTGATCAGTCCTGCCTCTCTGATCAGGCCCGGAGATAAGCCTGGAGATGCTGACTGGCATAGAAACCAACAAATCAGAACTAATCTGGGTGAACTGTGAGGAGCCAATGGCTGCCTAGAAGGCAGAGCTTTTTTTTTTTTTTTTTAATAAATCTTTATTGTTCAGATTATTACAGGTGTTCCTCTTTTTTTTCCCCCATAGCTCCCCTCCACTTGATTCCCCACCCCACCCCATGCCCTTACCCCCGGCCACTGTCTTCATGCATAGGAGTAAGATTTTTGTCCAATCTCTTCCCGCACCACTCACACTTGCTTCTCCTGAGAATCGTCAGTCCACTCCCTTTCTATGTCCCTGATTCTATTATATTCACCAGTCCATTCTGTTCTTCAGATTTTTTATTCACTTGATTTTTAGATTCACTTGTTGGTAGGTATGTATTTGATGTCATTTTGTTGTTCATAATTTTTATCTTTATCTTTTTCTTCTTCTTCCTCTTCTTAAAGGATACCCTTCAGCATTTCATGTAATCCTGGTTTGGTGGTGATGAACTCCTTTAGCTTTTTCTTCTCTGTGAAGCTCTTTATCTGACCTTCAACTCTGAATGATAGCTTTGCTGGGTAGAGTAATCTTGGTTGTAGGTTCTTGCTGTTCATCACTTTGAATATTTCTTGCCACTCCCTTCTGGCCTGCATAGTTTCTGTTGAGAAATCAGCTGACAGTCATATGGGTACTCCCTTGTAGGTAATTAACTGTTTTTCTCTTGTTGCTTTTAATATTCTCTCTTTGTCTTTTGCCCTTGGCATTTTAATTATGATGTGTCTTGGTGTGGTCCTCTTTGGATTCCTCTTGTATGGGGTTCTGCGCGCTTCCTGAGCTTGTAAGTCTATTTCTTTCACCAGGTAGGGAAAGTTTTCTGTCATTATTTCTTCTAATAGGTTTTCAATATTTTGCTCTCTCCCTTCTTCTGGCACCCCAAAAATTCGGATGTTGGTTCGCTTAAAGTTGTCCCAGAGGCTCCTTACACTATCTTCATATTTTTGGATTCTTTTTTCTTTTTCTTTTTCTGGTTGGATGTTTTTTGTTTCCACATATTTCAGATCTTTGGTTTGATTCTTGGGGTACGTTGATCTACAGTTGAGTTTCTGTATATTCTTTATTTCAGACAGTGTATGCTTCATTTCTGACTGATCCTTTTCCATTTTTTTTGGCATTCTCATTAAGCTCCTTGAAGGTCTCATCAAGTTTCTCAGCGGTTTTAAGAAGATTCTTGAGTAACCTTATACATGTGGTTCTGAACTCTATGTCATCCAGTAGTTTGCTTTCCTCTGTTTCTTTCATTCATGACATGTTTCTTTGTCTCCACATTTTGGCTGCTTCCCTGTGTTGATGGAGTAGCTTTGTGTGGTAGGTGATCTATAGGGGGCAGTAGCTCAGCCTCCTCAATTACATGAGGTGGATGCTCTTGGTACACCCCTTTGTGGGCTGAGTGCAAAGTCTTGGTGTAGTTAAGCCTTAATTGCAGTTGGTACACTGGGAGGAATTGACCTCCAGGCCAATTAGCTATGAGCACTCGCTGTGTCTATAATGGAAGAACTGCTGCACTGAAGACATGCTTATGGGGCAGGACTTGTTTCAGTGGGGCTTTGGTGCTCACTGAGTCTGCCTCTTCAATGTGTCACTTATGGATGTGAGGAATTGAAATCTGGTGTCTCACACTGACCACTAGGTACACTGGCTTCTGGGTCTCCAATGGGGTGCAGGTCAGCTACTGTCTGAGGTCACCCAGCAGGAGCTACAGTGAGAGCTACAGTTTTCTCCTCTTTGCTTGTGGTTTGGAGGTTTTGGAGCTGTCTGACTGGGGCTGCAAGTTTGCTAGGTTAAGCTGCGATAGGGCAGGGCTTTCTTATGCAAAAGCCGCTGCTTAGAGCTTGGGTGGGTTTGTAGGTTGTGCAGGGCGGGGTCTCAGGGTGTCACTAGGCTAAGGCGTGGCAAACAGCAATGGCTGCTAGTTAGCCAGCTCTGAGTCCCTGTCGGCAGTCCCGTGCCCCAGTGCCGTAAACAATTATTCCTGCGCACAGCTCTGCAAGCAAGCCACCCTCACTGGCAGACAGTCCAGCTTCTCTCCATAGGAGTTTGGGTCCCCCGTGTCTCCCCAGAAACTGTATTTCAGAGTAATTGGGGGCTTGTCTCCCTTTGGGTTGAAAAAAGCAACGCCCGCCGCCAGCCCGGATCACACGCCTCTGTACCTCAGCTTTTCAGCGCTCGTGCACGTCTCAATGCTCTTTTCTCTTTCCTTCTAGTTGTAGAACTTCCACTCAGCCAGCTTTCCCGTGGTTCTGGGTGATAGACGTTTTTTCTTTTAGTTGTATTTTTGAAATTGTTGCGGGAGGCAACAGTTTAGGTGCTTACCTACGCCGCCATCTTGGATTGTCTCAAGGCAGAGCTTTTGATGCTGATTGGTTTAGAAACCGACCAATCAGAACTAATCTGGGTGAACTGCAAATGCAGAACCTAAGGTGGGGGCTGAGGAAAGGTTTTAAGGGGAACAGCTGTTTGGTATAAGGCAGTGGTCAGCAAACTGTGGCTCACGAACCACATGTGGCTCACGAACTGCGGTTTGCTGCTCTGTTGACTAATGAGTTTGCTGACCACTGACCTAGACTCTCGATTCCAATAATTACAGGCTGTTGTTGTTCCTTGTGATTAAGCCCCTATTCCAGTTGTCGGCAAACTCATTAGTCAACAGAGCAGCAAACCACGGCTTGCGAGCCGCATGTGGCTCATGAGCTGCAGTTTGCTGACCACTGGGGTAAGGTGTAAGAAAGCGGTTCAATTTTTTAATGACTGGTTTGATAATATAGTGCATATGGCTGGCTATCACTCCAGATATAGGGATTATGTATTTTTGTCTGCCGAGAGCATCTCCTCCTGCTGAAAAAGGCCCCCCCGACCCCACATTTAAGCAGTCCTATCCTACATAATCTATCTATACTAATAAAAGGGTAATATGCTAATTAGACCGGGTTGACCAGCCATCTTCTGGAAGTTCAACTTCCTTCCTGATGAAGCCATGGTGGTAGGAACCGAGGCAGAGACAGTTAGGGGCTTTCAGGCAGGCAGGCAGAGGGAGTTAGGGGCGATCAGCCAGGCAGGCAGGTGAGCGGTTAGGAGCCAGTGGTCCCAGATTGCGAGGGGGATGTCCGATTGCCGGTGTGGGATCAGGCCTAAACCGGCAGTCAGACATCCCTCAAGGGTTCCCTGATTGGAGAGGGTGCAGGCTGGGCTAAGGGAACCTCCCTGCCCATGCACGAATTTTGTGCACTGGATCACTAGTTATTATATAATAATATTATTCAATATCCTATATAATAAAAGCTTAATATGTTAATGTGTCCGGTCATCGGTTGGCCGTTCAACCAATCAAAGTGTAATATGCTAATGACATGCTAAGGCCGCTCAACTCCTCGCTATGATGTGCACTGACCACCAGAGGGCAGATGCTCTGACCAGTAAGTTTGCTTGCTGCTGGGGTCTGGCCAATAGGAACTGAGTGAGAAGGGCCGGACATACCCTGGAGACCTACTGGCTGGCCAACCTCCGGCATCCTTCCCTGGCCCCAATCATGCACTGGTGGGGTCCCTTGGCCTGGCTTGCACCCTCTCACAATCTGGGCTGAGGGACTGCCCCCTCCTCTGAGTGCAAGAATTTCATGCACTGGGCCTCTAGTTTCAAAATAAAATAAAAAGCATTTTACCTCCAATTACCATTTGGTTCCTTTGGGCCCTTTTTTAAATCTAAAAAAAAGCGGAAATCTTGGTGATCTTTTTTCCTATATCTTCATTTCACTAGTTCAGCATTCTAGGAACTATTTCATCTTTATTCATTATTTCCAACTGTGCTAAAAAAAAACAACACAAAAAAACCCCACTAAAATAATAAGCAGAGGATAATGATGGAAATAGCTGGTAGCATAAAAATAATTAAATAAACTATGATTATTTCATTATTCATTTTCTTTTTGTGTTGTCCAAAACATTGGCACACCAACCCCAAAAAATGTAAAAATGACCTGAGACACTTCCTTGGTACTTTAGTTTTAGCTTATTGAACATGTTTAAGAATTTATTTTTTTCAGATTCTGCCCAAAACAGTAAAGTGAAAAGAAATGAAAGTGGAAGATGTTTCACAATCATTAGACAGATCAGAATGTTAACACAAAGATACAAATGTCAGCTCTTTGAAATCTCAGAGCACACCCAGATGTCCTAGATGCATTTTCTCAAACTCAAAAATATATTCTTGAACAAACATTTCTATAGACATGAAATGTACTCTTAGCCAGTTGTTATACAACGGGAGGACTCCACCACACAAATGACTGGGACAAGAACCTGTATCATCCCATTTTGATAAATGGACACATGAGGGTATCCTTTCAACATTTATGATAACATTTGTGCACAAAAGTTTATTTAATATGGTTCTAAAGAGCACAAAAGGTAGGTATGCATACAAATAATTAGAAAGAAATAGATGATCTAAAATTTAAAAATCATTGGATTATTTTAATGAGTATCATTTAACGAATGTCATAGCCCATTGGGGTGCATTGTCTAGCTGCCAACCTACAAGTGAGTACAGTTTAGGGGCATTTGCTCAAGGTGCAATGAAACTCACTTCACAGAGAACAGAAAATAAATGTGAGTGTAAATGTGGCCAATATGACAGCAATTTGGTTATTAGAACAAAGCCCGTTCCCAAATGGGTACTCAATAAATGTCCATTAAGGCAGAGAGGCAAAATGGAAAAAAGGAAAGAAGGGAATTAGGGAGGCAGGAAGGAGGAAAAGGGGCAGACAGGCAGAGAAGGTAATGGAAGAAGAGAAGGCAGCCAGCCATGAATCAAGTAAACTATTGTCTTAGTTCCCTTGTATTTTTGGTCAGGAAAATATAAAATTATTTTAAAGAATTATCCAATAAGTAGCAGATTGTAACCATCATTCTTGCAAGGGGCTTTAAGTTATAGATGAACTGGGACATAAATGAGTGGACAGTAAACCTGTAGAGGCCATGAGGAAAATAAGGATATTTGATCTATCCCTGTCTTTTTGAAGTGCAAAGTCTGGAGAAATAGCCATGCCCTTTGTCCTGTGTTCTTTGCTTCCCCTCTCAAGATACCAGTGGACCAAATGGCCATGTCTTGTGGCTGCAGAATGGTCATAGAGCCTCAGTATTCCTGGGCCACTGTGAGCTTCATGGTTCTCCTCTGTCGTTCTTACTGGGATGTGACCAGTGAGGACAGCTAGAACCCTACATTCTTCACCTCACTTTTGGTGCCTTTTAAAACAGCTCTAGATTCTGGTCCCCAGATCTTGGTTGGGGGCCAGTCTCTCTCATCGTTTCTCTCTCCATGCTCCCAGTCTTTGTCGGTCCTCATGTCATGTGGCTCCAGTGACCACCTTCCCCTTGTCCTTCCATAAGCTTAGGTTCAGGATTTGCTCAACTTCCTTTGACTTTCTAACTTTCCCTCTGCAGAGAATTCCCTCCACTTGTCAACTCTTCCGTTCACTTTGATAGTTTTGGCTGTTATTGTCACCTATTTTTTCTGGGAGGCTGGAGATTAAGGAGATACAGCCTCATGCATCACCTTAGGGCCCCTCAACTAGAGTTTTCAACTCCAAGACCTTGGGACTGGGCTATCTGAATGGTTCAGCAGGGTGGGAATGAGATGACTGCTCTCGTGGTGAGTTGAAGGGCCAGGGCAGCTGCCCAGAATTCCAAGGGAGGCCACTATGATGGCATGTCTGGATCAAGAGGGACTGCTGACATTCAAGGCCAGAGCTGAGACAGTCAGTGAGCCCCTCTCCGGTTTGGGCCCTTCCTTAGGCACTGGGGGATGTACCCTCAGTGTATGCCCATCACATGTTTTTTAATAAAATGTCCAAAAGTAACACATCTTTGTGTTTTTTTCTTGAAGAAATGTCCCCAAATTGTCAAAACGTTAGGTCTCACAAGCTGGACCTGCCCCGTGTAGGAGGGTTGATCTTGCGCTGTGAGCTGATTTAGCAGGTTAGTCCCTTATCCCCTCTCCCCCTTGCTCCAGCCTGTGTCCAGGCCATGGGTGTATTCCTAACACCTGCACCAGACGTGCTCCTTAGTGTGTGCACAGGGTCAGCGAGCACTAAGAATTTGTCCTGAGGAGGAATTCACATCACAGAAATAAAACACTGCAATTAAGCAAGTCCTTGGGATGGGCCTTCAGCCCTGGCAGGTGGAGGCAGGGAGGGTCTGGACACTGGGAGGCAGGTGGGACCAATGACCTTTCTCCATCTGATTTCATTCTGCTTTGCATCAGAGTGGGAGAATGGAAGTGTCCAGAAAGCCCACTTTGCTTTTTTCAAAGTAATGAAATTCTATTTGGGCCTTCACAATTCTAAGGAGAGTAAATGGATCTTTGATGAAAGCTTATGGACTGGAAAAGCAAAGTTCTTTAAACCTTGGTCCCCTGACACCTACGCTTTCTCTCTCTCTCAATCTACTTACCACAAAGAAATGTGTGTTGTTGTTTTTTAAAATAAGAAAAGAAGAAAGGCAGTATATACAACAAATACTTGTACATTGAAATATTTTGATTGTGGAGATATGGACTTGCAAAGGATAAAATAAAACAGTAAAGAAAAGTAAAACCAAGCAAATATTTAAAACCTTAATTCAATGGTCAATCCCTATACATGTTATTATCTGATACTTTCTACTTGAGAAGATACAATTCATTTTCTCAATTGCCACAGTCTGGTTTAAACATGTACTGCACATTTAATTCTCATGTCCAAAACAATGTATGGGGTGAATAGTGTGCCCCCCAATTCTCTGTCCACCTGGAACTTCCAGATGTGACCTTATTTGGAAATAGGTTCTCTGCAGATGTAATTAGTGAAGTTGAGCCCATAGTGGAAAAGGTGAGCCCAAATACGATGACTGGTGTCCTTGTAAGAAGGTCATGAGAAGACATGTACACACAGCGGGAAGACAATGGCCATGTGAAGATGGACAGAAGCAGAGATTAGAGTGATGCAGCCACAAGGCAAGGGATGCAACAGCCACCAGAATCCAGAAGAGGCAGAAAGGACTTTCCCCAGAGCCTTCAGAGGGAGTGCAGCCCTGCCCACACCTTGATGTTGGACTTTGGGCCTCCACACAGAGAGAGTAACTGTCTATTGTTTTAAGCAGCCTGGTCTGTGGTCATTTGCTACAACAGCCCCAGAGAACTGACCTAACTCCAAGGCCAGTCACACAGCAGCTGGCTCCTTGGCTGAGAAGCATATTTATGTAAGACCTACAAAGAACAGACAGCCTCTTTAACACACTCAATGAACAGGGTCATGGGGAGAATGGCCCATGAGTTAGGACCCTTGGAATGGAGCATGCAGACTCAGAGCCACTGGGGAGACCAACCTAGGTTTGGGTGCTCAGCTGTGGGACAGCAGAGAAGCCCAATCAAGGACCTGAGAGCTCATGGGGCTCTCTTATGCTCTCTGTGCTGTGGGAGGTGAAGCCCCAGGGTCTGGGCACAAGCAGGCCTTTGCTGATCACCACAGAATGAGGACAGCAGGGGCCCACACCATCATGGCACAGCTGTGGAGATTCAATGAGGCAAGACCCCAAAGGGTCATAAGGGTGTAGGCATGTAGACACACATGAGGCCCACAAGTAGTTGCTGTGGTCATTGTACAGAGGACCCACAGAGCTCGGAGGGCTGAGCTGGACTAGAGGCCAATGGGCTCTTTGCTGCCCAGTGTTACATTCATTTGCAAGTTCAATTATGAGGCTCAGGGACTTGAAAAAGAGATTTCTGTAGACAGGCTGATTGGACTAAATCTTTTTTTCTTTTTCTTGTTAAGACCTAAGGCAGAAGGAGGATTGACATTGCATCTTTCTCTTTGCAGCTTCCCCTAGGGTTGTAATTTGCTTAATGCTCTTAGTACGGACCTGAAATAGCTGGAGGGAATGACTTAGTAGGCTAGGCCCCAACTTTGTACATCAGGAGCAGGCTTCCCGGTGCAGCTGGGTAGATTCTGTGGGTTACAGCAGTTTCTTGTGAGGAAAATCTGGGTTCAGAGTGTGGGGCTCTTATAGAGGAGGCCCTGCAGACAGCAGCCCCAGTGACACAGAGGCTGCAGGAATAACCTCAGAATGTCAGGAAGCCTGAAATGCCCAGCTCTGAGCTTTGAAGCTGCCAAAGGTCTGCAAAGACTGTGCCTAATGTTCCAGAAGAGTCTAGAAATGCTCTGGGCAAACATCTGAGCATGTTAAGGGGGCTTTATTTTGCCTGACATAGTTGTAAAAATCCAGGTATCTAAAATATTAAATTTTAGCAACAAAAACACATGAATTCTCCTTCCTTAGGTAGGTAGCCTCCTCTGCCTTAATCACCATAGTAGACACACACCACATGTCTTTTAATTTACCTTAATTCATCTTCCCACAAGCCCAGAGGTTAAATGATCTTCCAAGGCCATATCGTGACCATCACAACTATTCTTTTATTACTTATGTTCAGAATCAGAAGCAAAGACATTTAAAATTTTTGTGGGTAAAAAGAAAAAGAAGTAAAACTGAACTCTCCTTAAACATGTTTGAACCTATCAGACAACTTAGCTAGCATTTTTAATGTTTCCAAGGATAATTTGTTAAGCTGTGGAGAGTAAGAAACTAATCTTGGGTACAAAATTTAAGGAGGGACCAAACAGAGTAGTCAAGATGTCATAATGCAACATTTAAAAAAGTAAACTTAACGCACCCAAAATGATCATGAACAGAAGAAGATCTCCACTTCAAATAAAATATAGGATGAGTAGAGCCTCATTATGGCTCTGATTCTAGACAGCAGTGAAGAATTCTACAAATTGATAATTTGATCAAAGTCAGAGTCGTGAAATATATCACAAGTCAGACTTCCCTACTGGGGTTGACTTTCCCTTCAGAGAGAGAAGCAAGGAATGAGGCCATACATTGAGCAATAAAATGACAAAGTGTAATATTAAAATTAGTGTCTTCTGGTGAACTGGACCTCCAGCATTTAGGCAGGGTGATCATGCCTTGTTGGAGGTTTTGCACTTATCTTCCATGCAGAACCTGTTGCTATACTGTAAAAACAGAAGCATGGCTTAATTCTCCTGCTCTCCTGCCTTCCAGACTTGAGCTCTCCATCCTTGATCATGCCTGTGAACCTGGCCATCATTTTGTGTTTTTGTGGGAACCACACACAAGAACATCAAAAAAAGAAAACAGAAGAAAATGGGAAGGAAAAAATGGAGCAAAGTCAGGCAAGGGGTGATCTTACAAACTATTTTCAAATCAACAGCTTCTGAAGGATCCAAACTTAAAGGTACTGGGGAAGAAACAGAACTCAACTCTCCAGGGATCAGTGTCTTTTTCCCTTGACCTTGAACTTCCTTAAACAAATAGTAAGTGATAATTGACAATTCATATCATTGGTTATTTTTTTACTCTAGAAAGGGTTACTAGGCTCATTCTTGGTAGTTACTTCTCAAGATAACAATATGGTGGGTTTAAATTAGTAGTATCTTTAATATCCATTGTCCCTATGGAGTACATTCCTGAAAGACATCCCTAAACATGAATCCTCATAGAGGATTTGTCACAAACAACTGGATGATATAGCCCTGTAGCCAACATTTTATAACCTTGTTTTAAAATAGAATCACAGCCATTAAAAATATTTATTCAGAAATTATGGAGAAAACAGATGACTAGAAGAAGCACAACACAGAAGATGTTAGAAGAGTAAAATGGAGGAGAATGGGTAATATCTGTTCTGCAAACTAGCTGAAGATTAGGCTTTTCTTCCTCCTCCTCCTTATAATGAAAGAGCTGAAGAGAAATAGGATTCTTGCCTCAAAATTCTGGGGCAAGCAGAGAGTTCTTAGCATAGACAAAAATTTGATTCATAAAACTTCACCCTGGTAATATTTTCACTGTTTCTTACGAAATAATATTTAAATTATGAAAGCTAAATGTGTGTGTTTGTGTGTGTGGCCTTAACAATAGTAGGTCCATGAGTTGTTTCATTTCTATTACCTTTAGAATTAATTTTCTAAGGTAATAGATAAGGAAAAAAAGATAAATTTAATTTACTACTTTGTCATGTCTTTTTTATGTTGAAATATGCCATTTTCTTGGTCTTTTTCAGTGGAGCAGCTGCTTTAATTTCTTTATACTTGTAGAAACATCACTCCATTGCATCAAGCAATCAGTACTTACTAAAGGATCATATTTTTGTTTTGTTTTGTTTTTTTGGTCAGATGATTGGCATCCTGTTTTGGTCAGATGATTGGCATCTTTCTAATATCAGAGTTGTGAGGAACAGTAACAATAAAGAGGAGGCTTTATACTAGTGTCTGCAAGTCTAACTTAATTAAAAGGTCATGATGCTTACAAGAAAGAAGTCAGTGCAACAACACAGAAAGACTTATCCATATGGCCAAATATGGAGACATATTTACAAGAAAAGTCAGGCAGGCGGGTGGTGCTTCATGTTGAAGTGAGAGCATGCCCACAGGGACATAATGAGCTCAGGTACATAATGACCAGAAAATTAGACAAATACCAGGTTGTGAAGGGAGATAAATGAAGAATGAATGCTAATAAGCCTGATCTTTATCCTGCAGGCATCAAGAAGCAGTTGAGTGTTTAAATAAAAGGAGGGTCATTATTAGATTTTGGTATGGAAATATAACTCTGGAGGCACACTAGATTACAAAGTCAAAAAGGATAGTGAGAAAGATATTCTAACAATCTGGTTAACATGATGAAACTATGACAAGGCTGTGGCCATCAAAAGAAAACAGAGGGGAAGGATTACAAAAATATTGAGAGAGTTAAAATCTCTGTGATGGACTTAGAAGGAGATTGCAAGATAGAGATATCTGGGGGAGATCTTTAAAAGAAAAGGAATGTCATATTACACTAAATTGTTTTAAAGAACCTAGATAACATATTAAGAAATATCAAATAATTGGCTATGTACTGAAGAATAAAAAATATGTTAACTCTATTTATAAATAATACCATTATATATCTGAAAAAAAAGGAAACTAATCAAAATTACTAGAATGTATACTAAAATTTGGTAAGGTGGCTGGATACAAGCTAAATATACAAATTCATGGTTTTCTTCTACCCTTTCAGTAACTAGTTTGACATGAATATGGAAACAAATGATTTCATTTTTCTAAACTAACAAGAACTATAAAATACTTAGGAAAAAGCTTAATGAGAAAGATAAAAGATCTGTACTATAAGTCCTATAAAAGAATTTAAAACAGGTTGGGCAGAGATTTAATGACAATTATCATTCCCTGGGTAGGAAAACTTAAATTATAAACCAATTAATTCTTCCAAAGTAATATACACATGATGCAATTTTAATAAAAAGAAAACTATATTATTATTTTTATTGATTTTTTTAGAGAGAGAGGAAAGGATAGGTAAAGAGAGAGAGGGAGAGAGAGAAAGAGAGAGAGACATTTTGACATGAGAGCAAGACACCAAGCATTCACCTTTTACACACTGCCCACTGGAAGTAGAGCCCTCAACCTGGGTATGTGCCTTGACCAGGAATTGAATCAGCAACCTTTCAGTGCACAAAATGATGCCCAACCAACTGAGCCACACTGGCCAGGGCAAGAAAACTATTTATAACTGAGTAAAATAGTTTGAAAGATCAGGTGTGAGGCAGAGACAGTCCTGATCACCAAAATTCTACTGCTCACCTGCGTATTGCAATCTCCTCTATTAGATTAAGACAGGTCTGGCCATGGGATTGTACTTGAGAATGGGTGTGATTTTTCTAGTTGCTTTTTTTAAAATAAAGACAAATTCAGAACATGCACTTTAAAACGATGGTGCTGTATTTGGAGAAATTGAATTCAGGCTCATCAATAGGAAGAGAGCTGTACTAACCCATTGCCATTGGAAGTTTGCAAGGGCAAGAGACACCCCTGTGTTGAGTTAAATATTAAAATTTCAAGATTAATTGTTTTTTCTTTGCCTCATCATATCTGACTGGAACAACAAAGGACAGTAAAGGTCATAAATTATATGATATATTATTAAATATTGGAATAATGATCAGGCACTTGCCTTAACCTATTACAAATGTACATTAGACCATTGACATAAAAAAGAGTATTACATTGGCATGACAGAACATAATAGTAGGACTATATGGAAATTAAGGGTATAAAAAACAATGAATGACAAAAGAGATTGTTTCAATTCAGGATACTTAAATGATGTTGGCATAATTAGGAAAGAACAAAACTAAATCCTTACTTATACTATATACAAAATAAAGATCTGCCTACCCTTTGTTCCAACAGCCTTTCTTTTGTAAACATAAAATAGAAAAATATAAAAGTCAGTAATATATAAGGTTATCTAAATATTATACTGTGTATGGTGGCAAAAATTATGATCAATAGAAGTATCCATTATTATTAACCAACTAGAGGCCCAGTGCATGAAATTCGTGCATGGGTGTGTGTGTCCCTCAGCCTAGCCTGCACCCTCTTCAATCTGGGACCCCTCGAGGGATGTCCGGCTGCCCATTTAGGATCGGGCCTAAACGGGCAGTCGGACATCCCTCTCACAATCCAGGACTGCTGGCTCCCAACTGCTCGCCTGCCTGTCTTCCTGATTGCCCCTAACCGCTTCTGCCTGCCAGCCTGATCACCCCCTAACCACTCGCCTGCCAGCCTGATTGCCCCTAACTGCCCTTCCCTGCAGGCCTGGTCACCCCTAAATGCCCTGCCCTGCAAGCCTGGTCCCCTGCAACTGCTCTCCCCTGCAGGCCTGGGTCACCCCTAACTGCCCTCCCCTGAAGGCTTGATTGCCCCCAACTGCCCTCCCTTGCAGGCCTGGTCCCTCCCAACTGCCCTCCCCTGCTGGCCATCTTGTGGTGGTCATCTTGTGTCCACATGGGGGCAGCCATCTTTGACCACATGGGGGCAGCCATCTTGTGTGTCTGAGTGACATTCAATTTGCATATCACTCCTTTATTAGATAGGATAGAGGCCTGGTGCATGGGTGGGAGCCAGCTGGCTTGCCCTGAAGGGTGTCCTGGATCAGGGTGGGAGTTCCCGTGGAGCATGAGGCAGCCTGGGCGAGGGGCCTGTGGTGGTTTGCAGGCCAGCCACGCCCCCTGGCGACCCAAGCAGAGGCCCTGGTATCTGGGATTTATTTATCTTCTATAATTGAAACTTCGTAGCCTTGAGCAGAGGCCTGGGCCAGTCAGGAAGCTTGGCTTCCTCCATTGCCGGGGAAACCCAAGCTTCCTGCTCACTCCATGGCCGCAGCCATCTTGGTTGGGTTAATTTGCATATTTACTTCTGATTGGCTGGTGGGTGTGGTTTGTTGGTGTAGCAGAGGTACAGTCAATTTGCATATTACTTTTTTATTAGATTGGATGAGTGAATATTTGCATCCAACCATATGTTGAAATATTATATAGCTATAAAAGAATGAGTTATAAGCATTGACTGGGAGGAATGTCTATGATGCAGTATTAGTTATAGTATATCTTTGGTATAATCTTTTTTTCTGTAAAAGATACGTGACAACAAAATAATCCTGTCTCTGTGTGCTGTTGAGTTTATACAACCTCTTGGTCATACCAAGGTAAGGACACAGTGCTAACAGAGTTAACGGGTTAACCTCCAAAATAGACTCATGGGTAGAAGATAATGAAAGATATTTACCTTTTAATGACTACTCTGTACTTTTTATTTTTCACTAGTAATATAATCCGTATTATTTTTTAAATTAATAAACAGAATTTGACAAAACATTGACAATATGAAAAATATATCAGGTTTAAAGAACAGGGTGCTCAGGGACAATGGATATGCTGTCTTTGTCATCTTTAGAAACTGGACAAGTCAGTGTTCTGGAAACACATGTGTCCTTGTTGAAGGAGAAAGAACACACTCAAGGTAAATGCCACCAAAAGGATGCACATGTTGACAATATTGATATTCCACTTGGCGTTGGAGCACAGCTCTAGGTTGGCTGTGGGACTCTGATGATTAGTAAATGGAGGTAAGATTACTGGTCACAAGGTTTTGTAATGTTGATTTATGTTTATTGATGTTTTACCCAATGATTTCTTGGTACAAAACTGATCAAATATATATTCACCAATAAAAGGAGATAACCTTGCAAATACATTAAACATTCTCTCTGGAACTTTATACTAACAATAAATAGGAATAAGTGAGCATTTTTATGTAATTAAGTAAAATAAAATTATTTTATTAAGTCTAAAATATTAGCCATTGTGACTATATTGTGGTTTCTGTGGTTGTTTTAGGTAATTATAATACTTTGTCACCAGAGGGATTTCTGATGAGGCAGCTTTGATATTACAGAAAGGATTTAGAGAATTCTGTAATTCTGACTTCACCCTGATTAAGCCTCAGTTTCCTCATCTGTAAAAACCTTCAGACTTTGTAAAGGTTAGAAATAACAATTGCAAAATTCCTAGTAAATGTTAAGTGCTCAGTTTGCAATGGTTTTCTTTTTTGTAAAAGCTACTTTCTTGGTAATTATACCTTTCCTGGGAGCACAAATTAAATGAATGGGAATTATTTTATATTGCTTTAGCTTTCAAAATAA
Source organism: Corynorhinus townsendii (assembly GCA_026230045.1). Classification (NCBI taxonomy): domain Eukaryota; kingdom Metazoa; phylum Chordata; class Mammalia; order Chiroptera; family Vespertilionidae; genus Corynorhinus; species Corynorhinus townsendii. Next base: position 1,475,898 of record JAPDVU010000012.1, read on the forward strand.
AGAAAGAAAAACTGCTTTTTTTTCTAGTTTTAATTAGGTTATTTGTTATAAAATATCTATCTATATTTAAAGAATAGTTTACTGATTTTTAGAGAGAGAGAAAGGGAGATGAGAGAAACATCAATGTGAGAGTGAAACATACATTGGCTTCCTTCTGCACTCTTCCTACTAGGGATTGAGCCTATAACCTGGGCATGTACCCAGATCAGGAATCAAACCAGAAACCTTTTGGTGCACCGGCCAGGGCATAAAATATCTATATTAATACATTTGAAATTATTAAGTTGTTGCCATATCAGATTAATACTAATAATGGTGATGCTAATTATATCAATAATACTTTTGATACCATGAATTCTAGCAGACAGCTGTAGCATACTATTATCTATTAAACTTAATCATACCATAAATAGAGTAAATTGATATTATGAATTATCACAACATTTAATTAAAAGGTGATAAAAGTTTGACTCTGAAGGAGGAAAAACAGAGATGTTTTAGAAGGGCATTGATCTACAGAAAAATCTGTGGTTCAAGACAGATTTTTCAACCAACCTCTTGTTTTAAAACCCTATACAAACATGAAGGTAAGGAAGCACTGTGCATTGGTGTCTAGTAAAATAATTTTTGAGACTATTTCTAGGAAATTGTAACAGACTATAAAATTAGAAATAAATTTTACCGTTTTGCTAAAAATTTTTAAAGTCTATGTGAATAAAACTAGAATAATATATGTGAATAAAACTAGAATATATTTGTTGCCATGCTACTACTTATCTGACATTGTCAAATTTTGGCAATATGCCAAGATCAGATTGATTTATGCTGTAAAATAGAACAGTTACATTCTGGAAGTAGTCACACACATATCAAGTGTCTTCTCACATTGAGGTGGGTGTTAGAAAGTTAATGAGCTCAGTTAGAAGTGGGCCTGTCTGAGCTATGACCCCTGGCGCCTGTGAAAAGGATAAGGGCATAAAACAAAGGGTTACAAAGCAGAAGTTAATAGCAGCTCAGTTTAAAATGAAAGTAATAAAATAATATCTCAAGCTTTGCTTTCTTTTCATACAGTTCTAGGCATGTTGTGGACTAGCACACCACTTTGTTTCTGCTTGTAGCTCTCCTAAGCATTGGAAGGTCAAGAAGCTAAGACAATTGTGTTTCCCAAAGATGTTTTGAGCTGACATCTGTAGGTCAGCACTTCCCCAGGTGTGTTTCAGAAAACTAGTTCTTGGGAAGGCAGTTCTTTTGACAAAATAGAATCAATGTCAATTATGTTTGTGAAATTCTAGGTTAAATACATATATGCAAGTTTTTTGTTATTTTAGGGTTTTGTTCTTGTTTTATTATTTACTTCTGTAATGCTTTTCATAATTGTTATTATTATTTTGAATCTCCATGACATGAGTTGGGTGTCAGGTAGAGCAGGTAATTTTGATGTAGTTCCCAAAATTCCTAGATAAAGACTTTTTTTTTTTTTTTAACATTTCACAGGACTGGAGAATCTTTTGTGCACTTGGGAATCATGGCCTTTGTTGCTTAATTCACATCCTGGAGGAGAAACATCACAAGGGTAAAATGTCACTCATTTGTCTCTGTCAATTTAGAATTTGTTATGAATTCAGACCTGACCAAGGATCATGTTTGTCGGTGCCTTATCCATGGAGAAAGGGTTTGGTAAGCAAATTAATGAAGTAAACCAGAGTTTTCCATACTGCGATCTGAGATATTAATAGGGATTCCATGAAAAAAGGATTTTATGGGTGAATTCAAGAAGTTCCATGTGCAATCCATCTTGGGAAACCATTAATGCTCATGCAGCACCCCAGGGAACCAGTCTGACTTTGTTCACTACAGGACTCCCCACGAGCACCTAAGAATGTAACCAGCCCTGGATTCCATTTTCCTTCTTTCCAGAAAAATAATCTACTGTAATTTGGGAAGTGCTGCAATAAACAATGCTGAGTATTGTCTCCATAACCATCATGTGGACTTGTTTGAGCCACAACAGGATACAATGAAAAGAAGGAAGAGATGAAGGAAGAGAAGAAATGAGGGAAGGAGGTGGGGAGAGATGAGAAATCTGCCTTCTAACCCTTATTCTACAACCTCAGGGACTTTGCATTGCTTTATCTTTCAAGGCCAATGTGAATCTTCCTGTAGTCCAGTGTGGAGTCTCTCAGCCCTCCTTTGCCCCTGCCCCCCAACCCACTAACCCATTTCCAGACCTAAGCCTGTAATCACAAGGCTGAACTAAATACAACCCCACAGCAGTTTCAAAATTAATCCCTTGTTTATATATTTAAACATTAACCATGTACCACTCTGAACTTTTTATCAAATAAAACTTTCTCTACCTGGAAGTGTTTTCTCAGCCTATTGTATACATTTAAAAGAAAAGATAGTTTAGAGGAGGCTGGTTTATGACTCAGATTTTTGTTTGTTCTGATTTGTTTCTGAGGGTGCCATTAGCCCATCTTTGTTAAGCAGGTTACCTCCCACCACCCGTGATAACATTTTGGGTCTGGACTTAGAATGTCTGAAAAGCATGAAAAACAAGACTGTGCAATAACTTAACATGTCAGTAAAGAAACAACTGTCAGCATTTAGTTCAGTCTTGCAAATGTACACAAACTTGCTTTGTAGTGGAAGGTTAACTTTCTCAACTTAGTGATTTATTTTTTGGGAGAAGATTTTATTTCCACAAATACCCAGGCAGAAAAATAATCTATCAAGCACAATAATTAACCAAGGCAATATGGAAGTTCAGAAAAAAAAAAAAACCTCTAGTAAATAAACTTATAGACATGAAAGGCTGTGAATTAAATGTTGAAGAATTCAAGATTGCAGATCTGAAAAAACTCAATGAGATATAAGAAAACCCAGAAAGGCAACTAAACAAGATCAGGAATAAAATCAACAAACAGAAGGAGTATTTCACCAAAGAGACTGAAACTATAAAAAAGAACCAAACAGAAATTCTGCAGCTGAAAAACTCAGTATAAGAAATGAAGAATGAATTAGAGAGGAAATAAAGCTGACCAGATGGAGGAAAGAATTAGTGATATTGAAGAAAGAAATCTAGAAATGATGCAAGTGGAAAAGAGAGAATTGAAACTTTAAAAAAAAAAATGAAAGAACTCTATGAGAATTACATTACAAAGAGTGGTGTAACAATAATGGATATACCAGAAAAGGAAGAGAAGGAAAAGAGAACAGAGAGCCTATTCAAACAAATAGTTGTTAAGAACTTCCCATACCTATGGAAAGAGCTGGACACTAGAATCCAAGAAGCTAACAGAATACCTAATTACCTCAGTTCTAAAAGGCCATCTCCAAGGCACATTATATTAAAACTGTAGAAAATTAAAGACAATGATAGAATTCTCAAGGTAGCCAGGGAGGTACATTTGATTTCCAGAGTTTCACATAGATGTCCAGATAAAATGTTAGCTATTACTGCTGTTCTCATCTATCAATAAAAAGAATGACACCTGATGGCCCTAAAGAAATGCAAGTAATTCAGCCATGCTTCTGGCAAACAGAAAGCATTGCATCAGTGACCAGGTTGCTTTTAAATTAGCCTCTTATGCTTTATGAATATACACACATCTAGCCGTTGTAGCTCTCAAAATCATGACTAGTATAAAACCTATCATGCCAGCCTGCTCACCAGCTTCTTTACAGTTTTAACGGATGAATATCAACCTGTTTACACCTCACCATTCATTTAATAATAACTCAGTCTGTGCAGTAGTCATGGATAAAGTGATCTTCATCCTAGAGATCAAAGAATTAATCAAGTGAAACAGTAAAGAATGATTTCAGAAATCTTTTGAGAAAGATAAATAACTGAAAGTGATGAATTATTGAATCTTTAGGACATATTTATTTATCAGGCAGTCAAAATTTGCCATTTTAAAGCTCATTTCATTTTTCTTCCATATTAGCTAGTTGTCTTTGAGGTGACATATAACCACCAAAACTGAATATGCAATCAAGTTGTGACTTAATATGAAAAAAAAACACAACTGGATAAATCTATTCTGTTATGTTTAAAAACAAACCTTCATAGTGTTAAATCTGAAAAAGCTCAAATCGTCTATAATGAACAGGAAAATTCTGGCTCCAACCTGACCTAAAGTATTGTAAATAGCTTTAGGATTTAATCACACATCCTTGAAGGAAATATTTAGACTTACTGACTTCAAACTCCCATGCAAAGGAAGTTAACCTTTTCCAACATTCCAAAGAGATGTTCTCCCGACTTCTTGTTGAATATTGTGCTGTAAAAGCTCTATTGAGCACTATAGCCCATGCCTTGTTCACTAAACTTGACCCACTGGAGGGTCCAACTCTGGTCTGTAAAGTTACCAAGACTATCCCCTAATGTCTCCTTCATATGAAAAACTTGAAAATACTTTAAGGCCTCAGAATTAATACTCTAACTCTACTTCCTAGGTCAAATATCTCTAGTCCTTGACTATTACTCTTCTGATGTTGTCCAAGACCTTTGCCATTTGTTGGGTTCTCCCTGGATATTCTCCTCTTTAGGCTTGTTTTCTAAACGTGACTTCCCAAATTGGATATATTGCTCCAGGTAGAAAAAGACCAGTGCACAGCACAGAAGAAAAACAGCCAAGGAACTCACAAAACGTCTCTCATTGGTCCTTTTCTTGTAACTATACTTGAAACATAGACCCAATTGGGGAGTAAGGATAAATCCACAGCTCTAAAGGAAAAGACAACAGCAGTGGTACAATTTGCGCCTGTCACACACATTCTCCAGGAGTAAAAGAAAACCAAACTGAAGTAAAAGCCTCTCTTTCCTCGACCCCTTGAAACATATTTTCTTTAAGCCAACTGTTAATCCCCAACCTGATAATGAAGAACCACAAAGAATGTTTTATGCCACCATATAGCATTTGCACAAACAGAATCTCTGCTGACCAGTCAGTCAAGAAAATCACTGTATTCCTCAAAATGAAAAATAAGAAGCTGCAAAACAGTAAACTCCCTATCTTCTGACTGCCTGGTTAGATACCATATTCATTCATGAGTGACGATGATGAAGTCAGGACTCGTGAATATGGGAATAATGCATATTTCAGGGTATCAGTAGACATTTATTATCTATCAGGTTCAACTCTTGTGTCTACTATTTCCAGTGTCATTCTTTGATGAAAGAAGAAATACTGTTGAGTAACGGGCTGACTGTCTGTGAAATCTTCCCAAGCAAACTTCTGAAATTATATCTCTTCATTGATCATTTTTACTGAACTATTTCAAGAGAACATGATAGGGAAATTTTGAGAATGATCATACCTCTTTAAAAAAGTATTCTTCATCTAAATGAATCTTCAGAACAGAGTTCCAAAGTAGCACTTTGATGACAGATTCTTCTTGATTTGTTAACACCCAGCTTCCAGACATGTGAAAATAGGCATTTCATCTTTTATTTCATGAAACAAAATGAGATTGGAATAAATGTCCAAATTCCTTCCTCCAAATTGCAGATTATTTGAGTTTCTATAAAACAAAAGTGTTTATTTATCTAATGAAACACTAAAACCCTTGGTGTGTTTTTGCAGATTGTGTACTAGTAGAGTCAGCAAGATACTAAGTCAAGAAGTGCTCCATGCTGCCTCCTCACTGAGCCTTTTCCTTTTCAAGAGTGTGGCTCCATCCAACCATCTTCAAAAAACTCATTGCGGGAGGGCCTCAGCTTCCATGAAAATGCCGGTAAAGTTTGATTCACTGGGAGACTTTGACATAACAATGTTGTAAAAAAAATGCCAATTGAGTGAATAATATATAACATTTCTCATCAAGGATGAATTTTCCTTCCTGAAAATTCTTAAATGAAATGTCACTTGGAATGAAGGAATTCTAACATAAGAAAGAAAGAATTTGAAAACAATGAGTGAAAGGTTTAGAAATCACGTTCTTTTTAAGCTTAATAGTTGTAGTTATAAATATGAGAAAGATATCCAAATATTTTTTAAAATAAATTTGAAGCTCAAACTTAACAGCTATTGTCCTGCTTCCCTTTTCATTTCTGAGAGTGTATTTATGTAAAAGTCCCATTTGTAGCATACACTTTGGATAAAGGGTTGCCATTGCCCCAGACAAATGTTATGGCTCAGTGAATGCACCATGGTGTGCATGTGGGGCCACATTTTCACATTTAAAAGAAAGACCCATGTACATACGTGTGCACACACACGCACCAGGCCTGCCTTTCATTCCAGTCTATGTAGACCCTTCTGTTTCCAACGCTTACTGCCCCTCAATTGGCCAGGCAAGCGGAACCCCCATTCACTACCCAATCAAGCAACAACTCCCCCATCTGACTAGGAGAGGCCAGGGGCCTTGCCCACTTACACTTGTCTGTCAGCTGGGTTGACAGCATGGGAGGGGGCCTCCCCCACCTTTCCCTGCCCATCAGCTCTGCTGACAGGTGCAAGCAAGCAAGGGACTCCCCCCTCCACCCCATTCATGCCCATCAGCACATCTGATGGACACAGGCGGGTAGGAGAGTCCCTAGAGCCCTTGAGCAGGGAGGGCAGGCGTATTTCTACCCTGGGTGGGGCCTGGGCTGCACACACTCTCACAGTCTCAGTTGACGGGTTGGGGCAGACATGGGTTCCCAGTTGTTCCACAGTCTGACAGGGAGTCACCATTTACCCACATTGATTCAGTCACGCCTCTGGCTGTCCATGGATCCTGTCTGGGTCATCTTGGAGGGGATTTAGACAGGCATATGAAAGCATGTAGAGAGCAGAGGGCAGAGAGCTAGTAAGGAAGAAGGAACCAGACTGGTAGGCAACTGGAAAGGTCACAGGAGAGCCTCCAAGGAGAGGAAATGAGGCCAACATATTTCAAATTGACCACTGACCGAAACTTTGTAAAAAGGAAGTCCTCACTGGACATTGATGAATACAATGGTTTTTCTTATATATTTTTGTCTTAGAGAATAAGATATACCATAAGGGGCTAAATGCATGGGCTACCCTCAATAATAAAATTAAGTATTTAGTGAACATATACTATGTGCTTGACCCTGAATAATATCTCTTCCCCCTGCCATTGAGCCCACACATGCCCCATAGACACTGTAGACCCTCTCATGTAGACCCTGAATGGAGCAGCCAGAAAGCCCTACAGTGGGCCACTGGAATTCTTCTGCCTGATTGTGGGCCTCTTTGATGATCTGTTTACACTGTAGTAACACCATATGGAAATTTAATAGAATCATTCATAATTTATGACATTAAACAAGAAATATCATTATTTTATTAGTCTTTAAAACTGGTGTGGTTATTTGTACTAGTGTGGGTCACAGGCACAGTTCTGACCACAAAGATTGAAAATACTCCCAAATACCAAGTCTCTCCCCCCCCCCCCCCCAAAAAAAAGCCACCAAAGAAACAAATCAAACAAACAAAAGCTAATGATTTTATAAACTCTAAGTGAAAAATTTAAAAAATCATAGGATAAAGAACCCATTTACGTTAGTTATCTTTCTCTCAGGTTTTGCTTCAACTTTCCTACTTTAACCTCAGATTTCAATTAAGCAGACAAGAGACTTTCAGCACAAGTGCACAGTAAAAAAAAAATGTTTTTAGCACACACACAAGTGCCTTTGGCTTCAAACCAGCAGGAAAATAATGGCTTTCACAACCACACAAGACGTTTGTAACTCTAAGGCAGGATGTAAAAAAGCTACAAAAGCAACAACCAAAGAGGTATTCTGCACACAGTCAGAAAACACTTGTCAATTTTAGCTTAATTTTTACATGCAGCAATTTCACCTTCAAAATTTCCACATAATTTGGATCTTTCCTTCCATGAGTGTAGAACATCGTAGACATTTAGCGGAGGTGGCATCCTTTTGCTCTAGGCTCAAATTCCAGTCAAGATCTTCATTAGGCATTCTGGAGACTTCTATCAGTCATGGCCCTCTCATTGGCCATGCCTTAGACCTTCGGACAGAGAGTGTGCCACATGACCCTTTCCATGGGCATCTATGTTCTCCTCATGGACGTGGACAAGGTGGAATTACTCTTCAGGGATGTGGAAGATATAACAACAGAACCTGATCCCAGAATCCATTGTTTTTTAAATTAAAATAATCAAGGGTCCTTTCTTGGGAGCTGTCTGCACCAATAGTGTTTGCTAAGGAGCTTTTCTGAAGAAATGAGCATGACTTTGATTTTGATGGGTGCTCAGCAGAAGTTATTGCAGTTTTTGGAGTCTACAGCCATTTGGATTGAGAAGAGAATTCATGAGTGAAGACGTGTAGTTCTTGGAATAGTCTGTCCCCAAATACATATATGAACCCTCCATACATACAGGAATGAACAGAAAGCCAGAATTCTTACATTTTATTCTTTTTTCTTTTATTGTTAACTCACATAAGGATGAACTAAGTGGAAGCAGAGGGAGCTTTTTCAGGCTACACACATTCAAGGCATGCTTTGCCTGACACACTATACCTTTAAATTCATGTGTTCTTTTTTGAGGAATAAATAACACTATTTCAAAATAAGAGTTGAAATAGTAAGCCTGTTATTACCAGTTATTATTTGCATTATTGATCTAATTTATTTCATCTAACTTAATCATATTGTAGCTCATGGAGCTAGACAAGAGCTTAAAAAAATCACTTGATTTTGCCCCCCCCCCCCCCCCTTTGAGGAGAAAAAGCACATTTCTACATTGACATTTGGAATGAGGAAATGAGACTCAAAAGGAGGTGTCTGGAGAAATTTACATAGCTAGTAAAGGGTAATGGGGGAAATTCCAGGTCTCCTGCTTCTTGGGCATTTGACAGATGAAATGTGGGTGAAGAAACCCAGGGTCATCCTGGAGGGGGACCCCATGGTCAGAAAGAGGCTGGGGTGACAATCAGGTGTCTTTTACCAAACTATTTTATACTCAACAACTTATAGTTCTGAGTTACAGAACAGTATAGACTCTTCTAAAAAAAGAAATAGGAGAGAAAGAGATTTTATAGGGTCTAGTATTTATTTCTAAAAGTTAACTCAACTGAATGTTTCAACTCCTATGGCTAGACTTCTTAACTTCTATTTAGAATTGACACTTGTAAGTTTTTATGTATGCAGAATGAATATTAGACTTCTCAGGTGCAGCAATACCTAAAACTTTCACTTTTAAAATCATAATAAAACATGATTCCATCTGGTAAGACTGCTTTGGAAATGTGGAACATTTCTGACTTGCATTTAAACTGTCATTGATCTTCAACTAACACAACCTATAAATATCCTTCTGCTTTTGTTGTGAGTCTAAGGTTTCAGTCCATGCTCCTGGTGGACTGTTGAACTTCTCAATTTACATCAAAATGGGCTGATATCCATAGAGCTGGCTGTCTTTCTCACTTCAAAGCTCTGGTTCCAGTCAACCTTGGCTGTGTTAAGTCTTTCATATGCTATTTAATTGTGGATTTTTGTGAGAAAATAAAGGAAGCTCATAGTCATATGGTTTAAACATCTCTAAATTAAAATTGTAAGTTGACTCATAAGAACTACCACAAATGTCTCTTTCATGGAGCCATTGGGCAGAAGACAATGGTCTATTTCCTATTGTGAAAACTCCAAGTGAAGAATTAAAAAAATTTAGAAACCATTTCCTGTAAGAATTTTGCATTCAGACATGTGCCTAACTTACGGATCACTGACATGAACCCAGGTCTTCCTATTTTGTGCATTTAAAAGTAATTACTTGGGCTGCATTCTGGAAACACTGTTGTGTGGAGGGCTTATACATTCTTACATTAGAAAGTGTCCCATGGTCCAAGAAGCTTGAGAAATGTAGCTTAACAAAGTCAGACTTATTTACTACAGGAGTTCCCAACCTCAGTATATTGGCCTGTGCTATGAATCTCTAAGAGAGAAATACTGTATGTTGCACTTCTCAAATTCATTTGCTCATAAAATCTGTGTCCCAGAATATCTCATGACTTCCAGAGTGTGTGCCTTGATAAAAAGCTGTGTTTTGTTTTGCTGTGGGTTTGAAGGAACGCGGACCAATATATGATGGGATATGGAAAGAATGTAATCTTACTGAGTAGCTACCAGTTCTATAAACCCAAAAGGAAGTCAATTATCAAATTTAGCATTTGCATAAAAACTTTACTCATTTTTCTGGAGCCACACAGTCTCTTTAGAACACTAGTAATTATTAAAAATCACTGAGACAATGATCAGATTTACATAAATTTTAAGGTGACATCCAAATACAACTTTATAGTTGGCCACATTTTGCCAAATTTCAATCTGTATCTGTAACAAAACAAGCCATGTGAGTTTTGAGGAAATGAAATTATAGCAAGAAAGGCAAGACCTCCAATATAAACATTTAAAATATTAATCAAAAATCTTCTTGGACATTCAGAAATTCCCACCACAAGAAAGTTTTCTTTGGAGCTAAGCCACAGCCAGGTTACTCACTGTCCCATTAGCTTACGAAGCTCAACAGAAGACCAGGGTCTGAGGGTCTGAGCTGGACTTGTTACTGAGCTGAGCTTGGTAATGATTAGCTTCCTGTGCCCTACTTCCCTCACTTTGACTCCTGTATATTCTTTTTTCACAAAGATCTTCTAACCCTCTTTCAGCAGTTCAATCTCAGAATAGAGGCCATTATCTTTGGGAAGCCTTTCTAGGCCTCCTTAGGCATCTATGCCCCCACTGCCTGAGATAACATGTGCAAAGTTGCTGCCCTCTTGCAGGGGACACAGTGAGTTGCCCAACCATTTCCTGGTGAGTAAAGGTGGGAGCCAGTAGCTTTACCAGGGGCTCCAGGTCTCAGTAAATATTCAACTCCTATTTACCCAGCCTTTCTGCTCAACTTCAAACAGGATTGTTTTTCTTTTTCTCCATGGCCTTCTGAGTGTCATTCATGCAAGACCAGGGAAAGGCCCCAGACCTCAACATTCCAGCCTCTCTTCCCTCTTCTACTGACAGGCATGAAAGTCGTGCTGAGTGCTGCCAGGTTTCCACCATAGAAAGAACTCTCTCTGACCTGGAGACCATTAAAACACATGTGTCATCATGGCATTCGTTACTTGGACTCAAGAACCACCTCATCAGAGCACCAGCATTTACACACTTTAATGGAAGAAATGGGTCTTGAGCCACATGAGTGGGCCCTTCTTTCATGGTAGACCACAGGGTGAGGTGCAGGTATTCTGGAATGATGGTGAAAGCAAGGTTCAAACACCACATTTAAACTTCAGATTTTAGTCTCCCAAGAGCTCTGCCGAGTATCATCTTCCCCAGAAGCTCAAATAGCCCTCTCAGGACTGTAAGGACCTGCCCTCCGGAGACGGGCTATTCTGACATCCCAACAATGAACACCAGCTTCCACTCGGTTACCTTTCTTGGAACTCCCAGTAAGTCAAAAGCTTTGAGCAAAGTGTGTTTCTGATTAAGCCTCTTTCTCATAAAAAAAAGTATACTACTATGTCTTCTACTAGTGCTGGGAGAGTACCCCAAATTATGAGGGAGAGGTACATTGAAAGCCAACTACTAGTATATAGGGATCTTCTCTAGAGATGGAATTCTCCCTTGAGATGCAAGAGATAACCTTGGCTACCGGAAACCCTGAAACAAACATGGATGGCAGAGAATGCCACATGCTCTTTCATGTGTATCCAATCTTCATCAATATGTAGACACAAGGATTAAATAGCAGTTGACTCCTACTTCCATTCAGTGCCCTTTTCATCCGTCATTGATTACTGGAAACCCTGAGCATTACTATGTGGAAAACAGAAAAGAAAGAAGCAGACTCTTTGCTACAAAGCATATGTGAAAATGATTAGGTAAGGAGGGGCAGGGAGCAGTGCTCCAAGTAACTAGGAATCTACTAAGACATGATTAAGAATTACTGTTTAAATAGTTGGGGCCAGGAATTCCATGAGCTGGTTCACCGTGTGCTCAGTGATGCCTTTTAGTGGGACCAGCCCTAGATCTCTGGTCCATTGGAACGTAGGAGGTGGAAGTGGGACACTGGAGAGCTGGTCATCCTTTTCAAGCTTCAGACCTCACTGTGATTTTTATTAACAGATACAGACTCCATTTCAGAGGAAATGCCAAACCCGAGTCCGTGTCAAGTTGAATTCTGTCCATTTCATGTATTTTGGTATTAACACTGCAGAACAAGCTGAGGCCAAAACATTTTTCAGAGAGTCCAGGAGAGTCAGCCTACATCCCGGGCCAAGTCTAGATTTGGAAACTCCCACACTTTGGAGTCTTCAGGCAGGAAGCCCTCCCACGTGAGGAGTCATTGCTGATGGACAACTATTCTGGGGCCATGTCATCAGAAGTGTCAGCCCCAACCCAGGATGCCAGCTGGTCCCAGTGTTCCAGTGACACAGCCCCGACCACAGCATCCATGGTGATAACAGGATCCCCCACCCCTGATCGAGTTCCCCCCGGGAATCTCTGCTGAGGACTAAATATTTTCACAAGGAGGCATTAAAGTCAATACACATCAACCAGCTTTCCTGGCCCAAATCATAACTACTATTCATCAAATGCCACTGCCGTTTGCTCACAGAGGATGAAGGCTTGAAAAGAATTATAAGCATTTTATTGGAATTGTGTTGAGAAGAGGTCTCCAGATTCAGGCAGACTCCGGTCTGAGAGTACATTAAAATGAACTTGAATGTTTCCTTACACTTACGAGCTTACGTCTCTGGCAAGTCTACTCTGTAACCTGGCCTGAGGAAAAGGCGCAGGGAATGCCTGCCAACCACAGGCTTGGGGGTAAGGAACTTTGCCCCAGTTAAGCCCTAGGTCTGGATGTTATCTTCCTCCACTACCCAACATCTGTCCCCCTCACTGAAATTTCCCATCATCTAATTGCTGAAATGTTGACCAGAGAAAGTTACACCTGAGCCAAATGCAGTCTGTGCTGGAGGCCACCAAAATGGGCTCGACCATTTTCCATTCCACTCTGCTTTTCTAGATTTTCGATATTCAGAAAGGCTTACAAATAAATGAGCCAGAGAAGAAAGTGAAACTTTCCTCATTTGGTCATTCCCCTTGTCTAACAACAAGGAACCCTAATATTATTTTCCTCCTCTAATGCCTCCAACACCTGTCATTGGCGTACTTGGTACCAACAAAGGCAGCATCAGCAGGTTCCCCCTAAAACAAAAATGCTTTCAGTAAAGAGGACTATACCTACCATTTTTCTACTTTATTTACTGAGCTCTGAGTTTCTGCAACATTATTCTTTAGTCCTTGAGGAAGTAATACACTCTCGCCCTTAAACGCTGTAAGTAGTCGATAATCCATTATTACAGTAAGCCGTTCACTCTCACAGTAATTATCTAATAACCCCTTATAAAAGACCGTGGCTTCCTAATCTGTTTATAATTATCATTTCAATGATCCCACACATTAATGTCTGACCTTCAGCAACTCTGACCTGATCTTAATTAACTCTAATATCAAATCATCGCTACATAAGAAACTAGCCATGACCAAATGAATGAACCCCAGGTACAGTTAATTTCTGGAGCAATTATCTTTTCATGTAGGGAGATTTAAATGATTATCTGCACAATTTCACACAGTTTTATGTAATTCTGCGACATTATAAATTCTGTTTTAAATCATATTTCAAAGGCAGGACTCCACAGTCTGGCTTTGTCTAGTTTTCTAAAGTACTTTCCTACAACATCACACACTATCCCTGTGCAATGCAGAATGGTTTTGTGTTATTATTTTTAATTATAAACAAATAATGAAAACAGACCTTACAAAGTGATATATTATAGTTAAATGAATAACTATACCCCTAGGTAATGTAGGAACAATAGCACCCAGGTTAAATCATTAAAGAAAATACGGCATTATGAAGAAATATTGAACATAGTTGATAATGTAATATATGCTGTAAACAATTAGAGAAGCTGGAGTGTGAGTTAATATGTGTAAGCTGAGAACTGAGCACCACAGACTGGGAAGCATTTATCGTCTTAGCCAAGCCTGGCGGGATGCTGCTCAGGAAAACATCTGAGGCTCCAGCGCAACTTTATTTCAGACCTGAGATGCATGTGAGTATTTTTGTGTTTGTAAACATCTAATCTCCCAAGCGAAGCTCTGTGTGTACTCTTGCTTCCATTTGTTCAGATGTCCAATGGACTTTTAGGGGTAAATATACAAGCAAATCGGCAATATTGCAGAAATGTTTGAGTGTAAACAAAGAGATGCAATTAGAAAATGTTAAATCAGCATCAAAAAATGTGGCATCAGAAATTAGGGGCACACTGATCAAAGTGTGGCATTTCAACAAGACTATTCACTGTTCCCTGCTCTTGACACAACTTTTCCATCTCGAGCATTTAGCTTTACTGGTCAAAGTTCTTGCAACACTTAACAATTCATCCTGGAAACCAAAACATTTCCTCTGCGGCCTTGAGCCATAGACAGCAGCCTGATGAAGAAGACTGATCTGAATGTCACATAGATGGGGAGTGCCGCCTGCTCCTCAGAGATGTCACAGGGAGCTGCGGTAATGGATCACCCCTAGCCACCAAGAAGGGCATTCACTTCCTGACCACGTACCTCTGCTCTTCCTCAGAGTAATTATTTGCAGAAATAAGAAGAAAATGACCTACATTTTATATCAACTAGCTTAACAGATGCAGGGTGAGTGGACAGTTTCTCTATCAATAACAGAGTACTTGGGATGTTCTAAATTGATAAATATTTTAAATTACTATGTCTATTGAAATGTAAATGTATATTCAAAGACAAAGGGTGACTGTATTAAGAACCCATCCCCAAGTGCTAACACAACCTTCATCAGTGTTCACAGGCCTGGTGGAAGGAAATTGTCAGCACTTCTGATTCATCATGGCTTGTCCCCACAGTCACTTGCTCCCAGGCCTGGGAGCACCTGGAGACCAAACTCTTCCTGGGTCTGAACCCTCACACCAGAGACCCAACAGGGTTCAGTTCAAGCCTAGCTGTGGCTGTGATAAAGACACCACCAGGACCTTCCCCAGGTGTTTTTCTCTGAGACATCAGTCACCTTGACAGTGCTGTCTATTGGCTTTAAGATGAAAATGTTTTAAATTTAATAGAGATAGATAGCAATTATTGCAAGGGTTTAAATCATTAAATAATTTCAAATCTTCAAATGGTTATCTTCTGCACACCTGTCAGTTCCAAGACGGGTTTTAAAACCATTGTGTCCACAGTGAGGAATTGTGCTGTGAATGGTAAATATTGAGCTCTCTGCTCCTTTCTCACCCTTTGGAAAATGTGTCCTTTGGAAAATAGTGTTTGTGTCTCCTTTTTGCTGCTGAGTTGAAAGTTTAAGGAACTTGACACCATTATCTCCTCTCATTCAAAGAGAACCCTTGGGCCTACACTCTCTCCTTTTTAATCATTGGAGTTCCTAGAGGAAACTACCCTGTTTTATGTAAGGTTTGACATTTGGTTTTAATTTTTTACTTTAAATATCTGATTTAATTACAGCTTCTCTGGTGATGAAGTCAGTCATTTGTAACACAAAAGGCCCATCCTGCTCACTAATTTTCTCTAAGGCCTGGGGATGGGGAACCAGACAATGGTTCTTCACCCTGAAGGAGATCCCTACTGGCACATCCACACCCATCCTTAAGGGATAAGATGGGGAATTTTGCTAAGAAAGTGGTCCCCAACTCACCCTTTCTTGGCTGGGTCTTCTTTGAACAAAACCCTACAATAACAGTATCAATAGCTATGAAAGGATTTACACTCGTGTCCTCCCAGGTGCTCCCTTTAGAGAGCTTTGGACCAGATAAATGAATGATGCACATGAAGTGTACACAGTAAGAAAAGAGAACAAGATGTGGGTCTGTGTGATGGGGCAGAGCACACGGAGGACTGGCAGTTCCTGACCATGGGTGTGAATGATGGCAGTGTTGTTGGCCCAGGAGCAGGGTCAACCCTGGCTGGGCACTGACCAGCCCATGGAAAGAGCTCCCCCAAGTCACAGCCAGGACTCCTTGCATTCTCCATCTTGCTTCTAGTAGTGGACAGAGAACACTGCAACTGAGGTATGAAGGTCAACCTGGAACCACCTCCAGTGCTAAGGAGACTGTCTCCTGCCTGGTACTAACCAGTGGTGACTTTTCCCTCCATTTATTTGTGCTTATTTTTATCCCTGCCACTCTCAATTTGTGCATTTGAGCATTACATTATACCATTCAGTGAAAAATGTCCCTATTTGGTAAAACAAGTAGCAATTATTTTTAACCTTTTTATTGTAGAGATTAATACACACACACACACACACACACACACACACACACACACACAAGAAACTTAAAGATACAGTTCAAGAAATCCCCAAGTTAAGAAATAGAATATTTCCAGACTGCCAAGAGCCATTTATTCTGCTTCAAATCACGACCTCTACCTTCTCCAACAAAGATGAGTACTGTCCTGATTTCTAGTACTGTAATTTAGGTTGGAAACTCTAAACTTTGTATGAATGGAATCAGAATCTCATTGCCCCAGCTACATCACATTTGGGAGATTTGATCATTTTGGTTTGTGCAGCTGTGCTTTAATTCATATGCTTGTAGTATTCTATATAAGCATATAAAAGTTTTCGAAAAACAAATATATCAATTTATATCCCAACAGCATAATGGAAGTCCTCATTGCTTTACATCATCTCAATATTTAGCATTGTCTTGTGATTTTTTTCCTTTCAACGTTACTCCTAAGGGTAGAGGTCTGATTCCATTTCATTGTGGTTAAATTTGTGTTTTCTGATGAAATTGATATTGATATTGAGTACCTTTTTATTTTTATTTTTAATTTTTAAAATTATTTGGTATCTTTGTTTGTAAAGGCCTATTCAAGATCTCTTGCTATTTTTTTTCTACTGAGTTCTCTAATTTAAAAAAATAATAATTTGTAAGAGATGGTCCTATATTTTGGATGTGTGTATCCATTACATAAGTTAGAAATATCTCCTGGTCTGAGCTTCTTTTTCAGGTCCTTAATAGTGATTTTAATGAACAGAAGTTCTTAATTTTAATAAGGCAAATTTTTCTCCTTTTTGCTCAGTATGTTTTATATCTACATTGGGAGCATAAAATATTCTCTTACATATATTTTCTAGGAGTTTAGTAACTTGCCTCTTACATTTAGATCAATAATCCACCTGACATAGATTTTTTTTAATGTTGTGAAGTATGGATCAAATTGCAATATTTTGTTCTGATACCAATTTTTTAAAACCATCATCATCTCCTTAGTGCTCTGTGGTTTCTTCTGTGTCATAAATCAAGTGCTCAGGCTTGATTCCGGGTCTCTGTTCTGTTCCTCTTATTCATATTGTAATGATATCTACAGTATTAATTATTGTCATTTGAAATTGAGTCTTGATATCTGGTTGAATGGTTTCTCCCTCTTTGTTATTCTTTGAGATTGGCATCTCTATTTTTGGAGCTTTGAATTTAAATACAAATTTTATAATGAATGTTCCAATAATGAGCATAGTATGTTTATTGTTTATTTAAGTCTTCCTTAATGTTCTGTAGGTTTCAGTCCACATATTTAGTTAGATTTTTTCTTGTAGCTTTAATAATCTTTCATTCTTGTATCTTTAATAATCTTTTACATTTCTTCGCTGTATATAATTTACATATATCTAAAAAAAAGTTAATTTTGTATATTAATCTTATATCTAGCCACATTATGAAGATCATTTAATTAGTTTGATAGTTTTTCTCTTGAATTTCTGGTCCAGGTGGCTATAAGGACAAGCTTGTATTAGTCTAACCTCAGGGACTAGAATAAGGCAAGATAAGTAAGAAAAAGGAATAAAGTAAGGAAGGAAAGTAAAAGAAAGAAAGAAAAGAGAGGGGGATGGAGGGAGGGAAAGAAGGGAGAGAGTAAGAAAGAAAAGAAGGAAGAAAGAAAAGAGAGAGAAAGAGGAAGGGCGAGAGGGTGGGAGGGGGGAGGAAGGAAGGAAGGAGCAAGGGAAGGAAGGAAGGAAGGAAGGAAGGAAGGAAGGAAGGAAGGAAGGAAGGAAGGAAGGAAGAAATGGAGAGAAAAAAGGAAGACAAGCTGTTTAAAGATATGGACAATGCCCATCTCAAGCTAAGACTTAGGAGACCAATATCCTGGAAAGAAGAGGAATGCATTGAGGTGAGCCCTAAATTGCCTGTTTCTTTTTCCTCTGGACATTTGTCATTTTGTGGTGTACACTGGTTTTTTTTTTTTTTTTTCTTAATTAAATCTTTATTGTTCAGATTATTACAGGTGTTCCACTTTTTTTTCCCCCATAGCTCCCCTCCACCTGATTCCCCACCCCACCCCATGCCCTTACCCCCCGCCACTGTCTTCATCCATAGGAGTAAGATTTTTGTCCAATCTCTTCCCGCACCCCTCACACTTGCTTCCCCTGAGAATCGTCAGTCCACTCCCTTTCTATGTCCCTGATTCTATTATATTCACCAGTCCATTCTGTTCTTCAGATTTTTTATTCACTTGATTTTTAGATTCACTTGTTGGTAGGTATGTATTTGATGTCATTTTGTTGTTCATAATTTTTATCTTTACCTTTTTCTTCTTCTTCTTCTTCTTAAAGAATACCCTTCAGTATTTCATGTAATCCTGGTTTGGTGGCGATGAACTCCTTTAGCTTTTTCTTGTCTGTGAAGCTCTTTATCTGACCTTCAACTCTGAATGATAGCTTTGCTGGGTAGAGTAATCTTGGTTGTAGGTTCTTGCTGTTCATCACTTTGAATATTTCTTGCCACTCCCTTCTGGCCTGCATAGTTTCTGCCGAGAAATCAGCTGACAGTCGTATGGGTACTCCCTTGTAGGTAATTAACTGTTTTTCTCTTGCTGCTTTTAATATTCTCTCTTTGTCTTTTGCCCTTGGCATTTTAATTATGATGTGTCTTGGTGTGGTCCTCTTTGGGTTCCTCTTGTATGGGGTTCTGTGCGCTTCCTGAACTTGTAAGTCTATTTCTTTCACCAGGTAGGGAAAGTTTTCTGTCATTATTTCTTCTAATAGGTTTTCAATATTTTGCTCTCTCCCTTCTTCTGGCACCCCAAAAATTCGGATGTTGTTTCGCTTAAAGTTGTCCCAGAGGCTCCTTACATTATCTTCATATTTTTGGATTCTTTTTTCTTTTTGTTTTTCTGGTTGGATGTTTTTTGTTTCCACATATTTCAGATCTTTGGTTTGATTCTTGGGGTATGTTGATCTGCAGTTGAGTTTCTGTATATTCTTTATTTCAGACAGTGTATGCTTCATTTCTGACTGATCCTTTTCCATTTTTTTGGCATTCTCATTAAGGTCCTTGAAGGTCTCACTAAGCTCCTCAGAAGTGTCATCAAGTTTCTCGGCGGTTTTTAGAAGATTCTTGAGTAACCTTATAAATGTGATTCTGAACTCTATGTCATCCAGTAGTTTGCTTTCCTCCGTTTCTTTCATTCGTGACATGTTTCTTTGTTTCTGCATTATGGCTGCTTCCCTGTGCTGATGGAGTGGCTTTGTGTGGTAGGTGACCTATAGGGGGCAGTAGCTCAGCCTTCCCAATCACCTGATGTGGATGCTCTTGGTACACCCCTTTGTGGGCTGAGTGCAAAGTCTTGGTGTAGTTAAGACTGAATTGCTGTTGTTACGCTGGGAGGAATTGACCTCCAGGCCAATTAGCTGTGAGCACTCCCTGTGTCTATAATGGAAGAAGTGCTGCGCTGAAGACACGCTTATGGGGCAGGACTTGTTTCAGTGGGGCTTTGGTGCTCACTGAGTCTGCCTCTTGAATGTGTCACTTATGGATGTGAGGAGTTGAAATCTGGTGTCTCACACTGACCACTAGGTACACTGGCTTCTGGATCTCCAATGGGGTGCAGGTCAGCTACTGTCTGAGGCCACTCAGCAGGAGCTACAGTGAGAGCTGCAGTTTTCTCCTCTTTGCTTGGGGTTTGGAGGTTTTGGAGCTGTCTGACCTGGGCTGCAAGTTTTCTAGGTTAAGCTGTGATAGGGCAGGCTTTCTTATGCTAATTGAGCTGCTTGGAGCTTGGGTGGGTTTGTAGGTTGTGTGGGGCGGGGTCTCAGGGCGTCACTAGGTTAGGGCGTGGCAAACAGCAATGGCTGCTAGTAAGCCGGCTCTGTGTCCCCGACCGCGTCTTGGAGTCCCATGCCCCAGTGCTGTAAACAATTATTCCTGCGCGCAGCTCTGCAAGCTAGCCACTCTCATGGGCAGACAGTCCAGCTTCTCCCGTAGGAGTTTGGGTCCCCCGCGTCTCCCCAGAGACTGGATTTCAGAGTAATCGGGGGCTTGTCTCCATTCAGGTTGAAAAAAGCAACGCACCCAGTCGCCCGCCGCCAGCCCGGATCACGCACCTCCGTACCTCAGCTTTTCAGCGCTCGTGCACGTCTCAATGTTCTTTTCTCTTTCCTTCTAGTTGTAGAACTTCCACTCAGCCAGCTTTCCCGTGGTTCTGGGTGATAGACGTTTTGTCTTTTAGTTGCAGTTTAAATTGTTGTGGGAGGCAGCAGTTTAGGTGTTTACCTATGCCGCCATCTTGGATTCCTCCTACACTGGTTTTTATACCACTAGATAACGAATCACCACACACTTAGCACCTAAAACAATATGCATTTCTTACCCCACAGCTTCTGCAGTCAGGTCTTCAGGCATAGCTGAGCTGTTTCCTCTGCTCAGGCTTCACAGGGGTCAACAGGCTGTTTGTTTATCTCCAGGCTTGGGAGCCTCGGCTGGAGAAGAATCTACTTCAAATCTACTTCTCTCTGTGCTGGAGACTGCCGTCAGTTTTCTGACGTGTTTTCTCAATGTGGATATTCAGTTCATCTAGACTTCCAGAAGGATCTCTTACTCTTTAATCTGCTAGGACAGTAAGGTAATTGGAAGAAATTTTAAAGTGCTTAACTAATTCAAAGAAAGTCATGAAAGAAGAGAAAATAAAACACACTAAATGTAAATGAGCAAAATATTACATTTCTTTTAAAAGATGAATTTAATAAAAACTAATCATTAGCTGTTATGAAAGACACATATTAAACATAAAAGTGTATACATTGGAAATCAGAGTATTAGAAAAATATAGCCCATTCAACAACTAAGCAAAAGAAAGCTGGTATAAATATTCTAATATCATGCAAAATAGGTTTTAAGACTAGAGGTATAACCAGAAATTAAAGTCTCTTATTATTGATAGATCCTCCTTTCCCCCAACTGGTGGGCAGAGTAGGATGTAACTTGCGTCTGCGGCTGAGACATTCCTGAGACATTGAACCACCAATCAGCATGTGCCAAGTGCCCTGAGCCCCACCCCTTCCTGTTCCTCCCCTCAAAAGGCGAGTTCACCTCTGCACGTGTTGCTGTTCTCCCCTTTCGAGAAAGCCTGTCTGGGTCCTCCTTCTCCTCTAATGCTGGTTTTTCTACCCTCTTTCGTAATGAACCTCACTCGTTAGTGCAGAATAAACTTCCTCTTTTAACTTGTCTGTGTCTCTGACTCCGTTTCCTGAGCCTCGAACCTTACAATTATGATAAAAGTTAATTCAACTGTAAGATTTAATACCTAAATTATTCTATTATTTACTTTGCTATTCAAGAAATTTGAGGCTATGTCATTAGATATATACTAATAGAAAAAGAAGAATAAAAATCAATAAGGACTTAGATGATTAGAATGAGTAGATGATTAACAAAATTGGGAGAAGGGACACACTAAATCCAGGAACAATAGGATACACATTCTTTTCTAATACACACAAATTTTTTGCTATTTTACAGAACTGAAGTCATGTGGACCATGTATTCTGACCAGGGTAAAGTGAAACTATAAATAAATTTAAAAAGATAAATAGAAAATCTCCAAGTGTTTGGAAATTAAGTAACATATTTCTAAATATTCCATGAATTAAAAATAAATAAATTACAATAAAAAATATTTAAAACTAAATGTTAATAAATAAACTCAAAGAATGCAGCTAAAACAGTACTTAGAAACTCAGAGCCTTAAAAACACATATAAGCAATAAATAAATAAATAAAATTAATGACCTAGCCATTCAAATAAAAAAGCTAATATTGATGGGTTGTAAGTTAAAGTTTGCATTAACTTCCAAATAAAATAACAAAGTTTTTAAAGTAGTTGTACATTGTGCATTTCCTACAGAAATGTATGAAAGTTCCATTTTCTTCACATCTTTGCAGCATTTGATATTATTGTCAGTCTCTTTATACCCAATTTAGTGGAGTGTAATGGTTTCTTATTATGTTTTAAATTTGGATTTTCTAATAACTAATGGTAGTGAATATCTTCATGTGCATATTTATTGTTAAATTCTTTAGTAAAATTTATTTTCACTTTCTTTTCTTTTTTTATTGAGAAATATTCTTATTATTGAGTTGTAAGAGTCCTTCATATCCTATATAATAAAAGAGTAATATGCAAATTAACCATCACTCCGCTACACCCAAAGCTACGCCCATTACCATGCCCAGTAGCCAATCAGGAGCGAGTATGCAAATTAACCCCAACCAAGAGGGCTGTGGCCATGGAGAGAGCAGGAGGGAGGCTTGGGTTTTCCCGTAGATGGAGGAAGCCAAGCTTTCCACACACCCTGGCCAGCCCAGGCCTCCGCTTAAGATTACAAAGTTTCAATTATAGAAGATAAATAAATCCCAACAAAAATGGCAGCAGCCATGGAGCTGGAGAGAGCAGGAGGCTAGGGTTGCCCCTGGCGATGGAGGAAGCCAAGTTTTCTGCACACCCAGGCTTGCTTTGGCCTCTGCTTAAGGCTATAAAGTTTCAATTATAGAAGATAAATAAATACCAGATACCAGAGCCTCTGCTTGAGTCACCGGGGGGCATGGCCAGCCTGCAAATCACCACAGGCCCCTTGCCCTGGTGGCCCCCATGCCCCAAGGGAACCCCCACCCTGATCTGGGACACCCTTCAGGGCAAACCAGCTGGCCCCCACCCATGCACCAAGCCTCTATCCTATCTAATAAAAGAGTAATATGCAGATTGATCATCACTCCAACACACAAGATGGCTGCCCCCATGTGATCAAAGATGGCTGCCCCCATGTGGACACCAGATGGCCACCACAAGATGGCCAGCAGGGGAGGGCAGTTGGGAGGGACCAGGCCTGCAAGGGAGGGGGGCAGTTGGGGGCAATCAAGCCTTCAGGGGAGGACAGTTAGGGGTGACCAGGCCAGCAGAAGAGGGAAGTTGGGGGCAAACAGGCTGGCAGGGGAGCAGTTAGACATCAATCAGGCTTGCAGGGGAGTGGTTAGGGGGTGATCAGACTGGCAGGCAGAAGTGGTTAGGGGCAATCAGGAAGGCAGGCAGGCAGTGGGATTGGGCCTAAATGGGCAGTCAGACATCCCTTGAGGGGTCCCAGATTGGAGAGGGTGCAGGCTGGGCTGAGGGACATCCCCCCTCCCCCCGCACAAATTTTGTGCACTGGGCCTCTAGTATCCTAATAAAAGTCCTTTATTGGATATATTATTTTCATAGGATTCCATGTGTGGCTTTTATTTTCAACTTTTCAATGGTATCAGTTGAAATAAAAATGTTTTTTTTCCTTATCTTTGCTGAAGTTCAACTTATCTATTTTGTTTTTCTTTTATTTATTGTCATTTGCTGCCAATGAAAATGCTTTTCCTAAGTGAAAGTCACAAGGATTATTTCTATGTTTTCTTCTAGATTTATTGTTTTAACTCTTACATTTAGGTTTAATTTTTGAATCAGTTTATATATATATAATGTGTAGTAGGTTTCAAAGTCCTAAGTTTTTTGTTTGTTTGTTTGTTTGTTTGTTTTGGGTTGTTTGTTTTTGCATATCTATATCCAATTATCCCAGCACTATTTATTAAAAAGTCTATACTTTACCCATTGACTTACCTTGGTTGGTTTGTTTGTTAAAAATTTGTTAACAGCAATAGAATGGTTTGTTTCTGGCTTCTCAATCTGTTCCATTGATCTATACATCTTATTCTTAGTTCAATGTTACATTATCTTGACTACTATCCCTCTTCAATCAGTTTGAAATCAGATGGTCAAAGTTTTCAAAATTTTTATTTAACTTTCATGTTATCTCATTTAATCCTATGAAATGAGAATGCTTGTCCTCATTCACAGATGAGTAAACAGGGAAGTGACATAAATGAACTTAAGTCACACAAGTAGTAATTGACAGAACTGTGTTTTAACTGAAGTCTGTCTTGGCCCCAGCCACTTACTCTCTCAGTGGCATTATCTGCTTCCTTCAGTCACCATTCCACATTTTCCACACCCACCATGAGGCCTCTAGGCAAGACTGAGAAAGCCAGTACTGCCTGGGACAAACACTTTAGGAGAACAAGTTGTGGTCATGGCAGCTGTGTGGGTTTGTGAGATAATCTTCAAACACAGGTAAACACAAAGCAGCCCTGTTCTCTCCAAGAACCAAGATAAGATCATCCAGTTTGGGTCAAAGTGACTTCTCACACTCATTAAATAAGTACAGAGCTGTCATATCCCCCTTGGACACAAAAATATCCAAATATGACTCTCAACCTAGGAGTTGAGACCTTCTCAACTCTATGGAACAATTTCTCCATCTGTCCTGGTAACACTACCCCAAGTGATCCCTCCTAAAAGAAAGAACAATCTGGCCACCGCCCTGCCTCCCCTTCACATATGCTTATGCTCTGGCACACTCAGCCTGTGCTCTTAGCTGACTCTCCTTGCCAAATGTTCTTCATGCCTTACCAGGCTCCACCTGTGATGGAAGTTTCCATTGTCGCATCTGGCATGGCTTAGGGACATTTCCTGTCTGCCCTCTGTACTGCATGTCCTGAGGTTCATGTGTGCCTAAATGAGTCATTGTTTCTCAGAAGACCTGGCTCAGAGCTCAGATTTGCTGTGCTCTCCCCCAGGGCTTGCAGAATTGAACCTGCATTGTCAATATTGAGCATTTCATTTGAATGGAAACAATGAACAAATACAAATACTATCACTTTGTGTGAACATCCTGTTCTAAATCCATATGTTCATTTCTCCTAACATTACACAATCTCAGGTAGACAGAATTCACTTGTTGTAGAGGGTGAGATAATTTGAGAACAATAGCAGCACCAATTGACATGACTTTCATTAGGACAACACAAGTTTGCTGACAGAGGGTAATCTATACTAAGTTCCTATTGCTGACTAAACTTACAAGTCCAAGATGCAAGAAATTTCTCAATAGTTTACAACTTGTATCAGTTGATCTTTGCTGTGTAACAAACAGCCTCAAAGCTTAGCATTTTAAAACAATCATTGCTCATTGGTGTACAGTTTCATGGATTGACAGTTTGAACTGAGCTCCAGTGAATAATTTTCCTCCTGTCTCCCTGGAATCGAACACTGCTAGGTCTGGACATCTAAGATGGTCTCTCCCTGCCCCTTATGTCTGTCAGCTAGGTTCTTGATCCTTTCCAGCAGGCAGGCTCAGAATCTGGGTGTCAGCTCAGAATGCACTGAGAAGAGGATAGCCCAAATGAACCCACATATTTCATGACTCTGAGGTACATTTCCTAATGTCCTTTTGTTCCCATTTGTCACAAGGCCAACCTCTGATTCAAGGGTTGGAGAAGTAGGTGCCAACTCTTGACAGGGGGGTTAAAAACAATACTTTGAAATCTACTACACACTCATCCGACACTTCTCATCTTAGTGGCTCCCTACTGTGTTATTCAAGTCTGTCCTTTCCTCTCATCTCCCACAAGATTGGGTTCTTTGTTTTTGCACATTTTACTTGGATGATTTATCCATTCATTCAATAAATATTTACTGAGCTCTAAAAGGATTTCAACACCATTCAGAGGAAGATCAAGAGAACAATAGTGCAAAAAGTGACCTTAATAAGAAAGGCAGATATTCCATTGAGTTTGTAGAAGGTACATGAAGGAGACATGACATGGATCTTATAGGATGGAATGGGGTTTTCCAAGAGATGCCTTCAGTCAGTATTTACAGGGGCATGAAATAGCTGTGGAGGCTCTATGTTTAGAATTACATGTTGGAGAGATTGTTGAGGCTGGAATGTGAGAGATATATTGACGGACATTAAATTTTTTCCCCAATTTTAACTTTAAGGAAGTGAGTTGCTAGTTTCATAGAGATGGCAATAGAGAAAAAGAGAGAGATTTAAGAGATCCAATGAAGATAAAAATCTACAGAAATTGATGGCTGATTGTACATGCTGTGGCAAAGCAGAGGCAGAAAGCAGGTTTGGGGGTGACCATGGGGCTCTGCACAGCCAGTGTTGCCTCACTCTCTGTCCTAATCACCCCTGCTCTGCCACCTCAGCCTGCTCCCAGCATACCATGCTGGCCGCATGTGATACCAGTTGCCAGGCATGTGAGAACCTCGGACTGGCTGTTCCCAGGGTGTCTACCTGGTTCACTTTCTTACCTCCATATTCTGCACAAGAGCCATTTTACTGTGAGATCTAACTGCACCAACCTGCCTCTTAGTCCCCTTGTCTTATCTCTCCTTAGATAGCCTTTATAACCTTCTACATTGCTGCATATAATTTACTTATCTACCATATCTATTAGCTCCTTCCTCCTCTACTAAAAAAATATGATAAAAAGTAATGTTTATCTATTTTTATCACTGATGTATCTCCTCTGCTTAGAAGAGTACCTGTCACATACCAGATGCCGAATAGTTGCTAGTCAAATGTATCAATGCCAAATGGTCCAGAGGCAGAAAGAAGCCATATTCAGGGTTTTGGCAGCCCAAAGGGCAGCCTCCAAGAATCACTTAGTAAATAACGCAAATTCTAGAAGGAAGGGAGTGGGCTGAGCGGAGAACAGACTAAGGCCATAGTGAAAGAGTAAAGATCATGGGTTGACCAGGAGTGCCTGTAAAAGGAAAGGGACATAGAGATTTATTGGAAAAAATGTGTAGTTCAAGGAAGGTCTTTGAAAGTAGAGTAAACTCAGCTGTGTTACAGGGTGTGAGGTGAAGGTCGGAGAGGAGGGGAAGCAAGAGATAAAGGAGAGATAGATGTTGACTGACAGACAATGACTGAGAAGCAAGAGGAGAGGGGTTCAGTTACAGGAGGAATCTGGCTGTGATAAGACGCAGGCCAGAGCGCAGCTGGAGAGCAGGAACTGACGCTTCCTCACTGTCCTTTGTTTTCTTGGTGAAGCAGGAGACCAGCTACCCCTAAGGGAGTGAGGTGGAGATGGGTAGGGGGTCTGATGGAGGAGAAAAGTTGGAATGATGGTCAAGAGCTTGTGGCAAGCAGGACCCAACATGGATACACTGAAGGCCATCTGGCAGCATGGAAGGGTCAACCAGGCTGTCATCCCTTCAAGAGTGCTTCTTCAATGTCTCCCATGTCTCCTGTCATTGCACAGTGGAGGCAGCCTGTGTAGCAGCCAAGACAATGCTTCCCACATCAGACCATCTGGCCACTCCACTTAACCCTCTGTACCTGTAATGGGAGGGTGTCAACAGTGTCCACCTCTGGGTAACACTTGGTAAGCGCTCAATAAATATTCCTTCTCATCTTCCCCTGTGGTACACACAGATGACATCTACTGAGTGAATGTGCACACTGGAGAAAATACCTGAGAGACAAAATGCTACCAATCTGAGTATTGCAGTAGTGTTTCTGCAAAAATCATTTTCATGAGAGGATTGCTTTCTAACACAGCAACAATAATAATGATGTGGTATTAATTGATTCACAATCAAAATCATGAGGTCTGAGCAAGGAGGAAACTAAAAACCTAACTGTCTAACTTCTGATTTCTGGAAGATAAAACTGAGACCCAGGATGGTCAGAACCCTGCCTAAAGCTACCCCACAGCTTGGATCTCTGCTGTCATCTATGTGGTCAAGCAGTCTATGCTTTGTTTGGAAAACCACACGAAAGAATTGCAATGTTTTCAAGAGGGAATCTTAATGAAACAGCCCTTGTGCCCCAAGAAACAAAAGGACCCCACACTTCTGCATGGTCATTGCCCACAATAATGATGGCACAGATAGGACATATAACAGTCACGTTGCACAGCAAAGATTTAAGAGAAGAAAATAAACTTTATGTAGCATGAACTTTCTGGAAGATGAGTATTAAGGGCTACAGGATACAGCATTGAGGGCTGAAAATTGTACATTCGATCACACCCATCTTTTCACATTAAGGTAGGCCATCAGCCAAGAAATAAAGAGGGAACAGAACCATAACCAGCATAACCATGCACGTGGGATAATGAGTTCCTGGAGGCGCACTCACAGTTCTTCAGGAAAGTAAAGCAGCAAAGTAGCTCAGAGCCTTGCGTGTTTAGGACCATGTGACTACAATCTAACCTTCTGTGGAGACTCTGTTATGAATTCTTATCTTTATAAAGAAATAATTAACATATATTATTATAAAGCCATCTTTTTTTTTAAAAAAATGTCCACAGTAGTACTTTTTTTTTTTTTTTTGAAGTACTCTAAAGATATTTCTGGGAGGGCATATACTGACCTCCACAATCTAGTGGTAATAAGCTAGGCCAGTGGTTGGCAAACTCATTAGTCAACAGAGCCAAATATTAACAGTACAGTGATTGAAATTTCTTTTGAGAGCCAAATTTTTTAAACTTAAACTTCTTCTAACGCCACTTCTTCAAAATAGACTTGCCCCGGCCATGGTATTTTGTGGAAGAGCCACACTCAAGGGGTCAAAGAGCCGCATGTGGCTCGCGAGCAGCAGTTTGCCGACCACGGAGCTAGGTTATTCTGGGCTTTGCAGATATTAGGTAATTAGATTCATCCCTGAGAAGTGACAAGACAGAAACCGGCATCCTGGGATTGGCTCTGTCACTTTGCCAAGAATTAGGCGTGAAAGCTAGTTATTGAAAAAGTGGGCATTTGGAATCAAACAGGAGTTTCTGGGGAACAGGAGAGAGGACATTCTGCATGCTCCACGCCTTGGTTTCTTTCAGAGGCTGCGTCACCCGGGGAATAGTTTCCAGTCAAACCACTTCCTCTGGCAGCAATACTGGTACATAATGATTTCACATTTGAAGCACAGCATGTATACAGTCTTCCAGGCTGACTTCAGGTCACTGCTCTGAGGTACCAGAAGCCAAGTGTGCACCTACTCTCATCCTGTCCAGGTGAAAATGCACAACAGCCCAGCAGCTGGGAGCCGGAGGTGGCCCAGTTACATTCCTGCCTCTTCTTCCCACCCTCTTACTCGCCACCATCCTCTTGGGGCTTTGGCCATAGAGTCCCCAAGTCCAAAGATTTACTAGTCTGAGCATTAGACTCTTTAAATATCAATAAAGTGACCAAAAATTTTAAAATAGTTTTTAGTGAATCTACATCCCTCAGAGCAATTCAAAATACATAAAAAATACCCTCTCCGAATGCTTCAGAAAACTTCATGGAAGACCCATGGTTTTAGCAATATACTCCATTAGGGATGCACATCAGAGAAAAACATGGTTATGAGTATTCACAGCAATTGAGTGGCCATGTCCCAGCCACACTCACCACATGCTTCCTCTCAATGAAGCAGATGAAGAACTCGAGGGTCAGAGAGAGACATTTCACAATATGGTACAACTGGGGAATGAAGAAGCCAAGGTGTGAATGGAGATCCGTTTGCTCAGAAGTGTGAGCTGTGCACCAACTTTCCTGGTGCCATGGAGGCTACAGTCGATAAGTACCATCCACATACTAGTAGCTGTGGTCATGAGAGGCACATGGGTGAATGGTACCTTCTGTAGCTTACTTTTACCCTTTCCCTGTGATAGAAATGGCTTCTTGTTGTTGCTGTTGTAATACTTCCTGAATTGACTGACAATTCCATATTTTACATTACTCGAAATATCCTTTAAAATCCTAAAATGGAAATAGAGGGATAGACTTATAAATATTTAACTTCACTAAAGGGGAGGGGGGCATGGTGACATAGATTCGGTAAAAGTAATCTGCACAGCCTAGCCAGTGTGGCTCAGTGATTGAGTGTTGACCTGTGAATCAGGAGGCCACAGTGATTCATGAACCATGCCAGGGCTGCGGGCTAAATCCCCAGTGTAGGGTGTGCAGGAGGCAGCTGGTCAATGATTCTCTCTCATCATTGATGCTTCTCTCTCATCCTCTCCCTTCCTCTTTGAAATAATATATATATATATATATATGTATATATATATATATATATTTAAAACATAATAATCTTCACAGAGTTAAAATGTATACAATGTCTATAATGATTGGTGGTATACCTATTTATATAGGAGGTGATTCCTAAAAATTTATATATGTAAAAGTTATAAAAATAAGATTTAAAAGTGATAAATGGTCTTTCTTGATATTAAAGATTCAATTAAAAAAATTTACTTTCATAAATGTTATCCTATATAATAAAAGCCTAATATGCTAAGTGTCTGATTGTCTGGTCGGCCATTCAACCAATCAAAGTGTAATATGTTAATGATATGCTAAGGCCACTCAACTGCTTGCTATGACAGGCAATGATCACCAGGGGGCAGACAGCCGATTGGCAGGTTAGCGTGCTGCTGGGGTCCTGCTGATCAGGACTGAGTGAGACAGGCTGGAGCCCTCCCACGGTCCCTCCCCAACTGGGCAACCTCCTGCATCCCTCCCTGGCCCCAATCCTGCACCGATGGAGTTCCTCGGCCTGGCCTTCTCCCTCTTGTAACCTGGGACCCCTCGGGGGATGTCGTAGAGCAGGTTTCAGCCTGCTGGCGGAATGACTGGTAGCTATGATGTGCACTGACCACCAGGGGGCAGATGCTCAATGCAGGAGCTGCCCCCTGGTGGTCAGTAGTGCACAGGGGGAGCACTACTCAGCCAGAAGCCAGGCTCATGGCTGGCAAGCGCAGTGGTGGTGGTGTGAGCCTCTCCCACCTCCACAGCAGCACTAAGGATGTCTGACTGCTGGCTTAAGCCCGCTCCTGCAGTTGGACATCCCCCAAGGGCTCCCAGACTGTGAGAGGGTGCAGGCTGGGCCGAAGGACCCCTTCCCACCACCCCCCAGAACCCTCCTCCCAAGTGCATGAATTTTGTGCACCCGGCTTCTAGTGATAAATATAAAAGACAAAGAGAGAGAAGCCATCTATGAGTGCACAAGTAAAATGTGAAGTCTGGCACATTAATATAAGAATAAAAATGAGCCTTTAATCCTGGATGGATTGCTGACTTACTTGGAATCACTTTATCTGTTAGTACCTCTATTGTTGCCCACATGGAAATTTCCAGGCATAAAAACATTCACAAGCATGTAGGAATGTGAAAGGGGTCTTACTAAAAGCCAAAAAGTGAAGGGCAAGGCTGGGTTTCTGAGACAGGTGCACCTGCTAGGAGGTCTCAGCAGTGCTCTCCCCAGCTGTCCTTGGGCATCCCTCTCCTGTTTGATTCTGCTGCGGAACCACCTTCTAAAAAACCAAACCTGGCTTTCCAAGGGGGAGACTAAGTCTGCTTGCTATTGTTGTCGACCAGGAAGAAGACAATATAGATGTCAGAAACCATTCAGATGGATGTCCATCAGTCCCAGCATCCACCCCCAGGTGCAATGTCAACCATAACTTTTATTTTAAAGTCAGATTGAATGTAATGCATTGGA
This sequence comes from Corynorhinus townsendii, assembly GCA_026230045.1. Taxonomy (NCBI): domain Eukaryota; kingdom Metazoa; phylum Chordata; class Mammalia; order Chiroptera; family Vespertilionidae; genus Corynorhinus; species Corynorhinus townsendii. The sequence goes on from JAPDVU010000012.1 coordinate 1,507,554, forward strand.
AACACTGTTAATCATTCAGCTAAAAAATTCCCCCATAGCTCTGTACTTACTTTCAGCATGACTTTTTGAGCCTTTTGATCTCCTGACTGCTTCCTATATTACAGCTCTAATCCTATATTTAAACATACTTCTTCATTTCATCAGACAGTGCGATTGAAATTTTCCATCACCTCGATGGCCATATTAATCCACTCCCTTCCTCACTATGGAGGGCAGACTATTCATTCCCCTTTTAAAAAATAAGAAAGAATAAAAATGTTTAATGAAAATGACAATACCTTTGAAAATATGCGACAATTTAGCATCACAAAAAGTGAACACTGAAGGCCCCTGCTTCTAAATGCAACCCTAATTAGAGGGCTGCCCGTTTTCTCAGGCGCTTTTCACATGCAGAAGAGGCCTTATTCAAATGAGGGGACCTTTCGAAGGGCGGCTCTAATGGGGAGCTTAGCATCTCGGGGCTGCTGGGCCTGGCGCAGGGCACAGGGAAGTTAGCTTGTGGATGCAGATTATGGTTATCCTCTTCACACACCGCGGCGTTCTTCACGCTCTGGAAATATTTTGCTTATCAGTAAGAAGCAATGATCAACACCTCAGCCCCCAGCCCCAGAGAGACTTGGAAATGAGATCATCAATATTCAGATTGAGCCCGTTCTCACGATGCCCGCTTGGTAATTTGCTTATAAAGTAAGGGCTTACTGTATACTTCTTAATGTAAACATTTGATGACCACATATCCAATATCAAATGGAGCGATTAAAAGGCCACTTCCCGGAGAGACACTGACAAGCAACCACTGTTTAGGGCTCTGAAATTTAAAAACCTCAGAAAAGCCTTTCCTTAAAAAAAAAAAAAAAAAAGCCACAGTAAACTTATGAATACATGACAATGGCAGACTGTTTTCTCCTTTTGCTTATTTGTTTCTAGATGTTTGCTGTGACAACCCCAGGAAGTGGCCCCCTCCAGGCCCCTGACTTGAGACCTCTTGCAAATTGCAGGCCATGGAGCTACAAGTTTGAAGGTCACTGTTATTGCCATGTCTTGTATTCCTTTCAGCCAGGTTATGTCTGTCCACCCAGAGGAACAAACCCCCCAGACAGCCCGACTTTCAGAGAGTGAGGAATTGGGAAAGGGGGACCTCACCAGGTCAGGGAGAGGCCTCACCAGGTCAGGGAGACATGTCTATTGTTACCTGCAGGAGCTTTCAGGATCCAGATTCAGAAGAGGAGGCTGTTGCTGCTGCTGTTGTTTTAAAAGTATGCCTGTGCCTTCTTTGTACGTTGATGTGTGAAGAACTGCTTGGTCTCTGCAAACCAAGCCAGAAGTTAACCAGTCCAGCAAGAGAGACTAGGTCAGCAGGGGGGTTGGGGGGCTGGGTGATGGGGGATGGGTGACAGGTGACAGGAGGTCTCTCTAGAGGGCAGTGTCCGCAGGCCAGCAGCACCCTCCACCCTAGACAGGGCATCTCAGAAATCAAGTGGGGCATGGGGACAGCTTTTTTGATGTAATAGAACAAGTAGAAAGGAATGGAGTAGAACAAATAGAAGCTATCAGAGGCCATCAAACCAGCAAACAAGAGCATATGTACTTTGAATTTTTAAAATTCATTTGCATATATGTGTAGTGTGTACATTTTGTGTGTGTGAGTGGGGTGTGTGTGTGTGTGTGTACATATTTTGTGTATATATATATGTGTGTATTGTGTATATGGAGTGAGTCCAAATCCAAAGAATTTCAGAGAAATGATTAATAAGACAAATCAACAGCTTGTTGGGAAAATCTGCTTTCACTAATGTATTTGGAATGTTTTTTTTTTTTTTAATACTGAAAACAGACGTTCATGAAACTTCATATAATCTATGACAGAGTGGGAATGAACAGAAACTGATGAGCTAGTGTAAGACTTGAATCCTTAGAAGAACCTCTGACACCTTACCCAGCTCATTACCAGATGAACTTGGTGGGTGCCAGAGTGTTTTGGACCTCTTGATGGGCATGGATGGCTTCCCCCAGGCCACCTGTGTAGATACTGATCTAACAAACACCCCTGTGTACAGGCAGGAAGCACCGGGGTCTGGAGGCTGCCTCAGCAGATGGTCGAGCAGGGGAGCAGGTCTGCTCACTGGAGACTGGGCCCCCTTGCTCAGGGTTGCCAACTCTGTGGGGAGGGGTTGGTGCCAACAGTCACCTGAGAATACCAGCAGCTGAGGGCCATGGCACTGAGGTATTTCTGCTACTTGAAATGTTCCTGCAGCATCTCCTGCCCAGGTCCAAGGTTAGAGTCAAGGGCTTCAGATCTCAGCCGACAAAGGGCCCTTATTGGGAGGTGGTGGGACTGCCCCCCCAAAGCCAAGGCATGCAGAGCTCCCCTACTTGCCCTACTGCATACCTCCTATGGCTGAGAACCAAGGACACTTATGCCCAAATGTGTACGTATGGCCCTGGCTTTTTTTCGCAGGTACTGGCCTGAATGGCAGCACCTAAAGGAAGTCATGCTTCTCCTTGACTTGGCCACTTTTATTTCTTAAAGGGGAAGTGTAGAACTAGTTTAGTGTTCTGATAAGCTGTTGCTTGTTTACATCTTTAAAACAAGTTCATAAAGTTTTCACATATACACCTTTATTACTATTTCAGCACAGCTTATATTCCAAAACTGTCTGCCAATAGAAGAATTGTGAATGCTCTTAATTAAGATCTGTCCCAGTACCTCGTGGTTTGGTATTCTGATTTTAACCAACCTGTATCACAATGTATATTAAAGCTGAAGACTAAGTTCATAGCTTCAATCTTTCACTCTTCTTTTTAGCTAATAATTGAGCTTGTTCTGAAATAAAGAAGAGGGGAAACAAATTAAGATTAACTACTTCAAAAATTAGTTCTCTTATTCGGTTACCTAAAAGGAGATTTTGAATAGTTCCCCACAAATAATAAGAGAGACTATTAACCTGTCCTGAGTTTGTTTATTCTAGATATCCTTATCTGAATTAAAAAGAAATAAGACAAACATGCATGTATCCTAAAAGTGTCTATGTTTAGAACCCATGACCCTTAAAAGCATGAGCAGTATCACTTTCAAACACACATTTAATATTTAATTAATATTTTGCATTTGCAATGCAAGTCGTGCTACAAAGCTGACAACTATAATTTAAAAACAATGGCCCACAGTATGAAAATGACATGGAGATGTGCTACCTTCCTATTTTCCAGAAAAGCCATCCCAGCCTTTGTTGACAAAGGTGCCCTTTGAGTCACGTTTGGGTTGTGTGCACTCATTCATGCACATGCTACTCTTGGAGATGCGCCGCCATTCAGTTTCCATTTGACTCGCAATCTGTGTTTAGTGTAAATCAAGACTCTGAAGAAATTTTGCCTTCACAGTGAAATTGCAAATTTATTTCTTGAAAGCCTCGCTGGCTTCAGAGTCTTTGAATCTGCTTAAGCACAGCTTCATCTTTCTCCTCGGCATAATAAACCTTTCCATCTAAGCACCTAAGTATACAGCAAACACTTTATTCAACACCCAAGAGGAAAAAAAAATTCATTTTTAATTGCGGAATTTCAACTTGAAACGGAACCTGAGGATGGGTCTGTGATGTCACAGGAGTTCCTGGTAAGCAGAGAAGGGGTCCAAGATTCACCACAACAAGCATTATGACTGAGTATTAATGGACACACATGATTCATTTTCAAACAAGAAGTGCACTCGATGGCTGCCATACCTGGAAAGATAAGTACTTGGCAGAACTAGGAGACAAACCAATAAATTATTTGTGTGAAAAAGCAAAGTGTTGCCAGAACAAAAAGCACTGTACTCTTTGCTCTGACAGTTTAGTTTCCTCTTAAATAAAACATGCAACAAGGTAAAGTGAGGCTGCACTCTGGGACAGAAATGGCCTTGCCTCAGCAGGCTAGAGTAGGGACATTGAAACCACGCAACAGTGGGGACACGCAGGCAGCCCACGCCCACGGTGAGAGGCAGCTGCGCAGGGCTCTGCAGGCGCCTTTGTTCAAATCCCCAAATGGCTGCGGGGAACACAGGTCACATTTCATTTAATGATAAAAAGGCATCAAAACAATAATTAATACCTATAAATACCATATAATAAGTTGAACATTTTAATTACTATTCTTCTTAAGGATTCAACTAATAAACAATGAATAAACATATAATCACAGAAGTTTAAATGGTCAGCTGTGAAACACAGCACAACACTGACATAGTGAACTTAAAGAGGGTTTGCATGTTGAACTATGCAGTTTAGTAGATATAATTCAAAGTTAAATTAGGGCCGAGAATATACTAGCTGATGTAAAACAACTATAGTCACTGCTGCTCAAAAGTAACTCAGAACACAAATAAGAATGACCTACGGATAGGTCCTACCACAATGGACAGCGTTGGTGGCTGCCAAGGACCGATGTCCTAGTGGACCATCCCGCCTGAAGTCAGCATTCTGATCCATTGATTGGGGAAAGTTATCATTGGCTGCTGTTCTTTCTCTTTTTTAAATTTATTTTTATTGTTGAGGGTATCACAGATGACTCCCTTTCCCCCTCTTTGCTCTACTCTGCCCGGCTCCTGCCCCACCCCAGACCTTCACCACACTATTATCTGTGTCCATGGGCTATGCTATACGTTCAATGTAGCCTTCCTTACTCTATTTTCTTTAGAGGTAGGAATGAAGGAAAGACAGGAAGCAGGTAGGGGAGGAGGGGAGGGAATAAGTGAAAAGAAGAGAAAAGCACTTCCTATGGCTCTCCCCACACACTCTGGAGAGGAAGCAGAAACTAGGTATCCTCAGCATCATTCCAACTAGTAGAGGGCAGGCGGGCTGGGCACCTGTTAATGAGAAACGTTGCAGCCACTCCCAGTGGACATGGGCCACCCTTGGCTTCCTTCTCTCACAGCCTGCTGGCCAAGGGTCCCCAGGACTGCACACCCCCACAGAAGTCTGGTCTAAATGACAAACGCCTATGGCATTTTATGTGGAACCTTTTTTGGAAGTGTCCTCCATCTGGCCAGTCAATTCATTTGATGACTCTGAGCCCTGGGTCCAGGTTCCTGCCAAGAGTGAGAACCAATTTATATTATGATATATGCCTAATGTTTTTCACAAAATTACATGTTGCACCCATTAAATTTAGTACTTCTAAAGGGCTTTGCACTCCGGTAAAACAGTACATGGCCAAGTTGCTTCCAGCATGTCTTTGTACTAATGAATGGAAAAGCAAATTATGGGAAAGGATTCATGTTCGTGAGAGGTAAAGAACTATGTGAACACAAAGAAGTAGTATTATTTGCTTATTTAAAACAGATCATTCTTCTTTTTGTAAATTAAAATTTTTTGCTTTGGATAAAAAGAAAGCACAATTGTCTGTAATTTACCATCAATTTAATCAGTGATAAATTTCCAATACCAAAGAACACATTCTGCGAGTGAGCACCACAGAAATGATGCCCACAAAACAGAACTTGCCAGCTAGCGAACTTTTCCTTCGTATATCTGACTTTGAATCTGAGTGAAGAACGTGTGTGGAGATGCAGCGCACATAAGATCTGACTGTAAAGGAATCCTGTCACACCTGCAGGCAGGTGATAGCAGGCTGACACCCAGTTTGAACAGAGAAAAAAATGACACCTTCTTTCCAATGGGCCGACTGCGGCCAGCAAGGCTGCAGGTTGAGTGGGGTGACATCTGATGAACACCTGCTGGGAAGGGTCAGTGTGGCCAGTCTGGTGTCTCAGACAAGAGATGAGCCCAACATTTGAGTAAGAAAACTGCATATTGGATCCTGTTTGTTGCAGTTTGGCAACATTATGCTTTTCATCAGAACTGGAGGAGCATAGTTGGGGTATCAGACCCCAAACCTAGAGACCCTTGCTTCACAATTTCCTGGCCAGAGTGCCCCACTCTGCAGAATTCCTTTTTTGCTGATACTTTATCAGGATGGTAACTTACAGAGAAACAAGACACTTTAATTTATTTTGTCAAAACAACAAATAAAGATTTGGAAGCATGCCTAACTGGAAAGAACAAAGACACCCAGGAGCAGTGGCATTGGAGGTGGGGACAGAGAGGAAAAGAAAACAGGTTTGAGGCAAACCACCAATTTTGCCAATGAAGTGTGTGCACAAGCCCATAGATCAGTTAATTTTAAAGTCCTCGTTATTGATTTTGGCTGTCAGAGTGGACCCACCCAGTCTGTGAGCCAACAAGATGTGTGGTTTCTATGTCTCATTAATGGGCGAGAGACTTCCACACTCCAACTCAACACCATGTCCAAGCCTTGCCATGAACCACACAAAGAGCCATGCTAAGTCCTCATCACAAGTACAGGGGTCAGTAGACACAGTGTGGAAGAAATTGTTGATCTGAGAATATGCAGTTGTCTACTGTATTAATTTGTTCAGGCTGCCATAACCAACTACCCTAGATCAGGCAGCTTAAACGAAAGGTTGATTTCCTCATGGGCTTGAAGTCCAAGATCAAGGTGTCAGCAGGGTTGGTTTCTCCTGAGGTCTCTCTTCTTTGTTGTGTAGATGACTGTCTTCTCCCTGTGTCCTCACAGGGTCTTTCTTCTGTATATGTCCCTGTCCTAAACCCCTCTTCTTTTCAGGACACCAATCAAAATGGACTAGTGCTCAGTCTTATGACCTCATTTTACCTTAATCACCTTTCTGAAGACCCTGTCTCAAAATATAGTCACATTCTGAAGTACTAGGAGGCAGGACTTCAACATAGGAATTTGGAGGGGGGAACACAATTCCACTCCAAACATCTGTATGAGGTAGAAAACTGTCCTTAGATCTCCCACTTGTCTTACTATACCTGGATGTAGGGAAATCTAAACTAAAGCTAAGTAGAACTGTTGACTAACCAATATGGCTGTGTGTTTAAGGGGAAGGTGGTAAACTCTCACAAAATGCCATGTGGTTGGGGTCAGGAGTGGTTTCTACTAGAAGCAAGGAGAGTCAGGAAAATGTCAGAGGGAGCAAAGGGAGTCTCCTGAATCAGGGACTGAAGGGAGAGGCTAGCTAGCATGAGGGAGGATCCAGCAGGTGAGGAGTAATCAGGCAAAGGTGAGTGGATTTGGAGATCTCTTTGTGGCCCACCCAAGTCTGGATAACAATATAGGTTTCTCCAAAGCTTTTCTTAGCAGAGCAGTCAGTGCTGGTTGAGTGTGAACCTAAACCTAGACTAATCAAAGGTGAGACACAGAGGGGGCTCATCAGCCCAAGAAGTGGCCATTGTCATTTTCATTCTGAAGAACAGAAGAAACTCCCCATGTTGTGTGTGTGCAACTGAAGTCCAGGAAGATGAAGTGGGGAGTGCTACCCAGCTGACTATCTGTCATGCCGCCTTTGAGTTTTCCTCACTCAGGAGACACCCCATGACTCAGTCGTGATCAGAAAGTGAATGGCCATGGTCAGGCCTCCGGGCAACCAGAAGATAGTTTTAGGAGCCTGTCAGGAAATCCTGTGGCCCCAGGCCCAGGGTGACTTTTTATTTCCAAGCCTGCTATTGATTTTGGTATGAAGAAATAATTTGCTATTGTTGCTTAAGGTGTCATGGAGGGGGGAAAAAAACCCACCCATGTTTCATTTGCTAAGAGATCACGGTTGGGATTTGCTTTTGATTACAGGGTTGCCGAGTGACGAGATGGAGGTGTTTACTACTTAAAGGTACTACCATCTTTATGAGACATGGCACACTAATCGAAAACACAAGTAAACTGAAAATTAAATTTAAAAGCCTATAATTTAGTATCTTCCTGGGCAGGAGTGATGGCTTTCATTTGCGCGGGACTAGAGCTGCTCAGGGTCAGTGTGACGGGCGTGTGCGGGCCTCTTCCCAGGGCTGATGGAGCTGATTAATCTCTTGGAACCAAGCTTTGTCTTCTCCAGCTCACTGAACAACTTCATTTCAGCTGATGAGTTCAACCAGGGGTCAGAACAATCCTCATTTCTGACAATCCCACGAAAAGAGAATTAATTTTATGAGTTAGTGCTGTGGCGCTTAAAACGAAGCTGCAAAGAGAAGTTAACATAAGCAGCAGAGAGAAAATCGGAGTGCAAACGCTCCCCTGGATTCAGATGTGGGCTCTGCTAAACGAGGCAAGGGGATGGGGGATGAGAAGCTCCAGGGGATCAGAAGCATGTCAATGGACTGCTCCCTTCTATCAATACCAGAAACATTTCATTGAACTTTTGTGCTTAGAATTAACGTAAAAAAAATGCACAAAAGGACCAGAAAAGGACACCTTGGAAGGATTAAATTATTGTGACCTTAGTATTTAAAAATAACTTGGAAAAAGCAAAGCCATCACATCAGATATTGGTCAAATATTACAACAATTGTGATTGCAACAAAATCGATTTTATAAATTCATACAGACACTTCTGGCATACTCATGAGATATGATCTCATAGTCACAAGTGTGTGTGAAACTCATTATGGGCTGCCTTGTGTTCCTCCATGCCTATGTTGAAGTCTAACCCCAGTACAGTGGTCGGCAAACTCATTAGTCCACAGAGCGGCAAACCGCGGCTCGCAAGCCGCATGTGGCTCGAGAGCCGTAGTTTGCGAACCACTGTCCTAATACCTTAAAATGTGACTGTACTTGAAGACAGGGTCCTTAAAGAGCTGACTAAATTAAAATGAGGTCATAAGGCTGGGCTCTAATCCTATATGCTTGATGTCCTTATAAAAAGAGAGGAGATTAGGACACAGACAGGCACAGAGGGAAGACCATATGTGGACACAGGAAGAAGACAGCCATCTGCAAGCCTAGGACAAGGCTCTCAGAAGAAATCAATGCTGCCAACACCTTGACTTTGGACTTCCAGCCTCCAGAATTGAGAGAAAATAAATGTTTATTGTTTAAGCTGCCCAGTCTGTAGTATTATATGTCAGCCCAAGAAAACACATGCAGGCTTCTTAATTATAAACAAGTGCCCGGATATTGCAAACTCTTATTTCAGAAATCTTCCTCTCTAGGGGTGCCAGCTTCCATCATGAGTAACCAGTAAGGAGTGCATTCTTATGTGCTGGCTAACAAGCTGAGGGGTTAAAGGATTCCTTCAAAGCATGGTCTGGAGTTCAATTGAAGGTGCTTTACTTCTAAGTTAGGACACCCCACTTACCTGCTCATTCCTAACTCTGCTCACCTGCTAGTGCCCCTAAATCACCCGCCCTCACAATCCACTCCCAGGACTCCCAGGGCTGAATAGCACCCGCTGGGCATTAGACTCCCAAATGAGATAAGGCCACCAACCTAGTGATGCCAGTCCAGGTCTGTGACCCAGTGTCCTGACTCCCTTCCCAGACCCGATTCTTCCATCACCACAATGGGCAGAAGCCTGACTAAATGTCAGGGCAGGCACAGAAGGAATGCAGACAGTAGGTGTGAATTGTCAGTAGCCTTTCAAGACAGGTGCAGTGCAGGGGGGGGGGGGGGGGGGGGGCGGCGGGTCGGGCCCTTCTCAGCCTTCCAGCCTGCACGGGAGAAGAACTTTTCTCCCCCCAAAACTCCAACTCAAAGCTGACTCTTGACAGCGGAACACTCACTCCCTATGTGAGAAGGGTCGCAGCAGCTTACCCAGAAGCCAGGCATGGCAGGTGGCTGGTGGAGGCATAGAGGACAGTCTATGACCCTGTCACTGGGAGCAGGGCAACCTCCTGAGGACACGGAGCCTGCCTCTACTCACCTGTGCAGGTAACACAGACCCACCATATGAGTATGTCTGGCCAACCCAAAGTGGGAAGCAGCACCATTTGAAAAAAGCTGAGGGTTCCGGGTAAGAGTTTTTTCTGATTAGAACATTGCTAGGGAGCTCTTACATAGTCGGTGGAGATGTTGAGTTTAAAATAATGCGCATGGCTTGTTAGAATGAATGACCCTGCATAAAGAGCTATCTTGGGGTATCTGCTACATTTGTTTTGTCATCAAAGGAACAACTTCAACCTTAAGTGGATGAACCACAAGGAAACTTGTCTCAGGCACCAAGTGCAGAGGCAGAGGTGAGCCCAGGTCTTGTTGGTCTGAGTACAGGATGGCAGCCAGTTCATCATGCAAGCTGAGTGGGACCAAGGGGCTCACTTCTCTGTCCTGAAGGTGAGGCCGCCCTGCATCTACTTGGCCCATGATAGCCTAGCCTTCCCATCCCTCAGGCATGAGTAGCAAGGCTGAAGGGATGGTGATGATTGACCTATTATCTGTGGTGAAATCAGCACAGATGGTGATTGCAAGCATGAAACAGAGGTTGGGTCGTGGGATTGCCATTCCAGAAAACTAGAATCACAGGGCAGAAATAGCCTGGGTCCAAGGAACATACTGTGTGTGCATACATATATATGTATGTGTGCAAAGTGGGTATATGTATGTGTGCAAAGTGGGTATGCATGTGTGCATACTTTTGTGAGCACATGGATGCATGATCTCTGACTCACAGCTTCATTGGGATGCAGCTGTAGCTTATGGATCCAATATAGTAGATATTTGAAAAGGTGACATAAACATTATAAAACCACCCATATTTATGTTTCCATCCATCTTTTCCTCGAAGGTTTTAACCTTGTGTTTCGTGCACGAAGTGGGTGGAAATGTCTTACATTTAGATTTAGCTACCAAATCTGAAAATAAGCTTTGGGAAGCTGAGACCCAGAAACACACTCTGAATTCTATGTTCTGCAATACACTGCTACTGGATATTAGCTCTCCAAGATCTGCTAAGATAATTTCATTTTGACACTCTCTAATTTACAGCGTCACCACAGCCATCCAAGTGGTCCCACGCAGGCATGGAGATACAAAAACAGGGAGCACAGCACAATGATGTGGCAAGTGTCTGAGTGATACTAGAGCCCATCTCCTTCCGACAGGGTGGGTAGAAGCCGCCAGCTCCTGGAGGGGTGGCACTCACTCTAAGATGCCTGTGCACAGCACAGCAGGTCTTTCCCCTCTTCCCTCCTTTCAGTTCTGAACCAATGACACTTGCTGAGGGTCCCAGATCCACTGAGATGTGCAAGGACCAACTGATGTGGTTAGAAAGGTCGCACAAAGCTTTCTCCATGAAGGGAAAGCATGCACTGGCCACTTTCCAACTCAGTTAATTGCATTCCAGTGTGCCACCCGACCTCACTCAGCCTCAATGGGACAGTGTGTCCCGTACTCTATTAAGTAGCTTAAACAGTCCCCTCACACCCCAAAAATGGTTTGATTTCAAGACAGGGTAACATGATTCTTCCAAAGCATATTTCTGCATTGCTGTCCAAGGAATTTGGGGAGACGGGAATAATACAGAACAAAGGCCCCAAGGTTCTCCAAAAGAAAAAGAAAAAAGAATGAAAAAGAAGTACAATTTCCACAGAAAAAAAGTAACCAGTTGCTCTTGAATGTTGAGGGTCAACTGAGGAAGTTAGGCTAAATCTGTGAACCCCAAATCCAGATAAATTATATAGGTATGAAAGAAACAGGGTTAGGGGAAAACAAATTGTAACCAGCACAGAACTGTGACTTGCTGGGGGTGTCAGCAGCCCACTGCCTGTCCATACATACAGCATTACCACAGGAAAAAGTGTTCTGCTTGCTGGTGATCAAAGAAGCTACTCAAATCCTGATCAGTTGAGGAGTGTTGGAGACAATGATGCCAGTTCTCTTTGCTGACCTCTTTTTCATTCATACCAGCTCCTACTTCCTCCGTTCCTTCCATAAGGGACTTGTGTTCTAAGGTCTGACTCAGTTGTTCCTTTTCATGCTCTTCTTAAAAGAGAGGGGACAGCCGTCTTGGCTGCTATGGCTCAGTTGGTTGGGCATTGTCCCATGCACTGCAGGGTTGGTGGTTCAATTCCCACTCAGGGCACATGTCTGGGTTGCAGGCTCAATCCCCTGTAGGGAATGTGCAGGAGGCAGCCAATAAATGTTTCACTCTCACATTGATGCTTCTTTCTTTCTTCCTCTCCTTTCCTCCCTCTTTAAAAATCAATAAACAATAATCTTAAAAAAAAGGGGAGGGGGGCAACCTCAACACAGACAGTGCTCAAGGGCCATGTGCACAATGAGCTCCTAGCATAACCTGTCACAGATGTGGAAACTGAGGCCTGGTGATTTAGAAGCTTCTCTCATGTGGCAGGTTCAAGATCAAGGAATCTCATTCCAGAATTCGTGTCATTGGCCACTAAACAATAGTTTTCTGCCCTGAAAAATGACATTCATTCTTTTAGCTAAAATAGCCATAAGTGTACCTTGATCTTCATTCTCTTTTTATGGGTAGTTTCAAGTCTCAGATATATCCAATGTGTACATTCTTTAATACTTCTGCAGTGCTGGGGGAATAAGGACACACAAGCACTTATACACAACACATACATTCATGCATACTCATACGAACACCACATACACACTCATTCACACTCACATGCACACTGTATAATCACACACACACAACCCCCACATCACACACCAGAGCAACCCAGCATCCCGTGGGTACAAAACATCACGGCACTAGGTTGCCATGTGCCAGCAGGCTGGCCAGAGCAAACACTGCCACTGCCATCAAGGGGATGTGTATAAACTACTGGGGTGCAGAAGGTGTGTCTGGATCCTTCCCAGTGTGTTATGTGCACGTAAATCAAGGCCTGATCACCAGCAACTCTCATCCGTCACTAACTGGCTCATGGAACTCCATGGGGAGACAGGAAAGGATTAGTTTACTTTGTTCCCTGCACTCAGAAATCAAGACATTACAATTTCTTGAGAGAGACTCACTAATTAGTGGTTTTCCCTCTTCACTTTCTTCCTGTTGGTCTTAATTAGCGAGCTCTCTGGAGCAGTCACATTTGTCTCTGGAGAGACTGGCTGTGGGAAGACGAGGGAACTTGTGCCGTATCTGCCCTCCTTTTGGACAGGTCTACACCCCGTATAGAGGAGCCAGGGCACCCCTCCTCTGCCTGGGCTCCGGCTGAGTGTCCTTCCACCTTTGGCTTTGGGTCAACTCCTGGGGCAGACTATCCTGTATCCCTGTACCTAGGATCCAAGGTCACCCTCTCATTCTCTCCCAGCCTTTGGGGGAGATGGTTGCCTCCCTTGTGCATCAGAGCCCAGCACTGGAAGTTCTAATCTCCTTCTCTAGACTGGAAACATCCAGAGAGCAGGCCCATGGGCTCATGTCCGCTCCCCCAGGTCCCGCAGAGCAACGGAACACTGAAGAGTGACTATGAATTGAAATCTGGCTCCTCATGAGTAGGAGGGCCTGCGGAGACCAGATCATGCCTCCCAACCCCAGTTGGCTAGTTGGCCCATTCCTCTTGCTGGCCAGGCCCACTCTTCTGGGAGGACAGATGAGGGCAGGACAGTGCTATGAGACCCTGGTCAACTGCACAAATCAAAGGCGACACTCATCATCAATATTAGGAAGGTGTGACCTCAGCAAGTTACTCAATTGCTTGTTGCCTCAGTTTCCTCATCTGTAAAATAAGGCCAATACTAGTACCTTGGGGCAGTGAGGGTACCATAGAATACTACCTAAGAAACACTAAAATGGCAAGGGCACTGAGGATGTGTGTTGAACTCCCAGCTCTTGGTGGCATTGCTCATAGGCTCTGCCTGTCCAGGTGCCTCTCAGTTCTGCAGTGAACCACCTGAGCCCATGCCTGGCATCACCAGTGGCATTTCTGTTCTCTCCCTCTGCAGGTGAGGTAAAGGATGGGCCACCTACCCAGGTCTTGGAGCACAGCCCCCACTCAGGAAAATCCTGAGAAAGTTCTCACTAATGGCACCTTCATGAATTTTTCAAAAAGCGAAGTGTTGCCGGAGATAATGTCCCTTCCTACAGTTTTTGGAGTAACAATGTGCTCTTCCTTTTCACAAACTGTTCATAGTCAATATTCTTTTAAAATAATGTCTTTGCTTACCAAAATAAAAGGATGTCCGTGCCATTTGGGATGCACTGTTAATTTTTTAATGGAATGTAATCCCAAGGTTTCTCCTATGGAGACGGTCTTTCAAAATGAGCTTTTGATAATTGACAGAGAAAGAGAGGGTGAAGCAAGGGAACTTTTGTAATGGTGGTTGTTTTGGTTTTTTAAGACTAAAGGAGCCTGAGTGTGGACTCATGCTGAGTTAGTTGGGGGCTTGGAGATAAGGAAAAGGGGATTACTGATGAAACCTTTCGAGAACCGACTGGACAAATAGGTTTAGATACAGAAAGATCCACCTTCCAACACACTATAATGTGGAGCAAAATAAATTATAAGCCTTTTTTTTTTACTCTCACTGGATCCACCTCCCTAAGTGAATACATACCAGGCCTGAGCCTGGGGCCATTTCTGCCAGTGGGTGACAGTCAAATTATTCTAGCCCTAGGCACATTTTATTTACATAATTGCTCTTTGGGCAAATTCCTCCACTTTTCCAAAGAAACACTGACTCTTGCACTGACATCATCCTCAAACTCCACTTCCATTCCATGGTTTCTATCCTTGAAAAATGATTTATAGGCTTTGATCTATAAGAAATCATTACCCACTGATTTAGATAATGAAATCATATAAACTACAGTGAGAGGCTCTATGATTCTTACACATCTCCTGCTGTCTCTAACATCATTTAATGATTTTTTGATTTTTGTAGTTAAAAAAAAAACTGTAAGTTTGAAACAGCACAGACATCAGTGTTAGAAAGCAAAGAGGCATTTTATCTTATTTTCTGTATGGTACTGAAGCAAATTTAAAAAGAGGGAAATCTTCAAAGCCAGCCTGCAATCATTGCATGTTTTAATGAGAATAAGGCTGCTTTGTCAAAGCCCATCCTGTTTTCCAAATTGGTCTATCAACTTCTGGTTCATGGACCCAATCTGATTGTCTTTGGAGAAACCTAACTCATCTATCAATTCCTCTATCTTCCTATAATCAGAATATATGTAAATAATGCTGAGAACTGGACTGTAGGAGGAGAAAAAAATAACCATTAAATATCCTTGGCATTATATAATACTGCATATTTGACAAGTTAACATGTTTCTTAAATTTTTAACATTTTTTCTAATACAATCATGTGCCATATAATGACATTTCTGTCAATGACAGAACACCAATGGTGATCACATAAGATTAAAATGGAGCTGAAAAATTCCTATCACCTAGTGATGTGATAACTGTCCTAATATAGCCAATGCATTCCTCAAGTATTTGTGGTGATGCTGGTATAAACATCTACTGATCATATAAACATATAGCACATAAAATTATGTACAGTACATAACCCTTGATAATGATACTAAATGACTATATTATTGGTTTGTGTATTTATCACACTATACTTTTTATTATTATTAGAGTGTTCTCTTTCACCTAATAACAAAAGGTTTGCTGTAAGAGCGCCTGATACATCTTGTGTTTACTGAGTCTCTCAATTGCATCATTTTCTCTTTTGCTTGATTTAATCTTGTGTTGTTTTGTACAGTAACATGCTGTACAGGTTTGTAGTCTAGGAGCAATAGGCAGTACTATAGAGCCCAGTGTATACTGAGCTGTTCCATCCAGGTAAGTGCACTATGTGATGTTTGCACAACAAAATCGCCTAATGACACATTTCTCAGAACGTATCCCCATCTGTATGCAACACATGATTTTAAAAGTAACTCTGGCTTATTATAAAAAGTCAAATAATTCTGGCATGTACAGGAAGAAAGTAAAAAATACCCATTAAACTGTTGGGGGGAAAAGTTTTTTCCTCTACCCCTTTAGGTTCTGTAACTTAAGGGAAGCCTGTGAATTTAACTGACAAAAGATTAATAGGAAAAAAGGAATACTAACGTATTAATATTTAATGCACATGGGGGTTCACAGAAAAAAAAATTCAAACTCAAAGAAGTAGTTAGACTCAGGGACTTATACACCATTTAACAAAGAAAAGAGGTTTGAGATTTCAAGAGATAGTAAATGATGAGAAAATGATCATAAAATATTTGGGGCTTCTAGTGGGAGATAAGGATTATTTAAATAATGTTGTTCCTGCTCCCACCTCATGCAGACTGTCTTCAGGGGTTGCTCTCCTCTTCCTGTGTGATGCAGAAGGACCCCTGCACAAAGGGACATGAGTGTCCTGCTTTTAGGCAGGAACAGAGAGAAAAGAGAATTCTTTTTGCTTCTGTTGATTCTCAAATTGATCTTCAACTAAAAAAACCAACAACAACAAAAAACAAAATAACAACGCTTGTGCCAAAGTGGCATATTTTTGGGTGACATATTCTGATTCATTTCAATCCCAATTTCAATAGAGAACTTCCTCAAATACCTCTTAAAACCAGCATTACTGCAGAGATAGTTTTCTAATAGTCTGGGATGAAAGCATTCTTCTTTTTTGTAGAGTATATAATTCAGTTGTTGCTGGTTAACAAATGACTCAACAAACTTAAAGGTTTAAACAACAGATGTGTATTATTTTCCTTTGGGTCAGCCAAGCTGTTCTTCTTCCAGGCCTGGCCAAGCTCTGTGAATATGCCAAGGTGCCTCTGCTTGCAAATCTGGGTGTTCCAGAGAGTGTAAGCTGGGAGGTCAGCCCTGCTTCATAAACATCTTACCATCCAATAGACTATCCCAGGAATTTTCACAGAGGAGCCATGGGGTTCTGCCAAGCAACCAGAGAGACTAAGCCCCAACCTACAGGCTCATTACAAGCTTCTGCCTGAATCACTTTTGCTCTTGTCCCATTGATCCAGGCA
This sequence comes from Corynorhinus townsendii, assembly GCA_026230045.1. Classification (NCBI taxonomy): domain Eukaryota; kingdom Metazoa; phylum Chordata; class Mammalia; order Chiroptera; family Vespertilionidae; genus Corynorhinus; species Corynorhinus townsendii. The sequence goes on from JAPDVU010000012.1 coordinate 1,524,280, forward strand.
AGCCCCAAGCCAAAATTATTGTGGGCAGGGACTGAGCAAGTTTACTTTCTCCTCCCTTTTGTACTATTTTGTATTATATTTTATTTTATGGCTATACTAGAGGCCCAGTGCAAGAAATTCATGCACGGGTAGGGTTCCTAGGCCTGGCTGGTGATCAGGGCTGATCAGGTTCCCCACCTCCCGGCCTCCCTGCCTCCTCTTTCCCTCACTCCCTCAGCACCCTACCGCCACCGCTAGTTGCCCGCCATGTTCTGCGCTGCACCCTGGTGGTCAACACACGTCATAGCAAGCGATCGAACTCCTGGTCTCTTGGTCAAACTCCCAAGGGGACACTTTGCATATTAGCCTTTTATTATATAGGATATGTTACAAATTCCTCAAATTATCATTATTTGTTTTTGCTTTACACAGTCAATATTATTCTATACTAGAGGCCCAGTGAGTGATTGAAATTACGCGAGAGGGGCCCTACCTCCCGCTGTGTGAGGAGGCACCCCGTGGGCTGCCATGGGAGTCAGGCCGGACTAGTGCCATGGGCAGCCGGGACCATGTCTGACTTCCGCCCCAGGCTCCCCTTGCCCCCCTGCCTGTGTCCGCTCCGGGGCTGCCCTAGCCAGCGCGGCAGCTTGGCCAGCCCCAGGCCCTCCCGGCTCCCCTGCCTGTGTCCGCTTTGGGCCACAGGAGCCACTGTGTCAGCTTGGGCAGGCCCCCATCTCTGTCTCCGTCTCCCCTCCAGACCTCATCTGCGTCCACAACCTCCTCCTGTCTGGTTGTGACCCGTTACGGCGTCCTGGCCTAATTTGCATATTAGCGCTCTCTCTCTCTCTCTCTCTCTCTCTCTCTCTCTCTCTCTCTATATATATATATATATATATATATAAGTTTACTCACATATTTACCTTTTCAGGTGCTCATCAACCTTTTCTGAAGTTGCTTGCTTCCATGTAGCATCAATATTTTTAGCATGAAGAACATTCTGTAATGCTTGTTGTGGCGCAAGTTTGCTGTAAATAAATTTTAAATTGACAGATTTTCCCAACTCTTTAAGTATCTACTATTTTATGGATTCCATAATTTTTGTTTAAAAGTCAGCTATAAGTATAAATTTTGCTTCTTTGTATGCAATGTTTCTCTTGTCTCTAGCTTCCTTAAAACATCTTCTTTATTTTTGTTTTTTAGGAATTTTACTAATGTGCCTAAGTGTGTGTGTCTTTTTTAATTTGTGTGTGTATTTTTTTTTTTATTGTTGTTGTTGAGTTCATTGAGCTTCTAGAATCAGTGGATAATGTCTTCCTTTATCCATTTTGTAAAATACCTGGTCATTATTTCTTTGAGTATTGCTTTTGCCTATTCCTTCTCCTTTTCTTATGGACTCCAACTGTATTTATGTGAGATGGTTTGACTATAGCCTATGTGTGTATTTCTATCATCTTCTCTATATCCATCTCCATCTCTTTCTTTTTATCTATCTCTCTATCTATCTATCTGTCTATCACTATCTATCTCTCAGACAGGTCCTACTAACCTGTCTTTAAATTCACTAATCCTTTCTTCTGTTGTGTCCAGTCTCCTATGCGTGTTGATTGGCAGAATATGTCACACACCTTTGTCTTATTTGCAAAAGAATTTGGACAAGCAATCTGGCATAAAATACAATATACAGAAACCACAGGAAAAAAGTTCATATGTTAGGTGGCAAAAATTAATTATAGATATCCATTATATTTAATATAGTATGCTTTTCTGAGGACTATTTACCATACTCTGCAGTTTTTAGTTCTATTTAGTCTAGATTATTTTTCTTAGTTTGTTTATAACAGGACTTTAGTTTCTACTAATATCTTTATTTCTCTTTAATTTATTCTCAGAACTCTGCAAATTCACCTTTTTCCCCCCTCTATGATCATATAGCATTCCTTTTGAATAAATGTTTATTACTTGAGCTCCCTTTTTGGTAGCTGATATTGTCTGCAATTTTTTTGAGACTGTGGTGAACCAGTTGTCTGAACTCTTTAGATATTTTTCCATAGATGTTGTTCATCTACTTTTTGTTTATATTACTTTCCTTTTTAAGTTCCTTGGCCTTTGGGCCAGGGCCCTTTTTGGTTTCTCTGTGATCATTACTCATGTTTATGGTGCCAGATCTCTGCTAGAAAGACCCTAGGGAGAGGCAAGTGGAAATTACTTGGAAAATATGTAGTTATTAATGGGACTTGAAGTCTCAAAAAATCTTGAAACATTCTGATAACTATTTTATCTGAGGAATGCATGCCCTTTGGTTTCCAGATGTTCCCTGCATAAGCTCTATATAGTGCCATTGGGCCCTTGCTGCCTTGTCTGGCCTCCTTGCTACGCCCCCAGAGTCAACTCTTCTGCAAGGAACCCACGTTGGCCATGATGGAAATGCTCGTCAGCATAATTTTCTCTTCAGCTTCCTCTCCCCTGACATAATTTGATATTGAACTGGGTTTGCTCTTCTGTGGTCCAACCACTGCCCTAGATCTCATTGCACTTGAAAAACATTTTGGCTATGGTTGTCACATATGTATCATTTTTGAGGATTTGGCACATTTTCACACATTTGGCACATGGTCTTCCTGGTTTGTAGTTGGTAGTTATGGAAATTCCTCTGTTTAATTGAAGATGGCATTTCTCTCTTTTAAAAAACATTTTTTCCCTTTGTTTTGCTTCTCATGGGCTTTGATGGAGGGAACTGGCAGTCAGGAAGCCCTTACTTCCAGTTTTGCTGCTACAAATTCAACACTGTTCAACACCAGTTCTTAATACCATACACAAGCCACTCCAGCAAAGTTCAAGGAGACAACTTTCTATTCTTACTGCTTCCTGGGAGAGATATCAAAATACAGGTATACAAATTTACATGTATATTCACACTCACACACTTACTTAAGCTCATACACACATACATAGTATACTCACACACACACACATGCTCATACACACACACACACATACACACACATACACACACACACACACTACTGCAGAGTAAAGGAGAAAAGGACAAGCAGGGACCAGTGGCTCTGGCTTGGACTCCTGGTAAGACCTCTGACAAGTTCAGGAACATGTCTGTGTGTCAGTCTCTTCATCTGTAAACTGTGAGTGGTGCACTCCTAACCCAGCTCCTCCCAGGGCTGGTGGATGGGTGGGATGAGCAAACCTCGGCCCAAGTTGCCGTCGTTGTTGGCTGCAATCTGCCCGCTAGTGTCGCTGCTCACAGAACCAGACCAATGAACTTATTTGCTTTTGCTTCTTGCAAAATGCTTCTCTGAAACTGGTTCAGATTCCCCCTTATTCTGGAACACTGACTCATGGTTTTTATTCGGCAGAGCCCCACTAAACAAGCACAAATGTCTCCTGACTTCTACCCATCAACCCCATTTTAGCTCTTCAGGGCTCACAGAAGCAAGACTGATTGGTCAAAACAAACCATAGGATCAGGGTCTCTAAAGGCTGCTTACCTGAACAGAAGGCTCCTGCTCAAACCACAGCAGCACTCTGAGAAGGCTGCCTCTGAGCTCATGTGGAGTCACCGGGGTCACACTGGTCTGAGATCTCTCAGCCGCTTTGCCCACCATCCCAGTAATTAAGTTATAATTTCATGGCTCTGGTGGAAGGACCAGAATATGGGCACAGACTCCAGAACAGACTCCAGAACAGGTGTCTTCTTCAGCGCGGCGACAAACTGCCAACAGTCAGGGTTGACAATGGCATTCAGGGAGGAGGAACCTGGATGATGAATGGGGTTTCTGCTCAACTTTTTCAGGATCTGTGACTCAGTGACCTTGAGGAGAAATGGGGGAGGGGAAAGGCAATAAAATGGAATCACCAGCTTCTTAGCTCCACATTCAATTTGTCAAAGAACTTAAATTGTCCTTCAGTAGACACACAATCTACATTTTACCAAGAACATTTACATATTTCATGTCATTGCGATTTTGTATTTATCATTTACAGTAATTTCAAAGACAAAAATACAATAATGCTTTATCGATTCTATTTTATTGCTACAGGTTAAAATACAAAAACAATAAATCAGTTACTTATTGAGGATAATAAGTATTGAGTATATTTTTACACTGATAAAGAGTATGGTTAAGGAACACATGTAATGCAAAAATTTCAGTGGTATTAATTGCAAAAAGGCTTATTGCTCTGAATAAAAACATATAATATTAAGAATTCCATCAGCCATTTATATTATCTTAATACTGTTGCCGATCCTTTCGTTATACCAGTAAAATCCAAAATAAGCAATTTTATCCTTAGGACATTTTTATATTAAATTTTTAAATTTTTTATTTACTTTTTTTTTAGTTTTATTATTGGCACTATTACAGATGTCCCCATTTCCCCCCTCTTTGCTCCCTTCCATCCAGGCCCAATTCCTTCCCTCTGCCCATCACTACACTCTTGTCTGTGTCCATGGATTATGTATATATGCTCTTTGGCTAATCCCTTCACCTCTTTTCATCCATATATTAACTTATTTTAATAAAAAAAAACTACAACATGCATTCTGTGTGGCCCTTGTGTCCCCACCGCTAACTGCTAAATGTCTTTTTGCTCTGGGCAGCACCATGTGGCCAGGTTTGATGAGGGTGTGGACCCAGTGTTTCTTCCAGATGTTCTCCCAAAGGAAAGAACAGAGGAGACTGCATGGAAATGCTGCATCTCACCTTATCACTGCAGGACCTGCGTGTAGCCTGTGGGAGAAGCAACAGGTAGCAGGTCCAAAAGCAACATCCAGGCTCCAGGTGATCCTTTCTCCTGGGTGGAGCTAAGTAGACCATGTTGAACCCCATTTCTACTGGTTGCTATATTTTTGTGCAGTTTTCCACAGGATTATCTCAGTACCATTAGGGAACACAGAGTGCCAAGTTTAGGGTCTGCTCCAGTGCCCTAGTGCTCAGGTTGGAATCCCAGCTTGGTCCTGCCAACCTTATATATGAATAAACTAGAGGCCCGATGCACGAAATTTGTGCAAGAGTAGGCTTTCCTTCCCCTGTCTACCGGCACCGGCTTCCCTCTGGCACCCAGGACCCGGGTTTCCCTCTCAGCCCCAGCTTTGTCTGGAAGTACATCCAGTCTCATGTAGGAAGTGCTCAAATAAATATTAATTATTATTTTCCAAATGAGAGCATAAAAACCTTCACCTGAATGGCTATATTGAGATAAGCTTTTGCATTCAAAGATGAGCAGGGATGATTTCTAAGGGAGTAAATGGCCAATGATGAAAATTCTCTATCTATGTTTAATGATATGAGGTGCATTTCTTAGCCTCTGTGAGGTTCTGCCACAGTGACAGGTGATCCTAACAGCACAGGGGTGGAGAGCAAACAGGTTTATTTCTTTCTCATAGTATATCAGTCCTGGGTTGACTGCCACTCTGCTCCACATCTCTCCTTCCTCTTGGGGTCCAGGAACAGCCCTTGCCCAGGACATGCCATCCTTGGTGTGTGAGGAATGAACACAGGGCTTCTGCCTAAAAATGGAGTAATTTCCACCAACATTTCATTGGTCAAAGCCAGTCACATGGCCACTCCTGCTGTGGGGGTACTATAGAGGTACAATCTCCTCACCAGAGTGGGCACCATGTAGCAGAGCAGGTGTCCTGGTGATGAATTCTAGAGAGATTTATTCTCGCTAATTCCCCATTAGCACCATAGTACCTATGGAGCTACCTTTTGTTTTACTTTTTTAAAAAATCTTTAATGTTGAGAGTATTACAGGTGTCCCCTTCCCCGCCCCCGCCCCTCCCCACCACTGCCTCCCTCCACCTGGTTCCTGCCACATCCCAGGTCTTCACCACCCTATTGTCTGTGTCCACAGGTAATGCATATTTTCTTTGGTTATCTCTCCCCCTACCATCCCCCTTTCCCTATAAGATTCATCAGTCTGTTTCATGTTTCCACGCCTCTGGTTCTATTTTGCTCATCAGTTAATTTTGTTCATTAGATTCCTTGTTCATTTACTTTGATTTTTAGATTCAATCATTGACAGATTTATTGCCATTTTATTGTTCGTATTTCTCCTCCTCCTCCTCCTCCTCCTCCTCCTCCTCCTCCTCCTTCTTTTTTTCTTCCTTTTCTTAAAGATTACCCTTCAACATTGCATGTAATACTGGTTTAGTGGTGATTAACTCCTTTAGCTTTTTCTTGTCTGTGAAGCTCTTTATCTGACCTTCAATTCTAAATGATAGCTTTGCTGGGTAGAGTAATCTTGGTTGTAGTTACTTGCTATTCATCACTTTGAATATTTCTTGCTCCTCCCTTCTGGCCTGCAAAGTTTCCATTGAGAAATCAGCTGATAATCATATGGGAGTTCCCTTTTCTCTTGCTGTTTTTAATAATCTCTCTTTGTCTTTAATATTTGGCATTTTAATTATGATGTGTGTTAATGTGGGCCTCTTTGGGTTCCTCTTGTTTGGGACTCTGGGAAAAGGGCCTCAAAATGCTTTAAGGATGCCTCCAGACCCAAGTTAGGAGTAGCTGGCTCCCTCCACCTCTTAGGGAGAAAAGCTTCCCACAGCACTGAGTAGATATTCATGTGCTATTATTTAATATGTATATACTTTGGAGCAGTGTGTCTGATAAATGGATCTAAAACCTGTCATGCCCTTATGGAATCGCATCCAACTAGTGTTCAGTTTGGTTTCATTTTTGTTTATTTTATTTCTACACATTGATCATGAATGACTGTCTTTACCTTCATGTGCACCCACATGGCAACAACAATAATAATAATCATGCCACTTGTGTAAACACTGTTGCCAGCACTGTCCATGTGCCTCATTTAACCCCCACTCTGGGAGCAAGGGAAAGAAGTCATGAACTGCTGAAGACCACATGCTTTGCTCGAGGTTTCACAACAGGTGAGCAGTGGCACCAGGGTTTGAACCCACTTCTGCTGAATCTAGACACCAGGAGCTGCATCTTCTCTGGAATTCACCTGGTGTGTCTCATGCCTGATGGATGAGCAGACCTGTGTCAGCTCCAGCTCACACATTGGAAATTCCAATGTACTTGTTGCTGCATAGACTTCAGTACCTGGGAGGAGAACTCATTTATTTTACAATGGGTGATTTTGAATCACTTCCATAAAATGTGGGGAATGGTTCGCAGAGGTCATAAAGTCCTGCCTCACATAGCAGCCCTGCAGCTCCCTGAGAACATCCCCGGGCTTTATCAATAGCAGCTCTGTGCTGGGCATGCAAAGGAAACCAGAAATCAAACAGAAAAGTGGATATTTAATTGCATCTTTAAAAGAAAACTTAATTGTTACTCAATTGTCCCTTTCTAATGACTTTCTAAAAGACAATTAAAAATATATACTTTCATGAATAAAAAAAGAGCCTATCGTGGGAGCACATTATAGTTCGTGTGTTCAAGAATAATTGAATCTCTGTCAATTATGATTTCAGTAAATTATAGGAAAGATCCATTCTTGGCCACATGAATGGGAGTTTATAGCTGGTATGGTCCGACACTGCACAATTACTTTATCTAATAAATTTATGATCTTAAAATAGGCTCTTACCAAAGCATTTTCCCCACTTAATTCATCACTTGGGTTGACCCATTTTCTGGGTGCTTGACTTAAGGATTCACGGGAAATATGAATAGAGAATGCAAGGGCACTTCTCCTCCCCTGGACTCCTTGCCAGCGCATCCCAACCTGTCCCTGCCTGATAGCATTCACATTGCCATCTGCCCACAGCATAGCATCGCTTTTTTCTCTGAGGGTCTGTGCTTGTAGAAATTTATTTTAAGAGTCCTTATCCATGCCCAAATCTTTGCACAACTCAAGATTTTCTAGAAACTGTGTAGTCATACATTGACGTTTAGGTCTGTAGTCTAGCTGAAGTCCACCATTGTTTATGGTGTTAAGAAATGAAACAGCTCTATTTTTCTTCCCATAGCTAGCCTTTCTTCCAGAACCATCTGCTAAATAACAAATTCATTCTCTATTAATTTTTTTGCCACTGTTTTCATATTTTAGTATGTGTGTATGCATTGGTCTACTTCTGAGCTCTCTACTCTGTTCCATTGCCCTCCCTGCTTAGTTTTACATCAATACACATTGTCTTTATTACCATTACTTTATTACTATGTATTTCTTAATGTCTGGGAGGGCAAGCCTGCTATCTTTTGTTTTACAAGGTTTACATAGATTGTCATGAATTTTATTATTCTATTAAATTTAAAATTTCCTGTAAATCAAACTAGAATGTTGATTGAGACTTTATTAATTTTTAGGTTAATTTTGAGGAAATTGACATCTTTAAATGCTAAGCTAGTCCAGCTAAGAGCATAGAAAGTCTCCCCCATTTATTCAGATCAGAGTGTATGGCCAATATTAGAACTTTAAATGTTTCTTTATAGCAGTATTGTATGTTCCTGCTAAAATTAATTCCAGATACTTTATAGTTTCTGAGGCTATTATGAATGATTTGTATTTTCTGAATGGCCATTGCTGGTTCAAAGATATGCATCTGGCAAACTTTCTGAACTCTTATTGGGTTTAATAGTTTATCTAATAAATCTGTTATTTTTTCTGGGTAAATGATTACAACATCTGTGAAAAAATTACACTAGTTTTTCTCTCTGTCTCCCAACACCAGAACTAAGGCAGTTATGACCATCTGCTACATGATCCTCATCACATCACTGAAACTGGCAGAGGCCCATTCCCTCAGCACCAACCATGCAGATGGGATCAGTCTTCACAATAGCCCTGTGAGGTAGATACAAGTCCTTCCATAGGATGACTAGGACTTATAGACATTTTTTTTTTTTACTAAAACAGTGCATCTGTCTAACCACTCTTCAAATACAGAAAGGTTCCCACTTGTCCTACATCTCCAACCCAACCCACCACCCTCAGCTCCTCACTGCCTCCCTTGAGGAGCCCCACCATTCCGTCATGCTCTGATTCATCTTGTTCCCACAGGGCTGAAAGTTTGAGACTCTCGCCGCCTTTGGAATGTCATACTTCTCATCAACTCACATCTCCACTGCACACATTCTAGACCTGTAATGCTTCTCTTAAAGTGAAACTGTCTTGTTCCCTGGGAGGTAAACCTGAAAGAAGATTCAGTGAGCACTGAATATTTTCTCTTTGTTTAGTGCCACATTCCTCCAAGAAACCCATAGGTCCAGTTATGGATTGGAGGGGGACTCTCCCATCACACTTAGTCCCAAGGCGGTGGGCAGCAACACAGAAGATGGTGCACAGAGCTCCAGTGGCAGCTTTTGGCCCTACAGCCATTTCCATTGCTCCTGCTTCCTCTATCACCATGCTCAAGGGTAAGCAGTAGCACCTGTAGCAAGTGTCAGAGTCCCTCACCCAGACACAAATGCTCAACTGTCCTTGAAAACCAGCGAGAAGGATGGAGAGAGGAGAATTTGTTCTGTGTCATCTGATTTTCCAGGCCAGGCCAGGCTCAAAACCCCAGCACAACCTAGTGATGTATCCTGCTGTCCATGTGTCTTAGCAAAACCTGAGAAAGCTCTAACCCCCTTAGACTTCCATTATCCTCCATGAACCTGTCAGGGCTGCTGGTACTAAATGAAGTGTCCTTATTTCCCTGTGAATTCACAGGGGGAATCTTTAGGAAATCGTGGATATTTCTTTTGTGAACTGGACACAAGAGCTTGTGACGTGACTCAGGCACCCCTCACACCTGCTGCTGGAAAGCTGGAGGAGTCTGACCTCATGATTAGGTAGCCACACTAGTGAGAAAAGGAAAGTGATCCCAGCATCTCATTCTCTCTGCTCTTCATATCGACAACATCCCAGCACTGGGGCTGCTAGTCACAGCAGGCCAACTCTTTGTCTGGAGGTTTGTCTATTTTTTCCCTAAACAATAGTCATGATGGGCTTATGTCACTCGAACCTTCAAACAACAGGATGTTAGACTCAAAAACCCCGATTTCTGAAGGACAGACAAAAGCAGCAAAAAATGGGAGGCAATTCCTGTTCTGCCCACATGTCCCCATTGGGACACCTGGATGTCCCCTTGGAAGATGGACTATAAGAACTCAAGACTCCCATGGACCCACCTCTCCTGAGCAGTGCTCCTAAAAGCTTCCCTGATTCTGAGAGAGCCAAACAGGCTTCTGTCTACACCCCGCACTTAGCCTCCTCTCCCAGGTCAATCCCTCAAAGCCAAAATAGCAGACAGAATGGAGGGACTGTCCCCTGTGCTGAGGACCCTGAAAAAGTGTTCTCGTGGCTCTGCCTCTGGGGTCTCAAACCCACTCCAGGTTGCTGTTCTGTATATTTAATGATCACAAATGTGTTTTTTTTTTTAAACACCTTGGGTTCAGCCTGAAACTATGTATGTTGGTGTAAAAGGCCAGAGCTTGCCTCTGAGCCAGGCTGGCAAAGCCAAGCCACTACTATTCTGCTGAGAAAAGTATTAAGTCTGTCTTTCACCTACTAGAAGACATTGGAGCCATGATCAGCTGAGAATTCCAGGATGATCAATTCATTTTGAGGGATTCAGACTCTACAAGCTATCCCACTGCCTCCCATCCCCTTGAAGGTCCAGTCCCACCATTCAAGCTTTGCTTCCAGAGAAGAAGACACGGGTCCATGGAGGATGGAGGGGAGGGACAACTGTGTTCACAAGAGTGTGGGGAAGCTCACAAGTGCCTCCAAGCCTTTCTTGTTTCCCGGGTTCCACCCCCTCATGGCTGCTGACTCCATAACAAACATGATGCGTTTTACAGGCCAACAAAGCTCAGCAAATTGGCTCCTCAGGCTCAGTTATCCTGGCTCTGTCTGGGCTGAGGCTCTGTGAAGAACTGCCCTCTAGGCTTTTGCGGGAAAGCATGGCTCTGATCTGTCCCCACAGCCTTTCAATATTCCAGCCTCCTCGGTCCCTGGGTGCCACCAAGAAACCTTCTGCTCCTGTTGCTCTTGAAATAAAAGCAGTGTTCTTTATGAATTTTTAACACTGCACACCCTCCTCCCAGGCCTTGCAGGCAAGTCACGTGGGGATGGGGCCACTCATGTTTGAAGCTCACAGTGGCATCGCTCCTGTTTGTAAACATGTGTGGGCAATACGGGCACAATAGTGCCATTCCCTGTGCCCTCCTGTTCCACAATTGTAGATAAAGCTGCCACGGGCCAGCTGGCAATGCCGCCTGGAAGTACACCATTCACAGGCACTTTGTTCAAAATCTGACATTCTGGACAATTTTCCATTTTGTGCCTCATCAAAGTGTAATGCTGGTGCCAAGGAGCATCTCCCCAGCAGGAGAAGCAGCTCAGGGTGGCAAGGCAGCTGCAGGAGTGAGGCTGAGGCAGGAAGAGAGGTTGACATGGGGGCAAGGAGAGGTGTACCTCAAAACTGACTGATCAAACATGCAAGGCCTCTATCCCTGGACAGAATGCTGCGAGAGTAAGTGGCCAGAGGAGGGTGACATTTGGCCTCAATGGGCCTGCTTTTCTCCTCCTGGTCCATAGGCTCTTAGCTGGGAGGCAACATCACTTGTTTGGTGTCAAGAAGGCTCTGATCATAGCCAGGAGACATCCTTGTGCCCCAGCCTGATGACAGCTGGCTGACCCATCACATAACTCACCATTGGAGCTGACTCTCTCCCTCTCCTCCATGGGAGTGACCAGCCCAGTGCCCTTTCTCCCTCTCTGCATTTCCAAGATAGCCAATGATAAACAGAGGAGAGGTGTATGAGCCGTGATCAGCTGACAAATTGGCCCATGCCTGTGTTTGTGTCATTACCTTCTGCCTCTGCCTTCCCTTCCCCCCCACACTCAAACCCTTTTGTTTCCTTCTCATTCAACTTTGAGTTTTTCTCATTTACGTGGGATAAGAATAGTGCCTTTCTCTTCAGGTTGCTGTCATATTAAATAAAATAACCCCACAGACCTCCAAGGACAATGTATGGCCCATCATAGCACTCATTAATGTTATCTCTGATATATCATCCATAATACGATTTCATCAAAACAGGGCAACCTGAAGAACGGCACACAGGTAGTCATGGCTCACTTAGCAGGACAATCGTACACAACTTGAGCAGCGTAATTGCAAATAGAACTTGACCAAGTTCCCACATTTGGTGACACTCTGTGAGGTCCACCTGCATATCCCTTGTATTGTCATAGTTGTTTATACCAAGTACTCCTGAGAGAAAGCAAAGGCCTCAACACAGATTCTTGTATAAATAAGTATTATTGCTGCCCCACCCCCTCACCAATGAAGAAGTGGCACCACTGGCTGCCCTCAGACATACCTGAGCAAAGAGAAAGGAGGTCCCAGAGAAGGGGCCAGAGGTCAATTCCAGGTAGAGGGAAGGGCAAACCATGAAACCCAGAGGTGAGGTGATAGCCACAAATTGTCCTTCCTCATGAGCAGTGAGCACAGGAGCCATTGCTCAGAGAGACAGCAGGACAAAATCATGGTGGCTGGAGCTAGAGCAGAGACCATGGTGGCTATGGTGTTTCATTGTGAGTTTGATGAGAAACCCTAGGTAGTTTGAGCCAGGTAGTCACATAATCTATATTAGGTTATAAGGATGTGATGTTTGCATGACAACCAACAGCTCTACATCTTGCATAGTTCTCTACACATTGAGTGGTTTTGAGGGCTTCAAATAGCTGGAACTCTCTTGCTTAACAAGGACCAGCTGAGATGTGGCCTCCCTTGGGTTCCAAACTGAGAAACAAAGGGTTTAATTGGCCACTAGCATCAATTGTTGTGTGTTTGATTAAATCAGTAGGTCAGCAAGACCACACAAAGGACCCCAATCTCCTGATCCACCTGCAGACACCAGCACCATGAAATTGTATTTCTGAGCACAATGGAGTTCATTTCCACATGGACCATCCTCTGGGGACAGATGGCTCTGCCAAGCATGAATGTATGCAGAAGAAAACCAAGGTCCTAAGCTTCCATGTCTGCCCTTCAGGAAGAAGCACCCATGGCAAACAGAGGGGCCACTGCTGTCCTGCAGTCTGTGGTCCCTCTGGGAGGACAGGGCCAGCCAATGACCAAATAGGAGACTGACTTGGGGTCTTTTTGGAAATGTAATAATGTCTTTTTAATTACATTATTTAGCTTTTAAAAAAGGAGAGATTGAGCATTCCTAAAGACACCCACACGCACATCCAGTATGCCAACAATGGGCTTGATGTGCTGTGCAGACGCCCTGAGCAGCTCCTTGCTGGAGAGGGCAGGGAAGATCCTTGCTCTTCATATAAAGATATATATTCTTATAGGTCACTTGAGGTCAGGATATGTGTATTTTCTATCACACGCGCGCGCGCGCGCGCGCACAGACACACACACACACACACACATACACACACACACACACACACACACACACACACACACATCTAATCTCTATAGCCTAAAGTTGCTTAAATAAATTGTTAGTCAATTAGAAAATTCTTATGAAATACTAGCTGCCACAAACACGGTTTCTCTCATTATTTGCATTTCCTTTCCTCTGGAGTCTTCACACTAATATCCCTGAGAACACACTAAGCTTTTAATTTTCTCCCTAATACTGCGAAGACTTCCTTGATGGGAGTGCCCAATGTTAGACACGGTTCCCACCCAGAATGTCACTGATGTTTCGACTTCAGACAGGAACAGAGTTCCTGGTTTGGACGTTTATCTAAGCCACAGAGCTCTTACTGATGTCTACACTCTATGAAACATTAATTCATGATTTTCTTAATATCTTATTGATTTCCCCCCTCCAAAGGCCAGAGGTTAAGAAACTCCATAAAAATGTCCTGGCAATTTATTGCTGTCCCTTTAAGACATTACAGTAACCTCACAGCTATTTGCTTTTTCCATTGTCTTTTCACTTAAGGTTGCAGTTCAAAATGACAAATTTACCTTTTCTATGAACTTCATATGAACTTGTTTTCAAACTTAATATATAGAGAAATACCCAAGCATTGTTCTTGAATGGTTATAGATTCATACTCTCAATAAAACTACGCCATTTGGGCAACCTGGCCATGCACACTTGGGGTGCACAACAGACAAGTCTCAACGAAGACATCTGTCTGAGACGTTATCTCATTAATCCTAACAGTATTATTTTTATTAACAAGTGGACTACAAACCATGATCCATATTATGATTATAGGCTTTGTTTGCTTATTTGGTTGATTTTTGTTGCTGTTGTTGTTTTTAGGAATGGAGACATGAAGTTAGCAAGGCTTGAGGTCAATGCCTGAGGCATCTCCAGGCCCAAACCTTGTACGCCCAGCCTGACTGCTGACCTCTAACTGCATAGTCTGCTAATGTTGTGCCATAGTCCACATTGAACAGGGCAACTGCTACGTCTAAAGAAGCTGAATGTTTCATCCACTTCTCACCGGAAGGAAATTCATTAGAAAGTTGGGAGCAGAATATCATGAACCAGGGGGTTAAAAATGGAAACCATTTTATAATTTCAGGGAAAACATTCGTTACTGTAAATGTTATAATGAGCAGGTGAGAAACTAAATGTCTTTTTAATTACATTATTTAGCTTGAATAGGCACAGACTTGAGAGTTTTAATTAACCAGACTGGGAAGGTAAATAATCTCAAATTATAATTCTGCTCCAGCCTCTTTCTGTGGAAAACTGGGGAGGGTATGATGGAGCCGTGACGAACATGTCAGCAGAGTCCATGGTCCACCAAGGGACATAATCAGTGCAGTTATAGGTGACGGATGAGGGCTGGTCAGAGATAAGTTGGGCTTTTTCTTTTTCTTTTCTTTTTTAATCTTTAGCTTAGGCATTAACTGAGCAAATCTCAAGGGAGCTTAAAAAAAGAAAATTGACTATCTAAAAATAGTGTATTTCTGAAGGCTGCCTATTTGGGCTAGAATCTCTTCTTCCCTGTTTTAAGTAGATACTTGGACAGAGTGTTTCCCCTCGAGTTTCAATTTAGATCTATCAATTAGACTATCTGGGGACAAGCTTTGCCCTCTCATTCAGAAATCTAATATTCTAAGATTATTTTTTACTCAGCAAAATGAAGGATGCACACAATGCATTTCCTTCATGCTCCATGTGTGTAAGGTCTAGGGTGTGATCACCACCTCTGTGCAAACCCATGAGGGCACAGTCAGAACCCCTGGAACTGCCCAAGCTTCCTAAATGTGCATGTGTGGTAGTTTATGTTGTTTATTTCATTGTTTTTTCAGGAGAAATGTTCTGGTACTGGGTGTTTTGTGGCTCACGCATTTGCCACAATTAGTCCCACAAGAAAGAGTATCCAAAAGGCTTTGAGATCTAAAATATTCTGTTCTCTGGGGTTTTAACAATCAAACCAAATGGAAATTGCTTGAATTCTTGAAGTTTTGGCAAATAATTGTGTCTTCTGTTCCCCATATTTGAAATAGCATTGGCATTTTTAATTAGGTGGTAGCAAATTATGTTTTCCTTTTTTAAAAAGCCTGACAAGAATTCAGTAGTTTTGGTTTTTATTATTGGTTTATACAAAGACACCCACAGCCAGTTGACATACTTCTTTAAGTCTTCGAACTCAACGTGTGAGTAGCACTGAACATCTTTCTGATCTATCAATTAAGCATAGCCCTCTGGGCCTGGGGGTCCCACATGGTATCTCCCTTCTCCTCCCCTGGATGAAATTTGCCAACAGTTGGAAAACTGACAAGCTGAGAAGTGGATAAAATGAAAAAGAAAAGTTAGATCAATGATTTTATATGCATTTCATCGTGTTCTTCACAGCTCTTTCTTTTTACCCAGCACTGTTACGGTATTTTATTTGTCCCTCTTTTCTCTGGAGCTCTGGAATGGGATGGAAGGGTGTGTTTATGGTTCTCTCAATTCCACACATCTTGTGTATTTTTGACTTAAAAAAATATTTTCACTGATTTTTAAAGAGAGAAGAAGCAAAGAGGAAGAGAGAAAGAAAAGTCTATGTGAGAGTGAAATATTGATTGGCTGCCTCCTGCATATCCTTTACTGGGGATTAAGCTTGAAACCCAGGTGTGTACCCTGACCAGAATTACATTGCCAACCTTTCAGTGCATGGGATGATGCCCAGCCAACTGAGCCATACCAGCCAGGGCTATTTTTTTTACCTTTTTATAATTAGAATAAACTGATTTATTTCTTGTACATTAAAAACTAATTTAAATTCCAATAGAAACAGTTTGCATCTAGGAGAGATTCTGATACCAGAATATATTTTAAAAGTGCAGAGGGTTAAGGAATGGCTCCAAATTATAAAAAAGACAGAACCTCCAAGAGATTCCTGACAGATTTGATCACTGCATTCTTTTTTTTTTTTTTAAATATATTTTATCGATTTTTTACAGAGAGGAAAGGAGAGAGAGATAGTTAGAAACATCAATGAGAGAGAAACATCGATCAGCTGCCTCCTGCATGCCCCCTACTGGGGATGTGCCTGCAACCCAGGTACCTGCCCTTGACTGGAATCAAACCTGGGACCCTTCAGTCCGCAGGCTGATGCTCTATCCACTGAGCCAAACCGGTTTTGGCATGGTCACTGCATTCTTAACTGAGTGATGCCACAGCTCCCGCCAGGCACCTGGGACTGACTCAGCAGTCCAAATCTGGGCCTACCTTTGGGGCGCCTGTCCTTGGGTAAGTGGTTGCATGTAAGCCCACTTCTTTTAGATCTTCTCCAAAATTTCGACAAGGCCCTGGATGTGAGCTAGGCACTGCCTTACTGCCATGGAATTCTTGGTTCTTTGGGGCCTCACTCACATACGTGGTATGAGACCAATTTGTAGGAAATACTCTGCTTTATTTCAGGAAGTCATCATAACCACAACTGGGTTCTTCAAGCAATAGTAAAGCAACTAAAAAGCATGTGGACATTGAAGGGGCATCTCTACTTGAGATCAGATTTCTTGAACAAAATAACAGAAGAATTGAGTTTCAGGTCCCAAAGATATTCATATAGAAACTCTGATTAGGGACAGTTTACCTAAAAACACGTCTACCCAGTAGAATAGTATTTTGAATTATTAAAGAAAGAAATTACATATAACAATATATTTTTATTTTCATTGAGTTTCTCTTCCCAAAGAATCTACTTGTGTATATGGTTAAATTAATTATAGAATTCTGCTCATTTCCTTTTGTTTAAGTTTCCAGTCTCAGAAATCATTAACTCTTATTTGGAAAACAATTTAAGAAATAGGAATTATCCATTATGTTGGATTATGTATATCTATTCTAAAATGTTATACTAGGAGAACACATTATAAAGTAATAAATAAATCTTTAAATGAAAGTAGTTCAGCATCCTGAGGGAGGTAAATAAGAATTTGCTTTTTTTTTTAAAAGAAAAAAAAGATAATTGAAGGACAGAAAGTCATTTCAGTATTTCAGTGATCTGGAATCACAGAGCTAGAGGAATGTTGAAAATGCCTTTGAGCTGAGTAGCTCCACTCCGGTGGAGCCTGGTCTTTCAATGAGAAAGTGTGGAGATGGAGCCCAGTATTCTTGATTGCCCAGGGAGCAGGGGAGCACGAGTCCAAAGTGATGCTCCTGACCCAACACCTTCCCTGAGAAAGCCTCACAGTGGGTCTCTGTAAAGAGTGGTCAGTAGGTGTGGGTGTGCAATTTAGGGCCAGGGAGGGTTTTCAGCCCCTCAGGTTGTAACATGTGATGCAGGCTTTCTCTGACTTGGTGAGGAGGTTGGTCATGCTGTTGGCACAATGTGTTCCATCCTTCAGCACCTGCAAGGCCCCCCTTTAGTGGCCCCATCTCCTCTTCCTCTTTGCAGCACCTGTACCTTCCTCCAGGTGTTCAATGGGAATCTCTCCTCTAGGTACACAGATTTACAAACACTTTTCTTTTTCCCTTCCAATGTTATCCTGATGGTATCAGTAGAATTGTGCCCCCTCAAGATGTGTTGAATTCCTGGAACCTGTGAATGTGACCTTATTTAGATAAAGGGTCTTTGCAGGTGTAGTCAAGTGAGGATGAGATCTTTATGGTGGGCCCAAATCCAATATGCTTGGAGTTCTTGTAAGAAGACAGAGACACACCAGGGAGGGACACTTGACTACAGAGGCAGAGACAGGAGTGGAGGAAGCCAAGGAAAGCAAGGGCTGTTGCCACCACCAGGAGCTGAGAGGTAGAGGAGAATTCAACCCTGAGTCTCAGCGGGAGCACTGCCCTGCCCATGCCTTGACCCCAGCCTTCTGCCTTCCAGGACTGGGCAAAATAAGTATCTGCTGTTTCAAGCCATCAGTTTGTGGTTCTTCATCATGGAAGCCCTAGCAACTTAATATACCAGGGTGGAAAATTACATAGATGACTAAAAAATAACCAAAGAAGCTCCTACTTAACTTTGCAAAGACTTTTCTGAACAAAATAAAATAATTTGGATGTCCATCCTGGAAGCCCTAAGACCCAATTCCTCTCTTCACATCTCCAGCTGGAAATGAAACATGTCAGAGAAGTGTTGTTGTTTTTTTTGTTTTGTTTTGTTTTTTGTACAGCAATGAACCCTCATGCTTTGCATGGCTCTTCCGTGCACAGAATATTAGAAACAGCTCACATACTGCACTCACATATTGTCTTCCTCACAGGAGGTATGGGAAAAGTATCAGATACATGTCACTGTCTGTGAACTGGGCCATGGTATTGTTTCTGTGCTGCTGAATCAGAAAGGCAGAAGCCAGAGGTCTCTGCAGGGAAACCACCCCTAACCTAACCTCCTGCCACCCTGCTCAGCCTAGGCAGATCTTGCCACTGCTCAGTGGCCAGCCTGGCAGTGTTCCTGCTCTGTGCTGGACATTCCAGGCATCACTGTTTCTCCCAGCAGCTCTGCTCCAGGGAAGCAAGCAGGACCATGGCCCTCCTAGGGCACAGCTCCAGGTAAATGCCCACTGTAGGGCTCTTGGACTGTGCAGGCTTTTACTATCTGCGTATTTATTTCACCTCTTAAATGAAATCCAATTTGAGGCTATTAATATTAATGCACTGAGATAATTCTGATGATGAATTAATAAAACACTTGGCCTTTCAATGTGCTGCTTGCTCTTACATTTAATGACGCTCTTAACTGGAAAGAAGGAGAGCCAGGGCAGGCTCCACCTGCAGCCTGGAAATTAGAGACCACTTCATTGTTCTGAGCGTGCTGCTTTAATGACAATCAATAGAATCGATCTGGGGAAGAAGAGTATTTACTCAGCCTCCACCACGTGCTGCCCTGGCTGTTCAGATTTCTGGAGCATCCTCTGAATGCGATGTTTCGTCAAGGCCCTACATTTGCTAATGAATGACATGCTAAGTGAATTGCTCATCCTCCCCCCACCACACACACATGGTTTTAATGCCATAAAATATTGCTTTCTCCTAATAACACAGAATTGTAATCATAACAGACTTGCATGCCAGGGCAGTGAAGGATGGCATTGCTAGGAAGTCGAAAAGGCCTCCCAATTGTAGACTTGCATTTATTTGCAGAACAGATGGTTATCCTTGGTCCATGCTTTCCCCCAAATAATTCCTGACTGTTTGTCTTTTGTGGTCCAAATGAAAACAATTTACCATTCACACCCTGCTGGATTAGTCATTGAAAAGACAATTTAACTCCAATTAACTTAACTAGATTTAGTATTAAACTTAAACTAAATACACTTTCACTTCAACAGACATTCAACAAATAATGCATTAAAGGCCTCTAATTAGGCTGGTTTCTCAGTTGATTAAAGACAACAACAATCTATTGCTTGTGTTTTCCACCACCCCCCTCCCCACACACACACACACACCAAACACAAGCCTGTCTTATTCAGTGTGCCCCAGAGATTCTGCCCTGTGAGGAAAAGATCAACACCCATTTTTCCAGGGATGAAAACTACGATCTCACATTAATATGAAACCAGCTGCTGAAAGAAACAAAAATAAATAGGCAAAATCAAGATTACAATGAATTTTAAAAACAGCCTCCCTATGTAAGTGAAATGATGGTGAGTAGGAAAAGCATCAGCCATTCTGTCCTTCAACTTGCAAAACAGATGTTTTTAAAGCCCACTTAAATTTGAAAAGAACCAGCAGGAGAAGAGAAAATCTACCAGGGCAGACCTGGTTGGCTCACAGTTATTATAAGAAAGTTTTTCTTATTTGTTCTTCTATTAAATGGGAATGAAATGCTACCTGGGGCAGAACCAAGGATTTGATTGTTTCACGGTATGTAAAGGGCATCTGCTTCAGACTCAGACGTCTCGCATGCTTGTCCTCTGTGCAAGATGAAGGGAGCCAGTCTTAAGCAACAGTGAACACGCAGGTGCAGATGGCAACAGGCATGGGGACCTGGCGTCGCCAGGGAAGCCTAGGTCCAGGAAGAGCTTTGTGAGGTGGCTGTTCTAATACGTGTGTAACTGAGAGCTGAGCCATTATCCAGACGCCATCTTCAAGAGGGCTGGTCATGTGAAAGCATTAAAATGAACAAATCTAGCATGGTGGTGAAGAACACTAAGAATCTGTTGTGGTAAAGGCACTGACAATTATCCAGACCAGGAAATGGCTACACACACACGTACATATGCACTTATATGTATAGATACATACACACAGATGTGTATATATACTTGTATATACTTTTTACAACCAGAAAATGTAATTACAATGCTTTAAGTCCTATCATTCATTTAACTTCTTTAAAATATGTTTTAATTTTTGCAATATGAGGCTTTTGTCTTCTTACAAATGTAGCCATAATGCATAGTTAGAAAGTCACACATGATAGGAAACACTGAAAAAACTCATTTATCACTAGGGTAAAGCGTGTACCCGGGAGAGAGGACCTTGGCTGCAGAGCAACTTATGGAAACAAACGGCCGTGAGGCATAGCCATGGAAGTCACAGCTGGATCTGAACCACCAGCCCCGGGTGGGGGACGGGGGGGTTCCTCATCAGAAAATAGCCAACTCTGGCAACATCAGCTGATTTTTAATTGTGAATTCTAATCATTTCTAGCTCAACCAGAACATTGCAAAGAGTAAAAATGATAATAATTCATTACAGAAACATGCATGGACTTCATGACCAGTATCTCTGGATTACAAACAAAAGGACAGTCCGACACCGACAGTAAGTAAAACGAGGCTTAGGCAGAGTGACTCCACTTTGCTGGCCTCACACAGTGGTGTCTGACGGTTTAGAGAAATCACAGCCCTCAGGCCAGTGGGAGAAGCAAAGGAACTATTTTAGTGGTGGCAACTTGGATTGGAGAAGAGCTGTGCCTAGGAGCTCGCACACACAGCACAGAGCCACACAGGGCCACGGAGTTTGAAAACCAGTTGCATGGACAGGACAGCAGCTCAAGGTCACCTGCACTTGGCTGTCCTGGGTGCCAGACCTCCATTCTAATAGCCATTTGTCCATGGAGTCCTTTTGAAAAAGATGTGGCATTAATACATGTATAAATAATAAATTAAATTAAATTAAAATAAAATAAAATAAAATAAAGTAAAATAAAATGAAGGTATTTTCTGCCTCCTGCCTGACGCCTTTCACCAGGGCTCTGTGGTTCAGATTTATGCTGGAGGTGGGGAGATAGCAAATAAAAAATGAAAAACAATTTCATATTTTAAATTTATGAGACGGGGGGATAATATATCACTCTTTCCTCAAGCTCAGCGCAATAAATTGTCTTTAACCTATTTGGTATGTTTTCTGTACCACTCAAGCTGGCTCCGCTTTAGTTAACGCATTTAGTCTTAGCTAAATGGCTCATTTCAAAAGTGCGACTGCATAGTTAATTACTTAAGGGGAAGTCGTTTGTCCTATTTTTTCAGACGTAAACAGCATGAAAAGAGAAAAAGGCAGGCAGGAGCGACTTGGTAGTACTTTCTTCCCTCCGTGTGAGGAGCTGCCTTCCTGGCGCTTTAAGGTGATGAAAAGGACAGGAGCCGGTGTCTAAATCAGCTGAGCTTGATGTGATGCCAACGCCTTTGGCTAAACATAGATTGACTTAATTCTTTCAATAATGACTTTGGTCTGAAGCACTTCTCCACCACAAGAGGGAGAAACCCAACAGAACAGAGAAAATCTCCTCACTGGGGTTATCTTGACTCTGCTCCAGGCAAAACCTAGAAATATTTTTTTAATCGAGATTCTCCACGGCAGCCCTTTCCAAATGCCAGTATCCATCATCGCTGACTGGATCAATAGCTGTGTTTTGGCCCCAGTCTCCTGCGAGAGATGGCATGCCATCAGTGATAGACAAATATCACAGTTAAGCAAAGTATCCAGCCAGACCTAGTAACATTTTTATTGATTTTTGTTGTGCAAATAATGTCTTTTTGGGCTGAATAAATGGCTTTGAGCCAAACAGTCATTGTTTATGATTCCAAAATGCAATAAAGGGACAGGAAATATATTATAGCCAATGTCTCAAGGCACACAACATAATCATCCTTTGGTAATAAAAAACTACCCATCGGAAGCCAAGAGTGCATATTTATCCATGCTTAAAGGTGCCTGTAGGACTTGCAAATCTTACACAAAATGTCCTGTTAGGAAACAGATGGTGTTGCCCTTTAACCTATCGAATAACTACTAGAAAACCCAGCAAAAAAATAAGCACTGTATTTCTTCAATCAATACAAAGAAAGCAGTTTATTATGCTGCCTTCAAATGAAATATCCAAGTTGCCAAAACAGCATTCATTCACTTCAAAAGAAAACACATCAAAAAACTCCCTGACTTTATCAAACACTATAAAAATCAGAAAATATTTTAGTAAGTTTTTTTTTACTGTACTTCTTCAAAATAATTGTGAACTCATTCCATTTGGTAGCTCTCAGAAAGTAGTCCATAAAAAATGTGCCCCTGAATTACAGGAAGGCTTTTGTGTGTGTTAATTTTGGCCTGCAGATAGTTTGAATTTTCCAAGGGTTTGCTGAGCTGGGCTCAACACTCATTTCTCTATAGAGTGCATAAGTGTCATGTGTTTGCCTTCACATGCCCCCAAAATGAAGATCATGCAAGTTGCTTCATGCCCATCCGCAGCCCAGGTTCTGTGGTTGTGGTTTGTGAAGACATGCTACCCAGAACATACAGATGTGTAGGGTTTTTGTTGTTGTTTTTATCGAAACAACGCCTCCAGGAATCAGTATGATTTGGTGGAATTAGATGTAGCTCTCCCAAGTCCTGCAGAACTGAGCACACATTCCACAACCTGGGACGGCTCCATGATTTCTGTCCTGCTGGGGACAGACAGACAGAAAAAGATAAATTCGGCCTTTCTTGTATCTCTCTCATATTCTCTACTTTCTATAGATTTATTTTTGTACTTAATACCATAACTTAATAAACTCCTTTTTTCAGAAATATAAGGATTATTCAAAGAATAAACAATTTAATTATTTATATAGTATTTAAATTTTGTATTGCTATACTTGTTGAGTGGCTGTTTCATCAACTAAAATGTCCTATTTTTTCAAAGAGCATCTCTTATACTATCAAAGTGTGCTCACTGCAAAAACATGGATGCTCAGAAAACATATCTTTAACTTGCAATTTATCCTCACAACATTACAAACATGCTTTTCCTATGTATCTGTTATAATGGCACATGCATATCTGCCATAAAGTTAGGTGTATGTTATATACTTATGAATTTAACAATATTTTTATGTTTACATTAAGTGTGGCAATTTTCACTATTGAAAGATGAGGAATTATGTATTCCAATTTTCCAAATTTGAACTATGCAGTTTTCAAAAAAGAAAAGTAGAAAATGTATAGTTAGCCACGAAATCTCCACTCCCTTGAGTGATTGAGCTGATCCAAATCTTGTTTCTCTTCTTTATCTCAAATTTTACACTTGGAAACCTAGTGCCTGAGATATTCTTCCTGCTTTGTAATGTTAGGACTTGCACCACGTGAGATTTGTAAGTTCCTGCTTTTTGGTTTCCATCTGCAGTAATACCCAGGAGAAACGTCTCCCGGCGATTTTCTCCCTACAGATCTGGTCTTCGGCACTTCACCTCCCTGACCCTGACGGATCAGTGTGACAATCACTGTCCTAGTTGGAGAAATGATGGGACATGTACTGAGAGCAGGATTTCCTCCAATTCAGCAACTGTTGGCTTAGGCAATCATATGAATTTAGAAGAAAACGTTTTTGCTCTCCTACTCAACATAGTTTTGTCACCTGTGTTTTTTCACACAGATCTCAGGCTTTATCTGAATTCTTTAAAAATACCAAAGAGGACAGAAAATATGTGGTGATGAATAGAGGGAATTTACAGACTCTGAATCGGTTCTTAAATAGTAATTTCATTAACCCAGTCATATTTAGAAGAAAAAAAAAAGCATACAGAAGTGTTTACACTCTCAAAACACATTGGTTTATTTTAAAAATACATATGAAAAGATCTACACATTTATAAGTGCAAACATTAAAGAGATAATACTAGGCATCTTCCCCAAATAAATGAAAACATACACCTACGCCTATGTACAAATGTTCATGGAGCATTATACATAAAAGCCCAGCAGTGGAAGCTACAAATGCTTATTAACTGAGAAGTGGATGAACAGAGTATGGTATATCTATGTAATGAAATATTTTCAGCAATGAAGAAAAATGAAGTACCCATTTACCATGTGGATAAATCGGAAAAGCATCACGCTAAGTGATAGAAGCCAGTCACCAAAGTCATACATATATGCTACCATGCCATTTGTATAAAAATGCCCCCAAAGGGAAAATCTACAGAGAAAGAAAGTGAGTTTGAGTTGCTAGAGGCTGGGGTGGAACCACATGCAGTTACTTTCTTTTTGGGGGGGCAGGGAGGTGCAAATGCTTTAACATTAGACTAGACTGTGGTGGCAGTAGTTGCATGACTGTAAATGTGCCAAAAATCATTGACTTGTTCACTTGAAATGGGTGAATTTTGTGGTATGTAAATTATACTTTCGTAAAGACACTTTAAAAAGAGATAATCCATTTTAATTTATGTTCAACAAATCTCTATGAAGCGCTAACCTTTTGAAAAGCTCTATGTCAAGCTGCTTACCACACCTTCTCTCACTGCATAAAGATGGGTAGAAAGAGTGAAGTTAGCAGTCTGAGAAGTGATGGGAACTTGGTGTATAACCTTGGGCAGTTCACTACATATTTCTCTAAGCCTCACTCCTTACCTGTAAAAACAGGGATAGTAGCCATGTGTACAGTCTCACAGTAGTCTCCGGATGGAAAATAGCAAATGGTGAGTCTTGACACATGGTCAGACTCAGCAATGTCGTATTTCAGTTTAGTCTTTTCAGAGTTTCCACTGTGAGGCATGGTGGAGAAGGAGTGTGGACTCTGACACAGAGCTCCACCAGCTCTGAACCCATCCATACTATCCGGAATATAGAAAAACGAATCTTACCAGGGTGGTATGGGACACAAATATAATAACATAAAAGCACCGGCCACAGATTCTGTTACACAGTAAATGCTCGATAAATGCTGATGTTCTTGATCAGGCTGCCTTCTGTAGTGAAAGAAAAAGAAAGAGAAATATTGAACTGATTTTTACCTCAAATATTTAACCAATGATCACATACTCTGAATGTAGTCATCCAATAGGAAGGACACTAAAACATTATTATTGATGTTCTGTGTATGCACATTCGTTACAGCAGAGGGTAGTTAGACGCTTGGGACAGTCTACATCAGCTAACAGCACCTTTAATTTACTAACATCTCTCTCTCTCTTTCTTTCTTTCTTTCACGCACATACACACCATCACAGGGAGTAAAAAAAAATGAAATTAGACAAGGAATTTCAGAAGGCTCTATATTCTAGATTCTTTGGGTGGTTGAAAAATCTCTCCCAAGGACATGAAAAAATTGATAAAAACAAGTGTATAAACAACACTGAGATACCAGCATATATTTATTAAAATGGCTAAAATCCAAATACTGACAATACCACATGCTGGTGAGAAACTCTCATTCATTGCTGGTGGGAATGCAAGCTGGTACATCCACTTTGGAAAACAGTTTGGGGGTTTAATATGAAACCGAACATACTCTATGCTATTACCATATGACCCAGCAATCACGATCTTTGGTATTTACTCAAAAGAGTTGAAACATATGTCTGCACACACACAAAAAAACTCTGCATGTGGTTATTTATAGAAGCTTTATTTATAATTGCTAAAACTTGGACACAACCAAAATGTCCTTCAGCAGGTGAATGAATGAATAAACAGTGGTATGTCCAGATAATGAAATATTACTTAGCACCAAAAGGAAACAAATATCAAGCCATGAACAGACATGGCAGTAATGCATATGGTTAAGTGACAAAAGCCAATCTGAAAAGCCTGTATGATTTCAACTATATGACATTCTGAAAAGGGCAAAACTATGGAGACAGTAAAACATCAGGGGTTCCTCAGGTTGGCTGGGGGAGATGGGTGAATAGACCAGAGCTCAGAGAATGTGGGGGGCAGTTACCCTACTCTGTATGATATTGTAATGATGGATATATGTAATTGTACAAACCCATATAATGTATAACACCAAAGAGTGACCCCTGTTATTCACTATGGACTCTGGATGATGATCACGTGTCAATGTAGGTTAATCTATTGCAACAAATGTCCCATCTGGCGGGGATGCTCAGAGTGAGGGAGGCTGTTGTAGGCATAGTGGCTGTTTGGGAAACTCTGTACCTCCCTCTCAATTTTGTTATGAAAATAAAACTTCTGTAAAAAAATAAAATATTCAAAAACATACGAATAAGTGCTTCCTCACACAGGCCAGTTTGAGGTGGCCTGGTGCTCTCCCATGCTCATGACTAGGGCAGAGGTTTTCCATGCCTGCCTGACAAACCGGACCTCAGAAAACTGTGGAAGGGAGTTGGACTCCATCTGGGGAAATCAGCCTGCCTTGCAGTGGCCACGCTATATAAATGCCCATTTCATGCTGTAAAAAATCAGCTTGACAGGCACTCAAGTGTCTATTTCCTGTGCCAGCATTGAACTGGCACACTACCCAAAGCTACTAACTGGTCAATTATTGCAGCAATGTTATATACCTGAATGTTTCTATCAGTTATCCTAAATTCTAGACCTAACTCTCCAACCAAACAGTAGCTCCCTGGGTTACACAGTTTGACAGAGAAGTGGGCGTAATGAGAAGCATGAGATGCAAGCAGAAATACAACCGGGGGTAAGAACTCCAACCATTTGGCACAGCCACTTGCACTAACCAGAAGGAACTGAGAGTCACCTTGTAAAACTTTCTCTTGTCTATTGGGGAACTGCTGTGGGACCACAGAGCCATGATTCTAGGTATCTCTGGCCTCTTCTGCCAGCCTTCCTTGTGAACGTGGACAAGTTCCTTAATCCTCTTTGGTTTCCAGTTGTTCATATTGAAAATAGAAAATAATACTAAAACAATCCATCCCTAAGGATGGTTATAAGAAATTGAAAGTGGTAAGATATACACCCTGCCTGGAGCAAAAGCAGGGCAATGAACATTCATTTCCTTTTCCCTCTTCCATTTCTTTCCTTCTTTCCAAGATGATCTGTGTTTTAAGGTCCAAGCAGGGAGTCTGGGGCTTCCCAGGACTACCTGACATAATACTGCTGCAAGGACTAAATGTCACCTTTAATTTTTAAAACACCTGGACTTGCCCTGCATCATATATTATAGCTTATGCTCAGAAAAAAAAGTGTCCTGATAAAAGGCAGCATGGGTGAGGGGGTGTGGTGGGCACTCATCCACAGAGAAATAACAAAATGAATTTGGGGAGCAAAACTTCCTGCGTGGGGAAATGACCACCATTCCGTTTGCACAACCTCCACTTCCCTCGATGAACAAGGCCTTCCAGGACCTGGTGTGGAGTCCTGCTCAGGTTGTCACAGTCACCAAGCATCCCCACCATGAGTCTGCAAAGTTCCAGTGTCAGAACCCAGAGCAGACACCGGGGCAAGGCTTTTGTGTCTAAGTGAGCCAAAGCCACCAGCATTGTGTGCGGCTTTAACAAACAAAAACACTAGCTCTATTGTTTTGTTGCTTTGTCTGTTTGTTTCAAAAATTTTTGGAGCTTTTCTGTAGAGAATTTTAATCATCTTGTCTACATATGAGGCCAAGAGGTTGCATTTTCATTAGCCACAACGGGGTCTATATAAGTAGGTCACTATAATTTTCATTGCATACTCTACATTCTTTATCATTATAAAGCTGGGGTAGAACAAATCAGGATCAGGCTTCTGGCACAACTGGTCAAGTTCCTGAACACATCCCTCTGAGAAAGAGCTCATGCTTGTGCACAGAGCGAGGCTGCAGAAAAGTTCAGACACACAAATATACCCCATCAGCCATTGAGATTGCTCTGATATGATGTTATATCCATTCAGGTCCTGGTGTCTTTAAAATACTGGTAGAAAGTCCTGTTGTATAGTTTAGGGGGAAAGGCTTGGAGTGGCTAATTGCCTCACTGATCAGCATCAGTTGTTCAATAGACTTGAAACTGCAGAGCAGCACCCTGCCAGAGCTATGGGGCCTGGGGACACACTTTCTTTCCTAAGGTTTGACAGAACAGCCCAAATCTCAGTTGTCTTATGAGTAAGAAAGATCTGTTATCTCTGTGGACATGAACAGACAGTGAGATCATGAGCAAGGGTGGGAATGAGGGAAGTCAGTCATCTTTCCATGTGGATGCCCCAGAGCGCCTCCACCCCCTCCCAACTGTCAGGTACCACTGGACTGTGGACTCTCTTCCCAAACCCCCAGGGAAGTGATACCCTGCTTCCGTCTACACTACTTCCTGGAGAGAAGACTGTGTGAGTCTCCTGGAAGCAGCCACCTGTGGAAGGTAGCAGGGGCTCCACGTGGGAAGGAGGGAGTTCCCATCCACCCTTCATGTATAGGGCTGGGCATGGCTGGTGCATTGGTAGCCCTGACCATCTGTAACGTTGCCTTCAGATTTACCACAGAATGCCAGTTATCCAGGACTGAAAGGGCCACCTCAGGTGCTGAAGGCAGCCATGCATAGCTCCAGGTCAGCCATCCAGAGGGGGAGCCTAGGCTTTTTTCTGAGGGCAGGAGATGCCACTTAGTACATGTAGCGGAGGGGTTGACATGTGATGTTTTTGGACAGCTGTATTGAAATATAACTTACACATCAATCAATTCATTAATCTAAGCACACTTCCTTGGAAAAAAAGTATTTTCAGATCCTCTCCCCATTTTTTAATTGGGTTATTTGCCTTTTATTATTGAGTGTATGAATCCCTTATAGATTCCAAATATAAATCCTTTATCAGATAGATGATTTGCAGATACTTTCTCCCATTCTATTTATTGCCTTCTTAGTTTCTTGATATTGTCCTTTGAAGCACAGAAGTTTTTAATTTTGATGAAGTCCAATTTGTCTACTTTATCTTTCATTGCTCATGATTTCGGTATCATACCTGATAATCCATTGCCAAATGCAAGGTCATGAAAATTTACCCCTATGTTTTCTACTAAGGATTTTGTTGTTTTAATTCTGACTTTTAGGTCATTGATCCAATTTGAGCAAATTTTATAAATGGGATGAAGTAAGGGTCCAACTTAATTCTTTTGCATGTGGCTATTCAGTTGCCCCAGTACCATTAAAAAACACACACTCTTCTTTACCCATTGAATGGTTTTGGAACTTTGGTTAAAAATCAGTGGACTATAGATGCATTTAGCAGTGACAGTTTGCAAATGCTTGGTTCCCTGTCCACAACTAGTGAAGAACAGAAAATGAAAGTAAGTCTTAGAAACAGCTTGTGACAGAGCAATGTTATATCTGTTGAATCTAATGATGTAAAAGTGTATTTACTTTTATTTCATTGTTTATTAATTAACTGTTTGTTTAAAAATGGCTCTGCTGTGGATTAGGAGTAAAACAAAGTCTGGTCCTTCCTGCCAGATGGTTGGAGAAGCTGAGAAGCTATAGTAGACCCAGGGAGTACTCTTCTATCCCAGGAGCTGATTGGTTCTCATACAAACAATTGATTTTCATTTGTAGAAAAATATAGGCTGATTCAGGCTTGTCAATAACAATTTGCATTTGATTTTATCCATATTAAATGCAAATTCTTTATCACTTAAAGTACTCTTAGTGAAAAATTAGTAAGACTGTACCCTATTTTCCAAAATTAGCTGTGAAACGGAAGTATTTAGGCTTGAGGCTTACACAGAGGCAAGGGGTCATCAAATGGAACTGATAAGGCTGAGCACTTAGTGTGATTTTAAGTATTTCAATATATTTAAAAGATGCACAAATCAAAATAAATCTCAAAGCTTACATTTATGGCATGTTCAAATAAATCTCAAAGTTAGTTTTTATTTGTCAGTCTTAAAATTGCTGCTGTGTATTTTTAAAAAACGATGAGTGCCAATTATTTTGCAGGAGCGTAAAGATTGAAGCCCACATAGGAAATGACAAGAAAGCCTCCTTATCGAATTCTAATAACTGATTCCTCAGGGACTACGATGAGGGGCCTAGGAGTGAGCAGCGAGTAGTCACAGTGAGGCCTTTCCTGGGTTATCTGGCTTTGAAAGGATCATGTTCAAACCCTGCAAAGATAAAAGGCAGCCTCCACAGGCTATGAGCTGGACCGTTAAACATTTCCATATGACAAAGTCCTCTCCTGAGGTCTGACCTGCTGGGAGAGCCCCAGTCTGCAGATCTGAGGAAGTCAGACCCTCTCCTGCCTGCTTCTCAGAGACGAGACTGGTGAGCGAGCTTTTGAAAACTACTTTAAAATGCTTTCTGGGGGGGAAAGTCTTAATGAAAGGGGAACAGACACATAACCGTGTTCAAAACTGAGCTCTTATTTAAATGGATTTTCAAATAAAAAAGAAAACACAAAGAATGATAGTAAATCATGAGCAATGAAGTTAATTTCTGTTGGCATCTACTCACTCCTTTTGGTACACTTTACTGGATATTATTTGTTTATTATGTTTATGTTTATTTAATCAATTGACAATAGTGATAGCTTTTTCTGATGAGGCGCTGACAGCTTCTCTTTTGAACATTCTTAAGATTCTAAAAGGAATCTCTTACTAGATGTGCTTTAAATTGGGAAAATAACCGGGTTTTCTTTTCTACCTTTTCCACTAATTAATTTAAATTTCTTTTGACCTTTTTACTCATTTTTAAATATATGCTGAATCCAGGTATTGAATAAAAATAATATATTATAAAATATGTTGTTTAAACACATCATTTCTGCCCAGTATTCCATACATTGTAGGCAATTGATAATTGGTTTTCCACTGATTGCAAAGGGTATATTTTTAAAGTATTTGCAAGGCT
This sequence comes from Corynorhinus townsendii, assembly GCA_026230045.1. Taxonomy (NCBI): domain Eukaryota; kingdom Metazoa; phylum Chordata; class Mammalia; order Chiroptera; family Vespertilionidae; genus Corynorhinus; species Corynorhinus townsendii. The sequence goes on from JAPDVU010000012.1 coordinate 1,555,607, forward strand.
TTTAAAAATTATTTTTATTTACAAAAAAATATTAGATTTTCCAAAAAACTTTAGATGGTTTGCTTGAGTTTTCATGCTTTTGTTTTTGTGTTACTAACATGAGGTATTTTTCTGAAGTTATTAAGTATAATTCTAATCAACCAAGTCTTCTCTGTGGTTTAGAGAAAATGTATTAATGGGATATGACCCACAATTGATAGTTTTAACATATAATCTCCTTGTTAAAATATTAGTATTTGAGTATAAGTGGCTTCAAAGAGTGGAATAGCTGAAAAAAAAAGTACAGGTTTGATAACACATTGTAGAAGCTCTAATGTTAGAGGGAGCTAAAGATTGTTTAAGTGTAAGAATGTGCTGTGTTCATGAGAAAGGTGACATTTGAGGATGCTATAGTCTAGCTGCCATATAGGACAGGACCCAGCAGCTTCTAAGTCGGGGTGGTGTGCACACCTGTGTGGGTATCAAAGGACAGGTGCCCTGCTGGGTGATGTGGTCCTTTCATGTGTCTCAACTTGATAATCGAGTTCCTCGGGTACTGGTTCTGCACACGTGTGCTGGGGTCTGGGCTCCCCAGAAAACCCTGCTCCAGGAAGGATTTTATTCCCAGAACCTTAAGACATCAACTTTGCAAGGAAAGCATCCCTTTTATCCTTGGAAATTAATAAAACCCTGTTTCTATCGTCTCCAGGAGCTTGTTGTTTCCTGCTCTGACCTCAGATGGATTGAAGCGGCATGCGTAGCCCAACATGCCCAGGGGGATGACAGAGCCACAGAATAAAGGAAAAATTATGCCTGTTCTCAGTTCAGCTATGAACCCCGCTATGACAGGAGTGCCAACATATGTACTTAGCAGCCAAAATGCTAAATGAATCCATTGAAATCACCTTCATTTTTTAAAGAGACTGAATATGTAATGGTTTCTAAAAGTATATTTGAAAGGTCCACAAAGCTGTATTTTTTAACCAATTGGTCTAAATATAAAATTTAAATAGCTCTTTAAAGAACAGAATTTATTCTGTCCTAAATGGTCCTTTTGAAAATTAGATTAATAAATGCATCAAATTTTCCAAATGTGAAGCAGATATTTAAGGTTCTGTGGGAATAAATGCAATAGACTGTACCTTTTAACTCCTTGCAGCTCCAATATAGGGCACTCTCATGTTTATGTTAAAAATTTAAGAGTAGAAAAAAAAAGAACTTAAGAGTAGAAATGAAAGAATGTATAGTTGAATCTGAATCTATATAAAATGTTCATAGTATTCCAAAGGTAACAGTGCTGACTGGAAATACCGGGAGGAAATAAACAAGATAACTGGGTTTTAATTCACTTTCTCTTGGACTAAGTAGCATGAGAAAAGGCGTAGAAAGACTTGAAGTTCTATTTCTTTTCACAGGGATGTGCTTTTTGATCAACCTACTTATGAATATCACTGAATGAATGAAATCTCTCTCCAAATTTATTTCTATTTTACGTGCATGTAGTTTTATTCACTTGTCAATTTTATGTCAAACATTTCTATACTAACTAATCCTAACTCAGGTGGCAGTGAGTCTTGACATCGGAGACTTTTAGCTCTGAATGCCTCTTACTATTCCCATTCTCGGTGATATGAAAACATTTTCTGTTATGTACATGTGTTAAGCACTTGTGTGGATGCCTTTGAACCTGTCCTGTTGCTTTCGTGAAAAATGACTGTGTGTGTGTTTCTGTGTATACAGGCAAATAGCATCAGAGGCACCTCCACTGTGATGGTAACCTTTCCATACACTTTCCAACTTGTCTGCGTTTTCTTGAAGGTCGATTGGGTTTTCAGCTGTTTTATCTGCGCACTGTTTGATGGAGTGGTCCAGATAACAGGGGAGAGCAAAGGGAAGAGAATTTCTTGAAGATCAAACATGGCTGTTCATTTTGTTATCTGACCCTATCTGTTGTCATAGTAACAGGTTTCTTTTAACCCCTGTCATGGGATGGTTTGTCTTTATGTGCTCTGAGTTCTCCTTTGACTGGGGAGTAGCTCCTGAAGCATCCAGATGGCCCCGGCCTCTGGGCAGCTCTGCCGAGGGGCCACAGGCACTAATTCCACGTCGGAAAGGATTTAAATTACATTTCCAATTTAACCATATCTTAATTCTGGAGGAGATAAAGCCAACACAGACGTTTTCTCTCTGCTTTTACAATGTGTAAAGAAATGCCATTTAGGAGTGGAATGAGTTAACATATTCACTTGCTCACATTCAGGCAGGTCTAATATTGCATCACCTCTGTGATGGCGGGGAAAGTGACCAAGTGCAGGACAGTGGTTGAGGCAAACTTTTAGTGAAGGGGATAGAATCAAGGCGGACCTAATTTCCAGTACTGCTCCTGGCACCAGGGATGGTCAGGAGAAGATCTAGAACAGCCACTCACTCTCTGAGCAATGCAGGCTGCGGGGTGAGCAGGCCTCTCCCAAGCCAGGGATCTGCCCAGGGCCCCTCCGCTCACTCCCCATCCCACAGCAGACAGAAGAGGAAAGTCCCTCTTGATCCCAGAGGCTCCTAGGCCCAGTCACCCAGCAGATTTTGTTTCCACATCCCAAGGATTTGGTGTGCATAGCCTCCATTAAGCCAAAACGCTTGTCCTTATAGTTTTACTCTGAAAAACAAAAAAAAAACACCCTCTATGCACAGCACCTGTATGAATTTCTGAGGGGGAGCTCAGTACACCAGACACGCCACTTAGCAGTTTTCTGATGGACTTGGGAGACCCGGGAAAGCCTTCCCAGTTGCTGGCTCTGCAGGAACCCCTCTGGCACTGCAGAGGGTTCCCTAGAACAGTGGTCGGCAAACTCATTAGTCAACAGAGCCAAATATCAACAGAACAACGATTGAAATTTCTTTTGAGAGCCAAATTTTTTAAACTTAAACCTCTTCTAACGCCACTTCTTCAAAATAGACTTGCCCAGGCTGTGGTATTTTGTGGAAGAGCCATACTCAAGGGGCCAAAGAGCGGCATGTGGCTCACGAGTCGCAGTTTGCTGACCATGGCCCTAGATCATGGAGGATCTCCCAACAGCCACCTGATGCTGGGAGACCATCCCCAGAAAAAACCACCCTCACCAGGAAGGATGGCTCCTGCAGCTTCACTCCAGAGACCGGAGTTAGAGTCACATCAATGTCCCTTTGAAACATGGCCCTTGAGCCCACTATCCTGTTGAAATCTCAGTCTCTTCATCTATAACATGGAGGCCACTGTATCCACCCCATAGGACTGTGCGAGTAAATGAGATGTTTTTCTGAAGAGCTTGACGATAGCCTGACAGGTGGCAAACCTGAGTGCCCCTGTTGTTGGTGGCCAAATGGGAGAGCTGGAAGAGACTTGGGGGCCATGCTATTTGGCCCGAGAGAAATTGAATGAGAGCTCAACCACCCTACATATTTGCTCCTGGTATTGACATTTAGTGCTGTGTTACATTTGGAGTATTGTGACCACTCTATTGATGTCGCAGGTGTTTCCAAAAGAGCAAGATGAAAATATTCTATATTTTAGCTTATATGAGTTGGCATCTTTATGATGATGGCCGACAAAGATGTTTTGGCAGGAAAGCCTTAAGTTGTTTTCCCCAGAATAAAATAATTTTCAACATCGGTGCTATGCAATCTGTTCACCACAGGGCGACGCTCACCTCCGCTTGCGGAACCAGATTGTAGCAGAGAAGCATGCCAAGTGAGGAGTCTGTCCTCCAGGTTAGCTAAGCCCTGTGTTACATCCAGAACCAGACTCACAGGGCCTTGTGTGTAGAAAAGAAGAGGTATTCCTGTGAAGACCACCTGGTCCCACTTTGTAACTTTCCACAATACCGTGCCATTCCGAACTAAAATTTTCATTGCATGGCTCAGGCTGGAGATGATTTATTCACATTTTATTTAAGATAATAAGAAACATTCCTCAATGATATCTTTGATTCAAATGTTTTGAATCAAAGATATATCCTCTTTCCATTGGCTTCCATTGTAAATTATTTCCAAAATGAAATTATTTTATTTATTTATTTTTATTTTTTAATTTAATAAATCTTTATTGTTCAGATTATTACAATTGTTCCTTTTTTCCCCCATAGCTCCCCTCCACCTGGTTCCTACCCCACTCTCTGCCCTTACCCCCACCCCCACTGTCCTCATCCATAGGTGTACTACTTTTGTCCCGTCTCTTGCCGCACCCCCCACACTCCTTTCTCCTGAGAATTGTCAGTCCACTCCCTTTCTATGCCCCTGATTCTACTATATTCACCAGTTTATTCTGTTCATCAGATTTTTTATTCACTTCATTTTTAGATTCACTTGTTGATAGATATGTATTTGTTGTTCATAATTTTTATCTTTACCATTTTCTTCTTCTTCCTCTTCTTAAAGAATACCTTTCAGCATTTCATATAATACTGGTTTAGTGGTGATGAACTCCTTCAGCTTTTTTCTTCTCTGTGAAGGTCTTTATCTGCCCTTCAATTCTGAATGATAGCTTTGCTGGGTAGAGTAATCTTGGTTATAGGTTGTTGCTATTCATCATTTTGAATATTTCTTGCCACTCCCATCTGGCCTGCATAGTTTCTGTTGAGAAATCAACTGACAATCGTATGGGTGCTCCCTTGTAGGTAACTAACTGTTTTTCTCTTGCTGCTTTTAATATTCTCTCTTTGTCTTTTGCTCTTGGCATTTTAATTATGATGTGTATTGGTGTGGTCCTCTTTGAATTCCTTTTGTCTGGGGTTCTGTGCACTTCCTGGACTTGTAAGTCTATTTCTTTCACCAGGCAGGAGAAGTTTTCGGCCATTATTTCTTCAAATAGGTTTTCAGTATCTTGCTCTCTCTCTTCTTCTGGCACCCCCATAATTCTGATGTTGGTACACTTGAAGTTGTCCCAGAGGCTCCTTACACTATCTTCATATTTTTGGATTCTTTTTTCTTTTTGCTTTTCTGGTTGGGTGTTTTTTGCTTCTTTGTATTTCAAATATTTGACTTGATTCTTGCAATCTTCTAGTCTGCTGTTGGATCTCTGTATAATATTTTTTATTTCAGTCAGTGAATGCTTAATTTCTAGTTGGTCCTTTTTCAAATCCTCGAGGGTCTCACTAAATTTATTGGCCTTTTCTAGAAAATTCTTGAAAAACCTTATAACCGTGGTTTTGAACTCTATGTCCAGTTGTTTGCTTTCCTCCATATCTTTCATTTGTGACCTGTTTCTTTGTCTCTATATTTTGGCTGCTTCCCTGAGTTGATAGAGTGGCTTTGTGTGCTAGGTGTCCTATAGGGCCCAGTGGCTCAGCCTCTCCAGTTACCTGAGGTGGACCCTCTTGGTGCACCCCTTTGTGGGCTGTGTGCACAGTCTTGTTATAGTTAAGCCTTGATTGTTGTTGGTATCACTGCGGGGAATTGACCTCCAGGCCAATTGGCTGTGAGGGTCAATTGTGTCTACGATGGGAGAACTTCTGTGCTGGAGAAACGCTTATGAGACAAGACTTGCAAAAGCCTCTGTGCTCAGCTTGGATGGGGCAGAGTCTCAAGGTGGAGCAGACAGCATTGATTTCCCGGCAGCCCTGCCCTAATAGTCTCCTGTGTCTCAGTGTCCCGTGGTAATCGCTGCAAGCACCTCTGAGAGAAAGCCACCCTCAAGTTCTGCCTGCTGCCAGACAGTCCAGTTTCTCCGCAAATGAGTCTGGGTCCCCAGAGTCTCGACTGGAACTAAAGTTCAGTGCAGAGGGGAGCTTTTGTCTCCCTCCCACTTGGAAAAGCCAGCCGAGTACTCAGTTGCTTTCCCTCTCCGTGCACGAGCCTCGGTACCTCTACCTTCTGCATTTGCTCCGAGTCTCAGTGTGCTTTTCTCTTTCCTAACAGTCCAGTTTCACCCCGTATGAGTCTGGGTCCCCAGACTCTCGCCCGGAACTGGAGTTCAGCGCAGTCGGGAGCTTTGTCTTCCTCCCGCTTGAGAAAGCCAGCCGTAGACTCAGTCACCTGTCCTCTCCGTGCACGTGTCTCAGTACCTCTGCCTCCTGTAGCTCCTCTGAGTCTCAGTGTGCTTTTCACTTTCCTTCTAGTTGTAGAATTTCCACTCAGCCAGCCTTCCTGTGGTTCTGGATGATGTCCTTTTTGTCTTTTAGTTATAGTTTTGAAATTGTTGTGTGAGGCAGTTTAGGTGTTTACCTATGCTGCCATCTTGGTTTCCCTCAAAATAAAATTATTTTAGATGAAAGGTGCATGAAGCTAAGGCAGCAATCACAGGGTGAATTTAAACTGGCTTCCATAATAATTATTGCTCTACTCGGGTCCTAGTACACAGTGAATAATGGAACTCCCTACAGGGTTGATTTTTTTAAAATAACAATAAACACCTAAATTTAACTGGAATATGGAAATTAATTACATATCAATTTCAATGAGTCACCATAATTCATACTGTCCATAATAATGAAAATATTATGATACTTTAATGTAAAGATGCTGAAAGAAAATACCAAGGGTGATATTGGTTTTTGCTCTTGTTTTTGTTTTAGCTCACATAACCATCAGAATTGGTCATTTCTGGGTCTTAACACTAAATGTTTCCCAATAGTAGCAAGAAAACTTGATTATTAAATGAACATTTTTCAAATATTCTTCAGGTTCTATTAGAACAGTGTTCAATATACAGAAAATAATTAGAGTCATTGTTAAGTAATTTTGGTGGGATTTCTTCTGCAGAAACTACAACAAATTGACACTTTTAAGAAACTGGATGGAGCTGGGCACAGCATGTGCTGGGTGGGTCTCAGCATTGATGTGCACTTGCCCTGCAGTTACCACTTTGCTTCACAGGTATGGTTCTAACTGAGTTCCTCCTTGGTTTCAGGGGAAACTCTTGCCCCTATTTTCAAAATCTGCCAGAATCTGTCTTTACAGGGCAACTCCATTTCATCAAACCTACAGAGAAAGAAAAGGCAATAGCCAGCAATCAAGGGCGAGATTATAGAACAGTTGGATGGGAGTGGGTAGTAGATGAGGGGTGCAGGGTGGGAGGAATGAAATATCACATGACCCAGCAATAGGAATGGGATAAATCATCACCCACTTCATAACCTCTGTGGCTTATTGCCTGGTCAACGCAGCAATATGAATGAGCAGTCACCTCATTTTAAGTCCTGTCACCACCGTGGTTTCCACTGGTGCCCACCCAGCACAGCTGCAGAATGGCAGGATGGTGTTTTGGGGGGCACACCCCCAGTGGAGCTTCTGGCTGGGGGGCTATGCTAACATATGGTTTGGGGTGACGTATAAACTATTCCACTGGAAGGGATTGAAGTTAACACCATCAGAGGGTTGGGTTAAGAGGTCGGGCTCGCACTCAGTCACTCTTGATGTCCTGCAAATGTCTTCTGCACCAAACTTCTTTCTTTTAGGAAATGCATGTGCTGTTGTACAATGCATAAGAGTACGATATTCCATTTATAGGGTGATTAACTGGCCATGAGAATCCGTCTAGGACTTTTAGATGTCCTCAGAAGTCCTACATGAGAAAGGCTTTTCCATTACTAAAATACTAATCATATGGAAATCTTGGATACTTTGGCATTTTAAGAAAGACATTCTGTTTTAATCATCCAATAGATAGCCTCTTCCTCCCCAGTTCCCAGGGACACCATGAGATTCTACTCCCAAAGCTTGGAAGGGCTATGGGCTCTCCTTTGTGATTATGTTTTTTTTAAATGCTTAAGAAGTACAAAGATACAATTAAATAAAAAATGCATTCTAACAGAAAATGCAGGAACACTTTTTTCAGGTAATAAGTATGGATATATTTTATTCACTTTGGAACAATGTCTGAGAAATATAGTACATTTATATAGTATTTTAAAAACAAATAAATATCTTTTCCCCCCTTTATTGGAACTGGATGTACTTGTCCATGAAAAAAAAAAAAAAAAGATGCTCCTATGTAGGTAATGCTCATGACACTAGTTTGCAGACCAACAGGTATTTATCTCATGTAGCAACAAGGAGTGCTCCGTGACCAGCTGGAAATCCATGTGGCCACATTCCAGTCCTTTTCACTGGACCTTGAACCAGCTCTTTAGTTCTCACTCTCTCATTGTCACTTCCTGTGAGGTAAACAGAACTCTATTGCCTCTTCCAGAGGGCAGGTGGGAGTCAACAAACTATCCTAGAGAGAATGTGTATGTTCTACCTGCAAGCCTTTGAGACAGAAATGCAGAATAGTAATACAAAGAAAAAGAAGAAGACACTTATAGTTTTTCTCTTTTCAATATTTCCTTTCAGGTGATATTAATAAAGAAAAATGCTGTTAACACTGGAAAAGTTCTTAAATATGTCTAAATAGCAGACTGTGCAATAAAAAAAGGAAAAATTAAATATATAAAATAAATTGAGTATATCAAATGCAAATGTTTTATTATGCTTAATGTCTATTCTTACATGCAAAGCTTTAATTCCATCCAAGTTATTAGTGACCATAAGTGACAAAACATTTAATTTACTGTGTCAAGTCAATCACTAGCAAGGAAAAACCGTGCTTTCACATCCCGGGCGCAGCGAGGCAGGCAGTGGTGCTGCCGGATGAAAGAGTGAACATCACTGTGGAAACTAAGGAGCAGAACCAGTCTGGGGAGAACCGCTGAGAAAGGATTCTTTGAAGGATTAGGCATTATTTAATATTTATATTTAAAATCAAATTAAGGATTGTTTAAAGGATGTTTGCATTAAGAGATTGGATTTGCTTTAATTATTTGGTTATTTGTTGTTCCTATATAGCATTTATTAATCAAATGAAAATCAGCTTTTAATAGATTTCATTTCCATGAAAAAATAGTCCACTAAATTATTAAGTGGTAACATCGCCCTTAGATAGGCATTCTAGTGACACTCTCCCAGCCCTGTCCTTGTCTGAGCTACCTTCCTTTGTGGGTTTCCGAGATGTTTCAGACTTGAAGAACCTCACTATCAGATTCATTTGCAGCAATGCTTCTATTGATCATTGTATACTGAATTTGATTTTAAATCCTTAAATTTGTCCTTGATGAAGACTTAGGTTTCTTTACCTAGGAGGGTATCAGCCTTGCATTGAGAGTCGCTGGTTGGATCTTTCACCCCTACCCCCAACCCAGGCCAAGCCACCCAGAGACCTGAGAACTCCTGGCCAGTACAGCAGCTCAGCCTCCAAATTTCCCCATTCTCAAGCATACCTATTTCTGGGCCTTAGGTAGCAATATCCAGTCTTGGAAAACATAACTAGAGACGTAAAGACAATTATGGAGAAAGAAAGCCAGAATGCCCACAGTCTCAGCTGATGCCTATCTCCCCTGAAGCTGGCCTGAGAAATCTTTCAAACCCACTCCCCCGCCCCTCAATCCCTCTCCCCCTCCCACCCCCCCAGTTTCAGAGAAATCTCCCCTCCCCTCTAAAGATAGCCAGGTGGTGCATGCTGAGCCTCGGCATCCCTCCTCTCTGTCCCCACCACAAACTGTGTGGCCTTCTGCCCAAGTCCACTGAGGCCTACCTGTGAGCAGAGACCCCCTACCTGTCCCAGCAGTGTGCCCCTGGAGCCCTTCCTGCCAGCTGCTCCGCAAAAGGACCCAGGACCAGAGCTTCAGATGTCACCACTCAGGGGTCCGGGCATCGGGATTCTGTTCCAGCCTCAGCCCCTGAGGGGTTGTGCACAGCCAAGTGAGATCCCCTCTTCCAGGCTGCCTACTTCAGCCCAGAGATGGGAGGGTGCCGACTCATCACAGTGTGTCTCCAGGACCCATCTGGAAGGTGCTCTGGCCCCTAAAGGATGAGCAAATGCAGGAATGGCAAGGGAGTGAACAAACATCCCCAAGGTCAAAGGAACAGATGACGAAATGACCACACACTCCGGGAGCCAGGATTCCATGCCCTCTCCCTTCAGCCTACTCGGAAAGCCCCCATTAAGCGGTTTTGTGGCTCTGACCCTCCTCTCTGACTTTCAGGCCTGTCACTAAGCTCCTGAATATGAAATTCCACTGCGTCAAAATAATGACCCAGGAAGCCCAGCAGCTACCACCAATGCTTCCCCTATACCTCCCCAGGGCTGCCCGGCCTTAAGCCACATCAGACCACACAGGCCAGCACTGCTGTTGTTGGCTTCATGCTTTAGATTTTGAAACAGGATTTTAAGTATAAGGTTTTGAGGGAACTGGTTACATCTAAATGTAAGGTGACCGTGTTTTCAGAATAAATATCTGTTCCTATGAGTCGATTAGTACAAGGAAGCAGTGCAGAATATTCAAGTCTGTGATGTCTGAGCCTATCTGGGATGGACATTCTGTAAAATGCCACCTCCCTAGCCACATTTGCAGATTTTTTTGTCCAGTTGCAACCAGGACCCTGTCATCGGGTCCTAGAAAGCCACCCTGTCCCTCCAGGTGACCCACTGGGCTCAGCTCCTCCCTTTCACTCTCCTGGGAGCCCAAAGAACCTCTGGATTAGCTTACTTATGCACCAGAGTAACCGACAAGCACGTTTTCAAAAAGAATTGTATGTCATTAATTCTTATTGATGTTAAAAGTTTCCTTTTTAGTAAAACAAAAACTGTTGGGTGAGCATCATACTCTACATCAATAACAGAAGGAAAATAAATGTTAAAACATGCTAAATCATTGCCCCACAGTACTTGTACTAATGACCGCAAACTTCTCCTATGCTAATTTTTCTCTCCACTTTTAATTACGGATCAATAATACTTTGCAGTTGACATTTAAAAATGCTGAACCACATGTAACAACACAGACTGAGAGAAAAATCTACAATGTGGGACTGAATTTGCCAAATCAATAAACGTTGCCATTTAACAAATAGTAGCATGTAAACAGTCACCAAGATTAGCAAGCGTAAAGGACTCAGCCTGGAGGACTTAATTATTGTTTAATAACACGAGGCTGCATTTCCCTGTCAGGAGCCCTCTGCTGGGAATAGCAAGCCACGAGGATCCCCGGCTCAGCACCCAGACCCACCTCCTCAACCAGAGGGAAACCTGCTTGGAAAATGCAGGGCTTGATGGTCTGAAGGAAAAGACGTTTTCACGATGGGCGTTCCCCTTACTTAAAAGGAGTTCCTTCATAAAAATCAAAGGGCCTGCTCAATGTATGTAATTGATCGCATCATAAAGTCATTAGATAAAGATGAGATTTGAAACCACCCTCTCGTGAGTGTATCAATATTATGTCAATTACTCGTTTGGAATTGAGGGACTACATGCAATGAAATATCCATCCACCTTGGAGACTAAAGAAGAGGGAGGCTCCAACTCCAACCCCCACCCTCCCAGACCTCAGGAAAATCAATCTCTGTGGTGGCGCATACGCAGTCTCCATTCTTATTATTATTAGCAATAATAATAAATCTAGACCTCCAGCATCTCAAGCATGTGATTATTGAAATGCCATTATCCACATGGGAGGCGTGAGTGATTCGTCTTGGCCTCGTGGGCCTCCCATGCGCAGTCAGGGTGTGTGCTTGCGGAATGGTCGTCATGAACTGCCCACGGATCTCATCCGCAACTGCCTAGGAAACGTTGCGGAATAAAAGCTGAAGACCACGTGGAAGATGTGAACTCACCTGTGGCTGCTGGGGGGCCCACCAGCTTCTCTACCCAGTTCATTTCCTCAGTGTGAAGCTTGCAGACACTGCTGTATGTTCCTATTTTCATAGCAGCATCGCATCCACAAAAATGGTTGCCTGATTCTCTTTAACCTATCAAATCCGAATCTATTTTGATTTAAACAAAATTATAGTGCCTGGCGGCCATGGCTCAGTGGTTGAGCAGTCATGATTTGATTCCTAGTCAGGGCACATGCCTGAGTTGCGGGCTTGATCTCCAGTGGGGGGCATGCAGGATGCCTCCCCAATCATCATTGATGTTTATATATCTCTCTCCCTCTCCCTTCCCCTCTGAAATCAATAAAAAATATATACTAGTATATATATGCATACATATATTTTTTAATTATATAAATAGAACAACACACTCAGCAGCCAGTGTCCAGCCCTGAACTCTGGTGGTCAGTGGTCTCCTGCTGGTTTTCACCTTGGCATTAGAATCCAGCAGCTCATGCAGCCCAGGGAGCCCGCCCTGCCCTGGCTCCCCGACTTCCTTCTTTTCCAATGAGCCTTTTCCTTTATAAAGATGCTTGGATAAACCATGCCTTGGCTGACCTCAGCACTTTGCTCCTCTCTAAATAGAACTTCTGTCCCCAAACTGGCTTCATTGTGGGCTCAGAACATGATTAACTTGTTCTAGTATTGTGGCTCCATGTCCCAAGAGCGCCCTGCCTCTCATGTCCACCAAATCAAACTCTGCGTATCCCTGGGAAATTTATTTTTTAAATAAATCTTTATTGTTCAGATTATTATAATTGTTCCTCTTTTTTCCCCCACATAGCTCCCCTCCACAGGTTCCCACTCCACTCTCTGCCCTTACCCCCCCACACTGTCCTCATCCATAGGTGTACTACTTTTGTCCCATCTCTTGCCGCACCCCCCACACTCCTTTCCCCTGAGAATTGTCAGTTCACTCCCTTTCTATGCCCCTGATTCTATTATATTCACCAGTTTATTCTGTTCATCAGATTTTTTATTCACTTCATTTTTAGATTCACTTGTTGATAGACATGTATTTGTTGTCCATAATATTTTTATCTTTAACTTTTTCTTCTTCTTCCTCTTCTTAAAGAATACCTTTCAGCATTTCATAGAATCCTGGTTTGGCAATGATAAACTCCTTCAGCTTTTTCTTATCTGTGAAGCTCTTTATCTGCCCTTCAATTCTGAATGATAGCTTTGCTGGGTAGAGTCATCTTGGTTGTAGGTTCTTGCTATTCATCACTTTGAATATTTCTTGCCACTCCCATCTGGCCTGCATAGTTTCTGTTGAGAAATCAGCTGACAATCGTATGGGTACTCCCTTCTAAGTAACTAACTGTTTTTCTCTTGCTGCTTTTAATATTCTCTCTTTGTCTTTTGCTCGTGGCATTTTAATTATGATGTGTCTTGGTGTGGTCCTTTTTGAATTCCTTTTGTTTGGGGTTCTCTGTTCTTCCTGGACTTCTAAGTCTATTTCTTTCACCAGGTGGGGGAAGTTTTCGGTCATTATTTCTTCAAATAGGTTTTCAGTATCTTGCTCTCTCTCTTCTTCTGGCACCTCCATAATTCAGATGTTGGTATGCTTGAAGTTGTTCCAGATGCTCCTTACACTATCTTCATATTTTTGGATTCTTTTTTCTTTTTGCTTTTCTGGTTGGGTGTTTTTTGCTTCTTTGTATTTCAAATATTTGACTTGATTCTTGCAATCTTCTAGTCTGCTGTTGGATCTCTGTATAATATTTTTTATTTCAGTCAGTGAATGCTTAATTTCTAGTTGGTCCTTTTTCAAATCCTCGAGGGTCTCACTAAATTTATTGGCCTTTTCTAGAAAATTCTTGAAAAACCTTATAACCGTGGTTTTGAACTCTATGTCCAGTCTTTTGCTTTCCTCCATATCTTTCATTTGTGACCTGTTTCTTTGTCTCCATATTTTGGCTGCTTCCCTGAGTTGATAGAGTGGCTTTGTGTGCTAGGTGTCCTATAGGGCCCAGTGGCTCAGCCTCTCCAGTTACCTGAGGTGGACCCTCTTGGTGCATCCCTTTGTGGGCTGTGTGCACAGTCTTGTTGTAGTTAAGCCTTGATTGTTGGTATCACTGGGGGGAATTGACCTCCAGGTCAATTGGCTGTGAGGATCAGCTGTGTCTACGATGGGAGAACTTCTGTGCTGGAGACACCCTTATGGGGCAAGACTTGCTTCAGTGGGGTTTTGATGCTCACTGAGTCTGCTCCCTGAGTATGTCCCTTATGGATCTGAGGAGTTATAATCTGGATGGCCCCACTCTGACCCCTGGGAACACTGGCTCTTGGATCTCCAAGGAGGTGCTAATTTAGCCTCTGCCTGAGGCCACCCAGCAGGAGCTAGGAAGAGATCTGCAGATTCCTCTTCTTTGTTTGGGGTTTAGAGGTGCCCAGATGAGGCCCAGCTGTGAAGCAATGCAAGCTGCTGCAGAGCCTTGGGCCTTCTTTTGGATGTTCTGGGTCTCACAGACTTAGCTGCAGTTTGTTAGGTAAGTTTAGAATTCAAAGGACCAGGCCATTCATATGCAAAAGCCTCTGCACTCAGCTTGGATGGGGCAGAGTCTCAGGACAGAGCAAACAGCAATGGCTTCCCATCAGCCCTGCCCTAAGAGGTCCTTGGGTCTCAGTGTCCCAAGGTAATTGCTGCAAGCACCTCTGAGAGAAAGCCGCCTTTGAGTTTTGCCCATTGCCAGACAGTCCAGTTTCTCCCCGTATGAGTCTGGATCCCCAGAGTCTTGCCCGGAACTGGAGTTCAGAGCAGTCGGGAGCTTTTGTCTCCCTCACAATTGAGAAAGCCAGCTGTGTACTCAGTTGCCAGCCCTTTCTGCGTGCATGCCTCCATACCTCTGCCTTCTGCAGCCCCTATAAGTCTTAGTGTGCTTTTCTCTTTCCTTCTAGTTGTAGAATTTCCACTCAGCCAGCCTTCCTGTGGTTCTGGATGATGTCCGTTTTGTCTTTTAGTTCTAGTTTTGAAATTGTTGTGCGAGGCAGCAGTATAGGTGTTTACCTATGCTGCCATCTTGGTTTCTCCTTCCCGGAAATTGACTTAAACCAGTTATTGCTTCCAAAGTCTTCTTTCGTTGTCTCCTAAGCCTGGGGCGATGCCTCCCTCCTCTTGAGCTTGGTGTTACCTGAGCTCAGCTTTCGATGACATTGGAGAGCAATGGACTGGAGTCAGGGAGGGTGTGGAAGGAAGGGTTGGGTGGGAGCTGGGGTGTCCTGGGAGGCTCCCCGCAGGTGGCAGTGGCCTGCACTTTAGTGTCAGGGTCAGGCTTTCAGCCGAGGTCGGGAAACCTCCACAGATTCTAATCTCCTGTCTTGTTCATGAGACTGTCCAGAAAGAATCACGATAAATATCTACAGAAATGTACAAAATAAAAAACGTTCTGGGCAGCTAGTTTCATAACTTCAAAAAACAGGAATGTATTGAGTATTTGAGGAATACATCATTTTGGGTTAAATTTTAAAAATCAAAATGTTTACGCCCACATTTTCAAACAACCAAAACATCCCTCAAGGTCATGAGACCCCAACTTTATGTATATCATAGCTGACAAGGCATCTTTGCTCAGTTTTTCCAGCTGGAAAGTCACCACGGGAGTTACTTGGCAACAATCACTGGGAACAAGTAAAAATGAAAATTATTTCCCCCCATTGCTTCCCAGTTTGTTTAAAATGGACTCAAACAAAGAGGTGAACTATAATTTACATGGAAGCAATTTTTCAATGGCCTGAGAAACGATTGTTAGTAGGAAGTGATAAAGGCCGTTCCTCAGCGAGGAAGTCTGGCCTTGGCAGCTCGTGTAGCTTCTGTGATTCTCTTCTCTTAGAATACACAGAACCTTCAAGTCCCTGAAACAGCCTCTTAATACCCCAGTGCTAAAACTACTTTTCCAAAAAATTATATTGCATAAAAAGTTTTTAATGTAGAGGGACGACTCTGCAGTGTCATGTGATAGAGAGACCCTGGACATGGGGCCACCAGCAGCTGGCATGGACTGAGGTCCAGCAATGACCCTAGGTCTGGTTCTGTGTTAAATTTTCAAATAGCAAAATTTTGGTTGAGTCATCTTTTTGTTTCCTTTCACATGCCAATAAGGACTGAGAGGTAAAATATAAAATTATAAGCTGGATTTGAAATAGAAAAATGTGAAGACTCAGAAAATTCCTTCAACCAAGTTAGCGGGCACTGCACCCACCAGGTCATAGATTCTCAGTCTGCAAGGTGACATCATGTGCGATCTATTTTTGTGTAGCCAACAACGAATTAGCTTTTATGGACAACAGTTGGGAAGTTATCTGGTGATTTGGGTAAAGATACATTAAAATAATAAGCAAAGAATATGTTTCTTAAATATTTGAAGAGGTATTCAGAATTACTGAACTTTTCGTGTAGAGGCATTGAGACAGTCTGAATGCCGCAGACCTGCCAACGGTTACTCATCCTCATCCCCAACATCACGTCTCACAGATGGAATTCATCTCATTCAGGACAGATAATTTAGCATCTGGTTGAGATACTCACTAGTGTTGTGGGGGTTTGGAAGGATATCAGCCCTGTCAGTTGTGTGTACATGTACTCACTGCACGTTCCTATGGTTTAGAGTATTCTAAGCATTGCTCAAAGATAAAAACATTTTCTAAGTCATGCTTCTTCCAGCTCAACAATGGCCCATTACAGGACCCCTGGCTGGAAGGAATGGCCAGCACCAGCCCCAGGTGCTCTGTGGTTGTCTGAGAAGGTTGCTCTCTAGGCTGGAGTTCCAGGTGGGGACCCAGGCACCACAGCTGGAGGCTAACTGCCAGCTGCATTCTTCTGAGCCAAATAGCAGGTTCTTCCTTGAACCCCCTTTCGTGCTGCTTGCCCATGGCTCCCCACAGCCTAGGGCAGCTCCCCAGTGGACCTCTGTATCCACAGGAACTTGAAAGGGGGAGGCTGGGACCAACTCCAACCTGCTGATCCCTGTGGCTCGCTGGTGAGAGTGCTAGAGCCTGGTCACCACACCTCCTCAGTTTGGGGTGTCTATACCTGGGCACTCCAGTGGCAAATAAGAGTGCTGAGCGATGCCCTGTGCCTGCCCTGGATTCTGCCCACCTGAGCAACTGCAGTCCCAAATGCTGTGAGCAAGAACATCCCCCCACCCCACCCCACCCCCCGCCAGCAGCCAACTAAAGGAGGCTTTGGAGGAGGTCCCAGGTTGGACAGAAATGGCCATTCGATAGCTGGGAAGAGGTGAGCATGGATTAGTTCTAGGTACTGCAGCCTGTGGTCCCTGACTGACCCAAGGCTGATGGGCAGATTCTTTCCTGTGGGGAGATCTGAGTAGTACCCCACATGGCTGTCATGTTGCAGAATGGCAGGGCTGGCAGCTGAATACTGACTCCCAAAGACATCCAGGTCCTCATCCCTGGAATCTGTAAGTGTGACCTGATGTGGAAGAAAGGACTTTGCAGGTATGATTAAGTTAAGGATCTTAAGATGGGAAATGTAAGAAGCCACAGTCTGACTGTGCCCTTCACACTCCAGGACAGGAGGGCTTGGAGGGAAGCTAGGACACGGATAGGTGACACCTGCTTCATCCTCATTGTTTTCACCTGAAATACGGGATCATTGCTGTTGGTGTTCCCTTCCTCTTTGGGTATTGTTCTATATTATGCAAAACTAGACCCAAAGGCATCTTGGGAAGCTTAAAAGATGTTTCAACACATTCCTCTCTAAGAACGTTTCATCTGCAAATGTGAACCTGTCCATTGAAACAATCTTCCCACCTGCTGAACCTGCCAGCAGGATTCCTGGAAAAACGTTGCCTCACTCTGGCTTTGTGCTTGTTCTTAGTGTTCTGATCACTGCCTTGACTAAGCAGGATAACCTCTAACAAACATCATGAAAAGGAAGAGGTTACATGGTCCAAGGAGACACTCTGAATAAGTGTTCTGGTGAAGCCACAGAGCATTGTCAGAGCCCAGGAGGATAAGTCCTTGAGCCAAGGAGCCTCCAAAGCTCCCACCACCCAGGGTCCCAGAGAAGGAGGAGGGAGGGTGGGGAGGCTTAGCATCCGGCATGAGTCACAGTGCAGGGACACTGCTGCAAACAATTGTTTTCAAAGGTGTCTTGCTGGTGTGTGTGGCTGTTAAGGCTCATATTAAGATTACTTTTTGTGATACTTAATTTTTCTAATTTCTTAAATGTAGTGTGAGTACCTTTCAAAATAACAAGTATTTGTTTATTTATGTTACAAAGAATTCCAAAAACTGTAATCTAAAATTGTATTTTGAAAAAGGAAAATGCTATTATAAAAAAAAAAAATTCTGCAACTAGAAAATCAGCTCGCCTTGCATTCAAATAAATATTCCCAAGTGGACATGCTTACCCAGGGTGCAAGCAGGGTGCCCGTGACATGTAATAAGGTACAGTGACCGAGCCACCCCTCAGACTGGCCTGGGATTCTGAGGACTACCAGGCGGGGCCCCAGAGCACCCTAGTCCTGGGCTTCACAGTGACTACATCCAGGGGGAAATCACACATCGACCTCTATTTGGTTCTCATTTCTTCAGGAGCATTTGCACAAAAACAAGGACTAAATTAAGAAGCATAATGATTTCCCAGGACCTTTGAAAAGCAATCCATGCTACGCTGGCATTCATGGGCCATGCCACCTTCGGTGGCAAGTCGGGGCGCTTTCTCTGCATCTGTCAGCCTCATTCTCCTGCAGGCCAACACTGCCAAGTGTTTCGGGAAGTTAATTATTAAATCCTCCCCATTGTTGTTGAGTTGTATGATAGCAAGGGCCCAGACGCAGTGCCTTATGCTATCTCCCATCTACTGAACATTTAACTACCTTTGATCTTATCACACAGCAGATATAGAACTGAAATAATCACCATTTAAATATATTAGGTTGTTTGACATAGGTACTACACGCAGGAAAATCAATAATGATTATACAATCACCAGATACAATGTAAACGGCATACCGCAAAGTCTTTACTGGGTGAGATAACATCACAGAAATCCCAACCAGAGTCAATAGCCATTAGTTTTTAAGAGTGGCCACTTGAACTTGTATGTGTGGGTGTGTGCACTGGAGCCAGGTCACCCATGGCTGGAGTGTCTTAAAATAGATGAGGTTCAAAGAAGTAAAGAGAAGCCCCCCTGACTTTTGAAGAATTGCTGAACTTTTGAAAAGTGAAGTATCATTGGGTTCTGTTGCTGTTAAAGCCAGGAAAAGCCCTTTGCATTTTGCTTAATTTTAAATAAAATTCTAACAGCTAAAGAGACCATGTACAATTATAATTAAATTCCAGTGTCCCAAACACTTATCACAACACGGAGAACTCAACCTGCATGCATTGGCATCTAGCAGGGCCCCTGAAAGCTGGATTTTGGTCCCAACTCCATCTGCTTCTCTCAACTAGGTGGGAGGAGAAAATCATAGGAACATATCTATTCGGAATCATTTTCTCCAAAGCAGTGGGGTCTTGACATTCTCATAAGTGAGTGTTTACCACTGAGTCATTTGGGAGAGAAAATACTATTCACTCATAAAGTATCTGCAAGAGTTCCTGAAGCCCAGAGACCTATTGTGGCATCTGGAAGGTCATGAATGATATGGATTCTTGGCCAACATCAAGGACTTAAGCAATGGATGCAGTGAAATGCAAGCAGTTAGCAACTTCCCAGATTGTTCTCGGGCGGAAGAGGAGCCACGATGATCAATCTCTTCTGAGTCCTGAAAGCAAGCCTGGAAAGACATGTGCTGATTCCGCTGACATATTGGTCCCTCTTTGCTGTCCAGATGCCATTCCAATAGGCCAACCTTCACGGGCATTAATCAAGATGGCAGCCAATGTATTCTCCCTCTGCTGAGAGCCATCAAGAGAGAGAGAGAGAGAGAGGTGGACAATGTCAGCATTATTCCTCCATTTACATCCACTCATACCAACAGCTCGGCACGCTAAATCCTAAGCAAATACTACAGGATGAAGAGAAAAATCCAACAAAAAATAGAATGACGCCATTCTTGTCCTCTTAGAAAATTAAAAGCTCTTGGAAAGAACACAGCCATCACTTTATAACCCTTATCCTCTCCCCTCTCCAGCCCAGCTGTCAAATTTACTGTTTAAGCTTTTCTTTGTAATCACACAATTATGCACTTCATCACCTTCCCCACCCCCATCATTCCATCTAATGGTTTTAAAGGCAAAGGAAATTACTTGTCCTCGCAGCCAGCACTTGACACTTTTATGGGTCATTTGTAATGAAGCTATTCTTCGGCTTTAATGGAGACCTTGATTCCGACCACTGTGAATAATTGTCAAAAGGTGATTAATTAAATATTCACCACTCCCCTATAAAATTGATCAACATATTACATTACACTGCTCCAAAAGTTATTTTATTTCTTCATTCGGCTTCAAATTCTATGCATTTAAACAAGCTTTAAAATGGAGTCATATAATTTACTACATATTAATTATACATACAGCCTGACTAAAGTAAGAAGAAGTGTTTTACACCTTTTTTAACTCTGTAACACGTGCCACCGTTACTCACAGCACCGAGAAGTCCCCGATTGGAGTGAAATGTCTTACACTGTGCTTCTTGCCTCTGTACAGTACAGGGACCTTGGTTAGTGGGGAGGAGGGGAGGTTAACTTCTATAAACATGTAGCTCCATGTGAAATAAATCTCCAAGGCAAAAGTGATATTACCCAATTTAATTGATATATAAAGTATTGGCTTTTAAAATATCATCCTAAGACAAGACACATTAGTAAACTTTGGGGACCCATCACTTAAAGCAGCAATTGGGGTGAAGATGGAGGATAGGAAAGGGAAGTCGCCATACTGGGCATCTTGCTGAAATGAAATAAAGCCATCACTAACACGCATTGCCAGTTTTGGTTCACTCCAGTTTGGGGCAGTCTGAGTAAATAAGTGCAAAATCTTCCTAGAAAACCAGTCTTTCTTGCTTACATTTCGCCACAATGTCTGAGCCTCTCTAGTCATGGAGTACCAGATGAGCAGAGGTTTACAGAAAAACTAAAACTCCCAACTGCAAGCATTAAACTCAATTCCAGAGATGCCCAGGAGGCTCAGTAATCAAACCAAATTTTATTACCAACAAGGAATAAATGTGACATCATGAATTGTGTTTAAAAAAAAAAATCTATGGAAGTAAGTAGAGGAAAAATTATGAAAAATAAAAACAAAAGGAATCCAGTTTGTCTATAAAGTGTGTGGGCCTTTGACCAGGAGTAACAGATAAGGAATGACATGATACGGTGGTGCCTTGGACAGACACTGAACCATGTCTACTAATACATGTTCAACAATAATAGAAAAAGCACGGGGCCACTCAGAAGCTTAAACCCTGCAGGCCACCAAGATTTTTAGGTGCACCCCTCATTCCTGCTGCTCAGAAGCACCCAGGACTAAATTCCACATAGCCTGAGACCCTGATCAAAGTCTGCACTGACTCCAATCAAAGACTTTCTAGAAAGCCTGGGAGGTGGCTCTGTGCATGCTGATTACTGATTTCATTGAAATAGTCAATCAACCGCCTGCCCCCCCCCCCCTTTTTTTTCCCAGGCTGCTACAATGTCATTGAGTGAACATTGCAGATAAAAAAAATGATGAGCTAAAAATAATAATATTTCAACTTGAACAAACTTGCTATTTGTAGACTTGATCACATGGATGTGCTGTGGTCAAGATGATTTCAGCAGCGGCTCCAGGAATGAATCCCACAAAGGGACTGAGTTTAATCATCCAATCCCAGACTGTATTGATTTTGGGACTACTTGCAATGACTATATAAATAAGCCATTTCTTTGCAACTGTATCTACAGCCGGTCATGAACCCAAAACCTTCACAACCTGGTCCAAAGTGAATTATGCCCTGCAGAAATAAATTAATAAAACTAACACAGCCAGGCTCCTCCACCAACTTATTTTCATGTTTCAAGAGCTTAAAAATATAAAATCAATAATCATTTAGTCATAAGGGTAAATGAAGCGACATAACATCAAAGTATACCCTTTAGCCATTCAAGTCATCCTAGGTAATTTATCTCATCAAAAGGCAGTGGTAATAATCCTTTCCACTCCGAGACAAGCTGCCACACAGCTGCTGTATTATCCTAGAGTAAACAAGTTGGGAGAAAATATTAAAAATCAATATCTGTTTCCTTCTATCAGACCAGATGGCATCCATCATACACCCACCCCTGTGAAGGTGCCCAGAGTGAGGAAGACAATGAATTAGCAACACAAAACGGAGCTCGCCTCGACGGGGAATGACAGCTGGAATTTCTTAAAAATGCAGCATTTTACAATTGCAAAATTTTGCTGAAATTATAATTATTGGGGGGGAAATCTATTGTAGCCACAGGACATGACAAGGAAGCAATTACCAGCGCTGCAAAATAAAAAATGCAAACCGCAGCTTTCCGTGGTTCCTGCAAGTTATACCAGTTATGCAATTGATTTATTTGATTATTCACTTATTCACTTATTTATTCGTTTGTTCTTTCATTTATGTAGCCTAGTGGTTTCCAGCTATGAAATTCAGGCATCATCCCCTCCGATAGGAGAATTATCACCTTGGCACACTATTGTCACATGTCACAAACTCCCCCCAGGACACTATGTTTTGACAGGTTCTTTCTGATCACAATGGCTCAAGTAGAAAGAGTAGGATGCTAAGTCCCAAGAGATCTGTTTTCCAGGGGAGGGAAGAGCTGCCTTATCCTGGACACCCTAGCAGGTGGCTTTCGTAGTGGCACACTCAGAGATGTGAGCAGGAACCAGCTGAGAAATAAGGCCGTTGAGCCTGACATGGAATGTGTGGGAGAAAAAGGCTGGAAGAACCCTTCCAAAGAGTGGACACCCTTCCCTACATTACAGGGTCTCCCTACTTTAAAGTCTAGCCTGAATGTTATTATCTCTGGAAAATGGGATGCTATTGCTGTTCTTAGGGAAGGTCTCACCTCTGTCAGACACACACACACACACACACACACACAGTAATTAAGCACCAGAAAAAAACAAACACAAAATCCCTGAAACAAAATTGCTTTCCAGGAATGATGGACCCAAGGCTTTGGAACTGAGGTACAGTTGTCCTCATCCTCATGAACCATTTCTATCTCATATCATTCACCATAAGCTGTATTGTACTTTCCCCCAAAATCTGATGTTGAAACGTTAACCCCCAGTAATTTATGAAGTGATTATTGAGAAATAGGGCCTTTATAAAGAGGTAATTAAAGTTAAATGATGTCAGAGGATGGGCCCTAATAAGAGGAAGAGATACCAAGAATGCCATCTGCAAGCCTAGAAAGGAGGCCTCGCCAGAAACCAATCTTGCTGGCACCTTCATCTTGGACTTCCAGCCTCGGAACTGGGAGAAGATAGAATTCTGTGGGTTGAGCCCCCGGCTCTGACATTTTGTTATGGCAGTCCCAGGAAACTAATATAGCATTCCTACAGTTACCTATACTGAAAGCTCAATATGCAGGCTTCCTCAAAATTTTCTCAGGGCATTTTTTATATACCAGATTGTTTCATAAAGAAGCTCCTATATACTAGGATAAGTAACTCCTTGAAGAGACTCCCAAATAAATCTCTCTCAGAATAAATCCCACATTATGACAGATTGTGGGTCAATCCTCGTATTTTATTCTATAGTAGTGTTTTTCTCTTCCTCAGTCCCAGTCACTGAAACGTCCCCAGGACCCCGGTTATTCTCTTCCTTAAATATGCATCCTCAGGTTAAAACCCTGTTACCACCAGGTACTATGACTAAGAACTGAGATAGCACCAGATCATCGCAGATTTACTGGGAGATTGTATTTAATCAAAAGGCCTAAATCATTTTCACACATATTTTTATTTAGAGATTCATGATTTATCACCTGTCTACCATAGTGAAATTGCTTTTGTTTAACCTAGGTGCCTGCCCTCACATTTTGTTTCGAGAAGATGTGATCTTAGGTCCTGCTCCTTGCTCTATCCCCAAGGAATTCTCTATGTGGATCCTGACTGTCAGGTGGTGAATTTCCTACTCTTCTCGGATAAATATTTCCAGAGAGAGTGGTTGACGAAGCACACAGAGCAGAGATCTCCAGGAAGTATGCGTGCTTCCTGGAAATGTAAACCAGGAGGCAAGAACCTCTTACACACTCCTGCGGGGCATATCCAGAGCCCTGCACCCCTACAGCTGCCCAGGCTGAGGCTCAGAGAAACTGCTGGAGCAGATGAAGAAACCGCTGCCTCCTTGATGTCAGAAAATTACAAAAGGAATCTTTGTTATTCTAAGAACCATCTGAATTTGAAATAAGTTGCAAATCATAGCAGAAGTCTACAACAATGTGTTCACATTAGCCAACCCATTGAGGTTGCTCTTTCAGCTCACTAGATACCTTCACACAGCATCTTCACTCCTAATTCCCACTTAGGGAATCTCTCACAGTGGGCACTTATTTGTACTAGTGCTGGGAGTAGAATGATCTCTGTAAAGTTGCTCCATTTGTAGACTGTAACTTTTCTTTTATAGAAATGACTAACAGCTCTTGTTATCTGCTTGATTCAGAACCTAAGTACAAACCTTTAGATTGTGAAGAAATATCACGTCAGCTTTCACATGGCACTGCATATCAAATCATCAGATAGATTACAAGTGACACTGACTCTGAGAAAGTCACGTAAAAGCTACCAAACGCCATCCCAGACCCTGACTCACAAGGCAGCTGTGAAGGTAGCACATACATGATGGACACCAAGTGTTACCTTGTGGGGCTGAGCCCATCAATCACATGAGCCTTCCAAGGGACCCTTAGAAGATGCTCAGTATCTCTTTTAGGTAACATTTAATCATCGACGCACTTCTCAATGGGTATTAAAAAGGTGAACTCTTTGAATATCTGGTTTCTAGGAGACTGAAATTTAACAGTATAATCTTTATACACCAGATTTGAACATTTTCATGTTCAAATGTATTCTTTTTCCCATGGCAGATGGGATCTTGAGATCTGCCAAGAGGTTTAAAATATGACTTTATAGTGAGAAATTACCCAATTTCATCTACATTACCCCCCCCCTTTTTTTTTTCTAGAAAAGAATCTCTGCATGTCTAATTTGTTGGTGAACTTCCAGCACAGCACATCAAACATAAGTACCCTGGCTATGACAACTACTACTTGTATTTAGTAACTGAATATTTGATCAGGGGCAGGTCTATGAACTAGATAATATTTTCCACTGATGCTTTTCCTGTCTTTCCTGCTCATGTTAGACTCAGCTATTTGTTAAGCAGATTTGAAAATTTGAATGAAATGGACAAATTACAAGAATAACATCTATTTCTAAAACTGAGGCTAGAAGGAATTAACAAATATAAATAAACCCATAAGCTTTTTAAAAAATTTGATCCAGTGGTCAAATACTGATCTGCAGCTTCCTTGTCATCGTCACCATCACCCGATTCAGATGGTACATTTGGTGGAGTTGAAGAAGCTGTACCTTACAAACTAGGATTTCCACTTAATTCAATCTATAGAGAAGTGTATGCACATATATCTCATACATGAATGTTAAATTTAGTGTTAATTATGGTAGTTCTATGCCTTCCCTCTCCCTAGGCAATCTATTATGTACTTTCTATAAAATACACACATATTATTAGATACAAATGCATGTAGGTTTGGTTGTTTGTGAGGTTTTGGACATTGATTTATTTTATCTTCAACTTTCTACATTGATCTTTTCTCACTCTGTACCTAGTAAGATCTACTCAAGACCCAAACTGAATTTCTAGAGTAAAAAGTTAATATCTGAAATGAAAATTCGCCAGACAGACTTAGCAGATTAAGCGCCAAAGGAAAGCATAGTTTCAAGGGCAGAGGAAAATTGGAGGGGAGAATCAAGCAACTAGGAGAAGGAAAATAATAAAGACTGTATTAAAATAAAGTATATGAATGTTCACATTAATTATTTTTGTGTAAATTTTATACCTTTGTAATCAAATAGTCACATTTGAGACAATTTTTGAAAAAGCAACACTTGGCAATAATTAAAAAATTCATGTGCCTTCTGAACCAGAAATCACAGACCTGGGGCAATGTGGCACAGAAATAAAATTATAAGAATATACGTACAAGAATGTCTGTTTCAGGATCATTGTAAAGAGCCCCAAACTAGAAACACTATGATGCCTTTTATTAGGGAAATGGGTGAATCAATTATGGGATGTTACTTTCCTGCCATAGATTTTAATGCAACCATTCAAAACAAATGAAATAAAGCTTTACACCACAGAGGAAAACACTGGGGAATGTAAAGACATAGCAATATAGCCCAGCTGGTGTTGCTCAATGGTTGAACATCAACCTATGAACCAAGAGGTCATGATTCAATTCCTGGTCAGGGCACATGCCTGGGTTTCAGGCTCAATCCCCAGTAGGGAGCATGCAGGAGGCAGCCGATCAGTAATTCTCCTTCATCATTGATGTTTCTATCTTTCTCTTTTCTTTCCTCTCTGGAATCAACAACAAAAAAATATTTTTAAAAGATATAGCAATATAATGTATATAAAAAGAAGCACAGAGAGGAAGAAAAAAACTAAACAAATAAACAAAGACCAGAGCCTCAGTGACCTATATAAAAATATCAAGCAATCTAATATAAATATACTTGGAGTCACTAAAAGAGGGATAGTGTCAGAAATATATTTGAATAAATAATAATCAAAGATTAAAAAATTGTTTAAAATGCTGAACACACAGATGGAAGAAACTCATCAAAGCCCAATCTGGATAAATGCAAAGAAAACCACACAAGGCAGCCAAAGGTTGGGGGTGGAAATTCATGATGCAGAGAAACAAAGATAGGAATGACAACTGACTTCTCCTGACAATTAATGAAAGCCAGAAGACAATGAAAAAAAAATCTATAAAGTGCTCAAATAGGAAAAAGAGTCAACCTATTTCTGTGTACAGAAAAATATTTTTCAAAAATAAGGAAAAATAAATATTTTTGCAGACAAATCAAAGCTGATGCAATTTATCATCAGTAGACATTTACTAAAAGCAAGGTTAGCTAAAATCTTCTTCATGTTAAAGTTAAACAATAATAAGTGAGAACTTGGATCTACAAAAGGAACTAAGGGGCCCCAGAAAGTGTAAATATATAGATATATAATCAGGTTCTTTTTCTTACTTTTACATTTTTAAAGGAAAATTGGTCATTTAAAGCAAAAATGTAACAGTGTATTATGAAGTTTATAGCATATGTTTAAATAAAATGTATGGCATTGGAAAATGGAAGCACACTCTTATACAGGTCCTACATATATATGTAAAGATATAATATCTAAAGGTAGACTTTATTGAATTGCATATTGTAAAAGCTAAAAACCACTAAATACTAGCATATATAATTAAAAGACATATAATGGATGAGCCAATAATACAGATAAAGTGGAATAACATTTTTTAAAAATTATTAATCTAAAAAAGGCAGCAAAAAGATCAATAAAGGGAAAAATGGGACAATTAACTATGATAGACTTAGTCAAACCATAACCATAGTTACATTTAAATATAAAAGATTTAAAATCACCAGTTAAAGGCAGAGGTTGTTGCACTTGATAAAAAAGCAAGGCCCAGCTGTATACTATTTATAAGAAATAAGCTTCAAATATAAAACATAGCTAAGTTAAAATAAAAGGATGGAAAAGGGTATTTGATGCAAACACTAACATAAGAAAGCTGAGGTGACTATCCTAGTATCAGACAATGTTGACTTTAGGACTAGAAATATTACTATATAAAGAAGAAGATAATTCACAATGATAAATTTGTCTATTAATCAATAAGATATAACAACCCTAAATTCATATGCTCCTAATAATAGGTGTTTAATTATATGAGGCCAAAAATCTGACATAGTGGTATTAAATTGGAAAGAAACAATAAGAATACATATATTATAGACCCAAGTATTTGGAAAGTGTGCAAAATATGCTTAAATAACCCAGTGAGTTGAGAAAGAGGAAATAAAAACAAAGAAAAAGTAGAAATATTTTAAACTAAATAAAAATAGAAACACAGCATATAAAATTTTACAGACTACAGCAAAAGCAGTGCTTAGAAGGAAATTCATAGTATTAAATGCTTGTGTTAGAAATAAAGAAAAGTCTAAAAATCAATAGTTTAAGACTCCTTCTTAAAAGCATAAAAAAAAGATAGAATATCAAAGTAAACCAAAATAAGAGATGGGAGGAAATAATAAAGATCAGAGTTGAAATCAATGAGATTGGGGAAAGCCTAACAGCAGGAAAAATCAATGAAACCAGATGGTAATTTTTTTAAATTTTTTTTTATTGTTTTAAGTATTACAAATAGTAGTACAAGTGTCTCCTTTTTTTTCCCCCCATTGATCTCCCCCCGACCTCCCCTACCCCCCAGGACATGCCTTCACCTGCCCACCCTCCCCCCCGCCCCAGTGTCTTATATCCATTGGTTGTGCTTATTTGCATGCGTACAAGTCCTTTGGTTGGTCTCTTACAGCCCTCCTAGCCCAACCTCCTCTGTCTTCCCAATGTAGTTTAACAGTCTGTTCAATGCTTCTTTGCCTCTGTATCTTTTTCCCACCATTTCTTTCCTTTAAAAAGTTTTGCCTTTGCAGACTGGAAATAAACATATAATAACAAAACAAGACAAAACAAAAAAATGTTTGAGTCCCAATTTCAATGTCCAACAGTTCCTTATGTGTACATGTCAGCAGTGATATCTGGATGGTGGGTACATGGTGGCAATGCAGGTCCGACCCTCTCTGGTTTGGTCCTAGGTAACCTGCAGCGGTGCACAGCTGCTGACTGCTTCGCGTGGCAAGGCGTTGTCAGCGTCTTCCATCTCTGGACTGTTTTTTCCTCTTGTCTTCGTGTTGGAGCACTCCTGTCAATTCCTCTCTGTTGCAGGAATCCATCTGGTCTTGGGGTTGTTTTCTGAAAATATACAAATATATTCTCGACCACAAGTTAATAAAGGAATCTTTTCTATATAATTGATTTGGGATCCTTTTTATTTTTGTTCAAACGATTTTCCTTTGTCTTATTTAGACACCAAGTGTGTTTTTAATGGCCGTCTTGCTGTTAGCATTGCAAATGAAACTTAATTTGGTAAAGTAAAAATTTTCTAGATGTAATTTACTTACAGGATATTTTTCCTTACATGATATTGCCCTACTATACCCCCCCTTTTTTTTTTTTATTAATGGAGGTTTTTGTAAATTTTATAATGAAGTCTTGATAACTTTAAATTTAAAAATTTTTTTTTCCCCACACATATGACTGCTTTAGGTTCATTGCATATTCAGGAATTTTACCATGAGATGAACTACCAATAGAAATTTTAGTTATTACTTTAAGAACAGCTTTTTGTCCAGTACAATTAACTTTACTTGAATATTCACTTATTTCAATTAGCCTATTTAAATTAATCTGAAAACTCGATTACTATTTTACTGTCAAATTTAATACTCTACCAACAATCTTAGTTTACCCTGTAAATATTAGTGGGAAGGATTATTTGCATTCTTGAGTGGGCCCTGAGCATTCCAGATGCTGGGCTGAATTTAGATATAGGGCAACTGCTGTTGGCCAAGTCTCTTGTCTGTTACCTGGGTCCTGATCTGATCTGGGCCAAGTCTCTGTCTGTCACCTGTATCTCGATGTGAGCTGGGCCAGGTCTCTTTCTGTTGCCTGGGTCCCGTTCTGAGTTGGGTGTGGGAAGCGTGAAGCAGCCATGGGGGCAGGAGACCTCCTTCAGAAGGGGTGAGGGTTCAAGCCCCTGCAATGTTGGGGGGGGTGAGGGTCTGTGCCCCACTTCTGTTGCCCCCCCAAGTTCTCTCCTGATGGCCCCTCTGTGACTGTGCCTGTCTTAGGTTGTTCCTTCCTTGAGGAATCTTACCCGTCTCTGGCTAACCAGCCATCCTCCGGGGCCAAGCAGGGTGGTGTGAGGTTCAGTTCTGTCTCCTTGGTAGCCTATGCCCCCATGGCATCAGATGGTAATTTTTTAAAAATATATTTTTTTATTGATTTCAGAGAGGAAGGGAGAGGGAGAGAGAAATATCAATGATGAGAGAGAATCATTGATTGGCTGCCTTCTGCATGCCCCCTACTGGGGATCAAGCCCACAACCTGGATATGTGATCTTGACTGGAATTGAAGCAGAGACCCCTCAGTTCCCCAGGCAGATGCTCTATCCACTGAGCAAAACTGGCCAGGGCCAGATGCTCATTTTTTTTAAAAATCAATAAAATTCATGAATCTCTAATTGATTGAACATGGAAAAGAAGAAAATATAAAATATAAATATCAAGAATCAAAGAGGGTTGCCCTGGCCAGTGTTTTTCAGTGGTTAGGATCTCAGGTTCGATTCTGGGTCAAGGGCATGTACCTGGGTTTTGGGTTTGCTCCCCATTCCTGGTAGGAAAGTGTGTAGGAGGCAACCAGTCAATGTGTCTCTCTCACATCTCCATTTTTTTCTCTCTCCCCCCCTCCCCTCCATCCCTGCCACTCTCTCTGAAAAACAATGGAAAAAATATCCTTGAGTGAGGATTAACAACAACAACAAAAAGAACCAAAGAGGGCACATTACTACAGATTCCATAGACATTGAAAATACGATAAGGAAGTATTATAATGAGCTTTATGCCAACACATTCAACCACTTAGAAAAAATGGAGACATTTCTTGTCCTAGCTGGCTTGGCTCAGTGGATAGAGTGTTGGCTGGCACACTGAAGGGTCCCAGGTTCAATTCCGGTAAAGTCACATACTTCTGTGGCAGGCTCCATCCTGGTCGGGATGCGTGTTGGAGGCAACAAATGGATGTGTCTCTCTGACATCAATATTTCTCTCTATGTCTCCCACTCCCTCCTACTTTCTCTAAAAATTAATGGAAAAATATCACTGGGTAAGGATTAACAAAACATGAAGACCTTTCTTGAAAGGTATCAAATATCTATAATAATAAAAGCCTAATATGCAAATTGACTAAATGGCCGAACAGCAGAATGACTGTCAGGAAGCCCCTTCCAGTTGATGCTGGGGCTGCAGCCATAGGATCGAGGCAACTGCCATGGTGGCGAAGGCCTACTCATGCACAAATTTTATACATCAGGCCTCTATTAAGAAATATTTAAATATCTGAGTAGGTCTGTGTTGGCCTAAAAATTAAATATATATTTTAAAACCTTCCTACAAAGAAAATTCCAGACCCAAATGACATCAGTGATAAATGTTATCAACATTTTGAATAATTAATAATAATAATAAAATAATACAATAATAATAGACAAAATCTTTCAGAAAATAGAGGAGGAAAATACTATACAATTAATTTTCTGAGACCAGAACTACCTTGATATTAAGACACCAAAACCAGATAAAGACATTATAAGGGAAGAATATTAGTAAATTAAATCAGAAAAAAAGAGAAGTAAAAGAAAATATATTGTGACTATGTAGCATTCATATTAAAAATTCAAGATTAACTTAACATTTGAAAAACCAAGCACTATTACCTCAATAGAGGGAGAAAAACACTTGACAAAATTCAACATTCATTCTTGATTAAAACTCTCAACAAACTAAAGGAAGCTGGAAATATTCCCAAACTAATAAAGACCATCTGAGGTTAACCTACAATTACATCATATTTAACAGGGAAGGACTGCATGCTTTTCCCTGGAGATCAGGAACAGGCTAGGGTGCCTGTTCCCACCACTCCTAGTCAATATTCTATAGGTTCTAAGGGAAAAAGGCAAGAAAAAGAAGCAAACTCAATACAGATTGCAAGAGAAGAAATAAAAGTGTCTTTATTTGTGGATAACATAGTCTTGTATGCAGTAAATCCTTAAGAATCTATAAAAGTTTCTAGAATTAAGAAATAAAGTTAGTAAGGTCATATAATGAAAAGTGAATATTCACAATAATTAATTCTATTTATCTATGCTAGCAATAAGCCATTGAAAGATGAAACGATTAAAATATCTACTATCAACAACTTTAAAAACATGATGTAGGAATAAAAATGTAAAAATATATGGAAAACTACATAGTATTGCTGAGGAATATAAACTAAAGAGACCTAAATAAATGACAAGATACATCATATTCATTGATTGGAATAATTAATATTGTTATAGTAGCAATTGTCCTCCAATTAATTACTACATTTATTGCAATACAAATCAAAATCCCAACGGGTGTTTTTTATAGAAAATGACAGGCTGATTCTAAAACTTATATGGAATTACTAGAGGCCCAATGCACAAAGATTCATGCAATAATGGGCCTTCCTTCCCCTGGCTGCCAGCACTGCCTTTGCTCCAGCCTGGAGCCATCCTTACGCCTTCCCACGTTGCCTAGAGGCCTGGAGCAGCTGGGTGGTGTGGAATGCCTGCATCATCGCCACTGCCCTGCCCTTGGCCGCTTGACGCCTGCACATGCAAATTAACCCACCATCTTTGTTGGGTTATACTCACTCCTGATTGGCTGGTGGGTGTCACAAAGGTACAGTCAATTAACATGTTACTCTTTTATTAGTGTAGATAAAGGGCCTGGAACAGCCAAAACTGTTTTTAAATAGAGCAGAGATGGAGGACTTAGTCTAAGTTCCAAGTTTATTACAGTAATAAAGTCCATTTGGTATCAACATTAAAATAGACATGTAGATCAATGAAACAGAATAAATAATATAGAAATAGATGCATATTCAAATGGTCAATTGATTTCTTACAAAGTTGATAAGGCAAGTCAAGGTGGGAAATGACAGTATTTCTAATAAATGGTACTAGGACAACTGGATATGAAATTAAAAATTAAAAACCCCACACATGCTAAACACAAAAATTAACTTGAAATGGATAAAAGATCTACATATAAAACTATAAAAATTCTCAATGAAATAATAGAAAAACTTTGTGACATTGAGGCAGGGAAAGATTTCTTAGGAAGTAAAAGCATACACCCCATAAAATAAAAACTGAGAAATTGAACTTCCACAAAATTAAAAAGATATAGTGAGAAGATATCAAAAAATGAAAAGGCATGGCATTAGCTGGGGAAAATATTCATGAGGGTTTATATCAAAATTATATAAAAGAACTCCTATAACTCTGGACAACACACACTGACTGTGAAGAGGGAAAATATGGTTGAGGTAAGGATCTTTAATAGTTGAATGGTGGTCCCTTGAAAGATATACTAACCCCAGAACCTGTGAATGGGACCTTATTTGAAAAAGGGTCTTTGCAGATGTAATTAAGTAAATGATTTTGAGATGAAGTGTTCTTAAGTCCAATAATAAATACCCTTATAAGAGATAGAAGAGAAGACAGGAAAAGATTGGGGCCAGGTAAAAATGGGGGCTGAGATTGGAGCATTTCAGCCACAGAGATTGCCTAGGGTTGCAAACCATTACCAGAGACAAGGCGAGAGAGGGAGGTAAAACAGATCTCCCCCTGGAGCATGGACCTGCTGACACCCTGATCTGGGACTTCTGGCCTCCAGAACTATTGTGTTAAACTGCCCAGGTGGTGGTAATTCAGCAGCTAGAGGTATCTTAACTTTATCAATAATCTTGATTTTTAATAGAAACAATGTATTCATGTGTATAAAGAAAATATCAAACCCCATTTGTTTTAGTTTAGACTTGGTTCATCTGGGAAAGTCAGAAAACCAGAGCAGCAGTGGCTGAAGGCAAGTTGGGATGTGTAGGAGTCTCATGGATTCTTTCTTGCACTTTCATCTGTGGACAAAGTATCTCCTCAGCTCCAGACAGGAGAAAGGGACAAGGGACTGAGGAGGCTGTGCCTTCTGTCTCTAAGGGTTGCTGGGAGTCAACCCATCCCTTCTGCTTACATGTGACTATACCTAACTGCAACACATTCTGGGAAATGTAGTCTTTATTCCAGGTGACCATGTATTCAGCTAAAATCCAAGGCAGAGGCAACCCAAACACAACCAAGAGATTCTCTAATGTAGTTAGTTTCAGTAAAGCCCTCTAGAACTGAGTGAAGGGACAGGTTCCACCCTCACTGGGAACAGGGAGTGATAAGGAGCATTTCCACAGCCAAAGCACAGGGAGGGCCATGCCTTGGGAGATGAGATTTGAGTTTGGCAGCCACAGAGCAGCATGGGGACCCTGGGAATGGAAGGTGGGAGAACAAGGTCGTCAGAGATCTTAGAAGAGTAAATATTAGGAAGTCAGAGAAGACCAAAGAGCAGCATGCCTGGCTTGCCACCTGTCTCTTCCAGCAGGACGCCCTACCCTGTCCCTTCAGAGAATCAGAGTTTTTTTTTCTTGGTGTGAATGTTTTGTCCATGAGGTTGTACCTGGGTCTACCTGCCTGAGGGCAGCAGCTCTCCCCAATTTTGGAAAGCAGCCAATAACTATTCTCTTCTAGGGTGGTGTATTAATTCTGTATTAATACAGAATTAATTACATCTGCAATTAAAATCTCTATTTTCTACATATGTAGTTGGTTGAAAAGTGCCCCTCCTATGACAACTACAAAAATGATACCTCTATCCAGAACTTGTGAATGTGACCTCATGTAGAAATAAGGGTCTTTGCAGATGTGATTAAGGTAAGGATCGGCCTAAATTAGGGAGGCCTAAATCAAAGGATGGGTGTCCTTCTAAGAAAATAAGACACAAGAAGAGGGCAAAGCCATGTGAAAACAGAGGCAGAGACTGGAGAGAGGCAGCTGTGAGCCCAGGAGAGGACACGGGGTGTGTGTGTGTGGCGGGGGGGGCGGGGGGGGGGTGCACCAGAAGCTGGAGGAGACAGGAAGGACCCAGCCCTAGAGCCTCAGGAGGGAGCACAGCCCTTCTGAGAGCTTGACTTCAGAGTTCTCCTCCAGAGTTAGGAGACAGTAAATTCCCATTATCTTAAGCTACCCCATTTGTGGTCATTTTTGTCATCAGCCACTTGAAACAAATACAACAAGAATCCATGTTCTGCTCCCCATGACTTTGGAAGTCTGTGCCCACATCTCTTTATCTGGTTTTTGTTCAAATGTCATCTCCTCAATGTGACCTTCCTTCTCTCATGGCTACTGATAAAATAGACTTCCAATGGCTTTCCCTGTTTCTTGTTCTCCCTAGCTCTTCTCACTACTTAAAAACAAAACAAAAAAAAATG
This sequence comes from Corynorhinus townsendii, assembly GCA_026230045.1. NCBI lineage: Eukaryota > Metazoa > Chordata > Mammalia > Chiroptera > Vespertilionidae > Corynorhinus > Corynorhinus townsendii. The sequence goes on from JAPDVU010000012.1 coordinate 1,590,462, forward strand.
AAAACCAATATATTATTCAGATTCTCCTGCCAAACTCATATTAGATTTGTGTCTTCTTAACACCAGATATTTCTCATGGCCTCAGTTCATCCTCCAGTTCATCCAACATTGCCCCTATACCTGCCCCTTCTCTAGCCCATCGCTTACTTGGTCTTTACCTGTCCCTTTCATAACAACAAGTGGGACTTTACCACAAAGACAAACCCCAGCTTTGCACTGATTGGATGCCAGGACATCCTACACACAGATGTTTCTACATCCGCTGGCAACACAAACAGGAAATTCTTGAGATAGAGACCCAGGTCCTCATGCTACTCCTCAAGCACAAGCTTGAAAATCCAAATGGGCTAAGAAGACCAGTGCCCTGAGATACATGCCCATTGAAATTTTATTTGTTCCAACAGCAAAGGAGATTGCTGTGCAGGTGAGGAACCATGCTTATGTCATCAGAGAGGACACTGTGACACTTTCAAAAATAAAAGTTATAGCAAACTATAAATCCTAGAAAGAGTATCATGTTCTTCTGCAGAATTGAAAGATGATGAGAGGAAACCTCAGGGTCATCAGTGATGAGCTGGTGGGAATGTAGACTGGTGCAGCCACTATAGAAAACAGTATGGAGTCTCCTCAAAAAAATAAAAATAGAACTGCCATTTGACCCAGTGATTCCACTTCTGGAAATATATTCCCAAACCCCCAAAACACCAATCAGAAAGAATATATGCACCCCTATGTTCATAGTAATGTTATTTACAATAGCTAAGATTTGAAAAGAGCCCAAACACCCATGAATGCATAAAAAACATGTGGTACATTTACACAATGGAATACTATGCAGCTATAAAAAAGGACCTCTTACCCTTTGAGACAGCATGGATGGACATGGAGATTATTATGTGAAATGAGAGAAAGATACTCATGATCTCACTTATTTGTGGACTCTAATGAACAAAATGAGTTGACCAACAAAATAAGACCTAAGGCGTGGAGGCATGGAACAGCTGACATATCTCAGGGTTGGTGGGGGGGGGGGGGGGGAGGCAGGGATGGAGGAGAAGAGATAAATCAAAGAACTTATATTCTTATACTAGAGGCCCAGTGCACAAAATTCGTGCATGGTGGGGAGAGTGGGAGAGTGTCCCTCAGCCCGGCTTATACTCTCTCACAATCCGGGACCCCTCGGGGGATGTCCGACTGCCGATTTAGGCCTGATCTCTGCAGGATCAGGCCTAAACCAGCAATCAGACATCCCTCTCGCAATCTGGGATTGCTGGCTCCTAACCGCTCACCTGCCTGCCTGCCTGATCGCCCCTAACCACTCACCTGCCTGCCTGATCTCCCCTAACCACTTGCCTTCCTGCCTGATTGTCCCTAACCACTGTGCCTCAGCCATGGCAACTTCGTCCAGAAGGACATCCGGAATGATGTCCGGAAGGTCATTTGGCTGTCTGATCTAATTACCATATTATGCCTTTATTATTATAGATTTTTAAACTGTTAGCAACCTAGGAATAGGGGGAAACTTTCTCACCTTGATTAAGGACACTGCCAAAACTTAAAACAACATCATACCTAGTGAAGAAAGGTTGCACTTTCTAACTAGGGTCAGGACTAGGCAAATACAGCTTTCCCACACTTCTCTTTCATTTATAGTACTGGAGTTCTAGCTAGTGCAATAGAGATAGGAAATCAAACAGAAGGCAAACATGTTGGAAAGGGAGAAAGAAAACTGTTCATTCACAAAATTTATAATCATTTATGTAGACTTTAAAAACTAATCTATATATATAAAAGCCCAGCATCCAGAATGGCAGAACAACTAGAATGACCGGTGGCTATGATGTGCACTGTGGCAGCCAACCAGCCTAATCTGGGCCCTGATCATTCCCTCCACCCCTTCTGGCCAGCCCTGCCCCCTATCAGCCCCCAATACCCTGATTGGGGGCGGGGCCAGCTACCAACCACCCGTGGCCCCTCCCTCTGGCTGGCTGGACCCCACCCGTGCATGAATTCGTGTACTGGGCCTCTAGTATAATTAATAACTGAAGTTAGCAGGATTGCAGAACACATAGTCAATATACAAAAATCACTTGTACTTCCATATATTTACAGTAAACAACTTGAAAATACATTGCAAACAATTAATTCCAGTAGCTTAAACAAAGAATAAAATGTGTAGTAATCACAGCTTTTTAAATGACCATAAGAACTGAACAGACACTTCAAAAAAGATGTATGGATGGGCAGCAAGCATGGAAAGGATGGTTAAGGTCATTAGTTGTTTTAAAAATTCTAATTAAGCCACAATGAAATACCACTCTGTTCTGAAACATGCTTGTGGGATTTTAACTCATGGAGGTGACTGAGTGCCAACTTGGAGAGGTTATGTCATTTAAAGAAGAATGTATTACTCACCTTTCCTGAAAGAAAGAGAGCATGTCATGCAGTTTCTGGTCAGCAGGCAGAAGTAGGAATGGTGAGAGGGCCTAGGCCAGAGCTTTTATTGGCAATCCTGTGGGAGAGCAGGGCTGGGCCGACTCAACAGTTTAGGACTGGCCAGTTTGAACAATTCTGGTGGGCTTTGGGGCACAGGGGTGATCTCTAGTTGCTTAGGGGTGATTTAGGACTGAGCAACATTAGTTTGGTGTGTGAGCCTCAGATAAGAAGGTGGGGGTATACAAAGGATTGATAGTTTGCACATACAGGAGTGCTTCTGGCCAAACCTCTTGCCCTAAGAACTGGCCAGCCCTGGGAGGGCATCTCTCTGTTAGGCCTTCCTTAAAAGAACAATGCAGAAATGTACCCTAGTAGAGTTGCCCACGGGTCACTGTGTCTGACTTGAACTTGTTCAGCTTCCTCCTGTTTGTACCACAGTCCCCTCAGAGCATGGACACTGAGGTAGCTCCTGGTTTTGCATCTTCACAGGATGCATCTCTATTGTCTCCTTGTCACGTGCCTCTCTTCCTGTGCTCAGAGGGGCATCATATATCATATATTATGGACCTCACATCTTCTTCCCTATTTATCCCTTGAAGATCTCTGAAAACACAAGGTCAAGGAACTGAACACTCCCAATAGCACAAGGACCCCTCCTGTTGCTTTTTATAAACAAGCCCACCTCCCTCTTGTCACCCACAACTCCCCCACTCCCCCACCATTGCCTCTAAGCCCTGGCAAGCATAAAATTATTCTCCATTTCTAAAAGTTTGTAATTTTGAAAACATTCTATAAGCAGAATTATGATATGCACACACACACACACACACACACACACACACACACACACACACACACATATTCATTTGGGATTGGTTTTGTCCCTCCTCCTCCCTCTCTGGAGAATCATTTAGTTTGTGTGGACCAATAGCTCCCTCCTGGCCCAGCTGAGCAGCAGTTTGACCCTTGGCCCACTAGAGGACATTGAGGTGGGTTCCAGTCTCTGTCTATTACAGATAAAGCTGCTGTGCATGGCTTTGTGTAAACATGTTTCTATTTCTCTGGGACCAATGCCCAAGAATGCAATCGCTAGATTGTAGTTGCAAGTTTTATAAGAAACTGCCAAACAGCTTTCCAGAGTAGATGTACCATTTCATAATCCCACCACCAATGTATGAATGATCTAGTTTCTCTGAATTTTCATCAGCCTTTGATGTAGTCACTATTTTGTGTTTTAATTTTAGCCAATCTGATAGGAGCATATATCTTATTGTGGTTTCAATTTGCATTCCCTTGATGTCTAATGATGTTAAAAATCATTTTATATGCTTATTTACCATCTGTATAACCTCTTTGGTGAAATGGCTTTTTGTGTCTTTTGCCCAAATTCTAATTGGATTGTTTTGGTTGTCTCGTTTTGTTGAGGTGTGAGTATTCTTTATATATTCTAGATACTAGTCCTTTGCTGGATACAGCATTTGCAAATATTTCCTCTCAGACTGCTACTCTTTTTTTTTGTTGTTTTTTTCATTCTCTTAGGATCTTTCACAGAACAAAAGTTTTAAATTTGGATGAAATACAGTTTATCAAGCTTTCCTTTTATGGACTATGCTTTTGGTGTCTGGTCTTAAGAATTCTTTGTCTAGGCCTAGATTTTGAAGATTTCCTCCTATATTTTTCTAAAAGTTTTAAATTTTTACATTTAAGTCTGTGATCTCTTTTTAGTCAATTATCGTCTAAGATGTAAAATTTGGGTTGAGATATTTTTGTTTGTGGGATTTTTTTTTTCTTATGGAAGTCCAATTATCAAGAAAACTAATTTCCTGGACTCGCTTCTGTTCCAATGCTCTACATGTCTGTCCCTCCAACAATACCACACTACACTCTTTAATTCCTAGAGCCACATAATGTCTTGAAATAGGGTAGAAAGATTCCTTAGCCACTAGCAGAAGCAATAGTGCTCTTCTTTCAGCCTGGCTCTGAACAGGTTAAGGAACAGAATGGCCCACAGGGACCATGTAGTCATGTAATGAGGCCTGGCTGCAGGGCTGGGCCTCAAGGTCTCTTACTCTGTGCAAGGCCTTCAAATAGAATTGTATTTGAAGATCAGGATTTCTCTGGCTGCAGTGGGGAGGATGAGGGAAGAGAGTGAATTGGTTCTAGACAGTGCTAAGGTGTTAAAAGGCTTGACCTTTTATTCTGAGAGAGAAGAGGTGTGAGGGGAGGATCTACCACAAGCCTGGAGTCCTCCTTCTTCACCCCTGCCTCTATTTTCTTTTCCTTTCCAGACTGTGTTCTGCCCTTCTTCTCAGCCTTTTTTTTTTTTTTTACCGTCTTTCCACAGCCCCTCTTTCTAATCTTGATTTGCATACATAAAATATGTTTACTGTGATCTAAAGAGAAGGTGCAGAATTCTACACAGAATAAAGGCACATTACCCCCCCAGCCCAGAGGGGTGCAGGTGGCCCACTGGAGGCCTGGCTGCATCCAGCACTGTCCTTCTCTTCCGGGAGCCTCTGTGTATCCTCCATGAAAAGAGCGAGTGACCAGCCCCTGCACCCTTCCCAGGACACTTGTCTCTTCCTGCCATGCTTTGCATAATGGCACAAGGAAATGCACACATGAGACTATGAGTTTAAAGGTCTAGACTGCAGATCCAGGATACTGATTATGTTTTTTGAAGGGTGGGATAACAGAGGGAGGAAGAAAGAAATGAAGAATGCAAACTTTTAAGGTTTCTTTTTTAAAAGAAAGAACTCCTAAATTAGATTATACTTCTGTCCTAGGACACTCCTTTCAAATGCCAATACTTATTTTTTGTTTTAATTTTCAAGATAAAATATTTCACACACTAGAAATATGTAGAATGACATAATCCCAAGTAATCATCAACCAAGTTTAATAATCATTACCATTTTTGTCATTTATTTCAGATATATTTCTCAGAAATAAAATATTACTAATGAAACTGACAAACCCCCTCCCCACAACCGTCCTCAAGGGCCATCAGTGTGCCCAAAGGGGGAGAAGGTCCTTCTACCTCTTAGGACAGCCCCCTCCCCTGCACCTGTAAATAGCACAGTATTGTTTGTATACTTCCATCATCAGCACCATCGTCTCTGCATCCTCCTTTTTCATTATTATTTTTGCCACCAAATTTACACTCTCAGGACTTATTCGTGTTGATACAAGTGGAGCTACTTCCCTCACTCTCCACCCCGGGGAACATTCTGTTGCATGCAATGTGCCCCATTTTTCACTCAGGCTTCTCCTGATTGCCATTCAGGAGGTGTCCAGTCTTGCACTTTGCACACAATGCTGCAGGCGCTGTGCCTGGCATTTCCTCTGCGGTGGACAATGAGCCCAGCAGTTGCAGGGTGACAGGATGCGGGCATCTCCTGATCTTTCGTTTGTTGCCATACGTCTTCCCAACTTCTTTATGGCCATTGAAACTAGCGCAGCCCTGGAGAGAGCTGCCTGGCTCTGTACACCCGGGACCGGGACAGGGACCAGGTTGATGTCAGCGAGCGGATGTAGAGTGGCATCTTGCATACTGTCTGGAAATTTCCCCAGCACTAGTGAGTGTGTGCAGCTTAGGCAGAGGGTCTGTGCCTGTCCCTGACCCATTTTCCATATGGGGTCTTGTCTTCACGGACTGTCAGAATTCTCCGCGATTCTGCCCGGCAGTCTTTGGCATTTATAAGTGCTGCATATGTCTTCTCTCAGAGTCAGTTTCTGTAACTTAGTTTCTGTTCAACTTGAGTTTTTACTTTAAATACGATCAAATTTGTCAAAGTTTTCTTTCTGCCTCCCCTCCAATTTTTAAAAAGGGGAAAAAAGACACCACACCCTTTCCTTACCTACACAATCCCTGGTGTGACAGAGTGTGCCAGAGAGTTCGGGAAGGGAAGGGGGCAAGGGCGCGCGGTGACCACATGCTGCAGAATTGGTGGTCTGGGGGGCCCTCAAATCGAATCCGTGTTTGCCGATGGATGTGAAACATGGCCTCAGACAAACGCTCTAGAGAGCCTCGCTTGTTTGATAAACGCAATTGTCAAAAGACTGGAGGAAATCTTCCTTCTCCAATGTTTTCTTGCGAGCGAGGAGTCCTACCTGCTCCCGCCGCCGGGGCAGAGCGGCCTCCCGCGGCCTCTGGGCCTCCTGGGCGCTCACACCCGAAAAGTCGCCTCGGCCACCTCGGAGGAGCAGCTGCCAGAGGGGCGGAGGGCGGAGGTGAGCTAAGTTCTTCCAAAGACTGTCTTGCTGAATCACTTAAAAAGAAAAAAAAAAGAAAAAGAAAAAAACCTCACAACTCTTCATCTGTTTCCACTCGCCCGGAATAGCTGCAGCGGCGCCGCGCGGACCTCTCCGGGAAGCTGCGCGCGCCTGTGTCTGTCGCTCTGTCTGGGGGTCCGGGCCTGCCCAACTGTTGGGTGTGCAAGTGAAAAGCTGAGCACTTCTAACTTTTCTCCTTCCAAACACCCGCAGACGAAAAACAGGACGCTCAGGTCTTCGCTACTGTGGAAACGTGTCTCCTGTGATTCCGATCCCTTAAAAGAACTCTGGCCTGTCCAGACCCGGCCCGCCGGTCCCCCTTTCTCCGTCTCCCGGTGCTCCAGTGCCCCCTCCCAGTCCTGGGCTGCCGACGCCGGCGGGGCCCACGTGGACCGGGAGCCCCGGGTCAGGGCACGCGGGTCCAGCGCGGCCGGGAAACTCGGTCAAGGGGTGAGGAGAGGAGCGACGGGAGGAGGAGAAGGGCGGAGAAGTGAGAGGACAGAGAGACAGTCCTGGAGATGAGGAGAAAAGGCGAGATGAGGATTCTCTGGGCGCAGCGGGGAGAGAACCTTTAGGATGCAAGTCGGGGGCGGATCGTCAGGGGAGGGGTGCTGCTCACTAAAGAAACCGGTAGGGACGAGTCAGAGAGGAAGAGATCTCACAGTAATTACAAGCTACAGAGTCAGTTAAGCGGGGAGGAGCCGTGGACGTGAGGACGCTGGTCTTAGAACCTAAGGGAGCGCGCCCGGTGTCCAGGGACCCAGCGCCCCAACACTTCCCCGGCCTCCCCAGCTCTGGGTCCCCGCGAAAGGCCCCCGGCACTCCCTGAAGGACTCAGGCCTTCGGGCCCCTTTAAAAACCTCTGAGCTGGGTTCTCCTTTGGGGTTCCAGGACAGGAGCCCCACAGCCTGTTGGGGGGAGGGTGTCCCCTCTGAGCAAGTTTTCCAGGCGCAGTCTGCAGCATCTGATGTTGGAGACTCTGGGAATACCACAGTGTCCGAACCCCTAAAAAATATGCTCAAGGAATGCCAAGAGTAAGGAACGCCATGCTTGAAAGAAACTTTTCGTTTGGACTTAAATTTGTACAATTTATAACCACGTACTTCTGTTAGAGAGAGGCGGGGGGAGGAAATTGCAGAACCACACTTTTCACTCTCCTTGCCTTTTCTTTCTTGCTGTCACGCCCTCTGCAAACAGCTAGGAGGATTTTGGGACCAAAGGGGCCTTCATTGGGAATGCAGTCAATTTGATACATTGAAATGACTCATATTTGCAAATGTTACCTCATGAAGGGTAAGCCATGTGAAATCTATGTATTCATCTTTTCTTTTTTTAAAAAAAAGCTTTTATTAGTGGTGGGGGGTCAACCGGGAGAAAAGAAGACATACGTAATACTTTAAACAATAAAAAAATGCTTTTATTGATTTCTTAGAGAGAGAGAGGAAGGAGAGGAAGAACGAGATAGAAACACTGATGGGCTGCCTCCTGCAAGCCAGGTACTGGGGAAGGAGCCCTCCTACAAGCGAGGCCTGTGCCCTGACCTGGAATCCTACGGGTGACCTCTTGGTGCGTGGGTCGAAGCTCAACCACTAAGCCATATCGAATGGGCTATGCATTAATCCTAATTGACAAGAAAAAAACAAAAAATCAAAAATGACATGCCCTCGAATATTCACCTAACTTACAAAAAGTCCAGCGAAGGTTAGGGCAATAAGACAAAGCTCGTATGTGGAGTAAGTTTTATTGCAATGCCTGATATAATTGTTCTTCCCCGAATTAAACCTAATGGAAAGGGGTAGGTCGCGCGCCAGGGCAGGGGCGCCCGCCGCCCGTCGGTGGCCTGGAACGTTGCTGGGGCCACCGCAGCAGGGACGAGGCCTCAGCCGCGGGCCACAGCGCCCCCTCGCCGCCCGCGCGCACGACTTCGGGCCCGCACAGCTCCGGCCTCCCGGCGGCCAGACATCCGGGAAGGTCCGTGTCTGCAGAGCGCCTGGGCCCGCGACTGCCGCTTTCCCGGTTGGCCCTGAAGTCCTGGCCGCGTTTCTGGCGTTTCTCAGCGCTTGGCCTCGTGGGGAACTCGGCTTCTTGAAACGCGCACGTCCACGCCTCCTTGTCCTAAGTGCAGCGATCACTGTGGGGACAAGAAACAAAAACGTGACCAAGTTAAACTCTTGTTTTAAAATGCATACACGGGGGAGGGGAGGGCCCATCCTAAATCTGGAGGTGCACATGACCCACGCAACTGTAAAAGCTGGAGCTGTCAAGGGAGCTCCTAGGTTTGCCTCTCTTGCCTGCCCGATTTCTCCCATTCCAGCTCGGAGGGCAACTGGAAAGAAGCAGTAGCCAAGTACCAGACCGTCCCACGCTCTCCGCACGCCCAAAGCCCCTCTGCGCCCACAAGCAAAGCGCCCAGGCCCTTGCTCCCCGGGAGCAGCGCTCCCCGCAGTGACTGGACCCGCAGTTCGAGCGAGTCCAGGCCACCCTCGCAGGTGGCCGTGCCAGGAGCCACTGAGTCTGGCCTCGACACTTGCCGCATGTCTTTTCGACTGATTTTTCAAAGAGAAAGCCAAGCCAACTTTAAGAAAAGGAAAAGTGATTTTACAAAATCAGGGAGCTTTAAATCGAAACCGAGTTATATATTCCAGTAACAATGCAGACCGTGAGTTTTAATGTCTCTGCGTAGGCATTTTAATTTGCTACAGTCACTACCAATAAAAACGGCATGTAGTGCGATTCGACTGTTTAATAGTGCAAGGTAGACGGTTTTTATTAGTAGCAGGCAGCAGTATGGAAAATTTAGATTTCGGTGGAGGAGTGTAATTGCTCGGGGAAAAATACACTCAGGAAGAGGCTGTCTTTAGAATCAGCAGCACTGAGTAGAGAGGGAGCAGGCAGTGTTTCTGGAGACTCACCCTGGGTGACGGAGAGACCCTCCAAAGCCACGTGCACTTGTCTGGTTAGATATTTAATTGATGTCAAAATCGACTGTATTCCCAGCTTAAGCTCCTGCTCCAAACTGGGGATGTTTTTGTAATAATTCGCTGTTTTCTTTTCTGCCCGGAGGCAGAGAACGGAGTGGGGAAAAGGGGATGGGTGGGGGGCCCAGCCCCAAATGCTAATGAAACCACAGCAGGAATTGGTCTTTAGAAATGGAAATTCTCAAGGCCAGTCTTTCTAGAAGATAAAAAGTTAGACCTGATTTTCTTCACTTAAACTATTTAATTGGGAGCAAATTGAATGGCTGCAATCTGATCTGTTGCTGCCAATGCTTGTCATCCAAGTGTGTGCGACTCATTTAAGGCTTCTCCCTGGCTGAATTCCCTCTAGAAAGAGCAAAAATGTCATAGATCCTGTCGGTGGCATGCTCCACAGGGTGGCTGGGGCCTCTCTCAGGCTCCCTTTCTCTTTCCTTTTTCACTCTACAATAATTGATATAAAATATTGGCCCTGCACTGGACTCGAGGTCCTACTTGGGGTGGAAACATTGTTGGACCGCCCCTGCTGGGTTCTAGCAGTGGCCCAAAGTGCGTGGGAAGTGGTGTGTGTGGAGGAGAATGGGGGGTGGGGAGAGTGCTGTGCTAGAGGGCAAAGTGAAGATTGATGGATAGAGGGGGCAGGGCTGTGGTTTGTAGGAGTACTGGCGTGGGGAGCAATGGGGGGCCGGGATGGGAGGGCTGAAGAAGGACGATTGGGTTGGGGGTTAGCAGAGAAAGGGGCTGGTATAACTGCCTGGACCGCACCTAACAGGAGCGACAAGCCTGCAGGCCAAGGAGGACAATCTGCAACTGGTTCCCTTGGACCCGATGACGATCAAGCTCTGCCTGTGCCTTGAAGGTTCCGGTGGCTACTGGAGCCTATCAATCGTGCGCAGCAGACTCGCTCTGCGCCGGTGCGACTCCGAGTCCCAGGCATACTCTGATCCGATAAAAGAGGCCCTTGCGAGAGCTGCAGAGCCAACAGGGCTGGGGAGGGGGTGGAAGCGGTGTGGGAGGAGGGGAGCTGTAGGCCGGAGCTCCCGCCTAAGGTGTTCCCCGCTACAGGTCACCCATGCGAGACGGCCCCGAGGAAGAGGCACCTGTTGGGTGGGCGCCGACATTCAGGCCTGCACACACCAGGTTCCCTGTGGAGCACCTGGGAGTGCCCTTCGGTGATTGCTGGCCTCCTCTTCTGCAGGATCCCGGTGGGAAACGGGTAGAAGAGGGATGGGAAGTGGGGTTTTTCGGAGGCTGCGGTCCTAGCTAAGCCTCTCTCGGGCTCAGCGAGGCTCCTCTGGAGCCGCGTGTTACCTGCGCTACCTGCGCTGCTGATTGCTCCGGAGCCACCAGCTTTCTCCTTCCTGCCCAAGTGACAGCGAGGCTTCATGTCCTCTCAGAGAAGGTCGTCTATCCAGTGACAGTCATTCCCCTGAGTGTTTTACAACACAAGGCCGAAAGAGAACACAAGTTATTAAGACAAAATAAAACCCTTTAGATGGTGAAGCACTGGCAGCGAGTGATAAAACGTTCCCATCCGAAAGTGCTAACACCCAGGGACCTAGTCTTCATCACGGACTTAGGGGCAGAAAGCTCACCTCTAGGCTCTCCTGGCCGGCAGTTCGCAACGAAGGCGACCCGGATCCGGGTCCCGCGGTCGGCGCGGGGTAGGCGACCAGACTCGAGGCCACGCGGGGCGCCTCCCACAGTGAGGCATAGTAGACCCAGCAAGGTGGAAGTGAGAGCCGCGCACGCCACCCCCAGGAAGATTCGGGCCGCCGGTGCCACCATCTAGCGCCCCCCATCACCCCGTAAGCTGTCGGCTGGGACACTGGGGTCCTGAGGGAAGTCACCTGGGTGGGCCTATTCCCGGTGAAGAGAGGGGCTCAGGCCCTTCGTCCCCCAAGCCGACCAGCCTGGCCAGAATGCAGGCGGCCTCTAGCCTAATCATTTCGAGCTGATCTGGGGGGCGGGCCAGTGGCTGGATTGGGACAGGATGGCAGGGGTGGGGTAAGAAGGGTGGCTAGGGCGGGAGTGGGGAGGGGGGCTGGGAGTACGTGCGAGTAGGAGTGGGTGCGCGCCGGGGCGCGCTGCTCGGTCCCGCCAGGTTGCGGGGCCGCCAGCCGCGGGCTGGGGCTGCGCGAGAGGCGACTATGCCACAAAAGCCTTCGCGTCTCTCCCTCCTCCTTTCTCCCCCGCTCCCGCCTCCCTCTCCGCCTCCACCCACCACCCTCCTCCCCTCTCCTCCCGTCCCGGCTCCCAGCTCCTCCCCCAGCTGCGGCTAGGCAGCTGGAGGAGGCCTAGCAGGCGGAGCCGGGGAGGGGGCGGGCGCCCGAATATGCAGATGAGCGCGTGACGGACAGCTCAGCGTTCCAATGTCCCTCGGAAACTCGAGCGCTCCTTCCTCAACTCCTCACTCCCGACTTCAGATTCCCCCAAACCCCGACCGCCGGCCTGGCGCGCGGCTGCGCCCACCGGCTCCGCGCTGCCGCCGCATCCGCCGCCGTCCCGCAGCTCCCCCGGCCTGTGGGCCCCGGCTAGTGCCCGGGCCGGCCTACCTCGGCCCGCGGCCCCCGCGCCCGCCGCCGCGCCGCGCCCGGGCCGGGCGTGGATGGAGGGCTCCGTGAGCCCTGCCCGCTGCTCGGCGTGACGCGGGCCCCGCGCCCACCATGTCCTACCCGCAGGGCTACCTGTATCAGGCGCCCGGCTCGCTGGCGCTTTACTCTTGCCCAGCGTACGGCGCGTCGGCACTGGCGGCGCCGCGGAGCGAGGAGCTGGCGCGCTCGGCGTCGGGCTCCGCGTTCAGCCCTTACCCGGGCTCGGCGGCCTTCACGGCACAGGCGGCCACTGGCTTCGGCAGCCCGCTGCAGTATTCGGCCGACGCCGCTGCCGCCGCCGCCGGCTTCCCATCCTACATGGTAACCGCTCGGGCGGGCGGGGACGCGGGACACCGGACGTGGGGACCCTGATCAGAGCGCAGTCGAGCGGGCCTGGGGATCCGCGAACGGGGGCGCGGGGAACATGCTGTGGGCGGTGGCTCCGGCGTCGCCGACTCGGGCTGCTATGCCGCTGGCGGGACAAAAGTCCAGGGTGAGAGGCAACGCGGCCGGCAGGCGACGTTCCTGAGCCCGGCTGGGACCCGCGTCCGGCGCTGCCTTCCTTAGGCTACTCCCAAAGAGCCTGGAAAGTGCGACTACGCTGGTATCGGGATCTGTTGTGATTTGTCCTTAGTTCAGGCACCGAAGCTTGGCGAGGGGTCCAGAGCGGGCTCAGGGCTCGCTTCTTTTGGCGCGGGGAGCGAGGGTCAGTGCCACTAGGACCTCCGGGGTGGCTGCGGGCGCTTAGTAGTTATTTGCGGGGCTTGGGGGGGGAGGGGGGTCACAGGGTTGGGGGAGGGGCGAAGCATCAGCCAGGGTCTCTGGGGCCCGGTCCAGCCCGACGTGGTCTGGTTCTTAAACTATCTCGAAGCCTGTGCTTTCGAAAAACGTCCGCGGACCTGTGGCCCACCAAGTACCTTCTCGGTTCCCTGGGCACCGAAAGCAGCTCCTGCTCGCGTATCCGGGGTTGGTCCGCGCGCCTCGGGTCTGCTCCTGGGCCCCGAGGCGGAGTGCGTTTCGGGCGATGGTAGTAGCATTTAGGTCGACACTACCCGCCCTCGGTGGAATTCCAGGGCAGCGCCCCAGTAGCAGGGAAGGGCCTTGGTGAAGGCTGCAAAAGCCTCACATTTGAACGTTAAAGGCTGAATTAAAATGCTAATTGTCGCGTATTTAAAGAATTCGAAACGGTGACTGGCTTCTGAGTTGCAAATTGGATTTGCGGAGCTTTGGACTGGTGAATGGCGGAGCAGGGGCTGGGGTGATTTTTTAACCATTTAAGGGCGGGGTAAGGGGGAGGCTTCAGTGCTTGAGAATCCAGAAAAAATTTAGATATCAAGAAACTACCTTTGGCCCTGCGTGTTTGCGTGCGTCTATACTCGCGGCCCAGGGAATTTGCAGAGGAAGATAGACCATTTTAGGAAAAGTGAAATAGTTCAAAAATTCGGGAATAAAACTGCAGCGCTTTTTGTGATCAACAGCTGGCCTTAAAAACCCGCTGCGGTTTTTTGTTTTGTTTCGTTTTGTTTTCTGCTCTGCTGCTGCGGGAAGCGCGGCTCCACCGCGGGAGACTCACCGTGGGAAAGGCGGCCACGGGCGGGCCGAGGGGTTGCCTTTGGAGGTTGCCTGCCAGGTCCCCGCGCACCCCACTCACTCAGGCTCTTGTCGGTTCCAGGGCGCGCCCTACGACGCGCACACAACTGGAATGACGGGCGCCATCAGCTATCATCCGTATGGCAGCGCGGCCTACCCATACCAGCTCAATGACCCAGCGTACCGCAAGAACGCCACGCGGGATGCCACGGCCACGCTCAAGGCCTGGCTCAACGAGCATCGCAAGAACCCCTACCCCACCAAGGGCGAGAAGATCATGCTGGCCATCATCACCAAGATGACCCTCACGCAGGTCTCCACCTGGTTCGCCAACGCGCGCCGGCGCCTCAAGAAGGAGAACAAGATGACGTGGGCCCCGAGGAACAAAAGCGAGGATGAAGACGAGGAGGAGGGTGATGCGGCCAGGAGCAAAGAGAGTCTGGATAAAGCGCAGGAGGGTACCGAGACATCCGCGGAGGACGAAGGTGAGCGAGACCTGGCGGGCTGGAAGTCCGGGGGAGTTTTCTTCCCAGGCGGGGCGCAGACTGAGGGAGGGGAGGACGCTGCAGGCCTTGTAGCAGGAGTGGGCCTGTCAGCTAGAGGGCCTAGAGATTCCTCGGAGTGCTTTTCAGGGAGGCCAAGCTCACCATAGGCCTTGGTAGGTTCTGGGTGGAGGTGAGGAATATTATGGGAAGAGCCTGGTACACTGCGACGTGGGGCAGAGGGGTCCCGGGTGCCTGGGCTGCCCCACATGCCCCAGACGTTACCCACGTCCCTGCAGGGATCAGCCTGCACGTCGACTCGCTCACGGATCACTCCTGCTCTGCGGAGTCGGACGGGGAGAAGCTGCCTTGCCGCGCCGGGGACCCCTTATGCGAATCGGGCTCAGAGTGCAAGGATAAGTACGACGACCTGGAGGACGACGAGGAGGACGAGGAGGAGGGCGAGCGGGACCTGGCGCCATCCAAAGCCGTGACCTCGTCGCCGCTCACAGGCGTGGAGGCGCCATTGCTGAGCCCTCCGCCCGAGGCCGCGCCCCGCGGTGGCGGCGGTGGTGGCAAGACCCCCCTGGGCAGCCGGACGTCGCCGGGCGCGCCGCAGCCCGCCAGCAAGCCCAAGCTGTGGTCTCTGGCCGAGATCGCCACGTCGGACCTCAAGCAGCCAAGCGTGGGCCCGGGCTGCGCGCCGCCAGGGCTGCCCGCAGCCGCAGCGCCGGCCTCATCGGGGGCGCCACCCGGAGGCTCTCCCTACCCGGCATCCCCGCTGCTCGGCCGCCACCTCTACTACACATCGCCGTTCTATGGCAACTACACAAACTACGGGAACTTGAACGCGGCGCTGCAGGGCCAGGGGCTCCTGCGGTACAACGCGGCGGCCTCGGGGCCAGGGGAGGCGCTGCACGCGGCGCCCAAGGCGGCCAGCGACGCGGGCAAGGCAGGCACGCATCCGCTGGAGCCCCATTACCGGCCCCCGGGCGGCAGCTATGAACCCAAGAAAGGTAGGCTGCTGGGGCCACGGGTCCCCTGGGAGGGACAGCTAGCAGGGCCCGGATTGTCGGCACTCCCAAGCAACTTGGGGAAGGGGCTGGGAGACCTGTGGATGTGCAGGGGGAACCTTTGTCACTTAGAAGAGAGGGGAAAAACACAGAATGCACCACCCTTTGACTAAAAGTTAGGAGAAGTGAAGGCAGGCGGGGGTGATGACTCCAAAAAAAGAGGTGGGAAGGACCAAGTGATCCCTGCCTTGCAATGAGACCCACCTCATTATTATTTACTATTTACTTATTTATTTATTATGATGGCCAAGGCAGCTAGTTTTAGTTTGCCAAACACAGACTGCCACAAAATTCGAATTGGAATTGTAGTTTGTTTCCCCGCCGACTGAGCTTCGGCTTTGGTGTGTGCTGTTGTTAACAATCTCTCCTTCCGCCTTTGGCTGGAAGGAAACAAAACGTTCCAGTTATTCCCAGAGGCCTTAGTTCTTCAAAATAGAAAACTGGAGCCTTATTCCTTTCCTCTCCCTTTCTCTATATTTCCTCTGTTGCTCATAATTCAGACTTGAGCTGATAAGACCTGTACAAGGAACTCAAGGGGGTAAAAAATGAGAACTCAGAAATGTGACCAAAATCTGCCTCGGACACAGTGGTGGTGGCTGCTCAGGCTGCTATTACTGTTTGTCCCATGCAGGGAGCAGGCTTCCTGGGTATGCGGGCTGGTGGCTGTGCTGCTGTCTGGGAGATAGATGGCTACGGGGTTGGTTCTGACTAACTGCCCCCTCCCCTGACAGATGCCAGTGAGGGCTGCACCGTGGTTGGTGGGGGCATCCAGTCCTACCTATAGAAGGGCCGTGTGTACAGCAATACAAGTAAGTGGGCCCCCTGGTGTTTCTGCCCACGCTGGGGGAGCCTCCCTGCACCAATTGCTCTGAAAACTTCCTTAATGTCTATTTCTTGCTTCTTGTCATGGGGTCTGAAGACAGCATTGCAATCTTCTTGGTCTTTTTTCCCTTTAAGTGGGAGAGGAGTTGTTCTCTTTTATAGAGTCCCTCTTTTTCTGCTCAAGTTCTGCTTTGAAGAATCACTCTCTATATATGCTATTTTCTCAGTCTGGGAATTGTGTGCAATATGGAGTGCTTTTGCTCCACTAGACACAGAATAGACACTTGCTTTGAAGAGCTAGTGTTACTGAACCTTGGTATCAGAAACCTTTCTAGATGATGTTTGCGTAGTAAGACTGAGAGACAAGAAGCACTACTCTGTTATCAGGCCCATCCCCCCCCCCCCCCCCCCCAGTCCAGATGGACTCAATAGGACCCTGCAGATCCTCTGGCTCATAGCAGTTTAAAAAAATGCCTATTTTACAAATAGGCAAAATTACTTATTTCACTTCTTAGAGATGGGAAAGAGGCCGAACCCGTTCAGATAACTCCTTTTTATCATGTGATGATGTTAGTGTGAAACTGAAAGATTTGGGATGATTTGGTTTTTTCCTTGGTCCACAGGTAGGTGTCACAATTGCTTTGGAAAAAAAAAAGTCAGCAGGCCATTCTTTCTTCCCAAGTTCATAAATACACAGACGTAAAAAGCCGCGCTCACCCGGACCGCATCTTGTGCCACTGTAAAGGAAGGAGCCACAGAGCACTGTCAACTCAGACTAACTGAACCGAACAGACTTTTGTTGGATAGACGTGAATTTGTTGGCATAGTATAGCTTCCCCAATGTATGTGTGACTTTTGAAAACAATCTTTTTTCTCAGGATATCTTGAATTGATCACTTCATTGCCACGGTATATATGCTATAGGTGTGATAGGATTTACTGTAAAATTTATTTGTAAAAGATGTACACAGTAGAAATAAAACGTGATTGAAGAACTTGAGTACTTAAAAAGTGGAAACAAATTTGATATTTATTTTTATAATGATATAAAGCTTCTAGTAATTTATGCAAGTTGTATTGCAATGGAATCTAAACTTTTTGTAAATAAATTCTGCCTGGTTTTTATTTGAACATTGCTGGTTATACAATCTTTGTTGGTTGTTTAACAATAATTCTTTACTAATTTATATCTTAAATTGTAAATAAAAACAGACTAGACTACAGCAATATGGTGTTTGGGGCTCCTTTTTCTGAAAAGAGTGCTCTGGGTAGAGAGCCCCAGTGATAGCAGTGACAGCAGTCCCCACCCCAGGTGATCTGACCTCAGGCTTTTTAAAGATAATGTGTAAAATAACCTCCCCTTTCTGCTCATAAAAAAAAAAAGGCAGATGGAAGAGAAATAAGCAGTAGGGAGATACCTGTGATTTTTAGATTATTTATATACACATGTATTGCAAGAAAATTAAAATTTTGTTTTCTGAATATGCAAAATACTTCTTAGTGTAAATTTATTTTTAAGCTTGGCAAAATAAAATGACCTGACATCCCTGTGCTTTAGGATCCACTTAATATTTATTTATTACCTCCTCAGTAAAGTAAACTGGAAAATTGTGGTAACATGGATAATAAAGAGTTACACCCCCACCATAAATTACTGATGGAAATTATTTATTTTAAATAACTTTAAAGCCTAAATTGTCATAGATTATTCAGATTTACTGAATGACTTCTTAACTCTCCTTTTTGTATAACTCACATTAAACACAAGGTGAAAACTGGGAGGATTTATTTTCCTCTCAGTGGCTCTCACCCTTGCCCTGGGGGAAAAGAAAAGCTTAAACACCCTTAGACTATTGCCTCATTATTGTGTTACTCACTATCTAATTATAGGACAAATCTAGAATTTGTAGGCAAGTAACATATTTCCTTTGATTAGTATCATAAAAGCAGGAAACTTGTCACTTTAATTTTCAGCAAAATTATATGGATATCCATATAATATAATTTCAGAAAAGAAATGAACAATCATTTATTTCCCCTGCAAAGATAAATTGAGTGAATATAACTTACGGTTATAAAACAAGAATAATAGCTCCTCAGATTGCCCTTTAATCAATCATACACTTATTTTTCAAGAGGTTCATCTATTTTATTCCGTGATTAATAATGCTGCAGCATGAGCACATTATTGCATCCCAGCGGGGGACATCCCGGGTGCTTTTAGCTGCTTTGGAATGGTCAGTTGGGGTTCATTATGGGCTGATATTGAACAATTTATAAAATCTTGTCTAAACATCTGCCAGCTCAGATAGGCCCATGTGTCTGAGGATGGGAAATTGCTGGACCGGTTGATATTGACAAACGGATCTCTCTCCAGTGGCTTTTTGTGCTGTAGAAATTAGTGGCCTCTTGCTGGGGTCTTGTTAGAAAGGGTATTTGAAAGTAATCTTAGGTGCTTGAGGCAAAGCTAGGAGGCTGTGAACTGGACACTGACTGGGCCATGGGAGGAGTGGTTGTGGTTTGTGGAGGAAAGGAGCAGATTCAGTTTTCGGTTTTCTGTGACTTCTTAGGCATTTTGTTGGCTTTGAATATATCACCCTTTGGAGGTTAGACTTAACGTGAATATTTGGGGTCCAGAACTCGTTCTCTCCTTCCTGTCTCCCCAAGTAATAGATGAGGAGAGGTTTGGAGCTGAACTCTCTCTCAGGGACAGGAAGGTTGTTCACGTGGGCACCTGGCCACTGGGGCAGTGTGTCTGGAGGAAAACAAATGCCCATCTGTGGAAGTTACAAGGAGCTGCTGGGGCATCTTTGCTTGTTTTTGTTTGAGACATAAAAACCTCATAGAATTTCTGTGAAGATAATGATCCCCCCCTGCAGATAGCATTTTTAGATTACAATATGAAGCTGATAAGTCGTTGGCTTTTATTAATATTAGCCATCTTTCCTAAATCAGCGGGGAATACAACACACATGGCGGCAATATCTCTGTTTTATGTAATATTCTAAGTTGAGCATTTTGCAGACTGCAGTGAAAAGGATGAAAGTTAATGATATTTAACAAATTAAACACTGAAAGACCATACAGCCTCATTAAGATACTGGAGACACTCCATCTCCTAAAGTGTGGAGAGTGCGAGTAGAAAACCCCAGCAAAAATTGATCTCCGTGCATATGTTCAGAAATTGAAGCCTGGATAAAAGCTGCCTCCCTTTGGAACAGAAGATTGTGTTACCTGGACATGTGATACATCCCCCCACACAGGCACACACCCCAGACAGACCCCATTCTCAGGGACAACTGCACCTTTCAATTGGTGAAAACTCAAAGCAGCTCAGGAGATTAGCCCAGGCTAACGAATCTTCTTTGATGTTTATATGCCCAACAAATTATCAGAGATTTCCATAACTTACCCACCCTGCCTCCTGACCTGGATTTCTTCCTGGAGAACTTGATTTTTAAATGTACGCTAAGTACATAAAACCTGCAGGTGTTTAGAGGGATCTTTTTAAAGAAATGCGGAGTGATTTATGAGCTCTTCGCCATGCAGATCTTTAGTTAAGATGAAGGGAGGTGGGGGTGAGGAGGTATCTTTCATTGGGGAGGGATTAATGGGGTCTAGTTTTATTTTTGCTTTAAAATCTAGTTAATTAAAAATACAGTCGCCAGCCATGTGCAGTTGTTCCCGCAGGCGGGCACACGGGAAACCCGGAGCCACGCAAGTCCCTGGGTGCTGGCCTGGTCACACTCCTGGCTCCGTGGCCCCTCTGCCCTCTGCAGTCCGGGGTTCATTAGAGCTGATTTATCGGAATTCGCGCTTTAATCTCAGGTAGGCCAGGAGGCCCTGCGCTGCCGAGAGCACCGCGAGCGCATGCCTGGCGTCCGCTGCCTCCCGCGCCCGTCAAATGTCAACATTTGTTCCCAATAAAAGAGTTATTGTTTCTGCAAAGCTGCCCAACCACTGCCTTTGAAACTTGAAAAGAACTTCATCCACCTTTGTCTGATGCGAGGCAGGAGGGGAGAGGCGGAGCGGAGGGCGAGGACTGGAGCCTGTCCGCGCTGCCTGGAGTCCAGGGGGCGCCTGCCTGCACCCCCTCGCGGGCCGCTGGAGCTCACGCGAGCTACGCTCTGCACGCGTTTATCAGGTATCTGGGGACTCCGCGCGGTGCAAACCACTAAAAAAAAAAAATCCCACAAAACACAGGAATGATGCAGCAGCCGCGCGCAAAACCTGCGTGAGTTTTAGGGTCATTTACAATTGCACTAAATTATTTATTAAAAAGGCTAAGAGTAAAGTGGACCTTTCATTTTTTAATGTTTCGTTATAAATGTGCCCTAAACTTCCACTGCTAGAGTTGAGATAAACAGACATAAGTTTAAAAAACATCCCAAGCCAATTTCTCTTTTCATAGTCAACCCTTTTCAAATTTAAATACACTGAATTTTTAGTAAGTTCTTCCGAATAGCAAAGCAATATACAATGATTAGCCACCATGTAGGTTTTCTTTAGTTATCCAGTGCATTGAAATCCCAAGGAAAACGTCCTTTTTTTTTTTATTACAAATTAAGGATTTAAATATGTGTTTTTAACTGCTTTTACAAAATATAACATTTCAAACATTTTAAAAATGTGTAACCCAAGAGGCAATCTTGGGAACAATACACGTTTGTGATATGTGGCTATTATGACTAACACCATTTGAATTTCTACATATCGCAAAGGAAACATGTCTCTTTGATGTATTTTTCAAACCTTTATGTGACAAATCCCTGCAGATATTTTAAAGGCTTATTATAAGAAGTAATCTATGACAATATACTTTTCCAGTTGCTGAAAATTACTTTCTATTGGCCACAATGAAAGCACAGGCCAGCCCTCCCCTTTGGGTTTGGCTGGAACTCTAGGGAAATGGTATCCAATGATATGTGCTTGGACTTCAGCCTTTGGTGGGAGAGGGAGAAGAAACCTATAAACTCAGTTTTACCTGCAAACACCCCCCATTTGCATGCTTCACCTGCTACTCCTGCCAAGAGAGAGTCTCCACTAGCACCTCCCTTCCCTCCCCCACATACACAGAGTAGGCCTGTGTTCCGTCTCCTGAGGACAGAGCGGTCTCCCTCTTTCTAAGAAAGGTAGAAATTGAAGATGTTATAAAGAAAGACTATACTGGTAATGTAATGAAATGAGTTATGAAATCACTGTCCTCTGTTCTGTGCAATCCCAGGAACAAGGAAAGAGGAAGAATGTTTTTGTTTAAGTTTGGCCCCAAGGTAAAAAGGAAAAGTTGTTTGTTTTTAAGGTGTCCCAAAGTAACTTTGTCCTATAAGAAACTGAAGGCAAATGAAATATAATATTCTTAAAGAAGCGACTGTGAGGTTTGAGGCTGACTCCTAATGTGAACGGAGTTGATCTCCATAGGAAATACCCACAGGGAAGAAACAAAACAATGCCACACAAGCACGTGCGTCCTTGTGGGGAGATAAATTGACAATTTATCCAGTGTAATTCCTGATCAATTATTAATCTTTAGTGTCAACAACAGGGCTGTAATTACCTTTGGTTATTTTCATATTTATTTTTTCTTTTCTCTGATCCGGTAATTAGTTAATGCTTTTCAGTAATGAACCTAGAGACCAGGCCCTCTGGGCCCCTCCTTTTTGATGACCTTTAGGGAAAACACTCACATTCACCCTCCTGTTCTCAGACATCCCTTGCCTGTCTTCATTCTACCACAGGGCACCTTTTTTCCCTCCTCCCTGCCATAAATAATGATTCTAGAGGAAAAGGGGAAAATGACAAACAAATAGGGCGCAGCTGGAATTAATAAGGCTGATCAAAGTTAGAGGGGCTGGGACTGCTTGCAGCAGCGCAGGTCTGAGGTCCAGAAAGGTGCCAGCAGTTCTTGCCTTCCCTCCAAGATCAAGAGAAAGGGCAAAGCGGACATTTAACCCCTGACTTATTCTAATAGGGGAGGGGTGGTCCGGGGAGGACCCTGCAAACTCAGGTTTTCAGGCCTTGCTAACTCCGGCAGGGCGGGGGTCTGGCCTGGGGATGGGAAGGGCGCTATGCTTTCGCCCAGCGCGGGTGCAGGTCCCGAATGTACTCCGCTCCCACCTCACCTACCGCCCGGGGCTGCGGGGAAGGGATTCCTTGGAAGGTTATGGGGTGAGTTAGGAGTTGAGCCAGGGACAAGTAGGTGGCCCGGGAGGCGGAGCAGCCGCTCGGTGCCGGAGAGGCGTGGAGGAGAGAGGCAGTGTCAGCCCAGGGAACTGCTCCGCTGCGTGGAAGGAAGACCTAAGTTGTCACCGCTGTCGCCCTTACGCTTTGCAAACGCCAGCGGCCTTGGGCAAAGGTACGGGCACCTGAGGAGCCCTCTGAACACGGTGGGCCTGCTCCCTGCCCACCTTATCCCAGGGAGCTCTGGTGCCCGAGCCTCCTTAATGCACGTACAGCCCCGCCAGGCTGGGCTCCGAGCGCGCGTATTTTGTTCCCACATAACTGTAATCATTTCCACAGAGACCTGTTCCCCACCCCCACCCCCACGCCCCATGCTCTCCAGTGCCCTGGAGCAGCCGAGCTGGGGACATCCTTCAGCGTACACCCCCAGACCCGTTTCTGTCCTGTAACCGCCAGCGCAGCGCCGCCACGTGTGCGCTTCATAGGTCCTAAGGGGGCTCTGAAAGGCAGCGACTGGACTTAAGCGGGTGACCAAGCAGCAGCAGGACAAGGGAGAGTGGACAACCCGGCTCGCGTCGCCGCGAGGTCGCAGCTGGGAGCGCTTGGCCAGGTGGTTGATGGGGGCGTGGAGGAGAGGGCAGAGCCGGACACTGGGAAACTCCCTGCAGGAGGCTGGGCCCCCAGGGCCCGGCGGACCTGAGGCCCAGGTCCAGCGCCTGCTGATGTTCTCCCGCCACTGTCAGGCCCTTTGCTCTTCGAAGGGAGAGGGTGTCTGGGGTCCCCGAGCTCCCGCCACCGATATGCCTGTAGGACCGAGCTCCTGGAGGAGGCCCCACTCGGGGTTCCCCCACTCCCGCCCCAGACTGCATTCAAGTGACCCCCAACCTGTCGCGCTCCCTCAATCCAGTTCCTGGTCCCAGTCAGGCTCTTTTCGGTGCTGGCATCTCCCAGACCCTTCTCTGGAGCTCTCCCTTCCGCAGCTCCCCTGCTTCCCTATCTTTCACCGTTTCCCGGCCTCCAGTCTCTGGGGGCAGGCTCGAGGTATCCAGGCCCCGTCCCCGGGAGTGCTGGTTGGGTACCGGGCCCCACTGCGCCGCGGAGGCGGGGGTTGCGCGGCAGAGGGACCGGGCGGGCCGCCGCCACGAATCGAAAGCCTGGCGGCTTCCTAGTTTGAGATGGAGGCCATCACGCAGGCTGGGGGGACAGTTCTCCTCTGCAGCCCTCCAAGCGTCCAGGACGGGGCACCTTCCTCCCGCCGTCCCCTTGTCCCCTTCCTGTCCTAATCCCCCCCTGCGTGCACCCCATTTCGTAGAGTGGGGTAGCGGCACACACACTCTTGTAGCTGCGGTTCGGTTCGCACAGGCCTTCTTGCAAGGCCCCGACGGCGGCGGCAGTGACCACGGGGACCCACACCCTTGGCCTCTGTCCCCAGGACCCGCGCGGAGTCCGGTTTTTGAGGACGGCCTCGCGAGCGGCGTCCGCGGGGACGCCCTTAGACGAACGGAGCGAGAGCCGTGGGTAAGCCTCTGGCGTCTCCGCAGGACTCCCGCAGGCGAGTGGCCAGTGAAGTTTCTCTTTTTAAGGAAATTTTCCAGACATGTCAGGGCTCGACAACACAAATGTAGTTACCTCGACACACTCCTTCACTCTCTGCGCTCCTCCTAAAAAGATGGCTGGAGGGCTTCGTGGAGGTGGTGACTGAGCCAACATGGATGCAGTGCAGTCCTCGGCCCGGATGGGGGCGCCCGCGAGCACTCCAGATAGCCTGGGTTTGGCCCTGCGACAGGCCCCAAGGGCAGGCTACAGAATCAAGGGGGAAATGTTATTTTAACATCTGATTCTTTTCTCCAACCCATCCCCTTCCCCACCCTTTTCTTCAGGGGACCCAAATTCGGTGGCCATTGCTTCGGATGGCCACTGGTGGTTTTGAACTGGGAGGTCAGCGATGGTAGGTCAGGTGCAGGACCCTAGGAGCTACATCTCCCACAGGTTGGAGAGGATCCTTGACTGCAGGACCTATAGGAGGCCATAGGGGAGGCCCTGGGTTGAGGCTGAGGGCAGGTGAGGATAGGATCTGGGGTGGTGGTGTGCTTTGTTACCTTTCGGGGAGCCCTGTTGTTGATCTCCGGGTAGTTATGGCCCTGAGGTAACTCAGCCCTATCCTACCCGCAACTACACCTGGGGGTAACAGATCCCTGGGGGTCCACAGAGCCAAGATGGAGGAATGGGGGACAGATGGGTGCCCTGGGACCAGCTCCCCAAGACTGGCAGGCAGAGGAGGGGGGCTCAACCCAAATGTGGGGGCAAGATCAGGTTCCTTGTCTAGCAAGCGATGACAGTTTATTTAAACAGGAGGCCCAGGCAGGTCCCAGGTTTGTTCTTCCTGGTTCTCACGCAGTGAAAAAAACATTTGTTTCATAATTATGTGATATTCAGCCCCTCAAATAAAAGTGCCCTTGGTAGTAATGGGCCCAGATATAAACAGGGGTTACTGGAAGGGCCCAACCCTGTGTATTTACCTCCTCCAGAAGGATGTCTGGCTGGGGATGTGGGTGGGAGTGGGGCT
Source organism: Corynorhinus townsendii (assembly GCA_026230045.1). Taxonomy (NCBI): domain Eukaryota; kingdom Metazoa; phylum Chordata; class Mammalia; order Chiroptera; family Vespertilionidae; genus Corynorhinus; species Corynorhinus townsendii. The sequence goes on from JAPDVU010000012.1 coordinate 1,615,452, forward strand.
GTGAATTTGAGCCCAGGCCAGGATGAGAGAGGCAGTTTAACATTTTGGTGGGGTAGATGTTTTCTAAAGAAAGGGGCTGGGTTAAAGGTGTGCTTTGAAAGAAGATAAAGCTGGAGACAGACCCTCATGGGAATTATACTGTAAACCATTTCTACTGACTGTATGATCACCAAGTGCTCAGGTGCACAGTGCACACCAGGCACAGTGAACAGGAAGGCTAGCTCCTGGGGCTGGGGCTGCAGGGCTGGCACCCCCAGGCCAGGACACTCAGCCTGTGACTCTGAGGTTGAAAATGCTGGCAGAAACCCAGTGATGGTCCTAAACCATCTGGTGTGAGAGGCCCAGAGAAGCATGTGCTTCTGGCCCTGGCCACCTGGGTCAGGATGTTTGGGGGCAGGTGCTGTCTACTATGGTGGAGTCATCACCTGGAATGTGCTCCAAGCGAGATGGAGTGTAAGCTCTGTACAGGCCAGGTGACTGCCTTGGCTTGGCCCCGGGGATCCCTGGCTCTGGGCTGTGGTCCTACAGAAGTGGTAGTACATGCATTCTGAAGGTGGGTGCTGCTGGGCAAAGGTGCCGCAGACAATGCTATGTATGCATGACGGTGACCTCCATGACCTTGGAAGTGGAGGTGGCAACTCAAGACTCTCATTGTGTGGTTCTCTGAATGGCCGAAGTGGCCCTCATCCCACAGCTCACCTCCTCCCAGAGCTCACCTCCTCCCACACAGCCCAGGCATCATCACCCACTGCCCCTGTTGTCCCATTCACAGACCTCACCCTTCTGAGGCCCAGGGATACCCACTCGGATCCAGGCCTAGAGGACAAATGAGTCCCACACCGAGTGTCTGAATAGTGAACATCTGGAACTCGGGCTTATAAACTGCTCAATATGATGTGCTTTGTCCTCTTACTTGGGAAAATATACCTTCTAATGACAAAATTACAAAATATGATTTGCATGGAAGTCTTTGACATACGGAAGAGGACGGACTGTAATGATCACTGTGCATGTCTGAGCATTGTGTTCTGGGAGTGGATAGTGTTTGAATTGGTAATAAAATAAAGACAGAATAATTCATAAATTACGTATTTATCCCATCGATTTTTTTTCTTGTCTTCTTGTCAGTAGACTCCTTATCTTATAATCAAGATGTTCATATAATTTGTGATCCACTGAAATAATTATTCAAAAATTCAAAAGAAATTTCATTGAAAGTGTACATTAAATATAGGGTGTCCCCAAAAATGTATGTATGCTTTAACTCACTTAATTTTCACTTCTTTTTGGTTTAACTGATTTGAAATAATGGGTGAAGCCAGACTAAGCTTTGAACAAAGAACATTTAACCTAAATTGCCACTAGACTTTTTTTTATGGGGATACATAAAAGATAAAATTTACAGTACAACACCCCAACAACCAACAAATTGAGGGTGCATAAATATGGATTTAAATGATTCTTGATGTTTGTGATTCCATTGCTTTGTATTATCAGCAGTGCCTGGACCAGAAGGGTCATCAGTTTGAAAACAGACAAAAAAGTTATTCATTTCTGTAGATTCTTTTAAAATTTGAAAATGAACTGTGTGTTTATAAATATCAACTTTATAATTGTTCAAAGTGTGTATACATTTTTGAGGGACACACTGTATATTTTCAACAGCAACTGTACAGTAAACCAGAGAGATGTAAGAAATAAAAATAAACAACTTCTGTTTTTCCCCCCAAATCTAATTTCTTCTAAAATATTCTAACCTATCTATTAAAATTTAAAGGCAAAGTATGTATTATAATTTATAAATATCAAAATTTTCAAATAAAAACTTTAAAATTAATGCTGCATTTGATCCCCAATAGGGAAAGGTCTGAGGAACCCCACAGAGGGACGGGAGGTAGTGGAGATGACATGGGTAGAAGGACCTGGGTCTGGCCCTCAAATTCTGTGGCAGCATTCCACTAAGGCTCAGTAGAGAGCAAGTTCATGGTCATCCCTGCTGAGCTTCCTTCTGCCCTTCTGCATATGGGAAGCCAGGTCACCAGTGCTGTAAGGAAGATTAAATGCCAAAGTGTAGTGGGGAAATTGGGAGCAAGACTGGGAATGTGGTTTCAAAGACATCAGGGGTTGGACATCAATGGGTGTGAGCTGGGTAGGCAACAAGGTAATTTCAGATAGTCTGAGGCCAAGGAGCAGAGGCCAATAATGCCCTAAAAGGAGACAGGGTCACATGAAGAGGGCCTGGAGCTCACTTTTTTCCTTGGATGTGAACAGCTGTTGGCCTGGGTACAGTATAACCACACTCAGGAGTGCCTTTTGGTACAGTCAAGGCTTCTGAGTTCTGAACCCCCTCTCTGGTGGTGACCAAGGACCACTGCCTTTGCAGGAGCACTTGTTACCAGCTCACCAGAGGTGTGATTCCAAAGGCAGCCTCCCTTAGCTGAATTCTCAGTTTGCTATTAACTTCACACACAGGAAGCTGGACCCTGCTCTCACATTGTACTGCTCATATCATATAAAAATTCAAATATTAGCATGTGTGCATCTTATATGTTTAATTTTTAAAATAGATTCTATATTTTAAGTAATATTAGGATTACAAAACACAAAACAGCAAGTGCAGAAACACTCCCCGCCCCCCCACCAGTTTCCTCTCTCATTTACCTCTTGCATTAGTGTGGTGCATTGGTTACAACTGACAATCCAACATTGATCCATTACTATTAACCCAAGTCCTTAGGTTTGCAATAAGGTTCATTCTTTTGTTGCACATTCTATGGTTTTGACAAATGCATAATGTCCTGACATTTGATTTTATATAGCACAGAACTAGACTTCTTCCTGACCTCAGAGGTGTCTCTTAGACATCTGAGAGAAATAATTGATCCAATCAACAAATAAAAATACAATACAATGAACACATAAATATATAAATATGCTAAATAACATAGTTGCCAAATAAAATAGAAGACATCTATTTCAGGCTGTGATTCCTGATACTGGAAACCTCCTTAGCCCTGACTCAGCTGTGGGCCCGGAGTCACCTTTCCCCACACTCAGCAGGAAGAAGGAATGATAGCATCCAAATCTGGGACCTGGCCTGTTTTCTGGAGTTGGATTGATTTATCAGACTGTGTGTCCCAATGGGCAGGGACACTGCTGGGTGTGCAGTGACCTGAAATCACACAGGGAATATGTGTGAGCTCAAGTGTTTGCAGATGGAGAAGGCAAGAAGCAATACGATGTAATCAAAGCCATAGCTTTGGTCATGAGGTACTCTTTGAAATGTGCAGTTTTGATGTGTAGTCATATGCACAGGTTGTCTTCAAATATATTTTTATTAATTTCAGAGAGGAAGGGAGACGGAGATAGAAACATCAATGATGAGAGAGAATCATTGATTGGCTGCCTCCTGCATGCCCCCCACTGGGGATCAAGCCAGAAACCTGGGCATTTGCCCTGACCAGGAATTGAACTGTTACCTCCTAGTTCATAGGTCGATACTCAACAACTGGGTCATACTGGTTGGGCTAGAGCGTCTTTAAAGTGCTCATTTTTCAGTTCAACAATAACAAAAAGCCAGTGATGCTAACTGGGGTTTTCAGTAACTTTTTGTTGGTTTCATTGTGATGCTGTGCAACACCACTCATGAAGCCAGGAGTGTTATCAATGAGCTTCTTAACATCCTACAGGGGATACAGCATTCTTAAGAGATTCCTGTCAGCTTCAATGGATTTGAATTACTCTGTGTTCTTGAGATTATATATTTGGAAGACCACTGAACTTTGGTTTTTGGTCCCCCATCCAGCACAGTGCTCTACTTGCTCCTCATTTACTGTGCCTGCTCTGTGGTCTGTGGAAAGACAAGTTTGTTCATAGAAAATGTGACTTTCAAGTAATATGTCCTAAGCAAAAACTTACCCTGAGGAAAAACAAGAGATACACTGAGTCATGAACCCACATGAAATGAAACGTTTTCATTTTAGCTGTTTTGAAGGGAAGACATGTGATAGTTGAAAAGGCAATGCCTAGATATTTGCCTCCTCTATCTTCTTTCCCTGCCTGTCCAATCTCCCACTGTAACCCTCCCTTTGGCCCTCATTCTGTCACCTGCCCACTACAGCCTCCATTCGCTGGTCTCCTGCTTCAAAACCTTTCCCTCACCAAGCCATTCCACACCCAGACTATAAAACATCTTCCTCAAGAAGATTGCAGGCCTGACACCGGCCTGATCAAGGGGCTCAAGAAGACCCCTGCCTGCAGAATCAGAGACTCTCGGCCCTCAGCAGCAGGACATGGGCCTTGCCAACCTCTTGAATAATTGCCCTCATCTTCTCTGGCTGGTTCTTTTCGGAAAACACATCTTTGTGCTGGGACACTGTGCAGACTGCTAGCAGCAGGCACCCAATGTAGACAGCCACCTTCTGGGGTCTTGTCTAGACAGTCAACTGCAGGAAGCTTGTGTAGATAACTTCAAGAGATTTGTGTAGACAACAACTTGTAGGGGCTTTGTGTAGACAGTCAGGTTCTGGAGGCTAGACCCTCAAATTCACATTCTTTGTCCTCCTCATCATCTCAAAAAAATCTATGCAGTATTTTTAATGGGATTGGACCTGTTCATATAAAATTGGCTCAACTGCTCTTAAGTGCAATTTAAATTAGCTGGAGACGATTAGAGTTTATTCTAGGTATATGTTCTTATTAAATACTTGTTAAATAATCAAGGCATCTTGAAATGCCATGCACTGGTTAAAATACGTGTGGGGTGAGAAGCAGAAGAGGACAGTAGCAGAGAGCAGTGGGAGGGGAGAAACAGCAGCTGGGGTTCGATTCCCAGCCCCTCCACTTGCTGACAGCTCCTCACAGTTAATTAACTTGCCACCTCCGTGGTGCCTCCAGCTCTTCGTTATGCAGAAAGTGAGCAAAAATATGCTTTCTTAACTGAGATGTCTTCTAGTAAAACTCTCTGTGAGAAGTGCTGAATCCCTGTTAGGTACATATGCAAAGGGAACTTAGGTAGGTAGAACAAGTTTAATTACTATTTCATGGAACTTATGGGCTTTTAACTGCCGAAGAATAAGGGATGGCATTTTAGCAATGACATCAATTAAGTTGACAACTATGCTTTTAATACATTATGTATATGTTATAGCCAAAAATTTAAAGTGTGCTGGAACATTGTGTATGTCTCTGTGTACACGTGTGTGTGCAAGCGTGAGCATGTCTGCCTGTGCAAACACTGCCAGGTCCCCTCCCCTCGAAGAATGGTATCATTTTCCAGACCCTCTTCCCTGCTCATAAGACTTAACACAGAGACCTTTTGATTGGGTAGGAGACTCAACGATGAAAAAGAAACTCGTGAAATTCAAAACCATTTTTATGAACATTAAATGCTATTAATTTTAAGGAATGGCCTTGAAAGAGTAGTTCAATAGATAAATGCATTTGAAAAATTTCCTCTCAGCCTAGTATTTTATTTGTTTAACTAGTGGCTACAAACATCATTTGTATCATAACTGAGCCAGCATTCTGTGGGCTGGGAAACAAATAGATTATACTCATGTTTAAGTTTTGGTTTCCAAGGACATTTTATTTTGGGGTGGTTCTTTTGGGAATGTGGGAAGGCATAATTATGATAATTAAGAACTAAGTTGTACTTCCACTAATGGGTCTGCTCTGGGCTTATTTGACTTAGCAGGTGTGGAAGGAAGAATCTTTGATGACGGAGATTGGGTAGATTGACAGCAGCCAATGATGAGAGAGACTGTTCATTCAGGATCCATGGTCACATCACAGCTGGGCATAGCCATTCAATCATTTGTTATGCCATGGTTTCTTTGTCCCATATAGGACCACTCATATTTTTTAAAAAAATATTTTTTTATTGATTTCAGAGAGAAGAATAGAGAGGGAGAGAGAGATAGAAACAGCAATGATAAGAGAGAATCATCGATCTGCTGCTTTCTGCACTCCCCCTACTGGGGATTGAGTTCACAACCCAGGCATGTGCCCTGACCAGGAATCAAACTGTGACCTCCTGGTTCAGAGGTCAATGCTCAGCCACTGAGACACACTGGCTGGATAGGACCACTCATTTAAAAACACACATATCTTTTATGGTTAATGTTGAAACCTGAGTTAACTCCAGTGGTCAGGGTAAAGATAAGAAGCTTGGGCATTGTTCAGCACTTTGGAAGAGCGATCAGGTTCTCTCTCATGTAACTTGCATGGGGAGGGGGCTTTTGGCTTGAGATGCTTCACAACAGTATTGATTCAGACCGAGAGTTGATGCAAATTATGGGATCAGCCAAGATTTAGCAGTAGACTGTTTACTTAGCACATCATATCCATGTCTCATATAAACTTCATACAAATCCCTGAGGTGTCTGGGTTGATGTTACTTCACTGTCACAAAGGAGAGCACTGAGGCTCTGAGCAATTAAGGACACGCAGCTAATTATCAAGGCAGTCACTGCCATCATTCACTTAGTGCTTCCTGTGTGTAGTTAGTATGGACGATTTCATCTAATCCTCACAACAATGCTACAGCACAGTGATGACTGTAATCCCCATTTTACAGGTGAGAAAACTGAGGCTGGGAAGTTCCCCAGATTAACCCAGGGCAAGGCATTTGCTCTGGATTCTGCTGCAGGCCAGGCAGGCTCTAGATTTCCTACACAGCCCAGCTAAACCTTCACCCAAAGTCTGCCCCTCCAAGGTAATTTCTCCTTCTCTGTGCCACACCCCTCAAAGCCCCAGCTAACTAGCTAACTAGCCTTTGGGCAAATGAATGCCATGGATGAAATGAAGACAATGGACCAGGACCAGCCCAGGGTTGTGTAGGTGAGGATTTCCCAAGCTCTCATCATCATCAATGGCAATCTTCTCACTAAGTGCCCACCTATCATTTTTTGTGAACATACAGCAAAGGAAAATGAATACAAACTCCATCCTACACGCAAGAGATAGGGAATGGCAGAATGTCCCTTCTGATTTCAGTAGAGTAGAGTAGCTAGCTGCTAGCATCAGTCCTTCTTAAATGAATCCACAGCAAGTTTACAAAAAGGGCTTTAACATTTGAAACAAAACAAAACAAAACAAAAACAAGCAAACTGTGTAATCCAAAACCATTGCTAGGCAAAAGGTAGTAATGACCAGTGTCTCAGCTGTCAGGCCCAGGTGGCTGCCACCTTCCGTCATATAGGGGTGCTGGTTGGGGCAGGGACACTTCTGGGACTGACCCCAGGCTCATCCAGAGCTCAGCAAATGAAGATTAGGAAAGTACTCTGGCCTTTGTTCTTCTGGAACCTGAAACTAAAATCTCAGCCCTCGTTTTCTTTTCTGCAATTTTTACTTTTTTTATTTTATAAACTTCTCTATCTCTATTTCTACCCTCCTTCTACCTATCTCCCCCCTTGCCCATAAAGTTTAAATTTCCAAGAATAACTCAAAATCTGAAAGGGAGATGAGCTATATAGAGCTGTGGCTTATGCCAACCATTCTTTTAATTTTCTCTCTTGTAATGAGTGCACTGTTGGCTTCTTGCTGACTCGATTCCATGGGACACCAGCCAGGTGTACTTATACTGAACTGAGGGAATAACCCACATACGCATGTCCCATCTCTCGCACTTTCTATTAAACTCTTTCCCTTTTTTTCCACTGAGCTCGCTTGGCTCAAACATTAGTTGAAGTCGCTTAAGTCTTAAACATCATGCACAATATCTTTGCCTTTTGCTCTCTCTCTCTCTCTCTCTCTCTCTCTCTCTCTCTCTCTCTCTCTGTCTCTCTCTCTCTCACACACACACACACACACACACACACACACACACACACACACACACACACAGAGTTCCTGGAGGAGACTGCATTGCTCCCCTAATTGCACACCAAGACTCATCCCCTGTGATTCCTGCTTCGCTTGCATAATCTAATTTTGGAGCAGGAGTTATGTCTACGTTATTTCACATGGATTAACAACCCTTAAGCAAGATGTATTAAGTTGACCGCATATTTCAGGAATATTTTGGGACTGTCACTCATCACCAGTCAGCAAGTTGGCACATTCTGTCTAGCACCAGCTGCCTGGAGAAATTGCAAGACACAGTGGAGCCCCTCTTCCTTTCGTTAGGCTGTCTCTCTCACATATATTGCGAGCTGGGCAAGAGATGCCACATGCCGAGTTTCAGTGGGTGCACATCTCCAGGTTTTGAGAAGTAAACATCTCAAGTTTAGGATGAAACGTGAAGGCACTGCTTGCGGGTCAATAAGCAAGTTGCTTCTGAAAGAGTAAGGAGCAGTGTGGGTGGTTTTTCTTGAGCACATCCTCCTGCAGATGTGCGCCCACCACTGGCTGTGTGACCTCACCATCCTCCCCACTGGCCTCTCGTAGGAGCCATCCTCACCAAGGGGACCCTTGCTGCACTGCCTGGCCGCCCTGAGAGCCCCCTTGGTGGCCCACAGGTCATAGTGAGCTTCCCTGTAGGCTTCTCTGTAAGTGTCCAGGAGGGACTGCCCACCACCCAGCCGTGTGGCTCCCCTCTCTACAGAGTGCCAGGCATGCGTTTCAAAAGAGTAATAGTTAGAGTGAATATTTTGAACACTGTGTTTTAAATGTATATTCATTGGTGTCTTGTAATCTGAGAAGCTGTGGGACGGGCAGATTTGCTGTAGAGTCAGACAGCCCACCTTCCAGCTCCAGCAGCCACATCCTTCAACTTCTCCGGTCTCACCGCCTCACCTGTGCCCGGAGAGGATCCCGCAGAACCACCCCTAAGAAACTCTGTGACTCCATTTCTTTTTCGATTTGTAGGCTGCTAGACAGTTCTACAAAACTTAACAATTATCAGATGACAGAGCAATTAATTTATTATCCGAATGAAATGTTTTCATTACCAATTTTCTTGGTTGAGAAGTGAACATTGTAGTAACAAATTTGGAATTATTTTCTTTAGAAAAGGTTATATTTAAAACAAAGTACATGTGAAGCACACAGAAATCAGATGATCTTATAATACTTTAATAATTATTTAGTATCTTATTCAATACATTGAATATTATTAACTCTATCAAACTATTTACAGAAATTTTTACTAGAGAAATACCTTAGTATGGTTCACAAAACTTCTAAACTACAAATGGATGTTGGGTATACTGTTCATGAATATGATTCCAAACATAAAAGGAAATATTTAAAAAAGAAAGCAATGCAACCCTCCAATAGTGGTATGTTCTCTTGACAGTGGACAGAAGAGAGACATTGCAGAATATGAATAACATTGAAAAGAAAGCCTGTGTGAATTCACTCCACTGACTTAGCGTCTTTGCTGCTAAAACAGTAGAAAGGTAGTACTGGAAAATTGTTTGCTTTGATGTCCCAGGTGGGCCCAGGAACTTCTGAGTCCCTGTTTTAGGCAGGATACTTGGGAGTGCAGGGCTCAAGGGACAGAGTGACTCAGCAGGGGTTTGTAACTTACAACACAACAATGGCACGAAAGCCAGATTCGTGTCTGCGTGTCTCCTTTCCATTTTTTTTGTAGTCTGGGAGAGGACGAACGGGATTCCTGATCTCTGAGACCCTCACAGTACTTTACAAATATTAATTTATTAATGCTCCAGCAGCCATGGGAGGCTGCCCCAGAAACTGCATTCAGGAGAGGATGTGGTTTCCCCCAGGACACAGGCACCTCTCCCAGAGCTGGGGAGGAACTGTGACCACAGTCCCTAACAGCACACAGGTCACAGGATACACTGCACTTGGAACCAGAATCCAGCTTCTTTTTCCCCTTGAGAAGAATCCTTTTTTCCAGATTGCAGCATTTATAGGTGTTCTTGAAGAGGTTTTGAGTAAAAAAGGCAAAAGTGATCAGGTGATGGCTTTCCACCTCTCAAATGCTCGCTGGCTCCAAGTCAGGCTGCAGGAGGAAGTGTTTTACCTGTGGACAGACTGTTCCCACTGCACTTAGAAGTAATGAAACAGATTGAAAGACATTTAAAAATACCTTTCCCTGGCTGGCAGGGTGATGGCAAATGGGTAAGGAAGAGTTTAGTATGCTCAGAGTGAAAGTTCTTTATTGGAAAAGCTGACAGGTGCTCCATTTATATGAGAAAACCCAGCTATTGTTATCCAAACCTCTCAGAATCCTTAACATGGCACTTGTCATAGGCATATAGATCATGATTCTGTTTGAGCAGTGTTGTTCCAAATTCTATTAATAATTCTTCACAAGCACGTCACCAGCGACTAAAATGACCTTGGATTTTACAAATGAAAAGTTGTCCCAACCACATCCAGGGGTGAGTGAAAAGTAGGCAGAAGGGTCCCAGTGGGTCCCAACCCTTTTATATCATTTGCATGGCCCTTGTTAGACAATTTTCATTTCAAAGTCTCGTTTTAACTTCCCTTGGGAATGCCATTTCATTTTAGATTAAAAAAAAACAACTTTCTTATTTTTTCCAATCTGGCCTCAACAAAACGTAGAGCTAATGAGATTAGGCTTGTAGCTTGACTTCTCTGAGTTTAGAGCAAGAAGAAATCATTTCAAGAGCCACAATCCGCATCTTATCTCTAAACTCAGAGAGCTGGAGACCACTCAAGAATCTTCAGGTAGTTCGAAGTGTCTGTAATTCTGTCTACTATAGTGGGAGTGCCTTTGACCGTGGGTGAGCAGCTCCTCTCTGGGAGGGAAGGCCAGCTCAGACCATGGAACCCAGAATATAAAACAGAACTTCCCACATGCACAACCTCGGATCAAAAGTATGCACCTCAATCTCATGCCTCAATCTATGTGGCCATGGCCTTGCCCACATCAGCATGTTAATTAATTCAACTCATATTACTGCACTTAACTGTATTCCTGATGCTGGATTCCAATTTAGCCATTTATAGGTGCTGTGCCTTTAATCTATTAAACAAGAACTGGGAAGGAGCGTCAATGCAATTGCTCTAGATCTAAGAATTTATAATCCCAAGGTTCTCTGGGTTGATGTGTGATCTTTTAAGGTAATAAGAGCTCCTTGAACAAAGCAAGTCCCAAAGCAAAGTATGAAGTTCACCAATAACATCTATTTGTCCTTTAAGTTGTTTAAATTACCTTGGATAAAAGGCCAAGTCATAAGTTTCATTACATAGCTACTCAGTCAGTGTGTCTTCCTGGCATAGGACAGGGCGTGGCTAAAGGAACAGAAGTATCTCACTCATGTAGGAAACTGTCACATGGACACATGCTTCTGACCATGGTCTGAAGTGTTCATGGGTATGTGAGATGGACTCAGTAACTTGGTTTTATTTTCAAACTGTGGGTTGAGACCCATAGGGGGTTATAAGCTCAATTAGCAGTTTTTCTTAGATGAAATGGGATATAATAGAAAATATAATTGGATAGGTTTGTGAACTTGTGTCTCAGTTGTGTGTGTGTATGTGTGTAGTTCTACAGTATGTTTCTTTCTGAGGGTGTGGTGAATGGTTCAGAAGTGACTGGTGGATCTGTCAGTAGCCGATTATTGGTGCTTGTTGTTGTAACTTACCTGGGACCCTCCCCTCTGTGGGACTCAGTGGGGCAAAGCCAGTGTGCCTGGCTCCAGGGTCAGCAAGCCTAAAGCTGAGTCTGCCCTCTGCCATTTCCTGCATGTGGTGGGCATCCTTTACTGACAGGAGGTGGGGCTAGTGCACGCCTATCAATAAAAAGAGTAAATAGCCCCCAAAACGTGAGGGAAACTAGCTAATCAGGGGGGAAAACTGGGGCTGTGGTGATTGGTCCCTCGTCTCAGTAAACAGTTAAGGGTACAAACTACTAACAATGACCCATGACTGTCATGTCTTCTCTTGCCAGGGAGAGAGGGCTCCTGGTGCCCAAACCGTGTTTAGCAGGGCTTGGAAACGTTTTTGTGGTGCCCTTGTGGAAGTCCTCGCTTCTGGAAGCTTCCAGACTGCGTGTTTCTGTCTTAAGCACCCTGTGGGTTCACGTCATCATTCCACGGATGCTACACTGGAGACCTTTCTACAAATCCCTGGGTTCCAGTTCTGAGGACAGAGGTCTCAACAAGTAAAAGAGCCCAGACCTCTGAGTTGAATCTAGGAAACTTGCTCAAAATACATAAAGAAAAAAGTGCACTGACAAAGACCAAGCCATTCAAAGCTTAATTTCCAAGTGTGATTTCTTCCCCCGCAGGAACCCAGAACGGGTGTGGAAACTCAACTGTCCTCCCAGGCAAGCTTCTTTCTGGGAACCACCAAGGAATATTAGTCTTATTCCATTTAATCAGCAGATCTGAGTAACGAAGAGCCCTCTTCATGAAGGGCACTCAGAAATTCTGGCCAGCTGTTTCCTGCCACTCGGCTGAGGACAAGGCAGAGAGGGAGAAGCCAGCCACTCTCGGGACTCTCGTGGTCTCACTGCAGTTCTGCGATGTAATCCCACTTTTATCATTTCATTCCGAAACCAGTCCCTGAATCCAGGAGCCGGTCTGTGACTTACAGGCTTAACTTTGACACGCTTTAATGCATATCACACACACTAAAGTTCTGGAGATGCGCAAATGGTTTCCAGCTAAGTCTTTGTTTTGTAAAGTACATCTACTCTTAAAATCCATTGAACTTGAAGTCCCTGGATAGTTGGAGACCAGCATGCCAAGTAACGTGCAGTGGATGGCTCACTCCCGTGCCCAGTGTCTGTGAGATACTGTATAATCTTTCATTCTACTTCAAAATATGAAAAATGCTTTCCCTCAAAAAGTGTGTCTCTGATGCTCACTTTGCAATGGGACTTTATCTTGACACGTATTCTCTGGCTATCATTACAGGAGGGCTGGATAGGATATGCCCGATTGTCTAAACCAGTGCATGGCAGCTCACGTGTGGTGTCATGGGGTATCTGTGAACCCAGAGGTGACCAGAGTGTAAGAGAGGCCTGTTCACCAGAGCAGGGACCGTCCCAGAATGATGGGACTCATTCCCTACAGAAGCCCATTTTATTTCCCACAGGTAAATTCCATTTACCCTTTCCTCGTGTTCAGACCATCACTGGTCACTATGCATGATCACAAAATATGCAGGCGACCTTGGCTCCCTGTTTGTCTGCACATGGAAGCAGGTGTCCTTGATATTTTAAAGAGAGGTGGACTGAGAGAAGGATGAAGCAACCATCCCAGCTGTGGCCACTAACTGGGCTGTCAGTGGAAATGCTCATCTCTGGACCATCACTGTGGCCATTAAGAGGAGGGGTTGTGCTGATCACCTGGCCTGTGCCATGTTCCCAGTCCCAAACCAGCCCCTGAACATAGACCAGCCGCATGTATCATGTCTGCAATGGGATCAGCCCCACTGGTAGGGCTGATAGAGCATGTGTATGGGGCGAGACAGCAATTCAATGTCCAGAAAGGCAGGGCCAACCAATGTCCAGCCCATCTTACCTGCTACTTCCCACACTTGTCCCCAATACCCACTACCCGCAATTCCAAAGCCACAGATGCAGTCACAGATGGTTCATAGTCACATTCCCAAAGGCAATGCCAGGGTTCTGTGACTACTGTGACTACAGGAGTCTCACTAACCAATGAATCTGATTGATGTGATTAATGATATAATTAATAAAGTGATTAATGACATAATTAATAATAAGCCTTTATCTTTTTTTCCTGAATAATACAGACCAGCACAAGCATGTGACCTTCTGAGTTAGGAGTTTTTTATATCAGAATCATTCATGAAATTTTATTCCCTGGGATTTTGAGCTGAGCTCCTGGCTGTGGAGTCTTCATTTTCCCTGAGATTCGGCCTGGAGGGAGACGCCCAGTCTCTGTGTGAGAGTGTGAATGTGTAAAGCAATTCTTCTCAGTGCTGGGTCACCCAAAGGCTGCCTCCTTCAGGCCTGGGCAGGGAGACATGGTAGGAAACAGACAGAAAACTGAGGTTTCCTTTGTTTTAACGAACATCTAGGCATCTTTAGGAGCTGGGCACCGCTGGCTTTTCTCAAAGATACTTGAGAAGCATGGATGAGCCTGACACTGGTGCCTGTCTACCTGAGTGAGGTCTGAGAATCCTGTGCCTTCCAGGGGAGGGGTGCTGGTGCTGGATCGGATCCCCTGCATTGTGCATGACGTGGGGTGATGGCCGCAAGATAACTCTGACACTTGTTGGGGTTGAGGATTTTCTAGGTGCTGAGTCGGCACTAACTCATCACAGTCATCCTTCACTCTGTTCACTTATTTGCAATTTGGCAAAAGATAGAAAATGTAACAGCTTCTATTTTTAAATGCATGTGCAGGGATATTATACCCAGAATCATTAAGTTCCAGTATCTCTCTATAGCCTTTGGGTACTAGGATGATTCAAAAATATCAAATGGACTTGGTAATTAATTTCATAAATGTGTATATTTGGATTCTGACATAGGAAAAATAAACATTCCTATAAAATAGATATAGTTTTGAATTGACAAATAATGTGTAAATATGCATGATCACATAGTAATTTTACTCTAAATAAATCATGTGAAAGGGTAGCAAAATGCAATACTTTAGGCGAACCATCACATCATGAAGTTATTTTTACTTCTGAGTCCACGTTGGGTACCACAGAGCCAAGAGGCAGATGAAACCTGCTTTGTGGGGGTCACAAATCTTAGTTTTCCACCCTGAAGTGACTGATCTTGTACAGAAATTGAACATCTTTCCACATGGATTTTTTTCTCCCCTAGTACAATTTAAAAAATAGCCCATTTTGGATTAATTTTAAAATATTTTTGAAAAAAAATTTCCAAGCATTTATAAAAATAATGGGACAATCAAAATGAAGCACTTGAAATGGTCACCACGGAAAACTATGTTGGATCAGTGGTTGCTCTTTCAACTGGACAGCCCATCTGATTAGCGTTGAAAATGGTGTGGAATTCCAGAACCAAAAACCAGCCACCAGGCCACCAGGACCCACCCCACCTGTTTTAGAGATGAAATCATGGATGATTTAATTGCAACAATGATCATGGTCATTTATTGGCAGGAGGCATTCCTAAGGAGTCCGGAGGACAAGGAATAAAATGAAAGCTAGTCTGCATAGTATCTCCATAAAATGGTCAAGCTTTCATTACCAGGGATGCCATATCTGCGAACCTGGGAGAGAAGCAGTGGTGGACCTAGTGGGTGCTACCTGTAACCTAGGCATGCACCTGGGGCCTTTACTTGGTCTGGCACATTTACAGGGCCAATTACAGCTTGCAAGAGGATTGTGACTGACGTCATCAGATGCCTCCTCACCCTCAGCCCCCACATCCTTCTTTCTATGGAGTCTGTGAAATCTGAGTCCCATGTCAATATCTAAAGAGCATTGAGGCAGAAGACACCGCACATTCAACATATGGTTATTGAAACGTGGTTTGCAGCTGTGTATGTCACCTTCCCACATTTTCTTTGCCCAAGGTGTTCAGGAAATACTTTTGAGCAAAGGAATAAACTTAGTTCTGCATCTTCTTCCCTGCTGTTTCTGAAATAGCTCTAGTTGAAGTTCTTGATGAGGCTCCCAGAGGAGAAATATTTACCTAAAAGATGAGACCAGGACATTAGGGCATAGGGACGTGTGCACACATAACACCAGTTGCCATGTGAAGATGGCCTGCTGGGCACCATCATTCAAATGCAAAAGAATGTTGGGTCTAAAGGTACCTGATCATTCTCTGTCTCTCTGATCTCCACCTGCATCCTGACATTGCAGCAGCCAGGGCTTCTGTACTGCCTTCCTTCATGACAGAGATGAGACAAAAAAGCAAGGGGCCATCTCCTTTTCAGATTTTAGCTTTTGAGTTAAAATTGGCAGTCACTGTCCTATCGCACAGATAAGGAGCTCCATTCTCTGTATCAGATCAACTTCCTTAGAAGCTGCTTCTGTTGCTGAAGGCCACATGTGTGTGGGTGGGTGGGAGGGTAACTTCTTAGCTTGATCTGTATTCAGTCATTACCAGGTTGACCCAGACTCCAAACTCTTCTAGGGCATAAGAGACTCTCAGAGTGTCTGCCTCTTCCTTCCTCTCCTTCCTCTCTCTGCTTTTGCCCTGGCAGCCTCTGCAGCTGGCATGTGTGACTTCACACCTCGGCTCCTGTATCCAACCCAAGACTCGGCGCCTCCTGGCCCAGGCTGCTGCTCTGTTTGGTTAAGTTCTGAGCCCACAGGATTTCTGACTTTAGAAACCCATCCCAGCACTGGTGAGCTGGGTGGCCAGGGCTCTCAACTCCCTCCAAGGGCACTCTGGGTCCATGCAGCTGCAGAGCCAACCCTCCTGTCTGCAGGCCGGAGAGATCTCTGGTGACTGGGGCAGGGGCTGGGCAGTACCCTAACTCCAGAACTTTCTTTCCTCTGTTGATGGCAAAGATTCACATTGTGTCCACCTCTCTGGGATGCCCTCCCTGTCCTCTGCCCACCAGACTTGGATTCTTGGTGTTTCATGGGAATTTTTGGAGTTCAAGAAATCCTTTTCTTTCTTAAAGACTTGGATCTTATAGTTGACCTTCTGGCTCCCAAATCCAGTGGGTACTTTTTGTTTTGTTTTGTTTGTTTGCTTTTTAAAGGCTGTTTTGAAAGTCACAGCTGAGCAATGGCTTCTTGACTTTTAATTTCATCTGTTCTAACTCTAAAGCTATACTGCCTCTGTTTCGGTTTAGGGAGAAATGGACCATTAGCTAGACACAAATTCACAGAAATTAAAAATGCACTCGGTTCAGACAATCCCAGTACATTAATGGTATTTTATAGGATGTAATCCCGCCCAGGGAGCCTCTGTAAATCTTCAGTAAAGGCTACAGACTGGGAAGTCAGGACTCTCAGTTCTAGGAACCAAATCTTAAGAGAAAATCCTTCACTGAAGTCTCTAAGCTTCGATGAGTGTAGAGATGGTCAGGTATTTCTCTCTACTGATATAGAACCACTGCATCTCACTAATAATCACTTTAAGGAGAATGGTTGTGGCCTGGAAACTATTATGCCAATAACTATTCTAGTGGGCAGACAGGAGGCTGTTTTTTGGAAACAGTTACAAAGACTAGCTAACTAATCAATTAATTAGTCATTTCATTTACTCATTAAATACCTAAGCATTCAATACCAATGACAAGTGAATTTCTGGGTAAAGCAATTTTCCTCCTATGACCAAGAGCTGTAAGTGGAAAAGTCAAAGTGAAATATTATTGAATGTCAACATCAAACATAAAACCTTTAAGATGACTAATTGTTAATTCTAAACCAGAAGATATTTTGAAATGTGGTCTAAGGGAGCTAATGGATTTCATAGTATAAAGTAATGAGCAAAGCAAGAAACACCCTGAAGAGATGTTTTCAGAGTTCAAGACTTAAACCCTTTAAAATCATTTTAAAGATAAAATATTATTTTATGGAAATCATAAGCCATGTTACTACAAACCCAGTTCATCCTACTGCATATAAAACAGCATCACCTTGCCTCAAGGTAAGAAAATAAAGTTTACTGCTATTGAATCATACTAAAATATTCATCTGTCAGGACTTTGTCAACCATGGTTTTGATGGCATTTAAATTGAATTTAATATAAATTTAAAGGCATCTCCATTTGATGTAATGAATAATGTGGGGTCACCATCAACTTCAATTTTAATACCTTAAATATAGTCAGTTCCAGCTGCCTTGATGCATTTATGGTAGGGAGTAACTTGTTATAATATATATTTTTAGCACTTTGTTATTTTAAATCTGCAAATAACACCAAGGGCAGAGGTAGACTCTCAACTTTAATATCATGCTTTTGAATAGGGTCCATGAGCAATTGCCAAGTGATTCCTGTCATCGGTCCTTTAGTGCCTGTGGAGGAAGGAGGGCTCCTGGCTGAGTTGCCACCTTGGAAAAAGCTTATTTTAAATACACTAATGCACTGCCTTCCATGCACAGCCCTTCTCTAAATATTTTCTACAGGCACAATGGGAGAAGCCACTGCTTCTACTTTTTTTGGCATAATATTTTCTTTCCTTCGTTTCGCTGTTCAAAAGAACAGCTGATAAAATCTACTTTTCAGAAGGAGGAGTCCGCTTCATTTCTTGGAGGATTGGCTCACTAATAGTCTAAAGTGTAAGTTGTAGAGATTGTTTTGGTATTTGGTGTCTGTATCTGTGTGTGTCTACTGCCTCTAAAGAGAGCTCCATTCATCAACATGACCTTGAGATATGAGTAAGCTATTTAAATAATTAAAAATTGCCTTGGGAACATTTAGGAGGATATAAAAGTGACACACACAAAAATCAATAGTCTTTCTATGGAACTGTAATAACCACTCAAACATAAGAAAAGAGAAAATCTCAGTTAAAATGGCAACTAAGAACGTGAAATTCTTATGCATAAATTTGATAAGCAATTGCAAAATCTATGTGGAGAAACTTTCAAAAGCCTATGAGGTAGACTTGAACCAATGGGAAAGTGTCCCTTGATCTTGGATAGGAAGACTCAATTCCATATGAGTTCACATATGAATTGAACACCCATCCAATACACATGCCAGTGTTTGTCACAGCTGTGCAATTAATTCTAAAGTTTTATGGACAAGTAATTATGCAAGAATTTCTAGAAAATCTCTATGAAAGACGATTAAGGAGGAGGGGATTGCCAGACCTACCAGATATGGTTCTAGACGCAGTGGTTCTCAACCTTTCTAATGCTGCGACCCTTTAATACAGTTTCTCATGTTGTGGTGACCCCCAACCATAAAATTGTTTTCGTTGCTACTTCATAACTGTAATTTTGCTACTGTTAATGAATCGTAATGTAAATATCTGTGTTGTCCAATGGTCTTAGGCTCTATAGCAGCGGTTCTCTGAGAACCGCTAGCAGGCTCGCCTAAGACCATCGGACAGCACAGATATTTACATTACGCGGCACTAGAGCATGACTGAACAAATGGGCCAGGGGGACAGAGGAGGAAACAGACCAAGGAAACAAGGAACTTTAGTTTCTGATAAAGGTGGCTTCTCATATTATCAAGGCAAAAATAAATAACATCAAGGAAACTAAATAGGAATTTAAAAAATGACAAAATTGGACCCATATCTCATTCCAGACAACAGAATAAAGTACAAATGGTCAGAGAATTATAAAAAATTAAAATGAGACCACAAGCCTATTAGAAGAACACATGGGCATTTTTTAAAACCTGGGTAGTGAAAACCTTCCAATTAGGACTCAAATAAAGATTAAATAAAGAAAATTTAATAAAGTCAACAGTATATAAATGTTTGCCTTCCTCCTCCTACCCCAGAACAGTACGATGAAAAGCAATAGCACACTGAGGAAAGTACTAACAGCTCTTACCCTCCTGTAAGGGCTCAAAATCCTCATTTGAGCATGGTACTAATAAAAACCCTAATTGATAATATGTTTTAAGCAATCAAGGAACAAAAGAGTGAAAAAGTCAATGGAAAAATGTGCAAACATCAAGAAGAGACACTTTATTGAAAAAACATGCAAATTTCTTTTTAAAACATGGGTATATATTTAATGCCATTTGTAGTAAGAGAACTATTACCCTGTGGAGGGGATTGGGCACTCTCTAGCAAAACAATATGAAATATAGATGATGAAACAGTCACTCAGGAGATGAGGGGGGATGGGAGAGGGGATGGAGTGGGAGAGAGAACTCTGCATAGAACAAGGATTTTTTTGCAAGAAGAAAATGATTTACATGGTCAAAAATATAATCACATTTTAAAATATATAAAGGGCAACCCTAGAACTGAACATAAACAGAAACAAATGTTTATTTTCAATTTATGGTTGGGAATCGAGGGCCAACTTAATTTATATGCAGATTTTCAACTATCAGAATGGTCAGTGCCCTTAATCCCAGCATTATTCAAGGGTCAATTGTATAGCAAGCTAATATAAGTACAGAAGAAAAAATAACCACTTTGAGTTCTTTTAAGCACTGCACTCTGTATACCCTTAGCAGAATATTATCTAGGGCCAGCATAATATGTTGTCAAGAAATATTTTATGATGGTTTTAACACATGAATTGATTATCATGTAGAACAAAGAGCAAAAGTACATGATAAAATAGTAAGACTACCTTTGCCCTGGTAATGGAGTGTGATCATCTGTTTAACTTTTGGTATTGACTGACTTCAATAAGGGACACACTTTTTTAAATGTGCAGGATAAATGAAACTAATTGTTTTATTCTTTGTCAATAAATGTTGATATAAATACATTGAGAGGTCAAGGAACATAATCTAGACTAATAATTACAAATGTCCTTATAGAAAAAGCTAAAGCAAATAAAAGAGAAGCATAATCTATATATATAAAAAAAACCCAGTGTTTGTGACAACTGTGATGACCACATAAATGACCAGTCACCATCAGGTGCATTGAGCACCTCTTGGTCCCTCCTCCCCCAGCCCATGAGTAGGGTGGGGTGGGACTGGGGACTGGCAAGTGGGCTGAAAGGCTGATCTCTTGGTCCCCGCCCCCAACCCGCAGGCTCCAATGGATCAGCGATGGTGAATGGGGGAATCTGGGTGGGTGGTGGGAGGACCAGGCTGGCTGTCAGGCAGTTGGGATCACCAGCTCATCTCTGGCTGCTCAGGGGCTCAGGCCTGCAGGAAAGCAGGCACCAGTGACTTCACCTCCACGCGTGCACCTGGCCGACCGCTGATGGAATGCACTGCCTGCTCAGGGCCGCTCACACTGGGGTGGGTAGATTGCGGGCATGACCTGCAGCTTCCATCAGAACCTCAAGCCCCAGCAGCAGTGGCAGCAGCAGCAGCACCCGCATGAGTGGTCCCGAGTGGGCATCGTGTTCCATTTGCAGCCTGCCCAGCTCATGCACATAGAGGTGAAGTCTCTGGTACCTGCTTTCCCAAAGGCCTGAGCTCCTGAGCATCTAGGAATGAGCTGGTGATCCCAACAGCCTGACAGCCCTGCGGTGGAGGCAGCACTTGGCCTGGGGACTGGTGAATGGGCAGAAGATGGCCCTGATCACAGAAGGCTAGACCCTAGGGGTCCTAAGTGCATGATTTCATACACTGGGCCTCTAGTTAGACATAAAATTAAAGAAAATCGTTTTTTTTTTTCTTGGAAAAAAATAAAAACACCACAGATTTTAAGTGCTTAGAATTTTTCAGGCAGAAATAATGCTTGCAGTTTTATTATTTTTAATTATGGAGTAGCAACAAAAGTTAGTTTTCTATAAAGGAAACAGATATTAGGCCTTTTTCAATGTCATAGTTGCACAGAGACTGAGAAAAATACACTCTAATTCCAACATTTTATACCCAGACAATGGGTTGCTTATGCAGGAAGTCAACAGAAAACTGTTGTCATGGAGAGTGCCTGTGTTCCCAATTCCCCCTTTCCAGAGTTTTCAGGTGGCCCCTTGTGCCTCCCCTATACGGCCATGAGCTTCAGAGGGCTGGCTGCTTGCCCTGCGGGCAGGAGGCCTGACTTTTGTAGGACTGACTCCATTCCCTGCCTGACTCCTAGGAGGCATGAGAGTTTACCCAATTCAGACAGTGAGACCTTAGGAGAGATTTGTGGAGGCTGCTGGGAAAACATTTTGATTGTGGCACAGAGCCATTTTCCACCCAGAGGGCAGGATTAGGGAGGAAGCTTGCAGTGTTGCGAGGCACTGGCCACCCCATTGTGACCATGAGAGCTTCCAGCCTGGGACAATGCTAATATTCCATGTCTTAGCACAAGAGGCAGATCAGACCTCAGTGCACAGCTCTTTGGTCCCCGTTGTTCCAGCCTGTTGGTGTAGGGCAGGCATGTCAAACTCAAAGGCTAACACAGGTCAAATAAACATGGTTTAAGTTTATGTGGGCTGCAAAAAAAACAAAAGTTTCCATTTTCATAGGTTTATTTTGATAGAGACATGCTGAATACAAAAGGCTGAAATAAATGAGTAACTGTTAACATAAAATAATGGAACATTTTAATAAAAATTAATATTTTTTCTTGAACATTAACTTACCAGACACTGAATAACTACACAAAATAATAAGCATAACACAAATAAACCTATTTTTCTTGTTCTCTGAAAGTGATATATTTCCTGTTGCGCACACCAAACAAGTCAGTCCAAGACTAAAGACGTGGCAGTCGGCTGCTAAAATATTCACTGCTAGTATTAGTGGAGAGAAATGGTGCGCCTGCGTGTAAGGTGCATAAGGAAAATGAATGCAACGTGATTATAGTAATCAGCCATTAGTGAACGTTTTAGTTCATTATTAATAATTATGTATAACAGGATATTGTAAAAATCAAGTTATGAAATTTTTATTAAAACGTTTCTTACCTACCGTTTTATTGGCTGGGCTACAAAAATATTTGTGTGGGCTGAGTGCGGCCCTCGGGCTGAGAATTTGACTTGCTCGGTGTAGGGCCTTTGTTACTATAGCCAAAAACTTCCTATTGACTCAGGCATGCCACCTGGATCACATGGTTCACACAGCATGTCACTTTATTGAAAAACAGAACTCTTTGATAAAGGATGCCTAGGAAGAGTAGGTGTTGAAGCAAACAGGAGTGGGGAGCACAGGCCACGACTCAGCAGAGGGCATTGGAAAGTAACATTGAGTAAATGCAAAATGCTGCAGAAGAGGTGGTAGCCAATGGGAGCAAGATGGAGGACCTGGTTCCTCAAAGGAGGGTGCTGTGTGTCTTGGCTCTCAAGTTTCATCAGGAAAAGCTGGGATATTGGGAGATGGTAAAAATGGACTAAAATGGGGAGAAACCAAGATGGCGGCATAGGTAAGCACCTAAACTGCTGCCTCGCACAACAATTTCAAAACTACAACTAAAAGACAGAACGGACACCATCCAGAACCACAGGAAAGCTGGCTGAGTGGAAATTCTACAACTAGAAGGAAAGAGAAAAGCTCATAGAGAACTGGAGGAATGGCAAAGGGTTGAGGTACAGCAAAGGGTCTTTGTGTGCAGAGAGGAAGGGCGGCTGAGAGCCTGGCTGATTTTCTCTGGCAGGAGGGGGAAGGAAGCCCCTGACTGCATTGAACCTCAGTTCCAGGTGAAACCCTGTGGACCCAGGCTCATACAGGGGGAGTCTGGACTGTCAGGTAGAGAGAAAGGCACTCAGAGACTCGGAGATCCTGGGGGAGCCCCAGCAGGCAGGGGTCTGGAGGCGTGCGGGCACCAGTGTGCACAAAGACTGTGGAGGTTGCCATAGGCTTTCCCTAGCAGAAGGGAGTCGGAAGCTCCTGACTGCACTGAGCCGCAGTTCTGACTGTACTGAACTCCAGTTCCAGGCGAGCCCCTGGGGACCCACACTCTTGCAGAGGGAATCTGGACTCTCGGGCAGGGGCTAGGGAGGCAGGGAAGCCAGAGGTCTGGAGGCGTGCATGCGCGCCCAAGGGCAGGGCTGACGGGAAGCCAAGACTGTCTGCTCTGCCCTGAGACTCCACCCCATCCAAGCTGAGCACAGAGGCTTTTGCAATTTGGCAAGTCTAATCCCATAAGGCTGTCTCCAGCACCGAACTTCTCCCAGCATAGACACAGCTGATCCTCACAGCCAACTGGCCTGGAGGTCAATTCCTCCCAGTGATACCAACAACAATCAAGACTTAACTACAACAAGGCTGTACACAGAGTTCACAAAGGGGTGCACCAAGAGTGTCCATCTCAGGTAACTGGGAGGCTGACCCACTGGGCTATATAGGAAACCTAGCACAAAACACTACCCTACCAACTCAGGGAAGCAGTGAAAATGCGGCGACAAAGAAACAGATCACAAACGAAAGAAATGGAGGAAAACAAATGACTTGATATAGAATTCAAAACCACGGTTATAAGGCTTTTCAAGAGTATCCTAGAAAAGGCCGATAAATATAACGAGACCCTCGAAGATATGAAAAAGGACCAACTAGAAATCAAACATACACTGACTGAAATAAAAAATATTATACAGAGATCCAACAGCAGACTAGAGGAACGCAAGAATCAAGTCAAAGAATTGAAATACAAAGAAGCAAAAAACACTCAACCGAAAAAGCAAAAAAAGAATCCAAAAAGTTGAAGATAGTGTAAGAAGCCTCTGGGACAACTTCAAGCATACCAACATCAGAATTATGGGGGTGCCAGAAGAAGAGAGAGAGCAAGATACTGAAAATCTATTTGAAGAAATAATGACCGAAAACTTACCCCACCTGGTGAAAGAAAAAGGCTTACAAGTCCAGGAAGTGCACAGAACCCCAAACAAAAGGAATCCAAAGAAGACCACACCAAGACACATCATAATTAAAATGCCAAGAGCAAAAGAGAAAGAGAAAATATTAAAAGCAGCAAGAGAAAAACAGTTAATTACCTACAAGGGAGCACCCATACCATTGCCAGCTCATTTCTCAACAGAAACTATGCAGGCCAGATGGGAGTGGCAAGAAATTTTCAAAGTGATGAATAGCAAAAACCTACGACCAAGATTACTCTACCCAGCAAAGCTATCATTCAGAATTGAAGGGCAGATAAAGAGCTTCACAGATAAGAAAAAGCTAAAGGAGTTCATCACCACCAAACCAGTATTATATGAAATGCTGAAAGGTATTCTTTAAGAAGAGGAAGAAGAAAAAAGTAAAGATAAAAATTATGAACAACAAATACATATCTATCAACAAGTGAACCTAAAAATCAAGTGAATTAAAAACCTAAGGAACAGAATAAACTGGTGAATATAATAGAATCAGGGGCATAGAAAGGGAGTGGACTGGTAATTCTCAGGGGGAAAGGGGGATGGGGGTGTGCAGGAAGAGACTGGACAAAAACCGTACACCTATGGATGAGGACAGTGGGGGGGAGGTAAGGGCAGAAGGTGGGGTGGGAACCGGGTGGAGGGGAACTATGGGGGGAAAAAGGAGAAACAATTGTAATAATCTGAATAAAGATTTATTAAATAAAAAAAATGGAATAAAATGTTATTTCTTCAAGGTCTTACCCCAGAAGAAGCTGTGAACTTCATCTTGTCTGCCTTGAGGATCAGAAGATCCAGAGCCAGGAAGGGAAGCCTGCCATTCATACCCACTATGAAACAGTCTGGCCCATAAGGTGGTGCAGCTGGGCTTGGAGGCCAAGTCACAGTGATGATGGTGCCGGTAGGGCAATGAGGGCACTGCCACCCAGGAACATGGCAAGGAATTGACTTCAAAGTTTCACTTGTGTGTGTACACTTTATGTGTATTTCATGTACTCCTGTGGGACGCTCTCGTGGTTGTAAATAAGTTTCCTTTGTTTCTAAAAATAAAATTTTATCTGTTGTGAAGAGATAAAATGATTTTAATTTTTGACTTTAATAATAAAAATATGAACTAAGAAATTTCTAAACTTAAAGTAGTCATGTGAAGAATTAAAGGCAGGATAAATATATCCTGCAGATTCCCAGAGAAGATAAACTAAAAATAAATTAGATAGCAAAAGATAGCAAACATCAAAGACATTTTTAAAGTCAAAAACAATTGGCCAAAGGCCTAATATATAATTTTTAAGTAACAGTAAGTAAAAGGAATGGTTCATGAAATCATGCAAACCATCAACTTAACTTTATGAAACATGTACATATATAGAAAAGACACTGAAGTGGAAGATCTAAGCCATTGACTTGCAACAGGTGTGTCTCGAGAATTTTAAAACACGCAGTGCCTGATTGTTTAGAGGCACTGGCCTCTTTTCCCTTAGATTGTCAAATAAAAAATGACAACAGTCAATGCAACAATAGCTGTCTGGTATTAGTAAATCAAACTATACCTATTTTTTGTCACATTGGCCAAAAATATAACATATTGTGTTGTATACCAAAGAATTTTAGTAATTAGTTTATATGTGCCATGAGATTACATTTAAGAGCTAGTCAAATCACACAGGTGATTTTACTTTTTTCCCCAATGTTTTTGTAATGGATGAGTTCATTTATAGCTATGAACTTAGCCAAACTTGAATATGTATTGATATATATTTACTTATTTATTACATATTTATTTATACACACTTATGAAAACTATGGAAACATATCTTTGGCTTTATTGCATGAATAATGGGTGGCCTAGCTTCTTGGCCATGGTGTGTCCACCTGTTGTACTAGCCCATGCACACACTGCAGTGTCTCAGGCTCTGGGGAGGCGATGCTACCAGTGACCACTAGATCATTCCTCGTCTTCTTGGATGAGTGAGTCCCCTGATAAAGAAAGCTCCGTGTGACCAACGACAAAGGCCTTAGAGGCGCTAGGCTTCCACTGTGGATCCCAGCTCCTCTCCATCTGAGAGGGAGGAAGGGGGCGGGTCCTGGGCTCACAGAGTCACTCACCATTCATTGAGCACCCTTGGGAAGCTGCCATGGCTGCAGTGTGGATTCGGGGTACCCTGTCCTGCAGGGGATCTTCACTCCAGGCTTCCACAACAATGCAAGCCGGTCATTAGTAGTGACCACACATGCTGGCCCCCTTTGTCACCTGAAAGAGTTGGTTTTCTTAAAAAAAAAAAAAAGGCAAATTTCTCTCTGCTGGGTGGAGGAGGTCAGTGTTCGTGATGGAAAGTGAGAAATCTGGGCGACGTCATCAGCAGAGCCTTGCAGGCGGCAGGTCTCACACACGCTGGGGACAGCTGCCGCAGGACTGAGGAGCGCATCTTCGCCACGTGCCTGCACCACTTGCTGATCACTTCTAGGGGGAGAATGTCACACCAGTGGTTACTTAGAATATGTGAGAATGTGGCCTGGTTTCCAAAATACGCTGTTGGTAATTCTCACTGTATTTAATGTCCAGCTGTTTTTTTTTTGGTTTTTGTTTTTCCCCCTGTGGTTTTTTGTTTCTCATTCAACATCTGGAGGAGCTCATTAAGTTGGGGGATGATGCAAAGGTCCAGAGAGTGTCTTCTAATTAAAAAAAGAAAACTAATTAGGAATACATCCAGAGAGAAGGGAAAACAGCAATTGTTCTTCTTAACACACAGGGCAACTGGATGGAAGAAAAGGTGTGTCACTCACGTGTGCAAATCCACATAAACTCCCGAATCAAAGTGTGCAGATGTCATAGAAGGGCTACGTGTCCTAAATTTGGTCTAATCCAAACTTCTTCCTTCTTATTATTAATAAGGTCATGTTTTGATAATCTTGACTACTGCACTAATTGCATTTCTCATGTTTTCTCTTTATCATCATTATAATTTTTTAAATGTCACAAAATGGGCATTTTCTCAAATCTGTATCTTTACTCTGCTCTGAGCCCTCTCCCCCTGGGCATTCCCTGAATTCCTCAGAGGAAGACCCCACATCATCTCCACTGTCCATCTACAATGTCAGTACTAACCCTTTTGGTGTTTTTCTAAGAGGCATTTTAATAAAAGTTCCGCAATGTCTCGTCCATGCTTTAAAATCTCTTATACTGGGCTTCCCCAAAGCAGCTTGAGGGAAGGGTTTAGGGTGGGGTGTTTGTCTGGGGTGTGACCCAGGAGGCCTGATCAGGTATAGAAGATTGGTTCTCCTGGGGACATGCCTCAGGGGGGCCCACAGCAGGTGAGCAAGCTGGAGTATTTATCTACGGATCCCTACTCCAATCCCCGTGCCGGCTAAGGGCTGGCTGGAGATGTCTGTGGTATGGGACCACCTGGTGTACCTCCAACAGTGGAGGAGCAGTCTGCAGAACTTGTTCATGGCTGTGGGGACATCTGGAGCTGTTGAACACAAGGATGAACAGGGAAGCAGGGCCCAGTCTTTTGTTTTAAAAATGCAGACGCTGCCCAGCTGGCGTGGCTCAGTGGTTGAGCTTTGACCTATGAACCAGGAGGTCATGGTTTGATTCTAGGTCAGGACACATGCCCAGGTTGTGGGCTCAATCTCTCTCTTCCTCTCTGAAATATATATATATATATATATATATATATATATATATATATATATATATATGCAGACGCAGTCCTGGCCTGTGTTGCTCAGTGGGTTGGGCGTTGTCCCATACACCAAAAGGTTGCTGTTTCAATTCCCAGTCAGAGCACATGCATGGGTTTCAGTTTGACCCTCAGTAAATCAGCCAAAATCCAGGAAGCAGCTGGTTGATGTTTCACTCTCACATTGGCGTTTCTCTCTCTCTCCCTCTCCCTCTCTCTCTAGAAAAAAACAATAAAAAAGTATTTTAAACAAGGCAGACACATTTTGCTTCTGTGTCATCAAAATTTAAGCTTTAAAAATGTTTTACATGTTGTCACACAGCATGACTTTGTCTACAAAGGGAGACCTGTACCCTCCTCCGCCGCCCCCTGCCAACTGCATCATGTGACACCAGAAATCACCTCGGGAAGGAGGAAGCAAATGTTCCCAGGAACTCTGAGCATCTTTACACCCACAGTGATGAGCACACAGAACCCAGATTATTCTGACAAAATAGACATGCCTCCTGTTAACCCTGTCTAAAAGAAACATTTTCTTGTTGGTGCATTATTGTCTGCTTCAGACTCCCAATGGGAGGGTGTAGAACCATTGCCAGGGTGAGAGAAACTTCCAGAAGCCATTGGTGTATGGCACCAGCGGGTTGAGACCTTCTTAACACATTTCACTTGTGATCTTTTAAAGCTGTCAGACCAGAATGATTTTCAGTCACTTTGCTCTGGAGTGGATTTAAAACCATGTCCCAAAGGTGGAAGATTAATAGATTAAAAAGGCAAAGTATTAACCTAGCCCATCGTCCTGTCTCCTTACCCATAAGATACAGTATCACTGTCATGCGCTGTGGCAGGTCTTCGATGAGGCGTCAGCGGGCCTAGAGCTGGCTTCCCAGCAACGCCCACTGACTGGGACCCGACTGCTCCCTGTGTGGCTGAATGTGGGAAAGAGGAGGCATGGCCACCCTCCACAACACAGGGAATATTTGCTATTTTCTTGAGATAATTAAGTATTTTTCTTTGTTGTTTAATGTTGTTTCCCAAGGAAGGATGGGGGCAGCGCTAAAGGTATCATTCTCTTCAACATTTTGCTGCAAAGGATGTGTGAGTAGAAATGAGAATTTAGATCAACAGCCGTAGGAAACCCTGCCAGCTGACGAGGGTTTTGAATGAAATTTTCAGAACTGCTGCTGTGCTCAGGGAGGCTGAGGTGCCAGTTCTTCCTCCTACATTTTGTAGCTTCGTGGTCAATCTGTGAGAAAAGAGCAGCTTTAATTCCTCCCTCAGACAAAGCAAAACTCTTCTCATCTGAGAACTCAAGTGTCACTGAGTGCCAGCCGGTGTCAGGATGAAGGTGTGGCCCTGTTCCCACTGCATCCCTCCGGATGCTGACTCCACATGGCCCCTGTCCAGGCAACTGTGTGAGTCTCCACTGAATGGTCAAGCGGTTGCAGGGCACAGCCTCCACCCTCCACTCTCATTCCCTGGAGCCTAGCATGTATTAGGCACACAGTGGGCACTCAATAACTGCTCTATGCATGGGGGCATGTTTGGGTGAATCTACACTCTACCTAGAGTCTATACACGCATCCTGGAGCAATCTAATATACCCCAAAGAAATGCTTTGTGATTCACTCACACACATGGATTGTGCTGGAATATTTTCTTCTGTGCTTTACAGAAATCTTACAAGACTTTGTACTTTAGACACCACCTTGAGATCCGACTTCCCCTTAGGAGGGGAGCGACTGCAGAAAGCCAGACAGACCCTCACAGCCAATACTTCCTTTATACTTATAACAAGCGCTGGCCAAGCAACGCTCATGTGAAATTTTGAATGCTGATGAACGGGCTCAGCTCAAAGGTGTGTTTTTTCTTCTGAAATGTCAGAAACAAAAAAATTTCTTCCAGAAGCCCCTCAGCGATCTCGCCCCCTAAATCACAAGGATGTCTGAAGTCTAGTGTCACAGGGACCATATTTTCTATGGCATTCTTTCAGAGTATGTTCCTGGAAAAGTACTTTGGGGCCAGAATCTGAAAGTCTTAGGAATTATTATTATTTTCATTTCGCCACAAAGCAATGGGGCAGAACGGCGCTGGGGGCCACGTGCCAAGTGTGGTCTCTGCCGCGGCTCCGGCCTGTCTTGTCTGGAAAGACCCCCGGCTATAAGGGCCTGGGGGGCTGGGCCTCCACTTGCGTTGGGGCTTCGTAATTTCTGAGGTCAGGCTCCAGGGAGACTGGGGAGACGATGCCACTCTGCCTTCCCAGGGCCCTGTGTGTGTTACACATAAACTGCTGTAGCACAGTGATTTGTATGATGGACAAAACACGAAGTTAGGAGGGCGTCCAGCAGCGTGGCCAACTCAGTCCTGCTCTTTGGGCTGTGAGGCCAGCCTGGCTCCTTGAGTCTCATGGACAAGAGGAGACCAGGGAGGGTGCTGGCCAAAGGAGCTGGATTCTCCTCCTATGAGCCAGGCTGCCCTGGTCCAGGTCCTGAGGAGATGGGGCAGTTGTCAAGTACTTGGGGCCACCTCAGATAGTGACAGAAAGAGAAGGTACAGACGATCATTTCTCAGGACATGGCCTGGTGGAGAAGGCCCTCAGCAAACATTAGTTGATGTGGTTGTGATCATTTGGGAAGGTGGGTGAACAGTTTAGAGGTATAAATGGGTAGAATGTGTGCATGTGTGTAATTTTATGGTAAGCACACACTGCTTATGCATGTTGCCAATAGAAAAGACTCTCATCTTCCTTGTTTAATGCCCAGGAGATCAAAGTGTATGTAAAACCTGCTTTTCTTTCTCTCAAAAGTATGTTGTTAAGATCTAGTCATCTTATAGTTGGAACTGGGCATTTTCCATTAACATGTGCATGAATTTCATCGCTGCACATACCTAGGTGTCAGCTTTCCTGACATGGCTGAGATCCAGGGGCGGTGCCTCACCTGTCTCCTCACTGCTCCTTCTCATGTCCAGGGCAGGAGCTGGTGCCACTGAAGCCCATCCAAGTGAATGAATGAATGACCAAGTGAATGAAAGAGTGAGTGAGTGAATGAATAAGTGAGTGAATGGATGACTGAGTGAGTTGGGAGCTACTGCCCAGAGTCAAACACAGACACCCTGTGTTCTTTCTCTCAAGGAGCTCTTGGGCTAATTAGAAAATAGTGCTATTCCAGGGGCTGGTGTACATCCAGGTGCAGTGCTGTGGACAGGAGAGAGTATTGCTCAGGTTTGCCAGGCATGGGGAGGCAGGAAGCCTTCCTGGTGGAGGGAGAATGGAAAAAGAATCCCGTTTCTTGCCTCAAGCAGGTGTTGCAGAGGCTTGTAGTGTGAATATGGCAGTGTCCCTACCAGGCACCTCTCCACATGGGGAGGGCAGGATGAGCTCCTGAAGAAAAGTCAGGAGGAGGACTGCCTCTTGGCATCTGGGCAGGCCTGGCGTGGGAGGCAGGTTTAACTATAGAGGGGAGGACAGACTTCCCTCCAGTGCTGTCACAGGCACGGTTCCCAGCTCGTGCTGATTGAAAACAGTGTACTCGGATGGGGTGAGGATGAAGGGGGAAAGGCGGGAGAGATAAGGAGCACTGAATGTGAGAGCTGGAAATGGGTCCAATTTAGAGCTGTGGGTTTTCAACCTGCCCACTCACTGCTGGGCTCTCGCTGGATCTGCTTCTGCCTCTGTAGGGCCAGACACATCAAGTCATTACTAAGAAGGATTTTATTCCAGCTAAAATGCAGCTATGGCAGGCTCATGTGTCCCCATTGATTCTTACTTTGTACCTGAATGTGTGGAGCTGAGGGGACCACGCAGTTGGGAGATAAGGGGAAGCAAGAATACCAGCAGTCCTGAAAGGTTTGATCTGGGTTAGCACAGGCCTGGGCCAGGATGGGGAGCAGACCAGGACGCCTTCCCAGGGGGCCCTCTGGAGTTGGGTTGGGGGCTCCTTGTCTTTATGTGGAACCCTGGCCAGGCGCCAACCATGGGTTTCTCTGTGGGGGTGCACATGCTCCTGACCCTATGACATGAAGTGCACAGGAGCACCCTCTTGGTGAGCCTGCTGCATGCCTTTTGGACGGTGTTGGGGTGTCTGTATGTGTGGTTGCAGCACTGGGCCCCTTGTTCACTGTGCATCCTGTCTTACCACTTCCTAGTCAGTCCCCTGCCTTCCTCTTGAGTGAGGTGTACCGTGTGTCAGGACATGAATAGAACACGAAACACACGGGTCAATGAGGAACAGGCTTGTGCAGGGGCAACTCTGAAAACAAATTCCTGTCCCAAGTTGAAGGAGAAGCTCCCATGTAGATGGGAACCCCAGCTGCCCTAACTGACCTGACCTCAGACCCTGGATGGGCCACAGGTGTGGTGGAAAGAGGGCATGCAGCACCGGCTGTCCTGGGGATGGCCTTCCCCCATGGAGGCAACTCCGAATCTGACCATGCCCCTTTCAGTGTCTTGCTCAGTCTCCTCAGAGGCCTCAAATTTCCATCCACGCCTCTCCCTGTCTCTGCTCTATTTTCCTAAGAAGTTTGCTCCCGAGTTTTCCTTGATTCCCTCATTGGGAGTGAGAAAGATGGGGTCAGCTCAAACCCAGGACAGCTTGGAGCCACAGCATGGAGGGAGACATGGAGAGCTCCCGCCTTTGTCCCTGCTCTCTGCATCTTCAATGACCCCATCCTGGTGGCTCAGTGGCCTCTGCCGGGTACCCCAGAGAGGCACAAGGGCCCAGCCACTTCCCCCACAGATAGACTCACTGCCCAGAGTGCCTGGCTTGATGTCTTTCTTCTCCACCCAACAGCCCTTGCAGATGGAGACAGTGTGGCACAAATGCAATCTTGCCCTCGGTCCTCACATTGCCTTCTCTTCTGTGCCTTCGCCTTTTCCGTGTCTTACAAGGATACCCACTTCTAGATGTAGGGCCCACTCTAATTCAGGAAGGTCTCATGTGGAAATCCCTACCGTGTTTACATCTGCAAAATCCCTTATTGTGAATCAGGTCACTGCCCTCTCAAATTCACCTATTGAAATCCTAACACCCAAGATGATTGTGTAAGGAGGTGGGCCTCTGGGAGGTGACTAGATCATGAGGGTGGAGCTGTCAGGATGGGTTAGTGCCTGTATAGGAGAGACCCTAGGGAACTCCCTCTCCCCTCCCACCAGGTGAGGAAGCAGGAAGGAAGCTGTCTGCACCTGCAAGAGGGCCTCTGTCACACCCAGCCACCCTGGCAGCATCTTGAACAGCCAGCCTCCAGAGCTGTCAGCCATACATTCCTGCTGTTTCTAGGCCCACCAGTTGGTGGCAATTTGTTATGGCAGCTGAAATAGACTAGGCACTCACCTTTTGAGTTCCAGGTGAATGCCTCTTTTGGAGGAACACTTTGTGACCCCCTGTGGTGAGGTTGCCCTAAATGGTAACTTACTGAGGTATCAGAATGCTGTGACCTCGGCAGCTCTTGTTTTTCTTCTTGTATGTTTATCTTGTCAATTTGTTAAGTATTTCATAATAAACCAATCAACATAGTTTCTATGGCAAGCGCAGAAATTCAAGTCACCTATTTAAAACCCCATGTCAAAGGGATTTTGTAAAAAAAAATAGTTCTTGTGTGCATATTTTCTTCAATTTTTTTTCCTTTGGGCTTTATTTCGCATTCTGTCTTGGGAATTTGAGACTATCTGAAAATCCTTTGAGATAATGGATGCATTTTAGATCAGGAGCCGCTGCTCTGAAAAATTATCGTCCCCACCAGAATAAAGCTTTCTTGCGTGAGGAAAACTGGCCCAGCTTCATTCCAGATATCTCAAGAGTACTGGGGTTTGACCTCAGTCTTTCTGTGTTTTGGTTTCCTCTCATTTAAAGTGGGAATTAATAAAAACAGAATCTTTCTGTTCACCATAATGATGTCAGGGGCATTGGATGAATGCAGCGTTAGTGCATGAGGGCTAGAATTCCCCCAGGGGAGATTGACACAAAGACCATATGAGAAACAGGCTGAGCTGCAGGAGTGCCAGCTGTGGATGGTTAGTGTCAGGTGCATAAACCTTGGCTCCACCTGGAAGCTGGGGAGAAGCTGCTCTTGCTGGACCCCAGATGACCCAGGCCAAGCCCTTGGCTCTGCCCCCAGGGTAGCCCCTCACCCTCCTGCTCTGTTGCCTAACTAGCTCCATTATTAAATGGCAAGCCGCTGGAGCACGCTTAGTTCCCTTGTGAGTACTTTTAAGGAAAAGCAGATTTGCCAAGAACATCCAGGACTCTGGGTGCCTTTTATTTGAAGACTTTGGAAAATTAGATTGCATGCCTTGCTCCATAATTTCTACTTCAGAAGATAAGGCTGATCTGGGCAAATGTAATTTTGACTAATTTATTGGCAATAGTTAGACTCTTCTCCCTGCGACACATCTGCAGATCATTTCCCCCCACGAACTGTTTTGGGGTTTCCCAGTTATCAAAGCCCAGACACATCTGCCGGCCGCATGAGCGGAGAGCACATGCCTGCCCCAGGCCCGCTGGCCCGGTACCTCGTGTCCACCCCCTGATGTGACGGGGACATTTCACACACAGCAGGGGAGCTGAGAAGCACGCCCTTCTTATCTTTCTATGGTATTTGTCACTGTGACGGGATCAGTGATGAGAAACTGGAGGTCACAATTTGGAGTTAACATCAGGCAGTTCTTCGGAAAGCACCAGTTTTGAGGTCAACTGATTGATCTCATTTAGCCAAACTCAGTCCAAGGAGTGGTGCTGTCCGAGGCTGCACCTGGAGCCTCCCCTCGTGCCAGGTTCTGGATATAACCCACGCGCCGGGTACTTCCAAGGATGCTCCTCTCTTTACCTCACCTGCCGATGAGTCTGAGATTGCAGTTACTGTGCCTGCCCAAACCCAGGAAGGCATCTGAATGATAAATAACAAAGTAACCAAAACAAGGCTTTTGGTTCCAGTATTCTTACAAGAAACAAAGAAAGCATGCAAGGAAATTTAAAAAAAGCAGCTCTCACCACACAAAAAGCAAACAAATAAAAACAAACAATTGGTGAAAAGCCCCACCTCAGCAATTACGCACCTAAGAGCAGAAGTTTAGGCCATGTCTGTGGTCTAGGCTGCTTGTGGCAGCTGTCCCAGGCCCAGTGCCCAGGGTTCCCAGGAGGTGGACATCAGCAGCTGCCATGGGTGGACAGGTGAGGACATCTCCACAAGGCCAGAGTCCTCTTAGACCAGTGGTCGGCAAACTGTGGCTCGCGAGTCACATACGGCTATTTGGCCCCTTGAGTGTGGCTCTTCCACAAAATATCACGTGCAGGCGCGCACGTAAAGTGCGATTGAAACTTCATGGCCCACACGCAGAAGTCGGTTTTTGGCTCTCAAAAGTAATTTCAATCGTACTGTTGATATTTGGCTCTGTTGACTAAAGAGTTTGCCGACCACTGTCTTAGACCATTGTGGTTCAATCAGGAATTCACTCCCACCTGGACACCCAGAAACTGGCCAGCTATGGCCATGATGAGTCCATGGGACATGAGGTCAAGGTGCTCGGTGTCGAATGTCCACGTGTGCCCCCACATCACAGCTCAGTCTGTCCCTGAAGGAAGGACGAGGCAGAAGTGGTGGGGGGGCCTGTGTCACAGTGCAATGCTGCTGGGTGGTACCCCTGAGCAGCAGGAATATGAGGTTGTCACCTGTGGCTCCAGGCTGCTCCAGGGTGTGACCCTCAGCGGTTAAGTCTTGAGTGATGGAGTCCTCCTCTTTGTGTGGACTCTGCCTCTTGGGTCAACAGAGAAGCTTTCTTTATTACTCTTAGGGGTTCTGCTAGGCAGGCAGACAGCCAAGGGCACGAGCCCAGCACGTGGTGCTGTGTTTACTGGGGATCAATGCCCTCCCTCTCTACTCATCACTCTCCCTCCATCTCCTTTTCTCTTTTCCCCCTCCCTACCCACCCCATCCTATCTTTGTCTCTGTCTCTCTCCTCTGCCTCAGTAACTTTGCATGGAGCCCTCTTCTCTTGCTTTTTCTTCACACAAGTGATTCTCATTCAGCAGCGCAGCCCCATTCTCAGTGCCTCTCCTCGTTGGAGCCTTTCCTGACGCTCAGGATTGGGGTCCCACTCAGACATGTTCCTGTGCTTGTTTCAGTGTCTGTGGCCTTGGCTGATGCCACTAGGACACTAGTAGGTGCTTTTGAATTCAGGTCATGATCCACCCCTGGCTCAGGTTTATATGTGGGGAAACTGAGGCTAAGGATGGCATGCTACATATAAAGTCTCTTATATAACAACGATTACAGCCACTGTGGGAACCCAGTCCTGAAGGCAGATGCCGGGCAGCTGAGAGAGAAGATGCCAAGAGTGGCCCAGTCACCATGAAAAGGGACTTCTTCCTACAAGAAGGCTGGAGGCCCAGTTACCTGTCCTGGGCAGGGCCACCCCTCTTCCCTTCCAGGTTTTGGAGAGTTTATCACAGTAAAACAGAGGTTTTAGACAGGGTCCGTGTCCTGCAGAAATTCTATCAGCAGGAACCAGAGACCACAGGAACCCCTATGTATCCATAGCTCACCCCGCTCCCCGAATCTGGGACCCTTTCTATAGAAATAGGTTCTCAGAGGCAGAAATGTGGGACCGTGTCTGAGTGTGGACAGAGCCTGCTTCAAACTGCCCGTTGCTCCACAACACACAGCACCCATGTGCCATCCCACCTGCGTCTGCATTTTTCCCGCTGGTAACTGCTCCCAGGTAGCACGGGCGCCTCCGCACTCCAGCCATGAGTTCCGTGCACCTGTTTGAACCTGTGATTTCCTGGAGTCATCTCCCTTGACAAGCTGGGGGAGCTCTTGTCGAGATGGGGTGACTGTTTATAGAGGGAGCTCTGCCACCCCCCTTCAGTTCATTCAGCACCAGATGTCTTTAATTACTGCCATGCACGCTGAACACCCTGCGTAGCCATTTCCCCTTTAGCAAGACCGTGTGTGAGTGTGTGTGTGAAAAAAACGTAAACAGATTGTATAACAAAGTGTTCTCTAGCTGTCAGCAAGAGCTTTGAAAATAAAACACTTCCCTCCCAACTCACAATTGGCTGGCAGTCGGTGCATAGTGAATAATCGCTCCGGGGACCCGCGGAAAGATGTGTGGGAAAACTTTAATTAAAAGCTTGTCAGTACAATTTTACCTGGGTGACATCACCCGTGTGCAATGCTGCTGCGGGCTTTGTTGTCTGTGGGATCGTAGGGCACACACTTGTTTTGCTGACAGCAAACAATGCAGAGAGGCCTTTAAGAGCTGGCAGTGGGTGGACCGTGTGGGAGGGAGCCGCTGGGCTGCCGGTGAACCCCATCGTGTGGGGGCTCCAGCTTCCTAATGAGCAGCTGAAGTCAGTACTGGGGGACGAGGGCAGGGGTCGGGCTGGGCCCTGGGCCGGGGTGAGGTGAAGCCAGATGGGGTCTGCACGATTTAGGTTGTGGTCCCACTCAGTGTCCTGGGCAATGCCTGGAATGGGTGCTGAGACTGTGTTCAACCTAAAGTGCCTCAAGCTCTGCTATCAGAGCAGGTGGGGCGGACAGCTTGAGCAGAGCCAGCAGTGCCCCGCGGGCAGGATGTCCAGCCCCCTCCCAGGACAGAGGTGCAGTTGGAAAGATGTGCCTGGTTTGAGCCCAAGCTTTCAGACCTGCCAGAGTGCATCTGAGTGGGCAGGGAACGTCCAGGGTTTTGTGTACTCCCAAGCACGCCTCACTAAATGCTTCCTCCCGGCAAAGCAATTATTTTCAGACGTATTCTCCATGAAGACACCCACTCTGTCTCACCTTAAGGTGAGTCACCCAAACCAGTACCAAATCCACCTTAGCCATTTAAAATGCCTTTTGAGGTTAGAAAGAGAAATTGAGTTTTAACCTGTGTAAAGACCTTGAGATTCCTGTCCAGTCTGAGTCCCCGCTGCAGGAGCTGGGAGCTGGTGGCTTAGGGACTTGCAAAGGATCTCTCATTCCTTGTTGCTTTTCTTTTGTTCCTTGCTAATTTGTTAGAAGTTTGCATTCCTAATATTAACAGATTAATTGCAAGTTATAGCAATTAAATGCTAATTAATCCATTTTCTGAACAATGCCTTCCTTTTATCTATAACTGTTTACTTGACATACAAATATTTTGGTAGCAATTAAACATTAAACTATAGGCTGACACTTTCCAAACTGTGTTGAGACAAATAAACAAGCAACGGTGTGGCTTTATCGGTCACTTAAAACTGTTGAGCAACAGAGCCCAGTGCAGTGCTGACATGGCTGAAATAATGACAAGTCTGGATTGGAGTGAGCACTGAGTTCTTAAGAGACACCCCATGGTAATTGTGTGACTTGGTTTTGGATGGATCACATTCACCTCTCACATTAACATCTGGGTTACAGGCCCTAAGGACAACCATAGCCTTCAGGCAGCAGGAATTCAAGCAGATGTAGCTTCAGAAGATGCAAGCACCTCCACTCGAAGTTCCCAGCTCCAGGCTCTCAAAGGAAATACTTGGAATCACATTGAAGGCAGCTTTCACAGCCACTGCAGTGGTTGTCCCAGCAGTGTGCAAATTTGTTCATGGCTAAGATGAGTAGTCTTTTTTAAATTAATTAATTAGTTAGTTAATTAAAACAAATTTTTAAATATATTTTTATTGATTTCATAAAGGAAGAGAGAGGGAGAGAAATAGGAACATCAATGATGAGAGAGAATCATTGATTGACTACCAACTTCATGCCCCCTCCTGGGGATCAAGCTCGAAATCCGGGCATGTGTCCTGACTGGGAATCAAACCGTGTCCTACTGGTTCATAGGTCGATGCTCAACCACTGAGCCATGCCAGCTGGGGAAAGATGGGTAGTCTTCAGCTTATGAATGCATTGAATTCCAAAAGTTCATTTGCAAGTTTCAGAAAATGGGGTTCTAGGGCCAATTCATACTTGTCTTGACTTTTTCAATGCAGTTGACTGCCTTAAAGCTGATTGTAGGAGAAGGTGCATAAGATGTCACTGCTTCTAGCCAAAGCCTCAGTGATTCTTGGGGAATATGGTGGAGGGTAAGGAAGGTGATGCCCTGAGTGCCCAAGGTGGGTACTAGCCACGTTGAGCACTATTAGCCACGTGAGGAGGGCGCAGAAGACTGTGTTGTCTAGGTTGTGATTGAAGCAGTTCACCCCAGTCTGGGGGGCTCATATTTGGACCCAGGTTCAGGAACTGAGCATGTAGAGAGT
The DNA here is from genome assembly GCA_026230045.1 of Corynorhinus townsendii. Taxonomy (NCBI): domain Eukaryota; kingdom Metazoa; phylum Chordata; class Mammalia; order Chiroptera; family Vespertilionidae; genus Corynorhinus; species Corynorhinus townsendii. The sequence goes on from JAPDVU010000012.1 coordinate 1,654,538, forward strand.
CTTTATAAGCTGGTTTGATAGTTTTATTTGGTATTCCCCGCCCCGCCCCGTTTCTTATGCTTCTCCTTCCTTCCTTCCTTCCTTCCTTCCTTCCTTCCTTCCTTCCTTCCTTCCTTCCTTCCTTCCTTCCTTCCTCCCTTCCTTCCTTCCTCTCTTCCTTCCTCCCTTCCTTCCTTCCTGTTGCCCCTTTTGTTTCCCAAACTAAACAATCTTTCTAAACTGATGACAGAAATTCCTTGAGTCTCTTTTCTACAAAAAGATTGATATATTTTTAGATCTATGTTCTTATCATTTTCCTTATTTTCTATAGTGTCTCTGTTTCATGATCAACTTTAGTGTCTTGTCCTGACAACAATCTTCATTTCTGAGGTATCTATGACTCTTGAACAATAAGCTCTCAGCGTTCTACCTTCAGGACACATAAGGTCATGCTCAATTTCCTACCACCTGCACTCAACTTAGTTGGTGGAAGTAGAGATGGGAGTATTCTTAGCACCCTTTCCAAAAGGTATTTAGGTGGTGGTTAGCGGTCTTATTGAATATCATAGTTTTGGTTGGCAAAAGGATTATTTTTCTAAAAACATAGTTTTGAAAGAACACTTGTAGGCAAGTTCTAGCCTTAAGACAGATTATTACTTCCAAAAATATTTATTGGGTCCCTACCAAGAGCTACACTAGATAGAGAGAGCAAACCCCTGCCCCCAAGCTATTGGTTTACTGGGGATCCCAAAGTTAAATGTCATGTAGGGGCAACATGAGGGCCAGACAGAGTAGGAAGTTCAGGTCTGTTCTTGTCTGCTCCAAGACTGATTCTGCTAGTGCCACCCAAACGTGCCTTTTGGCTGACATTGCCCTTGTGATGAGTTTAACCCCTTGGTCTTTTCACAAGAGGCCGTGCTAATCCCAGGCTTTTCCTCCCAATACAAGAGGAGTCAGTTTGCTAGCCCTAAGTGTATGGCACTCCAGTTATCCCTCGACCTGAACCTGCTAAGCCTGACCCCCTGCTTGCTTTGCAAAGTCGGATTCTGTTCTTCGGTATTAGTAATCTCTCCCGATTACGTGTCAACAAGGTATTTGATTATCCTGGCTTCTGTGTCTTCTTCCAGCTGTTGATTTAAATGTTTCCCTTTGACTTTTGTATTATCGGCTTAGGGTGATTTTCCATAAGTCATTACATATTTTTACCCATAGGTGACTTAAAATACTTCTTGGAGGGTTATCATATTACTTTACAAAATAATTCTAGTCATTAGCTAGTCTAGGAAAAGACAGAACAATGAGTGGAACTGAATTCCTACTCCAAGGAGGGTGACATACAGAGTGGCATCAAACAGATTACAAAGGAGGCACTTATATTGATGAGAAAATGGTAGGATATTTACACCATGATGAGACTTTGGACTAGCCAGTTGGAAAAATATATATATATTATGTGAAAAAAATACATATTAGGTGACAAATTCATCTGATAAAATACAAATATTTGTCTTACACAAATAATAAATTTAAGGTGAATAAAATATTCTAATTGAAACCACGGGAGTTCAAGGAAAAAAATTAAGTTCATTTTTGTAACATTGGTCTGGTTTGGGGAAGGGCATTTAAAATGTGAATTTGAATGATTCTGAAAAGGAATACAAATTTGATTAATAAAAATTTAAAGTCTACTTAGGATAAATAAAAAATAAAGTGGGAATAAATATTAAAATAAGAAAAATACATTTATGACAACAAAAAGAGCTCTGCAAATGTAGGACATAAGCCCCTGAACAGAAAAATAATCAAAGTTCATATACTTCATAACAGCAGTAAACACACATATGGCCTGCAAACCTACCAGAAGTTTGTAACCTTGCTGATGGGAAGAAATATAAATTAGATGGAAATAAAATGTCCATATTTTAAGCAGGAAAACAGTTCACTGAGGGTGATAGCCAAAGGGGCTGCTGGTGGGCCCACGCCTGCATTGCCACGTGCCATCTATTGCTGTGTGTGGTCTGGAGGAAGTAAACAAAGTGTTTAAATTAAAAATGTACAAATTCATTGAGAGATTGAGTTTTCCTTTTTTTGTTTTGTTGCTATCTGATTATTATAATTTGCAAGATTTGATTTTTTGATAAATAGGTAGCATTTTCCTAATACAAAGAGTGATTCTTCCTTGCCTACGTACATTTTAACCACTAAAAAATTCTAAATCAAATTTTCAACAGTTACTCTTTAGTTGTGCCCCATGATGTTCCTGAGAGAATGTGAAGTGCCTCCCAGTCAACATGAAATGACATTTAACATCATTGAACGGGTGAGGGCTGGGAAAGAGAGACAAAAAGTGGTGAGAACGGGAGCTGGAAGGAGGCAGGAGTGATACACTTCCCACACGTTGCTTCCTGCTTTCATCATCTATTTAAAAACAAACAATTAAAAAAACACATGCAAACAGTAAACTAGCTATGCAATGTGTCCAGGAGATAACAACCAAAGGAATGGTTTAAGGAAGTACCCTTGATCTGTTGAGTCAGTCAGAAGTCCCTCCCAGGACTTCCCATAAACAGGGTTCCAGGATTGATGGATAATTGCAACATCCTATGATCAACTGTGAAAAAGGCCTTTCTGCTAAGAGCTTCTTCAATAAGAGGGGCCATGCTTTGGCCCCTCCAACAGAGTGATGCCTATGGGTCTCTACTTTTCTGTGTGACCTCGGCTCTCAAACAGTGGTCTTTTCCTGGTTTAGTGTCTGTAGCCCAGTGGAGCTGACAAGGGAGCTCAGCCTCCCTCCAGCTGACTCTATGGTCCACATAACGTTTTAAATGATGGAACTCGGGGGTAAAGAATGTGAGCCTAAGCTTGAGTTCCCCATTCTTTTTAGCTTTCTCTGGTTAACCCTCATTTCTTTCTTTTAAGTCCTATCCACTGAGATAGCAGAGAGGGAGAATTTGGGCAAATCAACATGCATGAGAGAATTTAGCGTACATGGTATGCTTGGCTGCTGGAGCTTGGTGAACTGAACTAACCTCTAGTGGGCCCCACTGCATGTGACAAGGCCACCTGGCCCTGGTCAAGCTGAGAGAGGGTGAGCAGCAGGACACAAAGCAATTCAAGGTCATTGGCCTTGGAGTTTGGAAGTCGCTGACCTTCCCGCATTGTGTTTTGTGTCTGCTGCTGTGGGTGCTATAACTCGTCGAATTGTTTGTGGGGTTAAGTGGAAGTTATGCCCAGCATAGTGGCCATATTTTTCATGGTGGAGCTGGTTGGCTTTTCAGCTCTGACAGTAGTTGGTCCAACAGATATGTATACTTCTGGTAGTATGTGACCAAGGTATGTATAATTACATTTTAGCTCCACACTGCCTGAAGTATGGAATGACTTCCCTCGAAATCAAGAGAGTTGTCTCCCCTTCATAAGACCTCTTCATCTGTCAGGAACAATGTGCCATAATTTCTCCAGTGCCATAGACTCTCTCCAGTTCCATAGCTTCTCCCATTCAGTGAATCTTTCTCGTGTCAAAGACAAGGGCCTGCTCAGGGAGAGGAGTAAATGGCCCAGGGAGAGGGGTCTAGACCACAGAGACTGACTAGTCACAGGGATGAGGACCTGGCCCAGCATCTCTCCTCCTGTGAACTTTCTCCCTCTGCCTCTTTCTCATCACTGTCTCCACACACTTTATTCAAACCCAAGCTCTTGTACCACAGTTTACATTGTTTTCTCTAGGAATAGATTAGAACCAAAATTTTCAAGAACTTGTAATTAAAATAAGTGTCTTGTAGGCTGGATGAAAAATTGTCAACTTTTGTTTTTAAAAAAAGACATCTATAATAATAGAAGTGTAATATGCAAATTGACCAAATGACCAAACAGCAGAATGACCGTCTGGATGACCTTCCAGATGACCACGCTATGACACGCACTGGCAGTAGGCCAGACAAGGTGAGTGCCATGCGACTGGTCGGGGGCCCCACCATCGCCCCACGATCGCCCTGCAGAGGGAGGGCCAGGCCACTGGCCGGCAGGGCAATCAATTGGGGGTATCTTGGATCACCCCTAAGAGAGAGGACCTGGCTACCCTCTGCAGGGTGATAGATTGGGGGCTCCATGGAACCAGGGAACTGGGAGTCTATGGCAGCGGACTCGAAGGCCAAGTGGGTGCAGGTGGTGGACGCGGGCAGGGCTGCAAAGGGGCTGCAAGAGCTGGGACTGCGAGAGCCGGGGTTGTGGAGCTGGCAGCCGGGGGAAGGAAAGCCTGCCCTTGCACGAATTTCGTGCATTGGGCCTCTAGTTAAAAATAAACAAAACCAAAACACAACTGCTATTAAATACTATCACCAACTTTTGTAAAGGAAAGGACATTTTAACCCCCAAACCATAAGAAGGTGTAATCTAAGAAGAAAGACGAATGCTTTCCAAGCATGGTTGGTTGGCAACTTGAAACCTACCTACACTACATTTTTCTGATTTCTTGTATTTATCCCAGACTGTTGGGAACTCTGTGGCTGATTGGTGTTGGGAACCACTGCTTGCCTCTTCAGTGACATATTTCTTCCTCAACTATAAGTGGAATAGAATCCAGTTATTATTTAGTCTCAAGACAGAAATAATTTAAAAATCTCTCCAAATACACTTCTGTCCATTGATAATGGATTAAAGTAAACAGGTAATATAATGGCTTCCAGAAGAATCATCTCATTCATCAACTTTTACTTAAACTCTGGTTGCCAACTTCCACATTAGGCTGCATTTTATTCCTAGAGATTCTGCTTTGATCTCCTGCGCCTGGCACCCTGTGTGTATCGTGTAATATGAGCTATGTTCTTTGGCGCTCTTCTAGTTCTTGGGCTTTTGGGATTTTGTGATGGTGAGTGGGCTGAGGAATCCACTGGCTTCGATTCCGTAAGTTGTGCACACCGCTGGCTTTGTGTAGCGCACAGCGTTTCAACCAGGCAGGCTTCGATTTCTTTGTCTGAATTTATTTTGGCTGAGAATACTGTGTCGTTGCTCAGACTGTGCCAGTGCCTCTCTCACAGTATATCATTATTGAAGGTTTGGAGCTGAAGACAAAGCACAAATAGAGGCACTGAAGCTAGTGAGGCAACACTTTTGTACGAACACAAAGATCAAACGACTAGCGTGTTCGAACTTCACTCATTTCTGTGTTTTCAGATTGAGTTATGCAGATCATTCTCTAGGAAGCACATAATTAAATGATTGGCTGGGTAAGCCAAACCAATCAAAAATATTCTTCTTGAGGTAACAGATATAAACAGGACTTCTCCTGTTCTGTGCAAGTTAACAACAAGAGGAGTACAGACCTTCTTAGTATCCATAAGAACACACAGAATTTTCAGCTTGATCAAATCACTGTTTACCTAGGCACACCTGATGACTAGGATGAAGCACTGCCAAGGGTCAGAGTTATTGGTTGAATAAATGAACAACTTTCTCATCTCTACAAGTTTCTACAGAGCTTTGTCTGTGACAAAGAGTACCAATCACAGCTCAATAGTGGCATGGCATCAAAATCACCTTTGGGTTTCTGAAGCCTTTCCATCCGTATATCTGGCTGGTCATGTAATCCTGCAGATGGTAATGGTGGGTGATGCTGGCTGTGTGACTTAGTGACAGATAGGGTGGAGGAGGAAGAACATGGCTCACGTCCAGGCTCATCAGAGGACCAGAGGGTGTCAATGCCACAGTGATAATACAAAGCAGCAGTGGAGTTTTCGAGTATTACAAGGAAAGGAAAAGGTTGCTGTTTGCACAGTGACTGTACTAGAATTATACTTTTGTATTTTATTCTAAATGAATATTTTCTCTCTTAAATATAATGTTTCCAGTGGGGAGGGACATTTAAACTAAGGTCCATTTAACCTGTAACACTGAAGATTTGGAATTGCCAGAATCTACATGGCACTACTGTGCACTGCAGTGCACTGCAGTGACAGCAGATATTCTCTTGCTGAGGGTAGATTTACTGTATGGAACTATCCCAGACTATTCACACTTAGCAGGTGAAGAAAATGTAAATTCAAAAATCCAATAACCAACAAAGCAATACTATTTATTTTGGTGACTTCAAATAAATTGTGTTTATAAATCAGGAGGCTGAATATTTTCGAAAATTTAAAAATGTGTTTCATAAGATGATTCCAAAGGAATTTTTTTTTAAGTTCTGAATTTTTTAAGTCATGACTTTACTATTAGAGCAAGTATGCAGTACACTAAAACACCAATTGGACACAACGTCTTAGGTGTTATGCTAAGTGTTTTATGTGTATAATCTTGTTTAATTTCCAGAGTATTTTAATCCTAGCTCATTAAGTTTTTGAAAAGACAATTATCTTTAAAACATAGTAAGTTTCCTTGTCCATCAAAGGACACTATCAACAGAGTAAAAAGGCAACACACAGACTAGAAGAACATATTTGCAAATCACATAGCTGACTACTATCCAGAATGTGTAAAGAACCCCTACAACTCAACAACGAAGAAGCAGACAACTTGATTATAAAATGGGTAAGGGACCTAAATTGACATTTCTCCAAAGAAGACATACAAATAGCCAGAAAGAGAATGAAAAGATGCTCAACATCTCTAATCATTAAAGTAATGCAAATCAAAACTGCAGTGAGATACCACTTCATACCCATTAGGATGGCTATTATAAAAGAAAATCCAGGAAAAACAAAGTGCTGATGAGGATATACAGAAATTGGAACTCTTGTGCAATGTTCGTGGGGATGTAAGATGGTGCAGCCACTGTGGAAAGTAATTATGGATGTTCTGCAAAAATTAAAATAGAACTGCCATAGGATCCAGCAATTCTACTCCTCGGTAAAATTCCAAAGTAATTGAAAACAGGAATTAGAGGAGACATTTGTACATCCATGTTGATAGCAGCATAGCCAAAAGGTGGAAGCAACCTAAATATCCACTGACAGATACATGGATAAACAAAATGTAATATATATATATACACAATGGAATATTCTTAAAAGGAAGCAAATTCTGACACATGCTACAACATGGATGAACCTTGAAGACAGTAGGTAAAGTTAAGTAAGCCAGTCACTAAAGGACAAGTCTTATGTGATTTTATTTATATGAGATCCAACCAAAGAATAGCCAAATTCATAGAGGCAGACAGTAGAATGTTGGTTGTCAGAGGCTAGGGCAGAGAAAAGGGAGAATTTCTGGATTTTATAATTTTCTACTTTCTTTTCTGAGCTCAAATCTTCCTTTCAGTATCATGTTAAATGCAGCCAACAATAACTAGCACCGGCTATTAACCTACCATCATCCCATCTCTTCGATCTATTAGGTACATTGGCATACCAGCCTTCCCATTGGCTGACACCTGTCCCCTATATCAGTGTCACAGATTTTAGATTTTCTGTTATGACAGCACCCACTTCTGGTGTTAAGCTTAGTATCACTTATGATAAGCTATTTTTGGTTATGCCAGTAATTTTACAATTCCAATAGTTTAAAACCCCAGATTTATTTTATTTCTCATCCTGAATCTCCATCAAGGTCAGCTGACAAACTATGCTCACTGTGATTTTTCAGTCTTATGGAAAAAAATAATCCGGAATGTTTCCTATTGTGGTGCAAACGGCAAGAAAATTCTGCAGGGGTGTCTTTCTCTGCCTATTAAATCCCTCAGTCCAAAGAGCCTCACCAGGCCCTGCTCACAACTCCTTACCTAAATCAGTCACATGGCCTCACCCAAGCACAAAGGGTGGAATGCAGTCTCACCATATGTCTGGAAGCCTGGACTTAGAAATATTGGTGAAGAAGACTGTTGAACAGCCACATGCCACCCTTTTGGAAACCCTCTGAAGCAGCCTTATGCCCCTAGGAGAACTCCTTACATGCTTTGCATCACCACTAATATGTTACTTTTGCCTTCCAAGTAACTTTTAATCTTGTCCTTACTGCAAAGCATAATGTCTGATTGGCAGTAGAGGGTCAAAAAGTCAATGTATTAGCCGACACAACAAATGAAGATGTGGGAAGTTTATGCCCTGTGGTCCCTGTGTTGGCACTCCTGGGGTGGAGGGAGGAGTGGCGACATATCATGGGGTTTTAATTCAAAGAATGTTCTTTACACATTCTGGATAATAACCCCTTTACTTTTCCTTGAGAAATAAAATAAAATATAGTCATCTGTATTAATTTTCTTTTAATGCTGTAATAATGTCTGATACTACAAACTTAAAGGTTTAAAACCACACAAATGTGTCACCTTGCAGTTCAATAGTCCAGAAGTCCAGCTACACATGGCTCAACTAGGTCTTCTGCTCAGAAACTCACATGCTGAATTCTAAGTGTTGGCAGAGCTGCTGTCCTTTCCAGAGGCTCTTGATAGGAATCCACTCAGGTTCTTAGTGGAATTCAAGTTCTCAAGGTTGCAGGACTATGGTCCTATTTTCTTGCAGAATATAATTCAAGGACTAGTCATTGCTCCCCAAAAGTGCTCATGTCCCTTTTCAGGCTTTCCCTGTGGCCTGCTCTTACCATGTTTGTCTCATGCTTCAAATCTCCCCAATTCCATTTCTGGTGCTTCATTCTACCTCTAGTCAGAACAAATTCTCTGCTTTTAAGGGCTCCTATAATGAAATCCAGCCTACCTGGATAACCCAGGCTGATTCCTTGTTAACTTGTAATCATATATGCAATATCTCTTTTATCATTTAATGTAACATATTCATAGGTTTGAGAGAATTAGGGCATGGACACCTTTTGGGGGCCATTATTTGACTTACCATATCATCAGAGACTGGAAAAAGAAAAGGCAAAGAATAAATAAAATGAAAAGAACCCCCAACTGAAATAACCCTTGCCCATGCTTTTTTGGCCTCACTGTTGATGATGCTCCTCAAACATCATCACTGACTTTGCTCTCCTTTGTTTCCTGGGCTGGTTCAGTCTGTCTCCAGCACAGGTCGTCATCACTAAGGAAACTGCATAGCTTGCTGGAAAGAGTTGAGTTCTAGATCATTTTGTCTCTGAGGGCACTAGAGCTTTTAAGTCTTCATTGTCTTATCTGTAAAATAAAGTTTAAAAATTTTGTGGGTTGCAGAATCTCTTTCTCAACTCACATCTTACTTGGAAGCTCAATGTGTTCATAGGTGGAGGGGGGCTGCCCCAGGTCAGGCTGTGATGAGCCCTGTGATGTCACCTGTAGGCTTTGCCCCTGTGCCCCCCCCCCCCCACTCGCCAACCAGCACTGCCCTTTATTGAAGGGTTGTTTTTTTTTTTTGGGGGGGGGGGACTTCCTTTGCCAGGGACCTTTCTAGCTGTGCATCATGTGATTCCCCTGGAAGTCTATTGCTTTTGCTTTTTAAAGGACTCCTCAGCCTCCATCAAGGACAGGATCTGACACTGAATCTAGAGCTTCACCAGGTCTCCTCTAGATGAGATTTTTGTCCATTTTTAAATCAGCCACTAGGTTTTTCTTCCAGCTCCAGGAGCAGCGATTACTGGATACACAGAGTGCTGCCTTGCTGATGGATATCACTGCCAATGTGGTTTGATCGGGTTCATTTATACAGCTTGGGGAACTGTCCTGATCCGCCCTGGCTTCTGGTGACCTACTTGCAGGCAAATACCTGCTGAGAGCTGCCCAGCTAGGGGGTTTGGGGTCAGCAGCCTTTGAATCTGTTCTGTCCAATAGTGTGAAAGGATGAAAACAGGGGCTATACAATGTCCTGATTTTTTTGGTAACACTTCAAAGCAGGAAATCATTTATTTTTCAACCATATACATTTTGAATTGCAAATATGGCAAGCCATAGGGAAAATACGAAGATGTATTTCACATCTGACAATACTGTGTTTAACATATTTTCTGAAGGGTTGTTCTGGGGACATGATCCATCTCATTCAAGAGAAACGGCACCTTCAGACTATATGGTCTTTAATCTCTAGACTAAAACTGGCTAAATCACAGTAACATTTTCACGTGTTGGTAGAGGAGAAAATTCACTTAAGGTGATGGCAACAGCCATGTCATCCGACCCATGCAACCTCTAAATGTGTTTCAGTGGTTCTAGGTGAGAGGTGTGCTCATGTTTGCAGTGAGCCAGGTGTTCTCACTGGCTGCATGTGTAAGGTCATAGGTGGCCGGAGCTGGGCGGCTGGAGGAGTCACCTGGACCATCCTCACCGTTTGCTCAGGCCCCTGCAGCTCAGTTGGTCATCCCCAGCCAAGGAAGTGCTATGTTTTTTCTATGATGGGGCTGTCCCCTGACCACCCTGCACTTAGAGGGCTCTTCTGATGGAGGCGGCAGCATTTCTAAACCAGGGAAAGGAGGGGCTGTTGCAGCCCCAGCAAGAATTGCAGCCATTCTTCTCATGATGCACTTCACCACGCCAGGCCTCCCAGGTGGATTTGCAGTTGTTGCCCGGCCAGATCATGTCATAGTGGATCTGATGACTAGAGACCTCATGTGGATTTGGAAAGGAATTAGAAACAGGGTTTCAAGGAACCTCAAATGAAAGTAAACTATAAAATATGTCAGTTCATGGAAACGTTCAGGAGTTCGTCAGCTGTCTCCATATTTCTCACACATTAACTGAAATGTGAGTGACACTGGGGGAATTTGAAGTATATAATTGAGGTTTAGTTTCACTTTTCATTAAAATTCTTACTTAACCAATCTCCACTTTCTCTGGCATAGGTCTTGTCAAATTATGCTAATATTTTGGCTGGTCAAAAAATTAAAATGGGCTCTTGTCATTTTTCCTTTCATATCACATGAGTGAGGAATGTTGGGGACATTTTCTCTGTATCCATCCATGGTTTTGGGTTCTTATTTATGAAATGAAAACAGGGATGTAACTGGAGAAGACCTCGAAGGTGGCAGGCATTAAGCATGCAACGAATCACAATGGGTTATTATCTGAACAAACACTAAAAATGCAGGTCCATGTTTAGTGAAGTTCACACTTTACAAGAATACTTTTGACGTGACAGTTACTGTCATTAGAGTCTGTGCTTGTCGGTCACAAGAATGTGGTGTTTTAGGGTTCCTGGACCACTGCCAAGGGCAGATAATTTTTCTTTTTTAGAAAAATATCTTTAAAAGTCCATATTGCCATCAAGTTATTGTGTTGAAAAACTTCAAGATACTGGGGTTTTATTAATTTCCAATAGAGTTATAATTAATTATTTAAATATTAGAGGCCTGGTGCATGAAAATTCATGTACTGGACTGGGGGTCCCTTAGCCTGGCCTACCCCCTCTCACAGTCTGGGAGCCCTCAGGGGCAGGAGGCAACCTGGTGATAAGGGGAAGGTGACGCTCCATCACACCTCTGCTGCCACTGTTGGCAGCACAGGCCTCGGCTGGCTCTGGTTACCTGCTCCTCGGGTTGGCCCTGGGCAGCTGGGCAGCTGCCATCTGAGGCTTGCCTGCGCCTTGGACCGGCCCTGGGCAGCTGGGGGGCTGAGGGGACTGGGGGACTCCAGAGGCAGGTATGTGGAGTGGCTGGGCCTGCCTGAGGGCGGGCCCAGCCTTGCTGTGTGCCTGCCACCCCAGCGGGGCTGAAGGGACTGGGCGCTGCCATCTTGTGGCTTTGGGCACCACCATCTTTGAAGGTGAGGCAATCAATTAGCATATTCCCTCCTTATTGGCTATGGGCACCACCATATTTGAGGGCGGGACAGTCAATTAACATATTCCCTCTTTATTAGATTGGACTAGTAGCCCTGTGCACGAATCCATGTGCGAGTAGCTTGCTGCCACTTGCCTCAGCTGGCCACCCACCCAACGCTGCTGGTAGCTCTCAGCTGCTTGTAGCTCACTGCCCTGCCCTCCTGGAGCTCTGTGCCCACTGCCCCAACCTCCTGTAGCTCCCCCTGCACCCCCCTCATAGCTTGCTGCCCTGCCTCCTCCTGTAGGTCTCTGCTGCCCACTTGTAGTTCACTGCCCCACCCCCCTGCAGATCCGTGATTACATGTGGTAGGTCACTACACCTCAGGGTGTAACAGATAATTAGCATATTCCTCTCTTATTATATAGGATATTTTTATTGATTTCAGAGAGGGAGAGGGAGAGAGAGATAGAAACATCAATGTTGAGAGAGAATCATTGATTGGCTGCCTCCTGCATGTCCCACACTGGGGATAAGCCCACAATCTGGGCATGTGCCTTGACCAGGAATCAAACCCTGACCTCCGGGTTGATAAGTCAACACTCAACCACTGAGTCATGCTAACCGGGCTGTGCACATGACCTTTTAATCACATAAGTAATGAAATGGGAATCCATTGCTCAGTAGTAATGTGCTAATTGCCTACACCAAAATGATGCCTAGATGGCATAAATGTCACATCAACACTCTCCAGCATAAACACAACCTTCATTTGACTCCACTGCTGGGAAAAATCAAAAGCATTAACTACTAATTTTTCTAGAGGGGTGAGCAGTCCAAACTTTATGGAACCAGAGATGTTAGTGTTCCCAAACAACTCCAAAACAAAGATAAAATTAAATTTAAGTTTTGACACAAAAGTCAGATTTCGGTTTATTGTTAATCCACAGACTGAGAGGCTGTTCAGATTAGACTCTGCAGGTGAGATGTGCAGGTAAGGTATATAGGTGAGGTCTTCAGGTGAGGTGTTCAGGGAGGCTGTGTGTGTGTGTGTATGTGTGTGTGTGTGTGTGTGTGTGTGTATGGGTGGGGGGTTGTTATAGCTGCTCTTCTGATGCCATCCATGGGTTCCTGAAAGGTTCATTTTATGCCTTTCTTGGTTCAGGTGGGCACATTGTAGCATCCTACATAAGACTACTTTTTAAAAACTTGGCTAAGATTTATTGTCTCTGAAACTGTGTATTGACAGATATTTTCAATAAAACATTATAAAGAAACTAGAGGCCCAATGCATGAAATTCGTGCAAGAGTAGGCCTTCCTTCCCCTGGCTGTTGGCACCGGCTTCCCTCTGGCACCCGGTACCTGGACTTCCCTCACAGCCCCGGCTTCGCCCGGACGGTCATCCAGAAGGATGTCTGGTCTAATTAGCATATTACGCTTTTATTATTATAGATGGTAAAAATTAAATGAGATTCCATTTTCTTTCCCTTTAGAACCACTGGAATCAGTCTATAACGATAAGTAAAACAATTTACAAAAATCCACAAATCTGGGAATTGAAATAGTTATTTTCCTCACCTAACAGCTAGAAACTACTATGTCTATTTATGTTTTCTATTTGGATTCAATTCATATATAATTATGCTTTGTGACTATTTTCAGATGACCAACAATTAGAGCTATCCCCATTTCTATACAGCATGTTGCCAAATATTGGGAATAATTTCCACTATGATATATGAAAAGTAATATATTGGTGTGATTTTTAAATCCCTCTAAATAAAGTTGAGCACATCCTGTCTTTCAGGTACTTTTCTGAATTTGTCTTTTTCTCTCCCGGCTTAAAAACTGTTAATATTAACAATATTACCCCCTTCGCCTGCATTATGAATGACAACCATTTCTTCTCTCAGTTTGTCATTTATTTTTTGAACTTCCTTGTGGTGATTTATTTCTTTACATAAACATTTAAAAAATAATAGGATTTATCAATATTTTATTGCTTTTGAAGTTTGAGCCACAATTAAAAAGTTATTTCTACTCCCATTTTATAATCAGCTCAATTCATGTTTTTAATTGTTGTCTAAAATTTCTGGTCATATTTTTTAAATTAAAAATTTGAAAACATTTGGAGTTCTTTCTGTTGATGGTGTGAGGTATGGATCAAATTTTATCTTTATCCAAATTGTAAACCCAACATCCTTTATTATGAAGAAATCCATTCTATAAGACAGTGATTTGAGAGGTCAACTTTATCAACTACCAGATTTTTGTTTGTACTTTATTCTGTTCCTGGACTTTCCATTCTGATTTGACACCATCGGAATGTATACCATAGGTTCCAACATTGTAAGATACAGTCGTGTAATTAGCCCATGTAGCTTCTTCTTTCCTAAAAACAGTGTGTAGCTGCAGCAACTATTTAATGATTTACAAAATCAAGGACTTTTTAGCTTTAATAACTATTTCTAACTTTAGAGAGTTGTCAGAACTCCTGGCATCTTTGGTTAATGTTGGGGAGGAAATTGCGCATGTGGTGGTTTCTACAGATCAGGTGCCTACACTTTGGGGTTAGACACTTTCACTGCTACACATTAGCTCATCCAATGTTGTGAAATGTTCTAACTCTTGCCCATTAAACAGGTTTTAACTTTTTTTTCCCTCCTGACTGAATTATACATATATATATTTTTCTCCCTATAAAAGGCAAACACTATTAACTCTCACTCACTGCTGACACTGCAAACTATTTCAGATTTAGGGAACAGTTGTAAAAACAAAGAAAATGTATTAGAAAGGTACAGCTGTTGAAATATTACTTTGAGTAGAAGTCACAGACTCTAATTTATCTTTTTCTATTAATTAAATGAGATGCTTTCCCTCTACAGAAGTAACATTGGTTGAAGAGGGAAGTGCTGTCCCAGGTTGGACCCATGTGTGGGCTCCAGTGTGTGGTTTCACAGGGAAAACTCTGTTCACCCCAGAGCAAAGCTGGGTGCCTCCCAAATATAACATGGGAGTTATCTTTTCTCCGTTGGAGGGGCAGGCTCCAGGGCGCTGAGAGACGGGGGGAGAAAGGGGCTAGCACTCAAAGTGAGATTTTGGCACACTGTGGTTTCTAGGGAAATAAATCTCTTTGTCCAATCCAAAAAGAACATAAACCATGCCTCCAAATGACCTGAAAGAAGTCAAATTTTATTGAAAAGAAAATGTATTTCAAACCACATGTTTATAAAAAAAGTTAATGAAAGTCAAACTGAAAGGAAGATTATCTCATACTGATTAGTTTCTCTTCCTTTCATGAAAGCAAAAATTTAAAAACTATTAGGGTATGTTTTTTTGTCTATATCTTTAACTACTGTCTGTAATTTTTCTTCTCGGGATTGCCTAAACACAAGGGCGGGGGAGGAGGGGGTTAAACCAACTGTTAAAGGAAATAAAATGTATTAATTTAATAAAAATAAACTAAAAATAACATTTAATAACTTGTCCTCAAAGAAAACATACACGAGTCTATGTGAAACATATGGAAGTGTGTGTTGCCAGTAAAGGATCTATAAACCCCAAAGATAATAGGTTTGCTTTCTTTTTCTTGGACAGAGGGGTTTTTAAAAGTTTATTATGTTGATAACTTAAAAATTATCAATCAAACAAAGCTTTCCTTGTCCTCCAGAGATGTCCTGCTGGCCCTGCTTCAGCCCTAAGCAGCCTCCCACACTGTTCTGAATGGGTTTCTCCTCCTTGTCCCATTCTGACTATCTCAGCGTCTTTTCCAGATGTGCTGCTCTCCCTCGGTTAAGCCTGATTTAGCAGGAGGCATACATAACGTTGACAATTAGGCACAATAGAAAGTTCTTCAAGTAAAAATTACTAACCTTCTTTCAGTGATCTCTCTCACTCTCCACTTAGTGTGACATACAAATATAATGGAAAAGTTACTGGTGGTTTTGGTTTTGACAACTCTGTAAAACCAGTGAAGCCCACTTTTTCTGGAGGTGGGACAATGTGGTTAGTCAGTGAAAAACCTGCTGTTTTTATCGACTGGAAATGTGCTTTATGCATTAAAGTTGATGCTAAAGGCCAACAGCAATGCACACAAAGAGGCATTATTTGAATATCTGATCAGATTGAAGTGAGATGTTTAGTAATAGTAGAAGGCTTAGAGCTTCTTAGCTCACACATTCAAATGTTTCCTAATCAGAGTAATATTTTGTAGAAATAAACTTAAATAACAAAGGAGGCTGAATAATATTTTGCAAAGTTGTATTTTCCTTGAGTTTCTGACTCAAAAGTTGAAATAAAAATTTGCCCAGTGGCCTATTCTATTTAAATAACAGGATTCACGGGCAGGGAGACTCAGGCAGGTGGTCCACATGGTGAAGCAAATGGGACTGAGCCCACCTACTTAGCCTCCAAGGGCCAACCCCAACATGGGGTGGCTTCGGGATTCAGACTGGAATGCTAAAGCCTGGGTTTTTCTTCACCCAGAGTGCTGGAGTTGGCCACACTTAACCACTTCTGGTCATCAGCCAATTAGGAGAAGTTTATGCATGCCTAGGCCATTAAAAAAAATGCTCAGAGGGACTGGCTGCTAGCATGGCCAAATAATCTGTTTTTAATGTAAATATTTTGGCTCCATTAAAACTTATCAAATCAAAGATTCTGCTATGCCTTCACTTTAAATGCTTGGTTTGGTACTTTGAAATATGCATGCTAGACAAGCTCAGCCTAACGATGGCTGGTTAGGTGGTCTCTTTCCGGAATTTGTTGTGTGCTGGCTGTTGTGTTTGGTGGGTGCTGTGTAGCAGGAAGCTGAGTTCTAGGCAGAGGTCAGAGGCCAGGAGAGGTACACCTTCTGCAGAGTGATGAGATCCATTCCTATCTAAGGAGAAAGAACAGGAGGAGAAGGAGGAGGAGGAGGAGGAAGGGGAGTGGGAGGAGGAGGAGAAGGAGGTGGTGGAGGAGGAGGAGGAGGAGGGAGAGATTTATTTATTGTTAGAAAAAATATTGACACTTCTTGGCCTCATTGGTTTGGGATGTGTTTGAGATGTCAGAGGAAGGGGCTATAAATTCTACCAAGAGTGAAAATCTTGCCCAGAATTAGTGCTCAGGGTCAGGAATTATGTGGCGACAAGGGGGAAATCTCTGCCAAGGCCAAATTATGAGGCACTGCTGGGCCACTGAGAACAAATTCTTCCAGACAAAAACAGAGAAAAGGGGTCTGCAGTGAGCCTGTGTCCAGTGTGAGGGGCACATGAGTTGTGTTCTAGTGACAGCTGCTGAATTCTCTGTGGTGACAGAAGGAGAAACTCCCAAACAAAACAGTCCCTGCTGTTTAACGACACAGTGCTAACTGTCCCTTACACAGGACTGTAGGACCTATTCTCCTCTATGATGATTTATCATATAGTTCTATTTTCCTCCTTGAGAAACTAGCTTTTGCCAATGAGGAATGTTTTATAAATGGGTTAGATATACTAATCCTTATAATTTTAACTTTAGAATATAGTAACTTTGTTTTAAGTATACTGGTATTTAAAAACAGCAAATGGCCAAAATCAGTTTGGCTTGTGGGTAGAGCGTCAGCCTGCGGACTGAAAGATCCCAGGTTCGATTCCGGTCAAGGGCATGTACCTTGGTTGCGGGCACATCTCCTACTTGCAGGAGGCAGCTGATCAACGATTCTAACTCTCTATCCCTCTCCCTTCCGCTCTGTAAAAAATCAATAAAATATATTTAAAAATATTCTTTAAAAAAAAACCAAAAACAGCAAATGGTTCTGATTATAGCAGGGCCATAAAGCATTGTTTTAAATGAACTTCACTGTTTTTTTTAAAAAAGGTGCATCTATGTAATGACAATAGCAGGGAAGGGACATGGCACCTACATCAGAGGGCCCTGCAGTCACCTGGTGTCTGGAGAAACACGGTGTGGGGTGCAGAGGAGGCCAGGGCAGAGCTGACCGGGAGTCCTGCAGTCCTGGGGTCCTCTCCTGGCTGTCAGTCTGTAGGAGGGTTAGCCAGAGAGTCCAGGCTAAGGGGCCAAAGGGGAGACGACTGTCTTTGTGTTGGCAGCACTGAGGTCCCTGTCCCAGGAAAGTGAAAGGGGGGAGCCTGCTCCTGGCTGGGGTGGTCCAGGTACCATTCCTTTAATCCCACTTCTAAAATGGGTTCATTTCTTTCACTGTCTCCCAACCACAAATGCTTTTACAAAGCACAAGTATTGTAAGAATCCTCAAAATCATGCCAAGCCCACATCCTGGGGGAAAACTGCTCAGAAATCCTTCAAGTGAAGCTCGTCCCTTCCCGGCAGGGTTGCGTCCCCTTTCCTGCCCAGGAGGTTGGTCGTCTCTTGTTAATGCACATCATCTATGGACTTCTTTATTAGAAGAGGCCCATCTTCTCCCTAGTTCCTTGGGTGTTTAATTTGCTTTAAACATTTTTTTTAATTGAGTTTATTGGAGTGACATTGGTTAATAAAATTGCATAGGTTTCAGGTGTACAATTCTATAGTACATCATCTATATGTTATATTATGTGTTTACCATCCCAAGGCAAGTCTTTAGGAGTGAAGGTAAAGATTGCCTAGGTTTTATTTCAGATTGCGAACTACTGTTGGCTTGGGTGGGCTGCCTGATAGTTGCCCAGAGTGGGCCTAGACATTTCATGACACCCATCATGCAATGATTGTTCCGTTTTCACCCAAAAACCTGGCCTCTGTCAGTGAAGCATCCCAAACATATGTCGAGCTTGTGAGAACAGCCAGTGTATGTATCCAGCAAGAAGACAAGATCTCACCACTTAAAAACAATCAAAACTTATACCCACCATTTACAGGATCATGCATTCTGTATGACATGAGCTGACACGGAGAAGTCATTTGATAAACAGATACTGAATTCCAGAGACAACATGGAAAGGGAGGGAAGGAGAGGTGCTCAGATGGTCCAACACTGTTTCTCACTCCCCACTGAGAGGTGCCTGGCCCTGTTCAGCAGGGGGTGGGATGAGGGGTGGAGGTGAACATCCTTCTGGATAAAGGGGTGTGCTATAGTTAGAGCAAGGACCTAAGCATTTCCATCCTCCTCAAATAGGCAATGATTTGCTTCTTAATTTGGTAAAACAGAAAAGCCATTTAACTGAACGGTGAATGAAATATGACCTGACTTATTTCTACTCATTGTTGCTCCAGGATTTATTTATATTGGTGTTATTTATAGATTCTGAATACATATCATCAAATACACTGTAGTTTTAATCATCCTTATGGAAGCCTGAATGTCACACATAATATTATTTTCATAAGAAAAAAATCCCCACGCAAATGCAGTTAAGGCCAGGTTACGGCATACAAAGCAAAAAGTGAAAATGTTATGATCTTTATTCTTTTTTTTTTTTTTTAACTTTTCTAGTGCTCCAGGCTCCTTCCAAGTTAGTGACGATATCATAGACATAAGCACAATGGTCTTTACTCGGGCAAATGAGACTTTTCCAATGATGGCAATAATTAGAGAAATTCCATTGCCTCCTTATTTCCTTTTTATGAAACCAATGAAAATATAAATGGGCTGTGTGCTTTTGTGTAAAGGTTCTCACCTAGCTTCACTGCCCATCTCCCACTGCCACCCAGAATCCAATTACATCCCAGCCCGCACAGGGCCCAAGGCTGTGTGGGGACACGCAAGATGAGATGAGAAGCCACCAGTTAAATTCTTTTCTCAGCTTGCAGGATGCAACCCTGGGAAACCTTTCCTTTCCTTTTACATCTTGCAAAAAGAATTATTAACCTTAAAATCGAAAAGGGATGGATCTTATGCCCTTTTAGAAGCTTCTTGGGATGAGCAAAGATGAAAAACCCTCAGAGAAATTTGAATTCTTCCAGGTTGTTCCTTAATAAGTTGGCTGTTGTTAAGGGCACAGTGCTCACTGGACTTGATGTGAGTACAGTGTGCAGGAGACGAATGCTGTCCTTAATTTGGATTAATTAGGTTTCTTTACATTTGACTCTCATGGGAATCCAGTGGGTCTTTTAAAACCACCAAGGGATTCAGGGGCTGTATGTGTGCATGGGCGACAGTGCTGCTGCTGTTGCTGCCGCCCCTGGGACACCCTAAATGTCCCCTCCAGTCAGGAGTGTTTACATGATCCTTATCACTTGTAACTATCATGGCAGAACCATCAATTAGCTCTTTACTTGCAAAATAACACCTGGGAAAGCTTCTTCCACAAACTTGTTTAACCTTTTTTCTCCCCTTCCCTTCGGTGACAGGTTAAGATTTACGGTTTTTAAAGACTTCTGCAGCACCTGGGTTGATGTTATCATATTGATGAGAAATGCCTTGGGGAGGGGAGTTAAGGCAAGAATTGCAGTTCATTAAGAAGAAACTTTACCCTAAGAGTAAATTTAGTGTTTCAACTAATAACATTCTAGAGAACAATTAATTCTGACAAGGCAGTCCTTGGGCGGGGCTGCTTAGATTATTGGGAAGAAGCCCATCTGGCATTGGACTCTGGGAACTGATCTTCTCAGCTGCCCTTCCTGCCCGCCCCCATAAAGGATGGGGGTGGATGGAGATGAGAACCAAGTTCTCAACAGTTTTAATATTTCCAGAAAAGAGAGGGGAAAAGGAGCCACGTAAGGCACACTTGGATTTAAATCACTCAATTAACTGGTGGGTGCCTTTTTTCATCCTTTAAAATCTGGGTTCAATTTGGTGTTCCTTAAAACACACATGGGATAGCAGATGAGATGAAGCCAGCTGTCTCAGCTGGGCTCGCAACCTCAATTGTGACCTACGAGTTTCTAATATTCCTTTCCTGCCCCCTCCGCCCCCACGCCTCTTCATTAGCCCAGTTATTGGAGAGTCTGGACACTTCACACTGCGTGGCAGTTGGGTGATGAAACACGGGCTTATTGCAAAGATGTAATCTACTGTCCCTGTTTGTAAGGCGCCGTAACAAGCATGCTTTGTGTGCACAGCTTGTAGAGAGTCATGTATCTTCTTTCATTCGAAGCTGTCAGCTACATCTCCCAAACTCCAGATAGCCATTGGATTGTGTTTAATGGGCTGCTGGTTATTTTGTTTTGTTTTGTTTTTGCATCATTTAGATTTGGCTATGATTCTAAGAGGCTACACCTAAGTCAAGGCTTGCTAAATTTGGAAGTCTGAAGTTGATCCGGTGAAGGCAGCACAATGAGCACGACACACTGACAGTACACACAGGACTTCAGTTGAGAATGAGTTGAATGCCGCCCTTCCTATCTCTGGGCAGGGGGTGGGGCTGACAGCCAAACAACTGATCGCCATGGCCTTCAAAGTAAGACCTTCCTCCCACTCAGATGAAACAGCATCTTTTTATAGTCTCTTTAAAATTTTTTTCCATAATTATAACAAGTACAAATCAATGAAGCAGAGGGAAGTGGAATTACAGCCCAATACATCAGCTCATTTTGTTTTCTTCCATCTGTCCTCCATGTGGAGACCCCAAGGTGGGTAGGGGCATCTTCCTCAAGGCCCTAGATGAGGGTCACTCATTATTTAGGGCTCTCAGCTAATTTTATGGGAACCTTGGATGATTGAAGCCACTAGAGTCCAGAAAAAGGGAGTGGGGGAGACGTGGGCTGTGGTGACCGAGGACTTGAGGAGCACCCAGCTCTGTGGGAAGCCCTACAGGAGGCCCTCATCTCCCTGCTTTACTCACCCCCAACATAGGAAAGCATAATACATCCTCAAGGGCTGTAGGGGTATTAAATGAAAAGTCCTTTACAGAAGCATCTAGAACAGTGGGTTGGTGTTACAAAATCCTCAAAGGTGTTAGTTTCCCTCTTTGCCCTGGAAATTTCATGGAATATCCATAAAGGCTCTGTAATAAATGAGCCTCAGCAAAGCAAATTAAGATTCAAATCATCATAAAATTTGAATCTTAATTTGCTTTGCTGAGGCTCATTTATTACAGAGCTTTTATGGATATTCCATGAAATTTCCAGGGAGACTGTCATTTTTCAGACACTTTGGAACGATCTTTGGTGTAACACAGAAGATAACAATTAGGTAATCTTATTTACATTGCAGGATTAGCTTCAAGACCATTGATTTACAGGGAACACCACACCTGTGGGTATGGGAAAGTCCTTCTCCCTCCCTCCTTTCCACTCTCCCATACACCGTCCTTCCCTGCCAGCCTTTTGGGAAGAGCATATTGCACAAATAATTGGGTGGATTACAGAAAGTGTCACTGGATTGCTCCCTCCTGCTTCATGGGGTCAGGCCTTATTTCTGTCTCTGCTTCACCAAGCTGTACCTAAGCATACCCATCATTGTTTTAGACTTGTGCAGTGGGTCTGTGCAGTTGAAGAGTGAACAGTGCATGAGTTAGGCTTTGACCGTGATAGATGGGAACCACCATCGCAGACTTGTAGCAGGGGCCACATCTGCCAGGACACTGAATCAGAGCTTTGTATGTGAGCTGTCACACACTCGTGCTCCCACAGTGTTACATACTCCCAGCTCTTGTTGGCCAGCAGAATTGACTGTGTCTCCCAGCTTCTAAGTAGACATGGGATCCCTGCTTCCAACTCTGCACTCCTCATCTTCTTGAGATGTTTGCCTGTTAACCATCTGCTCTCCAGCTAGGTCCTGCTTCTACTCCTTCTGATCGACACGGGGATGGGTTGGGGTGAAGCAGATCATTGTCCACACTCAAAGGGTGTCAGTGTGGAGATTGATGAGCCCAAGGGTTTACACACTAGGATGAGGACCTCCATGTAGCTGTTGGAGCCACCCAGGTGAAGGCTCCGAGCTTTTTGGCTGCCATGACCTGAAGGCCCTCTGCCTGGCTGTGCCAGCCCAGCACACAGAGCTGAGGAGAAAAACACGATGCCCCACCCCTTCCTGAGACCTTTGTGACTCCCCACACTTTTAAGGCAAATTAAACTAACGAGGGCAATGGCAACAGCAACAAAATGAAGTCAGTTCCTGAACAGTCTCTTCCTATCCTGTCTACACAGTATCAACAGTCCAGGATGAAAAAAAATAACAAAAACCAAACAAATAACAATAACAAATCACTGAGCTGATGACAATGCCAAACAGGAAGTTTATCTCTTGCTGAGCTGACTGACTTTGAGTGTCCCCATCACTTGTTATGTCCCAGCTTTGTCATCTCTAAAATGGGATCTATATTGTCCATTCATCTTTACATGATGATGAAGTAGGACTCTCTGAAGTAGGACTGGAGTCTGAAAATTAACATTTACCAAAACCATCATATAGTAAAAGCTACTGCTATTCTTTCATCGTTTTTGTCACATCTTTTTTTTCTTTGGCCTCCTCAAGGAACTAGAATAAGCTATTTTGTTCCTTGAGAAATTAGCCAAAATGCTTGTTAAGTGAGTGTTAAGGGCAATATTTTCAAAGGGGCCAAAGGGCAGAACTGAAGCATATGAGCAAATGTTCTTCCACATGACTCGGTGGGGACAAGATATGAAGTTCACAGTTAATCTTAAATTGGCATGAACAGAAAGATGAGCTTCAAAAAGGAAATGAGTCAGAGGCTCAGGGGCTGGGAAAATTCCCGACAGATGGGGGTGAGGATGACCCTGGGGAGCTGGGGAAGCGAGGGTGGCGCTGGCACAGGCTTTGCCAACGTCTTCCAACACGTCTTGTTTGCATAGATTCACACCCGCCTCATCCAGCTTCATGTGAAACAATCTCAGGCCCAAATCAAAGCAAGCCCCTTGAAGCTCCATGCCTGAGCGACATTTGTTCGCACTGGAGTCTCAGCCAAGGCCTCTGAAGTCTTGGAAGGAGGCATGGCAAATTCTATTTTTAGGTGCTCAAAAAGGGAGGGTTGCCACTGATCAGACTGTCAGAAATAATAACATGATTTCTTAGCTGGCCCAGAATTCTTTGGTGGAACTTCTTTGAACTCTTCCGCCCTTATCAACACCAAAACAATAGCTGAATCTCCCGAAGAAGGTCCCAGGTCCCATTTGTAGGTTTTTAAACTATCCTCAACACCTTCCCCTCTCCTTCCAAGTTGCACGTATTCAAGGTTCTGTCTCCCAGTTTGTCCCCCAGATTTGCAGCTTCCTAGATATATTATCCACTTAGTTCTTCTTTTAAAATGTTGAGCAAAGGAAATTTTTCTCACTTTGCCCAAAAAACTGAAGCAAATTTCTGTTGCTGCTGTCCTTTGCCATCAGCTTCCAGGGAGTATGGGGGCGTTGTACTTAAGAGTGATCATCTTTGGAGCAAGAGTCTTCAACCATAGGGCTTGAACTATAAAAAAAGAGGGGATGGTCACTCCCAATTTTGACAGAATCATAAAAAGTAATTTTATTCTTTTTAAAATTACCTAGTGTGACTGAGAAGGCCTGGGGGTTTTGGTAAACATAAGCAGTCATCTCTAAAACAGTAGAGACAAATTAATTCCGCTATGTTTCCTGGTTCTCGGTGATGTAATTTGCCACGGATGATAGATATCGTGTTCCTATAAACCTAAGCACTTGTCAGTTGCTTTGCCTGAAAATCCTTACCTCTTCTTACCTGTTTATCAATGTTTAAAGCCAGTTCTAGACGAAGTGCCATTGAACTGACATTTGCCAGTTTATTGTTAACATTCTCAATTCAGTCTCTTGGTTTGTGTGTTGGAAACATGGCCTACAAATTAATTTTGCCCATAATGTATTGGATTGCATTTATACAGATTTGAATCAAATATGGGTATAATCATACCACAGGAACACAATAATTCTTTGAAGTACAATCTTTGGATAACACAACTTACTTATCATATCGTATAAATGTAATACCCTAGTTAACTAGCACAATAATAGATTTCCACTGCATACCACTCAAATCCTGTGATTAACACATACTAGAATTTAATGGGTTCTGTTCAGAAAAGCACAGGCAGGTGAAGTGTGGGGATGGGTATAGGGCATCTATGGACCTGGTTTCTGAATACAACTTTTGAAAAATCATGGTTTGTGAGAACCTTTCTTACCAAACTTCATCCTATCTAATAAAGAGGAAATATGCTAATTGACCATCTCACCCTCAAAGATGGCAGCGCCCACAGCCACAAGATGGTGGCACCCAGTCCCCTCAGCCCTACTGAGGTGGCAGGCGCACAGCACAGTTGGGCCCACCCCCAGGCAGGTCTGGCCACTCTGCACACCTGCCTTCAGAGTCCCTAGTCCCCTCAGCCCCCCAGCTGCCTAGGGCCGGCCCGAGGCACAGGCAAGCCTCAGGTGGCAGCTGCCCAGCCACCTATGACTGCCCGAGGCTCAGGTAATCAGAGCCAGCTGAGGCTTGCACTGCGGGCAGTGGCAGCAGCAGAGGTGTGATGGGGGCATGGCCTTCCTCTGATCACCAGGTCGCCTCCTGCCCCTGACTGTAAGAGCGGGCAGGCCGGGCTGAGGGACTCCCTCCACCAATGCATGAATTTTCATTCACTGAGCCTCTAGTATTTAATAAATTAAAAACACAGACTTAAATGCCTAAACCCATAAATTACTATCAAGTAGCACTGAATCAAAAGTTATGGTAGAATCCAAGATGGTGGCATAAGGTATACACCTGTACATGCTGCCTCTCACAACCACACCAAAACTACAACTAAAAGACAAAATGGCTATCATCTAGAACCACGGGAAAGCTGGCTGAGTAGAAGTTCTACAACTAGAATGAAAGAAAAAAGTACATTGAGACTGTGTAGGAGGTGCAGAGGCGCGAAAAAGCAGAGGTAAGGAGGTGCATGAACCAGGATGGCAACTGGGTGCGCTGTTTTTAAGCTCCCAACTGCTCTGAACTCTGGTTTCCGGTGAGACTCTGGGACCCAGACTCCTATGGGGAGAAACTGGACTGTCTGGCATGGGTCAGAAAGCGAGGGTGGTTTTCTCTCAGAGGTGCTCACAGGGATCACTTGTTACTGCATGGGGGCATGGGATGTGGAGACGCGGAGACTTGGAGATGCTGCGACATGGAGATGGCTTGCTGGCAGCCATCACTGTTTGCTCTACCCTGGTGACTCCCTGAGACCCAGCCCCACCCAATTTACAACCCCACCCAATTTACAACCCCACCCAAGCTATGCGCAGCAGCTTTTGCATATGAGTGGCCTGTCCTTTTACAGCCTAACCTAACAAACTGCAGCTGGGTGAGAGAGCTCCAAAACTTCCAAACCCCAAACAAAGAGGAGAAATCTGCAGATCTCACTGTAACTCCTCCTGGCTGGCCTCAGGAAGTGGTTGACTTTGCATCTCCTTGGAGATCCAGGAGCCAGTGTACCTAGTGGTTAGTGTGAGATGATACCAGATTGCAACTCCTCACATCCATAAGTGACACACTCAAGAGGCAAACTCAGTGAGCACCAAAGCCCCACTGAAGCAAGTCCTGCCCCATAAGCATGTCTCCAGCACAGCAGTTCTTCCATTATAGACACAGCGGATCCTCACAGCCAATTGGCCTGGAGGTCAATTCCTCCCAGTGTACCAACAGCAATCAAGGCGTAACTACAACAAGACTGTGCACACAGCCCACAAAGGGGTGCACCAAGAATGTCCACCTCAGGTGATTGGGGAGGCTGAGCCACTGGGCCCTACAGGACACCTACCAGACAAGGCCACTCTATCAACACAGGAAAGCGGCCAAAATGCAGAGACAAAGAAACATGTCATGAATGAAAGAAATGGAGGAAAGCAAACTACTAGATATAGAGTTCAAAACCACAGTTATAAGGTTACTCAAGAATCTTCTAGAAACCTCTGAGGAACTTAGTGAGGCCTTCAAGGATCTTTATCAGAATGCCAAAAAAAAAAAAAAATGCAAAAGGACCAGTCAGAAATGAAGCATACACTGTCTGAAATAAAGAATAATATACAGAAATTCAACAATTGACCAGAGGATCCCAAGAATCAAGTCAAAGATTTGAAATACAAGAAAGCAAAAAACACCCAACCAGAAAAGCAAAAAGAAAAAAGAATCCAAAAATATGAAGATAGTGTAAGGAGCCTCTGGGACAACTTCAAACATACCAACATTCAAATCATGGGGGTGCCAGAAGAAGAGAGAGAGCAAGATATTGAAAACCTATTAGAAGAAATAATGACAGAAAACTTTCCCTACCTAATGAAAGAAGTAGACTTACAAGTCCAGGAAGTGCACAGAACCCCAAACAAGAGGAATCCAAATAGGACCACACCAAGACACATCATAATTAAAATGTCAAAGGCAAAAGACAAAGAGAGAATCTTGAAAGCAGCAAGAGAAAAACAGTTAGTTACATACAAGGGAGTATCCATATGACTGTCAGCTGATTTCTCAGCAGAAACTATGCAGGCCAGAAGGGAGTGGCAAGAAATATTCAAAGTGATGAATAGCAAGAACATACAACCAAGATTACTCTACCCAGCAAAGCTATCATTCAGAATTAAAGGGCAGATAAAGAGCTTCACAGACAAGAAAAAGCTAAAGAAGTTCAGCACCACCAAACCTGGATTGTATGAAATGCTGAAGGGTATTCTTTAAGAAGAGGAAGTAGAAGAAAAAGGTAAAGATAAAAATTATGAACAACAAAGTGACAACAAATACATATCTATCAACAAGTGAATCTAAAAATCAAGTCAATAAAAAATCTGATGAACAGAATAAACTGGTGAATATAATAGAATCAGGGGCATAGAATGGGAGTGGACTGACAATTCTCAGGGGGAAGGAGGTGTGAGGGGTGCGGGAAGAGACTGGACAAAAATCTTACACCTATGGATGAGGACAGTGGTGGGGGGTAAGGGCATGGGTGGGGAAAACTGGGTGGAGAGAGCTATGGGGGGAAAAAAGAGGAACATCTGTAATAATCTGAACAAAAAAAGATTTATTTTTTAAAAAAGTTACGGTAAATTTTCATTTTTTAAAAAACTAAGATATCCTGTTTTAAAAATGAGTTTCTTTTATTTTATTGTCTTTTTCTGATGGTGCCAGTATCTTTACTTATTATTTTCCATCTGTGATCTCTATATATCTCATATATATGTACACACACAGACACACACACACACACACACACACACACACATATATGCACATAAATATATATATTCTTCTGACAGTTAATTCTACCAAGATGTGATATTTGGTTGCTCTTGTAGCTATTGGTTTGTTTGCTCCTTAGGACACTTATGGGATATCACTTCCCGGCCCTCTGAAGTCAGGTATGAGCTGAAGATGTGCAGTGGTCAGTGAATTTGAGTGGAGGTAGTGTGAGTAGCCTCCATGAGGACATTCTGAGAGCCCATGTATGCTCACATCCTCCCTTACAGCCTCAGAGGGAGCTTGTGAGGAGATGGAGCTTCTTATGGCTGGGTTCCGGCATGACCAAAGTGAGCAGAGCATGTATCCCACCATCATCTACTTGCACACATAGTGCAAATAAGTAAGAAACAAAAGTTTGTTCTTTCAGTCCACCAAGGTTTTAGGGCTGAGAACCACCACAGCATCACCTCCTATGGCCTCCTAGACTCTTCCACCTCTTATAATTGTTGATGCCCATTTTGTGATATAATAGCTTAATTAGAAAGCTTCACAAAATCCCTTTGCATTTCTGTTCAAAATATTCCTTAAAAACTTTACTACATAGGGTTCATAGGTTTGTTTCAAAGTTACTCAGACCATGGATCGGGGCCTCTATGGGGACAGGATTCATAGTAGAGCCCCAGTGACCAGACTCACCTTGGTAGGACTAGCCCCTACCCTCAAAGAAAAACATTTCAGACATTTAGAAGAGACTCAATCATAAGCTGGTCATCAAACGAGGAGAACCCAGAGAGAGTTGAAATTTCATGGTGAATACATCCTTCTATTTTGACCAACACTCATTGGTTTACAACAACCTCAGGCTAAATTCTTGAGGTCTGCCAACACTGAGAATAGGGGCAGGCTTTCTTTGTTAGGGGCCATTATTACCTATGCCTTGGAAAAAAGTCTACAGCCTCGGGGTGGCCACTGAGTTCTCTCAGGGATCCTTATAGCAGGCTCTTTATTTGGTCAGACATAGAAGGAGAATGGGGTGGAGCTTTTCTGGTCCATTGAGAGTATCCCACAATGACTTTCATTCTCAGCAGTCTAGGGTTAGAGGGAGTGGTCCTAGAAGAAGAGCTTGTGTGTATGTGTGTGTGTGTGTGTGTGTGTGTGTGTGTGTGTGTGTCGGAGGGGGGTGTGGGGGCAGAACAGAAAGACAAATTAACGTATGGTGTGGTTTCTCTTATTTCTCCTGTTAGATGACAAGAAAGCAAGTAGGAGGCTGGTGAGTGGGCGTGTACAGACCTCAGGGGGGAAATTCAAATCAGTAGGAGAACTTTCGTGGGAGGATCCTAACCCAGGACTAAATGCATCAAAGGGATAGCAAGACCTCTGGAAGTGGTCTGTATTTTGGAAAAATAATTCAACGTGACTGACACAGAATTATTCTAAGTCAGTCTGGGGGAAAGACCACTATCAGATTAGATTGTTTCACTCCTCTCCAACTTCCCATCAGAATAGTATTGAAGACATAGAAAATGAAGAAATTTATGCCAACTCTTGGAGAAATGTCAACTAAACACAACTAAGATTTTTTTGTTGTTGTTTCCAGCAAATACACCACTCAAAAAGAAAATGAGAAGGTGTTTCGTTCTTTTCTATCATCTAACTTAGGCCAAGAGGCCCAGGGTAGTTATAAGGTGAGAAACATTAGCCATTCTTTTCAGAGCTGGCCAAAATTCTGTCTCCATCACAAACCCTCCACCTACCTGGTACTACAACAGTGTGCAAAGAAGGTCCATGGGCAGGCAGGGTGGGGATGAGAGCTGGGTAAAGACACATGGAAACCAGGTTTGAAACAGAATCTTTGGGTTTGGGGATGAGTGACTGTAAGAGAAAGAGAACATAGACTGCTCTGTTACAGGAGTCAGAAGAAAATGTCAGTTCTCCTTTTAGAGTTCTGATAGGAATGCGAGACTGCAAGGTCCCTGGGAAACAGCATGGGCATTCCTTAAGAGATGCAGAGATTAAAGAACAAGAAGACATTTGAAGACAGTAAGGAAACTTTCAGTTGGCATTAAAAGAAGCAGATGAGTTAGAACTATTCAAAAGTATAATTTTCATAAGAAGGATATCTCCTGCACTTGATAAGACCAGAAGCAGCATTCATTCCATGAAACATCAGATCATTGTTACAAAGGACAGAGTTGAGACTGTCTCTAAGAAGGCAGAGAAGTGGACAATGAGAATAAAATAATTTTAAAAAGAACATGGTATATTACAGAGAGCAGAAAACGAAATCCTAACCTAAGGGCCATAGCTTTTTTGAGGAAGAAATTAAAAGAAGAGGATGCGCAGCAGCAATTAAAACCACAATGGGAAAACCTTTGTGATGAAAGAAGACATCAGATAAACAGAAATGGCTTTCAGTGTTCCAGCAAAATGACTGAAGAGGTACCATGTAGGAACATCCACATCTAAGTAGACTGGCAATTTTTTGAAGTTTAAACATTAAAAATGTACCTGCAAGCAGTTAGGAGAAACAAAGAGGTCACACTAACTGTCTTCTCTGAAATCCTGGATGATGGAAGATAATGAAGCCACTTAACACGTAAAGAACCTGGTGGCTATTTCAAAATTTCATTCCCATATAAATTGTCTTTCAGAATAAAAGTCATGCCACAGAATCCAGACAAATTAGAAACAATTGGAGTTGTCCATTGGTCTTAGAAACCAAGTGCCTATTACCGGTTCCAAGAACTTTAAAAAAATGTTATTTTTGATTCTTTGTTGTTTGCTTGCTGCTTTTTTTTAAATTTAAAATTTTAAGATTTAATACAACATTTTAAAGTTACAAATAAGGAAGGGAAAAGACATTGATCAATGTTGTACTTAGGCAATTAGCTAAATAATGTGGCTTGGCAATAGCTTATTTGGGAATGGCTAACCCAAATTACAGTTTTATTTCTTTGTGCAATATTTATCTTAAAAACTAGATTTGCCTATCTATCTATCTATCTATCTATCTATCATCAATCTATCATTTTTTTTTGCATGTTGAGGGGTGGTAATCATTCCACTGGTATATGTGTGCCCATGTTGATATGAGTGGACAGAGGTGTGAAAAGATGCCTTCCAGAGGCTACTGACTGGGGGATGATAGGCGGATGGAATGCTTCATTTACATGTCAGTGAGCATTTCAGTTGTTATGGTGATCAGTTCTATTTGTGCAATTTTAAAAATCAACTAAAATAAATCTAGAAGCAAATAAAATCCATCTTACTCCAGTGATTTGCCATCTGAAAACCATCAATGGCTCCCAACCACAATTATATCAGAGCATTCATAACATGTCAGGCAAGATCCTTTGCAACTGGCTTCTAGCGGCCTCGTTTAACAGCTCAGACCTGCCACTGCAGCTACACTGCTGACCCCCCCCCTGCCCGATCCTCTCCATGCCTTGGCTCACTCCACACCATCTACTTGGCATAATAAACTGCCCTCTCCTCTCACTTAAGCATCACTTAAATCTCACCTTTTCCTTAAACCTATGTTAACATACTGGCCTGATTTCTGCCTCCTTGGAAAACTTACAGAATTTTTTATCTGGACTATCTTGTGTCATCTGTCTTATTTAGACAAATATGTCCAGATTATATTTTATATAATTTTTATACTCAAGCATCACCTTCCCCAACTACATTATAAGTTCATGAAGATAGGACAGTGTCTTTACAATATCACACCCATACAATATATCACAGAAAATGGAAATCAGTAGATAGGTTGGTTGATAGTTATTTGATGATTTGCTAGAAAGACAGACCAGTTAGCAGTGTCTTATCAAGCAAGAGTTTCTTCCTGTCGGGCTTTCTTAGAACAGTATACATATATTATTGGGTGGAATTGGCGACAACCAGTTACTCTTTCTTTTATTTTAAATAGGCACATTTATGAACATTTAAAGAAAAGGAATCAACTCTGAGGTCATTGGCCTTTGTCATCTTATTCCTCCAAAAGTCTTTAATTCAGTTTCATGGAGTCTGCCCTTTGCCCGGTGTTCTCCATCCAACCCTGAGGGTGCAGTGTCCTGCAGGCATGATCTCTGCTGTCAGCTCTTAGGACCCATCACGGAAGTGACACGGAGCAAGTAATGACATGAGTGGTGAAAGAATGCCACAGAAGGAGCACCTTGTTGCATAATGTGCAGAATTGAGCAAGTTTATCCCCAATTTTAAACACTGTCTCCTATTTGTCGACACCATAAAATCACACACACCACACAAAATGGTGTGCACTCTGTATATGATGCCATGGAGTTAAATGTACTTCTGTTAGAACTGCAGCTTGTTCCAAGGTCTCCCATCTTGCATTTGAGAGGAAAACGGTGCCATCTCCTTGAAACTTGCTGGAGAGTTGGAGTTTGGAAAAAGCTGTCGGAGCTCACGCTGGCCCACCTTATGTCACCTTGAACATGTCAACCGCCTTTCACCAGGCACTGTGAGGGACTCAGAAAGATGGCATCCCAGTGGACACCTGAACTGCTGGCCCTCGAATGACCGTGGCCAGTGGTGACAAAAACCAAAGCACAGAGTTATGTCAAAAGAGCACTCTACACCTAGAAGGCAGTTACAGGACGTGGGCAGAGGTTCAGAAGGTCCAAGTTATTCTATCAAATGCAGATCTGAGCTCAAAATCTTTCTGTGTGAAGGCCAGGCCAATGTCCCTTTGGTTCTTTCATGCTTTGGATCTTAAATGGAGTCTAAAATGTGAGTCAGGGTGGGGTTGAGGGTCTCTGAGAGAAGCTCTAGTGACTCCTGGAAGAAGTTGGCTTGGCGGGTGTGGAGGTGGTGGAGGCTGCACACCAGACACTGTTTCACTAGAGTCTTTGTGGTTCCTGGGTCTCTCCTTGTTTTCTTAAAAACAGATACTAGAAATATGGAACTTCATGTAGGGCCTGCCAGTTATGCATCACGTTCAGTTTAGAAACTCTGTACCCACATCTGACTTGAGTGTTCTCCAAGTTACACTGGAGGGCATTATAAACTCACATAAAAGATTGGTTAACAGCCATTGACATCTGAGATCTATGTATGAGATGTTTACACTGGGGTCTTTTTGGCATTTGTATCATTTGGTACTGCTCAATGCTATTCCAACCTTGTATTGAATTTTTCATTTTGCTTTAAAAACATAAAGCAAAGCATATAATGAAATTATTAGAAGTATCATCCAAATACCAACTTTTCATTAGTTTTGAGAAACCTAGTTTTCTAAGAAAAATGGTGCTTCCTCTATCATTCTATTTTTTTTTTTAACAGAGATGAGCTGAGGTCAGCTTGAAACTTTCCTAAGGAACGGCCGTGATGTATTTCCAAGCTGATGAGAAGGCAACACCTGTTCATGCGACCTCCCGAAACGGTGCCCCTTACCACGCAGTCGATTTCTCTGGAGCGTCTTGCCTGGGCATTCTTAAATTATGATGATTCAGTCCCCGTGTCAAGGAACTGGCTGGGGGAAGAGACCCACACAGGCTGCACGATGAAGGTAAGCTGGAGCTTGAAGGACAAGTGTCAGGATGTTCTGCTCCTGGGGCATGCTGCAGGGGACCCCTGAGTGAAGATGGTGGCATTCCTCCCACAAAGCTTGAAGAAACTTTGGGGAGCTTTCTGCTACTCCCTGCATCTCCCAACTGCCACCTCCCTCAGCACATCTCTGCCATCACTCACTGCCCACCAGGCCGGGCAGAACCCCACCACTTTGCAGGTGGGGCCGGCTGCTGCCAGTGGCAGAGACGGATGACATATTTATTAGCTTGTCAAAACCTCCCCTGTTTATGGAAGTCTCACCCGGCTAAACAAAACAGTCAGCTTCCCATTGGCTCGCTGAGAGGCCCCTGTTGAGAGCTTCAGCAAAGTGCTTGATGAGGCATAAAATGATGATTAATTAATTTACTGCTCAGTTGATCATCACACGGTGCGGCTGATGGTTCTCCCAGCGGTCAGCCCTCGCTCTGTGCTGCGCAGCCGAGCCTGTCTTTGGTGTGACCTGAGCTCTGAGACTCCCGGGCAGGGAAGGAGAGGGAGGCAGGAGCTAAGGCTCTGGAGGCCCCAGGAGGCAGATGCGGGCGCAGCGACAGCGAGGAAGAAGCCTCTGCAGCCGGTCATTAATCAAGGCACATTTGCCCTGGGAATCTAGCTGGCATCCAGGAGGAGGCAGTTTCTGCGCTGGCCGGGGTGCTCTGAGCCATACCCCATGGGCCCACTTCTGTCCTCAGGACTGGGGTAGCCTGTCTTTGCCCTGCCCCCGACCCCTCCTACCCCCATTTCCTTTATGAGATGAAGACAGGCTCCTTCAGGACACGAGGATGGCCTTGAGCACTGCTGTCAGGGTGCTTGCTGTCCCAACTGTGAACGAGGAGACACGGTCTGGCCCTGCTCAGAGTGGCCAATGTGAGGGACAGCCAGGGACAAGGCCCTGCTTCCACATCTGAGCCTTGATGTTCAGAGAAGAAAGGCCCACAGAAAGGGGATTTTTGTTTTTTAATTTTAACCTCACGTGGCACCTAAGTAATTCTATTTGCTGGGTATTAAGAGCTCAGGAAGTGTAATTTAATTGAAAGTTGAAGTAATATTTCCAGCGAGAGGTCTTAGCTCATTTATACACTTTTAACTGGCTGTAAAGAATAGATCTACAAAACGAAATCCACTTATAGAGCAAAATGGCAAAGTGAAAGCCCAGGTTTCTGAGAGACATAGTGAGTGAATCTCTGGTCTCCAGTCATTATATGACGTGAGAGACATGGCACCAAGTCACACAGCTGCCTCTGGAGGCAGGCAGCTCCTGGCCAAGGGAAATGTGTAAACTCAGGCCCCTGGACAGCAGGCAGGACAATGGGGTTGCTGAGGATGCCGCATAACACTTTCTTTTAGAGAAAAGGAGCCCTGTGCCCTCCTTTACGTCCGAGATACCAAATGTTAAGGGGCTGTGACTCCCTTGAGATAGGGGATGGCACCCGTGTGGCTAACCTTATCACACCCCTCAGAGAGAGCTCGCCCCTTTTATGGCTCTGCTCCCCAATATCAGGTGAAGGCCTTGCATGCCCAAGACCTACATGTCTGCTAATGAGCTCCAGACTCTACAGGGACCCTGCAGGACAGTCCCTTCTCTGCACCCCCTGCCCCATACCATGTAGCATGGGCATTCTCTCAAGTGTCCTCACATGAGGGACAATGTGAGGTTTGCTGTGTTCTTTGCCATGTGGAGATTCACAGTACACATCCATATGTGAAAAGCACTAAAAAGCTCATCAGTTAATGAGCCACTTTACTCTGGCTCATGTCAACATTCTCAAACTTACAGCAGAATACACTCCCATTGATGCAACTCCTCTGGGAGTGGGGCGCACCTGTTCCGGGGGAGAGGGGGCACACTACAGAAGATGCCGGCCCTCTAGTGTAGAGTAGTGTTAATCACTAAGCACATCTTGGGTGAGTACCATGTGAAAGGATCACAGCATCAGGCATCATCCTTGTGCAGAGGGAGCAGCCTGGTGCTCTGAGGCCCGCGGCTCTGGGTCCCTGTTGGCTGCTGTCTGGAGTTGGGCAGGACGGTCTGGGAAGGCAGAATGGGAGGAACCCTGGTCGGCTCAGAGGTCAGGCTGGTGTTGCTGTTAGATTAGGGGCAATGGGTATCATGGAGGCCACAGGAAGAGGCACAGAACTAACAGGAGCACATAGCAGGTGGATGGTCTGTGTCATAGGTGCATGCAAAGGGCTGGGCTAGCCCTGAGGACACTGAAGACAGAGACATCAACTTGACCAGGGGATCCCGGGAACAGTGGCAAAGGACTGTTCCTGGAGCCATCCAGATGTTGGGCAGCCAGGAAAGGGGAGCCCACATAGAGGGAAAGGAGTGGTCCTGGTAGGGGCCTCACAGGACTGGACAACATCTCTAACATACCTGCTCCTACTCTGTAGGCGTGGCCCCCAGGACCACCCTGACTCTCTGGAGTCTGACAGCTGACATGCAGATGCCCTCACTGGCCTCCCTGATGCCATGATTCACTGCCTGGAACGGGATGTGCTGGGAGGTCATGAAGGGGGTTGACTGAAAAACAGTGTGTGAAGTCTTGGCAATGCCAGGCACCTGCAGGTACCATGGGCTGGGAGAAGATAAGGCTCAGGTTCCTGTGTAAAATCAGAGACAACACTGACTGTGCAGGGCACTCTGACGGAGGATATGTGGCACTGGGAGTTGTGCTGAGCTCCTGCCATCTGTGGAGGGTCAGAGGTCATGGCCTGGAGGAGGCAGAGGCCGCTTTGGTGGGTCTTCTCTGAGAAACTCTCAAAGTGGGCCGGCTGCTCTGTGTCTTCTTTTGGGCTAGAAATACAAGTGCTGGGGCTGGTTATTTACCTCCAATTTACTGCCTCTCTTTGTTCTTTTCACACCCCTGCCTGCATTTTTATAGAGCGTTTCTCCCATTGCAAAGGGTCACGTTGGTGTCACTGGCATTGTAAAGCACTGCCTCGATGAGATCATGACAGTGCGAGGTGCAACAAAGTATTTTGAATTTTTGAACATTTATTTTTATCTTTTAAAAAATTAAAAACTATATTTTGTCAGACCTAACCATGGGCCAATTTAAAATCAGAACTTAATTGTTGGAGAATGGCTAAACGTGGCCAAAGGTTTCCAAAGGCCAATTATGACATCATCGGAGAGGCAGTCTGTGCTAATGGGGCTGCCTTTGCTCCCATTACAATAAATTTGCCTGGGTTCCACACACGATGCGATAACCCCATCTGGCTTGCACCGTTTCCTACAATTTTTTTTTTCCTACTGACTGTTAGCCATGTGTCCAGGATATTCGAGCTAATGAGCGCCCTGCTCCCTCCTGCGCACAAATAATTCAGCTCTACAGTCAGGACCTGATCAGAACTTGCAAGTCGGAGAGGTCATTTTAAAAACCGAAACTCTTTCTCTTTGTTTTCATTGGAATTTTAAAATTCTTTTGTAATTTAACATCACAGGGAAAAAGTTAAATTAACAATAAAGGCACAATTGCCAAATAATGCAATTTGTCCGTGCAAGATCACCACACACGCAGCACTGGGATCCCGAGAAAACTAGCCAACATATGTACTTTTTCCTTTGGCCCAAGCGCCAGTCTCCCTCCCTGTTACCTGCTGCCTTGTGTCCAGGCTTTGCTCCATCACCTGTCCTGGTGAGCTGGAAAACATCAGAGTTGCATTTTTCTCTAAAATACTCAGAGGCTATAGTAGAAAGGATAAAGGAAGCAAGTCACAATTATAAAATTGTCAAAGGTGAAATGGGAAACTTCTGAAAAGTGAAGGTGAATCTGCAGGTGATCATTAGATGAATTAGCATCATAATCATACTCTGTTAATTATGAGCTTGAGCTTGGGACATGGTTCAGTCCATAGAAGTAGCACTTTGCGACTTACAGAGAAGACAGTGGAGCGATTCCTGGTGCATAGGACCAGTGATCATCAGATGTTTCTGACTGTAATGAAATAAATATTTGTATCCATTGGTTATGCTTATATGCATGCATACAAGTCCTTTGGTTGATCTCTTACAAGACACTGGGGGGGTGGGCACAGGTGAAGGCATGTACTGGCGGGTAGAGGAGGCCGGGGGGAGGTTAATGGGGGAAAAAAAAGGAGACATATGTACTACTATTTGTAATACTTCAAACAATAATAAATAAAAATAAATAAATAAATAAATAAATAAATGTTTGGTCTGACTTTTCATGAACTTTAATCGACTCCCTTAACAAATGAAATTTAAAGTGTTTTTCCCTCCTAATGAACGTGAAGAACTTGCTCTAAACCATAATAGAGTAATAAAAACAACCCTTATGTATTTCTTGGACAAATTAAAGATAGATTGTTCTCAGGTGCAAGTGGTCACATGCACCCCTTCTCCACATCGAGGAGGTCTGCCTTCAGATGAATATATTTAAGTATTATGCTGTCCAGAGAGACATCTAATAAATTCTTAATTATTTAATAGAAAGATAAAAAATTCAATGTCCTTTTTCCCCCCAGTTGATTTAAAGTGTTAGAGTGGCAATTTCTCTGAAAAACAGGTATCTTACTTATAAATACAATCATACACTGAAGTGATAATATCTCATTTTAAAACCACAATTGAGGTATTGACACCAGAAACCAGGGACAGAACAGAAGCTAAACAAGCCAATGGTGATTTCACATTCCTGGCTTTGTTCAGTCCTCCGGCCATGCTGACTCTCAGGTCACACGGTATACATGGTCTTATTCATAGGAACAGAAACCGAGCTTGAGAGGTCCAGGCAATGTCACCCTGGGTCCTGGGCTGGAAGGTACCTGAGCTCATCATGCTGAGTCTGTAGAACAGAGAGACTACAGAGGAAGGGCGTGGGGTAGACACAGGCTGCCCTACAGGTTCCATAAGGGATCCAAGAGCAGTGGCTGGCGTCAAGTAGTGGATCTGAGTCTTAACTGGATGTTGCATTAGCTGGCTCCTTTATTTTTCATCTAGATTCTAAGTGGCTTTGCTTCTGCTAAGACCGTCTCTGTGATGGCAATGGCGATGGAGTGAGGGGAGGGGAGGATGTTTGTATGCAGGACCGTGCCCGCCACTAATAAAGATGCAAGGCCTCATGTTAGACAGAGATTTACTCGTATTGATGCAGATTTACTGCTCCAGAAAAAAAAAAAAGAAGCCTTATTGTATGATTAAAGCTAATAAAAATAGAAAACAAATGACACCATAGACTGAATAGAACCAATGCACTAGGTAATGAACACTTATTGACCAGTAACCTGCAACTAATGTAGCTATAGATTTTTACTTTGTCTATTCGTGGCTTTAAGAAGCAATCAGTAGGGTCTCCCCGGACTGGAGGATGAAGTGATAGTTAAGAAAGCTGTGTTTTATTTAGTGCGAAACAAAGCAGTCAATTTAAATTTGAGGTGGATGGAAAAACCATCTCTGTAGTTTATGTTAGCTAGAATCACTTGAGCGAGGATGTTTCTAGATGGTTCTGTCGTGGGATATGAATTGTTTATTATGTAAGACCACAGTCTACCCATTTACAAAATGTGATGGGAGAATTAGTCAGTGTCCAAAACCCTGGATGGAAATCTAAAACCAATATCCTGTGTGTGGAATGATTTTTAAATAAAGTCTACTGGATTGAGTCTCTTGTACTTACACATCATAGTTTATTTGAATTCTTTGTGCACAGAGATACAGACGAATGAGTGGGTTGCATTAATGTACATACAACTTGAAAAGCACACCATTTGATATTAAAGTACTGAATCCATTGGGAATAATAGTAGTCTATGTGGTGCCTGAGGGGCATCGCTCAGTTCCTCCAACACCAGTGAAGGAGAGTTTTCCATCCTCCATTGACATGATACTGACACACAAATCCACTGGGCAGCCCATTTAGACATAAGTCAAGGTCCCTTTCAGAAATGTCTGCCTCCATATTGGACACCCTTAGGTTGTTCCAGGACTGTCGCAATCCTCTTGGGTCATCTCTTGGCCAAGTCACCTTCTGCTCATTTCTTCACTGGCTCTGCAGCCTGGCCATCAGGACTAGGTTCCAGCATTCTGCTGGGTTGGGATGATCTCATGTCATCCTTGCACAATCCTCAGCGAATCCTAGTTCATAACTCCATTCTGCAAAGGAAATTCAACCCTGGAGAAGAAAAGCTTTGGCCCAGAACCCCACAGTGCATGAGTGGCCTACATTCTTCCAGCCAGACCTCTGCATACACCTACAGGGTTCATGTTCTTAAACACCCACAGATTCCAGCTCTGAGCAGGCAGATGCCCAGCACTTGGAAACACAGACCAACATCCTTCCTGGATCACACCCTATGCGATTCTCCACAGGCATTCAGAGGCCATCACTTCCTCCAGTGTCGGCTTCCCCTTGGACACCGCATT
Source organism: Corynorhinus townsendii (assembly GCA_026230045.1). Classification (NCBI taxonomy): domain Eukaryota; kingdom Metazoa; phylum Chordata; class Mammalia; order Chiroptera; family Vespertilionidae; genus Corynorhinus; species Corynorhinus townsendii. The sequence goes on from JAPDVU010000012.1 coordinate 1,694,117, forward strand.
CACTGCTTTGGGGAGGGGAATGGAGAGGAAAGGGTTTCTGTGTTGTCTCTGCCCTTGCTCTTGTTTGGGTTGCTCCATAGCTAAATCGGGACCATGTCCACCTTCTGTTACAGAAGGCGAAACCAAGGCTCAAGCAGGTTATGCATCCCTGATAGGATAACTATGTGTGTTTTAATTCAAGGATGCTTCTGTGGAAATACAGAACACAAACAATTTTAAATGACTTTTCCAAAGACTAGGTGTAGCCCACAGTTGGCTCTGATGGACCATGTTTGCTCCCTGGAAAGAAATCAGACCCTACACAGTCAGTTGTGGCTCTCTGTCCCTCGTTACTGACAGCTGGGGGCAGCTTGCATAATGTAGAGAGGAATTCCTCCTTGAGATGATGGGGAAGTAGCCCACAGCATGGGACAACCTGGCTGTCCCTGCCATTTTGTTCCTGGGCAGGTGCATGTCTGACTTGTGCAGCTTTGCCAATCCCAAGGTTCACACAGAACGATTACCCACAGTCGGGGAACTGCTCATCCTTCTGGAGGCACGATGTGTCACCTGCAGTCAAGGTTTGTTGAAAGTCAAGTGGTGGTGGCATCCTGAGGTTCTGGTTCAAATATTCACTGTGAGATACGCAGCGGCACAGTTGGGAACTCCCGGGAAGGGGAGTCTGCGAGAAAAAGGTCATTACAAACCTGGCTGCAAAGAAGTTAAACAGGACGTGCCACCCGGGTATCTGGAGCTTACCTCTCTTCCCGACTGAGAAGAGACAACAGTGACAACCTGGGGACAGGAATCAATACACTGCGAGGGAAGGAGCAATCAGGCTGTGGAAAGAGGAAAAGCTCTAGCATATTGGAACTAAAAATAAAATCACACTTGGAAAGGAAGCAGAGTCCTTGGTTTGGAAGCGAACTCCTGCCATGTGCTGGTGTCTCTACGATCCGAGCAGTGAGCAATGCAGAAAGGAATTCTGCGTGTATATTTTCAGGAAAACATAAAACAGCACTTTAAGTGTGTTACAAGCTAACTAGTGGGCTCTTTTAATGGCCCAATTCCTCTCCTGAGCTTTCACAGTTTTTAAGACTTCAACACTGAAAAGAATGGATGAATGTCAACACAGTTACGGTCATGCAGGTCCAATGGTCTAAGTTTGGGGCAGACCTGCCAGGGTTTGACTCTGACTTCAGTTTTCTCAAGCTATCCCTATGGTGACTTAGTTTCTCCATTTCTTTTCATGGTGGCTGGAGCTGGATATACCCATCTCTTTGAATTTGATAGCACAACACAGGGAGCCAGAAGGGTGGAAAAATTTACAATATGGAAATAGGCAAGCGCTACAAGTCACAGCCTTGTTTCCTGGTTGGCTGACTGTTAAATACTCAGCACACTCCTTTCCCTCAGTGTCAGTTTGCTTCTCTGTGAAAGGGGTTCATGACAGCACTGGCTCTGTGCTGTGGTGGGTGGGGATTGGATGACAGACATCACACATGTAAAGGGTGTAGCACATGATACAGGCCCCATAACCAAATGCCTCTCCCAGGCGTCTTGTTCTCTGAGTCCCAAGGCTGAACCTGCACCAGTGTCTAACTCATGGAGCCTGGTTGGCAAACTCCCAATTATGTCTCTGAGGACAATCTTTCCACCAGGCTGTGATATTTGCTTGCTTACTGCCAATGCCAAGCAGGACCTCAGCAGGAAAGTGTGTTCTGACTATCACAAGGGGAGGACTGTGTGGTGTGGATGGATGTGCCAGGGTTCGCTCCTCTGAAGCAGTAACTTGATGAAAGCATCCACTTACCAGCTGAGTCCAAGCAGGGGCCTCATGGAGGAACTTCCTGACTTCCCCCATTAGCAGCTCTCCCACTGGCTGGCTCTCCATCACCAGATTTGTACCTGTGTGTGCCTAAGCTGCACTCAGACTGCCCTCCTGCATCACAGGTTGTATTGCACATTCTCTGAGAATCAGCTGTGGCTGTGCCTAACTCCAGATAGACCAGTTATCCTTGTTAGTAAATTATACAGTTCAGAAGCCAGGCTGCTGCCACCTTGTTAAATGTCAAGTAAGTGAATACTCAGTTAAATGTCAAGTAAGTGAATACTCAATATCAATGTCTGTATAATACAAAATGTTAAAAAAGTGTGAAGAGCATTACTTTTTCTATGAAACTAAAGTTGGTTGTTTTTAAGGATGTTAAAAAGACATCATCCAAGCATTCTGTCATATAACACTATAAAATTTAAAAAAAAAAATCTACTTGGTCATGACACTCAGCTTGCTTTGCAAATATGTTAACGAATCACTAGACTTAATAAAGACAAACTGGAAATCATAGCTCCTGGTCCCCTCCAATGAGAAAACTCTTCTCCAAAGAAAAGTCACCTAAATCAAGATCGGTGACTGGATGAATATTTTTCTTTGGATGAATATTTATATTTTAAATGTTTAAGGCATGTTTATATTCTTTGCAAATGACATTTTTTAAAATTAAAGAACTAAGTGCTCACCTCAGCTGGGTGGAATGAAATGTCCTGTGTGTTTAGGATGCCTGTAGGGGACCTTGTTGGCATGGCTTGGTCATGAGACATAACCCCTCACTCCTATGCACAGCACCTCCTAGGCAATAGCCATGTCTGTCTTGACCTATTACATCATAGTCACTTTCCTAGTAATTAAATGTACATTCTTCACAATGAAAGGTTAGAAGACATCAAGAGCTTCCTCGCAGCATAATTGACAAGAGTTTGTGCAGAAAACCCATGTATACACACAACAGGAAAGTTACTGTTCTGAGACAACATGGGATGACAGATGCAAAGAACAAATGTTAAAGGTAGCTATTTTCCAATATTGTTTGAAAGTACATATCTAATTAGAGATGAATCTGTTAAAATTCACCAGTAAAATAAGCTAATGAAAGAAAAAAGAAACTAGGTCAATGTGAGATTCATGTAAGTTGGGTCTCTAATGGGACAATCATTAAAAATAATTTCAATTATTCACATTTGAATGACTTTTATATAAAGCTTTTTAAATAACGTGAATCTCCTGCACAAAGTCTAAATGAAAGAATGGTCGATTTAATCTCTGACATATTATTTCAGCTTGTACATCATGAAAGAGAGCCCAGCAGAATGATAAATTTCACATAAAATACTCTGGTTTTATCTGGTTTATTTCAGAGCTACAGTGTCATTTATGATTACATTGTATGAGAAGGTAATTACAAGCAGAACTGCTTTTCCTAGCTTGCAAAAGGTAATCTAAATACCAAGCCTAATGCATTTGGGGACATAAATAAGTTCAGTTCTTCCCAACTGGATGGATGTGTCATGTGGACTTGAGGCTGTGCTCTTCGAGTAGCCTTCCCTCAGGAGCCTGGGAACCCACAGGCTTCCCTCCTGCCTACTGGTCATCTTAGACTCAGAGTGACATCAAATTCTAGCTCTGTAAGGGGTATGGATAGATTGTATATTGAATCATAGGAAGAATTAAGTGCTCTATGGTACAGAATCAAAAAGAGGGACTAGAAATGTGTGTCTTTTGCTGTGATCAACAGTGGTATTTTACCCAAGGAAAGGACGGAAGGGACCAAATAGACAAGTAGAAATGTTTAAAGGAATAAAGGCTTATATTAAAGGATAAAACCTCCCAAAAATGAACATTAGAATTCCAAATATATTAGCTTAGTAAACATTATAATCAAAATGTTTAAAATTTGGGCTTGAGAGGAATTTTAAATGCCTGGGTCTGCATCGGAAGGAAATGGAATCAAATGTCCACACCCCCATGTTTTCCACAGCAATATTCACAATAGCCAAGACATGGAAGCAGTCTAAGTGTTCATCCTGGATGAATGGACGAAGAAGACGTGGCTCATATATTATATATGCCATGAAATGTTATTCAGCTACTAAAAAGAAGGAAACCCTGCCACTTGTGAGAAGATGGGTGAATCTTGAAGGCATTATACTGAAATACATCAGATAGAGAAAGAAAATATTGCTTGATCTCGAGAAAAAAAAAAGATGGCGGCATAGGTAAGCACCTAAACTGCTGCCTCGCACAACAATTTGAAAACTACAACTAAAAGACAGAATGGACACCATCCAGAACCACAGGAAAGCTGGCTGAGTGGAAATTCTACAACTAGAAGGAAAGAGAAAAGCTCATGGAGAATTGGAGGAATGGCAAAGGGTTGAGGTATGGCAAAGGGTCTTTGTGTGCAGACAGGAAGGGCAGCTGAGAGCCTGGCTGACTTTCTCTGGCGGGAGGGGGAAGGAAGCCCCCGACTGCACTGAACCCCAGTTCTGACTGCACTGAACCCCAGTTCCGGGCGAAACCCTGTGGACCCAGGCTCATACAGGGGGAGTCTGGACTGTCAGGTAGAGAGAAAGGCATTCGGAGACTTGGAGACCCGGGGGAGACTCGGGGGAGCCCCGCAGGCAGGGGTCTGGAGGTGCCTGCAAAGGCTGCGGAGGTTGTCACAGGCTTTCCCTAGCAGAAGGGAGTCGGAAGCTCCTGACTGCACTGAGCCCCAGTTCTGACAGCACTGAACCCCAGTTCCAGGCGAGCCCCTGGGGACCCTGGGGGGGGGGGGAATCTGGACTCTCGGGTAGAGGCTCGGGAGGTGGGGAAGCCAGACGTTTGGAGGCACGCGCTCAAGCAAGGGCAAGGCTGACGGGAAGCCAAGACTGTCTGCTCCGCCCTGAGACTCCACCCCATCCAAGCTAAGCACAGAGGCTTTTGCAATTTGGCAAGTCTAATCCTATGAGGCTGTCTCCAGCACTGAACTTCTCTCAGCGTAGACACAGCTGATCCTCACAGCCAACTGGCCTGGAGGTCAATTCCTCCCAGTGATACCAACAACAATCAAGACTTAACTACAAGGCTGTACACACAGTCCACAAAAGGGTGCACCAAGAGTGTCCACCTCAGGTAACTGGGAGGCTGACCCACTGGGCCATATAGGAAACGTAGCACACAAAGCTACCCTACCAACTCAGGGAAGCAGTGAAACTGCAGCGACAAAGAAACAGATCACAAATGAAAGAAATGGAGGAAAACAAACGACTGGATATGGAATTCAAAACCACGGTTATAAGGCTTTTCAAGAGTATCCTAGAAAAGGCCAATAAATATAACGAGACCCTCGAAGATATGAAAAAGTACCAACTAGAAATTAAACATATACTGACTGATATAAAAAATATTATACAGAGACCCAACAACAGACTAGAGGAACGCAAGAATCAAGTCAAAGAATTGAAATACAAAGAAGCAAAAAACACTCAACCAAAAAAGCAAAAAGAAAAAAGAATCCAAAAAGTTGAAGATAGTGTAAGAAGCCTCTGGAACAACTTCAAGCGTACCAACATCAGAATTATGGAGGTGCCAGAAGAAGAGAGAGAGCAAGATACCGAAAACCTATTTGAAAAAATAATGACTGAAAACTTCCCCCACCTGGTGAAAGAAATAGACTTACAAGTCCAGGAAATGCACAGAACCCCAAACAAAAGGAATCCAAAGAGGACCACACCAAGACACATCATAATTAAAATGCCAAGAGCAAAAGACAAAGAGAGAATATTAAAAGCAGCAAGAGAAAACAGTTAATTACCTACAAGGGAGCACCCATACCATTGTCAGCTCATTTCTCAACAGAAACTATGCAGGCCAGATGGGAGTGGCAAGAAATCTACAAAGTAATGAACAGCAAGAATCTACAACCAAGATTACTCTACCCAGCAAAACTATCATTCAGAATTGAAGGTCAGATAAAGAGCTTCACAGATAAGAAAAAGCTAAAGGAGTTCATCACCACCAAACCAGTGTTATATGAAATGCTGAAAGGTATTCTTTAAGAAGAGGAAAAAGAAAAAAGTAAAGATAAAAATTATGAACAACAAATACATATCTATCAACAAGTGAACCTAAAAATCAAGTGAATTAAAAACCTGAGGAACAGAATAAACTGGTGAATATAATAGAATCAGGGGCATAGAAAGGGAGTGGACTGATAATTCTCAGGGGGAAAGGGGTATGGAGGTGTGCAGGAAGAGACTGGACAAAAACCGTACACCTATGGATGAGGACAATGGGGGGGACGTAAGGGCAGAAGGTGGGGTGGGAACCGGGTGGAGGGGAGCTATGGGGGGAAAAAGGAGAAACAATTGTAATAATCTGAATAAAGATTTATTTAAAAAATAATAATAAAGAAAATATTGCTTGATCTCACTAATGTGTGGAATGTATAAAAGCTGAACTAACAGAAGCAGAGTAGATTGGTGGTTACCACTGGCTGGAGGGGAGCGGGGAATGGGTGCAGGGTGAAAGGATACAAACTTCCAGTTATACGCTAAATGAGTTCTGGTTACATAATGTACTGCATGATGCCTGCAGATAACAATACTATACTATATACTTGAAAGTCACTAAGGGAGTAGATTTTAAAAGTTCTCACCCTCCCCTTCTGAAATACATATAATTATGTGCGGTGAAGGATTGTTAACTAATATTGTTATGGTTATTATTTCACAATATATACATATATCAAATCATCACATTATACACCTTAAACTTACACAATGGTATATGTCAATTATCCTATGTAATAAAGAGGTAATATGCAAATTGACCATCACTCCAACACACAAGATGGCTGCCCCCATGTGGTCAAAGATGGCTGCCCCCATATGGTCACAAGATGGCTGCCACAAGATGGCCAGCAGGGGAGGGCAGTTGGGAGGGACCAGGCCTGCAGGGAAGGGCAGTTGGGGGCAACCAGGCCTAGAGGGGAGGACAGTTGGAGGGGACCAGCCCTGGAGGGGCGGGCAATTTGGGGGGGACCCAGGCCTGCAGGGGAGGGCAGTTGGGGGGACCAGGCCTGCAGGGGAGGGCAGTTAGGGGTGATTGGGCCAGCAGGGGAGGACAGTTGGGGGTGACCAGAGTGGTAGGGGAGTGGTTAGGGGGTGATCAGGCTGGCAGGCAGAAGAGGTTAGGGGCAACCAAGCAGGCAGGCAGGGGAGTGGTTGGGAGCCAGCAGTCCTGGATTATGAGAGGGATGTCCAACTGCCCGTTTAAGCCCAATCCCACCTAAACGGGCATTCGGACATTCCTCAAGAGGTCCCATATTGGAAAGGTGCAGGCTGGGCTGAGGGACATACCCTCCCGTGCACGAATTTCATGTACCGGGCCTCTAGTCCTATATAATAAAAGTGTACTATGCAAATTGTCCCCTCTACCAGGAGTTGTCTGGGAGTTCAATCAGGGGCCAAGGCTGGCCAGGTGAAGGGAGGGAGTACCTGGCCAGCAGCTGGAAGCCACTAGGGACTCTACCAGTGTATGAATTTTGTGCACTAAGTCTCTAGTATCTTAATAAAGCTGGGAAAAGTTTGGGCTTGGGGCATTCTTCACGTCTAAAGAAGTAGTGTTTTTTTGTGCTCACAGGAAAGGTAGTTTACCTGCAATCCCAGGTAAACTGATGAACCTCCAATGGGCCCCTGAGTTCTGCTGACTCACGCTGAAAAAACTGCTCATCTCCTACATTGGGTGAAATGCCTGGGTACAAACATCTGCTCAGGTGTTATTAGGGTCCTGTGTGTAAATGATCCTGTGGTTGGTGCCACAGACTGTGGTCCCTGCAAATGATAGGGCTGCATACCTTCTGCTTACCAAGTTAATGTGGTCATCTCTTCATACATGAGAAAAATGGACAATGTTTGTATCATTTCAAAATATGACAATGCATCTATTAGATAAGAGTATTTTTAAATTCATTTCAGAACTTATTGTGATGGTTACAAAGAAAACCAAATTGAGTATTAAATTGTTTTAGTTAATACATTTCAAAGGGCGCCGACTCTTTATTTAGAAGGACAAGTGTGAGAAACAGAGACTGCCTCCGGAGGGTCAGTGTTCACAAGAAGGGAGGTAGGCTCTCCATCCAGCAGAGTCTTGCACACTCATGATTAACCAATCAGACATCACAGACACATGCCTGGTTGTTGACTGGCATATCCCTCAGGAGCAATTTTATTGTTGTTGCTGTGTATTCAAATCACTTACATGCTTAATCTGTCTTTAAGCTATTCTATTTGCTGTTCTGTTTCCTTTAAAACCATCTACATATTCAGTTAAAGCATTGCCATATTTTCATCTAAGTCAATGAGTAGAATGCTCTCACAAATGATCCCTCTGAGTTCTCCAGTTGTTATGATCTTGGTCAGCCCATGGTAATGAAAGGGATGTCATTATCATTTTTACCTTATAGACAGGAGAGAGGCTAAATTACCAGCTAATAATTTGGTTATAAGAAAGTGATATTGGGTAACCAGAAACCTTTTGAACTCAGAAATACCCAGCTCTTGCTTCCCCATCTCTGTGGGTTCTCATGTCCTGAGTCTGGTCTGGTTTGGGTTCTCAGAGCTCTTCCAGCATGTACATATGGTCAGCCACCCATGTGCCAGGCATTGCTCTGAGCACTGGACTCAGTGGTGAGCTGGGTGTGCATAGCCTCCATCCTTGTGGATGTGGAATTAGGAGGAGACACAGGCATTGATTTCACACAGACATATATTAAATGGTAGCTATGACCCATGGTCCATGGAGAGTCACTGCTGCTTGCAACCCTAGAATAGAAGGAGCTGACCAAATCAGGGAAGCCAGGCGAGAGCTAACATTTAAAGCATCTCCTTGTTCAGAGAGAAGGAAGAGCCATCAGAACAAAGCAGCACAGTGTGCAAAGCCCCTGGGTAGAGGGGCCAGGTGAGCACAGGGAGCACCTGGAGAGTCAGGCAGGCTCAGAGCAGGCAGAGATCTCCTGACCTTGATGTGGGATTTATCTACTTCTTTAGAACTTTGGGAAACCACAGAGAGCATGTAAGGAAGGGGTTGGGCTGGTGGAGTTGATGTGTGTTTCCAACAGACATCTCAATGCCTGTGGAGGATGGATTGTGAGCAGCAGCAGAATGGGTGGGTCAGACCAGTGAACAGACTAGGGGTCGTCAGGGGAGGCTGTGACGGAGGACATAAAACAGGGCTTGGTGAGGAAAGCAATGTGGGGATGATGGGAGCAAAGAGGTTAGAAGAGGCTAGGCCTGTGATCAAGCCATGAGAAATCTCTACTATATTTCTAGAAAAAGACAGATTAGCAAAGGGACTGGCAGAAAAGCTAAAGCAGGTTCTACAAAGCAGTGGTGTCCTCAGGGCCAAGGGAAGAGAGGTCATTTCCAGTTAGCCAGTGGAACCCAGCACTCCTGAGAGATCCAGGAAGGTAATGAAAGTAGTTTTGTCTTTCTCACTGTGAAGTCACTGCAGACTTCAGCAGTGGCTGTTTTGGGGAGTGATGGAACTAGACCCAGAGTGGAGTGGTTGAGGGGTAATTATGAAGTTTGAAAGTGGAGACAAAAGTCTAGATGATTCTTGAGAGATCAGCCTGTGAACGTTAAGCCAGATGGAGGAAGACAGAATCTGGTAAGGATCTTTAATTAATTAATTAGCTAATTAATAAATTCATTAATTTTTTGTGACTTGAAGAAGGGGGTGATCATGTTCTAAGCCACCAGAGGGGAAACAGCCAAAAGAGAGAAAAAAAAAAGGACAGGTTTTAGGGTAGGGGCTCTGGGAGGCCAGAGATCAAGGCTCCGCAGCAGGTGGAAGGGTTAGCCTGGGGCAGAAGGAGGGCTCCTCTATATCAAGGTGGACAAGACACAGGTGTTACTCTGAGCTACATCTTAGCCTTCCGCTTTTCCCTCCCCACAGACTCCTGGTAATCTCACCTGCCTTGGAGGCTTTATTAGCATATGCATGCTGAGAATTTTCATACCTATGTCTCTGGCCCCAACCCATATCTCTAGCTCTTCCTTGAACTGGACATACAGGTCTCTAAGTGCCTGCTAGAGGTTGGTGCCCAACTGCTTTGCATTACTCCACCTCACTGTGCCATACGGAATCCATCATCTTCTCCATAGAATCTCTTATTTTCCTGGTGTTCTCAGTATCATAAATGGTGATCTCTGCCCAAATGGGAACTCTATTAGTCATGCTGAATTTCTCTTCCTTTCCCCTCCAAGTGAGTTCCAATGATTCTGCTTCCTAAATATGTTGCAGCTTCACCAATTGCTCCCTATCTCCCCACCTTCCCACCTCCCCACTTCTGACTGCCTGTGGGCACCATATACACTCACTTGGAAAATTGCAATGACATCTTAAATGGTTTTCTCAACTCTGGTGTTACTCGTGGCTCTGCAGTTCCTAATTCTCAGTGGTCAGATTTCCTGCCAAACCTTCAGAATCTGAGACTAGAAGGCCAAGAATCTTGGTCTTAAATGACCTTGATGTAAAGGCTTTTCTGATGATTCCTGATGGTGGAGAAGCACCCTGAGGGGAGGCATGGGATCCCACCTCCCCTTCATTGTGTGATTCCTCACAGTACCTGATGGTGTATGCTATACATGGCAGGGACTTGAAACTGATTGTTGAGAACTTGAATGTTAACTTCTTGCCACATCATAGGGAGGGTGAGCAGGAGTGATGCAGGCAGTCCCCCCAGAGTACAAGGAAAGCATGTGTGCCATGGAAGAATCACATGGATAATTGCTCAATCTTCACTCTGGACTTGGTGCGTATCTGTCTTTAGGGGAATATTTTACTTTGTTATGACAAGAAGTGTGGAATGTTTGATGGTAAGTCAAGTGATGCAAGACAATGATAAGAGCATCGCATAAGACATTCTAGTTACTAATTACTAATTGTGTTTCCAGAACATGAAACTTTCATAATCGGCATGCTCTCTGCCCACACAAATACAGATGCCCATTGACTGAGGAGTGGGAGGATTAGGGAATTGGCCGTTTGCTGTCTCTACAGAGTACTTTGATAAACCAGTTGCTTCCATAAGCCCACAGAGAGATTAAGAGCACATACAGCTATCCTCCCCTCCAGAAGGGACTTAGGCTGGCTCTGCTGCTTTGTCCCATTGTGTCTGACCACACCTGAGGAGGAGAGCAGTGGGTTCTGCCCCTCACCTGCTACAAGTGGCCTGAGGATGTCTGCAGATGGGAGCTCAGCACTCAGGTTGTGACAACAATCATTTTTTTAAACAATTATTTTGTCCATTGAAGAACAACCTAGAAAGTCCAGCCCTTTTCCTCAAATTGCCCATGCAGAACTGAGGGCCAGCTACCACGTTTCTTCATTTGCCCTTCATTTTCCCACGAGTTCTCGATTGCTTTTGGCACTAGGCTGTAGGTAGCATTTACCTAAAGGCATATGACACACCTCAGGTGAGTTTACTCAAGGCTTGTTAGGACTTGGGTGGCTGACAGCCAGAGGGAGGAAATGGGGCTTGTCTACACAGGGTGTTATGATCAGCGAACTCACGTATTTAAGCAGGTTGAAATTTTCCACTTTGGAGGATTTCCTTCCTTTTCTTTTAAATTTTGAATCCCTAGATCAGGATAGTTAACATTTCTTTTTAAAAAAAATCTTTATTGTTCAGATTATTACAGGTGTTCCTCCTTTCCCCTCCTCCCCCCATAGCTCCCCTCCATCTGATTCCCCACCCCACCCCATGCCCTTACCCCCCGCCACTGTCTTCATCCATAGGTGTAAGATTTTTATCCAGTCTCTTCCTGCACCCCTCACACCTCCTTCCCCCTGAGAATTGTCAGTCCACTCCCTTTCTATGTCCCTGATTCTATCATCAGATTTTCCATTCACTTGATTTTTAGATTCACTTGTTGGTAGGTATGTATTTATTGTCATTTTGTTGTTCATAATTTTTATCTTTACCTTTTTCTTCTTCTTCCTCTTCTTAAAGAATACCCTTCAGCATTTCATATAATCCTGGTTTGGTGGTGATGAACTCCTTTAGCTTTTTTTTATCTGTGAAGCTCTTTATCTGCCCTTCAATTCTGAATGATAGCTTTGCTGGGTAGAGTAATCTTGGTTGTAGGTTCTTGCTATTCATCACTTTGAATATTTCTTGCCACTCCCTTCTGGCCTGCATAGTTTCTGTTGAGAAATCAGGTGACAGTCATATGGGTGCTCCCTTATAGGTAACTAACTATTTTTCTCTTGCTGCTTTCAAGGTTCTCTCTTTGTCTTTTGCCCTTGGCATTTTAATTATGATGTGTATTGGTGTGGTCCTCTTTGGATTCCTCTTGTTTGGGGTTCTCTGTGCTTCCTGGACTTGTAAGTCTATTTCTTTCACCAGGTAGGGAAAGTTTTCTGTCATTATTTCTTCTAATAGGTTTTCAATATTGTGCTCTTTCTCTTCTTCTGGCACCCCAATAATTTGGATGTTGGTACGCTTAAAGTTGTTCCAGGGACTCCTTACACTATCTTTATATTTTTGGATTCTTTTTTCTTTATGTTTTTCTGGTTGGATGTTTTTTGTTTCCTCATATTTCAGATCTTTGGTTTGGTTCTTGGGGTCCTTTGATCTACAGTTGAATTTCTGTATATTCTTTATTTCAGACAGTGTATGCTTAATTTCTGATTGGTCCTTTTCCTTTTTTTTTTGGCATTCTCATTAAGGTCCTTGAAGGTCTCACTAAGCTCCTCGGAGGTCTCATCAAGTTTCTTGGTGGTTTTTAGAAGATTCTTGAGTAACCTTGTAAATGTGGTTTTGAACTCTATGCCCAATAGTTTGCTTTCCTCCATTTCTTTCATTCGTGACACGTTTTTTTTTCTTCGCATTTTGCTGCTTCCCTGTGTTGATGGAGTGGTTTTCTGTGGTAGGTGAACTATAGGGCCCAGTCAATCAGCCTCCCCTATCACCTGAGGTGGACACTCTTGGTTCACCCTTTTTGGAGCTGAGTGCAAAGTCTTGTTGTAGTTAAGCCTTGATTGCTATTGGTACATTGCGAGGAATTGACCTCCAGGCCAATTGGCTGTGAGAACCCGCTGTGTCTATAATGGAAGAACTGCTGTGCTGGAGACACACTTATGGGGCAGGACTTGTTTCAGTGAGGCTTTGGTGCTCACTGAATCTGCCTCTTGAATGTGTCACTTATGGATGTGAGGAGTTGAAATCTAGTGTCATCTCACACTGACCACTAGGTACACTGGCTTCTGGATCTCCAATGGGGTGCAGGTCAGCTACTGTCTGAGGCCACCCAGCAGGAGCTACAGTGAGAACTATAGTTTTCTCCTCTTTGCTTGGGGTTTGGAGGTTTTGGAGTTGTCTGACCAGAGCTGCAGTTTGTTAGGTTAAGCTGCCATAGGGCAGGCCATTTATATGCAAAAGCTGCTGCGTGGAGCTTGAGTTGGTTTGTAGATTGTGCAGGGCAGGGTCTCAGGGAGTCACTAGGCTAGGGCATGGCAAACAGCGATGGCTGCCAGTCAGCCATCTCTGTGTCCCTGATTTTTTGCATCCCTGCATCCTGCACCCCAGTGCAGGAAACAATGATTGCTGCGCACACCTCTGCAAGAAAGCCTCCCTCACTTTCCGACCCGATGGCAGACAATCCAGCTTCTCCCCATAGGAGTTTGGGTCCCCAGCATCTCCCCGGAAACTGGAGTTCAGAGTAATTGGAAGCTTGTATCCCTTCGGGTTGAAAAAAGCAGTGCACCCAATCGCCCGCCGCCAGACCGATTCGTGCACGCCTCCATACCTTAGCTTGTCAGCGCTTGTGCACGTCTCAAAGCTCTTTTCTCTTTCCTTATAGTTGTAGAACTTCCACTCAGCCAGCTTTCCCATGGTTCTGGGTGATAGATATTTTGTCTTTTAGTTGTAGTTTTGAAATTGTTGTGCAAGGCAGCAGTTTAGGTGTTTACCTATGCCACCATCTTGGTTTTCCCCAGGAAAGCTAACATTTCTGTCTATTTTATGTTAGTAGTGGTAGAAGGGAAAACTTGGGTTGGCTGAGCCAATGTTCTTTCACTTTGTAATCCCCATACACCTGAGCCTTGGACACACATGACAACATCACATCAGGAACTGCACCCCAACATCATCACTTCCTAGAGGCTCCCAGACACCCTAGTCCAGGTAGTGCATTTCTCTTATCTGACCACAGGAGACTCTGTTGACAAAGCATTGAATATTGCACTTAAAATTGTTAAAGAAGTTAGAAAATGTTAAGATGTTTTCATCTTACTTTGTCTCATATTCTTCAGAATGTATCAGCTCAATGAAAAATAAGATTATAGTTTTAATCACTGTGAGAAATATTTATTTTGAATTTCTGCCATCTACCATCTAGCCTGGCTTTTTGGTCAGGTTTCCCCCAAACACCCTCTGAGACAAAGACATGAACACAGGATGTTAGGGAGTGACTGCCAGGTGTGGGTAGCAGGCAGAAGAGGAAGAAGCTGTGCAAGGATGCCATTCAGACAAAGTCCCTCCTTAGCTAGACCCCACACGGGCTCTGGAGTGAAATCCTATCTCCAAATTTCTCCTGACTCAGGCTCAGGAGTTTGTGTCCCTCCTCTGCCTCAGACAGCCTCTGGCATAGGGCTGCCCTGGAGGCTGGAAGATACATTCCTGGCCACTTTAGCCTCTGCCTTTTAGACAAAGAGGCTTCAATAGCCTAAGGCAGTGGTCGGCAAACTCATTAGTCAACAGAGCCAAATATCAACAGTACAATGATTGAAATTTCTTTTGAGAGCCAAAAACTGACTTCTGTGCATGGGCCACGAAATTTCAATCACATTGTATGTGTGCGCCCGCACGTGGTATTTTGTGGAAGAGCAACACTCAATGTTGCCAAAGAGCCGCGTGTGGCTCATGAGCCGCAGTTTGCCGACCACTGGCCTAAGGAATGTCCTCCAAAGAGAATTTCAGGTGTGGGCATTTAAAGTCAAGACCAGAGAGGCTGGGATGTACCTGGCACATGCAAATCTCTCAAGAAGCTTTTGGAAGAAATGAATGAATGAGTGGATAGCCTTTGAGCATGAGCAAGATTATATTCAGCACAAGCTCAGCAAGTACGCTGCGGCTTTACATTCTAAGCACTCATTTCACTGGGGAATAAGGTACCACCACGGGAAAACCATTAATTTATGTGGTTGATAAGTCTTAGTTGATAAATGGACATTTCCAATGCTATAGAAAATGCTTTTGTGATTTTGCTAAGAAGATGATAAATGTTTCTTTAAAACTTTCCAAAATGAGCTTGACTATATCATACTCATAAATAAACATAATTTGTGTTTCTTTGACCATAAAAATGCATATGGAAAAACACACAATGGTGTTAAAAATTGGCCAATATATTGCAGTGATATTTTTGGTACATCTCACCTCAGTGTACTAGTAAATTGGAAACGTTATCACAATATTTTCCTGAAAGCAAATTGGTTTTGGCTCACACCAATTGTTTTCATAGTGGAAGGAAGATCATGGCAGGAAAGAATGGGGCCAATTCCATGTGAACAATTTGTTCCCCCAAATAAAGTGTATACTTTCACTGTAAAATCCAGTGACAGGGATCTGGGTCATATGTCCGGAGGTGGAATCTGGGGAGAAGACAGGGACATATAGAAAGTCCAGGAACAGCCACCATGACTGCCTGCTCCCAGTGACCCTTTGTGTCCCTGTGACTGGCTGCTTTCAATGCCCTTTATTTTAGACTTTAAAAAAATGAAAATCCATTCCAGTATTTTAAAATAAAAATAATTGCTTTAATATCTCATAACTGCCTTCAATCCTATAATTTTCTGTCTTTCAGCTTTGTCTAAAAAATACACATTATGTTCATCTTTTAGAAATGATTTTCTTGGTGTTCTTAGAAGTTATATTAATAAAAATTATAAAGATGAGGTGAGTCATATTTCTAAAAGAAAAATTCAATATTTACATTTTAACTCTTCAAAATGGTATGTCATTAGCTGTTGTAAATCCTCTTATGAGAAAAAGTGTAGTGTAAATAAATATAAGCACCAATGGATAAATAAACACTTCAAGTAATTCATTTTTGTTTGCTTGTTTTAGTTTTTAAACATTTTCACTTGATAAAACTTAAAATTGCACCATATTAACTAATTTTTTAATTCTATTAAATTTATTTAGGTGACATTGTTATAAAATTATATAGGTTTCGAGTGTACATTCTATAATACATCAACTGTATCTTGCATTGTGTGCTCATCACCCAAAGTCAGATTTCCTCTGTCACCATATATTTGACCCCATTTACCCTTTACTACCCCCCAACCTCCCTTTCCTCTGATAACCACCATACTGTTGTCAATGTCTATGAGTTTGCTTGTCTTACTTGCTCATATGTTGCTTTCAGTTTTATATCCCATACTAGTGACCCAGTGCATGAAATTCGTGCATATTAAAAGGGGATTAATTACAGGAAATAATTTAATATTGCTATTTGCCCTTTCTCTATAATAAAAGTGTCAGAGATGAAAGAAAATTAGTAAAATATATATGAAAAACTTCCTCCTGTCAGAGTCTGGGGCTCACCATGCGACCCAGAGTCAAGTCCCTGCCTACCCACATGCACCTCAAAGTCATGTGAGACCCAGACCTTGCCAGCCCCCCCATTGGGCTAGATACAGACCCAGCCAGTCCCACCCTTGTCAAGCCCTGCCAGGCAGGGCGAGGGGTGCAGCCTCAGGTCCCCTGTCAAACCCAGCCAGGCAAGGGGGTGCAGCTTCAGGTCCCCTGGTCCAGTGCTGGGGCAGGGGGAGCAGCCTGAGGTCCCCTACCCCAGCACCAGGATGAGAAGCGCACCTTGAGGTCCCCTGTCAAGGCCCGCCAGGTGGGGGGGGGGGACGCAGCCTCAGGTCCCCTGGCCTGGCACTGGGGCGGGGGGTGTGGCCTCAGGTTCCCTGTCAAGCCCTGCCTGGTGGGGGGATCAGCCTGAGATCCCCTGTCAAGCCCAAGGGGGGGCGGGGGATGGTGTAGCCTCAGGTCCCTGCTGATTGCTTGTTAAGGCTCCTTAATGGGAACTTGGCCTCAGTTGTGAGTGCAGCCATCTTTGTGATGGAGTGATGGTCAATTAGCATATTCCCTCTTTATTAGATAGGACAGTGGTCGGCAAACTCATTAGTCAACAGAGCCAAATATCAACAGTACAATGATTGAAATTTCTTTTGAGAGCCAAATTTTTTAAATTTAAACATCTTCTAATGCCACTTCTTCAAAATAGACTTGCCCAGGCCATGGTATTTTGTGGAAGAGCCACACTCAAGGGGCCTAAGAGCCAAATGTGGCTCTCGAGCCGCAGTTTGCCGACCACTGAGATAGGATATAAGTGAAATCATGTTATTTTACATTTTTCATGTGACTTATTTTACTTAGCATAACATTCCCAAGATCCATGTATCACAAATGGCAGTATTTAATCTTTTTTTATGGCTGAGTAATATTCCATTGTACATATGTATAATATTTTCTTTAGCCAATCCTCTATCGAAGGACACTTTGGCTGTTCCCATGTCTTGGTCATTGTGAATAATGCTGCAATAAACATAGGGGTACAAATATCTTTATAAATAAATGTTTTAAAAATTTTTGGGTAGATACTCAGAAGAGGAATTGCTGGGTCATATGGTAACTCTATTCTTTTTATTTATTTATTTTATTATTTTTATACATATGTGTCCGTATTCCTCCATTACCCCCCACCCTTCACTCATTGGTAACTCTATTCTTAATTTTTAAGGAACCTCCATACCATTTTCCATAGTCACTGTACCAATTACATTCCCACCAGCTGTGTGCAAGGGTTCCTTTTTCTCCCGTCTGTGGAAAGGGAATAATTATTGAACCTACTCCACAGGGTTGTTCTGAGGGTCAGAAGGATCTCGATTTTGCCAGTGCTAAGACCAGAACCAGTCACATAGAGAGTTCCACGTGGGTTTTCAGTTAATCCATTGCAGCTGCATGTAGGCTAAACTGAGAATCTGGACACCATGCAAGTAGAGGCGGGTGGGGAAGCAAACATCATATGTGTTCTCACATGGTCTCCATGGCTTGGCCAGAGTCTAGGGTGTCTAGGAGGCCCAGTTCTTTATTCAGAAAAGTAGAGATGAACCCACTGACTCTGAAGATCAGAGGTGAAGTAGGTAAAGAACTTCCCACTTGGCCAGTGCTTAGGAAACAGTAGCCACAGAACTTGAAGTGTCTTTGATTTCATTATCACTTGCCTTTGGTAGGTATGAGAAAACACACATAAATAATCATGTGAAAAAGTCCTGATAGAAACATTTCTTCCCTAGCTGGGTTGGCTCAGTGGATAGAGTGTCGGCCTGCAGACCAAAGGGTCCCCGGTTCAATTCTGGTCAGGGCACGTATCTCGGTTGCAGGCTCCTCCCCGCCTGGACCCTGACAGGAGCTTCTGCAAGAGTCAACCAATTGATGTGTTTCTCTCATATTGATATCTCTCTCTCTGTCTTTTCCTCTCTTCCACTCTCTCTAAAAATCGATGGAAAAATATCCTTAGGTGAGGATTTAAAAAATAAAATAAAATAAAATAAAATAAAAATTTCTAGGATTCTTTGAATAAGTCTGAAATATTCCACACAAAAAATGAAGATGCAAATACATAATGCTGGCATGCGGAGATGAAAAGGACGGTTCTGACTCCCTGTTGGACAAAGTGCCTGCTTCCTACACACATCTCCTGTGGTGTGCACCGCAGGGGAAGGGTGGGAGTGGCACCCTGCCTCCTGTCAGCTCAGAGAAAGCGGTGAGGAGTTCATGACGGGAAGTTGTCAAACTGCAGACCTGTCAAGTGAAATACAGAGACGATGTGGCCTTTGTTATCTGGGGAAAGCCAAGGGTGGGAAGTCATAACGAGATAGATTCCAACACAAGAGTTAAAAATGTATCTGTCCTTTCAACAATCTGAATTCCCACAAGAGGGGTGCTGTGACCTCGGGAATGATGGAGGTGGTCCCACACATTAGGCTGAGCCCAAAGCAGGGGAGAGGTTCTCTTGGTGCTTCCTTTCTGTCTGAGCATTGCTGGGAAGAGCTCCGTGAGCACGGCTTAGCATGTATTGAAAATGCACAATATTACTTTGGTTTTGACATGACTCTCAGTTTTCTGCCCTTCCAGGCTTCATGACTATGAGTTGGGATCATGAGGTGGGCATTTAGTAATCGCCTGCTTCATGGCACAGATTAATGACCTGCTTCACACACACACACACAAAAAACCTAATAGCTTATTCTTTGTCATAGTTTATGTTCAAGAACTCATCACTTAAGATTAATCTAAACCATAAAGTTTTTTTTTTTAATGAAGACTGAAAAACTCATGCAAATTTACACTTGCTCAGATATCATGATAATACAGTTGTGATGATTAAAGTATTACTGAAGTATGTAAAGTGTGTATAAGCATGTCCATCCCTTGCACTGCTTTGACAATAAAATAAGATGCTGGCTTCATTGAAACAATATTTATGAGCTGAAGAGAACAGTTTGAATTTTAATGGTCATTCTGATGTAGAGCAAAATGAAATGATGGCTGGAGCCCTGGCCTGCTGGGTAGCCTTGGGCAGCTCCTTGCTTCTCAGTCTTCCTATTGGGGCCCTGACCCTACAGGGTGCCATGAGGATTCCACATGACAACACCTGGTAAGTTCTATCAGTGCCCTGGAGCTCAGCCCCTCCTTCCCTTCCCCACTCTGCCTCCATTGCCTCAGTTCAATTTGGTTGGAGAACTCACGTCAATTTGGAAATCTTCTATCTGTTTGTCTCTATATTTTTTAAACAAATCAACAGCAGGTGTGAATTATACCTAAATGGCTGTTATTCATTCACTTCACTAATGTGGACTTGGGACAAAGAGATTCTTGGGAACTGCAAGTTGTCCCCTGCACTGAAGAGGAGGTAATGTGGAGCAGTTGTCGTCTAGCTACCATCCTACATGCGTGAATATACAGAGATGGCCAGACCACAGACAGGGAGGAGGAGCATGGAAGGGGGGTGAGCTCAAAAGAACCCATGTCTTTGCAGGGCAGGATGAGAGCTCAGAGCCTCTGAGTTTTCTCTTCCTGCTCCTAGTATGTAGTTACATTCCATAAAGTGACCATGATGCCCTGGATCTCTGCAATAAATGACATATTTTAGCGTAATCTAACTCCATTTAGTTTCTGTTTTTAGCAATAAAAATTATCTTAGTCAACTATTTTTTTAATTGAGGCAAATTTAGATTATCTTTATGTGGTTGATTCAAATACTTCATATTTATTTAAATTTGTTTTATCAAATTAGAAATGTTTTCCACTCTATTCTAAAGAAAGAAACATAAAAAAATAACTGAAGACACCTCAGAGTATCACAAAAGTAAGATGGGAATTCTCTGGTTTAGAGGAAAAAAATCTAATTCTAAAAACTTTTCAGGGGTGTCTTGAAATATTCTGTTAGAAGCATCAATGTGCTGGTACCATAGAGGGAAATTCTATATTTTCCATATTTAAAACTCAGACTGGAAGGAAATTGAGAGAACATCGTATCTGCCTCTGGGCAAGACTGTCCTGAATCCTGAAATGCGGCATTTGACAGGCGTCATTAGCATCAGGTCCTGTAACCCACTCCTACGCCTGCAAGTCAGAGTTTCCATATTTAGCAAGACATAGATCTTGTCTAGGTTCCCAGTAACATACTCTTACCTAATATCATGGCAGTTCTAACCACCAGAAGGTCACGTGGCATACTTTTAAATCACAATAAGTTAGAATTGATGATTGTTTTTTGAAGGAATATTGGGTGAGTCCTCAGATAACGATGGGTGCTCTGGGACAGGTGACTTCAGGTTGTTTGGGATACAGAGGTGGAGCCCTGCTTCCGAAAGCAGGGACAACCAGGAGTGTGTCTGTTTCTCAGTAGAGGCAGAGGCCAGGTATCATGGAGACTGCACGCCTGTCCACAGGCAGGCAGATGTGATCTGATGGCCACATCTCAGCATGGGGCCCAGTTCCTATAAAGTATTTGGGAATTAGTTTCTTCCTTTTCCATCCTCTGCCATCCTGAGGGGGTGTTAGTTGTTTTGTGGACTTGAGTCATATCTTTAGCATCCCAGTGCATTCAGGGACAATGCATGAGACAAGGTGTATTGTATGGAGAGTGAGGAATCAAACTCTTCATGTTCAGAACAAGTTGTCTCAGAAAGAAGGCATATTTTCTTGGACTCCGCAGTTTGTGTCTTGAGCTTCTGGGGGCTTAGTAATGTGACAGATATGATCAGTTTGGGAGGTGAGAGAAGGGAAGAGAGAGAAAGAGAACTTTGGCAAAACTAGTCTAATAGGAGAGTCTGTGCATGAAGCTGCCATATGCCTACATGTCAATCCTGGGGACAGAGTCTCTAAAATAATAATGGAGGAGGAATCGGTAAATAGAATTATCTGCTGTTTAATTATAGGCTGGTAATACAGTTACAGGAAGATGAATATCTATGGAAGATAATAGGTTAGACAACATAAATGGAAGAAAAAGAGCACAAACTTATCTTTTAGAAGATAAAGTTCTAAGTAGCCAAACAAAAGCAATTTCTAAAGCACTGTCACCAATATTAAGATAAGAAGCAGAGCTTCTCCTTGTATATCAGTTTGAGACAAGCTACCCACCCCACCCCAAGTATGTACAAGCCCAAACCTACCACTCCCAGCAGTTGCCATAACGACAAACAAGAAGATGTAACTGGGATGAACAGTGTATTGGCCAAGCTCCATCCTTTAATTCCACGTGGGATTGTGTGCTTCATTCAGGCTGGCTATGAAGACACTTTTTGTTTTGTTTAATATATGAAACAAAGAGGAATAGATGTGTTTGCCCAAAGAGTGGGTGGTCTCAACTTCACTGAGGTAGAAATTGAACATGGGTTCCAAGGAGATGAGTTTCTTCCAAGGCAAAGGCTTTCCAAACAACTTACATCAGGGGAGAGTACAGTTACCTCACCATGCAGCGGAAGGAGCTGTGTTTTTGGAGAGGAGAGCAGACCCACAAGTAGGGAAGGGTCAGCCAGGGATGGGGGAAAGGACAACAGAGCAGGGGGTCAGGATTGGGCAGGAACAGTGTGGTGGTCAGAGGGTGAATGTGGGTATCACAGAACTGGTAGTTGTAAGCCTTGTTTTCCCTGTGGAGGTGAACTTCGAAGGCATGGCCTCAGTTGGATAAATGCCAAAAGAGTCTTGGTACTCATAGTGGCAGATTCAAGATGACCATGGATTCTTTGCCCACCAACTGCTGAGAGGTGGTGTCTAATTCCTTCCCTGGACTATGAGCTGGTTTAGTGGTGCTTTGACCAATAGAATATGCAGACATTACCAAGCCTGGGTCTTAAGAAACTGGAAGCTCCCTCCTTGCTTGGAATATCTTCTGAGGAAGCTTTGGGCCACCATGGAAGAAGCCAGAATAGCCTGAGACTGTCTTGCCAGAGAGGCCATGTGTAAAATCTTGGTTGACAGGCTCAGCCAAGCACAGACTTTCATCTGTGCCCATCAGATACCATGTGTGTGAGGGAAGCTATCTTGGGCCCTTTAGACCAACTGGTCTACCCGGTGAACATCACTTGGTCACCCAGCTGGGTCCTGCCCAATTCCTGCCCCCTCTCCACACACACACACACACACACACACACACACACACACACACACACACACACACACTGTGTTGTTCTTTCCCCCCTTGGCTAACCCTTCTCTGCTTTGGGAGTTACCAAGGCTTTCATAACAAAGCACCTCCACCCGAGTGGCTTAAATGATAGACATTTATTCTCTCCCTAATCTACAGGCCAGAAGTCCTAAATTAAGGTATCAGCAGGGCTGCCTATCCTCTGAGAGTGCCAAGAACAAACCCTTTCCAGGTCCCTTTCCCAACTCTGGTGACCTCAGATGTCCCTTGGCTTGTAGATGGCTATCATCTTCCCACTTTGCTTGTCTGTATCTGTGTCCAAATATCCTCTTTATACAGGGATACAAGTCATATTGTATTGAGGCTCACCCTAATGACCTCATCTATAGCTGCACAGACTCTATTCCAAATAAGGTCACATTTACAGGTACTGGGGGTTAGGACTACAACATTAAATTTTGGGGGGACACAATTCAACCCATAACACCCACAGAATTCTGAGAACTGTGAGGAAGGGGCTGGGGGAAGGAGTGATCTGGGGAAGGAGGATTGCATTTGTGAGACCTGCAACCTAAAAAAGGGGAGACTGGGGAAGATAGAGGTCACCATTCCCCTTATCTCAAAAAGTACTTCATGTTATGAAACAACAGAATGTTCTTAATGTTTTGGAAATGGGCTTTTATGGAGAGTTGTATCGATCCATTCAGGAACAAGATATTCCTGATATGAGATGCTTGCAGCAAAAAGAGGCCGAAGCTCCTGTTTGGGTGAAAGTTCAAGGTCGTAGGGTAGATAGCCTGCTGTCAGGAGAGTTTACAGCCCAGAAAGGGTCACAGTCCACACGCCATCAGCTCAAATCTCACCAGAGGCCACCATCCACATCTCAGTCATTGATTAGTGTCACAAAGGTCAGAGATGAGATTTAATTGGTGAAAATAATAGATCCTTAAACTGACAATGTTAGAGATTACTTCTCCAGATGAAATTAGTTGTGTTCAAGATTATGTAG
This sequence comes from Corynorhinus townsendii, assembly GCA_026230045.1. Classification (NCBI taxonomy): domain Eukaryota; kingdom Metazoa; phylum Chordata; class Mammalia; order Chiroptera; family Vespertilionidae; genus Corynorhinus; species Corynorhinus townsendii. The sequence goes on from JAPDVU010000012.1 coordinate 1,717,662, forward strand.
ATTGATTAAAATATTTGAAGGAGGCTTTCCACCTTGTATACACAGGGCTCATGGGTCTAGAAAATTTTGCCTAAATATTGGGAAGGCAGCTGAGCTTGACTCCAAAATCACCCCCTGCCCAGCCTTTAAGTTAGAGGATTTCTGATTGTGTGACAGAGTGGTGGTGTTGGTATGCCTTCTCTAGAGAAATAAAACCAATATGATTTCTCTCTCTCTCTCTCACATCTATGTATCTATCTACCTACCAATCTACTTCTATCTACCTACATACATATATCAATTATTTCTCTATCTCTCTGTCTACTTACCTACCTACCCACGCACCCATCTATCTACCTCTCTACTTATGGATCTGAGAGTCAGGGAGGTTTATTTTAAGCAATAAGCTAACAAAATTGTGGGGCCGATAAGTCTGGCATTTTTAGGACAGGCTTGCACGCTAGAAATCCAGGGAAGAAGTGATGTGCTGTATTGAGTCTGACATCTTTAGGCTGGAAACTCAGGTAGGGTCTCTCTGTTTCAGTTTTAAGGCAGAATTTCTTCTCCTTTGTAAAAACTCAGTCTTTACTGTTAAATCCTTCCATTGATCAGATGAAGCCCACCTACTTTATAGAGAGTGATCTGCTTTGCTTTACTCAAAGTGTACTGATTTAAAGGTTAAACACATCTTGCCCTGGCCAGTGTAGCTCAGTTGGTTGGAGCATGGTCCCATACACCAAAAAGTTTGGGGGTTCAATCCCTGCTCAGGGGCATATGAGAAGGTAACTGATCAATGGTTCTCTCTTCTCTCTCTCTTTCTCTCTCTCTCTCTCTCTCCCCCTTCCTTTCTTTCTAAAATCATAAGTATGTTCTTGGATGAGGATTTAAAAAATGCAAAATTATTTTTTAAAATTAAAAATAACTAAAAGTTAAACACATCTTGAAAGTATCATCACAACAACATCTAGACTGGAGTTTGACCAATGACATAGAGCCTGGCCAAGTTGACAGGTAAAATGAACTCTCACAGTGATCCTGCTGCCTGCCTTGTTCAGGATGGCCTGGCTTATATACTGTCTTGGCATAATTATAACAGCACTCAACACTCGGTAAAGTGGCAGAGTTCAAAAGATATAGACACATCCCACTTCAAGGGAAGTGGCTGGGACTCCATCAAACTTACAGAACAGGTTGTAGGGAATTTTATATCTGCTGGTTCATAAAGGCGATTTAACAGGTTTCATAGGTGTAGCCTAATTGACTCTAATATCTGCTTTCATTATAATCACATTATGAGGTTAGGAGAATTAGACAGTTAACCTTCACCCACCTAAAATTTTCTATAGCTAAAGTTAATGACGCAAAAGTACCTATGTGTGTGCGTGACTGAACTGGCTGAGGTCTGCTTGAACCTGAGATGACACAACTGTGGCTGCTCTTCTACTGGGGAAGGGGCAGTGCATTATGATTTGATTTTAAGTTGGCCTGAGCTGACCTCATGTGTCAAATGGAGCATCTGACTGCTGTGGGAGAGACGGCTGTGATAGCACTGAGACTAGCAATGGAAGTAGGATTTCATTCTGAAACGAAGTCTATTCACTGTTCCCTTCAGTTGAAATCCTTTAATGGACCTCTTTGCCTTTGTCAGTTCCTCAACGTGAGCTTCACAAGCTCTCTGAATCAAGATAAACAAGGGACTTATGGAAAGGTCCTTGCCTCGACCTGACCAAGCAGAATGAGGAGGGTGGCAAGCCTTCAGCATGATCCCAAAGATCCAGCTCCTTGGCGTCCACAACCTGTGCAGCCCCTCCCACAGGTCACAAGGTGTGACCAACAGGATGCCCAGTAGTCATGGCACGTTGCTTCTGAGGCTAGTCACAGAAGACTCTGTGGCATGACCCTCACCTGTCCATAAGCTTCCAATGGCTCCCATTTCATAATTCCCAATTTGTGGCCCTATTCCTGGTCTGCAAGGCCCCAAGATCCATCCCTGGCCCCTCCCTGATCTCATTTCCCAGAACTCTCTCTTCTCCCTTTTCCTTTTCCTTCTTTTACCCTTTCCCTTCTCCTCCTTCCCCCTCCTCTCCTGCTCACTGCACATGCTCATTCTAACTCCCATAGCACATACCCCCACCCATTTTCATACACTTATTGTCATCCTCCTGGAATGTCAGCACCAGGAAGGTGAGAACCTAGCTTACCTGGCTTACTGCCATCTTCTGGGTATCCAGAAGCACACCTGACATGTGATTTTGCCTCAGTTAATATTTGTTAAATAAATGGGGAAAAATGCATGCCTGGCAAGTCTACCTTTTGAAGCTAAGCTCCAGTGTTATCATTTCCAATCTTCCTTGATCAGTGGATTTCTTAGTCTGTGTAATTTTCACAGCTTGATTAATTGAAATTAGAACTAGGATAACAGAATTCTATCTCAATTAAAATACTTGAAATTAAAACTTAGCTTGGGGCTCCCCTCTTCCTGACACTCTATACCTCCATACACTGCTGTGCTCCTCTGGGTCTGACCCTTCAAACCCCAGAGGCATGGCATGAGACTTAGTCATACCATTCCTCCTCTCCCAACACTGTCAGCCCTTCCAGGGAAGGCAGACACCTTATTTCTCCAGCACAGAGGCCATCCAACATTGGCCCATGGGCCACATGCTTGTAAGTGCCATTCACTGGAGCACAGCTGTGCTAATACTTCGTCTGCTTTCATGCTACAGCAGCAAAGTGGAATGGTTGCAACAGGTCAGATCTGAGGCAAGTTTTGAAAAATTGAAAGTTAAGTACTCTCTGGTCCTTTACAAAAAGTTTGCCAATCTCTGATGTAGAGACATTTAACAACATTTAGGTCCCTAAAGGGATAAACCTCCAACATGAGATATGCTGTGATGAGCTAAGTCAACATAGGTAGGAAAGTTAACTGTATAGGAAAGTCCCACTGAAATAGATTTATTTAAAATTATAGAATATTGAAAAACAAGTCACAAATAGAGTTTATTATTCCATGCTATCCATGTCACAGAATCCAGAGTTGGAAAGAGTTAGCAGTTTCCATGTAGTGCAGTTAATATTTACTAACTCTGTGCCCCAAACATTCTAAAATTAAAAAAAAAAGCAATTACTTAGGAAATTCCAAATAAATGATTGTGGTAAATTTTGTTGTAAATGTTGTTCCCTGCTTAATGGATCTTTTATTTGTCATTGTATCACTGTCATATGACTTTAACTTGCCTATAAAAAGGATACATAGCCTGAGATGTTTTCTCTTAGGGGTGTTTTCTATTTGATACCAAGACTAAATGTATGTATTTATTATCCCATAAACGAAGGTAAGTCTCATGGGTCTTAAGAACAAAGTGGGACCCTAACATATAGCCAGTCCCTTACATGGTGCACATTTCAGCACGGAGCCTTCCCAGAGTGCAGATCCTCTTACTGCACCAGGAGACTTGTCCAATGTTGCACAGAGTAGTTTAGGTAGAGTGTAATCATTTATACAGAGTTGAAACTGAATTTATGCGAGGAACAAGAAGTGAATATCAAAGACAAGGTAATTAAAAATCATTAAAAACCATTAATTATGACCCTTGCCATTCCCAGGGCTCCAGGCTTGAGAAGCAGGAGGAATTCCCGTGGGAGGTGGAGATTCTGCCAGAATTCATCCAGGTGCAGAGGCAGGGGAGCTAGTTACCTGGGAAGGTCTGGCTTGGCCACAGGTATGCAGCCCTGGGTCCTGGCAAGAGAAAGAGGGGTTCCAGAAAGACTAGCCCCAACAAGGAGAGGGTGGGGATGGGGCCGATTTGCTTATGTTTTCTGTTTACATGCATATTCAATGATCCAACTCATAGAAGTTTTGTTGTATTCTCAGATTTTTAGGCATTACCCCTCTAGAAAAAGTGAAGATATATTGCCATTCCAACTTCACTTTTTTTTTCAAATTTCCCTTTTATATTTCTGCAAAAATCACATTAGCATTAAGGCACAACTATGTTATGTCATGTTTAAGTATTATTTTGGGAGTTTGGTTCCCCTTGTAAAAGGATCATTAAAACATTTTTAAAAAGTGACTTCTAAAAATCACTGCATTTTCTATGAGCACAGTCACTGTGTTAAGATGTCGCTGATTTAATAAATACTGAGCACCTACCATACCTAGACTTGAGATATAGCAGTAAACAAAGCAGGTGCATACACCTGCACTTATGGAGCTTGCTTTCTGTGTGTGTTTCATGCTGTTGAGTTAGCTTCAACTCCTGACAACCCTGATGAGTGATGTCCACAATGTCCTGTCCTCAACAGCCCTGCTTGGCTCCTGTAACCTCATGCCTATGGCTTCTTTTATGGAGTCAGTCATCTCATGTTCAGTCTTCCTCTTTTTCTGCTGCCTTCTATTTTTCTCAGCATTATTGCCTTTTCCAATGAACCCTGCCTTCTCATGATGTGTCCAAAGTAGGTCAGTGCCAGTTTTGTCAGTTTTGCTTCCAGTGATGTTTCAGGCTTAATTTGCTCCAGGACTCACTTGCTTGTCTTTCTAGTGGTCCAGGGTCTCTGGAGAGCTCTCCTCCAACACCGTATTTCAAATGAATCATGTTTTTCCCATCAGCCCTCTTTATTTGTCTAGCTTTCACAGCTGGGTCCACATAAACTATTCACATAGAAATTGAGAATATGAGAGTGAATGATCTTAGACTTGGTCTCTAATGATAATTCAGTATTCTTGGGGATCTTTCCTAATTTTTCTATTGCTGCCCTTTCAAGTCTCAGCTCTCTTGATTTCTTGGCTAAGTCTCCATTTGAATTGCTGGCTGGGCCAAGGTAAGCAAAATCTTTAAAAATGTCAATGTCTTCAGTATCTATGTTAAAGTTGTGTATTTCTTCTATAGTCATGATGTTTGTCTTCTTGATGTTCAGATGTAGTCCTGCTTTCTTCGTTCACTTTCATTAGAAGTCTTTTTTAAATACTGCTGCTTTCTGCCAGTAAGATGGTGTCATCTGCATATCTTAACTTAGCGATAGTTCTTACACCAATTTTCACTCCTCCTTCCTCTGAGTCTAGCCCTGTTTCTCGAAAGTTATGTTCTGCTTAAAGATTGAGCAAATAAGGAGATCAAATGCATTCTTTACTCATAGAAATCATTCTTTCTTTGCACATTCCGTCCTGACAGTAGCTTCGTGTCCACAGTATAGGTCGTGCATCAGGACAATCAAGTGCTGAGGCACAGCCATATCTTTCAGAATGACCCAGAGCTTTTCATGATCCATGTGAAGTTCTTATGTGGTCTACACAACATAAATTAAGCTTCTGAAATTCTTTGGAGTACATCAATATCCAACAAATGTTTGCAATGTGTCTTGAACACCTTTTCCTTTTCTGAATCCAGTTTGCATTATAGTAAGAGAGAAAAGCAATCACATATAATAAAAGCCCAGCAACCAGAATGACTACTCAACCAGTCACTATGAGGTGCACTGACCACCTCCCGGTCCCTTTCCTCCAGCTAGCAGGCTCTGATTGCTGATGGCAAACGGGGACTCGGGGTGGGTGTGAGGGGATGCAGGCAGAGTCAGGCCAAGGCCCCCACCCCGCTGATTGCCCCCTACACAGAGGGCTACAGGCAGTGGGGGTAGGGCGGGTGAGTGGCCTAATAGGCTGACCTCTTGGTCCCTCCCTTGGTCCCACAGGCTCTGATTGCCGCCGATGGTGAATGGGGAACTGGGGTGGGTGGCGGCAGGGGGTAGGGCCAGCTGCCAGCAGCTGGGGAAGACGGCCCTGATCGCAGGCTAAGCCACGATTTCGTGGGCCGGGCCTCTAGTACAAATAATATAAATCAGTAAATACACAGCATGTAATCTTGTGATAAATGCTGTAGACAGAAAGGAAGCTAAGAAGGCATATGGAGTGGGTGGCCAGGGTGGGCCTCACCAAAAAGAAACTTTTGAATGAGACCTGAAGGAGGGAGGGGGTGAGCCACTCTTATCTCTGCAGAAGAAGCACCCAGGTCACTGGTAACCTTTGCATTTGCAAACACATTGGTTCTATGAAAGTGTACAATGGAGAATTGTGTTTGGACTGATCATGAAATATCCTTAAGTGCAGATATTGAAAACCTGTACCCTTACTTCTTTTAATAAAGAGACTTTTAAAAAATTAATTGTTGTTGAACTATTTGGAGGTTTTCAAGTGATAAAGATCATAAGTGACTGGAACACTAAACATAGTCAATTCAAAGTTACACAACTTATTTACTTAGGTCTATCTGAGGCTGATTCAGTTTCCTGAATTGAGAATTATTTATTAGCAATAAATGTTGGATGAATACTGAACTCCATGAAATTGTATTTTTATGCATTATGAAGAGGTTGATAGGGTCATATATTAGTTATGGAATGGATATTAGTAATTACTCACTAGAAATCACTATATGAAAGCTGAGAAAACAACATTTGAGTAAATTAACAGCTGCCAGAAAAGTTCTGTCCTTCTTTACCTATTTTCAGAGGACCCCAAATCTACATTGCACAGAAATCCAATTTTTCATAAAAAGAATGTGTGGACTTTTGTACTTTATTAAATGATCTATATTTGAATGGGTGACATTAATGTTAAAGTAGACTTTTATTATTGCAAATTACTCCCAATTTATTCAGATTCTTTCTACTCAGAGACCAATCTCTGTAATAATTTAGCTTTCACAACTTTTATAAAAAACAGGACTGTATTTTAATCAAGTGCAATCTCAGAATTTTTATTAGAAACTCCCCATGCTGTGCAGTCAAATGAAGATGCTTGTGCTAAAACATAAACTTAGTATTTAAAAAGCTGGCTAAATATTATTATTTTTTACATGGAACACATTACACTTTAGGAAAGCAATTCTGTCTAGCAATTGAGTTGATAAACATGTTGATAAGTGGACAACACTATTTGAGACATAGAATGTTGCATACTAGGAATTCAAGGATATCACACTGCAGACAGAGAAATGGGGACAACAAATGTAGAACTTAAAGTTCTGAGAGATCCTCAGCCCAAATCCTAAAATTAGAATGTTTCATGCAAGTGGCAGATGTTAGTGTTTGGGATTAATATAGTTAATAGCATGAACTGGAATGATTGGTAAGGCTGCATGCATGTGTGTGTATGTGCATATGTTTCTGTATAATTTGATTATAAACATTATTACATGAGTAACACAAAATGGCTTCTCACTGTAAAATATTTGCATAGTAATGAAAAAGAAAAAGTTTAAATCCATTGACCTATGTTTCCAGTTTAAGAAGCTAGAAAAAGAAGTGCAAATTAGGTATAAATCAAGTAGAAGTAAAATAAATAATAGAACAGAAATCAATGAAATAGAAAACAAAAAACACTAGAAAAAATTAACAAAGTCCAAAGTTAGTTATTTGAAAATATTAATGAAATTTATAATCTCTTAGTACGATTCATGAAGGAGCAGACAGATTATATATCCTGAAGACAGTGATATGTAATAGCTCTTTAGTATGTCCAAGATAGGTATAGGTGTCTCTTCTCCCATGGCAATCAATTGAATAATATAGATAGATAAAAAAGACTCATTCTGAAAAAAATACAACTTACCAAAACTTAATCAGGAGGAAATAGAAAACATGGATAGTCAAATTGTCATTAGAAAAATTCAATTTTTAATGAAAATGTTCTCCAAAGAACAATCCAGATACACATTATGCCATTGATAAATACTACCCAAAATTTAAAGAAGAAACAGTACCCATTTTACACAAAGACTTTCAGAAAATAGAGGGAGCCCTGGCCGGTGTGGCTCAGTTGGTTCAGTGTTGTCCCATACATTGAAAGGTTGCTGGTTGACTTCTGATCAGGGCATATATCCAGGTTGCAGATTTGATCCCCTGTCGGGGCATGTGCAGGAAGCAAATGATTGATGTTTCTCTCTCTCCTACTCCCTCTCTCTCTAAAGTTAATAAAAACATATTTTAAAAAATAGAGGAGAAAAAAAGAGATCCTTCCCAACTCATTTGGTGAAGCCATTAGCACCCCAACCACAATATCTGAGAAAGATTTTTCAAAAATAAAAAAGACAATATTTCTTATCAAGTAGACACAAATCCTTTATAAAGGGTTAGTAAATAGAATTTAGCAGTATATATGATACTTTGATAGGTTTTACTCCAGGAAAGTAAAGTTGATTTATATTTGAAAATCAATCATTGTGATTCATCAACTCATGAGGGTGATCTATCTACTCCACAAGCTACAGGCCACTCACAGCTACTGCTGGAATAGTGGGTGCACTTTAAAGCCATAAACACTCTATGGATCCAATTGATTAGCAAGTAAGTTGTTTGTTTAATGAAAAGAACTTATAAAAAAATCTGTGGTATGGACAGATGATCAGAACACAAAGTACATACTTGGCACAGCAGATTCTAGTGTAACTGGCTAAGTAGGTTTTATAGATGTTGGTTTCATTGTTTTCAGAATGATATTTCTTCTGAGTATGAATTCATTCCCTTGCTCCATGTAACCATATGAGTTTTGAACTGATATTTGGATAATTCCAGCTCTTCTTGGTTTCTCCAATCCAGAGAAGAGTGTGACATTCTGAAGAAGTGAGAATGTCAACTTTGATTTATTCTTCTCCCTGTGGTTTAGAACTCAATTTTAGTGATGAAGTTGCTAAGGTAATGCCAATTGCAATCAAAACATGTCTTCTGGAATTGGATATAAAATGGCCCTCTTGCCATAATAACTTGGTAACTCCAAAAATACTTAATAAACTAGGATTTTAAAGTATGAAAACAAGCATTTTAATATATTTTTGGCTATATTGATCCATAAGGTTTCGGAAGGTCCTATTTATTTGGGTAAGTGACATAAAAGTTGGGCAAGATATCTTTGAATTATCAATGCCAGGGTAGGATTAGAGAAGGTGCAGTCAGGAATAGGTCAGATGTGGGAAGCTGGAAGGCAGAATTCCTGAACCAGGTTGTAAGGTTAAGGTCTAGGGTCTGACCCAAGACAAACTGAATCTGTATCAGGACAAGAAGATTTTCCAGATTCTTCACTCGAGAGTGGGATCGTGGCAAGTTAGAATAGAGGACAAGGCACCTAATTTGAGAACTACCCTCAGTTAGTTTAGGAGAATCATTTTTAAGAATAGTTTTAAATGATGTGAGTCTCTGCCCATGAGCATAGTCTTCAGTCTTGAGAGCATAGTAGGAACAGCTTCAGCTTTGGTAGGTAGAGTCAGCAATTTTTAGTAAGATCATCTAATTGCCCAGTGAAGTATGAGTGTGTGTGTGTATTTTAAAATGAATTATTCATCCACTGGTAATGACTATAAGTAGGAAAAAGAGGTTCTGTTTGGTAATATTTATATTTTTCCATTAATAAGTTTGAAACACTATATAGATTGACATAGAAAAATAATTGGTTATTATTAGATTCATAAATTTCCTTGTTTGATGTGTAGGAAATAACTCTCTAAAGAACAGAGCAGCCATTTCTTTTCTAGAGATGGTAACGTAAGCCCAGATGTCCAACATCCCTCTCCCCAAAACCAACAGTGATAATCAAAGGAAGCTAAAAATAGATTCCGTGCTGGAATCCAGGAAAGGCTATCATCAGAATGCCAGAGTTAAATGAATTTCTTGTATATAAAGTGCAGATGGGCTAGATTAAAAGACGCCGCAAGGACTCACACGTCCCCTTCCTAGAACACCCCTGCTTCTTGGCAGACCTCCTGCTTCTCTCTGAAATGAGTGTGTTGGAAGTGAAAGAAAAAGAAGGATCCCTGTATTTGGACCCCAGTCTTTTTTGGGGGGAAACAGGCCAATAGCATTCAGAAGCAGCTGTGCCAGAAGTTCCTCTGGAAAGAGAGGTGACATCAAGTATAATTGGGCTTCTTCTGGCTGCAAATTTCCCCTGAGAAGTTGAGGTCCTGTCAGCCTGGAGTGTCTCCTTCCTGATCCAGTGGGGTTGCTCTCAAACACAAGAGACAGCAAAGCCATACAGTAGAGTGGAGTTAGCCACACAAGGAATCTAGAGTAGAAGATTGGTTACATAGGGAACTAACTAGAGAAGTCGGTTCAGTAAATACAGAAAGAAAACACAAAGAACCACTCCTCCAGGTTCCTTCTCATCTTCTTCGAGCATGGCATCACCAGGCAGGAGTCTAAGCCTGCTCTTCCACCCCTTTAGGTAGAGAGGAAGGTCACCCCAGCAGCACACAGGGGACCTGTGTAGAAAACCAACTGTAATCCTGCATAGCACAACATGCTTCTATGTAAGCAGGAAAATTCCAGAAAACCAATGTGGAACCTACAAAAGCATCTAACTTGTTTTAAAAACAAGTATAAAAGCATAGCACTGAAATAGAGAAAGAAAATATTTTTTTTTGGGGGGGGGAAGCCTTTTGCTGAAGGGAGTACAAGTTATGTGTATTCAAAATCTTTTTTGTGCTCTCACTGAAAATGAAGAAAATGCAAACCATAAATTAAGAGATTAGTGGTGAGAGATGAAGGTGTAGGGAAATCTGATGGGGTTCAATAGAGAAGAAACAATCTTTTAGGATGACTTAAAAGACATAGGAGCAGAAAGGGTCAGAACTGGTAACAAGCACTGAGTCAGGCTTTTCAAAGAGACTAAAAAAATATTTCCCCAAAAGCAAATAAATAAGACAAGGAGATGAATGTAATTGGAGAGAAAAAAAGAGAATAACAATATAGATATTAAATAAAAAATTCAATAAATTCCTGAAGAAGATACAAATTAATATTTTCCTTCATTAATATTTTTAAGAAAATGCCAAGCGTATTCTATTTTTCATTTGATCTCATCACCCCTCAATTTAATAGTTGCAATTTATCTACATTTTTAGAGTATTAACCACTACTTACTGTCATCTAGACCTTATAACTATCTCTTTTTCTCCTCTGCATTTGGATATACTTTAAATGCTCACAAACACTCCTTATGCAGAATGGCTTTCCGAAACATATTTTCTAACAGTACTCAGGCAGGGCTCCGAGAATCATGCACCCTGAGGGCTTACATATTGGGAACCAGTTTCAAACTGCCGTCATATTTAAGCATCAGCTTAGCTCTGTAGTCGGCAAACTGCGGCTCTTGAGCCACATGCGGTTCTTTGGCCCCTTGAGTATGGCTCTTCCACAAAATAGCACTGCCTGGGTGAGTCTATTTTGAAGAAGTGGCGTTAGAAGAAGTTTAAGTTTAAAAAATGTGGCTCTCAAAAGAAATTTCAATCGTTGAACTGTTGATGTTTGGCTCTGTTGACTAATGAGTTTGCCGACCACTGGCTTAGCTTAATGTCAGATCCTTGGCTCACTCATTTTTTTTTCATATTTAAAATATGCTCTATTATTTTCTGGCATAAGAAATTTCTATAAAAACTTTTCGTGACAATCTGGCTTTTTAAAAATAAGTGACTTAATTATTTACTTGTATTTTCAAAGAATTTTGTTGTTGCTGTTTGTTTCTTGAGAGTCCAGTAGTTTTACATTTAAAATGTTTCAATGTTGCTCATTATGACTTTCTTTGTCTTTTCCAAATAAATGTATCTTTAAAATATGCAGTTTAAAGATTTTTTTCTTTTTTAATTTTAGGTAAGTTTTCAGAAATTATAAGATTTAGTGTCTGTTCTGTCACATTGCTTGTTGTCTTTTTTCATGGGTTTCTATTATAATTATGCTAGACCTTCACTGGTCATTCTCTATTAATATTACTTTTAAATCCTCTTAAGCATTTTCTCTCTCTTTTTTTAACTTATTAATGTGTTCTTCATTTCTCAGTCTCTTGCTTTGTAGCCACTCTCTGCTATATTTATTAACCTTTGTGCTACTTCTAGTTTAGTCTATTTTTCAGAAATAATTTCTTTTTTTTAAATCTTTTTTAAACTCTGTCACCATATTTTTAAGCTTTCATAGCCCTGCTATATTTCATTCTTTTAGATAGTCTATCTTTTTTACTTAGTTTAGCTTCTTTTAAAATACACTGAAATTAATATCTCAGCTCATTCAATACTATCATAGCAAAACCAAAATGAAACACAGCCAATGGGAAAAAAGTGTTTGCAACGCAAATAACTGATTTGTGATTAGTGGTCTAAATACATAATGAAACTTTACAAACAACTTAGAACAATTTGAAGAAATAAATATAAAAATAGAAAATCATGCATATAGAAAAAAATCATAAAATATATATATAGGGCCAACATATTTTTCTTTGCTAATTGGCACATAAAAAAGAAACTAAAGTGTTGGCAATGGTGGCAATTGAACAGGGATTCTCAAAATAGGGACACTCTTCCAAGAAAGATGTACTAACTCCACTTTTTCTCAGTGTGGATGAAAGTAGAAATTAGTAACATTTTCTAGAAAATAGCCTGTCAATAAGTATCACATACTTTTAAAAGTATTTTCTACTAGGATTGAACAATTACATTTCTAAAAATTTAATATAAAATAATAAAATATAAATCCAAGATATTTTGAGTAAAAATAATCTTATCTTTTATATTTATTCTAAGTTATTATGCCCCACTATAAAATGTTTATTAAATACACTCAAGACACTTCAAAATATAGACTATTTACAAATATTAAAATAATGTTATGGAAGCATATTTACTATTATGAAAAAATGTTATCCTATGCTATCAATAAAATAAGTAATTTAAAAAGCAGCATATTTAATATATTCTCAATTTCTAATGAAATATTCATAGAAGAGTGCAAGTATATATTCAAAGCAGATCAAGTTTTTTGTCTAAAATGTGGGACTGAAGGAGATATTTTATCTTATGTGTTTTATTATTTTCTAAATTATATGGGCATACAGGTATTACTTGAATAATGTATCTATTATCTATTTATCTGTCTTAAAGAAAAATATAACCTGAGGGAAAGTTTATTTATGCTAATTAATTTTTCTTTTGCCAACTTTTTCTTTTGAAATAATATAGACATCTTATAACTTAATTTTTAGAATAAAAGCTTGTCTGTGAACCAAAATATGTACTTGCCATTATTCATTTTGTGACTGTGAGCACTTATTAACACAGAAATGCAGCACAGTGATACCACATTGTCAGATGGTGGCCCCTGTGCTAAAGATACTGACTTCTACTTTATTAAAAATAATCCATGTGCCATAATTAAGACTGATATGGCATTCACCACTTCTCTTGTTTTGCTCAAGTTCATCACATTACAGTTAAATATAAAACAATAAAGGTCTACTGTTGAATTTCTGTATATTCTTTATTTCAGACAGTGTATGCTTAATTTCTGACTGGTCCTTTTCCTTTTCCTTTTTTTTTTTTTTTTTTTGGTATTCTCATTAAGATTCTTAAAGGTCTCACTAAGTTCCTCAGAGGTTTTTAGAAGATTCTTGAGTAACCTTATAAATGTGGTTTTGAACTCTATGCCCAGTAGTTTGCTTTCCTCCATTTCTTTCATTCATGACATGTTTCTTTGTCTCCGCATTTTGGCTGCTTCCCTGTGTTGATGGGGTGGTTTTCTGTGGTAGGTGAACTATAGGGCCCAGTGGTTCAGCTTCCCCTATCACCTGAGGTGGACACTCTTGGTTCACCCCTTTATAGGCTTAGTGCAAAGTCTCGTTGTAGTTAAGCCTTGATTGCTGTTGGTACACTGCGAGGAATTGACCTCCAGGCCAATTGGCTGTGAGGACCCGCTGTGTCTATCATGGAAGAACTGCTGTGCTGGAGACACCCTTATGGAGCAAGACTTGTTTCAGTGGGGCTTTGGTGCTCACTGAATCTGCCTCTTGAATGTGTGACTTATGGATGTGAGGAGTTGCAATCTGGTATCATCTCACACTGACCACTAGGTACACTGGCTTCTGGATCTCCAATGGCATGAAGGTCAGCTACTGTCTGAGGCCAGCCAGGAGGAGTTACAGTGAGATCTGCAGATTTCTCCTCTTTGCTTGGGGTTTGGAGGTTTTGGAGCTGTCTGACCAGAGCTGCAGTTTGTTAGGCTAAGCTGCCATAGGGCAGGCCATTTATATGCAAAAGCCTTGGGGCAGAGCTTGGGTGGGTTTGTAAATTGTTCAGGGCAGGGTCTCAGGGAGTCACTAGGCTAGGGCGTGGCAAACAGCGATGGCTGCCATCAGCCATCTCTGCATCTCCAAGTTTCTGCGTCCCCGCGTCCTGTGCCCCAGTGCAGTAAACAATGATTGCTGTGCACACCTCTGCAAGAAAGCCACCCTCACTTTCCAACCCAATGGCAGACAGTCCAGCTTTTTCCCGTAGGGGTCTGGATCCCCAGAATCTCACCAGAAACTGGAGTTTAGAGTAATCAGGAGCTTGTGTCTCCCTTCAGGTTGAAAAAAACAGTGCACCCGATTCTCCAGCTGCCAGCCTGATTCACACGCCTCCATACCTCAGCTTTTCAGCGCTTGTGCACGTTTCAATGCTCTTTTCTCTTTCCTTCTAGTTGTAGAACTTCTACTCATCCAGCTTTCCCATGGTTCTGGGTGATAGATGTTTTGTCTTTTAGTTGTAGTTTTGGTGTGGTTGTGAGAGGCAGCATACACTGTCTGAAATAAAGAATATAGAGAAATTCAACAGTAGACCAAAGGACCCCAAGAATCAAACCAAAGATTTGAAATATGAGGAAACAAAAAACATCCAACCAGAAAAACAAAAAGAAAAAAGAATCCAAAAATATGAAGATAGTGTAAGGAGCCTCTGGGACAACTTTAAGCGTACCAACATCCGAATTATTAGGGTGCCAAAAGAAGAGAGAGAGCAAAATACTGAAAACCTATTAGAAGAAATAATGACAGAAAACTTTCCTTACCTGGTGAAAGAAATAGACTTACAAGTCCAGGAAGCACAGAGAACCCCAAACAAGAGGAATCCAAAGAGGATCACACCAAGACACATCATAATTAAAATGCCAAGGGCAAAAGACAAAGAGAGAATCTTGAAAGCAACAGGAGTAAAACAGTTAGTTACCTACAAGAGAGCACCCATACGACTGTCAGCTGATTTCTCAACAGAAACTATACAGGCCAGAAGGGAGTGGCAAGAAATATTCAAAGTGATGAACAGTAAGAACCTACTACCAAGATTACTCTACCCAGCAAAGCTATCATTCAGAATTGAAGGTTAGATAAAGAGCTTCACAGACAAGAAAAAGCTAAAGGATTTCATCACCACCAAACCAGGATTATATGAAATGCTGAAGGGTATTCTTTAAGAAGAGGAAGAAGAAAAAGGTAAAGATAAAAATTATGAACAACAAATACGTATCTATCAACAAGTGAATCTAAAAATCAAGTGAATAAAAAATCTGATGAACAGAATAAACTGATGAATATAATAGAATCAGGGGCATAGAAAGGAAGTGGACTGACAATTCTCAGGGGGAAGGGAGTGTGAGGGGTGCGAGAAGAGACTGGATAAAAATCTTACACCTATGGATGAAGACAGTGACGGGAGTAAGGGCATGGGGTGGGGTGGGGAGTCAGGTGGAGGGGAGCTATGGGGGAAAAAAAGAGGAACATCTGTAATAATCTGAACAATAAAGATTTATTTAAAAACAAACAAACAATAAAGGGTTTTATTTGGAGAAGAAACTAAGGAACTCGTTGACTACCAGTAGAAGCTATTTCTTTCACAGTCTCTAAATACTAAAACATGAAGTTGTCTAAATTTATAAAGTTTAAATGTTAGGGCCCTATATTGAAAATTACTTCTGGGCCATTAAAAAAATGTTTATATTGATTTGAGCAAGGGGGGGGGGGGAGAGAGAGAGAGAGAGAGAGAGAGAGAGAGAGAGAGAGAGAGAGAGAGAGAGATCCCTAAGAGAAAGATCAGTCAGCTGCCTCCTGCACACCCCCTACTGGTGAGCAGGCAACCTGGGCATGTACCCTGACCAGGAATTGAACCAAAGATATTAGTGCATGGGACAAAGCTCAACCAACTGAGCGACACCAGCCAGAGCCCATTTCTCTTCAACATGCTCCCTAATCATTTTGATCACAGAGACTTGACAATGTGGCTGTGACTTTGTGCATGTGTGTGTCAGCCTCGAGGCAGTGCTTCTGTGGTGCCACTGACCTTTCAGAGCCCATGGCCTCTAGCCAGCCCCCCAATGGAAGCCCAGCATCTCCCCTATTTGCTTCCCCACAGGTTCCACTGCCAGTACAACCTCGGTCACTCACCTCCATCTCAGCCTTACCTCCAGGAAGCCAAACTGTACTACTTTCTATTAACCTTTTGTGTTGTTGTTGTTAAGTAATGACACCTCTATTTAAAGAGTGGTGCTCTCTTGCCTCCTCAATCAGAATATGCTAAAAAAGAATACTGAACAGAGATTGTTTTTACTTTGTTTGTGGAGCTTGTTGGTCAGGCTACCCACCACTTCTGGGCATCTTTGTTTCCTGTGTAGGCTGCTGGGACAGCTGCCACACCTTCCCACCCTTGTTTTCCACTTCACACACTTGGAAGGACTGGGCTGGTGGGATGGTGGAGTTTAGAGTGAGGAACCTGAAGCCTCCATTCACCTACTCATGGTCTTATGTAGAAGCTTTCGATTCTCCAGAAAAACAATACCACTCCCACCCCCACGAACCATTTCCAGCTCTTTACATGTAGAAAGAAACTGTTTGCAGGAATGGACGACACTCCAGATTCCTTCTAGACATTAGCTGCTCCCAGCTAGAAATCCATTCTCCAGATTAGAGTCTCAGTTACCCACATCTACCTGGAGACTCAATGTGTACAGGTAGCAGCTCTCACAGATGAAAACATCTTTTCTTTCATTAAGCAGACACCATGCACACACACGCAGAGACAAATGTCTCTCACACAGCCCACACACGTACACACATACTTCACATATACATGTACTACACCCCCCACCCCCTCCCACACAAGCTTTCTTTGAGGCAAGTAGATCTTAAAGATAGCAGTTGTAATCTTGAGCCTGTATCATTTTCTCTTTCTTCATAAATTAAAATCATTTCAATTAATGATTGAGTCAAAGGTTTACACCTGTCCATACATTAATCATTTACAAAACTCATTGTCATTAGAAGTCTCTTACAAGATATTCGTCTTTTGGCAGCGTTGCTTGTTTGGTTTAATTGAGGTGTTAGGCAAATTACAAGTGACATCATTAGGGAGAAATGGTTGAGTGGTTGGAAGTGGGTCAAGGCTTCCTCACAGAGAGAGCCGAAGGAGTGCCTGAAGGCATCGTCCTATTAATTTATTAAAGGTGTATGTGTTTCATGCAATTAAAAGAAATCTTAACTGGTGAGGCTCCACACCCGAGCAGGAGCCTTCTCAGCAGGGTGAAGTCTGCAGAACTGTACAAACAGCAGCGCGAATAGAGATGAGGACAGTCACAAAAGCGCGCTTACTCTTACCTAGTTTTCCCCAGAGTACTTGGAAGGTTATTGTCTCGGGCTCAGTTTTAATTGCCGTATTTGTATGTGGTATTTATATAACTTATGTTTATGTCTCAGAAAAGGATATCACTCTTTAAAGAACTTTCTTATGTTTCTGTGGTTTATATTAAACCATAAACTGTATCACCTGAGAATGTAATAAGCTTGCTTCCCACTACAAAAACCAAACTTGATAGCACCTGACAGGTGAGCTCAGTGTTGTCACTGCCTAAAAGCCTTACTATCTGATGCGAATAACACAGTGCTCAGGACTCCCGAGGACACGTGCTGTCAGAACATCTCAGAGCCACGTCATTTCCAAGCAAGCAGGACTCCCTGGGCTGAGAGATGGGAGCAGAGGGGATTCTGGAGCCCTGAGAGGTCCACATGAACCTGCCCCTGGCCACCAAGAGGGGCTGCATCTGCTTGGCCAAGTAAATAAGGTTTTAGAGCTGAATGCTAGAACTGAGGCCAAGCTTAGAGGTAGGGACTCAACACAGTCATAGCTGATGTATGGAAAGTAACCATGAAGCTGGGCGGCTGGCCGGGCGGCAGGGAGGCTGTGTAGGTGTGGCGCCCAAGGCAGCACTCCCTGACTCCTCGTCTCTTCCTAGAACCATCTGTGCTGTTAGGAATCTCTGCGGCTTCTGAGCTATAAGACATCACCAGAAAATATATCTGATGCTTCTGTTGCAGTTTATCTCTGTGCTGATCTGAATCCATAAATAAACTGCCCCTGGGTCTGGGGCAGCTGCCCAGAGACAAACCCTGAAGCATGTGAGGGCAGCATCCTGCTCCTCGAGCCGAGTCAGGCAGCGCTTGCCCAAGGCTGAGCTGTGGGAGTTTCCTCCAGAGCTGGGGCTGCCTTTACTAGAGAGGGGTCTGCAAATCCCAGCATGCAATGGGACTGAAGCTCTCAGTGGCAGGTGCAGAGCACTCGTCTAAGCCACCATCATCTAAGACATCACCCACATTCTTAAAGTTCAATGGCTTCTGTCCCACCCTGAGAAAAAATCCCTGGAAATAAGAGGTTTCATGGGGGCAGTTTGCAATATCCCAGGCCCTGTTCACTAAAATGCAGTGGTTGTTATCTCCACCCAGTCAATGGCCTCTCTCCTCAGGTGCTCAGACCCAAAGCTTTACGTTTCCTTCCTTCCTTTCTCTTCCAATATTCAACCCCAGTCAATTTTAGCTTAAAATTCTTCTCTGTCAACTAACTTCTCTCCCTCCCCACTGCCCCCACCTTGGTCCAAGTCCTCTGTAGGCAGAATTCCCAAATGCCCCCAGTGGCCCTCACTCTGTATGACTCCTCTCTCTTGAGTGCTATGATTATACTATGTTGTATGGCAAAGGGAAATCATCCTGACGGGCCTCACCTGATCAGGCCAACAAATTTTTCTCAGGGTGGCGGCAGAAAAGGAAGTCACAGAGACTTGCTCTGCTGGCCTGAAGCAAAGCAGGCATCCATGCTATGAACTGCCTATGGGGGCCACATCCAGGACCTAAGGGTGGTCCCAGGTAACAACCAGCTAAATTTTCAAGGAAATGAATTCTGGCCACAAACAGTGAGCCTGACCAGGATCGGGGCACCGACAGAGAATGGCAGCTGGCTGTCACCTTGGTCTAAACCCACTGAGAAGCTGAGTGAGAATCCAGCCACACAGTATATGGACCTGTGACCTGTAGAAACTGCCTGGCCATAAATTAATGCTGCTTTAACCTACCTAGTGTGTGATAATTTTTTACTCTGCTGTAGTTAAGGAAAACATATGTAAAATTCTGACTGTGGCTGGAACCCCAGGAATATCCCAATGGTCTTGGGTTTAAATATTTTGCTCCAAGTGACATTCTATGGTTTGAAGATTATCTTCAAACTAGCTACGAACTTCTGTTATTTGTAAGTCTTGGATAATCTACAGAAAATCTCTCCATGGCAGAATAAAATGGTGTGTGTGTATGTGTTTGAATATTCCAAAAGGCTCAGCATAATGCTGTATTGCTCAAGCTTATTTTTTGGTGACTCATTTAAAAACTAAATGGAAATCCTAGAAGGATTAATGAGTTCATGTGCTTCATGCTTTGAGATATGCATTAAGTAGGAACAAATATTAAAATGAGACCTATACCATGATTGTTTGTAAGGCTTGTAACTATATACATTTTAACACTTTGAACCTCTGACTAGCTGGGGGAACTTCCAAGGGCACATACTCCAATTGAATCACCTAAATACTAGTACACTTCCAGTTGTAATCCGGCACGAGCCTGGGACAAGCACACACTTGGAGTGCAGCAGCCAGCAGGAGGCCTTCCTCATGGTGCCGGTCCTGGGGACACTCCTCCCACGGCACTTGGGATCTTGCACTGGCTTTGCTCTTTCATAAGAACTGTTATGGATGTGTCTGTGGAGAGGATATCAATCCCTTTGATTCTTATTTATGATTGTCTTTTATGAGAGACTTTTTCCTTTCGGTTATATAAATGAAATATTAATTGTCTGTCTGTGAGGTTGCCTTACACACACCCTGCTTTGGAGGCATCCTTCCTAGTTAACGTTGGACCAGCAGTCAGTCAACATGAGGTCTACCGGTCCCATACTCCTGTGAGCGCCCGCAGCAGCAGGCATGGACGGGAAGGGAGGAGTCAGTCCCTTTGCAGCACCCTGCTTAGGGAGACTTCCCCCTCAGAAGAAAGCAGACGTGCCATGTAGGTTGAAGATGACAGTGCAGACACAAATTGGTTTACTCACCTCAGTGAAAAAAAAAAAACACCCAATAAAAAACAAGATAAAATTTGACATTCCTAATGAGATGGTGACTGAAAAGGAGCTGGTTCTCTTGGAAAGTATGGAGTCCATGCTCATTACCAACCTGTGGGCGGTGCGATGTGTGTACTTGTGTTTGTACAGATGGGTGGGGTGTCATTTTAATCCTGTAATGGGGCTTACTCGGGTCCCCTGACTTGCTGCCAGCAACATTCTCATTTCCCTTCCATGAGCTCATGCTCTCAGGAGATGAACCCAAGTATTTCATTAAGCACCTTCTTGGGGATTTTAGCACACTGAAAAATTTAAGTGCTTTTTAAAAAAAGTTTTCTCTCTCCCTCTGTCTTTGAAATACATATTTGTACAGAATAAAGGACGATACCCTCTCTTTCTTGGCTGGGCACTTCTGAACTGGCCACACCCTTCCAAATTTATATGCTAGTAATGCACAGTATCTCCCTGAATCTCTGATGACAATCAGACATGCTTTCCACACCGGCACAACTGCAGGTTCTTCCTGTTCGTTAATTAGACTTCAATTTGTCCTCTGTGCCAATTTTCAAACCTCCTACGTTCTTTACCCACCTTTTCCCCCCCATCAATCAACTATTCTCCATTTTAATTAAAAGCTTATAAAGTTTGCAGAACATTATGTGTGTGCTAAGAGACACAGGTGGGAGCGGGGGAGAGGGAGAGAATAGAGAGAGAGAGAGAAAACTCAGGTCAAGTTAGGTTATAGGAAACACCCATGAACACAAAACTATTTGTAAATAGTATATTGATAAAAAAGTAACATGGTGCATCTGATTGCAATTTAAATAAATTATCAATCGCATGACACATAAATCCCCAAACCATGACTTTCCAAGAGGTGTTTCCCAAGGTCTGACTTTCCCCTAACAACAGGGAAAGGTGGTGAGTAGAAATCTCTCCTTCATGCTGCAGGGCAAACTCAACAAACTGATCTAGTTTTTTAATCGGTTGATGTAAGCCACTTTATGAAGAAAGAATTTCACAACCTCTGCCACTACAGAGGCTGGGAGCCAGCTAGCTCGAGGTGGAGGGAAGTTGGGCCCTGGGAGGCGCGTCGGGGCACGTCCCGCCTGGGAGCCTGGCCCAGGCCCTGCACCCCCAGACCGTTGGGCAATGAAGGTGGGAGCCACATTGCTTTTCCCAGGGTTGCCAAGAAGCTGCCAACCAGGCCATGGGAAAAGCATGGGGCTGAAAGATTATAACAGCAATTTGTCTTTGTAATTGTTTATTGCGACTTCCTTTTTGTAAATAGCAATGCCTCCTTTCAAAGTATTAGTTTGAGGAAAGCACAAGTCCAGATCTGGGAAAGAGGGAAGATAATGTCTAGAATCAGTGTATTCAAGAGTGAATGTGCCAGTCCTAGCAATTTATTCATATATTTTTTAAAAATTAGAAATATTCAATGCATTAATTGTGATTAAATCCAGGAATTGTTTTAAGTAAGACCCCATAGTTTAAGAGACACAATAGAGCCCTGGCCAGTGTAGCTCAGTTGGTTGAGTGTCCTCCATGGAATGAAAGGTTTCAGGTTCAATTCCCAGTCAGGGCACATACCCAGGCTGTAGGTTCCATCCCAGGTCAGAGTGTGTGCGGGAGGCAGCTGATGATTAATGTTTCTCTCACATCGATGTTTCTCTCTCTCTCTCTCTCCCTCTCCCTTCTTCTCTCTCTAAAAATCAATAAAAACATTAAAAAAGAGACACAATAGAGACTTAAGAGCTGTCCTATGATGTCACATTCATTAAAGAATAATTTACTAACAAAAACATCCTGTGTAGCAGAAACAGTTTCCAATTTCTTTCCTGCCCTTACACCTCTCATTCTTTTTGTGTAAATTCCTCCTCAACCCAGTGCCCACCCCCCAACCCTACACACACACACACACACACACACACACACACACACACACACACGTGTACGCCTGTGGGCAGTGGGCATGTGAGGCATTTCCTCTGGGGACTGACCCACCCCCCATCACCATCCACTTGAGTACCTCAGGACCCACATGTAGGGACCATGCGTGCCTGATTCCAGGCACAGACAGCTGGTCCTGAGATAGCACATGACCCCAGCTGCACCATGAAAACTGCACAATTGGAGATCAGGCATCAGAAGTTCTAGCCCAGCCTGGCTGTGCTCTTGAAAGCATGAGCTATGAATTTAAGGGCTGTGGCTGGCATCCATTCTCTCTCAGGTGCCCTGGAAATCATTTGCTTCAAGTCAAATCAAGTTGGATTTTTCTCACTCACAGGCAAAGGAATCCTCAGGAAAACCATGGAAGAAATGCCCCAGAATGTCCATAGTGGCTAATTCCTCCTGATGGAATTGAGGTGGTTTGTATTTTTTCTTCTTTTTATTTGCAAGGGACTTTCTTGAAGTTTTTATTTGTCTTATTCTCAGAGTTTTGAGAAAGTTTAAAAAGAATGAAATCAGAAAAACATTTCTATAAAGAAATAAAACAGGAAGAGAAAATAGCAGAGATTTTAATGCCATTGAATAAATTGGCCATCTAGTTTGTATCTCACAGCACTCATTATTTTTATCATAATTATTTTCCATAATGTAACCAGACAAAACAATTAGTATTACACAGGACAGATAGCATTTACCTGAGAAGATATAATTGAACAATTGTTTAAGCATATTCTTATGCTTGAGGAGCATCTATCTGGAAATAAGTTGACATGTAATGAGATATTTGCTAAGAGAAAGAAGACGCTGGCGTTTTATGAGCAGACAACTCGAAAGAACATTCTGAAAGCTCATTTGCTGGAAGAACCATTCCAGAACCATACCCATGTCCAGTTCTTTCAGGACCTTTGTATGTTTTGCAGAGGTTGAAGGGATCCAAGGATGCAGACACTGACTCCCTGGAAGAGTTTGCAAAGTTTGTGATCTCATGGGAGGACATATTTGCTACTGTGAACTCAAAATGCAACAAGGCTGCCTTCTTTTTCTCAGGTGTATGTGTTCAGAGAAACACAGATGCTCTGCTGATTCAGAGGTAAGAGTGCCATCTACTGAATCAAAGACCTCATTTCCGGCAGCTCCACAGCTGATCCTGTGAGACCTCCAACCCAGGAGAGAACAGAGAAGCTGGGGGGCACAGAACAAAGACAGCGGGACAGCCCCAGGCTCAGGCGCACCTCCGCTCAGACAGTGTTTGCAGGCAGAAAAGAACACTCTGAAGCAGAGGGCCGTTACCTGCTGGTTCAAAAGACAATTCCTGCAACTGGGTTGAGAAGCCAGACAGATGTAGTCACCGAGTCACTTGGGAGAGAGGATGCACATGTGCAGTTGGGAGCACTTGGGGCCTGAGAATCTGAGAACGGTGCAGAGGATGCAGCCTGAAGGCCTCCTGCACACAGTTCAGACAGGATGATGCCCTGCAATTGGGCCAGGGAGACAGCTGGGCTGCCCTTGCTGGGGACCAGTCAGGATCACCTGGTGACCGAGGTCCTAACCCCACCCTGGACATGTATGCACAATCCTGGGCATTAAGAGAAGCACTTTAACGTAGTTTTTCTATGGGCAAATCGCAGTTGATAATGACACACTGTTCATCTGTCTCACATCATGATGGTGGAGATTAATTTGCTAATGCTTTAAAGATCCTTTTTAAAAATATTTTTTTATTGATTTCAGAGAGAGAGAGAGAGAGAGAGAGAGAGAGAGAGAGAGAGAGAGAGAGAGAGAAAGGAACATCAGTGATGAGAGAGAATCATCGATATGCTGCCTCCCATATGCCCCCTACTGGGGATCGAGCCTGCAACCCAGGCATGTACCCTGAACTCCTAGTTCATAAGTCGATGCTCAACCACTGAGCCACACCCGCCAGGCTAAAGAGCCTTTGAAAATACTAACTGTTATTATTATAATTGTTACACAAGTTCCCGAAAGGACTTAGGGATGCCTGCAATCCATTTGTCTCCCTTTCATATACATGATGGGCCTACCCATCCTCTGTCACTTGTCCAGCTGTATTAAACCTGAACTCGTCATGTCCCGTCCACAGACCACAGGCGGTGGCGGTGGCTGCTCTCTTGCTGTCTCATCTATTTGGACTGTGAGTTGCTTTCGATTGTGTGTCCACAGCCAGAGGGGTCTGGGGGGTCGTGAAGGGGTCGCCTCTTACAGACCTCAAGATTTTCCAGGGAATTAGAATTTAGTTAATAGGATAGAGAGAATTGGTCAGGTACTATAGGGAGAAATAGCCCCAAATTCCAAGTGGAAATGAATGAGGGGCCCCTTCCCACCCTGGGGGTGTTCAGCAGAGATGGAACCTAAAGGGCAGGGAGGCCTGCCATGCTCATGGCCCTGTCATCTCCTTCTGTGGCAAACTTCTCAAGACAGGTATCATCCTTGTGCTTCCAACATATGACAGACCGCACCTCCGGGCAGAGCGTGGCCCTGGGAGCCTGAGGAGCCTTCAAAGGCAGAGCCACCCGGCTTCCTCTGTAGCAGGAGGCCGAGGCCACGGTCACTCAAAGGAGACCGTGTGAACAGGACTCTGTCGTAGCCACAGGCATTGGGGCTGCAGCTCCCCTTTGGCACCACTCTTGGCCTTACCTGAGTGGGCCCACGGACTCGGTGTCCTAAACATGGAAACGTGGGCATCTGATGGTAGAGCAGTGGTCTACTGGATTTCAAACTCTGGGTGGTGAATTGCCATCCCAGGCCTATCTTCCTATTCACCGGGGTCCCAGAGCTGCCGCTGGCCTCAGCCTCTGCTGTATGGTGAAGGCCCACTGCGCTTAGGCTGCCATACAAAATGCCACCGACTAGGTGGATTAAATGACAGGCCATTATTTCCGCAGAGTTCTCGAGGCTAGACGCCAATATCTAGATGCTGGCAGTGCACGTTTCTCCTGAGGCTGCTCTCCTCAGCTGGTATATGACTATATTTCTCCCTGTGTCCTTACATGCTCATCTCTCTGTGTGTGCCTGTGTCCTAGTCTTCTTTTCTTATAAGAACACCTGTCATAGTGAATTAGAGTCCATCCTAATGCACTCTTTCAACCTAACCACTTCTTTAAAGTCCTGGGAGTTAGGACTTTGACATACACATTTGAGAGGATGGAAGTCAGCCCACAGCAGAGGAGAAGACAGCATTGTGGGGAAGGGCAAAGTGAAGTGAGACAGCTGTAGTTTTATTATCCCATTAATAGCTGAATATGACAGAGATTCTAAGTTATTCCTCCAGGTAAAGGACCTAAATAAAAAAAAAAAAAGATAATTTTTTGCACCACCAAACTCCCATTACATTTTTTTGATATTTTATTGCCAAATTCTTTTTTTCAAGGTGATATTCTGATTTAAGAAGAGCAAACAATGTACAGTGCAGCTGAGAATATACCTAAGCTGCTATAAATATGTTGACAAATAATGATAAGTAGTAATAAATATGTTTTATTTCCAAATTATTGCAGTGATAATCGATGTGTACGTGTTATAGTTCACTGAGTCTTCCAAGAGATTAAGACTTTCCAGGAAACTTGGTGCTGAAATATTAGAAATGGTCAAGTATCCATATCAAGTAAAATATTAGAGTCATTTCAAACTTTCCAGAAGCAAACATGTGCTTCAGCCCTTCTGTCTTTGATACAGTGACTTTGTGGCCTATAAAAGAGTACACAAGTTCGTTATGAGCCAAATTATTTGGTAAGTAAATTCTTAACTAATAAAACAGCTTTTCCCC
Source organism: Corynorhinus townsendii (assembly GCA_026230045.1). NCBI lineage: Eukaryota > Metazoa > Chordata > Mammalia > Chiroptera > Vespertilionidae > Corynorhinus > Corynorhinus townsendii. The sequence continues at coordinate 1,743,585 of JAPDVU010000012.1, forward strand.
CATAATCTACTGACTATCTGGGATAACTTATCACACAAAAGCAAAATAAATGCTTAGCATTGAAAAAAGAGATAAAAATAATTGAGACTGCACAAAACTATATTGGAAAAATACCTACAGTGTTGAAAATCAAGTAGGTTAAATATGAACATTGGAAAGAGTATGCTTCACATGTAAGAAATCTCCACAGATGTCTGCTCTTTGCTACCACTCACTTGTTCTTTGGAGGGTCAGTGGGTGAGTGGAATTGAGGCATCTGTTGGAACTCATAGCCAGCAAGCTTTTAAACAACAATGTGTATTTTACCATTGAAGTGGTTTGGTACCTCATTTTGGGGAAAGGAATTTTGAACAATCTGAATATCCAGGGGATCTTACTTTCTCTTGAAATAGCCTGAGACCGTGCAGCCAGGATTGTGCAGGTAGCTAAGGGCACAGGTTGGACCTGGGCCTCTCTGGGTGGGCTTTTCTGCCAGGTTAGGAAGATGTTCTTTAAAAGTGAAGTTGGACTCTGAGAAAAAGATTTCCCTGGAAAGGGCAGAGGCAGGAAAAATGTGTGAGTGTGTGGGGGCAAGAGTTTAAGAGAATTCACTGTACTTCCAATGCAATTTTTCTGTAAACCTATAACTGCTCTAAATATAGCCTATTAAAAGAAAAAAAACTATGCTTTCTTCAGATCATTAGCTTCTAGGGCCATAAATTTCCCTAACCCACTAAGCTTCCCTCCCTGGTCTTTGGAGGTCATAACATCTGTTGACATTGATTATTCACTCAACAACCACTTCTTGAGAGCCAGCAATATTGCCTGATTCCAAAAGCATGCCCTCACCACTATACATCAATGTCTTGCTGGAGAAGTTAGAAATAATCTGTTACCCCCATAACTGTCTACTTATAATGGCTTGAAATGTTTTGAAAATGCATGAAATGTTTGCACTATGATTCTGATGGGATGGGGTGGGTGACAAGAAGTGTCTGGAAGATATTCATAGAGTTGTGATGCTTGCAATGAGGTTGAGATATTAATATCCAAGCACTGTTCTAGATTCCGAAGATGCAGCAGTAAGCACAGATTCAAGTAGCTGTCCGCATGTGGTTTACAGTTTGTGGTATTCACATGTAAACCAACCATCAGAAGCATTTCAGAGAGTGAGCATCAGAACGCTAGTAGAAGAGAGAGTGATGGGGGTAGGAGTTGGGAATCAAGTTTAGCTAAGGTGGTACTGGGTGACATCCCTGGGAAGGTGTCTCTTAAGCTGAACCTTGACTGTTGAGGAGGCTGCAGGGGAAGGTGCACTTGGCAGCAGGAGCTGCTGGTTTAAAGCCCTGAGATGATAAGGTATTTGGAAGGACTGAGGCTTAAGAAAGACAACTGTTGCCACGGAGACTGAGGTAGCCAGCAGCAGCAGAAGTTGGAGCAGCGGGCTAGCATTGTGTCCCACTGAGCTTGTTCCTGGGTGCTGGGGAACTTCCAGAAAAAAGATGTTCTTCTTCTTAATAGTTTAGGAAGCTCGTTTTGTAGACTGCTTTGCACTTGCTCCATGCCTGATCAAGTTATTTATAAGCAAGGACATTTTTCGTTTTCCTTTCCAATCTGTTTTTTTTTTTCTTTATCCCTACTTTGCTGAAAGTTTGTGTCATAAATGGGTGTCAAATTTTGTCAAAGGTTATTTCTGCATCTATTGATATGATTATGGTTTTTTTTCATTATTTTATCCTATCATGGTTAAATATACTGGTTGGCTTTTGAATGTTGAACCAATTTAACATTCTGGAATGTATCCCATTTGGTGGTAATATATTATCTTTTTTATAGATTGCTGGATTTGATTCACTAACATTGGTATGAGGAAATTTATGACTATATTTATGGCCTGTACTTTTCTTGTCAAGTCTCTGCTTGGTTTTCTTATCAGTATAGTGTAGGCCTCGTAAAATGAGGTGTTAAGTGTTTTTTCCTTTTCCATTTTCATCAAGTGCCTCTGTAGAGTTGGTATTATCACTTCCTTGAATGTTGGATAGAATTCCCCCAGGAAGCCATCAGCACTGGAAGTTCTTCCTGAGAAGGTTTTAAAGTATGAATTCAATGTCTTTAATGGGCACAGGGAGATTCAGATAATCTCTCCTCTTCAGTGGGATTTGGTGCTGTGTAACTCCAAGGACTTGCCTATTTCCCCTAAGTTGTTGAACTTATTGGCATGATGCAGTTGGTAAATGCCCTTATTTTTATTGCCTTTAAACCGTGCAGTGAGGTCCCCTTCATTCAGACTCTGGGGCAGGGAAACTGAAAAAGCGTCATGCCAGAGGCTCAGGTGTATGGCGATCAATTGAACTGACACTCATGTGCCCTCTGTTCTTTCCTCACTTCCTTCTGTAAATGCCTCCACCCTCAGGGCAGAAGAGGTGCAATGGTGATGCACAACCTCCTGACAGGTGTGTCTTTAGGGACTGGAGAATTCACAAGTGGCTCCAGATCTGCAAACACCTTTTCTTTTAAGTCACCTCTGAATTTCAGGAACCTTGCCCAGTAGTCCTCTGGGTTTGTATAGTTCCAAAGAAGCATTGCCTGCATGTTAAAATCACAGGTAAAGAGAAGGATCTGGAAGGTTTCCAGCTTTTAGCAAAGCACTTGAAGTATAGTAGGTGTTTAGTAAATGTTACCTGAGTGCCTGAATGCCTTCGTGACTGAATGGAGAGGCACAAAAGAGAGGGAAGCTTACTCTGGACCAGAACGTTGCATGCCCTGCAATCAGATAGTCCTGGGACCTCTAAACACCTAGTATGTTCTTCCATGTCCTTGCTCAGTATCAGGAGCCTATGTTCCTGTGTTTTTATGTTAATGAGATAAAATATATTTCTTCAATATCAAAAGAACCACATAGGCTTGATAGGCAATATTTAATCATTTCACCTCCATTGTTGGTGGATAAACAGTAATAATTGTCAAGAGTGAATAGCAGATTTATTTTTGAACTTGCTTTAATGAACAATAATAATAACACCTGAGAACAACAATTCCTTGTAAAATCATTCCAGTCCTTGAACACGATACCAAATATTTCATATGTATTATCTCTGTATCATTCTCAAAACAATCATGAGGTGGGCAGAATTTTATTTCCATTGTACAAACAAAACCCAGGCACTCAGAGAAATGGGTACAGATATCTCAGTGGGTTGTCAGAGAATTGGGCAGGGAGCCAGCAATATTGCTTGATTCCAAAAGCATGTCCTTACCACTGTACATCAATGTCTTGCTGGAGGAGTTAGAAATAGTCTGTTACCATCATAACCATTTAATTATAATGGCTTGTTTTGAAAATGCATAAAGTGTTTGTCCTGTGATTCTGACGGGGCGGGCTGGGCTACAGGGAGAAGTGTCTGGAAGGGGTTCAGAGAGGTGTGATGCTTGCAAATGAGGTTGAGATATTTGTGCCCAAGGTCTGCTCCCTCCTAGGTATCTCCTTTGCACACCAAGCAGTGCTGGGAGGTAATCTAGGCTTGGATAAGCCATGGAGAATGATGAAGCGGTGCCCTCATCCTGGTGCTAGTGGAGGGATTCTCATGCCTGTATTACAAGCAATTAGTACATCTATGAATGAAGACATGTTGTTAGTCCTAGTTCAGTGCTATTCGTTTGTCTGTTTTCCTTTCTAGCATAAAGCACCAGTGACTGGGAGTAAATTTAAATGTGTTTCGGCTTCCTGGTGTGTTTTAATTTCTCATGCACTGCTGTTGACAGCAGGGGGTCTGGACTTCCATGGGGCTCACGGACTGACACAACCTCTGCAAGAGCTTTGGTTTTTGTTACATATCTGAGAGTGAGAAAGGATAGAGACCCTAAACAGAAAACCAAACCAATATAAAAGGAACCACATAGGATTGACAACAATAAACAACAACAAAAACCCCAGTCCCAAAGACTTGTATAAGACTGACAGCTGTGCTGGCTTGCATGCCCTCAGCTTTCAGTTATGGGGACAGGCGTGTGATGTGCTGGAGAGTTGGGGTCTGGTTCTGTGGATGGGGAGGTCCCCATCCTGAACTTACGGTGAGAAGGACATGCTTAGGCTGGAAGGAGGACACCATGGTGGCTGGCATATGGGGACTGGGCAGGAGAAGAGGAGATAGTCTTCTCAGATGGGACAGGATGAGCTGCTGCGAGGCTCAGCTGGCAGATACGAAGAAAAGGACAGAGAGAAGTGGCTACAAATGAAGATTCCACAGAATCTGGTTGTGTCTTGGGTGGGGGCTGGGGTGGTGAAGGGTAAGAATTCCCACATCTGTCCTTGAGCACCTAAGAGCTGGTGATTCTCCTTCAAAATAATATTATCAGAAGCTGGCTAGAGAGGAAGACAGAATCTTGGATTTGAGGTCCGGCAGACATTCCGGTGAGGTCCAGAGGGATAGTAACAGGTGTCTGTCCTCAGAGAAGACCTCATGATTAGAGACAGACTCTGAAAATGTTAACACACATGTGTGGTCCTGGGAGTGGATCAACACCCATGAGTGCACCTAGCAACCATCTTTTGTCACGGTGAAATGATTCCCTAATCTTAATAGTCTTCCATAGAGTCCACCCAACAAATGCCATCTGGAATTTTCAGGGCTAAGAGGTGGTGGCTAGGATTAGTCTGTATGTCAGTCTTCTGTGTGTCCTTTCCCCAAGACAATAGCCTTCAAGAACCACATTGACAGTCCCCATGCTCTCTGGCTTCCAGTGGGGTTTGGCCAATGAGGAGCCCCACAGGACACTGGAGGAGGGATGCAGCCAGGTCAGGGGTTTATTCCTGCCTCCCTCCCTGCAGGGTTGCTTCCACATGTCTTTATGTTCTCACTGCCCTTCTCCAGGCAGCTGGTTCTGCAGGACCCATGCCCTCCAGGTTTCGGGAAATGCTCCCTTCCCTGGTCCATCCTCCTGTGGAGGTGGCGATGCCCAGTGCCCGCCCAGCCCTGGGTTACTGCACATTCCAACTTCCCCTAGACCCAGCTATCAGTTTGCCCATCGGTTTCCCTCAGTGGTTCTTTTTATTGAGCCACCTGTTGTTTTGTTTTCTTTTAGAAATCAGATGAAAACAGATAGCATATACTTTTTCCTTTGCTTTGCTTCCAGTCTTTCTGTGTCATTTTTGTGTTGTGTATTCATTTTAACACTCTGTAACTAGATTTTTAAAATATGTAATCCAATAATGCTCTATTTTGAATAAATGATGTATAATTAGTATTGTGGTTAAGTTTATTTCCACTACCTTATTCTGTCTTTATAATTTTCTATGTAATTTATTTGATATTTTTGTTTCTCTTTTTTTCCAATAATATGTGTGTATCAAATCAATATGTTGTGCACCTTCAATTTGTGCAATGTGATATGTCAAATATCCTATATAATAAAGAGGTAATATGCAAATTGACCATCACTCCCTTGCACAAGATGGCTGCCCCCATGTGGTCACAAGATGGCCACCACAAGATGGCTGGCAGGGGAGGGCAGTTATGGGCAATCAGGCCTGCATGGGAGGGCAGTTGGGGGTGACCAGGCCTGTAGGGGAGGGCAGTTGTGGGCAATTGGGCCAGCAGAGGAGTTGTTAGGGGGTGATCAGGCTAGCAGGCAGAAGTGGTTAGGGGCAATCAGGCAGGCAGATAAGTGAGCAGTTGGGAGCCAGCAGTCCTGGATTGTGAGAGGGATGTCCGACTCCCGGTTTAAACCAGCAGCCAGACATCCCCCAAGGGGTCCCAGATTGGAGAGGGTGCAAAGCTGGGCTGAGGGACAACCCCCCGCCCCAGTGCACAAATTTCATGCACCAGACCTCTAGTATTTTAATAAATAGGTACATATATAAATAAATAAATAGAATAAAATTTAAAAGTACCAAAGAAGGGAAATTATCTTTATTACTTTTTTCTTCTGTTAGCATGTAATTTATATATTCAATTTATATTCTTTGTTGGTTATCCTTAAAGTGTTAGTGAGCATAATTGACGTACAAAAGTCTAAGGTTAACCAATATTTCTACCTTTTAACTTCTTTGCTGCTGCTGCCCTGACACCAGGTCTCTGCTGCCTGGTCCCCATAGTTTCCAGTCACCAGAGATGCATGACTTCCTTGGTTGAGGTGGGGCGGGGCTTCCAGGAGAGACAGCAGCCCTCCTGCTCCTCAGGAATGAGGATTTCAGTCCCTCAGGTCCTTGTGTTCCGAGGGAGTCTTTGCTGCTCCCAGCGAGGAGAACGTGAGAGCAGGGACAGCCCGCATCCGAGGTACACCGCCTGCTGCCTCCTGGCTGACCTTCAGGTCTGAGTCTAGGAATTAGGATACTCTGCTTTCTGGAAGTCCAACCCTGGACATGCTGGGAATTCTAGTACAGTAGTTACTTACGATAACATTATGTAACAAATGATTCACCTGAGCTCACCAGATTCGGTGCAGAACCCACGCTCTGAAGCTCCTAGCATTTCCTGGACATGGTAACAGAGGAATCCAGAACACCCACCAGACAGACTCCTGGGATAGCAGAAAGCCCCTGATTCAGCAGGAGCCCTGTGGGTGGCAGGTCTTTGCCACTATGCAGACTCAGGTTAGATATTGTCAACCCAGCGGGCCTGGGTCTGTCTGTGCTCCCCCGCTTCTACCCTCCCAGGCTGCCTTGCTCACTGGCAGCTGGCCTGTCAGGTCATGCAGTGACAGTCACACACTAGAGCCTGCAGGAGACACCTCTATCATCATTGCAGCCATAGCCCCATCATGTCCTGACTCTTGTCTGATGTCCCATCAGCCACATATGGTCTCCCTTTGTGAGGTCCTAGGTTCCAGATTTCTTCTGTCTATTTGCCTTAATGTTCGATAACATCCCACTCTGGTTCCTCCTCCCTGGGTGTAGTAAACAGGTTTCAGTGACTAATTTCTGGGTGTGCATCATTTGACTTCAAGTTCTCCTGAAACTTTGTGCCTTTGTAACTACTCTCAGCCCCACAAGCTGGCTTGGCTTCTTTCTCCTTGACCAGATTGAGACTGATACACCACTTTGGGGCAAGCCGCTCAACTTAAAGTCTATACTTTGGATCCATAATGATTAAATATTCACAGGCAGAGGATTAGGGGAAGCCAGAGGAAAGGGAAGGACAGTTTCTGTCAACTGCTTTCAGTTGTTTGCTTGTTAATCTCTCCATAACATCAGTCTGGTTGCAAAGGGACCTAGAATCCACTTACGTTACAAGTAACAAAGCTTAGTGGGGCTTGTGCTAAAGTGTGAACTGGGAAAGTATAGATGTTTGCTATGTTGCCATCTAAGACTGTTCTTACACGGGCACAGATGGGACGGGGTGCTGACACACCCACGGGGGAACTGCCAAGGTTGTGAAGTGTGATATGCATTTACTGAAAAGGGAAGAGTTTGGGCCCCATTATGCACCCCTGGGCTCCGGGGAACAGAGCCCCAGTGAGCCCTCACCACACTGCATCCTCAGCTGTGCTCAAGCAGATGTTGAGGCTCAGATGCCTGTGAGAACATTGTGGGATTGTTGGTAGGACTGAAATTTAGACAGTCACATTTCCACACTAGAAATAAAGCTAGGATTCACCCAAAATAGTTTAAATGGGATTCTTGACAAATACAAAATATGCACTTATGTTGTGTACTTTTCACTGGAATTTCAATGTCTTATTTTGATTTTTAGGCAGGTGAAGACATAAAATAAATATTTCCATGTGTGTTTATTTAATTTTAAAAATCCCATGTTTTTCTTAGTGAAAATGGTTTTCACTAAGAGATGTTTCTAATCCTTTAGAACAATCTTCTCTAGTGTAGATGTTGTGCTTATGATGTACATGGTGATGCCAGGAGCCATACCTGGGGGCACAGCAATTGGCTGATGCTTTATGTTGTCCCAAAGTGCCAATGTGGAAAGTAGGAGGTTGATGGAAACATCCAATAAGATGTCTTTTTCTATGAGAGTGTCACACAAGTGTGAAAATAATTGGCTGCCCTGGTGGCCATGTTCACAAGGAAACAGGGACTCTGCATCTTAACCCCTCTGAGGCAGCACGATGTTTTAGGCCCACAATAAGGGTGGTGATTTTGAGTACCCAGTAAATGAAGAACTAGGTGGAGACACCACCCCTGCTGTACTTAGAGAACCATCTGTGTGGGCTTGAAGAGCCAATCACCTTGGGCTCATGCACCTCCTCAGGCACTTCATTTGCATACCTCACTGAGTTCCTCAGTTCTGTGTCCATTCCCTCCCTCTCCCTCTCAGGACTCCACAGCTCCACATGGGCAGCACACCTTTGGGAGCAAGAAATCAAGAAATGCATCATCCACCTACAAATTGTCTTCTGTCTCTCGTGTGGCAGTTTTCAGTTCTGTTTTCAACTTCTCATCTTACTAGTACATGGAAAAGAAATCCTTAACAGTGACCCAAGCCTCACACTCATGCCTTCCCACTCTCATTGACTTCTTCATCTGAATAAGGAATCAGTCGTGCCACTCTAGATTACTAAACACTCTAGCTCTGCAGCCTGCAGCCCTCATTTCCATGAGGCACGGTGTGGCCAACATGAGGTGTTGGTCACTGCTCAAGGCACAGGCACTGGGCAAACCCTGAGCCCGAGAAACTCAGGCTTTTGTTGCCTTTACTTGAATCTTCATCTGTTGAAGGTTCCTGGACACAGCACAGCAGCAGGCACACAGTGGACTGCTTGTGCCGACAACTGTAAAGCAAAACCAACATTTCCATTGATTTTGTCTTCCTGGGCTGAGTTACAGCTGCTCTGCATTTCTTAATCAGAGGTATTCAATCTTGCCCGAGCAGGAGCCCTGTGTGACTTCCCTCTTCTGCTGAAATTGAATTCCACTCAACCGTTATGTGCAACTGTTTGCTGCTTACACTCTGACTGACATAGCAAGGGCATTCAGAGAGGCACCCTTGAAAAAGGCACAGAGTCACAGAACAGGGCTGGTGACATAAAAGGGGTGGGGTTCATTCAGCACTCCAGAGAAACAGAACCAATAGAAGATAGGTAGGTAGGTAGACAGATAGATGATAGATAGACACACAGATGATAGATTAACTATAAGGAATTGGCTTAAAGGACTATGGAGTCCAAGAAGTCCTAAGATCTGCCATTTGTACACTGGAGACCCAGGAGGGCTGCAGGTATAGTTCCAGTCTTGTCCAAGGGCCTGAGAACCAGAAGAACCGATGCCAGAAGTCTTATGAGAGCAGAAGAAGACTGATGTCCCAGGTCAATAGTCAGGCAGAAGGACAAATCCTCCTTTCCTCTGCCTATGTTCTATCCAAGACTCAAAGGACTGGATGGGGCCACCCACGTGTTGATGGAGGATGAATGGAGAAATCACAATCTTGAAAGCACCCCATACTGGCTTCTATGGTTATCAGATGAAGAACGTCATTCTCCTTGAACACAGCCCCTGTGGCATCACATAATAAAACATAAACAGGTTTTGAATGAAGAGTGACTAACCCACCATTTCATAAAGAATTTTGTTCTCCTGGTTAGATTCACTGTCTGCATTGAATTCAGCTCCAAGTTCATTCATTTCAGCACATGTTTGGGAAATACCTACTGACATGGAGAATGTCTAGCTAAAAGAACACGTTTCCCACCCTCTAGGAGACTTAAAAAGAAGAGAGAGCTGTAAATTTGGCACCGTGCTGAAAACCAATGGTAACATGTATTTCACGTTCTTTCTAAGAGCTTTTTATAGTAAATGCTTCTGTTGCTTCAATTAATTTGAAACGTTGTTGATTCTATCTTAGTTTTTAACTGAGATGCCTACCACTTGGCTAGGGAACAACATGGCTCATTAGAGTCTCTAATGAGTTTGGTGTGGAATAACAATCTTTGTGGTACTATGACATTTCAGACTCCAGCCCTAAGTAAAGTTTTGTTTTGTCCCTTCCTGAAGAGGGGACATGAAATAAATGGGTTAAACTAGGATTAATGAAGATCTGGAAAAGGTGCACCAGTCTATTATTTCAGTAACACTGTTATGAGATCACAGACTGTCAGAGTTAATAACACCCAGAATTGGTTAGGGAGCCCCAAATATCTCCTAATCAGGAGCAAAACCTGAGCAAGACCATCACATCTTATGAATTCCAAACAAACCCTGGGTTCTTTGTCTCCTTGTGAAGAGTGCACAAACATTTGTAGGGTTCAAGTAGAGACAGAGACAGCATCTCCTGTTTGCCCTGAGATGGTGTTTCACACGTTTTAGATTACAGAGCTTAAATTAGCATGTCTGATAAGGGAGACTGCATCTTTTCTTGTTGTGGTACAGCCAGTGCTGGTCACTGTGGCCAGGACCATGACCTTCAAGCAGTAAGGTGAGTCGCTGCTGGAAATTATTTATCACCCGAGCGGTCATTCCATTTCAGCCTCCAAGTCCTGTGCATCTAATTGACACAGCAATAATGGCCTATGAACTTTTGATCCAGTTAATTGTTAATGAGAAGTGTGATTAGCAAATAAAGGGCCTATTAGGTTAGCTGTTTGTCTTTCTTTCATAACAACAGAGGTCAACATGCCACAAAGGAAAAAATAAAAGTATTGTTGGTGATCCACTCTCTCAAGTAAACCACGTGCACTTTGATGTTAAGTAAAGTTAAATGCAAAGTTTGGCCACCCCTAGAAACTCTCATGTAGACACACAGACATGGTATTTTTTTAAAATATGTACTTGTAGAGTAAAAAAATAATAATTCTTGTGATTATTATGATGTTTGCCCTGCATAAATGTAATAAAAATGTACTGGCCCACCATAAACTACAGAAGTTTTATCTTATGCAACTTGTTTCCTTACCTTTCCAAAATAAAATTGAATTTATATCTTTCAGCTTATAAATGTAATATATCATCATTGCAACAGACCAAGAAAATTTGGGTGGTGGGCACATAGTGCTATATACAGATCTTGAAACTTAATCCACACATGAAACCTATATGTTCATATTGACTAATGTCACCCCAATAAAGTTAAAAAAATAATAAAAAATAAATAAGTACTCAACACACACACACACACACACACACACCCATGCATACACAGTAAATGCACCCCCTATAGTGGCAGAGAGAATAATTGTTAAATTGGCCTCCAAATACAGTTTTCTCACTGGGTACCTCCAGGGGGCACTGTTCATGTCTTGCTTTACCTGAGCAAGCTCTGGAGGTGAGCTGTGCATAACCCACACAGGCCCTGATGCAGCCTGGATATTTGTGTATACATCTTACCTGAATATATGTCTATGTAATTCTAAAAATGGACTCATGTGTGAATCCTTCATATTCCATATGGTAAATTTTAAAATTGCTTCTCCAAATAGATATCTTAGTAATGTTTTGAGTCCTCAACAAAGGATGTAAAGTCTTGAAAACTCCTACACTATTGTCTTGAGATGGAAGATAGAAATGGTGTCTGGAACAGTTAGATATGTATGTGGAATCATTGTGGGCCACAGGGAGGAGACCAGGACATTTCAGGGCTTCATTCCTGTTTCGCCTGCAACAGGTGAGCAGGGAAGAAGCAGGCTACTGTGTCCTCACTAGGATCACTCTCAACTCTGGATGCTACTTGTTATGTGACATGATTGCAGCACACATGGAGAAGCTTCTGCCAAAATTTCACCTTCAGAGCTTTGCAAATGCATGCAATGGTAATGTTATTTTTAGAGTTAAGACATCAAGTTGTCAATCCATCTAGCTCTACAGCTTGCTGTACTCTGGGTCCCTTACTTACAAAGTGTATGACCTTCTACAAAGAGCCCAACATCTAGGATCCTCACATCCCTTCTCTTTATGAAGTGTGGGTGATAAGGGGTAAGCCATCTAGCCAGTCTGTTCAGAGCGACTGGAACCCAGAAAGCACTCAATCAATAGTAACTGTTACTGCTGGTCTTATTTATAACACTTTGCAGTAACAGAAATTGGATACCCACATGATTATGTGATTTAATTTAATCAGAAGACTGGGCTCCTAAATGGTAAACAAGATGGACACATTTATGACACAGACAGTGGGACAGAGGGTGAAGAGTAGTACATGGAAACTGCCTAGTATGGGCCCCGATTTGAACATTGGCATGAGAGTTCCAATAGCCTTTGGCAGGCTGAGAACCATGGTGTTTATTTTGCTCTTCCACCAGGTCAGGTTTGTCCTCAGCATCAGGGTGATATATTTTGCATATATAAGCCAGACAAGGCCAGGTCAGGCTTATCCAGCTCAGAGCCCTCTTCTGCCATGTAGGGAGGCTCTATACCTTTTCACAGTTGGGCCGAGGAAGAGAGGGCATCTGACATCACGGAAATACCTTCAAAGGAGAAGTAGAATGGGATGTCTGGGGGCATAAGTAAAGGGAGAGACTGTGGAGGGAAGAGGTGCAAAGCCCAGCAGATACAGTCAGAAGGGTGAAGGGAGTTCAGGCACAGTTCAGTGGGAGCAACATGCTTCCCGAAGAAGCCTGGCATGTGGCCACACCACAAAGGTGGGACAGGAGGACAGCAGTGAGAGGTGGAGGACAGCAGTGAGAGGTGGGTGAGTCTGTGTCAGAGCTCTTGGATGCCGTGATGCTTGCACATGATCTGGTGACTCTGTGTGTGGTTGTGCAATTGCAGAGGAAGCTGGTGAACAGAAAGCTGTGACACTCTGCATCACCTGTCTGTTCATCTGCCTGTTCTCTTGGGGTAGCAGTTGGCCCTGTGTCCTCACCTCTCCTACAAATTCAAGAAGAGTTATTGAGTTTTCGATCTGTTTAGCTTTTCACTTGTTATGATGAGTGGTGATTTCCAAACTCCTCACTGAAAGGTATTTAATCAACAGAAATAATTACCTAATGACACATATAAACACAGTGCTGATAATGAATTAATAAAAGAAGTGGAGAAAATAATGTTGAAGCTGTAATTATCTCCTCATACAAAGATTATATCTCAAACCATGTCTACATGATAATAGGTTAAGTGGAGGTTCAATAAATATCTTATTTAATCAAGAAAAGTCAACTTGATTATTACAAGCCAAACAGTTTAACTCTAAGAATATAATAATCTGAATCTGTTATCTATGTTGAATAAATTAACCAGCTAATTGTCAAATTTTTTACTTAATTTTCTCTTGTTGCAGCTTTAGATTAGATAATATAAACGTGTTCATCATGAAATACACCATAGATTTAGCTTTCTTCAAAAGCTCCTTTGTCATAATAAAATCATTAGGCCACATTTTCACATTCAGCCATGATGGAGTGATTTATACTGAAGCAGTCTTCTCAGCATGACCAGCTATGAAACTTGACAAAATATATGTGGCCATGGTTTTCAGTCAATGTATAAGAAGCAGGGGAAGAAGGTAAACACAGGAGGTGAGCCTCATGACTATCCTGCTTTCACAGCGGAACAAACCACAACCACAGCACAGAGAGCTGGTTTCTGCAGAACAGGATGGTCCCACAGAGTCAAGGAGGCAGATGGCAGACTTTGGGAAATAAGAGCAGTTGGTATCTGTGGGACAAGAAAGCTATGTGGTCATGACTAAAAACTGGGCTGTACATGGGTGGTGCAAGCACTTTTGAGGTGTGGCACAGAGCAGCTGCTGTGGGCTTGCGATGAGAACAGAGGCGCTAGAAGTTGAGCAGTGATGGAGAATGCTTTTGGAGTTTCAGGTATGCCACAGTGTAAAGCTCCCTTAAAACCCTGCTTAGACCTCTGGCCTCCATAGACACACCAGAAAGGCTGGATTTAAAAGTGAGGATGATACCTCACTGTAAGATCTACTCTAGGTCTACTCTAAAGAAAAGGAAAACCCAAGGATTCACACATAGAATGAAACGAGCCAGTTATTTGGCGATTGCTAAAACAAGAATCATGATCCTTCAGAAGGAAAAAAAAATCAGAATTTACAAAGCAAATTATATACCCTGTCAGGTATTCCATCAGAAATCATTAAAAGTACAAAGAACTTGGAAAATGGTTTTAGCAGCCAATGACTTTAAAGTAGCTATTATAAATGCATTTGGTTACATATATATATATATATGAAAAATCATTTGGTTATATTGATATTAGACAAAATGATAAACTGGATTGTATAACCTTAACAATGTTATACTATTCAAAAACAACATGAAGGACATTAATAAGCAAGCCAAAGCCTGAGAGGAAATAGCCACAAAATATATGAGAGAGAGTGAACCTCTATAGTGAGAATAAACCACTATATCACAACTGAATGCTCTATAGTTAAATAGTTATAAACAAAAGACAAGGAAATAATTTTGAAAGTAGCCAACAACAAACAATGAAGAATATTAGGAACATGCAAAAAGATACAAAATATATTGATTTCTTATCAGAAACAATGAAGACCAGTGACAATGGAACAACATCTTTCAACCTGGTAGCCACAGGCTTGCCTGTAAATAGATGGATGGATAAAAAATTGTAATATATTCAGACCATGGGACAATTTTCAGCAGTAGAAACACATGGATTACTGATGCACAGGACAGGAATAAACTTCACAGGTCTTGTCTCATATTGAAAGAGAGAGCCCAGACACACGTGAGTAAATGCTGTGTAATTTAATTTATGTGGAATTCTAGAACAGACAAAATGAATGTGTACTGATAGAAATCAGATCAACATTGGCCTATGCAGGAGTCTATTGGTTGGAGGAGACCCAAGAGAATGAAAGAGAGAGAGAGAGAGAGAGAGAGAGAGAGAGAGAGAGAGAGAGAGAGAGAGAGAGAGAGAGATGGTCTACATTTTGAAATGTATGTCCATTAAAACTCCTTAAATTGTACACTTACCATGTGTGAATTTTTTTGTAATTCATTAAAAATAATTCAGCCAAGTAAGACATCCCCAAACTACTGAGACTCTGAACTGTGTTCTCTTCAACCCATGGTCCTGTCCTCTTATTAGACATTTGAGTGATGGATGTGATCACCACACTCAACACAGCCAGGAGAAGCAACAAAAATGAGGGCAGGAGACCATCGACTTCACTGGGTTAATCAAATCTAAAGACTTGCAGTTGTGGAAACCAAAGGCTAATCAGATTTCAACAGAATAACAGCTTTCAACAGCCTCACCCCACTGCCAAGTTGTGGGGTGTATTGAGAATGAAGCTATTGTTTATAAAATCCGACTAGTAAAATTCTTTCATCCAGGACTGACTCAGCCTGTAATGTTACTGAACTAAAATGTTGTAAAATAACGGGAGTCCTTGAAGACAGCCACACATGAATGGGTGCTATGAACTCCTTATTTTTAAATTTATAAGCTTTTCTTAAGGATGTAATTTCCTTGCAGTTACCTAAAACATCAGTGATTAATGCTACATAAAATTTTACCCAATATGCTTTTGATTTACTGCTTAAAGCTGTCTGCATTATCTAGAATGTATTTGTGAGCTTCACTCACTATTAATATTGTCTGTTGTTTATTGGCTTCATAACCTTAGCACTGTTACTAATTTTGCTTCTTTATTTTCTTTCAATGCCCTTAGAGTCTAATTTTTCTACTTTGCTGAGATTATTGTTTTGTCATTAAAATTTGTTTTGGCGCATTCCCAGCCCTTCCATCAGTATGTTATAATCTCACAATTAAAATGTCTAATTTATTTCCTCATGTTCCTGATGTTATTGAAATTGGCTAGCACTCTCTAGAAAGGATGCCAAGGTCTTAATAGGCACCAAGGTAACAAAACATTTTGTCTCCTTTTATTTTTCTGTTTTCATTATACTAACAAAATAAAATATTGAACAGAGAGTCAGATGAAAATCAATTTACCTTTATTTATTTTAGAGATAATTACTTTGCAACTTTAAATAAAGTTGCTTTTATGAGTTTCCATTGAGAAAGGAAGTATTGCTATAACATGTTAAGATGCTAATTTTCAGAAAACAGTAGTAATTTTAAAAGATGCCTCCCAGCTATAAATAACGCTTTAAGGGAAAGGGGGTTTGTCTTCATTGTCCTTTTAGGCTGATGTGTGTCAATAAATTATTAACCTGATCAGCAGAATAATGGTATTGAAATTTTAAAAATGTATCCTGAAATTTAATGGCTTTGCCTTGCCACTCAAGAATTTCTTTATGAAGTTTTATTTATGTCTGTTATAAACTTTTAAAATTAATTGAAATTGTTAAATTCATCCCAGTGATAGAGGGGTCTAACCTGCTGAGCAGACCACAGCCCATTGATGGATTTGAAGGGTCTATGGTTTGTGTCATGTGTGAAGGTCTCAGCCATGAGGATCTCAGAAGCCAACTCTTGGACCTCTCATGTGTCATTGTCACCAAAGCCATCCTTCTAGAACTAGGCATTTCTACATTCATTCATTCTGCAAATGCTTACTGAGATTCCACTAGGAATTGGGCTACATCCAGTACTGAAGACAAAAACATGTCCCTGTCTTCAGGGACACTTTAGTCTAGTGGGGGGAAGACAATAACTAGGCAATGCTATGAAAGACAGTGATGAGGAGTGAAGCTCACCTCATGGACCACAGGAGACCCAGTTAGTAGATCTATTCTGATTGCTGGGTAACATGTCATTCTAAAACTAGGTGGCTAAAGACAATAATTTCATTTCAGCTCTCAGGGCTCAGTGTATTGCTAGGGCTCAGCTGGGCAGGTGGTGCTTGGGCCTCAGATGTTGCTGGGCTTGGAGCAACCTGAAGGCCTCATCCTGTGTGGTATCCAAGATGGTGCACTCACACGTCTGGTGATGATTCTGGCTGTTGCCTGGTTACTCAGCAGTCAACCAGAGTCCACAGTGGGGCTGCTCCCTATGCATGGGCTTCTTGCAGCACAGATATACCCAGAGGGAACAGCCCAGGAGCAAGCCTTCCAAGAAGCAAGAAGGCTGTATTGAGACTGGTCCAGTGTCACTTAGGCTGTGTTAGTCAATGCAGTCTTAGGGCCTCCAAGACTCAATGGGGTAAAAAACCACTCCCATCCCATAATGGGAGAGGGGCAATGTCTCACTGCAGGAGAGCATGTGTGATGGAATTTAGGTGCTGTCTACTTTGGAAAATAATTTATCACCAGATCTAAGACAGCTCCTGTGAACAAATGACATTTATTCTGAGACCATCAGGTTAATAAGAGGTAAATTTATTAAACATTTATTATGTTAATGTGCATATAACACCTATATATTATTAGCTCATTTAGTCCTAATACCCTCTCTAAGAGGTGTATAATATTATTAACTAGAGGCCCAGTGCACAAAATTCGTGCACGGGGGTGTGTGTCCCTCAGCCCAGCCTGCACCCTCTCCAATCTGGGATCCCTCTCACAATCCAGGACTGCCGGCTCCCAACTGCTTGCCTGCCTGCCTTCCTAATTGCCCCTAACCGCTTCTGCCTGCCAGCCTGATCACCCCCTAACCACTTCCCTGCCAGCCTGATTGATGCTTAACTGCTCCCCTGCCAGCCCAATTGCCCCTAACTGCCCTCCCCTGCCAGCCTGGTCCCCCTCAACTGCCCTCCAGTGCAGGCCTGGTCCCCCCCAACTGCCCTCCCCTGCCAACCCGGTCACCCCTAACTGCCCTCCCCTGGCAGCCTCATTGCCCCTAACTGCTCTCCCTGCTGGTCTGGTTCCCACCCCCCCCCAACTTCCCTTCCCTGCAGGCCTGGTACCCCCCAACTGCCCTCCCTTGCAGGCCTGGTCCCTCCCAACTGCCCTCCCCTGCTGGAGAGTCCACAGCTGTAGGAGGTGTGGAGAGATCTTGTGGCAGCCATCTTTGACCACATGGGGGAAGCCATCTTGTATGTTGAAGTGATAGTCAATTTGCATATTACTCTTTTATTAGACAGGATAGAGGCCTGGTGCATGGGTGGGGGCTGGTTGGTTTGCCCTAAAGGGTGCCCTGGATCAGGGTGGGGGTTCCCTTGGGGCATGGGGCAGCCTGGGTGAGGGGCCTGTGGTGGTTTGCATGCCAGCCACACCCCCTGGTGACCCAAGCATAGGCAAGGGCTGGCTGGAAGCAGGTATCTGGGATTTATTTATCTTCTATAATTAAAACTTTGTAGCCTTGAGTGGAGGCCAGGGCATCGCCAGGGGCAACCCAAGCCTCCAGCTGGCTCCAGCTCTGTTGGCCACCGCCATCTTTGTTGGGATTTATTTATCTTCTATATTGAAACTTTGTAGCCTTGAGCAGAGGCCAGGGCTGGCCAGGGTGGGCGGGAAGCTTGGCTTCCTCCATCGCCGGGGGCAACTCAAGCCTCCTGCTCACTCCAGCTCCATGGCGGCCGCCATCTTAGTTGGTTTAATTTGCATACTCGCTCTGATTGGCTGGTGGGCATAGTGGAGTGATAGTCAATTTGCATGATTCTCTTTCATTAGTGTAGATTAATACTATTTTCATGTAAGAGACAAGGAAATTGACAGACATTAAGCTTTACTGCTAAGGTCAAGTGTGTGTTAAGAGGCAAGGACTGCCTATCTGCTACTGCATTGCACTGTGCAGGATTTACCCAAAACTACATCATGTGAACACTGATGAGCAGGGATAGTCAGAATAGATTGGTGAGGGTTCTGGGCAAGTTAGACAGATGGACCATCTCAGCACAGAGATGGCAGGTGAAAAGGAAGAAGGGGAAGAGAATGTGTGGCCAGAGTAAGGGGAGGGACACAAGAGGGATCAGAAAAAGAAGTGTGGCTACATCTTGGGAGGTTTCTGGAAGCATGTCTGGGAGTTTAGTTGCTCTCCATGAGAAGGAAAACTGAAGTATTTTAATCATGGAAATGCTATGGTCAGCTGTGTAGCTTCAAAGACCACCCTGGCTGCTATGTGGAGAATACATTGAAGGGAAAATGGGCATTGAGAGAGGGAGCAGGGTCCACTGGAAGGCTGCTGCAATTGTTCGTGTGGAAGAGTAAGGGAGGGCTAGTGTGGTGCCAGTAGAGCTAAAGAAAAGTGGACACATTTGCTGCAGACTTGTGACTGAGAGGCCACAGCTGTAGGAGGTGTGGAGAGATGCTGCTGTAAGATGCCCTCCCCAGCTCAGATTTTTTCCAGAACAAACCCTGTTGATGGTGTTTCCAAGATGGGGAAAAGGCAGATTTGGAGAGAAAACCAAGAGCTTGTTGGTGTACTTCCTGGCTTCATTCCACTGAAAGTCTGTGCTGGAGGCAAGAAGACATTATTAGGATATCCATAGTAGATTAGGCTGTATGCTCCTGTGCTCAGACACACATCTCCAGGGGCTGATGTCCAAAGTCTTGAATAACATGACCAAAACTCAATCATGCACTGGCTTGCGAAGGAGACAGGCTTGCAGGTAACATGGTGCCCAAGACTACTGCCATCATTAGACTCTTCAAGACGTTGGCTTGAATACCTTAAGCCTCCTTTGGTGGGTGTCATTTGATCTGGCCCACTGGAAGTTGAGTCTCAAGAGGGTTGGGGAAAGGGAGGGAAAGAGAGGTTAAAATGAAGTGAGAGAGGGTCATGGGGCACAAAGGACATCAAAAAGAGAGGCATGGGGGAATTCATTATTGTTCCCAAGTCTAAGTTGAGATTCTCATGGACAGTGTGACTTTCTGGCAATTAATATAGAAAAGTTAAAAAAATCATCCCCATTTTTAAATTGCGAGATGAGGCTGATTCTGACAAGTCCAAGGGATGTTTCTGCTGCTCTGAGAGAGAGGCCAGGGCTAGGAGTGGCCTAAGCTAGAGAGGCATTTTGCTGGGTCGCTGGCTAAAGAAGAGATACCTCATCCTCATGAAACCACTAGTTTCTAGGATGGAACAACCGTGTAACTAAGGGCATAAGAGTACTTTGTGCTCCAACATCTTGGGGAAAAAAACTCATTATTTAAATTGGGGTTATAGAATGCCATTTTCTCTTTAAAGCCTACATAAGTGTCAATGTAGCTCTTTCAGTTTTGAAACTGGTCAGCTACATTTATTACATTGACTTTCTTTCAGATCTTGATGCTTGGAGAATAATTTCTTATTGGTATTTATTTTGCTCTAAATTAGCTATTTGCTTATTGACCCAAAATAGTTATCATCTCAGCTGGAAATATATTGGAACTCTGGTTGCCAAACAAATATTCAGCAAAAGATGAATAAAAGCATATGGGGAGGAAAACCCTACCAAGTCTGGCCTGTCGTGCTCTGGAAGGCATTCTGGCTGGCAGCCATGTGCCCCGCTGAACACAGGCATCGGGGATGACAGTGATCGATTTAGCAGTGGGGAGGTAGTAATGATATTCAGCGCTGATGGCTGAGGCACTTCACCGTCATTTGCATTTCCATTTATCATCTCTGCATTTATCATTATGAAGAGGACGCCAGAACTAATTAAAGTCTGGGCTAACAGGGTGACCGGGGAGGCTGGTGGCCACCAATGCCTAGGAAGACCTGGGAAAGTTTCCAGCAGGAAGGACACCAACCTTACACCAAACCCAATTAACTTAATTCTTCATGAAACCGTTTGAGGCTCTTTCATTGGGGTAGACTGGAGGATTTAAAGCACACCTCATATATTATGCTAAAAAATCAAGGGTTTACTTACATGCCTTGTCTACTGTGGTCCCATAGCCTAGCTCCAGTCACCCAACCCCATCTTTAAAAATTCTTTAAAAAAAAAATCTTAAACATTAAAAGCTGGTGGTTTATGTTTGCTTCAATAATTTTTTGAATTTTATATAATTCTAAATGAAAGGATAAATTCTGGGCCATGTGTTCCTGTTTTAGATCAATTCTGGTGCACTCATTTAGAATGAAATGGGATTCTTATAATTCAGTCATACCATAAACACTCCACAAGTTATAATTTCTAACATCGATTTTTACCATGTGCAGTTTCCTCAATGAATTTTCATTAGTATGCCCCCCCTTTTAGTATCCATGACAATAAATGGTGTCCTTAAATAATGGAATTTAATTTTTTAATATGAGTTTTAATTAAAGACTGACATTTTGATTCTCCTTGGCCACAGCATACCAGATCTACAATAGGTTATTTTGAGTGCCAGCTCAGATTTTTTCCTGAAGTTGATCCAGAAATATCAAAGATGCCCTTGGAGAAAGCTCTTCCTGAAAACAAATGTATCTCCAAGAGTTTCAATGGGACAGGTATCTCTGAACAGAGCTATGGGTACTGTGGGTGCACAGCCAGCATTTGTGGAATGAGTGGATGGATGGATGGATGGATGGATGGATGGATGGATGGATGGATGGAACGTTCACCTGACACAGAATGTGCAACAGGATAGCTACCCTGAGGTCTGGTCTGCACCTAACTTCTTCTCTGAGCCCATCCCAAGTTAAACAGCCCGCTGGCTCCTACCTAGTTCAGATCCCTACTTGCAGGGTCGTTTCCTGCTGCCAGTACCTCCTAAACTGAGTATAATCTTCAGACAATTATTTAAACTCCATGGTTGCCCCTGCCCTCTCTCTCCACTTCTCTCTCTCCAATGCTTCATAATAAGGGCCCAACAGGAGTCAACCCGGGATGACCCCATTTAGTAATTTTGCTCTTTGTAATAATTGTAGAATTTTCAATGCATCAACAGAGACAATGTTACATAATAATCAGAAATGCATATTTCATGAAGAATGATAGAGTTTAATATTGGTGAAAGTAAACTTTCTTTTATTACCAACACACGTTAATCTAAAGAGCTGGTCTGTCATTTTGAATATTGTGTTTTGATACCAATTTATCTCACAAATGAGCTAAGTTATTTTGAATGCACAATTAGGAGCACATAGACTTGAAATGGTCTGAGTAGAATTAAACCCTTCTGAACCAGAGGTGAATATTTAGCAGGAAAATTCAGAACTTCATCCAGCACACCATTAATTATCTCACCCTTCATTAAGCCACCAACCTTGTGGTTCACCAAAGATATAAAGAAACTGATTTTTCATTTTATAATTTGATTCCAGGGAGCAAGATTTGCAAAGTATATAAACTTCTCCCAGGAGGAAGTTAAGCACCATTATCATCAACATGGCCATCATCAAGATATATATTAAGCACTTAATTGTGCATAGCACTTGGATGGTGAACAGAGAATTAGGTAAACTGGATTTCTGGTCTTCTATGAACTTCTTGGGCATGTAAGAGAGTGACTAAAATGACAAACCAAGACAAGAAATAGAGAATGAAACAAACCACAGGGTAAGTCATTTTAGATGAGACACAGGAAAAAGAAAAATTCAGGCTAGTAGAGGGAGCCTAGAGGGTGACTGACTAACGATTGTTCTCTCTCCTGAGCAGAGGCAGGTGGGCTACGAGGCAACCTCAGAAACCCTAGGGCAGCACTGTGTTGGGAAAGAGACCTCAGGGGCTCCTGAAATGCTGAGGAGCAGAAAATGCCTTCTGAGGGGGCATGGAGGAGAGTGGAAGGTGCCCCATCACTCCCAGAAGCTCCACCCACTCTGGTGCAGGCAGCATATGTGGACTCAAGAGGAAACTGTGGGAAATGGCTGGTCTGGCTGCATTTGGATGTGACACAAAATGATGGAGACTTTAAATGACAGGGACCTTTCAGATAACTTCTAGAGGTCATGTCTTTGTCATTTGCTTTCATGCTGATGTAACAAGTGTTCGATTTTGTTTATAAAGCAGAAGTGCAAGATGGAAACGCAGAGAGGTGTCTGGTGCCTGGAGAGGATGTGCTACCAAACAGGTGGTCCAGGCTCAGCTCATCCTTCACCACCTCAGAGGCTCTCTGTGTGCCCTTGTCTCTTCCTGCTTCCAAGGCCCCACCTGCACAGGACACCAGTCAGGTGATGACACCATTCCTTAGCCAGGCTCCAAAGCTGCAGTAGAAGCATCAGGCCTATGAGGCCTCTGGGACTCCCAGGTGTCATTGCTGTCTGTGCTTCTCTCCTTGAGAAGATGGCTGCTTGCAAGCCAGAAAGATAGCTTTTATCACAAACTGACTACAGTTGCACCCTGAACTTGGACTTCCGGCATCTAGAACAGTGAGCAAATGAATGTCAGTTTATTAGTAAGCTGACCAGCCTATGGAATTTTGTTGTGGCAGCCTGAGTAGGCTGGTACACTTTCTAAGTGACATCTGGTAGTTGAACCACATTTGTCTGCTGCCTCTGAACTGCATTCCAAAAGACTAATCTCACATGCTAACCCCTCTTTCTGCTGTCTTTTAAAAATAAGCAACCTTAAAATTAGAAAGTAGATAAGTGGTGTTCAGGGATAGAAGGAAGGAATAATGGGGTACAGAGTTATTTTGGGGTGTTAAAATGCTCTAAAATTAAATAGTGGTGATGATTGCAGCCAGCCAGAGCTCAGTTCAGGGGAACTGCTCAGTCCCTTGGGTTTATGGAGTGATTAGATGGCATGATATAATTGTCTTTGCTGTCGTAGAAACTTCCAAGTCCAGGACCAGTATAGGGCACATGATGAAAATATTCCCACCCTTTATTTTTTCAATAAATTTGAGCAGCATTTTGAAGAGAACAAGAAGGAGAGGTACCTTATAAACGTGTCTTTCTTCTCTGAGGAAACATCTGGAAAGCTGTCAGGGAGGGGCCCACAATTGATTTTTGTTGTCATATACTCCATGGTGGAACAGAAAGGACTTGGGCAGGGGGAGCCAAACCAATCATTTTAAATTGGGCTGAGAAAGGCCATTCGATTCCACTCCATCTGAACTTACTACACACTCGGTTCAAACTTCCTAGGACCCCTGGCCGCTGCCTTCTCTTGGCCTGGGGCCCATGGCCAAGCTGACAAGCCTCCGGAAAACATCTTGAATGCATCTGGCTGAAAAAGAACGGGTCCAGCCATGAGCATCGGAGTTTGCAAATAGGCATTTTGTCTCTTTCCTCTCAGGAGCGGCTTCATCATACAGTCACACCCATGGTGGAACCCATATGCACACATGCACACACACATACCAGATTAAGGGAAAAGACCCAGACATTTTAACAAAGTAAAGAGAAAATTTATAATTTTTAAAAAAGAAAATATATTGTGAAGGACAAAGTTCAACACATTTGTCACTGGTCACAGTGAGGCTGCATCAGCCCCAGAAGTAAGGGGACCAGACAAGGGGAGAATCATCTCTCTGGGCAGAGGGAGCTGTCCCATGTAGCTTCTGTGTAACCAATGAGTGGGCTGAATCCAGCACAGATGTGGCTCACACAGGCTAGGTGAGGGCCACGTGCAGAGCAACCTGTGCACCCCAGACCCAGAGCACAGACAGGCCTGAGCCTCAGGAGACATTGTGATAGAAAGTCCTGGAGGGAAGTGGTGAGGGGACAGTGTATGACCTGTGTGGAATGGTTGACCTTGGGCTGGACAAGGGAGGCAGTGATTGGGACAGAGCAAAAGGCTCTACAGCAAGAATCAGAGTAACAGCATCAGATTTGTTCTGCTGTTTTCTGAGCTTCTCTGAGGTGCACAACTGGAAAGGGAAATACCATTTCATCTATATTGGGAATTATTAGAGCAATTACTATTTATTGTCCCACCAGCCAGTCACCTTTGGGAGGTGGTCAAGGTTTACCACAGGCTCCCAGATGGGCAGAGTTTAGATAGTAGGTGGTCACTTGTACTGGCTGGAGGGGAACAGACCTACCTACATTCTCTCCAGAACCTAGCAAGCCCCCTAAGGTTGTGCTCCTGTGAGTGGTCATGGACAACCTGAATTTCATCATTACAAGGGAGGTGAAGGCAGAAAGGGCATAGAGGTGACAGTGGTGCCCCCATATTTAGTTTGTTGGAAAATTGTGAATTATTTATATATTGAAATAAAATGATAATTTCCAATGGATAAAATCATAATAGATAGATACATATATACATAGATAGATACATGATATAGATAGATGATAGCTACATAGATGGATGATAGATGGTAGCTGATAAATCATAAATAGATGGTAGATAAATAATAGATAGATAGATAGATAGATAGATAGATGTAGATGATAGATATAGGAAGATGACAGGTAGATGATAGGTAGATGGAAGATGGAGAGAGGGAATATAGATTGAGAGATAGGAGGTTGGCAAGGTCTGGGAATTAAGAATTTTGACAACACACACAATTTCTAAACTTGGTATGAGACCTGACTCTCAGCATCTTAAGGACTGATGTGATGAGCATGGAGCACAGGGGTCAGGGAGCGCACTCTAGGGTTGCTCTTATTTGACTTAGAGATCCTTAGGGAGCCTAAGTTTTGAATAAGAAAATCAGAAGGGACTTGGGGTTTCTCTTGTGTTCACCCCAATTATTAGGTTAGTTCCCTGGATCTAGACTCTGAGTCCAGGGTGAGGGGCCCTGACCTACAGCACCTGCACATGTTCCTCTAGTGATCTTGTATGTACTCTTGAGTGGTTCCCTCTGAGGTCTCAGGCTGGTTCAGACATTCACCCTCACTCCAGTATTGACTGGGGAACGTGCCGATTGCTTCCTCTCCTATAGGGTGTAGAGAAGTACATGTGAGAAAGGAAACATTCTCAAGTTAGGTTCTTCAAATATGATGGTGTCTTATCATCCTCACTGTCCTCTCAGCAGGCGGGGGTCCCAGGGAACCAGGCGTCCACCTGGAGCATTCAGGGGCCCATTCTGCATCTCAGGAGCCAACACCTCACCTGTGTCTTTCTCAGTCATCAATCTACATGGCCTTCAGCATGTGGTTTGTAGGCTTTAGTACCAGATGAGGAGGAAAGGCCTTGAATGGGCTCATAGTTTTCTCTATAGAGGCGGCTGTGCTCCTGAGTTGATGTGGAGCCACATCATGCATTTTGTGGTGGTTTAGCCTTCACTTTACAAGGCATCTGGAACAGTGAGATGCATCGGCTACAATTAGAGGTATTTTCTTCAGTTACTGGTTGTTCAGGGCGATTTTCTGTGGCCTTAGAAACTTGAACACACACCCACCAGCACACTTCCACCAGGTCTCTGGGTATGAGGGTTGGCAGTAAAGACCCTGCTATAATCAGAGATGGGGGTCTGCAGGGGTGGGGAGATGTGTGTCCAGGTCACTAGGATTTTAGCGAGGGGAATAATATTATGTTTTATCCTCTGTTTTCAACTCTAAATCAGCTACACACACTATTCAGTCAGCCAGCAGCCATGGTCCCCCAGGGACCAAGCTGGGCAAGGTGCATGGGCCAGGAGAGGTAAGAGGAGAAGGAGACAGGCAGGTGAGTGTGTGGGAAGATGGGTGCCTCCTTTTTCTTTTCCTGAGCTCTTCGGTTAATAGTCTTCTTTTCTCATCTCTATTATTCTCTCCCTTTTTGGTTTTCTTTATTTTTGTTTAAAGTTTTAAAGCCCTTTTCTGTTCCATCTTTTTCTCTTCCCAGTTTTTTTTTTAAAAAAGTGTCTTTCCCTCTTCATCACTCCTGCTTTTGTCCTGTCTGCCTCTTGCCACAGACCTTTTCCTTCTCCCTCCCCGCTGTCCTCCCTGCTGTTTCTTTCTTCACAGTTTTTAAAAGTTCCTGAGAACTCCTGGTGGCAGCTCTCCTGCTGGGCTGGTGACAATGGTGAGGCTGAGCAGCTGTGCAGGAGGAGGAGTGGCCCGTCCCTCTGGGGGGCGAGGAAGGTCCCTTGTCCTGC
The DNA here is from genome assembly GCA_026230045.1 of Corynorhinus townsendii. Lineage (NCBI taxonomy): Eukaryota > Metazoa > Chordata > Mammalia > Chiroptera > Vespertilionidae > Corynorhinus > Corynorhinus townsendii. The sequence goes on from JAPDVU010000012.1 coordinate 1,770,162, forward strand.
CCTTTCTTCCTTGGAGGGCACAGGAACTGTGTCCCAGGCACGGGCCATTTCCAGAACCCTCTGGGGCTGCCTTTTGTGGGAAGATTTCCCAGAAATTCATTCCTTGCCTGGCCCCCTGAAGCCAGCTCACATCTCCCACACTGTTCACCCTCTCTCCTGCCTCCGTTAATAAGCAGCATCCATCCTCTTAGCTGCCTTTGTAAGGGGAGAGGGGTTGACATCACTGCCCCCTAGGACGTGAAAGTGAGAGGATTCCTTCCAATAAAAAAGATCGACAATAAACTCTGCAGAATAATTTGTGAAACTTGGTTATTTTTTATTTCATCATCTCATTGAAAGGAAACAAATGCAAACATGCGAAACTGGATTGAAACCGATCTCCTAAAGCAAAACAGCAACAACAAAACAAACAGTACGCGCACATCTTAAAATAGCCCAGGGTTTCCAATTTGTTGGCCCAGGAGTCTGTGGAGGGTGTAATGTTCAGATCACCGTGTGCATGTGTGTGAGTTCGGGAGGGATAGTGCCAGGCTGGTGTCCCAGCTTCGTGCCCACAGTCATAGGGTGGCAGAAGGACACGTCCCTCGCCTGTGAGAGAGGCTGCAGCCACAAAACAACAACCTGGAACACAAAACAGAGCAGAGAGAGGGCCCTGCTGCCCAGTGCCCTGTGTATCCAGACCCAGCCCGTCCTGTGGTGGCCGCGACAGTCATTAACCGCAGCAACAGACAGCAATGAACCAAACACCAGTACAAAGTCGCCCCCGTCACAGCTGTGAGGGGAATGAGGAGGAACAACTTTACACAAGTTGTTTCGCGGCTGCTGTTTGTGATAAGGGACCTGTGCTCCCTGTCAGCCCGGTGCCATATGCTGCAGGAAACCAGGGGCCCTTGAAGAAGAAGCGGTTCGTGAATTATTGATCAGTGATTAGCAAATGCAATCGAAATTGTAGACTTGATGTTGTGCGGGGATCCATAATTTATGAGTGGACAAAATAGGAGGTAGTCGAGGTAGCAGTAGGTGATTTCAGTCCCGTATTGATGACTTAAAACAACAGGAGGGAAGTGTATGGTGACAGATGGAACCAGAGCTGACGGCTCCCGGCCGTCCATCAGCACAGCCCCAAGCTCGGGGAATTCTCCGGCTGCAGAAGCAAATGCATTTCTATTGTGTCCCTTTGATCATCATGCTGTTCTACGAGACCAAAGGACATATTTGTTTATAATTTATGTATTCTCTCGCTATAAAAGATTGATGGTGCCTATTAGATACTTGAGTATCTAAATTTCCAGATCCTTTGTACCTGTGACAGCCGGCGCCACGGTGTTGTGAAAGTGTCCTTGGCTATCCACAAGCAGAGCAGCGCTGCTGGCCCCAGAATGCTGTGCCGGGCAGCAGGTCACTGGAAACCATCGGGCCTGGGGGCACCCGCACTCAGTGCCACCACACCCGCTCCAATGGAGAAAGCTTCTGCTAACTTCCAGCACTGGCTCATGGGAAACTCAAAAGGACCAGACAGAGGTGACCTGCCCTTGACCCGGGGTGGATTCTCTTTAGGGTGGGAATCAGTTGTATATGGACAGTTTTTCCTTCTGGGAAGTTTAAAAGGACAATTAAGATTTCTCACATTTGTGCAAATTGTATATTAAAGGTACACTATTTTAATAACAGATGTAATAAAAGGCAGTTTTGGTCAATTCAGAGCAGTGGTTCTGAATGTGGGGGGTGATTTTGCATCCAGGGCAGTTGAGCAAAATCTGGGTATATTTTAGGTGGTCACAATTGGGAGGGAGCAGGTGGGGAGCAGAGATGGGGAAGCTGCTAAGTGCCCTCAGGGCCTTGGAGGGACCACCCCAACTGAGAATCTCCCCATCCTCAAACACCCAAGTGCTGAATGACCCTACCCCAAATGCTCAAGTGCTGAGGGGAGCCACCCAACACAGAACCAAGGCCCCTCCCATTTGGGGAGATGCAGGATGTCCTGGCTAAGGGTGCTGGCTCTGTGGACTAAGAGCAAGCACACAGGGCCCAGCTGTGCTGTCCTCAGACCTGGGTCCAGTCCAGGCTGCCTCACCTGCAGCTGGATGGGGGTGTCTCTGAGCCTCTGGGTCACAGTCCCCTCCAGTGAAGTGGGGAGAACAACCATGCCCCCTAGAGTGGTATTGAGGTTGCTCAGACAAGCACAGAGCCTTGACACACAGTATAGTACATGTCAATTCTTTATTAAATTTATTGTGACTACTATTCACTAAACTGCCAACCCCACATCTTTCACATTAAGAATTCTGCTGTGCAGAGTCTGAGCTTGGCAAATTTTTATAATCTATCTATGTCTATCATTCTAACAACCATCAATCTATCTATCTATCTATCTATCTATCTATCTATTATCTATCATTTATCATCTACTTATCACCTATGATCTATCTTTATCATCTATCTATGTAATCTATGCATTACCTATCTATCACCTATTATCTACCTATCTATCTACCTACCTATCTATCTACCTATCTATCTAGATAAGTTTAATCAGTTGTCAACTTTCTTAATCCTGACCCAAAAGAACAAAATGTGGTTATAAAAGAGAAAAAGAAAGATGTTTTTTAAATAGCTGTTATAATCCACAAAATCAAATACAATATTACACCATAGTGTCATAAATGATAGTAGAAATATCACTGCAAACTGTGTTTTTGAAAGTCACTGCAAAATACATGCTTTATAGGACAATACTGCTGGATTATAAAAAAAATACACACGAAGGCTTTTGAAATCAGTTTGAAACTCCTGCCCTCTATTGTTTTAAAAATGTAAAACAAAACAAAATGGAATTTGCTCACAAGGGCCTTCATGGTTTTTCATCATCTTTTTAACTATTTAACTAAAATAGTATTGAGTAGTTGTTTGCAAAAAGCTGTTAGCATTCCAGTTTCCCTAATTATCTTATGGTTAAGATCTAGAAAATCATCAAACAGCCCACATAGGCAATGGCTCCCAATCTTGTTCAGGAATGTTCATTGCTTTAAAAATAGAAATTGTCACACGCCCAGGGCACACAGCACATGTGCAACGTGTCACAGCTCTGGGCCTTTGGGAGCCCGAATCTGGACCCCTGATTTAGAGCACCTGCCGTAGTGAACGCACAGCATGAGGTGTTTCTAAACCCTGTGCTTCCTCTACAAGGTCTGCCCAGTGACCTAAAGTGCGTGACTCACTACACAAACCTGTTATAAATTCAGAAAATGTAGATGATGTCTTTATCGGTTCATAACGAGGCTTTTTCTAGTTACTGAAAATAATTCACATCAGCACATTCTGAATTTGCAAATTCTGAATGGAAAAGCGAGCCATGTTGTCTTCCAAGTCAGGAGACTTCCTGATGATCAGCTACCAGTTATGGTTCTTTGATGCAGGTGCCCTCCCTCATTCGGCACCCAGTTTCTCCAGGAGGTTTTGCTCACCGTGGGAAGTCACACAAGGCTGTGGCAGTTCATTTGGGTGTGGCAGTTCTCAAACACGGCTACAGAATCCTGGGCAGTCCTCCCTAGCAAGGCAGGTCCACGCATGACCTGACCCTTGAATTTTTCTGGGCTTTTGACTGCTTCACCCAGTCAAGTAGTGCAGAGGTGATGTTAGGTGACTTCTGAGGCCATCCAGGTCATAAAAGGCAGCCTTGAACTGCCTCCTCAGAAATCCAGGTAACCCGAGTCGACCTTACCAGAGGGCCTCCTATGGGTACTCAGATCAAGAGTCCTGGCTGAGCCAGGCTTCCCTCCAAACCAGACATGGAGGGCACTGTCCTGATGTCTCCAGACCAGCCATCTGCCTTGAGCACACGGAATCTGCTGCAGAGAACAGAAGACCTTCTCTCCCCCACCCCACCCCACCCCCACTGCACCCCAGCCATACCCTGCACATTTTCAAGCCACAAAATTGTGAAACGTGATGGATGGCTGTTGTTTGAAGCCATTAAGCATTGGGTCAGTTTGTTACACAACAGAACACAACTGTAATACCAAACTAATTCATAATCGCAGTGAGGGCGATTCTGTGGTCAGAGGGAACACACATATAATTTATTTCAAAGGTGGCCTTTATTTCAGTGCCTTTCAGATCCTAGGCACAGCCCACAGTCAGAAACTGTCCACACAGGTAAGGCAAACAAGTCCTACCTACTCAGCCTTCCCACCTCCAATAACACCTGGTATTTCTCTGCTCTTCTGCTTTATTTGGATGTTGTTGTTAAAGGGCTGGCAGAGGCCCCCCACTGCTTTCACGTCCCACAGTCTGGAAGGCACAGCCCCATACCGTCTTCATTCTTCAACTGTGGCCGTTATCTAGTTTCTTATTTGTTTCAGACAGAATACTTTACTTCTGCAGTACCTGTTTGGCAAGACTAATTTCTTTTAAATGCTATTTGTTCTTAATTCTCTTAGCATTTTTTTTTTCATTCACAAAGTTACTGGAGTATAACTGGCTTAATAAGCACATCCTACTCTGAACGATGAAAATAGAGCCAAAGTATATCCAGTGACTTTGGGGTATTAAGACTAGGGAGTTAACACAAAAGATTATTAGCAACCTATTTTCAGAAAAAAAATAAAGCCAGCATAAAATCAGAGATCAAAATGAATATAGCAGAGGTATAAATGTTTGAGCAGAAATTGCTATTTCTTACATTTTTAGGGCTGTTAAGAAAATCCTTTTCTTTGGTTTACTTTACTGTTTGGATTGTGATAATGTATGCAAATTGTGTTAATCATTAACTTTCTCAAACTTAATGTCTGAAAGCTTCATTAAATCAACGTAAATATTTACTTCGTTAAGGCAATTTATGAAACTTTAAAGGGTCTTCCTGTGCTGACAGTATATTATTATTGTGAAAGTAAAGCCTCACAACGCTAAATAAATTCTTTTCCATACCTTTTAAAAATGCTAGTTTCACTTTACTTGCTTCTGCAAATGTTGAACAGTGACCGCAAGGTTTCTGACCTGTGATGGAACTTCCCACGTGTCTCTAATTGACTGAGTATTTTCTGACTTCCATGTCTGTTCCGTGGGGGGAAAAAATAGCTTAGTTTCTATTTCACAGGCATATTCACTCAAATCCAGGGATTTTTCCAGACAAACCTGTGCTTCTCCTCAAAGTTCTGCGTCCTGTCCTAGGGGAGTGGCCATCATGGTGGCTTCTCCCAGCACGGCACCTGGGGCCTTCGGTCCCAAGCCTTTTCCTGGATGACCTGCTGTCCTGCTCCTTGGCTCTGTCAGGTCCCAGCTGACACTACTCAGGGCACCCTTGCCCTATAGGAGGCCTCTGATCATTGGGTGGGTCACCCTCTGAGGGCAGGGGAAATTCCAGGCTCCATTCCCCACAGACAGATGGCCTATGGTCTCAGAGTCCCAAATGGAAGGAGGCTTGGTCATTGCTTCTGTCCCACCCAGTCTACAGAGGAGGAAAATGTGGGGGGACCCCATCAACCTCGACTGTTTGGATTCTTCTCTGATTCCTATGGGTGTTACATTCCTCAGGGCCCAGAGGGCAGTTTCTTGTCTCACTTTGCTGGTAAGTTTCTTCTAAGCCTGCTCTTCCTGGATGAACTCTGTTCACGACTCAGGATAACAGGCACTGTCCCTCTCCTAAGACACCCTTTGATGAAAAAAGCCTGGATAGAACTTAAAGACCAGGAAGTCTTCAGAAGGACTGACTCTGCTCTGCCTTTAAATACAAAACAAATACAAATACAAAACGAAAACGGCACACACAGTAACCAACTATGAAAATACCTACATTTAGAAACCCAATGAATTCTCTGTGCTCCTTGGGCTCTGATGTGTTTTTCCCCCTAGGGCACAGAAAAGGATGTGTGTGTGTGTACACATGCATATATGTATATGGGTACATGTGTGTATATCTATGTCTATGTATTGTGTGTATATTGCATGTGCGGGTGTGCCTGTGCAGATGTGGGTGTGCATGTGTGTATATCTATATGTATGTATTGTGTGTATATGTGTACATGTGTGTAGGGGGTTGGGTATGCATGTGTGTGTTGTGGGGGAGACAACTCTGAGGAGGGTATTGGGGCAAGAAGAAAAAATTCATTTTTTTCTGGATCTACCTGGTTGTGTATAACTGCAGATTCATGAAACACAACGGTCTTTTTCCTCAAAATAGTGGAAGTATAAGACAGCACACTGCATAAAATTTAAAACCTTAAATTTCAAGTTAACCTGAAACAATATCAAACTGTTATTACTTCCCACGTCATCACTGGGTCCTATGAACTTGGGGGGAAGAGTTAGAGTCAGGCATTGTCCACAGTTCCCTCCACACTGACAGGATAACATGTGTTTCATCGTGCAATTCTCCATCTCACCTTGGCCGAGAGGACAGACATGTGGGCATCCCCTTAGCCAAAGCCTGCCCTTTCCCTGCAGCTTGTGCCTTGCCATTATGAACACATTATCCACATATCATTTCACTGACAGGTTTTGGTTAACCAGCCAGACCCTTGTGCCCAGGTCCGAGCTGGTGGTGGACACCTTTGGGCTCCTTGACCGAGTGAAAATAAACACTGGGTTGATGACGGAGCTGTGGTTTTGCTTTCCCATCATTTAATTTTCTCTCAACACAACAGAGATAAAAATATTGCCAGCTGCTGAGGTCCTAAAACCCAGGCCGCCTGGCTTCCCACTTGTTCCCCTAGTGCTGCTGGTGCCAGTTTCTCAGGCAAACTTCGTCTTTTAAAGATTAATTGATTCACGAACTTAAATATAGTGCCCTGCTTGTCGGAGGACTTTCCACTTTGTAATGCTATTTAATGATTCAAAGGGTCTCATTATATCAGCATGGCCACCCTGCTCTCCAGCTGTTGCCACCATATGCCGAGCCGCCTGTGGACAGTGTGGATGGCATAGGACCTCCACCCAGAGGAGGAGGCCCGTGGCCACGGCTGAGGGCTTCCTGCTCAGGACCCTCGTTCTGCCACAGCTAACCCACACTTTAGGGATGAATGGATTTTTACATGCAAGTGAATACACCTAAGACACAGTTTAAAAGGAGACCCATCACAGAAAGTATTAGGACTTGAAGTAGCTGCTTTTTATGTTATAATTTGTTAGGAAACTTTCCCGGAGATTGGTCGCCTCAGGTAAATCAGTTGCTAACTTGCTGGATGAGAACCGAGATGAACACATTTGAACATTTGGTTTCTCACAGTAAACTTCTGAACATTAACAACAGCTTCAGCTAAGCTCTCTGCAGAGAGTGGTTCTCCTTCTAGCACATCTTTCTCTTAACACAGCCCTGACTTTCCCTGTGGTGGGCAAGGTCTAGAGTGACCTCTGAGGTGAGAACTTGAGGCCTAGTGGGAGCTGTCACCAGGCTGCCCTTCCCGCTAAGACCTCTGCAGGAGAGAAGATGGAAGGCGACATCAGCCCTCTCTACCTGGAGTAGAGCAGCCTGGGCATTTCTAAAATACTCAGCTGCAGCTCCAGCGCTGCCTGCTCACCCTCCCAGATGGGAGCAGAACAGGGGCTCCACGATGATGGAGATCCATGAGCCAAACTTAGAGGGGCCAGATTTGCAAATGAGAAGAGGTGGCTGGACTAAGGCACAGTGTTATCAGTGATGGCCCCATGGCCTTCCTCTCTACAAGTGCCAGTCATCACTCATTAGGTGTCTTTTAAAAATGGTCTATAATTTAGAGCTCATTCTCCCTCTCTCACTCTCCACACACACACACACACACACACACACACACACGTGCACCCGCCTGTATACACTCACACATTGCCCTAGAGACCTTTCCCATTTCTCCTGGCTGGCCAAGTGTACTGACTCCCAGGCTGACTCTCAACAGCGACTTCTTGAACAAAGCTATCAACATCACACAGTAATTTCCTATAAAGCCTCTTGGCTCATCTCCAGAACCAGCCTCATATTTTTTCCTCATATTTCAAGAAGTGAAATGAGATTAATTTTGGCATCTTCACATATGGTATCATCAATTCAGTATGAAATTCCTGCATGTGTTCATTCACTCTGTGGGACTTCATGAAGGGTCTACTACACACAAGCTCCATACTAGTGGTTGGATGGGTGCTGGGGTAGCTGGCTGAAGAGAATACATAAACTTCTTCTGTCCCTCAGTAGGTTTCTTTTCTTTCTTTCCTTCTTGTTCTCATTCCGTACCTTCTTTTATTCTTAATCATATTCTAGCTATCCTACATACTACCAAAGGTAAAAGATAAGAAGTAATTCCTGTCTCTCAAGAACTGAGGTCCCGTGGCCATATTTGAAACTGTCCCGGGATCTATCAGAACTCCTGAGACCAGCGTTTGATGAAAACCTGGCTCTGCGGGCACTTCACACACAGAATGTGTCCTCAAAGCCTATGGACTTATCAGAGGCACTGGTCTGCATTACATTTATTTCATTTAAACTTAGTGTTTCAAACTTTCTGTCCAATTAGCACTTAGAACACTGATAATGCCTGAGGGGCCCACATCTAAAAACTGGACTGGACACCATTGATAGGTGCAGATGGGAAGCCAGGACAGGCTGGCACTGCGGGTTTCCAGGTTCTACATGTACTAAGGACAAACAGGTACTACACACACCACAGGTACTACCGACACTCCTCTAGGCACTGGGGCCTCAGTGCTCAGAAGGCATCAAGCTGTTGTGGGGAAACAAAGCAGCTGACCAACACTCGTGATGTCATGGAACAAGCGTTATTCCCTGGGCCACCAAAATGGCCTTGTCCAAGTTTGGTGACTACGATAGTCTTAAAGCTGCAATGTAAAGTAGCTCAAATTCAAGGGAGCCTGACATGAAGACTTGGAGAGAGGGTGACTCTGGACAGAGCAGTAATGGCTGCTTTGGGCTCTGGAGGTACAGTCAGAAACTAAATGGAAGCTGATTTTGTATTGAAGTGTCTTGTGGTGAGATGGTGTGGCAGCCTGGACCATTGAGCTTCTCAGGAACGTGGAGAGCCCAGAATGTGGAGGAGGGAGCAGTATGTGGAAACACAGCCTGGAACCCAGCAGGCCTTCCAATGCGCTTGGTCTTATGCCAGCAGAGGCGGTAGGGCAGTGAGGTGAGCAGCCAGGGAGGTAGCAGCAAGCAACTGTGGAGCCAGCCCATCTTCCCTTCCCGGAACCGTACCCGGTAGGCCCTGATCGCTGGGGAGGGGGCCTGGGAGTCTCCTGTTCACCTGGCACCTGCATCAGGGCAGAGCCAGTGGGCCAGGGCTGGAAAAAGCTTGGACCTCAAATCTGCTCCTTCAGGAGGATTTTAGGAAACCTTCCCTTCTGTCGCTTATCATTCTGTCTTATCTCATTTCTTCCTACCGTGCACTTCAGACCACACTGGGCCTGCACCCACCGGGGCCTCTCAATGGGCTGCTGTCCATATGCCTGTGCCCTGGGTCTGTGATGTAGAAATGTGGTGTGATCTCAAAACATTAACCTGGAGGAGCAGGTGGGCCACCCTGTGGGCCATTTTTCAAAGAAATATCCATAGAGTATTTTTCAGGAAATTAATTTTGCTATGTCAAAGCCACAGCCATATTTTGATTTTTGTAATAAGTATGTTTAAGGAAGAGTGGACTTTTAGTGATTACTTTACAGATTTGAAGGTATAGGAATTTTCCTATTTCCAACACATATCTACACATCTAAAAGACCTCAATAACAGTATTTTTAACCATTGCTATTACCACGGAACCTATGGAAACAGACTCTTCAAGCACAGAGGGACCCAGAGGCCACTAATCCAGCATTTCCTGAACAGAGTTGCATGAGTTCCACATAGCACAGCGGGGTATTAGTGGGCACTTTGGGAAAGAGGTGTCTCCGATAAACAAGGTCACCTGCAATGCCTTCAGCCCTGGGCAGTTAGAGAACACACCACTACATTAAAGCGTGTGTTTTAACTGAGAGCTTTGCAAAAGAATTTGAGCATAGAAAGACCTTCATTTTCTTTTCTTTCTTATGTCATATGTCTATATCAATCATTTTCATCTTATCTATCACTTATCTATCAATTATCTATTATCTATCTATCTATCTATCTATCAGACCTATTAAAAAATAGGTCCTACCTATTTTTTTATTTTTATTTTTTGGCCAAGTTTGATAAACTCAGACCCACCTTCAGAATTTCCTTTCCCAAAGCAGGATCTGTGGACCTAAGGCACAGACTTGCTTTAAGTTCTTGTGCAGCAGCTGAAATATTTACAGGCACTTCAGTGAGGACATCTCTTGAATTAAGGTAGTTGCTATTTCATTGACTGAGTTAGAAATTCACAAGTTAAATTGAATAATGCATACCCTTATCCTGTTGGAAATTCTTTCTACAATGAAATACCTTCTCATTATAACTCAGTATGTCTATGCTGGGAGCATGTACACATATTTAGGATAAAATTCTAAAATAAACAGCAAAAGTCTCAAGACATTCCTTAAAATCTGGGCCGAGCATCGTTCTACATGCATTCATGCTTCCTTTTGTCTGTAAATGGATTGAACACATGAAAACACATTTGCAGTGGGGGACAGGGGAGCTGGAGAGGAAATGGGGGGACAGGCTGCGGAGGGCTGCGGAGCACAGCTCCTCGCCGGGACACACCATCCAGGTGTCACAGAACCATCAGTGATGGATGGCTCACAGGTGAGAGCTCCAGGGCATGCGTGCAGCCTTGTGTCTCTGCAACGCCTTCCCAGGAGACGTGCAAAGCATGCCACCCCCCTCTGGGGTGGCGCTCTGCTTTGACCCACTCTGGGGTCACATTAGTAAGACCCCCGCTTGAGAATTTGCTTAATAATCTCACCCGCAAGTCTCCCAGGCAGCCCTGGTCACTTTAAAATGAGAATTTCATCCACAACGGCCTCTCTTTTCCCAAAAAATTGTATAAATAGAGTTATAGCACGATCACCTCCTTTCATCAGCAATTCTGAAGGTACAATCCTATGTTAGTGGGCCTTTTTTGGAAGATATATTGGACTTTAATAAAATTTGATCAATGCATTTAAGTCAAATTGAATTATATGTAAGTGGATAGGGTTGACATATGTTTCAATATCTGCGAGTGATACATTATTCTCCAGTGAGCATAAAATTTAATGAAATATAAATACCCATTAATCCTCATGTTTCAACCAATCAGTCACTGTTGCTCCTGCCTGCTGTGAGCAGAAGCGGGCCCAGAAAGTCATCTGTTTCATCTAAGCAGGCGCTCCAACCTGGAAAGACATCAGAAGGCGAGAGAAGAGAGGCTGTGAGCATGGTGAGCGGGGAAGCCTGCCAGCACCTTCGCGGGGATGCACCCACACGGGCACCTCGGCAGGCGGCACTCCCCTCAGCCCAAGTCTGCGGAGGTATTTGCTGCCTTTGAAATTGTCAGGGGAGAGAACAGAGTAGAACGACAACTTCTTTTTTTCCCCCAAACTCTTTCCTTCTTGTTTCGTAGTGGATTTGCTGTTAGACATCGTGCAGAGTGCCAGGTGTGATGCTCCTGCCTCAGAGAACGACGCAAAGGAAGCAGGCCGCAGGGAGGAACCTGGATCGTTCCGTTGCGCTGATTGCGGGGTTGTGGGGGTGGGGGGCAGTCAGCAACATGTTTCCTTTAAAACACATGCACAGAAATACCAAACTATAGTAACAGAAGTGGTGCAGCAGTCAGCTGAATTTACCACCAAATACCGCCGATAACCTCAATGAACATGGCTTCTTTCTGTGCTTCTAAGAAGCACTCTTGACCACCTTCTGTAATGCCAAGGGATGCAGCAGCCAGAAATTCAGCCCAAACCTCTCTGGGGGTGTCCCATCCCCTGTCTGAGCCTGGGTTACCACCCATAGGCCACCACACACCCTAAGGCTACAGGAGTTGACGTCGTACTTTGATAAGTTCAAACCATTTGCTAGGATGCCTGTCCTCAGTTAGTGGAGAGAAAACACATCCCAGGGCAGAGGAGCAGAGGGCTTGGAGGTCCCACCTCCATCAGCACCATCACCTCCATTACCACCAGCCTCTGTCATCTCCAGCCTCTCTGTAGGTGACTGGCAATAAGCTTGCAGTCACATAGGTGTTAGTGCTTCAGAGACAGGAATTGGCGGGCAATAAATCATTTGTTGATCAAGAGTTTCAGCTAGGACCAGGGTTACACCATTCACAATGAGACCCTCTAGCCAGTCACTTTGTTGATTTGACTCAAATAAAAACTTGCTCACTGAGCAATGCTGTCTCGTTGGGAGGACACAGGGACAGAGCAAGGTGCAAGCCTGGCTTTAAGAGAATGTGCTGCTGGTTAGGGAGACAAGGGGAAGCTCAGACACCTGTTTGTTAAGGGGACCTGTCAGAATCCTGAGGCATGGTTGGAGCAGACAGGAAGAATTTCAGGCAGGGAGAATCAAGTGGACAGGAGGACAAAGGGTGTCAGAAGTGGACAGCTCATGCTAATGGGGGAGGTGGTGTGTGCCCCCAGAGAGGAGCAGGAGGCCCTGTTGGCAGAGGGGACAGCCAGAGCAGAGGTGTGGAGTGGAGAAGAACCAGTCTGCAGGCACAGTGGAGAGCGGTGGGAAAAAGAGAGGAGCATGGAATTCTCTGAGCCCTGTTTTCATGAAGACCTGGAAAACACTGGGATTGAAGGTGATCCCCATTCCAGGCTGATGTTGTCCCACACCATAGAAATGTGCATAACATTTTTTCAAAGAACACCTAACACTCACTGTGGCAAATGGAATAGGGAAAGAAGCAAGTAGCCATTGTAGAAGGAAGACCAGTGTCCTTGAGGCTGCCGAAAACGCTAAGCTTTCCAGTGGGCAGTGTTTCCATGTCTGGGGGCTGGGACTCAGTGAGGGGGCTGCCCAAAATTCCCGCAATTGGGAATCAGATCCAAGGAATGCAAACCCTTCTCTGTCCTCCTGCTCAGTGCTATGTAGATGTATTTGCTGGAGATTTTCCTTTTTACAGGCAAGAAAGAAACACTCACAGGAAAGATTTGTGAACTAGTGAGGGAGGCTGAAACCCCCGAAGTGAAGATGGAGTTCTTGTTAATTAGATGAACTTTATGTTGCTGCTAATGTATTTATTGACACTTTAATTTTTCCATATACTTAACTCTTGGTTAATTTATTTACATAACATTACACTGAAGATGCTCTTCTTGTTTTATTTCGCAGATACAATTAGCTAAGTTTAAATGGCCCGCGGTAGAGGAGGCTCACATATCTGCCTGCCATCCACAGGAAAGCAAGCAACCTAAATGCTGACTACCCACACGCATCAGGATGCCACATTTATTTAGTAACAATTTTTGTGTACATCTTGCAATCCAAATTATATGTAGTCACAAATGTTAGTTTACTTTTAAAAAAGCTGTTCCATGGTTGGGAAGACAGGTGGGGACTGCTGATTCCAGGAACCACAGAGGAGGCATCTACATCTACAGACCCTGGACTTCTCCAAAACCCAGCTGGCCTAGGGTTCTGATCAAGATTTTGGGGCACAGCTGAGTCTGAAGCTCCTGGCATTTAAGCCATGATTGTTTTTATTTCACTGTGGATTTTAAGGCTGCAATGGAGCCGAGTGTGACCTCAGGCACACAGAGCAGAACTCCAGTTGCTGGAGGTAATTTGTGCACCTGTTCTTTGACTGCCAGATGAGAGTGCCTAGCCCACACCTGCTGGTTTTTCAGCAGAACACACCCTGACTCAGCCCTGCACGTGGCTCAGTGTGTGGGTGGCTGTTCCTGGGACCTCAGTCTGGATCATCATCGTGCTTAGGTGGCACCAGCACACCTTTCTGTGCATGACACACATTTGAGGAAAAATTTGTTAAGTAATTGGAGGCCCTCTGTGCTGGCTGTGACAGAAAGACCTTAAGTGGAGGCTGTGCACATCAAGAAGGTTGTGCACATCAAGGAGCAAAAGTGCAGTGCTCAGGGGTCAGCCCTGACTGTGCAGACAGCTGAGGCAGCACCACACTGCTCTCCTCCCTGGGTGCTTGCTCTAGGTGCTGTTCTCCAGGGCATCCTCAGTGCAGGGCAGTTAGCACCTGGCATCCTCCTTAGGGCAGGGCTCAGGCCAGTTGCTCTTGTCTTCACAGCACAGGATAGCTATCAAGAATGAGTTATGCAGAAATAAGACAAGGCCCTCACTTTCTTCAATTGTTTGCATAACTGAGGGATGGGCAAAGATCTCTTGTCCAAGCTTGTTGTGTTGTTTCTTAGTTATAGTCTCTCAACTCCAAACTCACCCTCCTGTATGAACTCGGCCGGGCTGTGCTGGGGTCTGGTTGTGCAGGTGGCATCTCTCCTCTGCCAGTCGAATGCTGGTGAGCACCTCCACCAGGGTCGCCATTGGAGAGCACAGGGCTGGACGACAAAGGACCTCTTCCTGTTGTGAGCTCTTGTCCTGATGGCATCACCCCGATGAGGGCTTTGTTTGGGCCCAGTGTCCCGCTCCTGGTGCTGGGTTCTGGCTCCATGGGGATGTCCTCCAAGCTCTTGGCTTTGATGCCCCACCTCTGCTCTTCTTCACCCGCACCCCCCTGAGCAAGGCTGGGACTTCAACCTGTGGCGACTAAGTTTTTGTCACCTCAGGATCCCATAAATTGTTTTCAATTCTCCAACATCTGTTTAACCAATTTTCTATATAAAATTCTTTCTGCTGAAATAGTGAGTGTCATTTCTGAATTCCAGACTGGAATGTCACTTACAGGTACAGAACATGAAAAGAAGCTGGAATATGAGAAAAAAAATTATACCGAGAAACCAAATGTTCCCAAGTGTTTATATCCACAGGTGTATCTGTGTAGGGTCCCCAGTGTCCTGCTATGTGTGAAGCAATGTGTTAACTGCACAGGGAGGGGCGCACCCCAATAGGCACAAGCAGCACTGGCTGGGATGCTATGCTGGGGAGGGATGCCATGCCTTCTCTGAGCTCAGCACATGCTATGCTGGGGAGGGATGCCATGCCTTCTCTGGAGCTCAGCACAGAACGATTAATTCAAGGCTGTTGATTTCACAGGGGAGGTAGAAGCTGCAGCGGACATTGAAGAATGAGGAGTTTGGCCAGCCAAGTGGGGGACAGGACGCTCTGCAGCGAAGACACAGCATGAAGTAAAAAAATTCCACTCCTAGAAGGAGCTCTGCAGACCTCACCCAGAGCCTTCCAGTTCACTCAGTAGCATAGTCCCAGCACGAGGAGAAGTGGAAATCTGGAAAAAATGTAGAGGACCTTAAATAATTCTAGAGATGTTCATATATTAAAGGAGTATGCCCAGAACCATAGAAACCATACAATGCACATGCAAACCTTATTTTGAAAAAGACCATCTCCCTAAATGTCTCACTTGAATTTGAGGCAGTGCTGGGTAAGACATGATTGCACAGTGGGACTGAATCCTCCAGAGATAATTAAATTGTACTGAGGAGAGTGTGAAGGGGGTGAAGTACGTGACAATTTCAGGAATATATGCAGTAAGATGATTTTAACTCTCACAAACAAGTGTTGGTGCTTAAAGGAGACACAGTGGGTTCTGAGAACACACCCCGCACCATGTGCCCCACCCTCTGGGAGGAGAGCTTCCAGGATCACTCCAGTGCCCCCTGCCTGCCTGGCCTTCTGTGTTTGGGTCTCAGAGAGTCATCTGTGCTCCAGGGAAGACCTGCCTCCTGCACTCCGTACCCTGTGCACCGGCCAGCCCATGCTCTGTGCGGCCAGTATCCCTGGACATGGCACAGACAAGCACAGCCGCTGCAGAGGCACCAGGCGGCCGCCGAGAGCAGGACTGTACCTGGAATTGCAGTGTTCTCACAAATAGCAGCTCTGTGGCCTGTGCCAGGATGCAAGACAAAGTGCCCTTCCCCTTCTCCCATTCAACTTCGGGTCTCTTCCTTTCACAGAATGCCTCCCTCCCTCCATCCCTGACTTAAAGACTCGTCTTTCATTACAGGGGCTGGCATCAGCCCTCCTGGCTGGGCGACCACTGTGCAGCCTTTGTGAGTCTGCCGATGATCCAGGTCTTTATGTTCTATCAAATGCCATTTCCACTTCCCTGAATTCTTCCCACAAAGCTGCCTGTGGTGCAGCCAGTGGAAGTCTCATCTGGGACCATCTTTCAATTAACCTCACAGAGGATCGCAGGCCCGGCTTTTGGCGTGCCAGAAGACTGCTTCTGAGGAAGAAACCCTCAAGGTCACAGAGCTCTTCAGACTTAATAAGCCCTCCATGATCCCACAGTCCCATAGAATGGAAAGAATACGGAAAGGGCTCTGAGCAAAGAGCCAGCCCTGAGCGGAATCACAGCGCTGTGCTTCGGTTTAAGGAGAGAGCCTTCGCCTAGCCCAGGGGGTCACGAAGTTTGGGCAGCTAGAAACAACCCTCCACCTGGGGACAGAGGAGCACTAACAGGACAGGGGTGGTCACAGACTGACCACCGACACCCTGGAGGCTCATTTTCTGAGGCAAGGATGCTGGCAATCCTGGATGTGGCCAGAGATGCCTATTGGGAAGACAACCACACAAATGCACACTGTGTGGAGGGTAGTCCATCTTTTCTTTGGTGCATTGCTGGACTGAAGACCCCAGTGGGGCAGAGCACTTTGAAGTCGAGGGTCTGGGGAGCAGACAGAGATATAAGAGCTGGTGACTACTGAGTGTAGTGCTTGAAATGAAGACCACAGAGGGTCTGCTCTGACACCCTCAGGGTGAGGCCAGGGGCAGGGGATGAGAAGGCTCACAGGGGAAGCTGCTGAAGTCACCATGACTCCTGCAGGACCGGCATGAAGGGAGGGGTAGTGGTCCTGGAGGTCAACCCTTGAAGGGGTTGGGAAGCTCTGAGAGGTGGCCTCTCCCACTGAGCAGGGGAGCCTGACCTCAGTGGAATTCATGTTTTTAGGGAAGAGGCCCAGAGAATGAGCTGGAAGCAGCAGTGAGGAGCACCCATCCCAGACTCAGTGGGGGATGCAGAGGACAGGGTGAAACGTCACTGCTGGAGGGCACATGGGGGAGCATGATTCTCAGAGGGTTCCACGCAGGGAAAGCGGGGTGGCCACTGAGAGAAGATGCTGGAGACAGGCGCCTGCTGCAGGGTGATGCCCTGCATGCATGAGATGTGGGTGGACAATGGGAATCAACATATAGGATGGAAACCCTCAGAAAAGGAGAAAGAATGAGGGAAGTCATGATTCCTGGGTTGTGTGGCAGCCTCCACCCAGCTGATCAGAACCAGAACCATCCACCAGAAAGGCAGATTCGTGAGGTGCAGACAGTGCCCTGTCAACAATTATCTACCTGGTCAGAAATAACCATCTCCTTTTGTAGAGGCAGGTGGGCTTTGAGAAGGGGAGAATGAGGAAGCATAGACATGACGAGTGGGCATTTTGATGATGGGATTCGATGAGATTTACTCAAAGCTCAATGCTGGCTCTGTTCTTGCCTCAGGTAACAGGTGGGGCATGCCCAAGTGCCCAATGGCCTGGAAGCAAGAGGAATATAGTGAGCCAGACAGGAGGGGGCAAAGCGCAGGTAATGAGCAGCAGGAGTGACCTCAAGACCTGGTAGGACCAAGCCACCATCAGGAAGTGGCCCTGATGTCCAAACAGCCAGAGGCCTAAACACAGACAAAAACGGGACCCAAAGTGAACTAAGCACAGAAGATCTGGGACATATTTTGATTGTACTAAACCTCAGGCTTCTTGGCATCTGGGTGTTTGAAAAGCTCAGAAGAAAAAGGAGGTCAGCAGTGAATTTCTAATTAGCTACCTACTTTCCATTAAATATCCATAGAGTTCCGTCTGGGTTTGACTTTATCAAAATAAACTGAATTATAAGAAAAAACTGGTCTTCATTTCCAGATTTGCACTGACTTACATAGACAGTGATTAATACACTGTCATCTTTTGTCTCTTGGGCAAAGATTGCACATTTTTCATCTGTCGTTTTTATTCTCTCTGATTAAAAACCCACGTTTTTCTACAAATCACAGTTAGTGTGTATTGTTAGAAAATAATTATTGTTGATTTTGTAGAATTTTTCATTTCCTTACACTTTTATTCCATTTACTAATTTATTACTCAGTGGTCATTTATTAAACCTGTTGAATTTTCTGTCCTATCAGGAGAAAAACACAGAGCTATACAGTTTCTTTCTGTAAGTTGTAAAATGACAGCAAAACCCTGATGGGCCCCTGTTATGTCTGATCACCTTGACCTAGGTCCTGAGATCAGCGAAGGGCAGGAATTGGTATGGTCCTAGCATACATTTTTCATCAGTAAATGGTATCCCTTCACTTCTCTCCACTGTGTGCTGTGAGGAGGAAGATGACAATGGGTGGTGGGGAAGGTCCAGTCTGAAAGTGAGTGTCCAAGGGCCCCAGAACTTTCAGACTTTGTGTGGTCAGAGCTTGCACTTGTTAGAGCAGAAGGGGGGTTAGTAAAGGCTAATAACAGCCACCAGGATCTCCAGCACAAGCAAGAACTGCATAGTTAAAGGCCACCCTAACCAGCAAGCAAGATTCTGCTGCTGCTGTCACATCACCCTTGAGTTGGATGCCAAAGCTCCATGGGCCATTCCATACGAGCCAGATGTAAGGGCTATCATCTGCCCCACTCAGTTCCCAAAGGCCCTCAGAGTGCCATCACATGGGCTCATCCTGGAGCTGTAGGGGAGTCTGGGGCTCTTTCTCTATTAAAAACTGGTGAAACAGAACTCATGATGTGGGAAGCTGTCCCCATGTCAAAAGAGCCTTCAAAGGATTTGGGAAGCCACCAGGAAGAAGTACCCACAGTGAACCTCATGGTTTCATGGGCTGAGTTATTTGAACTGACCATTGCTATTCAGAATATAACACTTGAAAAAAAAAAAGACACAACCTTTTGAAAGTTCTTAAGACACATGGTGCATTATTTGAGAAAGCAATGCATACATTGGGTCTTTATAAAAGCAATAGCCACAGGAATGGGCACTAGATATCTGTAGGAAAGCATCACCATATTTGGAGTCTGCACAGATAAAATTCTGAAGTTTTCTTAGAAATAATCAATGATTTAACAGTCATGCAAAAACTAGAGAGCAGAGCAGGGTAGGGGTATTTTCCTAGGATGCAATTATCTTTACCAGACACAGAAATAACTTATCACCCTTGAAAACCTGGTATGTAAAAATATAATTAAGTTTCTCAGCACTTGAAAAACATTCAACCCCAACTCATCACCCCATGCTTTTCAAATTTATCCTTTTTTACCTTCTTCAGTATCTTAGAAGAGATTTTATAAACTCCAAAGCTAGCTTGAGATACACAAATTGGGCACGGGATATCAACAGGGATCCATGAATGCCTACATGTTGCTCCCAGCTCCTGCAAGTTGACGCTGTGGATCAAGGAGGGATCTGAGACAGCTTTCCGTGCATTACAGCAGGCACTGGTCTGCACTGTGGCCCTGGTTTCCATGCCCCCTGTCCACGTGTCAACTCGCTGAGGAGAGAAAGGGTCCTTGCAAGGCTCATCTATGGTGACAAGGAGAAGTCCTGACAGCTCTGGTGCTGGTGGACATGCTGCCCATGACCTCAAATCACAAGAGGAGATCTATGTAATCACCTTTCAGAAGACCAATCCCAAACCCAGGGCCATCTGAATTTCATTTCTCACTGGTTACTGTTCAAAAATGCTCACTGAATTTTAAAGTTTCCTCATCATTAGATGAAACATCCAGAGAGAGAGAGAGGGCAATAATAACCATGGGAATGGGGCAAAGTGAAATATGCCACCCATACAGCTTGCCTGTTACTCCTCCAACATGCAGCATAACTTAGTTGGGGTGTGAGGCAAGTGTTCATAAGCATCATCATGGAGGTTTTTTGATTTTTTAAACTTTTACTCTACCATGAGGAGTTTGTGTTTAATCATGGATTCTTTTTAAACCAGAAGAGTCTTTTAACTGTCCATTTTTTATTAAGCTCCTTAATTCAGAATCTTCCTTGCTTCAGGAAGAAATTGGTATTTCACCCCGAAGGCTGAAAGAAGAGTCAAGAACCCCAGCTCTGGTGGAGGGAGGAGAAATGTGCGTGGGATCTCTAAGTATACAAGAGTAGCTAAATGAGTGTTTCTGAATTTGCTTCCAAATGAAACATAAGATTATTATTTTGCACAATATTTCAGGGTAGTCCCATTACCCCCTCTTGCTATTATGAATAAACTGGAATTAATTAGATGACTAAAAAGGAGTCACATTTAGAAGGACTTGATCCGAGCGTTTTCATGAAACGCTTAGCTTGGACAGCCCTTGCTGACCCAGCTGATGATTTGCATTATAATAGTTACACTGTAAGTACACATTTTTCTCTGTCACTATGATGTAGAGGACTTAATACCACAATGAGCGTGACATATCCCAGACTGCAAAAGAAGACTTTGAAAATTAAGTTGTTTCTGAAGGACTTACAAATTCCTTATAATTCAGTTGTTTGAATATTGCCAATATAAAACCAGAAGCTAATTTGGCAAATTTTACTTTGTAGCCTCCTTTTTTCTTCATCATTTTCATCTTAAAGTAAGTCATGGCTGTTGTTGGAGAGAAGCAGGAATATTGCTTGCTGCTAACCCCTTTTCCCATATTCACAACGACCAAGCTAAGCACAGCTGGAACCCCACAAAACTCTTTCTACCTGGCCGTGAAGAGGGTGAGCAGCAGGTCTCCACACCTGAGCATTCGTACACCTGCATCTATGAAATGCCTCCTCCTGCTCCTCCTCCTCTCTGATTGGCCCAGAGTGACGTCACGGAAGCCAATATTCCAGCATTCCAGGCAGCTCAGATGCCATACAGTGTCAGCTAGTGACATGCATCTCATTAGTCTTCCAGAATCTATCTGGAACCAAGGTGGAGGTAAGAATAAACTAAAAGAATACACACAATATGAGCTGCTATGAACCCCTTTGATCTGTAAAGCCCCCTGGAGGATTGTATACAGCCTCCATAGATTCTTATCAAAGTGCAGTCACACTAATGTGAAGGGGGTCTTTTCACCCATAATTATTTCATGGCCAGTAGAAATCAGAAGTCCAGTGACCTCCTGAAATCAGAAGTGGCAGCTACCTCCTTCAGGGGTATTTAGCCAGGATATTTCCACCTTAATTCTAGAAGCTTGGCCACATTGGTTTTATTAATATAAGTTGGGAAGAGTTAGGGCACCAGAAATTTGATGGAGAGAATATTTGATTTTCTATTAGAAATTTATGCAGAAGTCATTATTACTCTAGCATCATCATTCAAAGTGAGTTTAGTTTCTTCCATATATAGTTTGAATTAACTTATCAACTACCTGTAACATACCAGACACTACCATGTAATTAGGATACAAAAATTAGTATGATAGCAAGCCTAGGAAATTGTCGTTTGACAAAAAAATGTTATCTTCTGGGTCTAGCATCATGTATCACTAACCTTACATGAGGCACAGCCATTTGGCATCATAGGTTACCTCTTTCAATCCTCACAAAAGCCTACACAGCAGTGTAACAGTCAAGATGGGCTTGGTTTTGCTGCAATAATAAACAAGCACCAGTCATCAGATATTTACACAGCCAACATTTACTTCCTGTTGATTCAATGTCTTTTGTGGGTTTACAGGGGTCCCCAGGACAGCTCCCTCCATGAGTTGAGCCAGCAGTCCAGGATGCTTAGTCTTTGGCCACATATCCTTCCACAAAGTGAAGGGCAGGAGAAGAAATTTGGGAAATAGAACATGGCAATTCAATGCTTTTCCCTAGAAGTGACCCAAGTCACTTTTGCCACATTTTATTGGCTAAAAAATCCACATGATTATGACTCTGTTCTAAGGGTGTGGGGAAATGCTGTCCCCCTTCTCCACACCCACAGGGGAAGAGAACCAGTCCTAGTGTTCAGGTACACTCATGCAGACCCCAGGGTGAACTCCTCATGATGCCATTTTATTGATGAGTTAAATGTGTTAAGGGCAGGTTACATGTTCAGCAAGCAACAGTGCTGAGCTTGACCCAGGCAACCCCTTTGTGGGACCCACCATTTAACCACTGTGCTCCATTGTGGTGTTCCATTGCCTTGAGAACCCAAATGGTGGAGTAAAATAGCATGGATCACCCTGGGGAATGGTGCTAGGGGACTTCTCAGACTCCAGCCAGCTCTGGGAGCTGAAAGAGGGTGCCCTCTGAGGCAGCAGTGGCCAGGGTCCCTCAGATCCAGGTAGAGTACTGAGGAGGTATAAGAGAGCTGTGCCTGCACTGGACATCAGGGATGAGGGTATAGGATGGAGATGGAATGCCGGTTTTCAGATCCAACTGAGCCCTCAGCCACAACTAGTGCATCTGCAGGAGTTCCTGATGTGGCCACTGACCTCAGATTTACTCTTGAAGCAGCCTTGGTGAACTGAACAAGTGACATTTCCCCTTTCTTGCTTACAGCCCTTTACTCCACATGGTTTCCCATAACGTGCTGGGGAGGGGACTTCCTTTTTCTGGGCATGTTGATCACTATCTCTGAGAGGTCAGACAATGGGTATTATTTTTATGATGTTGGAATATTTGACCTGATTAACATAATTTGATTAGTTTCAATTATTACATGTGTCCAATTTTTCTTTTGTCTCATGGTTAAAATTAATAATGTTTGAAATTGCAACTTAAAATCTGTTAGTCATTTTTCTCCAATCTGAGTAATTGTGAAACCCCTTCCAAGTTCCTGCAGACTCCACATGCTCACTTAATTTGCCTTTTATTATAATACTAGAGGCCCGTTGTAAGAAGATTCCTGCAATAGGGCTTCCTTCGTCGGTCTGCTTCCCTCCCTTCTCCGCTGCCCCACTTGCTTGCTTCTCCACAGCTTCGGTCCCTTCTGCAGCACTTGGCTTCCTTCTACACTGTCTTCAGTCTTCACTCTGTGTCTGGATATGCAAATTAACCGCCATCTTGTTTGGGTTAATTTGCATACTCACTCCTGATTGGCTGGTGGGCGTGGCTGGTGGGCATAATGGAGATATGGTCAATTTGCATGTTTCTCTTTTATTAGATAGGATTTCTTAAATATATATAAGTTGTAATGTGGGTATTAGTGCCTTATTTTAAAGTCAGCCATATAATTATAAAGGTAAACAGATTTTAGATTAAATACAAAATTTCAAATCTCACATAATCCCAAATGTGACATAATTTAATGTGACAGATGAGGTTTTGTTGAAACACAATTGGAGGGGACAGAGGTCAGCCACCTTGTGGTCCTGTATTACTCGTCTGCAGAGCCTGTGATTGCATGGTGGAGAGTAATTCAACTAACATCCAAATACCCCGGGAGTAATAATATGTGGACTCATTTCCATCAATCACTGTCTCTGCTCCTCATTCCCAGAATATTCAGGGTTCTCTGCTTCCACAAATGTTGGATCCTGATTTCACTGTAAGAGAAATATTTTTAAATTCTTGGTTTAAAATCATGCACAGACCAATGTGCTATAAACACTGCCGTGGTCTGCACATTTAGACGTGGCCATTAGACCAGGAACACTGTGACTATGTGTTGGCCTGCGTGTGTTTAGCAGTGTGAAATCACATGCAATTCAGTGTCAGCTAATAGTTGAGCAAAATCGAATTTCATCTAGTTCAGCATGCATTGTTTTGTTTTTTTTTTTTTGGAAGCTTCAGTAATTCTTTTCCAAACTTTTTAATAAGCTGAATAACCCAATTGAACAACTCAAGGTCAGAATGCTTACACTCAGGCATCAGGGAAGACATGAAAATTATAGAAATAAACACACATTTGGTGGTTTTGAAACTATGAGTAGACACCTGACCCAAAACAACACTATGGTACCTGAGATATCAAAATATGTTGGACACTATTTAAGCTTCACTTGATAAATAATTTATGTGGAATAAGGAAGACTTAAACTGACCCTGGAAACATCTTTGGGGTCCATGGACTCCCTCAAATCACACACTTAGGAACCACAGGAAGTGGGTCGGTGCTCTCAGACATTCACAATGACTTCACTTGAAATTGCAGTATCTTCCCCATTCAAGCTTCCATATTGGTTCAACTGAGGCACAGCTTGACTTTGCAAGTCAAGCAATTAGGATAGTTGTAGCTACTTACTTTTGTGAGTCAGAAGGCTTCTGATATGGGACAAGCTGAAGAAATTACCACAAACATGAGTACAATTAATAACCCTAATTAAAAACTTGTATTAAGAAAACATTGCAATTTTCTGATTGATTGACTTTTGCTAAATGTTAGTATAAACTTGAACTAGCCAATTAATTTATATGGCTCAAATACCACTTTTATCTCTCTTTTTATATCCTGAGGCTTTAATACAAAATTAATTTTAAGAAAGAGCTATGACACAGACAATAGAACAGTGGTTATCAGAGGGGAAAAGGGTAGGGGGAAAACTAAGAGGGTAAAAGGGTCAACTATATGGTGGTGGAGGAGACTAGGCTTTGGGTGGTGAACACAATAGTATATACTATGATGTATTATAGAATTGTACACTATAAACCTATATAATGTTATTAACCACTGTCACCCCAATAAATTTAATTTTTAAAAAGTAAGTTCTATGCTGAAAAAAGTTTTTAATATGTTGAAATAACTTTCCCTTGAAAAACAGAGACAGAAATAAGTATGAAAAATAAAATTTTAAAATGAGTCATTTTGATTAGAGCAAAGGAAAGTAGATATGGAGGTCATAAAGAGAGAGCATTTAGGCATGAGGCACCAGAGACTTCTCTGGGGCAATGTGCCGGTCCTGGACCCCTGGGTGGGGGAGGAAAGGGAGCAGCATCATTTAAATCACACTCTGCCCATAGTCCTGAGCATATTGAAACTCTAATGGAGATCATCTATAAGGCCACCATGTAGAAACCTAGGTTGATTTGGAAGTTTTTGCATTATTCTATTGATTTCGTCAACTCAAAGTGATGGAATTTACATTGGCCCTATGCCTTCCTGGTGCTCACAATGCATTGGTGAGAGTGCCCTACATACACGATACATCATGACTAAAGTGACTTCATTTTAGGAATTCAGTGATGAGAAACATTAGGAAAACTATGAAAACAAGTCCTCCTATTAACAACTCAATAGGCAAAAACAAATAATTAACAGTAGATAAGCAATAAATCTCAACTCATAACCAGAGACAATGTTTTGGATAATCAATATATATTGAGAATAACCCTTTGCAGATTCAAAGTATTTATATAACTACTGAGCCAATTAAAACATCTTTTTATAGTATAATGATTGCTTTCTGTAGGTCAGAGAAATACAACTTAATTTGACAAATAGACGTGCATTGCATCTTCTTATCACTCTCTGGGTTCTTTTTCAGTCATTACTTTTGAAGAAACAGTTTGAGGGATGCTTCGGTATGTTCAAATGAACCATCAGGAACAGCTGCACTGACGCATCTGGGTGTCCTCACATGCACTGACACCCAGTGCCCTCAACAGGTCTGAGTTCACTTATCTGCTAAAGAGCAGCTATAGGTGGCTAACTCTGGGAAAGAAGGATGGTCAGTGCAAGAATTCTTAGAGACTGATGTACATTTGTATTTCTTGCCATCTGTGCTTTTCATTTCTATTCTCAGTGGAACTGTTAGTAGATGACAAAGTTTGCATTTCAGATACCGTGCAATTAACTAAAAACTGTGGTTTAATTATTATTTCATCATGTATTTTTTAGGACTGGGAAGCACTTAGAAAATATGTAGTTTAAAAAAAACACCTTTTAATTCACAGTTGGAAATGGGAACTAGGAAACTAGCTGGTGGAAGCACTGAGCCTCGAATCAAGACCTCTAGCACCTAAGTCATGATTTTCCCTGGCGCCTCCCTACATAAAAATTTTTTAAAGTTAACAAACTGCTAACCTTCACAATGGAAATTTAATTTTAATGTGTGTTCAATAAATTGTGCTTTTCTGGTGGAAACATTTGCCACTGGGGTCTTTGGTTAGACATGTACATGAATGGTTAGATATGTGCACGTACACACTCACACACTCCCGCACCGCCTGGTGAAATCTGCATTTGTCTGAGAGTGTGGCGGGGCCTCTAAATCGTCCATGTTACAAAATTCTTGGACCCTGACAGTGGCTGCAAACCAAAATTACTACCTTGCAGGTGTCCACATTTGGTTAAGTCTCCAAATTAACTGCTTCAAGTACAAACTTAGATTTAATAGGACAGCTAGTGTATGCTAATTAAGGACAAAATGATTCTTTAAAAGGCATTTGCCAAGGTTTAATAGAAGCAGATGCAGACCAGTTATACGCTATGCTTGCTAAAGTTCTGTAACTGAGTTTCTATTAGTCAATTGGGGTTTAAGCATCAGGAAAGACCCATCTTGGAAAATCTGAATCACTTTTCATGGCGAAATTTCCGGCTACTGAATGTGAACATTCGGGGTTTAATTGTTTCCTGGCACATTGCCGGGCATTCTGAGGTTCCTCTGCCATAATTCACCATTTCCTTTTACTTCTTTTTTTCCTGATATAATCGTATTCTTTCTTCTTGTTTTAATTTATACTATTCAGAAATTTTTGTACTTTATATTTATATAGATAGATAGATGCATATATGTATATATGCTTATATATATATTAATTTTCAGTATAAAATTGAAATTAAAATAGTATTTCAGTACTTCAATTTTGGAGGGAAAAGTTATTTGTATAAATTGTACAAAAGTACATGTCAAATGAAAATTGAGGTATTATTTAAAATACATTCACATGATTAAACTTTTTGATCCAGTAAAACATTATTGAGTATATAAATCAAAATACAGTTGTGGTTTGCTCAGGCCTCTATAACAAAACCCACAAACCAAGCAACTGACAACAGACTTTTATTGCTCACAATCTGAAGGCCGGATGTCCACAATAAGGACCAGCATGGTGGGTCCAAGTGAAGGCTCTCTTCCTGGTGTGTAGATGGCCACTTTCTCACCAGGGCCTCATGTGGCCTCCCCTCAGAGCCTTCACATGGAAACAGAGATCTCTAGCATCCCTTTCTCTTATAAGAACACTTGTCCTTGAGTGGTTTTGTGAATGGGCAATTTAACACGAGTGTCCACTTCACAAGCTTCTTGGTCCCCATCTCAAAGATCAGGCTGAGACCTCCCAAATGACAACCTCTTCTGTCCTAATAACAACAACCTTAGTGACTGACTAACTGTCCCCAAACTAGTCCAGCCAATAACCAGTTCACAAGTGATTAGATAGAGAAGGAATTGTTATCAGATGAGAGACAAGCTGGGGATAGATTTCAACTGTTATGTAGTCATCATACAGATGTACTCAAATTATTCAACAATGAAGTTAACTTTTTTGTTTTTAGTTGAAAAAAAGCCAGTTAGTTTCATGAAGCACTTTTGCTATTTTTTTCAACTTGAGTGAAGATTTTAAATATTAATGTATGTAAATTTAGCGTTTCAAATGATAATAAAGGGGTTTGTTGACTCTCTTGTCTTTAAACCTTGTGTAATTTAATCCAATAATTTAAAAATCAAATTGCATCCTATTTTAAGTCATGAAGGAAGCTTCCACTGTGTTCTCATAATTCTACTGCACCAATTCATGCAGGGACCCTTTGCTTTCTTTAAAAAATATATATTTTCATTGATTTCAGAGAGGAAGGGAGAAGGAGAGAGAGAGATAGAAACATCAATGATGAGAAAGAATCATCGATCGGCTGCCTTCTGTATGCCCCACACTGGGGATTGAGCCCGCAACCTGGGCATGTGCACCAACCAAGAATTGAACCTTGACCTCTTGGTTCAGATGTCGATGCTCAACTACTGAGCCATGACGGCTGTGCAGATGCTTTGCTTTCTTTATGTCATTCTCTCAGGAGTCCTTCGAGGCCCCAGGCCCTCAGGTCCTGAGGGCACAGTAGCTAAAACTCTTTCACACACACACACACACACACACACACACACACACACACACAATGCAGTCCTTCCAGGCCACATTGAGTGTGCCTTGGAGTCTATGACCCCAACTACTATCTGAAGCCTCAATTAATACCTCATTCTTGACTTCTGCTTAATGATCTCAGACTTTATCTTCACCTAATGATGAATAAATTTTAAAAAGAGGAAATTAAATTTCATTAAGGAACAACCTTCATAGCTAAAACAAATATGTGATCTTTCTCCTTGTGGTGTCTTAATACTTAAGATGTTGGTAAATGCTTTTCTGAGCATAATTCAATGAGACATGTAGAACTGTAGATGATTTAAGAAGATAAATTCACAACGGGGAAAACAAAAACACGTATTTCATTTGGTGGCAGGGGAGGGAATGGACAATTTTCATGGTCCTTCAAACACTGTCATCAGCCTACTCACCACCCACCAATGGACAAGACGGGTTCTCATTAGGAACACGTCTCACTAGAATGGGACCCACCAAATAGCTTAAAATAAGTCTTCCCAATAATTGCTGAAGTTAAAGCTGATTAGTAGAAATGTTCTTGTGTTGTTGTTTTTTCCTTGTTAGTAATGCATCCTGAAAATTTACAGCTCACACCCGCCTTTGTTGGTAACACCAGTCATTTAATTGTGTTTTCTTTTTCTGCTTTGGAAGCAGGGACTCAGAGAGGTGGCGGAGCAGCTCTGCTGCTGCTCTGTGGAAGGAACTGGGGCACACAGCTGGGTCCTAGCATTAATCCCTCAATAATTAATAATGCAGCCATGAAACTTTAATTACAAGCTGATCAGTAATGGTTTGACTGCCATGTCACTTGATTGTTCACAGACCAAGTTGCCTGGAAATGTTTTGGTTGGTCCATCTGAATGCAACGCAATGGAAGTAAAGGAATGCAAACGAAAAAAGAGTTGAAGTAAACGCTAGGGCGCTCACAGTCACTGAGAACTATACAAAGCATTACTTGGAAAGGGAAGAATTCATTAAAACATACCTTGAATGAGTCTCAACTGATTGCCCTCTTCCAAGCTCCCCTTAAATATAAGCATCATGGAATCTTGGTGTATTCACACATTCTGTTTGGGTAGTTTTGATAGAGAAGAAAAAAAATTAGCCACATCCTGAATTAGATGTGAGACAGAACTAGGGCCAATGAGTGGATGTTGTGGGGAAGCAAATCTGGTCTTATTATAGAAGGACTTCTCTGCCAAGGACACCATAATATAGGTGCCTCATGGGACAGGGAATACTCAGGAAACTGGAAAAATAAATGTCGAGGGTGTGAAGTCTTACCATTTCTATGGTCTGGCTGGTTGGAGTTTTCCCAGCTCCTCTGTGGGTCCTTTGGTGAGCTTCCAGCCACTGAGCCACCATGTGCTTTTCTGAAACTGCCCATTTCTGGATTCCAAGATGTGACACGGCATTTCAGGAATAACTTTCATTAGGTTCAACCTCTGGATGTCAACTTTATCCCTTTGCCCACATGAGGGTAATGGCAAGAAAAGGCTAAGGAAGGAAAAACAGAAGCACTCTGGGTAGCGCTGACCTATGCACCGAAGCTGGCTCCACTCAGGTTGACCACACTGTTAGGGAATGTGGACATGTTTTAATTTCTTTCAAAATCAAAGTAAAAAATGAATTTTGGGGTCAGAGAAAATATTTTAATATGTCATATTGATCTCATTGTCTTTATAGTAATGCAACTGTAAAATATGATTCTCACTTATTTACTTTTTAGGGAGTAAGAGACTCATGAAGGTAAAAGTGCCTGGAGCTCTGGAAGTTCCTGTGCAACCGTGCTGGGGATTTAGGAACACTGCAGCAGGTCCCGCTAGGGCTACAGATGTCCACCAGTAGATCCCAACACATTTAACTAGTAATGACTACCATGAGATCTCAAAAACAAACATGTCAGGGGTTAAAGATGTCTTTGTTGGAAGGTTTTTATTTATGTATTTAATTTCACAGTAAATTCAGGACTGTTACAATGTCTAATTCTTCTTATGTGAGTTTTAGAGAATGTTGTTTTACTAGTAACTTAACCACTTCATTTAAATTTCAACTCCTTTGCCTTATATCATTTACAATTTCCTTTTTTCTCTTCACTGTCTGTGGGGTCTGTGGTAATGTCACATTTGTCATCCCTGATATATTGGTTTTGTGCCTTCTCTCCACCTATTCCAGGAATCTCTATGAATTTAACAAGTTTTATTCATTTTATTAGTTTATTCAAACCAACTTTTAGTTTTACAATTATCTCTATTATAAATTTATTTTCCATTTCATTACTTTTAGCTCATGTTTTATGTCTGACTTTTTCCCTAATTTCTAAATGCATAAATAGATCTAATGCTATTATTTTTCCAAAGATAAAACTTTAGAGGGGAATCCAAGATGGCGGCGTAGGTAAACACCTAAACTGATGCCTCCCACAACAATTTAAACTGCAACTAAAAGACAAAACGTCTATCACCCAGAACCACGGGAAAGCTGGCTGAGTGGAAGTTCTACAACTAGAAGGAAAGAGAAAAGAGCATTGAGACGTGCACGAGCGCTGAAAAGCTGAGGTACGGAGGCGCGTGATCCGGGCTGGCGGCGGGCGACTGGGTGCTTTGCTTTTTTCAACCTGAACGGAGACAAGCCCCCGATTACTCTGAAATCCAGTCTCTGGGGAGACGCGGGGGACCCAAACTCCTACGGGGAGAAGCTGGACTGTCTGCCAGTGAGAGTGGCTTGCTAGCAGAGCTGCGCGCAGGAATAATTGTTTACGGCACTGGGGCACAGGATTCCAGGACACGGTCGGGACACAGAGCGGGCTTACTAGCAGCCATTGCTGTTTGCCACGCCCTAACCTAGTGACGCCCTGAGACCCCGCCCCACACAACCTACAAACCCACCCAAGCTCCAAGCAGCTCAATTAGCATAAGAAAGCCTGCCCTATCGCAGCTTAACCTAGAAAACTTGCAACCCGGGTCAGACAGCTCCAAAACCTCCAAACCCCAAGCAAAGAGGAGAAAACTGCAGCTCTCACTGTAGCTCCTGCTGAGTGGCCTCAGACAGTAGCTGACCTGCACCCCATTGGAGATCCAGAAGCCAGTGTACCTAGTGGTCAGTGTGAGACACCAGATTTCAACTCCTCACATCCATAAGTGACACATTCAAGAGGCAGACTCAGTGAGCACCAAAGCCCCACTGAAACAAGTCCTGCCCCATAAGCGTGTCTTCAGCGCAGCACTTCTTCCATTATAGACACAGGGAGTGCTCACAGCTAATTGGCCTGGAGGTCAATTCCTCCCAGCATACCAACAGCAATTCAGGCTTAACTACACCAAGACTTTGCACTCAGCCCACAAAGGGGTGTACCAAGAGCATCTACATCAGGTGATTGGGGAGGCTGAGCTACTGCCCCCTATAGGTCACCTACCACACAAAGCCACTCCATCAACACAGGGAAGAAGCCAAAATGAGGAGACAAAGAAACATGTCACGAATGAAAGAAACGGAGGAAAGCAAACTACTGGATGACATAGAGTTCAGAATCACATTTATAAGGTTACTCAAGAATCTTCTAAAAACCGCCGAGAAACTTGATGACACTTCTGAGGAGCTTAGTGAGACCTTCAAGGACCTTAATGAGAATGCCAAAAAAATGGAAAAGGATCAGTCAGAAATGAAGCATACACTGTCTGAAATAAAGAATATACAGAAACTCAACTGTAGATCAACATACCCCAAGAATCAAACCAAAGATCTGAAATATGTGGAAACAAAAAACATCCAACCAGAAAAACAAAAAGAAAAAAGAATCCAAAAATATGAAGATAATGTAAGGAGCCTCTGGGACAACTTTAAGCGAAACAACATCCGAATTTTTGGGGTGCCAGAAGAAGGGAGAGAGCAAAATATTGAAAACCTATTAAAAGAAATAATGACAGAAAACTTTCCCTACCTGGTGAAAGAAATAGACTTACAAGTTCAGGAAGCGCACAGAACCCCATACAAGAGGAACCCAAAGAGGACCACACCAAGACACATCATAATTAAAATGCCAAGGGCAAAAGACAAAGAGAGAATATTAAAAGCAGCAAGAGAAAAACAGTTAATTACCTACAAGGGAGTACCCATACGACTGTCAGCTGATTTCTCGGCAGAAACTATGCAGGCCAGAAGGGAGTGGCAAGAAATATTCAAAGTGATGAACAGCAAGAACCTACAACCAAGATTACTCTACCCAGCAAAGCTATCATTCAGAGTTGAAGGTCAGATAAAGAGCTTCACAGACAAGAAAAAGCTAAAGGAGTTCATCGCCACCAAACCAGGATTACATGAAATGCTGAAGGGCATTCTTTAAGAAGAAGAAGAAGAAGAAAAAGGTAAAGATAAAAATTATGAACAACAAAATGACATCAAATACATACTTACCAACAAGTGAATCTAAAAATCAAGTGAATAAAAAATCTGAAGAACAGAATGGACTAGTGAATATAATAGAATCAGGGACATAGAAAGGGAGTGGACTGACGATTCTCAGGGGAAGCAAGTGTGAGGGGTGTGGGAAGAGATTGGACAAAAATCTTATTCCTATGGATGAAGACAGTGGCGGGGGGTAAGGGCATGGGGTGGGGTGGGGAATCAGGTGGAGGGGAGCTATGGGGGGAAAAAAAGTGGAACACCTGTAATAATCTGAACAATAAAGATTTAATTAAGAAAAAAAAAAAAAGAAATCACACAGATTAAAAAAAGAAAAAAAAAAAAACAAAGATAAAACTTTAGATGCATCACTTGAGTTTTTATATAATAACTGTTTTAATTTTTACTTAGTTCAAAATATTTTCTAGTTTCTTTTTCTTTTCTCCCCCCCCCCCCTTTTTTTTTCTGGCTTGCTTCATTGTAGTCACTGTGAGTAATTTCAGACCTTTAAAATTTATTGAATCTTATTGTATGATCCAACATATGTTCAAATTTTGTGATGTGCTATGGTGCCTCAAAAGAATTCATAATGTGTACTAATTAGCTCTAATATTCTGAGTATGTTAATTGGAAAATACTTGTTATTCAATTTATATTGTTCAAATCTTCTATATTGCTACTGATTGGCCTTTATATACACTAGATACAAATCCCTTATCATATATCTGATTTGTATTCATTACTTTTCTCTGTTGTTTTCCTTTTATCTATTTCATTTATTTATTTAGAAATCTTAATTATTTCCTTCCTTCTGACTGCTTTTTGGGTACAGTGCATGCTCCTACTTTCTATTTTATTCAGGTGGGAGGATATATAACTAGTTTGAGATCTTCCTTACTCATTCTAGTTATAACAGTTATAAATTGTCCTCTAAGCACTGTTTTACCTGTATTCTAGGCATTACAGTTATAAATTGTCCTCTAAGCACTGTTTTACCTGTATTCCACAAAATGTTGTATATTGTCTTTTTGCTTTGTTTCCTCAAAATACTTTTTAATTTCTCTTGTGATTTATTTTTGACCCATTTATGATTCAGAAGTGTGTCGTTCATTTCCTACATATTTAGAAGTGTGTTAACTTCTACATATTTGTGAATTTCCCAAATTACCTCTAATATTTATTTCTAATTTTATTTAATTTTAGTCAGAGAACATACTCTTCATATATATCCTTTAATTTGATGAATTCATCAGATGTAATGTTCTAGAGGGAAATAGCCAGTTAAAACCATTTCAGGTCTATTAACATTTCTAATTATTAAATGTTGGTCAGTTCATTTCCTCCTTATTAAATCTAGAAATCTAGGCTCTAGCTAACAAGGAATATGGATGATGATGGGAGCAGGATACTAATTTTTATGTCAACATTGTCCTTTAGTTATATAAAGTAGAGGACATCTCAGATGCCAAAGTTTTCTCACAAGTATAATCCTTCAAAGGAAAAAGCAAAAACCCTTCCTATGTAGCCAATAGACAACGAGATTTTATGTTAATACATCTTTGCCCAGTGGATTTCTGTAAATAAATTCTCAAGGGCCCAGAAGTGCTCAGTGTAGACAGAAAAGTGTGGTCTTATGGCAGCCCAAGTGCCCACCCATGTATCATGTGTTATCTCAAGAGGATCCTGTGCTCTGAATTGTCCATCTTCTCAGCCCAGATACATTTCTCAGTGTTACACAAAGTAAGACTATCACAGAGTCTTATGACCCTGCACCCAAATAAAGTTCTTTAATTCCTGCTGTCTCAACCAGCAACCTGAAATTCATCACACGCACCCTCATTCTCCCCGACCACTGCAGTGTCGCATCCTCAGAGAACAAAATGCCATGATTCACTCCTGCAAGACAGCGTGGCAGGAGTGGCAGGGACAAGGGCAGCTTGTGTAACTCAGGAGTGCTCCCAAAATGTGCACAGGCGACTGGGTCCATTGCTGCAAGAATAACACCACCATTTAATGTGGACGATGAGGGTATTAAATAATAGAAACTCTCATTAGGTGAATTTATGAGGAAACTGTGAAAAGTTATAACAATAACATGTTCCCTTCAACACGTTCCACTCAGTGAATGTGGAAGTGGCCCTGAATCATTTATGCCAACATGCAGGAAACTGTTAAATTTTGAACAAACTTAATTGAAATCACCCCTGGAGTGTATGAAAGGATTAAATCTAATGATCCCACCGAGTGTCACAGCTCTAGTCTGCTTCCTTCTGAATCCTCCCCCCCCCCCCGCCGCCCAAATAAAAGATTCCAAACCTCAATCAAGAATGCATGTGAGTTTAATCACATCTTAGAAATAAAAGACATGTTGCTTCACCATGTAATGAGACTTAAAGGACATGTTTAACCAGACAAACCACTATGATTAGTTTTGTTTTGATAGTGGGAACGTGATATGTTCACCCCGTTAGGAGCGCTGCATCCCCTCTCACAGGATGGCAGGGCCCCTGACCCTTGCCAGGAGAATTTGGGGTGTCTGTGCTCCACAGCACGGATGTTCCCATCTCCATGAGACATCACCTCCACCTGGCACTAACTTATTCCAAAAGTGCCACCTTTCAAACTTCATGTTTACAAATTCTGGATTGACAAGTGAGAGACTCCCATCTGGATGGCATGGATCTTCCAAACCATAAGAAGGTCAGGTGGCAGGAGTTCCCTGAAATCGAAACCCTCTGTCACAAAGGGAGTTGAGTGTAGTCTTTCAGGAGACAGACTTGCTCTTGGCTGTGGAAAGGGGTCTGCTACTCTCATGGTGATGGTTTCTGCCATAAGTGACTGGCCAACTCCATGCCCCGAAAGCATGAAGGTAGAAACATGGTTCTTTCTACCTGGGAGCAGTTTGTCCTGGGAGAATGCAGCTCCGCCCGCCCACCTGGCTCACCTGTGTAGTACCGGTCAAAGGAGAGGACCTGTCTCACTGAGGCAGAGGGAGGGTGGTGGGGAGGCTCTACCCCTTCCTAGCTTAGAACTGATGGTCACAACCCAGATCCTGCTCTCTCCCTGCCTCCCCCTGAAAGCTTGTCACTTCTCACCTGGACTCTGGTGAGACCTGGGAGGGGCAAGTTTGTTCATTTAATCCATGTTTTTTAGTGACTTTATTATTTTTTTTCTGTTCCATTGCCAGCCTCCAATTCTCAAATCTCAGTTCCATTTCTAAAACAGAGCTACTGTGTTTGCCATTGAATACCTCTCTGTATATTCAAATTGAATGACTTTAATACCAATGTCTGCTTCCTAGCCTGGTTCCACAGGGTCAGCAGGGGCTGGTGCCCTAGTCCAACAGGTAACCCATGAGGAGGTACTGATACATCCCCTCCTCACCCTCAGGACCGACCTTCCATGAGGAGCTGGCCTATGGGACATGGCATTACAATCCTGAAAAACTGTCTGTTCACAGGACTAGGGGAGTGGTGACCAGAGTCGTAGTTCCTCTGTGCTCCTATAACAGAGCACCACAGGTAGGGTTTAAACAACCATGCTTACACCTCACAGACTGGAAGCATGGACACCCAAGATCAAGGCCCTACACGTTCTGTGTCTGGTGAGGCCCTGTTCCTGGTTCATAGAGGCATGCTCTGGCTGTGTCCTCACTGTGTCCTCATGTGGTAGAAGGGACAGGGAGCTTTTACAAGGATCCTGATCCCATTATGAAGGCTTCACCTCATGATCAAATCACCTCCCAGAGGGTCCATCTCCTAACACCATCCATGGGGAATAGGATCTCAACATATGAATTTGAGGGTGAGGCACCAACATTCAGTCTATAGCAACCAGAAAAATGAATTTATTTGCAAATGAAATGACTGGTTCTAGAACAGAATTCTAACCTTCATTTTAGCCAGAGGTTTCTATAGACAAAAAGAATCATTTCTACAGAATTAAAAACAAAAACCACAATGGAGGCTGCTGTTGTTCTAGGAGGAAATTCATGTAAAGGGCTGAGGGGTGGGGACAGAAAGAAGAGGGTGTGGCTGAACCTGAAGGAAAGAGGTCCCCACTCACCACACAGGAAGCTGTGTGTGTGGACTGCACAGGTCCAGCTACCTGCCTTTATGATCAGACTAGAGGCCTGGTGCATGAATTCATGCACAGGTGGGGTCTGGCTGGCCCTGATCAGGGTGGGGGGCCAAAGGGGGGTAGAGCTGGCTGGGGTGAGAGGCTGCAGGAGGTTGGCCAGCTGGCCCTGCTCCTAATCCGGTGGAGGGGCCAATCGGGGTGGAGCCAGCCGGGTGGGGAGGCCATTTGGGGGCAGGGCTTGCTGGGGAGAGGGGCTGTGGATGGTTGGGGGCGCTGATAGGGGCCCTGATCAGGCCAGTGGCCACCACAGTGCGAGTCATAGCACCCAGTCGTTCCAGTCATTCTGGTCATTCTAGTTGCTTGGCTTTTATATATATAGATAATAACAATATTGATAAAAATATGAAGAAGGGTAATCTAATCATGTGAAGGGCTAGAGACCTTTTCTGATTTCATGTCTGGTTTACACAAGTACATCAGTTGCACAGAAAATTTGTTTTATCATACTTTCCATATCCTCTTCGACTTTTATATTTTCTACAATTTTCATTTCCATTTTACAGATATAGCCCAATAAATAAAAAGCTATCTCCCTCTCTCTTCTCCTTCTTCTTCTCTCTCCTCTCTGTCTCTGTCTCTGTCTCCCTCCCTCTTACAGCCTCCTCCTATAAACACTCATTTTCCCTGTTTTTGGAGTCCCTCTGTGGGCACTTAGAAGCAGAGGCTGTCCGGGATACTAAAATACAGTGTTTTCCGTCCCAGGCTGCCTCTCTGTGCTGTCCCGCAGAGCCCTGCAGGAATGCAGGAAGTGTGAACGCTTGCACGGAGCTCACTCAGGTGCTTCAGCACATATTAGGGCAGGTTGTCCTGGGGCTTCTTCTCCATAACTGAGCTTGGTTTGGCCCAACTGAAGCCACTAAAGTCTGTCCCTGGAACCCAGATCTTGCATTTTAACTCCATTTCCAAATATAAAGCCTTCAGCTGTGTCAGGCACTTTGATTTTTCTGGATGTCAGGCTTGGTTTTCAAATGTAAATGTGCCCCAGGTTAGTCTTAGTAAGTTACCTGGCCTGGGACCAGGAGCACACCTGTCAGGTGCGGCCCCGTCCTTGCCCCTTCGTGTAATCCTTCATGTCTCCGTCTCCTATCAAAGACACCCTCCCGTCCGGAGTTGAAAGCAAAATCACTCTGGAAGGAATTTATGACAAATAGAGTAATTCCTTTAATGCAGGCACTGTTTTATCTGCAGCACGTTAACTACAGAGCACCACCAGGAAACCGCCATCCTGTCCACGGTCACCGTGTTCTCTTTAGAAAACACAATTAATCCTCTAATTGCAGTGAGAAAGGCAAGGTTTCCTCTGCACGGCCCCTTCGATGCTAATCGGAGGCCACACGGTCACCTTAGAGGAGCCTCCTCCGGTCACTTGGGCAAGTTCATTTCCAGTGGGGACCTTCCTGGGTTGTTCAGACCTTTAAGGCACTTTGTCCCCTGGTAATAGCTTCTCCAAGCTCTGGACCAATTTTAATTCCTTCCTAACTTCTAGGTCACATTGGTCTGGTTTTCTCCATAGGAAGTTAGAAAATGCTCAGGTTCTGTCTTTTGCTAATACGCATGGCAAAATCATCAGCAATGTTTGGACCCCCTTTTCCTGACTCTTTCTCCATTACCTTGAATCATCAGACCACTCAGGAATTTCTAGTCACACCTGACGCTCCGCTTGGATTTTTTATGGTCCCCAAACCAGGCATCAAAACAAGTTTGGAAACTCAGTCATTTATTTACAGAAGAGAAGAGGCAGGCACTGCATGGTGGCAGACTGGCATTCTTTTTTCTCACAGGAATGTGTTCTGGGGCTCTGCCATGTCCTGGGTCTTCCTCGGAACCTCTGCAAATGTCGTGCAGTGTCCACTGTACAGCACTGCCTGCGGCCAGCTCACAGCTGTCAGACTGCTAGAAGGTTTCCAGTTCTCCTTGTCATCATGAGAAAAGGTGCGGACATGAAATCGTCTTCAGTTCACAATTTATCAGGAGCATTTTTCTTGGCAAATAATTTTAGTTGAATATATGATTTTTAAATCTTCTGTTAAAACAGCAGTTTAGAAATTAGTGAAAAAAAATACTTAAAAAAAGAACTGTAATCTTACTTCATAGATCTACTTCAAACATATTAGGGTAATTTTTGTCCCAGACTTTTTCTTACGTATACATAAATGTTTACATTTTTTTCATAAATTTGGGATCATTAAGAGGTTGTTTTTTTAAAAAATTTTACTGTTTAAACGTTCATAATGTGAACAATTTTTCACGTGCTTATGTAGGGTTTTATTTTGTGGACACACCTGACTGTATCGATCCAATTCCCTACCCATGGATTGTAGTTATTTCACATTTTTGTTTTTATGATTTACACGTAACGCACATCTGTGCATAAATCCATGTGGCATTTCTCATTCTTTTCATAGGCTGCATTTCATAGGAGATGTTCCCTGTATTTACCAAAACAACTTGATATAACAACATCTTAGGCTTGTGCTCAGTTGCACCTTAAGGAGGACACAGCTCACACTGGGCTTTCCTCGGGTGAAGGGCGAGTGTCCCGGCCTCCTCTCTCCAGCCACTTGGAGGCTTTCAAATCAAAGTAAACAACTGAGTCTGAAGACCTGATTCAAGTAAATGTTTTATCCTTCTTGGGCAGGGCAGAGTGCCAAACCCATCAACGGAAAATAAGACGTCACTAAAAAACGTTTGTTTTAGGACTTTGAGAACTTTGTAAATGAAGAGTAGTGGCAGGTGAACCCTGGCAGGAGAGAGAACAGAGGTGAAGCCAGAGGGGGTCCATTGGGGCCTATTTGTACCCTTTCTGAGGAAGAGCCAGCCCTGGGGGCACAGTGCCTGAGATGCCCTCTGTGAATTATGTATCTCCACGGCCCTTCTGGGTATTTTAGGTTCAAGGCTTTGTCCTTTGTGGCAGCGATAATGAGGAGCATTGTCCTAAACAGGCACAGCTTCATGCTTGTTTTCATCTGCTATTGGTGAGAAGAGAACAGGGAGACTGAGTTAAATTAGATTTCCATATGTTTGTTCAATGGTTTTTAAGATTTCTGTAAAGATTATTTTCCTGGTAGGGTAATGCAATGGGACTAGCCCTTGGCTGCTGGGGTTTGGACAAAGAAGATTTGGACATGGCAGAGCACTAGGCAGGTTATGCTCTTCTAGCAAACATCCTGGTAAGGTGGTTCTCCCAGCAGCTTCTTCCAGGGACTTACCACGGTTGCAGGGGCCCCACGGAGCTGCGATGCACAGATAAACATCTGCACCCTGAAAGGTTTGATAAATGTCTGTTTCTCTTTATTGTGCAACTGCAAATTCTTCTCTTTGAAAATGTTCAAAGTCATTCCTTCCACATTCTGAAACTGTTTATAAAAGATCTCCATTAATGTGTTCTTATGGGAGCGGCATTTTACCGGGGGCTTTACCTTAAAGATGTTAAATGTATATGAGAACATTTAAAAGACAGGTTGTCTGAGAGTATGTTAGTTATTACATGAGTTGAACTCTCCAAGACCTCTGCATTGTGGTGAGAATCTAAGTCTTATGCCCCGGAAAAGTACAGCATGGTCTGGACAGTTAGGAAAATAGTTAGGACTTTACTATTGTTAATACCACCTGTGTTACGTATTCACTATTGTAACAAGCTTGTTTCCACTGAGAAATGTATTCAATGCTTAACCTTACCTGTGATTTTTCTTAAAGGTTCTGTGGATATTATTTCACAGCAGACAACTCTGACAAGTCTATGCTAGTGAAGTATGCAATTCTGGGCGATTCCAATCTTTCTAATTAATTGAGTTACCACCAAAGTAAAAGTAATGTTACAAAAATATGTTGCTGTGGGTGGTGTTCCCTTTGGCAAAGTAGCATTCACAGAAGATGAAACCACGATCAAAAAAAGAAAGAAGCATTTAGCTTAACATTAAAACAGCGTATTGCTTTGTTTCCTAGAAGGAAAATGAAAATCCTATCGGGCTGGCATTCTCCGAAACTGTGTGTGTTCATTGGGTCTGACTTTGCCTTAAGTAATTGCAAATGTGAGCACAGTCCCCCTTGGTGGCTTTTCTCCGAGTTTCTTTGATCTCAGAGTCCCAAGCAGACCACGCATAACTCTGAGGATGATGCGGGGTC
This sequence comes from Corynorhinus townsendii, assembly GCA_026230045.1. Classification (NCBI taxonomy): domain Eukaryota; kingdom Metazoa; phylum Chordata; class Mammalia; order Chiroptera; family Vespertilionidae; genus Corynorhinus; species Corynorhinus townsendii. The sequence continues at coordinate 1,810,810 of JAPDVU010000012.1, forward strand.
CACTCCACGGAGTGCCTGCTGTTTCTCCTCAAAGCACTGAGCGCACACCGCATAGGCTTTATCTCAAAGCCACATTTTTCAAAGGAGAAAAAAGTTCACGTGGAATCATCCTAACCACCTACCTACCAACAGTTTTCCATGCTTGTTTTTGTTGACAGGAACCCATCGCTGGCAAGAGAAGGCCCTTGCGAAAGGGTACTTTTATTTGGTGTTTTTATTTGCTTATTGTAGTTAGGTATAGACCACATTCCAGACACCACTGAGAAGATCTTTTGAAAGTATTTTTTTTTGTAGTTGCCAGACAAGAAGTTCACCAGGTGTGGACTGCTTCTTGTGTGTATTTGTGAAAACAATATACAATTGATGGTGATGACATCTAATGTTATTGCACTCCCAGTGTGGGCTGGTATTTTACATATATTATTGCATTTGTTCATAGCAGCAGCTTTACCACGGTGGGTGCTGTGACTATGTCTCCATTTCATAGGTGAGGAAATGGAGGCTCTGTGGGTGGGTGATTTTCCAAGGGCCCATCAACTTGGAAAAAGTCACCAGATCCTGGCATGGTCCAGACTTGCCAGTATTACAGCTGGGCCACCCTGGTCCACCCAGTGCTGCTGACTTGTTGAGCCAGGCTGTTCTTGGTGGTGGGCCTGTCCTGGGCACTGCAGGACTTTTAGTAGCATCCATGGTCCCACCAGAAGCCAGTAGCTCACACCAGTCATAACAACCACAAACATCTCCCGACAATGCCCAATGTTCTATGGGTGGAGCCGGTGCCTTTGCTCCTATCGATGCACTGACTTTTGTCTGCCTTCCAGTCTTGAGCTCCAGGCCCCTGACCATGTTACAGAGCTGATGGTGCCATGGCTAGGTCACTGCTGGGATCCTGCCATGGCTCCTTTGCCTGTCCCTGTCCTTCAGTGCTATGATGTCCTTCACACCGTGGCTGTCCAGGAGCCCTGCTGGTAACAGCTGGAGGGTCTGGAGCTGGCATGGGTGCAAGGGCCTGCACCAGCTTCCATTCAGGCAGGGTGTGCTCAGGCCTCAGGCGATCCCAGGTCATGTGCTCTCCTGGAAAGCTAAGCTAAGAAGAGGTGGACTGAAGATTTCAGCAGAAATATAAAAGATCCAGTACCCTGCCATGAGACCAGAGATGAGGAGACTGAGGAGGGCGGCATGCGGGGGGAGGGAATGAGATGGGAGCATGCCTTCCTCTGGATAGCAGTAATGAGCATGCCCAAGCATCCTGTCCCAGACCCCTTGGGAAGCCTTATGATCTGGCCTTGTGGACTCCTTATGAAGCTTCCACAGAAAAGACAAGGAAACTATGGTCTTCCTCTCAGATCCCTATAGCATCCCTTCATCCCAGGGGAGTATTTTCACACCATGATTTCCAAATGTGTGAGGTGGGGCCAAGGCACAGCAAAAAGGGTTCACATGTTGAAGGTCAGAAACATTAGCGACACACCTGTCATCTGAGGCAGAAGTGAAAAGGGGAACAGCCAAGGATCCCAGACCCAGAAAGCGGTGGTGGGCAGAAAAAGGTGGCTAGGGAGACGGGCAGGACAGAGACTGGGAGCAGGTCACGGAGGCCATGAAGGGGCAGGATGGGCCTTCTTGAACAATTATCAATTGATTGTAATAACAAATAAAAGAATAAAATTGTGTTGTTATTCCTATTTTATTTTTTAAAATATTTTTCCTACTTTACTCCCACACACCATCTTTGTTTCAAGTTTTCATTTGCTGTTTCTGGTCTCTGCCACCTCCTCTCCATCGTTGACCAATTACAGGGCAAGTCATGGGCCTAAGGGATGCGTCTGGTTAATTCCTGCGCTTCTAAGTGGGGATTGCTTTGGGGGAGGTGGTTGGTTAAGTAACCTATTTGGGGTCACATAGTGCTGGTGGGCAAGCCAGGGGCACAATTGGCCTGCTCTCCTGTTAGTGGCTTAGCCTGCCGCACCCACCTGAATCAATTATTTTTAAAACATACATTTCCATTTAGTGATTCATGCTGGGTCTAATTCACTTGCTGTTTAATGTCACTTAATTATCCAGAGACTAAAACAGACCCACAGAGAACAGATTTTAAAAGTATATTTTAGAGATAAAAATGGGCCTTTAATATTCTACAGGATTTCAAATCCCCAGACAAAGGATGTCAGCTTAAATTTGAAAGAAGCCCTCTAAGATCTGTCTTTGAAAAAGAAAAAGGCAGCCTTGGCCTTCGTGCAAGCAGAGGACTCACCTTTTTCAAATTACAGTTTTCAAGTCTGATACACTAGATAATCATCAGGGGGTCAAATAAAATCATTATTTTGTCAGAGAGAGAAAGCATGTTCAAGGGGGAAATTAATGACAGCAGAGAAAGAACAAAGTCATTGCTAATAGGGAGAGTTTCTCGAAGATTAAAGGAGGACTTGCCCTTAGTTTTGCTTCAGGTGTTACTCTACAATCATGTTTAAGGCTCCACTACAATCCTGCCCCGAAAGCAGGGACTGGGAACCCTCTCAGGAGAAAGGGGCCCCGAAACTCCCACCACACAACCTCAGATGTGAAGGGAAACCTGAGTCTGTTTTGCAGACACGTCTCTCTTTTCATCCTGAATATCTTAAAATTGCTTAACTGAGCAGGCAAACGCAGAAGCAGAAAATATGGTGACCCCGGGACAGCATGCCCTCCTGTGGAAAAAGAAGAAAAAGTCTGTTCTGAAGGATGTATAAGAGAATTTAAAGGGGCGCCCAAACCTTTTTAACCTAAACTCCAAGGGCCAATCTTTGACACAGTGTGGCCTTGTTCTGACGGCCAGCTGTCCACCACCACATCCTGACTTCGCTTTTGCCAGCTGAGGCTAGCAATGGAGGGTGAGTCCTTCTCCCGCCCCTGCCATGCTGCTGCCTTGGTGCAATTTTCCTAAGGGACAAACACCGAAGGGTTGGCTGTGTGGCGGTCACCACACAGAGTGGATTTTGCAGGCCTGGCCTCCTGCAAAGACATGCCTCCTGCTAGTGCTCACACCCTTTCCATGCCAGCACCCTTTCCGGAGTGCCCTGTTGTGTCTAGAAGGTCACATTGCTCTAGCTGCCATGCTGTAATTATCCTTCCACAAGTGATGGGGTTGCTGTGACGGCTGGGTGCTGCTTGGAAGGCTGGTGGGTCACCATGGTGGAGGTTGGTGAGGGAAGGAAGAAGGGTAACATGTGCCCGGGGCATAGGCATGTGAGTGCCAGATATGATTTAGATGCCCTCAGAGTTTTCCTATTTAAAACCTTGTCGTGGGCCCTCTCTCGGTCACTTGTGCGGTCACTGCTAGCTGGCTGCTATGTTTCTCTCCTTCATGGATTGGCTGTTCCCGCTGGAGGGCAAGGTGCCCGCAGAGGTGCAGGGCAGCGGGTTCTCGCTCAGCACCTGCCAGGTCACCGCCCTTCCCTAGTCCTCACTTCTTCCGTGTCCCCGGAAGTTCACAGCCCAGGGAGCTCTTATAGGAAGATCATTTTATGACTTGATATAAACCAAGATTTGGGGTTGGAGGAGTATCTAGTATTTGGATCAGTGAATGCACTTTACTCAAATAGAATAAACATAATGAGTTTCTCAGTGTTGGCATTGTTGTCTGGGCATGTATAATGGTCCCATTTTATTTCCTCACTATGTCAAGTGATTCACTCTAGTGTCTCCAAGAGAGGGAGCTATTTTGCAGAGCTTACATTTCCAAACTTCCGACTTTCGATAATGTGGAAATATGCATACTCAGCCATTTCTAGAGAGTCCTGAGTCTGGAGGACTGAATTAGAAGGTGAGGAGTCCTGTTTCTTCAGCCCTCAAATGCCTGGTCCAGCCACACCCATCTCCATGGCCTGGCCTGGGAATACGTGGCATTCAGGGCAGTGCCACATGGGAGCAAAATGTATTAAAACATCTCACCCACCTATTCAGGGCATGATTTGTGTGTGTTTGGCCAACAGTAAGTTAGCATATCTGCTCGGGAAGGCAGATTTACAAAATCTCTACAGGTAAGCTTTATTTGTACTTCTATTACAAAGGTTAATGTTTTTGTTCAGATCCCCATAATACCAATCAGGGTCTAGACTCTGATATTTCTCCACCAAGGGACAATGGGACAAGTACTGGGCTAAAGACCCACTGTTTGGGCCCCATGGGAGGAGGAGGAGGTAGGGCCATGCATGGTACATAGCCCAGTGGTCAAGAACCTAGATAGGCCGACATCTTCATGTGGGGATCCCTGGGATCTGGTGGGCACTGAGGAAGCAAGGGTCTTCCCTAATGCACCAAAGACAGGTGACTTTTCAATGAGAATTAATACATTTACAGGTATTCACATCTACTAAGTTTCTTGTAAAAAGAAAAAGAAAAACAAAACCAGAAGCTTCAAGCTCACCACCTATCTGAAATCAGGTCCCGTTGCATACGCTTTGTTAAATTCCAATGTAATGAATGGCTGGACTTGGACGTCAGCCCATGGGCAGGACACAGGCTTGTCCTTGAGAAATTTCACTTCTCGGGAGAAATGCTGGCATTTACAAAGAGCGGGAGAGTGAGAGCACACATCCTGTAAACAAGTAATAAGCCTGAAAGGGACAGAGCGATCAGTGGTGTGCAAACCACAGCCAGAAATCCAAGGTGCGTTAGAGGCTTCTGTGCTTCACCTGGGATGCTTCGCCTGGGACCCACACTTCCCATCTCTCAGCCATAGAGACAGCTGTCTGACCTGCCAGTTTGAAACTGAGAGCTCAGAGGAGGCACCGTGGTTAATGAGTTCCTCTGTTTAGAATAGCAAATGAAGGGAGCATGGGAGGGGCCAGCAACACAGCAGTTACCCCCAAAGGAAGAAATGTCTGGGGAGGGCAGACTCCAACCAGAAAGTTTCCAGATGATGGAGGAGGAACGGACCCAGAAATGGCTGAAAACCACCCAAAACATGGCCCCCCATCAGGAGTGTATGTGCAAGTCTGCCCATGCAGGAACTCACTGGGCTTGGCCAGACCTATGCACAGATCGAGGAGGGACAGTGCGGGCCATACCCCATCTGAGATAAGGACATCCACTCCATCCTCATGGTTTTCCTTGGATCCTTAAAATTCAAGGGACTTATTTCTACGCAGTCATCTTGGTACCCGTGAGCTCAGGAACAAGTTCAGAAAGATGTCACTGTCATGGCTGTGTGAGCCCACTCTTTTCAGGGGTGATTGCAGGGTGCCATGCAGACATCCTGGCCGATTTGGGGCGATCCCCTCAGCTCGGGCTCGATGCTTGGCTTCGAGAGGCGTGTGCAGCATGCTCTGCCTCTGCAGAGAAGCGGGATTGTCCTGGTTCTGACAGGATGACGGATATGCTTCGGGCTCTTAAGCAGGCTTTGGCAGCAATGCTGACTTTCTGGGTCGGCGCAAACATTACGATATTGTTAGGGCTGTGAATGGAGCTTTTGTTCTGGTGTTATGGGATTACAGTATTTAGACGAGCACATCTTACTCAAAGATAACTTTGAATGTATTTAAAGTGCATTTCTTGACAGGCTGTTATTGTAAGTGGATCTGGTTAAGTCACCCACACTTTTAGGAATTCTGCATCACAGGAGGTTGTCTTGCACTGTGACCCTACTGCAGGAGTGCACGCGGCCATAGGAGACACATATGGGGACAGTTCTCCCTCAGCGGTCCAGGGCAGAGCTCAGGCCGAGCTCTTGAATCCAGGCAGTAGTTTTAGAGGAACTGACTTGCAAGGAAGCCTTTAACCAGGTACAAGTGGAATGAGCCGGTGAGGCACTCGGTTCACACAATCTGATTGGGGGAGGAATACACCCCAGAAGGGAATATCCTATCTTGTCCCAGAGAAAATGTAGACTAGTCTGAGGAAATGCATGTGGGAGACATAGGAACACAAAACCTAGCTTGCACATGGGACTTTTATACCCCAGGAGGACATGAAAAACACTGGACACATTTTCTAAGGTACTATTGGATTATTAAGGGACTGAAACCAAAACAAGTATGTTGAGGAAAGCTTTAAACACCTGAAGTATTTAACTGAAGAGAGTAATCACCTGTCTTCCCTCACCTCCCATTAAGGGCAAGAAGGCAGTCATGCACATTCAATGTAGGTTCTGGGAACCTTAGAAAGTTCAGCTACATCTCTAGAATTCTAGGACAATTGGCTGTGTCTGTGTCAAAGCAGTTAGGTAACCTCAGTGTGCCACGCTGCCTCCGACTCCCTGTTTCCCAATAGTATTAGGCACAGACTTAATCAACAATGTATTTACTGCACGTGGACTTTGCGACCCCATCCTAGTCTGTGCAGGGGAAAAGAACAGAGGATAATGTACAGTATGAATGAGAGCTGCAGGCCGCTGTGGGTGGACAGGTGGTGAGCAGGAGTGTGAGACAAGTAGCCACTGACTACTAACACAGGAGGCACAGGCAGATTGCCCCGTGTTTGAGGTTCATCTACACACAGAGAAACAGCCCAGCAACTGTCACTGTGAGTGGATCTGGTTCAATCACCCACACTTTTAGGATGGCAGCATGCATACCTGCTAGCTCAGGCAGTCGCTCCTCACACCTTCACCTCCTGACCCAGGTCTGCAGACACACCGCCCTGATACCTGTTTGAATTACAGACTTTAAAATATTTATTTATTCTATATGGTTATGAAAACTTGATGCTGGTATAAAACATTTGATCTTGTTCTTGGAAAAAAAAAATCAAAGGATGCGAGTGGAATGGAATTGCATCAGGGAAGCTACTTCAATCCACACTCTGTCCTGACGAAAGCCCCCAGCTCCTGTAACACAGATCAGGTTTAGAAGGAAACTGAAAGGTGAAGGTCTCAAATAATGTCCTGACCACCACATATCAAGGTGAGAGGCCCTTATCCAGAAGAAAGAGCCCCAGGCAGGAGGTGCTAGGATGAGAGAAGGCGGGGCCTGTGAAAAGGAGAGAAGGACCACATGAACAATTTGGCATAAAATGTATGAAACTCAGCCTGATTCATAAATGGAAAGGGCAGTATAATACCATCAGTGCCACAAAACAGCATTTAAGCATTTGCAGGGGATAACACAAGACATTCCAAACGTGGAATCAAAGCACACATGTATCATAAGCTGGGTGCTTCCAGACTAAAGACTAGGTGGGTGGCCCTGCCTGGACCCCACTAGTGGACATAGTAGTTCTCATCCTGCTACAACCACGACACTCTGAACAAAGCTTTGAACCCCCATTCTAACCACCGTGAGAAAGGATCTCAGACCAGACAGCTTGAAACAACAGAAAATCACTCCCTCCCATTCTAGACTAGAAGTCCAAACTCAAGGGGTTGGCAGATTGGTTCCTTCTGAGGCTGTGAAGGCAAATCTAGTCCAGCCTCTCAACCTTGCGGACGTTGCTGACACTGTTGACTGTCCTTGGCTTGTAGAAGCACCACCCCATTTCTGCCTTCACATTCACGTGGTGTCTCTCCGAGTGTGTCTGTGTCCAAACTTCCCTTTTTATAAGGACCCAGTCATATTGAATCAGAGACCACCCTTCTCCCGTATGGCATCATTTTATCTAATTACATCTACAATCACCCTATGTCCAAACATGGTTACATTTTAAGGTCTTGGGGTTAGGACTTCGACACATGAATTTGACTAGGGGACCCAATTCAACTACCCATCATGGGAAGGCCTCATTCCCAAGTCTCCCCCAGGCCCTGTCTTCTTCAACCTGCCCAGGACCTGGGGAGGGGAGGGCTCTGGTTCTGGGTGCTGACTGGTGGCCACGTGATGGAGCTATCTGCCACCATGTCCTGCCCCTGACCCCAGCCCCGCCAGGGCCCGAGTCCTCACCTACTCTCTGTCCTCCAGGTAGTAACACTAGCCATCTGGCCGCACTGAGATGACCCTGCAGCCAGGATCACTAGCATCCTGGTGACCCCAGGTCACCGATTTCCCCAGAACCATGTGAGCTCCTGTGGAGAAAGTCTACCTGCTCCTTTTGTTTAATGGGGCTCCTGGTAATAAAACATGTACAATGACTAAAGGAATGATTGTATCTTCACCTCTGCATGCATTAGTAATGCAGGTACTCAATAAAGCCTCACCGCTTTCCGCTGACAACGCTCTAACTTCTCTTTACACCACGCGTTCAGGCCCTTTCTACAGGATGGCAAAGCCTCAGGCAGCGGCTGGGCGACACTTCCGCTGAAAAGTGGCTTTAATTGTGGATTTCTTGTATGGGGCAGTCCTCTCCATGTGCTTCTCGTCTTCGAGAATACCAGTTTAAGTCAGTGATCGAAGAGAGGTGGAAAGAAAGTTGCGTGTTCATGCATCCAGCCTGAGCTGGCTTTGTCAAAGCTGACTGGTCCAGTGTGCTCCTCACCCACTCAACTGAAGGGCCCCTCACTGGTGTCCCCCAGGCCTGTGCTATCCGTCTGGACACATCATTCTCCACTATTTTGGCCACATTGTAAACATTAGCTGCTGCCCTCCAGAGGCTAAAATTCATTCTGATCTTGGAGTTGATTAAGCCAAGTTAGGATCTCAGACTCAGGGGTAATGAGCTGCTGAGGAGTCTTTCCTGACTTGGCCTGAGCTTCCAGCAAGGAAGACCTTGTTCCCTCTGAGACCTTCTTGCCCTGTTTTAGCCATGTGTTTGTTTCGCTGAGGCAAATTGATCCACTTGCCTAGCACAGAGGATGCCGAACCTATGCTGGATTTCAACAACCCTAAATTCTGCCGTCAGTAGGAAGACCAGCTGCATAGTTAGCCCAAAGTCCCCAATAGAGGCCTGGCCAGATCACAGGCTTCCTGTGCCTCAGGATCGGCCACCTTATAAAGATAACTTAATCAGAAATTCAGTCTGCTCCATGAGGGTGGCTGGGCTTCAGTTAGATTGTGCACCGGATACTTGATTGCCATATTCTGGGTAAATCTGGCACAATAGAATTGGACCCTTCTTTCACCACCTCTCTCTTTTCCCTTGTCCTGGTATTAGAGAATCACCCAACCCTCTCTGCTAGCACTAAAAGTCCATCTGTAGGGTCAGGGCTGGACATTGGATGTCTGCTCATCACAGCCAGGCAAAGCAGGTCAGAAAAAGGACAGAAGTATACATTTGCCCACTGGGACGAAGTTGTCACCTCCTAACCTATACCAGACTCACTTCCTATAAGAAAATCCCTTGTCCTAACTGATTTGGCTCAGTGGATAGAGCGCCAGCCTGCGGACTGAAGGGTCCTAGGTTTAATTCCAGTCAAGGGCATATACCTTGGTTGTGGGCACATCCCCAGTAGGGGGTGTGCAGGAGGCAGCTGATTGGTGTTTCTCTTTCATCGATGTTTCTAACTCTCTATACCTCTTTCTTCCTCTCTGTAAGAATTCAATAAACTATATTTTTTTAAAAAGAGAAAACCCCCCTTAAATGTGGTGCCAGTAGATATCTTGAGGGTAGTCCTGTGCCAGCCCTCCTGCCCCAACACAGGGACATCCACTCACAGGCAGACACACACACAGGGTATATGTACATCCATGAACACACACAAGCACACACTCACATGAGCCCACATATATACATCTTATATGCATACACACTGTATGTGTACACCCATACACACTCACATAGGTGTACATGTCATGCATGCATACACACAAGCACACAGACCACACATGCATGCACATACATGTTACACAAAGCCCATGGCTCCATGGTTCCTGTCAGTATCCATTTCCAGGCTCGTTGTTGTGTCCCTGCAGGCCTACATCTAGTCAACTCTGGCTCAGCTATTCATTTCTCCAAAGAAGCACTGCTGCACGTTTCATACGACAAACACACGGCTCTATATTTATAAAAGTATCTGAGGTCTTCAAATGAAAAGATTTCCACTCACTCAAGATGCAGGAAGATCTCACCCGTCCTCTTTGATGTGCATTTCCTGAGTGCACAGAGGATTCCTGGGAGGCTGTGTGAGTCCCCTTTGTTTCTAGAATGTTTGGTTGATGTGCTTCAAAGTAGCAGTAGGAGCAACTGCTGGCAAACTTGTGCATTTTAATTGTGGTCTCTGGGACACTCAAGCTGCGAGTCTGGCCCTGGGAGCAGAATCCCATACTTAATCCCAAGCTCTCAGAGCTGACAACACACCCTCTGCGAAGCTGCACCACCGCTAAACTGTAAACATCTTGGAAAACTTGGCCAACATTACTCAACCTAGGCAGCTGGCTGTTGTTTTTTTATCATTTCCAGGTGCATTTGGGGGAGAGGAACATTCTAATGGATGTAAATCGGCTATGAGATCCTGGAAGTTATACCCACACATTTCAAAGAGATTCTGCTCCAGAGGCTTAAAGGAGATGAAATGCCCCCAAACCAAGGGTGCCATCGAACACATTTTCAATAAATGCTTAGACACAATTTTCTCCCAGATGCTCTTCTCTCAGGTACTATTCTCTGATTCCAAATTCTGGGAAGAGACTGTGCCTAGGCTGAAATGTGCTAAAGACTCGAAGTCCAATTTCAGAACCTGAGATGGAATGTTTCCTGTCATCTACAGACCCTGAGACTCTGAAACATGCTGGTGTCCCTGGAACACAGACTGGCGTTATGCGTTCCTACATGGGCATGTGTGTGAAACTGGGTCCCTGTTTTTGAGAGAACGCCGTGTCCTGACAGCAAACTTGAAAAGTTGAAATTTGATAAGAAATTTACTTCTTATGAAAACATTCACCAGTTCAGGTCCAACAAACCAAAAATGTGGTTCATGCTTTATTTTTTAATTTTGTTTTTTTGAGTAGGATCCAGTTGGGATCTTTATTACTGGGCCTGGGGATAGGTAGGTGTCATTCACCATTCAAAGGTTGTACATTTCACTTTAAATACTTAGGAGGATGAACCTTGGGCAAAAGTCACACTAATATAAGGCTAAGTGAGATGACGGAGGAATGGTCGCTTGTCCATTTACCGGTGTGGCATCCTCTCAAGTGGGTGCCCTGAGCACTGATCCCCACAGAGCTCTCCATGGCCACCCCATTCAAGGCCCTCCAGGGACCCCTGACTACTTGAAGAAACATTTATTCTGCAGTTTAGAGCCTCCTCTCCCTGCCTACATTTATCCACATACATTTCCCACTGCTCACTGACACCAATCTCCTTTCTTCGGGTCTGCTGATGTCTGTTGCCTGCACAGCATGACCACCCCACCTCCTGAGTGGGGCAACTTGGGCTTGTATTTCAACTCTCTAAACTCAGTGGCACATGCGTTTGCACCGGATCATATCAACTCTTCATTGTCTCCAGAGAAGTGAATTTGTGATGCTCCCCACTGCACGCCAATACCACCAACTTTCTGCCTCCTGTGTGCACTAGTAAAGGCCAGGGGCTTTGCTTTATGTCTTGTTGCTGCCCCACTGCACCAAGCGAAGGTCCCAGTGCACATTATCCACTCCAGAGATGCTGTGGGCTTTAAACCTGCTGGAGGAAGCAGGGGTGCCCTCTGGCCCAGCCATCTGGGTCCAGCGCCTGACCCCTCGCTGACCCAGGGCATCAGTCTCCTTCCATGCAGTCAGGTCTCAGCAATGATACCAGTGACAGTGCAATCAGAGCAGAGCTGCCTGATGTGCAGCTCCTGCTCCAGGGTGACACCCAGTGTTTCAGCGATGGGCTGAAATGTTAACAACTCTGATTCTACTGGAACACAGCAAAGTTCCCTATGGGCTTCCCTCCTAACTGGGTGAAGCAAGCTCAGGACAGTGCCTGGTGTCTCCTGACAATGTGGGGATAGCAGGAGGGCGAGGTCTGAGCTTCTGATCAGCCTGGCAGGTTGGGGCTAGCCTGGAGGGGACACAGAGATGGCCCAGTTCCTCTGCAGAATGAGAGTGATCTTCTGCTATCATTTCCTCCTAGCAGGTCCTTGGGAGCGATCGTGATATTGTCTGCTCTTGACATGTGCTACCTCTCTGTCTACCATGAAGACATAAAAGCTAGAATCATGGCTCCATCACTATTTGAGTCTCCATCTCACACCTTTCAGATCTTTAAGAATTCTTCTGAACATGTCAAGGCCTGCTTGGTGGGTGTGTGCTTTCTGAGTCTGGGTCTAGTTGAAAAGTAACACTGACACTCATGAGGAGCCAGGCTTCATCTCTGCAGGTCACAGGTCAGTGGCTCTCTGTACCTGGCCTTTATTGTAGCTTTCAGGGCATTTATTCCTTTGGACAGATTTTTTTTTTAAGTTTTATAAAAGATCAAAAGATCTAATTGGAATCCTATCTAATAAAAGAGTAATATGCAAATTGACCATCACTCTAACACTCAAGATGGCTGCCCCCATGTGGTCAAAGATGACCACCCCATGTGGACACAAGATGGCTGCTTCAAGATGGCCTGCAGGAGAGGTCAGTTGGGGGGGGACCAGAAATGCAAGGGAGGGCAGTTGGGGGGAACCAGGCCAGCAGGGGAGAACAGTTAGGGGCAACCAGGCTGGCAGGGGAGGGCAGTTGGGGGCAACCAGGCCTGCAGGGAAGGACAGTTGGGGGGACCCAGGCCTGCAGTAGAGGACAGTTGGGGGGGACTAGGCCTGGAGGGAGGGCAGTTGGGGGTGACCAGGCCATCAGTGAAGGGCAATTAGGGGTGACCAGGCCAGCGGGGTAGCAGTTAGATGTCGATCAGGCTGGCAAGGGAGTGGTTAGAGGGTGATCAGGCTGAAGCAGTTAGGGGCAATCAGGCAGGCAGACAGGCAGGTAAACAGTTGGGAGCCAGCAGTCCTGGATTATGAGAGGGATGTCCAACTGCCCATTTAGGCCAGATCCAACAATCAGGCCTAAATGGGCAGTCGGACATCCTTCAAGGAGTCCCAGATTGGAAAGGGTGCAGGCTGGGCTGAAGGACAAACCACCCCCCACCCATACCCCCGTGCACGAATTCTGTGCACTGGGCCTCTAGTGTGTAATAAGAGTCAGCAACCTGTTGGCAACCTTCACTGAAGAACCTTGTAAATGAAGGAGCTTCTTCTGGCAGACCTTTCATGGAGTTCATGGTACAAATCCTTTCTTCTGTATTTCATCCTGTTCAGAGGAATAACCATTGCCTCTAAAGCACTTTCAAAGGCCTGTGAATAAAGATGGATGGAAATGAATGTGTTCATTTTAATGCACACCACCGTTTTTGCTACAGAATGACTGGTTTAACTTGTGAAATTGAATGAGTGTAATGCAAAATAAATATTTATGCATAGACCCATGAGAAGGATGAACTGTCTGCAAAAGAATAAAGGCAAAGGCCATTATTTTCAGAGATCACATCACTCATGGGCAGGCAGGCCACAATGAATTCTCTATGCAGAAGGCATCCCCCACTCCCCTTCCATCTTCCCCCATGCCTTATGAACGCATTACACACCAGATCCAGCAAGTCTAGGCCATAAGACACCTTCAAGGTGCAGGGCAGACAAGGCCCACTCTCTATTCTCTGATAGGTCACTTACGTCTCTCACTCATACACACACTTTCATATACATTCACATATTGGCACACTCATTTCCACACAAACACTCACATACTTTCATATACTCACTCACACAGTCAAACATGCTCTCACACTCACACACACAAATGCCTTCTCATCTGTGTCCAGGGGGATATTAAAGGGCAGCCAGGCTTTAGTCCCTTCCAGTCACAGGTCAATCAGACTCCGCACCTGGGCGCGCACGCGCGCGCGCACACATACACACACACACACACACACACACACATACACACACACAGATGACTCCTCAGTCTGTACAAGAATGTAGATGACATCTAACAGTTTCTAATACAGCGTCTGAAAGGGAATGGCTGAGGGTGACCAGGTTGGAGGAGAAAGGCCTCCTCCAGGAGCCATGGCAGTTGAGCTGACAGGAAGGACAGCAACAATGACAGTTCCTTCCCAGAACCATGAGGACAGGTCAGGCCATGGAGGTACTCAGGGGTGAATGGTGGCCAGGTATTCATTCTTGTGAATTCAAATATTTACCTGCTCTTCTCTTAGACCTTGGAGGTGTTGTCCTCACCATTGAAAAGAAATGGCTCCTTCTGAGATCTTCTGGCTTCATGCCCATCAAGAGTCCCTAGTGGACATTTGCCTTCTCATCTGGGTCCAAGGGAGATTAAAGGGCAGCCAGACTAGTCCCTTCTGGTCACAGGTCAATCACACTGCACACCTGGCCTTTAGTGTAGCTTTTGGGCAATTTCCTCCTTTTGACACACCGTTTTTTAAAATCACAAAATGCAAGCACAACAACATGATGATAAAGTTTTACTTATTCTATAGAACAATGTTTTATTCAAAACTGCAAATAAACACCTCATATTTCCTGTTCTGAGCTGGGAGAATGATAGCTAAGGAAAAAAGGCAACATCTCTGAACTTCCAGAGAGAAGACTAGGACTCTGTCCGAGGGTCAGGTAACTTACTGTAAACTCCTGTGACCACCTGCCCAGCAAGCTGGCTCTTCTGGCTCCCATCTGAACAGTCAAGCAGCTTGCAGGGGCCATGAGGACAGAGGTCTCTCTGGACTGTTGGAGACACTGCTCGGACCCTCTGCTCTGGGAAACATCCGGACACTGCAGCAGGGCATCTGTACTCTTGAACTGTGGGTGGAAGCGTTGCTCTTGGAACTTTCCAAATAAAATGAAAAAAGACAGAGGGAGAGGCTATGGAGCCCATGACCAGGGACTCCACATATCAGCCTCTTGAGGGCTATGTATAGCCCAGACCTGATAGGCTATGTGGAGAAGGAGGATGACACGCAGAGTTGCTCTGGCTGTAACTTTTCTTGCTGGGCCCATAACTTTGGGAATAGAGCCCCAGCGTATTTTCTGGGTGGGCTCAGTATCTGATGAAGGAATTGGACAGCCAACACTATGATTGCTAGAGTTCAAAAAATAATAAAGGATGACCAAAATGCAGCATAATTCATAAAACATTTTTATTCAGTGATCATATGTCTTTTCATGAACAAAGAAAAGTACCTCTTGAACATAATTTTAAGCTGAAATTTTAAACCTGATGGTTTTGGGGGTTTGCAGAAAGAAAGAATATTTGGAAAATGGTGCTGAGAAAAATAACGCCATTTGAGTACCCAAGAGACACAGTATCGATGAGTTCAGTTCACAGTGGAGTGTCTGAGATAACAAGTCATAACAGTATGTGCATTGTGTATATGTGACTGTGTGATGTGCATGTGATTATGTGATGTGCATGTGTGTGCACATGTGTGTATGGTGTATGTGTATATTTTTCATTCAGCCACAAACTTTCTGGTTTCAGTGCTCTGAAAATAAGCTCTGGTTAAAAATGGTGAATGAAATAAGCAGGTGCATCACCTCTGGAGTCCCCGGGTTTGGCGGGGGTGTCCTCCATCCACCCAGTGATGTGACTTGTCTCCATGGAAGGCTTCCACACCCTCATGTCTGAATTCCAGGACACAAGTTTCATGATCTCATCGCTACTGAAAGGGGGTTGACTAGACAACCCCTCAGGGACCTCATCGATGCAACCTGGAGACAGACAATCCAACTGACCAGCTGAGCCACACCTCAGCTATTTCATGTGCCTATTGAATGTCTGCTTTGCTTCCTGCATGAATTTCTTATTAAATTTAGAAAGAGTTTTTTTCTTAAACCTCGATTTCTTACCAGTCCAATATTGAAAGGGAAACTAGCCTCTTGTTTTCCTCTTGAGTGAGGCAGTATCTATCCTGGAGGAGAGCTCATGCAAGGAATCTCACCAGTGGGACGTCCCAGACATCAAAGAGTATCCACAGGAAACATGACCACTTCTCCTCTGAACTCCACGCTGCCTTTTTTTTTTCACCTAGCAAATGCCAGTGAGGAGACCTGGAGAATAATGGAAACTTGCTATAGCACATTTAGTTAGAAAGGACATTCCACAGTAGTCAGTTTACATTGGACAGGGTCCCATAAAAATTAAATAGTCAGTTGACAAAATGCTCTCATTAGTGGGTAGAGTGGCCTAAGCAGTGTTCCCCGACATGGATCCCTGAAAAGAGTCCGCAGACATTTTTTGAGTGTATTTGTTTCCTAGAAAATTGCATTAGTCAAGTGATAACACATTTAGTAGGAATGAGTACCAGTTATTAAAAATATTCAATGAGGACTTATTGAACACCGATCATGTGCCAAGCATGCCTGGGTCTTGGGGTGCAGCTGTGAAGACGATAGTCCAAGCCCCAGACCACATCATCCTTGTCTTCCAGTGCAATTTATTTCCCATTTAGGATAATGTGTCTCCTTAATGCCTTTATTACTAGTTCTTTATTGTGTTCCCACGGTTATTATATTTTAATTTATAAAAAAAATAAAATTTAGCCACACTAATTTGTTGTTATGGCCTGGTTGGTGTTTTATATAGCCAACCTCTGTATTTTGCAATGATTACAGAAATGTATCCTGCTTCTTAGTGTATCCAGTATTCTTTAGGAAAATCTAATGCAGGTTAAATTTAAAGACTGTTGAGAAGTAAGATTTTTTTATTATTATTATTAAACAGCAGATTGGCACAATCTTGTTCCCGTTTGAGTTTTTTTTAATTATTGAAAAGATTTCTGCCTTAGCTGGTTTGGCTCAGTGGATAGAGCATCAGTCTGTGGACCGAAGGATCCTGGGTTCAATTCTGGTCAAGGCACATGCCCAGGTTGTAGGCTAGATCCCCAGTAGGGAGTGTGCAGGAAGGCAGCCGATCAATGATTCTGTCTCATCATTGATATTTCTATCTCTCTCTCCCTCTCCTTTTCTTTCTGAAATCAATAAAAATATATTAAAAAGAAAAGAAAAGGCTAGGTTTGTTGGAAGTGGCTGTTCAGTTTATTTTTTTAGAGATTTCTTTTGTCTTATTAACACAAAATGTAGAATTTCTATAAACAGCAATGCTATACTTGGGATTAAATTATGATTCAATTTATAAAAATCAGTACCTCTAAATTCCACACATGCTGTGTCATGCTTCTGTGTTGTCTGATGTGGGTGACAGTGTCCAGGTCTATGCCACTGAGGGGGAGCTCAGGGAGTGGAAATCCCTCATCACCAGGAGTGTTATCAATGTCTGCAGCCTGCATTGACTACAAGAACTTATTACTGGAGTCTCCTTATCACCAGGAATTTCATGACCTGGTCTTGGAAACCCTGGGCTGATAGATCTCAACAAGCTCAGGACCAAAAGGTTTCCCAGGATGCTGATTTCAGTGATAAAACTTTGACAGTTCCAGGCAATCAGGACAAGCGGGCCACTCCACTTCCAACACATCCTGTTGGCCCAGCAAGTCACTAACACAGCTCAGAGTCAAGAGGAATGGAATTGAAGTCCACTTCTCAATAGGAGGAGTGGTAAAAATACTGTGGCCATCTTTACCACATGTCACACAAAGAAAGCCCTGAGCATGTGGAAAATACACTTTCTGGAGAGAATATTTGTTATGGCAAAGATTATTGTCTTCCCAGTCACTGTGTGAATTGAATGCAATTGCAATTCAGAGCTCCACATCATTTCTTTTGGGGAGACTAATCTACAAAAACCTCCAGTTGATGTACGGACACATTACATTGAAACCAAAAATGGAAGAGCAAATATAGAGCAAAGATGGATGGGTCAACACATTATGTTTAAAAAGTTGAATATTCAGGTGTAACATAATTTGATTCTTATCTTATACTGTCCATGAAACCATACTACAAAATCTCAATGTGAAAAGCAGTATCTTAAAACACTTTGCAGATTATGTGGGTAGTTGCCCTTATGATTTGGAAGGTAAGAAATTATTTTTTTAAGAAAGAATCAAAAGCAAGAAGAAGAAAGTAAATCAGTAAAGAAAAAAACCTTTCATCCCATTAAACTGAAAGACTGGCCAACAAAAAGCACCACAATGAAGTGATGAGAGAGGTCATAAACTTTATTGCAATTACATAAGTGATAAAAGATTGGTTTCATGAATTATAGACAAGCCTTTCAATATAGATAATCTCACAAGAATATATAAAGGAAAACAAAAGACAGAAGAGAAAACGCAAGGATAGATAATACCATTTATAGAAGAGAACACTGAAAAAAGGTCTGAGAAATGGTAATTATGATAGATCATACTTGTCGATTTGGCAAAATTGTTTACAATCTGATCTAGGAAGTATTACTGAGAAAGTAGATAGTCTGGGTATCTCATATGCTGTTGGCAGGAGTGTAAGTTACTAAAATAACTTCAAAAGTAAATATGGTGTCGCTGAGGATGTCCCATGGAGGGTTCATTTCTAGCTATGTATCCTAGGAATGTTTATTTCAATCTTGTTTGAGATGGAGAAAAATTGGAAACAATGACAATCCCTAGCGAAGGGAGAGTAGATAAATAAAGTATGCAATATTCATGTAATGGATACTTTACAGTAGACTTTGTCTGAGACAGGGATCTGCAAATTGGAGCCTGCAAACCAAATCTGGCTGGCTGCCTGTCTTTGTAAATTCAGTTTGATTGGGACACAGCCAAGCCCATTAGTTTACTCATTGTCAATGGCCACTTTCATGTACAGGACACATTTGAGTAGTTTTCCCACAAAGGCTAAATCAGTGATTATCCGGACCTTTACAGAAAAAGTCTAAAGCATTGAAAATTTAAAATGTAACAAAGAATGACTCAAAACAAGTTGTAGAAGGATAGCTGCAGTGCCCTGCCATTTACATAATATATAATGTGTAAAATAGCACTCTATATGGCTTCTGGATGAATAGAGAGGGAGCAGAAGCTCAAAACACACACAGTGATTAACACTGCATGCACACTGGTGGTTGCCTCAGGAAGAATAGACAATAAGATAAGAAGGGGGCACCCAGGGCACTGTAACTGCCTCAGTAATTTTTCTATCATTTTTAAAACCATGGATAATATGAGCAAGTTGCAGGATCTGAGATGAACATACGTTGTTGGGTAGAGAGTCTGAGATGGATATATGTTGGGTACGGGATCTGAGATGGATGTTTGGTGGATGTGGGGTCTAAGATTGATGTATGTTGGGCATAATGCATTCACTAGATCATTCTGTGGACATTTCATGAACAAATGAGCCAACAGAAGATTGTCCAGGAAATGTGTGACAGGAACCAACACTCAATAAAAGAGTAAGTGTCACAGAAGGAAAACAGTCCTAACACCTCCACCCAGGCTTTATTATTTTTGCTTCTTTTACTACAGTCTGAAAAAATAAACAAGAAATGTACATAAATAAGTAACAAAATAGAAGCAGGTATAAACTGTATGAAATAACTCAGTTTATAAAGTACCTGGTGTGTTCCATTTGGAAGTCCCAATGAGTGCTTTGGAGGTGAATAAATTTATTTAGATTTTCCTCCTATTTTCTGGTTATCTACATCCAAAGCATGCACATGTTGATAAGAAGTTATATATCCTTTCACACACAAAATTTTATATATATATATATATATATATATATATATATATATATATATATATATATATATAGTTTCTGAGACTATTTTTACAATGAGAAGTATGCAAAGAGGTAGCATGAGAAATGTAGAACAAAAAACTTGGACATCTCAGTTCCTACTTGCTGTAGGTCAGGTTACCCTAATTGTTAACAGGTTGAGACAGAGATTAAAGTTCAGGCTCTTTGTTAGGGGTGATCTTGGGTTGGCACCTATGGAAGATGAAGGAGAAGTAGGATTGGGAAAAGAAGAGGCTGGCCTGTCTAAAAGGTTTTGGCTGAGCCCTTGGCCAACTCTTAAGTAAGTTGTTTCCTGCAAGTTTTCTTGGCGTGGGTGAGGGGACAATTGTCCCTGGAAGAAGGAATGACTTGGGTTTGACAGTGTTCTGCATCTGAGGCAGTCCCTTTAGACCACTGATCACTGAGGGCTGTCTGCTGGCCTCATTCCCAACAGCTGGGGAAATGAGCTCTTGACCGCTGAAGGGACATCTGTGTGACACCTCCACTGTCAATTACACCAGTCTTATTATATAAACAAGGGAGCTCTGGGTTCACATAAAATCCTAAAGCACTCTACAGTTTAAAAACATTAAGATTAATGACTTTCAGTAAAGCTTGAGTTACACAACACCCATGTTCACTATATCTTCTAGACTATTTTATTAGGGATTCAATTTCTTTTTATTGAGTTTTATTGGGTGAGTTGTTGTTAAGAAGTAATTTTGATTATTAGAGAAGTTAGGTGGAGCTCATATCTTCCTTCCTTGAGGGTCCACATGACTTAGTTGGAATTAGACCATCTGGCTCCAGTGTTGTGGTCTGTGTGTTTCATATGGCCAGCAAGCTTCGCCCTCTGCCCGCTTCATCTCAGCCCACACTGGGGAAGCACAGGCTCTGACAGGTGTCCAGCCTGGATTTCAGACCCATGCTTCCCTCTGAACTCGGTGGTATGGGAATATCTCAGCCCCTCTGGAGTCGTCTTTTCTCATCACATGATATGGAGTTGATGCTACTTTCTTCACAGAGTGTTCATTAAGTTCAAATTTGATTATATCTATTAAATGCCAACTTAGAAGTAAATACTGAACTAATGTAAGTTTTCTTTTTATCTCATTCCTTTGAAATTCTACTGGATTTTCCCTCCTCATTTGAAATCCAATAGCCATTTTATCATTTATTAAATTCTTTCCCCAGATTTTTTATTTAAAATTGTATGTATATATTCTATATCTTCTAGACCAAGCATATCAAACTCATGGCCCGCAGGCTGCATGTCTCATTTATTTGGCCCATGTTAGCCTTTGAGTTTGACATGCTTGTTCTAGCCTATACATTTAGACTGTACATGCCAGGGTTAGCTTTTGGTTTTCTCTTTTGTTCTGTTAACCTGCTTGTCTACACCTGTGCCAGCACTGCATCCAATCTATCAACTCTGTGTGACCCCTTCTGATTCTATGACAAAGTATGGATTTAGCTTTGAGGTTGGCCACTTCAACAGAGCCTTGACTTTGAACCCTGGTGTCCTCTATGCTTCCCTGTCCACTCTGCTGATACCTAGGTCTTCATTACCCTGAAGTTTAGATTTTCTGGTTTCTCCTCCAGGAATGAGGGTGTCTTTAGAGATCTCCATTGAAGATTTCTGTTGTTCCCCTTCAATGTATTGCTACTGTTCTCTGATGCAACTGTGCCCTCCTAGGGTACAGTGTTTTCTGTTATGTCTTCTCCACCCTCCAACACATTCCCCATAATACATGCCCAAAGCTTCACCACTTCATTCAAGTTGCCCTTTGCCCTTGCCTGTCAATGTGCATACTTCAATTCTATTAAGAACATAAAGGTCATTTGTTGTCCTCATGCATTAGTGTTTTTCTGCCATTTTACTCAGACAGTATTCTACCCCTCATGCCTCTTCCCTGTCCCTCCTGCCATCCTCCCTTGCCTGATGAATGTATCCTGCAGGGCCATTCATGGGATGTTGGATGCTAAGGTCCTTCCCAACACTCGATTCTCTCATGCCACCCCTTCTCCATCTTCAAAAGTTCCACATCACCCAACTACCTTTGATGATACTTTCCAGGTTTCTCTTTCCTTTCATAAATGAGCTTCTCAACATGATGGACTAACAAATTGATTCCTTACCAACCTCTCCTTGAGATTCTGTGACTTGGCTTCCCCTCTCAGTTATCTAGGTCTCTGTTTCTAAGGGTTATCCTGTGTCCTGGCATTGGTCATGTGTCCTTGTGCTTCCTGTAGCCAGATAACCTTCCCTGACATGACCCTGTCCCCTGCACTCTCCAACTGATGCACGCTTTGGTTTCTTAACTCCAGACCCATGCTTCCCTGCCACTTCACATACCTCCTATCTGTGTTCACTTAAACGTTCCCATCACTCAGTCTGGTTCTCAACCTCACCTCTGCTTTTCCCCTAATTCTGAATTATTTGAATGATTCACAACCTTTAAATAATACTTTGATAATGAAGATTCTTTTTTAAAAAATATATTTTATTGATTTTTACAAACAGGAAGGGAGAGGGATAGAAAGCTAGGAACATCGATGAAAGAGAAACATCGATCAGCTGCTTCCTGCACAACCCCTACTGGGGATGTTCCCGCAACCACGGTACATGCCCTTGACTGGAATCGAAACTGGGGACCCTTCAGTCCGCAGACCAACGCTCTATCCACTGAGCCAAACCAGCTAGAGCAAGATAATCCTTTTGATAGTGAAGATTCTTCATTCCACATCTCCAGTCCTGACCTCTCTCCCAACTCCCAGCCCTCCTCTTGAACATTTCTGTTTGGAAGCCTTGACTTCAATTCAACATGTCAAAAAATGAATATATTTCCACACCCATTTGTTTTGCCTGTGACCCAAATTCCAACTTCCTTTCATAGGAATAGCTTGCCAAGGTGTGAAGTTATGAGCATATTTCCAATGCTACTCTTATTCCTCTGAATTAACACTCTTTTCCCAACAGTGTGGTTTTCTAGAAACAAGAGATTGTATCCCTTTACATTTTAAATGTACATGAGCGTTTTATACAAAGTAATACCTCATACATTTAATTTATCTGTTGGATTAACTCAGTTGTCAAAACCTATGTCTTCTTTTTAATTTTGATGGTTCCTGGACATACACAGAAATTATGACAAAATTCTTCCCTGTTCCCCTCACCTTTGGTCTCTTCTGTTTTATCACAGTGTTTGTGTATTGTGTATTGTGCCTGTGTGTGCAAGTGTGTCTGTGTGTTTACATGTATGTGTGTGAATTTTCCTATAAGGACTTTGTGATTATTTGTAGCTACATAATTAATTTTAAGACTAAACTCAATCCATCACCCAGCCTATTGTGACTACTTACACCCTTTCTTTCTCTCTTAATCACCACCCTGGGGCAGTCTGTCCTTGGAATGTCTGCTTGAGTTTGGTATCAATCACCAAAGTCACTAACTTACCTGTTGGACAAATAAGCATCCAGGACTGGGACAGGGAACATTGTCCAGTATCCCCTTCCAGGCTGGTATGGACCCACTAAATCACACCCTTGATTTGGTCAAATTATGTGCTGAAATTCACATCCTGTAGGAATAACAGATGCCATTTGTTGAAAGCTGATTAGGTGTGGACACTTTCATATAGTAGTTCATCAAATTCTTACAACTGACAACCTGGATATCACTGTCCCCTCCATATGGAGAAGGGATTTCAGGACAAATTTCCATAGGACAATGCACTATCCAGTCCCTTTGTCATATTCCTGTGCTTGAATCATTCTTACCAATCAAATGTGTTCATTCACAGCTTCCTAATTCTCTACACATGTCCACCTCTTTGTTTGTTTTTTCTTCCAATCATTCACCCTGCTAGGCACACCCTCCCCACACGCCGGACCTGACCCATAAGTGCCAGCTCAAACTTTACTTCCCAGCTGTGCTGTGTGACTTCAAGCAAAGTCTATATTCTCACAGTCTCTGCCTCAAGGTCTATAACAGAGTGGATGATGTTCTAGGGTTGTTAGGAGATGAAATAATTTCTATAAAGTACTTACAGCACTGCCCAGGGTATAGATGTTCAATACAAGTTAGCATTTAGGCCTTTCCCCATCTTTCTCCAAAGTGATTATAACTACTGCCTGTAAAGGTCATTGCTGATTAATAATCAATTTACTTGTAGTGCTGGTTTTCTACTATCAAGAATTCACCTTAAAGCACTTTATTATTATGTTTTTCACAAGTACTTAGTGCTTCCTAAGACAAGAAGACTCTTAAACCTATAGGAAGTAAACATTTTATGGTCCCTGAAAGTACTGACAGTGCTTTTCATGGTATCTTTCTACAGTTCTCATCTTTATATGCAAGATAATACCAATTTACATATACACATTATATGTATATTATGTAAATAATTAATACATAATCAATATAAAATATATAGTATGCATTCTGTATAATTTTAGAAGCTATTATAAAAGTATATATAATAAAATATAAATTATCTATTATTCTATAGCTAACCTTCAGAAGAATACTGTAGAGCAAGCAAGATATATAAATACTTTTTTATATCTTATACTGTATAATATTATATATTTGTACAACTATATTATGTATAATAACATATTATATAATTATGTAAAATATACAAATTTTAAATAAATATGTGTAATGTTCTCAAATTTTACAGAATGAACACTGTTATTTTTATAATTATAATGAGTGCACACATCCTATTATTAACACAGAAAAGCATAAAATTTACTGATTTGACCTTTAATTTCTTGTGTGTAGATTCAGTGTCAAGTCCAGCTATACTATGTGGCTGACTCTATTTGCAGATGAGAAGATGGAGACACAGGAGAGTAAAATGAAAGGCCCCAGACATGAATTCTGATAAATAAATGTCAGCTCATGACAACACACACTGACAATGCCAAAAAAGAAAACAGCGGTGCGCTCTCAGCTTTGACGCCATCAGCTCCCTGCTCTATCTCCCGGTGCTGTCTAGGTGTTCAGTAAGGACCGATAGCTGGCCGAGTCCTGATGGGGAGAGATGGGCCATTAATCTTGGTTAGAGCTGGCTCCTCGCTGACATGAAGCCCCTTTCCCAGAGCACTCCACACACAGAGATTCTTTTGATGCCCAAGACATGGTCTAGCACACAGATCATTTAAATCTTTAACATTCTAACATAAACATATTTGTGCATTTCCACAAGGTACAGAGAGAACATTACTGGGCTCTTATTTTTAAAGTCTGCACTCCTGAATGCTCTTGTATTGGCAGCCTGAGTTTTGTTATGACCAATGGATGAATTGTTTTGCATCTCGACATGGAGAGAAGGACTGGAAAGGGTCAGGCCCACAGAAACAGCCTGTTGGAATTCTTCTTGGAACTCACTTTGAGAAAGCATAGATGAGGGCCGACTGAGTGCAAAAGGAAGACAGAGTGAGGCTGCCGAGACCAGCATGAGATGCAGTGCTGTCTGTTTCCATGGTAGCCAGCACAACTGTGCTCTTGTCATCAACCTGGTAAGAAGGCCTGTCAAGAACCAACACCAGGCACATGACCTCTGATGGACACCAGGGCTTAACATCTAACCTACTACCCACAGCTGACAGGCCGTTTTTCCTTCCAAAATGAGCACATGTGACAGGTGACTTCTGATGCATAGCCACATAAATCCAGGGGTTGGGTTCAAGTCATAAACTGTAAGGCTTATTCTTAAACTCCTCTTCAAATTCAGTTAACACATCTTGCTCCAAATTTTGTTCCCTAAGCTCAGTTATCTCGGTTTTCTAAAAGTGGCCCTGTGTTCCTTCTGTAATAAGGAGGTTCTGATGCATATTTATGGGCTCCATTGTGAGGCACCCAGGAAAAGGAAGAAGGGGAGACAAGTTCTTCCAGAAGAGGGACATCAGACCCCCAGTGGTAGCAAGGTGGCATAAGTGGGCTGTTAGGAGGTGTGGTGTTATCTGTTATGAACACTTTCCTATGCACTGCTAAGGATGACTTTCTTCTTCTGTAAGTTAAAGCATATTGAATTTGGGAAGGTAATAATGTTATGCTCCCTGGTTTGCATTCTAGAACTTCCTTTTGCATGAGTATAGCATATTGCTAACTGTCCCCAGATAGAGCAGGGGCTACTTCCCAAACTGCTGTGCTGTGATCTCCCGTGCGTAGCGTGTGCACCCTGCAGTCCCCCATCTGTTATTCCCCTTTCATGTTACTGTGGCTCCATCCGTGTTGGGGAACTCCACAGCATCCAGCCTCTGCTCATGAAATGGGGGTGAGCAGTTTGGTGCTGCTTGTATTCAGTTAGCACCCCCCAACTGGACTATGGGGGTATGGTACCCACATGTGGTGTCCCCAACTGTGCAGAGATGCTTTGTAAAGCTGCTCTGAGACTTGCACCATTGACCAGAGGACAGGGTCTTTGTAGGAACTCCTGAACAGTCATATTTTTTTAAATTATTCCTAATTTTAAATGGCAAAAATGTTATTCCATTCCTTGCATATGTACATATTTTATTCTATGTGCAGCTGAGTATATTTTCATATTTAAATAATCATATAGTTGCCTGTTTGTGAATTTGCTTTCTTTTTCCCCCTGAATTTTTTTGATGACACATTGTCAGTTTACTTACTGATTCCAGCACTTCCTCTGTGGAGATGGAGAGTACCAGCTGGGGGCAGTGGGAAGAGCCCCAGTGGTGCCCTGGGGCCTGGAGGCTGGTGAGCAGGTCCTCTGACAGGGTTTTGGCAACTCCAGGTCTCAGGCAGGATTGTTGAACACGTGGGTTATTCCCACCTTTATAATATTGGAGAGCCTCTGTGTATGTGACCTCAAACAGAGCATCATTTCTAGCCGGCACAGACTCCGGGTAGGCCTGACCTATGTGCACAGCTCTTTCCAGAGCCACTAGGGCAGGTGTGGGCATTTCCTCATTTGTGAAGACAAGAGCAAGGTCACAGAGGGTCAGGCACCCCAGGCTTGGCCCACATCCCTAAGACCACACCCCGGCTGCTTTTTCCCTGCTGACCTGTGGCTCCAGTCTCCTGACCTGTGACACCTTCAATTGTTATCTAATCAATTCCACTGAAATTAAAAAGGTGTGTTTGCATTTGTTTCAACACCCTTTGCTCTGGTGCTTGTGGCGGTGACCTTTCAGAACTGATAGCACAGTCCCGCCCAGATTGCTTCCCTAATAAATAATGGGGTGCCTTCGGAGGAGGGAGCGAGCTGCCTGGAGAGGCTGGGCAGGGGTCCTGCTCCCACCAGGCCCACCTGCTTCAATGTCCACAGCTCGGGTGGGAAGTGGAGCCTGCTTGTGGACCTTTCTTTTTCCATTGCGTTTGCCTGATTTGCCGGGGGTTGATTTTAATATTTTTATTGTAGTAAAATGCACATAACATAAAACTGACCTATTTAACCATTTTTAGGTATTCAATTAATTCATTAAATACATTCAAAATAGATAGCCATTATCACTATTTCCACAAATTTTTCATAATCGCAAACAAAAACTTTGTACCCATTAAACACTAACTCTCCATCCCTTTCCTCCCCAGCCCCTGGAAATCTCTAGTCTAGTCTGTGCCAATGAATTTGCCTAACCTAGTTATTTCATCTAAGTGGTGACATGCAATATTCATGATTCTGGGTCACCCATGTTTTGGCATGAATCAATACTTCATGAACACAAGGCTGACTTTCAGTTTTCATTTCTTCTGCCACACACACACAGATAAGTTAATTATTAAAGGAAAAATGAAAACTACTTTTAATATCAAAAAGCCGATAGAAAGTATACTCCTTTGAAACTAAAAGACAGTCTCAGCTGCTTAGAGTTCACAAAATTAAAGGTTATTTGAAAGAAATTTCAAAAAGCTAATAATGGGTTCACTGAAAGAATATTTCAAAAGCAAAGAAATGGTGATCTAGCTTTGTGTTAGAACATAGACCAGGAAAATATCATGTGCGCATAAGCATTATCATCACTTTCATGTTTTGTAACTGTAGTAATTTCCAGTCTAGAGTCATTGCTATATGAAACTGGTTAGCTATACAAAACTTGAACAAACATTTAATCAAATGGAATGAGAAAAGGTAGAACCAGTTATGAGAATACATGAGGATGGTAAGTGCTCATGTTGACCAGATATTATATTTGTTTCTGATTTTTTGTTTCTTGGGTGCTCAGGTCCAAAGCACCTGTTACATTCACTGCCTCATAACCTTCTAGCCCAGTCTCTGAAGTCCTGGAGGCTTTGAGGAAGAAGTAGGGATGCAGAGGGATTGCACACAGACCATATCTTCCTGTTGGGCCCCTCTCTGGACCCTCAGGGTTATAAACACAGGACCTGGTGCCAGGAAAGAGAGGTATGAATGGATGAAAATTAAATGAGCTAAAAAAGTGAGTGAGACCTAGACAGGTCATCTTCATGGAGCATTCTGAAACATGCTGACCTTCCTATCAAAGCATCTGGAAGAGACCTTGCCACTCACAGAGGACACCTTGACACTTGGGCACAGTGATGCAAAGGGGCATATCTGGAGCATCTCTGAAGCCTTGCCTCCTTCTGGGCCATGTACATCAACTCCTAGCAGCTGAATGATGTGATTCCGAATACTCTTTTAGTTCTCAGAGCTCTAGTTTGTCTCTTCCTGAGGCATTTAACAACATGATGAGGATGGTGGTGGTATTGATGATGATGGTGTGGTGGTGACAGTGATATTATGATGATGATAATGTTGATGGTGATGATAGTTATGATGATGATGTTGATAGTGATAATGATGATGCTGATGATGGTGACAAAGATGGTGATGATGATGACAATGGTGATGATGGTGATGACAATGAGATGGTGATTACAAATAACTTCAATTCATTGAATTCCTACTACATGCTGAGCCCTACAGGAGTTCTCTTTATAACTTTCAAAGTAAAACATAGTATAATTCTCTCCTGCATGAGGACACAGGTCAGCAAAGAAAAGCCACCCACGCAGAAGTGACAGAACTGGTTGGCAGATCTTACTTGCTGCCTCTGAAACTTTTACTCTTTCCAGTGTTTGATGCTGGTTGCTCAAGAGACCTAACTCTGAGCATTTTCCTTTTCTTTGCAAAGCTAAGGAGGTGCCATCTGGTCTAAGAGGCACAAGTTTTGTAACCTCAAACTCTGTTTGGCCTATTGTATAACAGAATTCCCCTATTGTATAACATGAAATTCTTCTGGTCTATGGTGTAGTCTTGCCAGGTGCTCGATTAACATGACTTACTTTCCTACTGCTTTGAGCCCCATCTCCCAACCTCTCTCCCTGATGTGTCACAGTGTTATGCTCACCTGCCTTTCTTCCTCTGAGGGCTAAAGGCTGCTGAGTTCAAGGGGAGAGTCAGAGTTGCAGGTGGGAAGTATAAATATTGTGGGTTTTTAATACAGTTTGAAATGGAGGGAATTTTTCTTGTCCCAGCTCATATCATTTCAAAAGGAGAGAAAATATCTAAGAGCTGGGTCGTAAGGAGGAGTCTGAAATTTGAAAAATACCTCCATGTGCATCACCCAAAAAGATGAGAGAAGGTTGGCAGTGAGCCTGTCACTGCAGACCTGCTTCCTGGTCAAGGAGAGGGTGGGTCAGGAACTCTTTACTTGACTAAGTGCTGGACTAAACCGCCTTATTAAAAAAAGTGGAATCCTCTAAAAATTTTATTTATTTGTCCTAACTCTCTCTCTCTCTCTCTCTCTCTCTCTCTCTCTCTCTCTCTCTCTCTATATATATATATATATATATATATATATATATGTATATATATATATATATATATATATGTATATATATATATATATATATATGAATAAGTATGCATACATATGTATATCCAGCACACATCTTTCTTTCTCTGTACCTGCACATGTACAAAAGTCCTTGATATTGTTAGCTGCTGAGGTGAGTCCAGGGAACGCAGGCCCTACAGCTGAGAGGGTTTTCTGAGCCTGTGAAGCTGTGTGCACAAAGTATTATAATTGACGACCCTCAGCTATGGAGGCTCACTACACTCTCTCAGGAAGATTGCAATGGGACTCATTTCCTGACCGGGAGGGCTGGGCCAGGTTAAAGTGCTTCCAAGTGCTTTGTCTGAGGGGCTCCCAGGAACCAGCCCCTGACCAGCCACCCACCACATGTCAAACTGACAATCAGAAAAGCAAACACACTGGGCTTGTCCCGGCCACATTGGGCGGTGAGGTCATATTCCTTCCATCTCATGTGTTGGTTGTCCCTGTGTATGCCTTGTCCCCTGGAAACCACTCAGATATAGTTATTTAGGTGGAAACAGCCAGGAAATTAAATGTGTTGGTTACTTAATACACAAATCACTGTGAACACAAACATGCAGGGAACCTTACATACACATGTTTTGATCACTTGAATCTGAGTTTTTATTCTGTCTAACATGGACTTATTCTGTCCATTCGGGAGAGTATGTCAAAGTAACAAAGGGCTCGCTGCTGTACAGCCCGGAGGTGTGATGTGGCCTGGGAAGGCAGCTGGAACACTAATGCCATGCAGCTGGAATGAAGGCCTGAGGAGCATCCGCAGGAACATGCGCCGTCCTGAGGGCATTCATCCCAGGTAGCGGCATGCACTGTGCCTTGGGCTTCTAACAGCAAGTTGAATTGTTCATGTTTGAATTTAATTCATGCGGGTGATGCATTTTATTAGAAATACTTTAATTTTCCATGGTAGATCAATCAAAGTGAAGTTAATTGGCCAAAAAAATGCTAATGATCAGTTATTCCCAATTGTTATTTTGCATATTAAGAACTCGGTGAATTGAAAAGTTATGCAAGAGGCATTATTATTAATGAGGAAATGTTTAATAGTGAAATATGGCCAATCTGATTTGCAATACATATCACCTCACCATGTTCTCAACAAATATTCATTAGGTGCTCAAAGAACACACTTTCCTTCAAATAATGCATAAAAATGTTCTATTCTCCAAACAAAGGTGAAGCAGAGAGAAGTAAAAATTTCCCATGAGCACTCAGGAAAGAATGAGGAAATTGAGTTTAATGACGGAGAATTATAAGCAAGTCTGCGTCTGGAGGAGAAAAAGTGCAAGCATAAAGATTGCCTTGTGCTGGAGAGAAATTTGTTATTGCCCTGACGAGATTAACCGCGGTAATTGGCACCTTTTTTTTTTTTTTTTTAACATATTGCGCAGCCCTGTAGAGGCGGTGGTAATGAATAATGTGCACTTAGCCGCACCATTGGTCATTGCCGTCCGATCACAGCCACCTCCCCCATCCGGGAAGATAAATGTGATTTAAATTAATAGCCAGTCCTAAATAACTCCTCAGCTGGTAAACGGCGCATTTATCAGGCCCAGACAGGCAGTGTCCTTTGATTCATGGTCCCCCCCCTACAATGTGAAGGGTGCGTACAAAAATTGTTATTACTTTTTAATAAAGTGTAGCAGTCAGTCCTCAGTCATTTATCAGAAACGGTGGCATTCTGACAAACAGAAATATCTTAGCAGAGGATGAATGAGAGGGATAAAGAACACATTTCTCAACAAAAATAATCACTGCCTAAATAATCTCATAAAAGTCAGTTTTTAAGTACCTTGAAATAAATGTATCCAGAAAGATACAGGCCAGGTGCGTTGTTGCACTAGAAACTAAACAAACTATTTTCATATTCACCTTTGCAGGGAGGAAAATGTCTGTTATTGTCATCAATGCTGAACAACAATATGGATTCAAATACATGTTGAACCAGTTTAAAGCGAGGTGGCCACCAGCTTCCCCATGGACAGGACAGAGCTGGAGCAGCAATTGGCTTGTGCCAAGCAGAACTATGCAATTGCAAACAAAGCAAGCGCCTTAAAAACGGGCAACACCTCTTACTGCGTTTTCAACATTGAAACTGCGGCTGTGGCTTTTAATTCCTCCCTAATATATTTTTCAGAACAGAAGCCCACTTTGTTGGATCTTGATTTATTTTGTGAGTCATTGTCTGTGCTTTTCGAAACACACTTGCAATTACCCACATCATTAGATTGGTCAGCGAAAATTACAAAGGAAGCTCAAAGCCCAGTCTCCACTGAAATCCTTTCTCTCTTAATTAAATAAGGAGTAAGACCTCCCTGGTGTCAGCAGGTCATCCTTTCAAAGATATTGGGCAGGTTCAGAAAGCTGCCGAGTGCTGATCCCTCCTCAGTAATTTCCTTTGTGCTTCGGGAGAGGCAGCAGCACCGGCAGGACCCCCTTTAGTTACACATAACATTGGCAGAGCATCGGCCAGCTCAACCTTCGCAGGGCACACAGTGACCATAACCAAAGTGTCTGCACCTTCAGAAAGGCTTAGGAGTGGGGTGTTCTTTGCAATTTGTAGCGCCTCAGCTATGATACAATTTTCAAGCCTCACCAAAGTGTGACTCTGCAATGAATTGACATATCTTAAAGAAGGGCTGGCTGAAAATCAATTTCCCTCTTAAGAGGCGCCAACTCCAGTCTCTCTCCCTCCCGTGGTTTTGCTCCTTCTTTTCCTAGATCGGCCTGTTTATGAAGGAGGATCTTATATCCCTGGATTAGATCAGATCTTTAGAGTGTATTTCACTAGCCATATTGCTGTGTGTTTTAAATGAATTGATAGGGGTCAAGCCCGTAGAGCAGTGGTTCTCAACCTTCCTAATGCCGCGACCCTTTAATACAGTTCCTCGTGTTGTGGTACCCCCAACCATAAAATTATTTTCGTTGCTACTTCATAACTGTAATTTTCCTACTGTTATGAATCGTAATGTAAATATCTGTGTTTTCCGATGGTCTTAGGCGACCCTGCTAGCGGTTCTCAACCTGAGGGTCGCATGAGGAACTGGATTAAAGGGTTGCGGCATTAGAAAGGTTGAGAACCACTGCCATAGAGCAATGTGCAGCGCAGGGCGTGTCCTCTGGGCGAGTTGATATTATTATGACCTTACCCTAATGCACTCATGTGCTGCTTATCTGTGGAAATGGAGAGAAAGATTATGCAGATGAAATAAACAAAAGTAAAAATAAGGGAGGGCATCACACCCTTCAGAGCACTGGGTGGCGTAAAATAACGTTCCTCTGTGGACACTGACACCGGTAACCACTCAGACTTACTGTCCTGAATGGCATTTCCACTTTCACAGGTATTTATTTGCTGAAGATTATAGCTTTATTCTGGATAAAAGGGTGCGAGTCAAAATGACCATTTGACTACCCTGGAAATTTCAGGTCAACAAATTTAAGTTCACCACAGGAAAGAAATTTTAGGGTTGGCACTCCAAGTCAATGTCATCAAAAATGCAAATAAGCATTTTGCTTGAGATACCTCTGCCCCCAGATTTAGTATGGCATATACTGCTGGCCAGTATTCCCATTCTATAGAAATAGGTAAAGAACGCGGTTATTATCCCCCTTGGTTTAGGCACGTCAACCCCACAACCACAGGGGAACACAGGCAGCTTTTTCCATCCCATGTGGGTGTTTCCGGGAAACCACCTGCCCATCCAGGTGTATAGGGTCAGTTTCCTTCTAGCCAGGTCAGCGCCTGTCCTGGATTTTCTGAAACTGCCTCAGTCCAGGATGCGTTGTCCGATTGCCAGGTCAGGCACGCTGGGTGATAAGTTCTGATACTGCAAGAGTAGGTTCTGGGCTCTTCACCTAACAGGATTTTTAAGGGAAATAGTTATTGTGGAGAAAAGTCAGGGCTTGCCTCTGGCCCTCTTAGAGCTATGTTTGACTTCTCCTTTTAAAGACCACATCTTCCTGCTTGTTATTCAAATTAGTTTTCAGTATGCAGAGCCATGTTTTAATGCTTACACCCCAATCCCTCACTACTGGAGATCATAGCAAGGAGTCCCTGAGCACTGGCTGGTCTTTCCCATGGAAAGGAGACGGTAGGAAGGAGTCGGAGTCTGGGAAGGAATGGGGGCTGGTTTCTTCCCCTAACGTAGTCATCAGACTCCATACTGTGGGGATTAAAGGTGGATACGACTTCCTCGCACCTTTCCAACTGGCCCTCAGGGGAGGATGCAATGATCCCCTCATTTAGTTTCCAGTAAAGAAAGAGCAGGGTGCCCCAGTCCTCCAGCCCTCGCCTCACACACAGGTAATAGTCAATCCATTAACCTTTGCTGCCCGCCGACCTGCCAGCCGGGCGCTGCCGTCCCTGCTTTAATACCGTCCCCTTAATAGTGGCTGGGCCCCACGAAAGGGCAGAGCAGCGACTGGCGACTCTCAGGGCCCGGCAATAATAAGCTCCCGCTCCGGGTCCCCACCTCCTGCTTCACTGCAGTGTCAGCCCCCATTTTTCTCCCTCTCTCTCTCTCTTTTTTAGAAGCTAATCTAAAAAGAGCCGCAGAGGCAGAGGTCATGTTAAACTGTAGCGCAAATGTTACTCCTCGATTATCTGGCTGGGGTAAATGTCAACTGCTTCAGGCCAAAGCAATTGGGGAGCGAGTGTGAGGCTGCTACAAAGCGAGGGAGGCAGGGCTGGGGCCACGGCTCCACCACACAGAAGAGCACCTGCTTCTCCATCCTCCCTGCCCAGCGTGGCCGGCCAGGCTCTGCCCTTCTCTTCACCTGAACCTGTCCCCCCACCTGCGCCCGTCTGCAGTCAACCTCTCTAGCAAGGCGAGGCTCTACTGAATGTCACGCACCCTCTGGGACAAGGGGGAAAGCCTTCAAAAATGACAGCAGTACGAAACCCCCCCACTCACACAAACCCACAGGCACACACCCAGAACATACACCACACACACCCCACACAAGCATACATGCACACACACCCCACATAAGCATACATGCACACACACACGTGCACACTCACACACATGCATGCACACAGATATTTTTGTACAGAGATTTATACAGCAAGCTGAGTAGATCTTATAGACAGACAGAACTTGTTATGAAAGCTAAAGCTTTTATATTTTATATGAGAAGGCATATTTTATGTTCCAAAAAACAATAAGACTTAACATGAATGGCATTAGAAAATGTCTCGGAGCCCTGCCAGCCAGCTAGTGACAAGAAGCAAGAAGAATGAGAAGGAAACAGCTACCCTGTTTGGGGGCAGAGGTGGGTATTTGGCTCACTGGTCATGTGCCCTTGAAGCTGGTGCTTCTGCAGCACCATGGACCCCTCTCATTGCAGGACTGGAGTTGGTAAGAGCCAGGCTGTTAACCTTAGTGAATGGAGCCACCTGCTTTCAATCAGTGGTTGCCCACAGCCCTGAAGCCCTGAATTCTAAGATTCTACAAGCCGAGATTTTACTCCTCGATTTTCTGGCGGGGGTAAATGTCAGAGCCCCCCGCTGGGTGCCAGCAGTAGGGCTGAGGCTGAGGAGAAAGCCTCCAGGAATGCAGGCAGGTTCCCACTCTGCTGGGCAGGAGAAGCAGGTGTGGGGTTGGGACACCTGGATGGTCCCCATGTGGACAGAGATTTCATTTTCACTTTAGCTTTCTCTTTCCCCCACCCCCCCCTTTTTTTTGGTCCAGTTCCCTGGGTGACAGGGGAATCTTATTACTGTTTAATTTTAGGTGTAGAGATCCAATTATTTACATATTCATAATTTAAAGGCAGGCAGTAGCCAGTCACTTGCTGTCAAGATGACAGACTATAAATAGCAGGACAGACTCCCTGCTTACCCAGGTAGTGGGGATAGGACGTGGCTGCAAGCAGGTGCCTCGAACAGGGACAGCCTCCTCAGGAGCCCAGCCCTGTATGTACCCCCAGAGTGTGTTTAGAGACCTTGCTTCCAGCCTGTAGTGTCTGGTGGAGGCATGGGAAGAACCTGGTGGGGACGGTCAGACCTGAGGAAGAGGCTGGTCTCAGTATGGAAGGCTCAGATACCAAGCACAGTCATGTTTGGTTTCTATGAACTTCCAGGGCTCTCACCCTTCCCACACACCTGAGACACCAAGGAGCAGCCTGCAAAGGTCGCTGTGCCGGGCATCCTCCTCTGTTTGCTGTGGAGTGACTTCTGGATCTAATAGCATCAGAGCAAAGTGTCCACGCCAGCACTTCTTGGACTGTGAAGAGGGGCCAGGGTGCTGGGGTGCATATATTTAATTTCTAACTGATGTGCTTTGTGAAATAGAATAAAAATTATCTCCTAGTAAAGGAAATTTTAAATCATAAAATTTCATGCTGCCCATTATCTTGGTATTAGATTCAGGCCACATAAAATCACTCTGTGATTTTTAACTAAGAAAAACCTTCCAGAAAAACCTTCCACCTGCTTGCGCTTCATGTCTCTACTCATCTCCTCATGAGCCGGTAACAGTGTTCGGAATAGTTTGCTCCAAGTTGTTGGTGTGAACGCGCATAAGGGAGATTGGCTTCCTGTCAATTAGTTGAGAAGGGGCAAGCAAAACCCAAAGTCCCGGTAGAGAAGAATGACCATCGTCAAGCCTCCCACCCACCAAGCCTGACCTCTGTCTGCTCTGCCCGAGGGGGGCTGCTGTGTAATCTCCGGAAATCATGAGACAGTGTTTTGTGATCACCGGGATAGGACAGACACCGCACCTCTCCAAGAGGAGTCTCCGGGGAATAGTAGAGCCAAGCTATCCTCCCAGGAGTGTGTCCCAGTCCTGGCCAGTGGCCCTCCTGGAGGGCATATAGCATGGCAAGGTGCCAGGCCCTACAGGTAGATACCTGCCCAGTACTTGGGTGAATAGGCCAGGTTTATCTAGGGTTAAAATAAGTCGACTCTGTTAGTGCTTTGTTTTTCAGAATAGAAAAATTAAACATATACACAACTATTCTTTTAAAATAGTGCGGTAAATATGGATTAAATGCAAATTGATGATTTATACTTTGCCTTGTTCCAATGAAAACTAGATATTTGAGCATTGAAACATAGAGAGAAGATTTAAATTTAATTCTAGCTCTTTCAAAAGTTTAATTGTATTTTAATTTTCAAATAATAAATTAAACTGTTATCATGCATTGATATAACATCTTTTTCAAGGAAACTCCATGCAGTCATTAAAGAGGGAAAAAAGGCTTTGTTAGCATCCTAGGACAGACTTTGGTGAGAACAGTGCAGATGAATTAGTTTATGTAGTAATTGGCATAAAGGGCACTGCCTGGGGACATGGACTGGTTTAAAGCATTATTTATGTTACTCTCCTTCTAACAGGACTTTGCAAATATTTATGAAACTTCACGTCAATGTTGCTTCCTTTTATCGTTCCACTCGCCCAGCCCTGTTACATCCTAATTGAAATACAATAATTATAAATGGGCTTAGTTCCTCGATTTAATTTCCTTGCAAGCAATGCCATTTATTTTTCTTTGCCTTTGTTAACATGCTTTAATTAAAAGATTTAACAAAGCTAAGGAAACAAGATGCTGTGGGGGGCATCACACCCTGTGTCCCTTCCACAAAACAACACTGTGTGACTGTGTCCACATCTACCTTCTGAAGGGCAGGAAGGAAAGCCCTCACCCATCCACGGAGCAAAGCTGCCCCTTCCCAGCCCAAGTGTGCAGAGCATGGAGGAGTTCTGAGGGCAGGAGCAGCACAGAGCCCAGGAGAAGGGTGCTAAAGAGTCCAGGTTTGCAGCCAATGCTGCCACATCCACACTGCTGTCCTTGGGCCGGTGAGTGATTCCATTGAGCCTCCATTTGCTCGTTTTCTAAATGGGATGATGACAACAACACCACATGCTAGCATGAGTAAGAATTGTGTTATTCAGATAAAATCCTCCCTTAACGTAACTATCTGGTCCACTCTGGGTCCTTAACCAGCAAATGGGCTCCCTAAATTTGGATAAAAACTAATTTTTAAACATTAAATGGCAAGTGTATTTTTATAATGGTAATAAAAATATTCTGAAAAAAATGCTTCTATAAGCTCTTGAAAATACTAGCAGTCAGCTAATAGTACAAAACATTTCAAATGGCTTTGTAAGATATGTTGTTCAATCACAAAACACTCTGTGGCAGATCTGGATGCCAAGATGCACAGCTAGATCTGCTCTGCTTAGGTTTTAAAATCAGTTTAGACACACCCTCATCCACCAAGAAGAAGAAGCACAGATGGTCCACAACTAGCAGATGTTACAAAATGTTAGTCTTTTCACTGGTATTTTATCTCGAACTGTACACTATTATCATGGTTGAGGAACACTTCTTGGTGGAGGATGAGCTTTAATTGGGTACTGAAGGATGACCCAGGACAAGTAAGTAGGAAGATGGGATTTCCCAGGAGGCTTTTGGAGCTGGTGTAGGCACCTGCCTGTCTGTGTATTGGCAGAAGTGTAAGTGGTGGGTGTTAGAGGCAAACAAAGGAGCTGGGGCGGGGGCCACGAGGGTCTCCGCATGCTTTGTTAATGTGTCCAGATAAATACTGTCCTCCCCTGGCTCTGTGGACAACCCACAATTATGCATGACCTTCAGGATAAACGGGATCACAGCCTTAGAAAAAGGACCACTTAATGATGCTCACCTTGATGAAATATGCCAGGTGCTGGCGTTCTCCCCCGGGCCAGCCTAGGTGATGTGGACTGCAGGACTGTAAGTGGATACATACATGGTCAACATCATCAGCCACTTTCCCTTCTGTGAATCAGAAGGCAAAGAACTTACTGTTGCTGCAAAGCTCGTGACACAAAGAAAAAGGAAAGTGTCAGTGCTTCCATTATTCCCTGGGCTTTCAGGGAGCAGGCCTAGTGCTCTGGGAAAAGAAGGACACCCTCCATGCTGCCCTCCTGAGGCTGGGTGGTAGTCATCCACTGCCGCAGGAGTTGGTCAGGACCTTCTGAAAAGCAGGGGCAGGACCCTAAGGCAGGAGGGAAGAGGAGGCAAATAGCATGAGGGAGACGGGGCACATACTACACCGGCAGTGGGTTTGTAGCCGAGGTGATTGATGGTCAGGAATGAGAGTCCACAGACCGTCAGTCTCTGGGACCTCTAAGTGGGTGACTCGTGCCTGCTCACGCGTGGCACATCCCTTGCCAGCAGCCTAACAGAGGCTGTTGTCTACCCGGAGACCTCTCATCCCTGGAATAACGACTTTGCTGGCTGTGTTTCTCCTTGTGTACCAAGCTTGGGAACAAGAACCAGACTGTAAACAGAAGGAGCCACCACCATGCACAGCTGTATGGACAGGCTGTGGACACCATCAACAGAGGGACCAGATAAGCCCATCTGGCTTTCTCTTATAATTTAGTGCAAAGGCAATACATGGGACCTGAATAGTCACGATGAAGCACTTTTGCAAATCCTGCTTGTACAAATCACATCAACAACTGAAGCTGCTTTCCACTGCCTTTATTTTCTGCTCAGGTATTAAAATGAAAAATTCACCTTCATATTTTTAAAAAATTGGGTTTTCTGTCATCAAAAGGATGCATACTCTGTAGACCTCAGGGTTATGGAGACTGAACCCACTCTCTCTTTCCTCTCCTCCTTGTACCCTCATGTGCCAGTGTCCCGTTTATAAAGTCCTGATTGGCCACAGTGCCGAAGCTGCTAGTCCCAGCCACTGTCTGGACAAAGGCGGAGCAGCCTGCAAAGAGAGGTCCAGGCAGCAGAGCACACACAGAGCCACCAGCACCTACACAGACTCACACCCTTAAGGGTTTCCTCTCTACCTTGGTGAGATGATGCTCATGCGACTAAGCTCCTTCCAAAACACCAACCACCATCAACACTATCCGTTAGTTAACAGACAAAGATGGGCCAGAGCATTTGTGTTCTGTAAAACCAATCTCAAGTGGCAATAGAGTGTTAAAAACAGTGGGAGGTTTTAATTAGATTTCTGTATTTCCAACTCCAGCTTGCAATATAGGCTTTATGAACAGAGAGCTGAATCATCTTTCGGACATTAAGTTTAGGGTGGAAAGAATGAATTCAATCACTTCCTCCATCAGCCATCTTCAGAGTTTAAACCGCACTCAGGGCATCCAGAGATTTTATCCTAGGATCCCGGCAGGAGACACTGACATGGGGAGCAGGAAATTGGACTGTTCCTACACAGGAAATCACAGCACTCCGTCACAATCTACAGGAGAAACATGTGTTCAAATTTGCTGTCAATGCCCAGCATATCTGATCGAGAGCAAGCTGAACAAAATTACAGGAGTGGAACAATATCTGTCCCCCATACCAGAGCAGCCAGAAATGCACACTGATTTTACAAAAGTGGCCAAATGCCGCATTCTCCAACAAACAAATACACATCTTATAAAATTTGCACACACATATCACATGTACTTTAAAATTCTAAGGTGATTTTATATAAGCAGATATTGAGAAAAATAGCCATGGTCAGTAGTTATTCATTATTTACAACCAAACTAAAGGAAGATCAAAATAGGGCAACAGAAATTGGATTTAAAATTGCTGGAATTATATACATATATGTGGCATTATATTTGACGGAACCTATTATCGAGTTTATGTTATACAATATATTATGATATGTATTATAAACTGAGTGGCCAGATTATTATGATCTCTGAACGCATAATAATCTGGCCACTCAGTATACATATTAGAGGCCTGGTGCATGAATTCATACATGGGTGGGGTCCGGCCAGCCTGGCCAGGGGGAGGGGACATGGGCGGTTGGCCAGCCTGCCTGCTGGTTGAACTCCTGGTCAAGGGGACAATTTGCATATTAGCCTTTTATCACATACAATATACACTGAGTGGCCAGATTATTATGCATTCAGAGATCATAATAATCTGGCCACTCAGTGTATATATCATATAATACCATACATATTATGTAGTATATAATGTATTGTATATTATGTAAAATGCAATATATTATATCTTAATAGTCTATGTCCTATAAGACGGTGTGATCACCAGGCACGTGGGACCAGCTCTTTCCACCAGCCTGCAGTGATGCTCTTGAAAAACCCACCACACCTTGCACAGCTTCCCTGCATTTACAGATGCTTCTTGACCAAAGTTAGCAATGGGCCAGGGGTTAGACCCTCACACCTGGCTTGTAGGGATGTGCACATGATGTTCCCACAGAGTCAAGGCTGTGGAGATGAGCTCTGGAAGCAGCAAATAATAACTTCCTGTACAGAATGACCACAGACCTTCACATACACTTTCTAATGAAATAGAGGTATCCCTCAAAACCACAACAATGGAGGGAAAGACTTTTTTCTTGAGAAGTTATAGAAATGTATATTTTATATAAAATTTCCAGACTAGTATTTATTTTCTTAAAAAAAAACTTTATTTTTAGAACAATTTTAGAGTCACAGAAAATGTCACACAGTACAGAGTTTCCAGATATAAACAGTGAAAAAGACGTGTGCGTGTGTGTATGTGCGTGTAGAAGGAAAGAAAAGGGTTGATATTCCAATAACACTGAAAAAAAGTAAATGTGAGAATTTGTGAGGGCACAATTTTGTTTACTCTCTGCCTATTTCTTCTTTTCCTTTAATATTTTGCCCCTGGAAGGATGGTTGCCCCTGAGGATATTATATTTAGAAAAGCAGCTGGAGTGAGCAGGGTTACCTTTCAAATCCCCCAGCAAGTTGATCAAATAGAGCCTTCCTGTGTGTAGCTCTAAGGCACAATTATGTGTAAGCAGGACCCCCTCTGAGAATTCATGTGAGAATCCAAAACTGGAGATGGAGTCGGAGCCCATTTGTGTCTTATTTAACATAATTATTCCAACAGCTAATCTTTTGCTACTGCATCTGTCCTCTTCTGTCTATAACAGAAATAGGAGATCAGACACTTGCACAGTCCCGTTCCTGAGCTGTGCGCAGGGCTGTGTTTTGTTATCTGAAGATTCCATGGGGTTGCAGACTGTCCTGTAGGGCTGGGAAACTGTAAATGTGTAATCATGTGCCAAATCATCCTTCTATTTGCATAGTGCTTCCCATTTTTAAGAGCTAATATATTGTGTCACTCCTCGCCCTGACCCTGTGTGCTAAGCTTGGCAAATAGAAATAATTACATTTTACAGATGAAAAACATAATGCAATTTAAATCATCTAGGTTAGGGTCCCACAACACTAACATCGGCCTAAGCAGGCCAGCAGGCGTTGCTTCCAGATTATTCTCCCAGCTCAGTGACACAGGTGGCAGCAGAATGGGAGCTGACAGTGGCTGCCTGGGGTTCCAACTTGTCAGTCACCCACAAAACCCAGGAAACAAGCTATTTATCCTCCTCTATCTCCTCCTTCTCTGCCCCTTCCTCTCCCACTAAGGGGCTCTGCTCCAAGGCATCAACACCCACTTAAAGCTGACCCCCCAAGAGAAAGCCATAGCCAGAAATGTTGGGACCTAGAAGTCTCCATGCATTACTTAAGGTTGCACATATCCCCCTCGATGTGACATAGGATAAACTTATACACCCGCCCAAGGAAAGTGACATTTTCCTCCTGAATGTCACTTGTGTAGAGTGTGAGAGCCACAGTTAGGCTTTGAGCTGAACCACCTCATGTCTGCCTGGCGCAGAAGCATCCATCTCCCGAATGCTTCCCAGAGGTGAACCTTCTGCCTGGGGTTCGAGTTGCTCCTCGCCCACACACTGGGAGGAGGACAGGCTCCAGCTCCCCATGTGCAGGGCACCTGGAACATGAAGAGGAAGAGCAGGCATTACTCACATTCGTTAAACACACCAAACCTGAGAGCCCTGTGGATATCAGCTATTGGGTATTTTGAAAGCAAAACTCTAGAAACTTGGACTTTTTAAAAATTTTTGTGAAGAATTTGTGAAAGCTGACGTAAGTCGGAGCCATTATATTAAGAGTCTCAAGTAAGTAGATCATTTCGTTTAAGAGATCAAGAAAATTCCATTCAAGTTGAATGAAATTTGTGAGCCTCTGGTGATTTGTCTTTGACGGGGTCTTTAGTGGAGGCCTGACAGGGAACAGAACGTTCTTGACCAAACCCCAGTGTGTGTCCCCTTCATTCCTCACTTCTCTGGGCTCAGTAGGGTGTCTTCCGGGTCTCCTCCTGGCACATTGCCTGCCATGAGTGGTTCAATTCCCTCTTCATTGACATAAATTTGTCTTTTCAAAGGGCAAACTCAATAAAGTGCATGTGGTTTTCTGAGTATCCCATAAATTTTATAAAAATTAAATGTGCAGTGGCAACTGACCACAAAAGAAAACGAGGCAACACACACATGCTGATTTGTCACAGCTACTGAAGGACATTTGCTGATCAGTCCCATCAGTCCAGATGTGCCCAATTACCCTGTGAAGGAAGAGGTGAGCTGTTCACCCAATGGCTGTACATAAACTACCTATTATTTAACTTGATCATTGAACTAAGAGCTTTGTATAATCAAAACAAAATAGAAACAAAACTTCCAAAAGGGAAAAATGTCATACTACATCTCCTTTGGGTCTTGTGAGATAGGTCATTGTTTTCCTGTAACCCTAGCTTAATATGCTGAGGGTTTTACTTCAACAATGTCAACATTCACAGGACTCCTGGAACCCCTCGGTTTCGTTTTTCCTGTGTGATAGCATACCAGGGTGCAGGGCCGTTTTGGACAGACATATTCTATGGGTTTTATTCCTCCAGTGTGCTCCATCCACCACAGAGTACATTCAGCTCTTCACGAGTGGTTACAGACATGCTTGAGGCTGCTTTTGCAGCTAGACCCCAGGCAGGGAGCCCTAAGTGAGCCTGTGCACGTGGGCGCTGTGGGCACTGTGGGCGCAGGAGGCATCTGCAGCACCTTGGAGAGCAACCCCCTCTTCTGGGAGCTTCACCCATATTTATAGGAACATCTGTGCATGCTTTGTTCAGGACCCACTATGTCCACAGTGTGGCGTCTGCCCTCCCACATTGCTTGTCCTTTACCAACAACCCTGTGTTATCAGGATACTCATTGTTGTCACCCAGGCCAGTGACATGGGTCACTCATTGACCTTCCTCCACCGTTAGTGCTTGTCTTTAGTCCTCCCTGGATGCTGTCCCTCAGATTATGCTTTTCTAATCCTGCAAATAATTACACTCCCACCTCTTGCTTGGAAAACTTCACTGGGGCCATGTGGCACTTGTCATTGCAAACTATAAGCTGATTGATTTATTCAACACACCATTGTAACTCCATGCCAATGCACATATGCATTTTCTTTTCAATATTTTTAATTGAATGAGTAGTTAGAGAATTTGGTCAGTAAACACATGTGTTTATCTCCATAACATCCTGAAACTCCAAGAGGTCAGTGAAGATTGTGCAGGTGTAAAATAAACAGAATCATGAGTGTAAGAGAGTAGAGCAGAGCAAAAAAAAAGATGCCAACACTTTCAGGGGCTACTTTACAGGGAGGCAATTTTCACCTGTGACTGCCCCGAGGACCTCAGGGAAGCTGAGCCCTTTATTTCAGTGCCCTGAGGTTTCCTGGAATTTTTATCCCCTCTGGTCCAGCCTTTTTCCACACTGCATTTGATAAAATGACAGACGAGGAGGTGCCCGGCCACACCTGTCTGAGTCCAAAGCCACACCTTACCCTGCCTATGGGGACCCTAAGGACCCCGTCCCCCTCCAGTGCCACACCTCCACTTGGCCTTGCGTCTCTCCTGGCATCCTCTGGGCCTGTCCCAGGACAGCACCGGTCTCACTGAGCTGCCCAGTGCTGGGGCCTGTGCCCTCTCTCTGCAGTTTATCCAAACCCTGAGGTCTTATATCTGTTTTAAAACTCAACGGAGTATTTGGAAGGATTAAATCTAATGGTATTTGTAAAATTTTTAAAAATACAATGCTCAGTGCAAATACAAGGATAATTATAAATAATTAATAAGTAGAGAAATTCCACAAGTGGAAACCATGTGAATGTCTCAATGTGAATGTTCAGATCCCTACATAATGCAATTAAGTTACACAAACTGTAATTACACCCCCACCTACTGCTGCAGCATCTAATAAAGCATGTCCTAAAACAGCTTCCACGAGGTGTGGGCTACAGAAGGGCTGCCCACAATTTGCTACCTTCTTCTCCTTCTGTTTGCACTTGAACTTGACACTCAGTAAGGACCTGAGAGTAAGAGCGAGGCCCTGACCCCCACCTCGCAAGGAAATCTCTGTGAAATCAGCCCCCCTGGCCACATGCTGGCTCCCTAAACTCTGGCAGAGGTCATCTTTTCAATGGAGTGTGACTGGCATCAACTGGCAGGGCTCACATTTCAGTAGGGCTCAGCTCCATAATGTGAGTAGAAGTCTCACTCCTGTCCTCACCTAACTCACATCTAGTGGGAGAAAAAGACAGAGAAGCAGCTATATCTTGGAGGTAATAACATGG
Source organism: Corynorhinus townsendii (assembly GCA_026230045.1). Lineage (NCBI taxonomy): Eukaryota > Metazoa > Chordata > Mammalia > Chiroptera > Vespertilionidae > Corynorhinus > Corynorhinus townsendii. The sequence continues at coordinate 1,855,570 of JAPDVU010000012.1, forward strand.
AGCAGGAGAATAAGACAGGTGGAGGTGAGATGGGGAGGTAGAGACAGATAGAGATGTCAGGAAAGGACAATGTCAGGAAAGGGTGACACTGGAGAACAGATATGCAATAAGAGAAGAAGCAGCCATGAAGATTACCTGGAAGAGAGCTTTCTGGTGAAGGAAACAGCAAGTTCAGAGGCCCTGAGGTGGGGTATTCCTGGTGTGTTTAAGAGCGGGTTGAGGCTGTAGCTTGGGCAGGGAGAACACAGGAGCAAGCGGAGGGACAGGGCTCTCAGGCAGGATGTGAGGGTGTGAGAGTGTGAGGACCCAGGCTTCTATTCCAGTTGACTATGGACCACAGGAAAACTTCAAGCAGAGGGAGAGTGAGGTCAACAGATGCTGTTATTTGTTTGTTTGCTTTATACTTTAAGGGCAGAAGGTTTTCTGCCAGGTTGAGAAGGATCTCAGAGGAAAAGCAGGAGACCACCCAGGAGGCTGCAGTAGGGGGAGTGTAGGGAAGGGTGCTCATGCCTGGGCCACAGCACAACAGGCGGAGAGAAGGTTCTGGCCCAGTGTGATTTTCAGGGGCATGTGATAGGATTTGTGATGAATACATGATAGAGAGGATGCAAGAGTGGCTCTGCAGTTTGTCTAGTTCTAGACTCTAGAACAACAGAAGGAGTGCCTGCCCACAGCTGCCAGAGGAAAATGAATGGGGACAGTTGGAGAGGATATGACCCCGGGAGCTGCACTGAGTGTGCAGACTTCACTGTCTTGTATTGAGAAAGGATGTTCACTCATGGAAACACTATCCTTGAGATGATTGGAATGCTAAGGGTCCAACTCTGGAGAAATCCATTGGCCCCCTGCCTTCCTGGGTATATAATCCCCCAACTCATACAAGCCACTGGGGTATTGATCTCTTTAGTCCAAACCAGTTTATGAAATGGCTGGAAGCTGAACACCAAATTATCACACAGAGGCGTCCTCTCCATGGAGCCCATGGCCCAGTTTCCTAATTTACTGACTCAATCACATTAACTAGTCACTGAAATGGGTTTGACTCTGGAGATTTTCTCCTGACTCCATTGGCAGATATGGGTGGTAGGATTCGGGCTTCCAGTTCCAGATTTGGGGGGGAATGCCATAGTGTGTGGATGTAAAATGAGTGCTTATGGTCAGAGAAATTGAAAAGAAAATTTTCTCCAACAGCAGCACAGATGAACTAAAACAGGATTATTTCACTGTCCTTCAGAAAACCTCCCATATCTGGTCTAGGCAAGACGAATTAAGGTGTGGGGCTTTATCCAGGGAGGGACACACATAAACACACACTCCACTGCACACCAGGGGGCCTTTCCCAATAATAGCAAGACAGTTGGCTTCTCACATCTGCAGCAGCAAGAGAGGGAGAGATGGGGATGGAAGAGATCCTGGGCCTTGCCAGCTGCTGCCACCACCCTTCCCGCCGAGCCCGGAGCCCTGGGCCCCGTGGCAGGCAGAGCAAGCTGTTGACATACAGATTTGTGCTACTCAGGGACAGTCAGCTGATCTGAGCCAGGGCGGCTCTGGTCCTCATCTGGGGAGGGGAGGGGAAATTGGTGCCCACAGTGAGAACACAGACCAGGCTCAGAACAGATGGCTGGCTGCCTGCTCAGCGCTGTTTCTGGGGCTGTTTACATTCTTAAGTGACTAATTTTGACATGTTGAACTAGTATCGGAGCTTTTTGGTGTGACCCAGTAAAACGTGTGCCATGCAGCCGGGGCCCCATGGTTCGGCGCTGGAGCCTGTGCGGTCTCTGCTCTTCCTGGTGCCAGGAAGATGGCCCAGACCATCATGATGACCAGTGAGGCACCCAGGACCGGCTGAGTGAGAAAAACGCACCTGCGTACTGCTTAGGACAACAGAAACGTGTCATCAAAGCCAGAGATGGGTTTCTCAGGTTTATCTCCATCGCCAACACGCCGTGTCACTAGTCTGCACGTATTTGCAATGACAGGAAGTAAAATCATGAGGGGGGGAACAAAGCAAGCTGTCCCCTAAGACTGGGGAAGGTAGTGAGCTCCACCTGAGTAGGCTTTCCCAAGCCAACAGGAAGCTCTTATGGTGACCATCACTTTCTGTCTGAACATTGAGCTCCAGGGAGACCCCACAGCTTCGGTGGGCAGAAACCCCGCTGCCGTTATGGGCTCTCTCCACACACTGTTGGACCACATGGAATTCAAGATGCAGCCCAAACACACAATCGTGTCCGAAAGAAGCGGACTGTGAAAAGGGCCATCCGTGAACTGATTTAAGAGGTGCAGCCAAGGATGGCTCTGGGCAAAAACTCAAGCAGCTTTCTAAGTTTCTCAAGACCTGTCTGCATGCTCCCACTCTGCATCATAGAAATCAAAAACAGCCAGAAAAAAAACAGGCTATGCAGCTCGCCCGTGCCAACCAGACCCTGCCTAAAAATGTGCCTGCAACTGACACCCGGTCTAATAGGCGTGTTGTGTGAACACGAGTGATGCCCATGTTAATTATCATCATCATTAATATTATAAACCTGCCCCCACATTCTAGCTGCTTGCGGAACTAAGATGCAGAAAGTTTAGAAAGAACATAAAAAGAAGTCTTTTGCAAATTGAATTTGAGCCAATATTCTCTAGATTTGCTCCCTATTAACCTGTGAGCATATATAGTTTTTGCGCATGTGTGTGTATATATATGTTGATATTTATAGATATATTGTTGACATTCAAAGTATTATTATATCATACTTAATATCATTTCTTATTCATTCTAATAGTTAATTAGAAGGAAATACGTCTCTATGTTTATAAAGTATTCATTTTAAAAGTCAGTAATTGACCGCCTCATCCAGTCTTAACACATAAGTGGTTTTTCACATCATCCCACACATTTTTTCTCACCTATATGCCAGGAACAGTGCTTATATTTCTGGGGAGGCACAATCAAGTCATATGTGATACCTGATCTGAAGGAACTTGGTAGAATATAAAGTCATGTTTATTAATATAACATGTCAGAGAGGTAACACCATAAACATTGAATTAGCATCTGGTGATGTAAAAGTCACTACAATGTCACTGTAAGACGAATTGAATGAGCTGTTTGTTACCTGATAACAAAGGGAACCCAGATAGAGCATGATCTAGTGAAAATTTTAAGATAATAAAAGACAAAAATCTAACCATTGTTTAAACAAATAAATCTGACAGATTTTGTAACTAGCCATCTGTCTAATACACAACTCATGTTCTAATATGGATTTTAGAAGCCTCCCAATTCCTTCAAGGGAAAGTGTTAATACCTGTTGATATAAATGCTTAGCCTAGTAAAAGTGATTTGATCAGAATAGCAGATTTGTATTCATATGGCCTTGATATTGAATAGAGATCTACGTAAACAGAATGTTTGTTGGTATATGTGTGCTTACAATATAGTGCTCATGTGATGTTGATCACAAATATTGGTAAAGCAAACTTTGTGCAGATTTAGACGATTTTAGTCTGAAACCACCCATGTCTCCAGGGGCAATCTCCATGGCAGTGGATTGATGCTGTTATGTAAATCCATGGGCACGTCCAGTGGCAAATGCCATTGGAGCAGAAATTACCTAATTGTGTGTTTTAGAGCTGGGCACAGAGCTAGCATCTGGGAGCTTGGCCATAAATATTTATTGAATATTGGGAGATGCTTGGAATACCTGCCCTACTGCAGACATTCTCCAGAGAAGGGGGTGCCTGTGGTCCCTGGACCCTGATCTGGGGGAAAGCTTTAATAAAGAGGTTCTAGAAACAACTTCATGGCTCTGCTAAAAGCTGGTTATGTTATTGTTTTAAAGCAGTGACTTAGAAATCTTAATATTTTAATTAATGCTTTAGTGTGCTCCAACAAGAATGGCTTAGACACTGCAAATTTATGGAGTATGAGTTTCTGATCATTGCTATAACATATCATGTACATCGCATATGACACACACTTCTATTCATAAGGTGTGACTCCACTTTGCTTTAGGGCATTCAGCTCATTGAGGGAAAAGAGAGTTTTAAAAGTAACATGAACATTAAGAGGTATTTCCACTGAAGTATTAATTGAAACTCACACTCTAGGTAAACAAGTGTAAAATAGAAACTCTCATAGTGAGTGAAAGGAAAGAGTAACACACAGCAGCTGTTTGAACAGAGAGCAAAGTGAAGCAATGAGAAAGTGCTGGCTTGCCTTTGCCCCAGGGCTGGACCATCAGCTCTGACACAGTGTCTCCGGGAAAGTCCTGAGGAGCAGAGCATTCGCCCTCATGGATGAGGGGACAGAATCTCTGGGAGAGCAGGTCTGTGCATCATAGTCCGGGAAGAGAAGAGGATATGGACCGTGGTTACAAGAATGAGCCAGTGGGTGCTTGCTGCTGGTTCCAGTTCTGCAGTGCACCTCAGAGGCTGGGTGTGCTTCTGATGCGGCCACAGCTGCAAGCCCAAGGCATGCACCCCAAGTGACACACGTCTTCTGCACACGCCTCGTCTTGCTACAAGAGGAATCACTCCTGCATGTGGCCCTGGCTGCGCCCCCACCACCCACCACTGCTTGTCCTTGCTGCCGTGGTTTGCCATGGTTGCTGCTGCCTTCTGGGAGAGCTCCCCTGAAAAACATGATGTCCCAAGGCCTGAGGCTTCCCAGGAGCCTCTGAGCAAAGGCAGCTGTGTCAGGAGGCCCCTGGGTGCTGGAGAGATGGGGCTCGCTGACTGTATAAAACATGCAGTTACTATTTCTTTCAATCTTGCTCTGTGATAGTTGAGTCAATACAGGATTGCATTTTATTTCCTTTTCTTTTCTTCATTTAAAAGAATAAAGGAGAGTGACAAACCGTGGCTGTGACCCTCAATGTCCCCCTTCTGGTCAGCCTGACTGCAGGGCCCAGCAAAGTGACTAGGGAACTTTTTAGGGAAGGAGCAGGTTCACAGAGTAGCCCCAGGGCCTCGCAAGAGCCATCTCTGGGACTCTCGTCCAAATTAGAAACATCAGAGTTACAGAAAGTGGGTCACAGTGCCTCTCAGAGGCATTTCTCCAGGGATCATGGGTAACAAGGGCAATCGTGCAGTTGTCAAAGTTGAATGCCTGGTGTGCTTGACAGACCCTTGTGTATCTTCTCCCAGCAGTGGCGGAGCAGACAGGAGCCCAGCAGAGTCACACAGGGTCCAAGGAGGGGCTCTGGGGTTGGGGTGTGGTTGGCAGGGTTCTCAAACAAGCCAATTGCAGTGCCTGCTTTTGGGGAGTTTATCTTCATCTGTATCTTTTCTAAGGGCACTCCTACTGGATGGGGCAGAACAACTTCCAGCCCGAAGTTGGAGGAAAGGCAAAGCCATGATGCTAAATATCCCTCATAAAAAGTCAAGGAAGGGGTGGAGAATAACCTTCTTAAGTTATGGAATTAATGTGTGCTCAAAGTTTCAAAAGCATTTGCAGATGCATCAGCTAAGAAGTTAGAATTGTTTGATTTCTGTGGGTGAAGAAACGGAGTCAGAGAAACGTCACGACTTGCTACAGCTTGGGTCACTGCTGAGTAGTGGGGGGTGGCTGATGGGCATCCCTGACACTACTGTTCAAGTTAACCCCAGGTGCTACTCCCGAGGGTCATACCACCAAAAGTAGGGTGAGTGGAGGGTAGATAGGTTTATTGACTGGCCAACTGGAGAATTCTTACCTGCCATAAAATGCTGATATCCATATGTGTTTAGAAAGGTAGCAATGCTTTGTGGTCTAAATTAAACATCATTTAACTGTTGTGTAAGAAAACCCATATGCAAAAGACCCGTTTCCCAGAAGTTTCCTGTGCTTAGAGCTGTTCCTCACATGGTTCCCAGGCTCTACTTCAAATACAGCATTATCTACAAGTCAGGATGCAGTTTTACTTCTTGACTTCAGAGAGTGAAATAATGTTTATAGAACAGAGAAAAATGAGCCCTCTTTTGGGAAAACATTATGTTTGCAAGTCTCAACCCTGACAAAGGAAGGACCAGGGCATCTGTCCATGTGAGAAGACCCTCCCCAGTCCCAAAGGCTGTTAACCCTTGTCATGGGCCTCCAGGTATCTAGGTCACAAATATGAGAAGGACAGGAATTGGGTGACCCTTTCCTGGGGCTCCGGAGAGCTAGATTCTGAGTCCTCCCCACACCTGGTCCAGGTTCTAACTGAAATCAGATTGTCCCCCAGACGTAAGAGCAGAGAGACCCAGAAAATGCAAGACGCCAAGAGCTGAGGACATGATAAGTGGTTAAGGTCTGATAGAGTGTCACACCCAACAGAGTGGACTAAGTGTCTGGTTTTCAGAAAATCTCCAGAAAGAAAACACCCACATGCAAGGACAGGTTTCACTGTAAGTATCCGAGTGGCTATAAGTATCAGCCAAAGGGCCTTTAAGATGAATGAACAGACAAAACATGTCACAGTGGGTTTAGGACATCGCAGCATGGGACACAGTCAGCGGTGGGCAGCGGACAGACAAACAGAAGGAGGCTGGTGGCAGGCATGATGAGCCTGCTGGCTTTGTGCAGGTGCCTCCCTTCTTTGTGAGCCGAGCAGCATGGCCCCAAGCAGCATGGCTGCAGCCGTTTGGCACACATGTGACAAGGGCACTGTGGTGAGCAGACAGGGAGGGGAAAATAATGGAGCGCCTGCACAGCCCACTGTGAGCCAGCAGATGTGCTGGCTCCCACTCCGCCGGCCTGGCCGCACTCTCTGGGCACCTGCCGCAGGAGCTGGGGGCTGCAGCCTCGGCAGGGGTTTGGGGTGGGCAGGAACAGTGTGGTGCCCCAAAGGGGAGGGTTCAAGGAGAAAAAAGAATAAGAAGAAAGGCAGAGCCCTGTCCTTGGAATGCAATGCGTGGGTACCACCGTGGGCTGGGCCTCAGCCTCTCACCTAGATATCTGAGCACCTGTCCGTCTGGGCCATCAGTGGCTGCTCAGGACTGCCCGCTTTGTTTCAGTGCTCCGGGTCCAGCAAATGTCCTGTCATTACCAGCTCTACTGGCAGCCTACAGAACAATGGATGAGCGGATCTATGTGTACTTTGCAGCCAGATGTTACAACCCCAGCAACACCTGGAAAAGCGGCAGGGCAGAGAGCAGGTGACCTTCAAACATGGGCTGAACAGCCTAGCTGCTGAGCCGCAGGTATCCATCCACTGCAGCGTCCATGGAGCTCCTCTGTCCACCACAGCTGCTTACGGAAGAGACGCCAACCTCCCCCGCCTACAGCTGCAGGGCTCCGACAGAACCATCTGTTAGGGCATGAAGAGCTCCATGTGTGTGGGACATTGAGTAAACCAGAGATCCTTTGCCCCCTTTCCCACTACAGGTCTGTGACTATCTGTTTTCCAATCACAGCTTATCACTGAGCATGGACTGTGTTAGCAACAGCAATGGACATGTCAGATGTCAGTGATAATCTTCAGGAGACCTGAGAGGGGGTATCCTCCCCCCAGTGTATCAGGGGAGAGTGCAGAGGCTAAGAGAGGTCCATGGGTTTGCCCAGCACCACACAGCACATAGGCGCCCGATCAGCCTGGGTCTGTCACCAGGTCAACCCAGGTCTGCTTTTATGGGAAATTATGAGAAGGGTCTGTCTTCATACATCTTGACCTCAGAGCATCAATAGTCAATTTTGACATCTGGTTTGGAAAGTCAGGTAGTAATATCTATATATATAAAAGCCTAAGCAACCATTATGACCAGAGGACCAGATGACTGGCTGGAAGTTATGATGCACATTGACCACTAGGGGGCAGATGTTCAATGCAGGAGCTGCCTCCTGGTGGTCAGTACACTGCCACAGCCAACCTCCCATGGCCAGCCAACCTCCTGAGGTCCCTCCCCCGGGCCACCCGATTGGGACTGCTTGAGATGGCCCCGATTGGCCAGGAGGGACCCTACCTGTGCACAAATTCATGCACCAGGCCTCTAGTGTTAATATATTGTTGAAACTAATGCTGGGCTCCTTTTAGCCTCAAAAGGCATACATTTTCATTCTAGGTATAATTTATCGCATCAGTTTCCGGGTGATTTTCCTTCTGCTTCTGGGTGGTTTGGGGGTGCAATGGCCCCACTGAGATTGTGACAACAATGCATCTTGTACACATGAACTACACACATGGGGGCTCCAGCAGCTGGCTGTGTAGTGTATTCTGGACCACAGAAACTCCAGTGGTTGAAAGTGGTTTATTACCACTTTCGTGTCACTGTAGGGCCTGCTAAGGTTCCAGGGAGGCCATCTCAGGCCTTGTGAGTCATACTTTCCTGCCTGGTTCAGCTCTTCTTGTTCCAGAATCTTTTAGCTTCTCCAACAACACCTGGGAATGGAAACACCACACCTCTGGACTTGATCCCCTCATGATGTCATCTGCCCCAAAGGGACAGAAACCCAGTCTCTGAGCTCCTCAGCATCTTGGTGGCCTCACATCGTCAGCTTAGTCATGAGGTGTGAGGGAGGCTCTGGGGAAGCCTTGCTCTTATCTGTTCTCTGGCACACCTGACGTCTTCGGACTATTTCTGCAGGTACCTTCCCTTCCACGAATCCTCACCCCGAGGGCCTCTGAGAATCAGAGATAGGCAAATGCTCCAGCCTCTCTCTGGCTCAGGCATCGCCCACTCAGCTCCTGTCAGGCTGGCCTGGTAAGCAGGGCACTGGCCCTAATTTCTTCCTAATGTGGAGTTCCACCAGCGGCTGTAGCTCGGGGAGGAGAGTTTCCCCAGCTGAGCAGAAAGAGGGGTTTTAACAATAGCAATAAGAGCCCCTGGCCTTTAGTTCATGAAATCTCAGTGACTCATTTGGTGGTGAACTTGTGATCGGTGGTTTTAGCTGGAAGTCCCACCAAGCAGAGGAGGAAAAGCTAATGTAGGAGTCTGTCCTACCCTGGGAATCTTGCCCCGGGGTGGATGAGATGGGCAGCAGGACTGGAGTCCCCTGCTCTGCCTCTGGCTCCCGTCTGCCCTCCTCCCATCACATAAAACAGGCAAACAAACTAATTACAAAAGCACCTCCCTGTGGCTCCTGCCAGGGGCGGTCAGATCAGCAGCTGAGTATAGTTCTCATGGTAAAATTCCTGAATATGCAATGAACCTAAAGCAGTCATATGTGTGTGGGGGAAAAAAAAATTTTTTAATTTAAAGTTATCAAGACTGCATTATAAAATTTACAAAAACCTCCATTAAAAAAAAAGGGGGGGGATAGTAGGGCAATATCATGTAAGGAAAAATATCCTATAAGTAAATTACATCTAGAAAATTTTTACTTTACCAAATTAAGGTTCATTTGCAATGCTAACAGCAAGACGGCCATTAAAAACACACATGGTGTCTAAATAAGACAAAGGAAAATCGTTTGAACAAAAATAAAAAGGATCCCAAATCAATTATATAGAAAAGATTCCTTTATTAACTTGTGGTCGAGAATATATTTGTATATTTTCAGAAAACAACCCCAAGACCAGATGGATTCCTGCAACAGAGAGGAATTGACAGGAGTGCTCCAACCACAAAGACAAGAGGAAAAAACAGTCCAGAGATGGAAGACACTGACAATGCCTTGCCATGGGAGCAGTCAGTAGCTGTGCACCGCTGCAGGTTACCTAGGACCAAACCAGAGAGGGTCGGACCTGCATTGTCACCATGTGCCCACCATCCAGATATCACTGCTGACATGTACACATAAGGAACTGTTGGACATTGAAATTGGGACTCAAACATTTTTTTGTTTTGTCTTGTTTTGTTATTATATGTTTATTTCCAGTCTGCAAAGGCAAAACTTTTTAAAGGAAAGAAATGGTGGGAAAAAGATACAGAGGCAAAGAAGCATTGAACAGAAAAAGTCTATCGGAGAATCCAAGATGGCGGCGTAGGTAAACACCTAAACTGCTGCCTCGCGCAACAATTTCAAAAATTCAACTAAAAGACAAAACGTCTATCACCCAGAACCACGGGAAAGCTGGCTGAGTGGAAGTTCTACAACTAGAAGGAAAGAGAAAAGAGCATCGAGACGTGCACGAGCGCTGAAAAGCTGAGGTACGGAGGCGCGGGATCCGGGCTGGCGGCAGGCGTTGCTTTTTTCAACCCAAAGGGAGACAAGCCCCCAACTACTCTGAAATCCAGTTTCTGGGGAGACGCGGGGGACCCAAACTCCTACGGGGAGAAGCTGGACTGTCTGCCAGTGAGGGGGGCTTACTTGCAGAGCTGCGCGCAGGAATAATTGTTTACTGCACTGGGGCACGGGACTCAGGGACACCCTTGGGGACACAGAGCCGGCTAACTAGCAGCCATTGCTGTTTGCCACGCCCTAGCCTAGTGACACCCTGAGACCCCGCCCTGCACAACCTACAAACCCACCCAAGCTCCAAGCAGCAGCGTTAGCAGAAGAAAGCCCCGCCCTATCGCAGCTTAACCTAGCAAACTTGCAGCCTGGGTCAGACAGCTCCAAAACCTCCAAACCCCAAGCAAAGAGGAGAAAACTGTAGCTCTCACTGTAGCTCCTGCTGGATGGCCTCAGACAATAGCTGACCTGCACCCAATTGGAGATACAGAAGCCAGTGTACCTAGTGGTCAGAGTGAGACACCAGATTTCAACTCCTCACATCCATAAGTGACACATTCAAAGGCAGACTCAGTGAGCACCAAAGCCCCACTGAAACAAGTCCTGCCCCTAAGTGTGTCTTCAGCGCAGCAGTTCTTCCATTATAGACACAGTGAGTGCTCACAGCTAATTGGCCTGGAGGTCAATTCCTCCCAGTATACCAACAGCAATTAAGGCTTTAACTGCACCAAGTCTTTGCACTCAGCCCACAAAGGGGTGTACCAAGAGTGTCCACATCAGGTGATTGGGGAGGCTGAGCTACTGCCCCCTATAGGTCACCTACCACACAAAGCTACTCCATCAACACAGGGAAGCAGCCAAAATGAGGAGACAAAGAAACATGTCACGAATCAAAGAAACGGAGGAAAGCAAACTACTGGATGACAGAGTTCAGAACCACATTTATAAGCTTACTCAAGAATATTCTTAAAACCGCTGAGAAACTTGATGAGACCTTCAAGGAGCTTAATGAGAATGCCAAAAAAATGGAAAAGGATCAGTCAGAAATGAAGCATACACTGTCTGAAATAAAGAATATACAGAAACTCAACTGTAGATCAACGTACCCCAAGAATCAAACCAAAGATCTGAAATATGTGGAAACAAAAAACATCCAACCAGAAAAACAAAAAGAAAAAAGAATCCAAAAATATGAAGATAGTGTAAGGAGCCTCTGGGACAACTTTAAGCGAACCAACATCCGAATTTTTGGGGTGCCAGAAGAAGGAAGAGAGCAAAATATTGAAAACCTATTAGAAGAAATAATGACAGAAAACTTTCCCTGCCTGGTGAAAGAAATAGATGTACAAGTCCAGGAAGCGCACAGAACCCCATACAAGAGGAATCCAAAGAGGACCACACCAAGACACATCATAATTAAAATGCCAAGGGCAAAAGACAAAGAGAGAATATTAAAAGCAGCAAGAGAAAAACAGTTAATTACCTACAAGGGAGTACCCATACGACTGTCAGCTGATTTCTCAACAGAAACTATGCAGGCCAGAAGGGAGTGGCAAGAAATATTCAAAGTGATGAACAGCAAGAACCTACAACCAAGATTACTCTACCCAGCAAAGCTATCATTCAGAGTTGAAGGTCAGATAAAGAGCTTCACAGACAAGAAAAAGCTAAAGGAGTTCATCACCACCAAACCAGGATTACATGAAATGCTGAAGGGTATTCTTTAAGGAGAGGAAGAAGAAGAAAAAGGTAAAGATAAAAATTATGAACAACAAAATGACATCAAATACATACCTACCAACAAGTGAATCTAAAAATCAAGTGAATAAAAAATCTGAAGAACAGAATGGACTGGTGAATATAATAGAATCAGGGACATAGAAAGGGAGTGATCTGACGATTCTCAGGGGAAGCAGGTGTGAGGGGTGCGGGAAGAGCTTGGACAAAAATCTTACTCCTATGGATGAAGACAGTGACGGGGGTAAGGGCATGGGGTGGGGTGGGGAATCAGGTGGAGGGGAGCTATGGGGGAAAAAATAGAGGAACACCTCTAATAATCTGAACAATAAAGATTTATTAAAAAAAAAAAAAGAAGCATTGAACAGACTGTCAAACTACATTAGGAAGACAGGGGTGGTTGGGCGAGGAGGGCTGTAAGAGACCAACCGAAGGACTTGTACGCATGCATATAAGCACAACCAATGGATATAAGACACTGGGGCGGGGGGGGGGGAGGGTGGGCAGGTGAAGGCATGTCCTGGGGGGTAGGGGAGGTCGGGGGGAGATCAAAGGGGGGAAAAAAAAGGAGACATATGTACTACTATTTGTAATACTTAAAACAATAAAAATAAAATAAAATTTTAAAAAAAACAAACAAAGCAGAACAAAAAAATGTCTCCTCAGCTTTTGTTTCTCAACTTCAAATTCTACAGACACTTGACCACAATATTAGGGAAATGGCTGAAAGTTGTCTGACTTAGGTAATAGGTCCTTTGAGTCACATTTGGGTCCTTGAGGCAGTCCCCACCTTTGAGAGCTTTAGAAGCCAAGGCATCCCAGCTCTTCTCACTATAGAGCACCAGATCTATGGGTCTAATCCATGCTGAGGTCACGGTCCCAGGGCCTCCTCAATGCCACTTACTGGAGGTTCTGTGACCTAGGGATGTTGGCATTTTCCCCAACAGCTGAAAAATGGTGCAAACCGCTAAGCTGGAGTCTCATCTCCAGACGGGCAAAGAGGACAGAGAGGGAAAGACATGCATCTCTCAGGCTGACCAGGTACTTTGAGTCAATTCAGCAAGACCCTATTTATTGTAACCCTGTCATTTCAGAGCCCAGTGTGGATGATGGGCAGGAGCACAAGGGAGAGGCCCTGAGAGGTGCTTCAGGGTCAGGGCCATAGAGAGAGGACACCAATGTAAATGCAAACCCAGCATCCAGGACCAATCAGTCCTCACACACACAATTTGTTCCAGGAGTTAAAGAATGGTTTTCTTTCAAGAGATATATATTTTTTTAAAGTGCTACTTTATCCTATTTTCTTGATGCAGAATGGTGAAATTAAAGTGACACCGGTGCATTCCCCATAGGTGATACTTCCTTGTCTGTGAGCAGTGAGAATAAATTCCAAATTTGAAAGGTCCTTCAGAGATATAACGGCATTGTGTGTGATGAACCAAGCAGAGAATTGGGACACAGTGAGTGACAAATAAATGAGTCCTGAAAATGGAAGACCTTTTATGCCAGTGGCCTCTAGTTCAGGCTGCTCCCAGGCCTCTCAAGGACATGATCCAGTCCCCAAGTCCTGGTGCAGTTTCTAATCTGGTGGCATCTGGCTGTTTTTCCCTCCTAGGGTCTGCCATTGTTGTGTAAAATAATTGTGCACCAGACTGCCTCCACCCAGAAAGTTCTGTAGCAGCCCCCTCTCTCCCATTCCATGCACAGGATGCCCACCTGCTGACCATCAGCACTGACAGGCGGTTCATGGTAAAGGCAGGGCTGTCCTTCCCACAGTGAGCACCCAGCATCACCAACCTTGGGAGGGCAGGCAGGCAGTGAGAAATGAAGCTCTGTGGTTGATTCATGAATCTCACATAAGACTGAACATAATGGAAGCAAATTATGCATTAACAAGTTGTGGTTTAGATATATGATCATTAAAGTTTTGAGCTCCGGTTTCCTATATAATTTATGGCAAAAATCATGCATGTGCAGTAGGCAGTATGGTCTCCTTTAGAATAGCATAAAACAGCCCAAATTGCTGTTTTATATTTATTTGTGCATTTGAAATATTCTTTCCTCATAGAGGATCATGTGGGCACACTGCCTTCCGGACAACTGGGCAACCCAGCCTCACAGAAGCAGCGTCTGGGCTGAGGGCAAAAGTTACAATATCAACAACATCCCTGCTCGGAGAACCGCACACACAAAAAGAAAAGAGCTTATGGTTTGTTATTGTGCCTGTCACTGTCATGAGGGGACATCGTTATCACCACCCAGACAATCAATTCACTTCACACTCCAGATCCCCTCCTAAGAGAGTCCTCCATCAGTGGACTTGTGATGCTTACTCCATTTTCTTAAAAGCAGCACCACACAGTGTGTACATGTTAACAAAAGAGGGATGGTGAATGTGAAATTTGTATATTGGTGGCATGGGCAAGCAGCACACGGGTGGCACTCAGGGTGCGTGGCTGTGGCTATAACATTCCACTGTGTGTTGCCTTCGCCTGGCTCCTGTGGACACTTAAAGACATGTAAGTTCCTGGAGACAGGCCCAGCAGAGGGAGTGGCTGCTCTGTTCCCAGTGCTTGACAGCTCTGCCGAGAGGAGCAGAGAGTTTTATCTAGAAAACACATTCCTGGAAATAGCATACTGAGGTCCCGAGGACCAGCAGGAAGCCTGACGACCTCTCTGTGTCCACTGGGCAGCAGGTGGCAACACCTGCAGGATGCTGGCTGTAGGGGAGCAGCAACTGCAGGAATCCAGAATAAAATTCAAATGAATAGTTGAGTGTGGAACTTTACACGGCTCAGCTCTAGCTTTCTTCAAATTCCTGAGGCTGAAGAGGCATAAAGTGGACATTACTTCCAAGAGAAAGCAGGACATCTGGTGTGTTTGGAATAAAAAGCACATGATGATAGCAGAGATTCCTGTCAGCATCATCTGGGTCCCAGCTATTCCTGGGACTACCCTGGTCCCCGCAGGGCTCTTGGCTCCCATAGGCCTTGTGGGCAACAGGCACACTGTGAGGAGGTGTCCCCAGGGCATCTGTTGTTTGTAGGGCTGAGGATCAGGTGTGGTTTGAGCATAGTCCTGTGACCCTGTGAAACAATGACGGTGGCAGCCACCACCTCAGTGCCCAGGTAGGAAGGCCACCCCACAGGGAAGCAGTAAGACTGTGTCTCTGTGGGCAGGAGGGCAGGGGAGGGGAATAGCTAGGGGAAATGATGGAAGGTCTAGCCCAGAAAGAAGTTTCCTCTTTGCTTTGGGTTGTCAGCCAAGGGACACAGGCTGAACTCCTCTTCTGTGCTAGAAAACGCCAGTTGGACTCCACCAGTGAGTAGGTGGTGGTGCACAATGCAATCACTGCTCCCAGAATCACTTGACCTCTTGCTGCATGGGGAACCTCACTCTGTGACCAGGACTCCTTCCATGGGTAACAGCCACCTGACCTTAGAGTCTCCCTCTCAAGTTTCACCCCATGTTCATTCATTCATTCATCCATGAGTCGGCTCCCTCACTCATTCATCAAACATGGTTAAGGCTTAGTGCTAACAATGCCCCCAGATATCCTTTTTATTGGTGACCCAGACGAAGCTCAGGGAGGACATCTCTATGGCAGCGAATGGGCCTCAGAACCCCAGAGCCTGGGCAGAGGCAGGCTGGAGGTGGGGTGCTCAGCCAGGTGAGGGAAGAGAGGCCGTGTCTGATGCTTGCTTCTCTGATGCCCGGGGAGTGGCATCCACTCCAGTCTCTGTGACAGAGACCTTTCTGCTGACCTCCTGGAGCCTCAGACACCATCCTGCCTGCTCTGAGAGGAACCAGCTGCTACCCCCAGGATGGCTGGCTTGAGGAGATCAAGGCCTCTGTCCAGAGCTGAGTCAAGTCAATGCACACACCTGTGATTTTAGCTAATGGTACCACCCACCAGTCTAGGGGGTACCATGTGCTATTTAACTTCACCTACATGCTTGTGTCGGTGAACTTGAAAAAGGAGAGGCAGGCACCAAGAGGTGACCCCCACCAGTGGAGGTCTTCACAGATCTGGGGATGCTCAGGACCCAGCAGGGTCCTCCCAACATGTCCCCTTAAATGAGAGTTGGATGCTCCCAGTGTGTGGAGGTGGCAATAAAAACTGAGTCCCTGTGAGCACACCTGGGCCATTGGTGAAGAGAGGATGGCGCTGGGTCTGCCTCTGCCTGTGACTGGTCAGCTCACCATTAGAATTTCCAGAAATACAGATTCTAATGATAAAGATAAAAAATGGTTTCCATCTGGAAGGTCTTAACTGCATAAAAGCATTTTTGAAAACTGATATTAAAAAAGAAAGGACAAGAAAAGAAGCTTCGGGGAAACTGGAAGCGTTGCCCTGGACCGAGAGGAAAGGGAGCACACAGAGCAGGCGGGCCTCATGGGCCTGAAGCGGCGCTCGCACCGGCTCGTTAATCACAGCCTGTTACTGTAATTTTAATGAATCTTTATCCTATTTTCTCTGTGTAATCCAATTACTTCTGTTTTCCTAGGCAGCACAGGGGATCTCTTGGTTTCCAGAATTCTGCCAGTCAGTCCACTTTAGAAGAAACAATTCAATTCATTATCATTAAGTGCCTACTTTCAAGACCACTTTGGGGGGAATCGGTGAAAGAGAAGCCACTGGCGGCTCTCACTGTTCTGCACACCTGAGTAGACCGGGCTCCGTCCTCTGGGCCCCTAATGACATTCTGGGCTGCCAGCTCATCAACCACCCCGTCAGCTGGCAGCCCTGCTTGGCAGGGAAGAAACTGCACGTTGAATTGAAGGTGGTGAGAACCGGCAGCATCACAGGGAGATAGGTGATCTGTTATGGATGCTGCCAGGCTTGGCTGGGGATGAAGGAATGGCCTCTGTGCATGTCTGTGTGTGGATGCCTGTGTGTGGATTCCTGTGTGTGCACATATGTACATACACATGTGCATGTGTGCACGCACCCACACTCCTAATAGGAGGCCTCGTGTTCTGATGATCCCATCATACTCTTGTGACCCACACTGGTTGGAGTGGCCACCATGATCACCACAGGGACAGGTGGTCCGTGAGCCTCTTTATGAAGTCAGCCAAGAAGACAAAGCAGCTGTTTCTACTCAACAGATGAAGCTGCTCATTATAAACCTTTTTTCTTTCTCTCAGAGTTGGGAACTAGGCACCATACCTGGCGTTCCTCATTGTACTCATTTGCCAGCCCTTGTCCCTGTCTTTGTGCATTGCTCTGGGAAGCAGGCGCTCTCCCGTGTTCCCCGGAGCCTCTCTGTCCATCTCGTCTTGATGGGTTGGAGTTAAGTGAATCCTCATGGAAGCTTGGATGGATTCCATGGGCCACTGTGAGTACAGCTCAAAGGCCTGGGGCAAAGTAGACGTCCCTCAGCCACTGGAAGGACACAATGAAGAATTGCCTGAGGCTTGCACAGAGAAAATAGAAAGGGGCAAACAAAAAATCTTTAAATGCCAAGAAATCTTGTTCAAGCACCAGAAATAATTGAAAACTACCAGGAACCTGTGGTGGTCAGCAGATTGCACAGAAGGTGAAGGTGCACAGTCTATAGGCAATGGCCACCCAGGACCATCATGAGGGCACACCATGCTTGAACTGTGGTGGATGACTGGGTCAGGAGGGAGACAATCAGAAACAGACAGCGTATCTAGAAATGTCTATTTTGGGAATAGCCTAGTATTCAAAGTTCCTAAAGAAAATGTGCAAAGATTAAGGGTTTCAGGAGGTAATACATGCTAAATTATGGAATAACAATTAGCCATTTGAGAGGAGCAGCTCTCTTTCAACGTTGGCACCCTGGTTGGCTTCATTGACCATGCACATGCTTGGCTGGCAGCCCTGAGCAGGCAAGGATTTGAACGCATTTTCACAGGGACAGGCAACAAGTGACCCATCTTGACCGTCTCATAGGACCTCCAATCCACTGGCCCCTTCCAAGGCTTGACTCATTCTCTTCTGTTTGAACATATGTGGGAACAAAGATATTCACAAGTATGCTGCACTGCGGAGAAAGGTCCTGCATGCACCCAAAGACTCCCATGGGAGTTCTCAGAGTGCCACTGCCACAGGCAGAAGGATCAGCCTCAGTTTCCTCAAATGTCTCTGAAATATGTGATGGTAAAGAAATCATATGTTTGGAAGCATTGGTTCAACTCCAAAGCACTAAACAAATGCAGGGAGATTTTCTTTTTTAATTTTAAAAGCATTTTGTGTATTGAATTATGTAGCGTACACAGAAATCCTGATGTGTAGACGGATCACTGGCGGGCTTGTTACTGCGTGGATTCTGATTCAGTGGATGCAGTGATGGTGAAGCCTGAGATGGGATGTTTCTAATAAGCTCTGGGGCACTGCTGGTGCTACTGGTCCTGGACTGTATTTCGAGGAGCAGAGGTTAACAGAGCCGGCCTGAAGCCAGCTGCCAGCGCTCTTCTAGTTTTGTCTAATAGAGCATATCTCATAGACCTGTGATTGACTAGTAGAACATGTAATGCTTGGTTCCATGCCCAACATGTAGAAAGTTGGCTCATATTATCATGAATACTCTTGGCATTTCTTTATTCAATCATTGGGTGGTGCTAGATATATACTAACATCTTGATCTTGGTGAAAACACTGCTTATTTCATAAACCTAAATTGCTCTTTTGTTTGGAATAATATATGTAAATTAAAACAATTTTCAGTGACCTGGAACATATTATTTGATATTAACATTTTAGGAAAACAGCCCTGGTCAGATGGCTCAGTCAGTTGGAGCATCTTCTCATACGCCAAAAGGTTGTGGGTTCAATTCCCAGTTGAGGCACATAGAGGAGGCAACAGATTGCTGTGTCTATCTCACATGGGTGTTTCTCTCCCTCTCTCTCTCTCTCTCCCTCTCCCGTACTAAACATATCCTTGGGTGAGGATAAAAAATATTTTTAAGGAAATTAACTACTGTATTTTATTTACACTGTTTTTGAAGCTTTTTTTATTCTTTCTTAAATTAATTTCCCCAAAGCAGTGTACATAATGACTTTGTAACACCATTTAATTACAGCAACTAAATAAGCTATCACTGTTATTTGATTTCTCCATTCAGAAACATACCAAAAACTATTAAATATCACTGCATCAGGTGTACAATTTATCTCTCAATGAGATACTTTTTTTTTTTTTCATTTAAAAATGGCACAGTTTCAACTTGGGGTCATTTTCTTTATTAAAGCTACCTTTTGTGTATGTTCAGTGTTTACTCATTCCTTCCAATTTAAGGAACACATCCCCCAGGTCACTATCCCCCTGGGGGACAGTCATTCTCTGAACTGTTTGGTGGACCTGTGAGCTAAAGAGCAAACTTCCATCTCCCCAGAGACACTGAGATCTCCAATGCCATCTCATGGGTGTCTCTCTTACTGCTGCAACCAACTTCCCCATCAGTCTTTAATAGTCAGGAACATGAAGTCATCCCTAAACAAACAGTAAGACCCACCCTTCATCTTCTGTGTCAAAAAATTCTACCCAGTATGCACATTAAAGACACTGGAACATAGTATTTGATATTGAAATTTCAGGAAAATAAAATTCACAGTAAAGACATCGTCCTTAATTATGTTTTGTTTGCACAAATTTTACACATTTGTTTCATATTTTTATCTGTGTATTTGCTTCAATGTCCCTTCTTTAAATTGTAAACCAGAAGGTGGAGAAGTATATTTTTAATGATGTTTGCACAGTACTTAGCACTAAATCTCATTGAGAATAATAAGATCAAATCAAGTAATCTGTGAGAGTTCAAGCAGTACATTTTTTCCAAATCAACAACTCAGAATGTTTATTATGATACATATCTTTTCCATGTAGATATCAAAAGCTAACATTTATTTAGTGCTTATTACATGTGTGTGTTTATTTAAATTCATTTATTCCTCGTAGCATAATAACCACAGG
Source organism: Corynorhinus townsendii (assembly GCA_026230045.1). Classification (NCBI taxonomy): domain Eukaryota; kingdom Metazoa; phylum Chordata; class Mammalia; order Chiroptera; family Vespertilionidae; genus Corynorhinus; species Corynorhinus townsendii. The sequence continues at coordinate 1,875,313 of JAPDVU010000012.1, forward strand.
TAGCATTACTGCCTATGCCTGGCAAATAGAGTCCTTGGAGTGCTAAGTTAAGCATATAACTAATTTGCCCAAGTTCACACAGCTGATAACATTTGAACCCAGAAGCTGGACTCTCAACCTTGTTCCCTAGGTACATCTCCAAGGTTTCTCAGTGATGACATTTATGTTAAGTTTCTATGCTGTGTAAAAATTACACAAAGGTAGTGCCTTAAAACAGCACCTAATTATGATCTCACAATTATTGTCATAAATGTGAGCATAGATTAGTGGAATTCTCTGATTCAGGACCTCACTGAGCTGCAATCTAGATATTGACCAGGTGCCTCAGAGATTCAGCTGGAGCAGGATGCCCTTCCAGGCTACACCAGGTGAGTGGCAGATCATATCTTTGAAATAGTGGGACAGAAGTCTTTGTTTTCTTGCTAGATGTCAGCTGAGAACCACTCTCATCTCCAAGAGTCCATAAAAGTCTCTTGTATGATCCTCAAACATCATGGCAGCTCACATCTTCAGAGTCACAGGGAGTCTAACTCCAATCTGCTAACCTCATTATGGGAGTGACATCTCATCATATTTGTCACATCCAATTGGTTAGAATCAAGTGGAAAATTTCACCCATACTTAATGGAGGAGATTATACAAGGGCAAGACTCATTGGGGGTCACCCTAGGGCATGTCTACCACAATTTATCATGGAAACAATGTTGATACTAGAATCTCACAAACTTAGGAGCCCAAGGATGAATTTAAGCTCCATTAAATATCAACCTCTCTATTTGAGACTCAAGGGATGCACAGCTGGAAAGACTGTCCTCTGGTAGCAGACCTGGGCTCTCCCACTGGCTCTGTCACTGACACAGGAACATGGAGAATGCCTCAAGTGACCTTATAATTTATCATAAAAAAACAGGACACTTTGGGGAGTGAATAAGAACAATTTTAATAATGATTCCAAGACAAAAAGTGCAAACCAGAGCTATACTGAACATGTGAGGACATGTGACTGCCCTGGTAGCACTCATCCATCAGCATGCCTCCCAGAAGTCAAGAAGCTGCAAGGAAGTCAGATAATGTAGCACCATGGTTCTAGCACATACTGGACCACCAAACTCAAGTTCAAGTCTCATGTCCAGTTCTTACTTTCATACAACCTTGGAAAAACAACAGTCTCCTAAGTGTAAATGAGAATAATTAAACATTTTAAACTAAATATTTGAGATCAAATAATATATGTAAAATTATTAGCAAAATAATTTGGAACGTAGAAAGCACTGGTGAATGGTGGGCATCATACTGCTATTATTGTGATCAAGTGTTGAAAATCTAGCACAAATGAAAAGCCAACCACCTGAGTTGGAGGTAAAAATGTTGCCATGGAAATAGAATGGATTTGCAGAGGAAGCCACAGATAAGCAGTTTCCATCTTGAAACTGAGAGTAGACCCTTCCTCTTGGGGGAGCAGAGAAGTTGAGACAGAGAGGGAGAGGGATGGACACAATGGTTTTGTGGTTGCTCAAAGAGAGGAAGGAAGTAGAATCACCTGAAATGTACAAAAGAGAAGATATATATAAATGTGGATGTATATGTGGCATTGCTAAACCACTAGATCTGTTTTCAAATAAATATTCTAGCTTCTGTGCTCAAACAGTGGGTCCCCACCACTAATTGATGTGGCATATGTGGTCTTGGGGGCATGTTGGGTCAACGGAGTTGGGGTCAGTCTGTAAAAACCTTGAATGAAATTTCAGGACTTGGAATGGTCTGGGTGGATGATGAAAGCCATTGATGAGACAAGCAGGTGTGTTTACAAATAGATCTACTAGAAGGATGGATGGGAATGAGGCGAACGTGCAGATAAGATGAGGAAGAAGGTGAGGATGATGGTCCCGTTAGAGAATAAGGGCCTCAAGGTCAGTGGGTTGGTGATGGAGAAGAGGGAGAGCAATCAAAGACCAGACAACCACTCAGCAAGATACTCACTAGAAATGCAACACACTAATGCCACAGCCTGGGTCAATTTTCTTACTTAAAACCATCTTATTTCCTTGTCATTAAACCCAGCTTTAATAGTGCATACTGGTCAGCTTTAAAGATAACTTTATGTCATAATCTTTCATAGCATTGAATTATAGGCTACTCAAATACTTCTAATATTTTGCACCTACTCGAAGCTTTCTTATGTGTTTTTAATATCACGGCTTTTTATTTTTTTTTACTGATATTTTATTTTTTAAATATATTTTATTGATTTTTTACACAGAGGAAGAGGGAGGAATAAAGAGCTAGAAACAACGATGAGAGAGAAACATCGATCAGCTGCCTCCGGCACACCTCCTGCTGGGGATGTGTCCGAAACCAAGGTACATGCCCTTGACTGGAATCAAACCCGGGACCCTTCAGTCACAGGCCGACGCTCTATCCACTGAGCCAAACCGATCAGGGCAATATCACAGCTTTTTAATGATCACAGCACTCTTTGCATGTACCTATAATAAAAGGTGTTACAGAAAAAATGTGAGCTGCGTTAGGCTTACTGTGAAGGTCAGCATTGTCCCATCCTGTTGTCTTTCCTGCATTAGCCTAGGACAGTGGTCGGCAAACTCATTAGTCAACAGAGCCAAATATCAACAGTACAACAATTGAAATTTCTTTTGAGAGCCAATTTTTTAAACTTAAACTTCTTCTAACGCCACTTCTCCAAAATAGACTCGCGCAGGCTGTGGTATTTTGTGGAAGGGCCACACTTGGGGCCAAAGAGCCGCATGTGGCTCGCGAGCCTCAGTTTGCTGACCACGGGCCTAGGAGAAAAGTGTTGATCATTACAGTGTCCTTAACATTCTGACAATTCCTTGGTACACTGTATAAAAATCTTTAATCTTGCAATGCAGAGGCACCTATGACCAGAGGTGCATCTTGGTCCCTCTTCTGCAAGTCCCTCCAATAAACCAAAGTAAGAAATTAATAGAAAGTATCTTATTGTTTAAATAATGCATTTACTTCAAATATATGACTATAGAGTTTGGATGGTTCCCCAAAGAATGTAGTGAGGATCATCAACAAGTGAGTTAGGCTTTTTAGCCAGTTCCCACAAAGTTTTCCTTCCAAAATGCTCTGAAAATGGCATGTCTTTTTCTTAGCCCCTATCTTAAATGAGATTGTGTCTGAACCTGAACGGGGCCAAGAATTTGTGAACATCAGTCATTTTGCTTATCTGGTATCTCACTGTGAGACTCATACTCTTATCCATTTGCCAGTGACCAAGGTCTGTGACTAAGAAATTGGGATAATACTCATTTAGTTGCCATTGCCGCAGAGAAAGATGTTGGCCTTTGTTAAACAGACAGATTTGAGTCATGTTTAGCAGATGTTTATTGAGAGTGTGTTACAGGCTAGACACTGTGGGATTATAAAGATGAGTGAACTGCAGACATTAACCTTGGGTATTTATAATCTAGTCAGATGGGAAGATAAAGCATACTACAGCATCACATAAGATGTAGCTTGAAAGCCGCAACCAGTTAAATATGCAGCATGGCAGCCTCTCCCTGCGGAGGGACTGCTGAGCTCAGCCTGGAAGGATGGGCGGTGTGTTGGCAGTCAGGGTGGAGGAAGCTCCTGCACAATCCAGATTTGGGAAATTCCTGACAGAGGTGCCGACACAGGCAATGATGAGGCAACTCTAAGGAGCACAGCTCTGCTGGAGGCTGGAATAAGGGGAGAAGAAGCTGGAAGCTCCACCTTGGGGTGTCAGCGGTAGAAATGAGTAACTTTCACTCCTGGTTGGGAGCAGGGGACAGTGAAGGTTTTTATAGGAGGACAATTTCATCCTCAGAGCTGTGCTCTGCAGAGATTCCTGGCAGCTCACATAAAATGCATGGTGGTGATGAGGGTAGCAAAAGCCAGATAAATTCAGACACTATGAGATTCCAGTCAGGGGAAGAGGGGACAGAAATGCCCAATTGTTGAGCATCTCATAGATAATCGTATCTTATTCTCATACAACTTTGCATTAGGAATTATTATCTCCTTTCCTGCCAATAAGAACACTGAGCTCAGATGGGTAAAATTCCATCCACTTACAAGTCTAAGTCAATGTTTGAATTGAGAGTGAAGCCTAATCAAGGCCCAGGGGCAGAGAAGTCATGGAAGCCATAGGCAGAGTACATGCAAAAGGCAAGAGGCAGGGTCTGTTTATCCCCATTGAAGGAAGGTATGCTGCAGGTCTGAGGTCCCCACTACCCCCACCATGCTGAGCTGGCCAGACTGAGCTGGAGAGAGATGAATGGACACCATTGATAGGGTCACCATGCGAAGAGGGTGACAGAGTTCAGTTCAGTTCAGACAAGGTTTACTTGAAGTCCATCCTGGTCAGTCCAACGATGACACAGAGAAGAGGAAAAAATTGCCTTTCTGGGGCCTTCCACAAAGGTCCCCAGTGAGGAGGGGCCTGGTGAGAAGGTCATTGTTTCAAATGGGTTGGAAGGAAAGGCAAGCAATTCACACTAGGGCACATATTTAATCCAGGAATGCCACAGCTGCAGGAAAGTGGGGTGCCCTGGGTCACATTCCCCTTTAACCTTGGTGAGTAGGCCATCAGATCAACTTCCTAGCCCAGAGCTGGTGCTGATGACAGACATCACCTTAGGCCACTATGTAAGGTGGCCACAACAGGTCCCAGCTGGGAAACTCCTGCTTCCCTCACCTGTCATGCATGGCCACTGGAAGTGTGTCATAGACCTGCCAATGCCAAGAAGGCCTTTGCCTTGCCACCTGCTTCTCTGGGAGTTACAGTTGTAAGAAGCGAGGTGCTGGAGGACTAGGTAGCACTACCTGTGTGAGTGTCCCAAGGACCTCAATGGCAAAGACAAAGCCCTCCTGTTGAGTCTTGAATATAGGAACAAAAGGCCTGCCTCTTTCCCTTCACTTTGCTTTAAGAGCATGTGCTGATTTTAATCCCCCAACTGCCCTGCTGGCTTCTCAAAATAATGAAAAAGAAAATAATTAGCAGCTGTACTAGCAGTGGGGAGCAAAAAACCTTGCACTGGGTTTCTGGTGTAGAAATTAACTCCAATGTAAACTTGAACATTTAAATAAATATTTTTAGTTTCTCAAGACCTGTTGCCACAGTCTTGAGTTAGGGGCAACATTACTACCCTTGCCTAGCATTTAGCCTGTATACAGAAGTCACCCAACTACAATTTACAGAATTTGCTTAAATATTTCCTGTTTTGCCCGAGGTGCTTAGGGTCTGGGATTTTTGTCATGTTTTCTCCCTGTTTATGTCAAAATTCAGAGCTGGATAGACAATGTAAAATCTATATATGAAGTGATAAACTACATACCAGTTACTATATCACCAGTGATAAAGGTATAGATAGGTAGCGTGTATGGGTGTATGTGTGTGTGCCTGTTTATTTGATATGAACTCCAGACAAAATGAATCATTTGCCCCAGGGTTGCACAGCCCAATGGTGGCAGTTGATCTACAAGCTACACCCTGGTGAACTGCCAGCATTGTAAGTCCCAGTCCAAGTCTGAAGGTCTGAGAATCAGGAGAACTGATAATGTAAGTTCTAGTCTGATTCCAAGTCCAAAGGCAGAAAATGACTGATGCCCCAGCTCAATGACAGGCAGAGGAGGAGGCAGCAAATCCCCCCTTACTCAGCCTTTTTGTTCTGTCCAGGCCTTCACTGGGTCGAAAGATGCCCACCCACACTCACGAGGTTGGACTGCTTTCTCAGTCTACCAATGCAAGTGCTAATCGTCAGAAACCCCCTCACAGACACACCTAAAACAATATTTACTCAAATATCTGGGCACACATAAAATTAACCATCACATGGGCTTTACTGACTCAGAGGTTTAAAATGTGTCCTAGAATGGTCTGTGAGGTCACACAGACTGTGAGGTCACACAGATTGTGACCCTGGCACTGGAACTGCCACCTCAGTCTTTTTGGTTGGTGGAGGTTCTTACCAAGTAGGGTTCCCGCTCTTGGTGGCTGACTCAGAGTGAGATGACAGTTAGGACAAATATGATGGAAGGAACAGCGGTGCGGATAGTGAAATGCTAAAGAAGATGGCATGAGGAGAGAAGGAAGACAAGGAACCAGGGACAAAAGGCAGAGAGAAGACAACCAGGAAGTGTATTTTCAGCAAAACATACTACTAATTCAATATGAAGAAAATGGATATTTAATCTGCTAACAGCAGCAAAGCAATGACATTAAATCAGGAATTACTGGGTCGCTTTGTGGTCATGTGGATTGGATTAGCTGGGACTCAACCTGCGCTACAGTCAGCAGAGGATGGCTGCTCGGCTCAGGAAGCTGTCCTCTGGGGCCAGGGCTTGGAAAAGAGGAACTCGTGTATTAAAACTCTTTGGATGTTCCGAGACTTTGCAGGATAATGCCTGTGATGAACTCTGAGCTTATTAAGAACTAATCCTTGCCTCATCACACAGGGAGATTCGTTATAGTGGCATCCTCAGGAGTGGCCCGGCCAGGTGAGTAGTGTGTGGCGCTATAATGACGTCCGAGGGGCATGTGCAGAAACAGACCCCTGTGGGCTCGGTGCCGGCAACCCAGGAAGGTCATCAGGAGCCCTGAGTGGGTGCGGGGCTCTCTTCTGCTGGCACCTGTGCTGTGGGCTTTGCGCATCGGAGTCTCCTATCCCCCTTCTGTGTGGTTTATGGACTCTGGGTAAATTCCTCTTTGTGCAGGGGATGAATAACAGTCCTTGTCTTCAATCGCTTACAGCCTAGCAAGGCAGTGCTTGTATGTAAACATAAACACAGAAGCTGGCAACAAAAACAGGCCCCTGTCAGTGCTTGACATCTTTTGTTGGTCCAGAGAAATAAAGGCACAGTTCCCGGTAGTGGGCATCTCCCAGAGCCATGTCTTCAATGGTTTCTATTGGAGGCAAGAAGGTGACTGACAGGCATTCTAATAAACTCATGATTCAACCATTTGAACTTGAACACGCACCTGACGGTCCCTGCCTGTTTTCTCATCTGTGAGGTAGATGGATGGCTGTGTAGACTCAGAGCTCCCAGTAAGTGCCACCCTGAATTTCCGTTTCTCCTGGTTTTCTCATGGGAGGGAGAGAGAAGGAGGCTGGACATTTCATCGGCGGACCTCAGCCTGTTCTCCACACTGAGGAGCACTGTCATATCCTGACACAGACAATACCTTTTTTTCCAACTTCCCCGAACTTGGGGAAATCCACGCTTCATACCCATTCTGATGGATTTGTGGAACAAGCATGCAAATCACGACAAGGCCAGCCCGCCTGCTCCCGGGCTGCTGCTGCCATTCCCAGCTCTCCTGACACGCGGCTGGGGCCTAAGGAGATGATGGACATAAAATATGCAGAAGGCTCGGAAGAGCAGCCTATCGCTCCACTTTAGCAGATAGCTGAAAAACCTCAGAGATACCATAACCTTTTCCGATGTGCTTCTCAATGTGAAACACGTTGTCTTTCATTTAAGTAAACCCATAGCTTTGTTTTAGTTCTGCACACCCTGGTGGGTCCAGGCAGGATGATAATGCACCTGAACTGCTTTCCTTCTTTCTTTCCTTCTTGGTCTGCATGCATCCTCCTCCCGGGCCCCACTGTGTGGGGCGGTCATTTAGCCATGGCACACTAATTAACCCTGCTCCGGAGGGAGGTGGGTGTTACAGGGCTTCCTCCCCCCAGGCTTCCTCCCTCAGTAATAATTAAAAACTAAGGGCCAGAGAGTTAAACCGTGTTGCAGAGACCACGGTCCATAGTTCCCCTGGAAATGTCAAGAGAGCATAAGGTATGATTCTTCAAAGCACCTCTGGAAAGTTTGCAGGCTCAGAATGTGGTTTTGAGACTTTAAATGAGTTCTGTATTCAAATGACCAAGTAAGAGGGATTTATGCAAGTTTGGGGGGAAATGCATGGGTTACAGTTATCCTAGAAACCTTCACTACACTTAAAATGTGCCACATAAGAAAGGTCAAAAAATAAGTCTTCTTAATATTGAAGTAAATAATAGTTTATTTTGTCTGTATCACAATCTATATAGCTTTTAATAAGGGTTATGGATGAAATTATAAAATTAAGCTAAATCTATGACGACTTCAACAGTCCCATCTTGTAGTTTGGATTTTAAAGAATATTTTCCCAGCATAAATATTCTCAGCATCTCGTTCTCAGAAAAAGTCACAGAGTAAGTATACTTTCTGCAGAACAAATTGTATCTAGTGCTGGGTTATGAAAATTGACACCTCCCATATGTGCCTATAAACTTTTAAAATTAAATTATTTGTCCCTCATATGAACCTACATAATACCATAAGTATAGTTTATTGATAAATATTTGGGTTTTACACATGTAAATCAATAGCAAATGAACCAGTGATGAAACGTGTGAAATGTGCTTGTAAATCGAGCCGCGTGGCACATCTACTATGCAGCCCCTCTCAGTGGATGCCCTTCACCTCCAGCAACAGCCTCACCTGGAACATGTGAGAAATGCAAATCCTGGGCCCCACCTGCAGCTCCTGGATGCTGCAGAGAGAGGCCCGCCCACCATTGTGCTTTACTCGCCCTGTGGGTGATCCTGATGCAGCAGAAGCTTAGGTCCTGCAGAAAACAGGACACTGGCCAGCTGACTGCTGTTCTCCCCATGAACAAAAACCTAGATTACAGCCAAGAACATGGGCAGATCCTGAATTCTGATCTTATCCTCTGACCATGCTGGTGGTGAGACATTTTGAAGGAATATGTTTTTCTAGAGTTTTCCATTATATAACTGCATCACTTGTACATCCTTGAAGAATTAAATATCAGTCATTTTAAAGTGAAAAATGAATTGATCACCCTAGCTGGTTTCACCTACGGACTGAAGGGCCCGGGTCCAATTCTGATCAAGGGCACATGCCTGGGTTGCAGGCTCAATCTCCAGTGTGGGGCACGCAGGAGGCAGCCAATCAGTGATTCCCTCTTATCATTGACTAGAGGCCCAGTGCATGATGCCCAGCCTGCCCCCTCTCACAGTCCAGGAGCTATCAGGGGCTGGAGGCGACCTGGCAATCAGGGGAAGGCGACACCCCCATCACACATCTGCTGCTGCCACTGCTGACAGTGCAAGCCTTGGCCAGTCCTGGTTACCTGAGCCTCGGGCAGCCCTGTGCAGCTGGGCAGCTGCTATCCGAGGCTTGCCTGCACCTCAGGCCGGCTCTGGGCGGCTGGAGGGCTGAGAATGGGTCCAGCCACACCACGCACCTGCCACTTCCCTCCCCCAGTGGGACTGAAAGGACTGGGGGACTCCAGTGGGGCTGAGGGGACTGGGCACTGCCATCTTGTGGCTAAGGGCAGTGCCATCTTTGTGATAGTGTGACAGCCAATTTGCATATTCCCTCTTTATTAGATAGGATGTTTCTCTCTTTCTCCCTTTCTCTCTGAAATCAATAAAAATATGTAAGAAAAATGAATTGATCCACTCCACTCTTAGGAATACAAACACTCTCATTTGATCTTCATTTAAACAATCATTTTACTATTATTATTTATCATATAATTCAGCCACTAATTCCTGGAATTCTAAAGTGTCCCATGTTTAGAGATGCAATAATTTCTTTGATTTGTAACAAATTCCAGGAAATGCTTTTCTGTGAAGAAATGTGCAAGAATTAACAGTAGTTGCAAGTGAGGGTCGAAGGGCACTGTGGCCAGCTGAGCTGCCCCGTACACGCCCTGAAACTCTGCCTCTGTGGGCACTGACTCTTCTGGAACACAGGCTGATCTGGGCTTTTTTCCTTTCCTGGGTGACTTTTCTACCTGCAGACTGACCAATGCTGCTCCCCAAAGTGTGACAGGTATGGTCACCTGAGCTTGTATCCCTGGGTAGATATTCTCCATACACTTATCCTTAGACCTACTGGGTGGCAGACCCTTGTTAGGTATTTAGGACTGGGAGCTAAAGACCTGGTCCTGCTCTCACAGACCAAAATAGTCATAAAGTACAGTGGGCTGAGCACAAGGGGCCATGGGCCTGGAGGGACTGGGGCTGATGGGGTGATGGGGTGGAATCTGCTCAGCTGGTGCATACTAACTCACAGGGATCAAGGTCAAATTTTAGAAATGTAATAAACTGGTTGCTAAAACAGCCATTATTAACAATTAAATATCAATGTATAGTTAAGGAAATCTTATTCTAAATATTGATAATAAACACTCAACACCAACCACTTCCTAATTATTTTATTACATTTTACCGCTCTCTGTACCTTTGAGGTTACTTGTGTCTCGTGTTTTCACACAGAGGACTTCGGGTACTAAGAGTGAAGAGCACCTGAGCAAAATCAGAAAGTCAGCTGCATTTTCTTGCTTTTGTCCCTTTTTATAGCCGTCATTAACAACAAACTTGCAGACTGATTGTGGACCCTGATGTGGGCACACCCTTCAAATAGTCCAAGAAAAAGGGGCCTTGGGCAGAGCAGCAAGTGTCCCCTGTGCCATGGACTGACCTTTCCATCATTGTGTGTGCTGGACAAGCAGACCCCAGCCAAGGGGGTGGGAGCCCTTTACAAAATGAGCCCCTTTAAAGTGAAACAGCATTATTGATCAAAGCTGGGTGGCTCTCTATGTAAAGAAGGGACAGCTGGTGTCCCCCCATGCCACTCGAACACTCTGGCACAGATACCCCGCCACCCCTTATTAAAAACAGGTTGGATTGCATTCCAGGTCCAGCCTGCAAAATTAATGACAAGCTTGCAATAAAGTACCAGCATGGACCCGGACCTTGTAATACAACGTGATTACTCGAGCTGTGTTTATTAGCGGTCTGAGCAGCAGGCCTGGCCGGCTGGTATTTGACACACAGACAGGGATGTCCCAGGCGCTCTGCGCGGCACAGTCACTTCAAAGTCGCAGCCCTGCTGGCTCGGTTTACACCTGAGCCAATTAGTAGTGAGATCAGAAGAGGCCTGGAAATGGAGCTGCGCCCTCACTTCTGCGCTGGAGAAAATCACTTGATCCCAGGTAAGATGATACAGAGAGAACAATGGTGGATAAAGTGGAGGAAGGAGAGGGAGGCAAGGGGGCGGGCATGGCGCACCCCATCAGGAGCAGAAAATAAAGAAACCCTGTGTTGGGCCGAGCGCGGGGGCCTGGCCCCCTCTCAGGGTGTTTGTCCGGCTTTTGTTAGCAACAAAGGGGCTAATTGAAATGAAACAGTCTGCAGTCTGTTTGTTGGCACATCAAATATGCTGTAAGATATGCTGATTCGTGCTCCTCCTGAATTATTGAACAGCATGGCTTCCAGAAATAAGACAGGCGTGCAACCGGGGAGACCTGGGGTGGCTTTACAAAAGTGACATCACTTTGCTAAGGTTCTGTTTGCATTTACTTCTTTTCAAGAAGGTAGGAAATAGAGCATTTAAAAATGGAGACTGTAGGTGCTCCGTACAGCTTCCTAAACTCCCATCCCAGACAGTTATGAAATTGCAAAATGTGCCAAAGCCCTCGAGGAGAATGAGGAATGTGGCCATTTTAGATTTGCTCAGGCAACGTTGTGGCACCCCGTCCCCCAGTGCCTCCTACATGGAGATGCCATTGGTCTAGGACAGAGTGAGGGTGTTGACACCTTCCATTAGGCCAAAGAATAGGACTGATTTGAGTCAGGTCAAAGTTCCACCCGTTCAATAAATATGTCCTGAGCAACTTCTCGGGTGAGGTGACATTTTTGGTGTTGGGGACACAAGGCCTGGCTCTTGCTGTGGCCGAGCCTCTGTCTGTCAGGGAGGGACAGACACAGGAAGACACCTTGCTGATATCACAGGGTCACTGCAGAAATGGAAGAGGGCCAAGTTCTCTTTAGGAAAACCATGGAGAGAAGCAGAATATGCACATAAAAATAGGTGTGTATGTAGTGTGTGTGTGCATCAACATGGGTGTGTTCTGTCTGAGGCGTGAGTGGGCTGAATGCTGGGTACGGTGCTGAGGGGGACAGACACTGACTAGAGTCATGACTTAGGAACCTGAATATTTAAAATATTTAAAGCCTAAAGGAGGCACACAGGTTGATGAAGTTCATTAATAACTGAAGATGTGTTTTTATTTCTGCAGGAACTTGGAATTACACACTTCTGAATTGGGCAGTAAGAGAAAATCTCAGGTGTTTCTTTTTTCCACGAGGCTGGGAGATCATGTCTTAGGAATGTATAAGCGGCTCTTCCTCCAGTGAATTAGAGATCACGCTCTAATTGCAGAACTGTCTGTGGGCAGCCGCTTGGATTTCAGCCAAATGCGCATAATTATTTTTCTAATAAAGGGAGTGAGATGTCATTGGCTTTCAGAGTGAGGTGGTGACCACAGCTGATGAGGAAAGGATGGGTGATGCTGGGCACAGAAGACTGGGATCCCCTTTTCCCAAAGGCAGGTGTACTAAGACAGGGGTCCTTACACACGTATCCTGTCACTATCTTCCTCCTGTTACTCTTACCTCTTCCTGTCTGCATACCTGCTCATGCTAATGCTGGACATGACTGCATCGGTTTTGGACATTTGTAGAATCAAGGAAGGAGAAGGTGGCAAATGCAGCATTCCAGATGTTATTTCTGAGAGTGTGAGCTCTTCTAGGACCCATGTGCTCAATTTTCAGAAATGTGACTAAATGAGTGAGGATTATTCTGGGGTCCTATGAGTAGTGTGAGACACGGTCCTTCTTCTTACCATTGTCACTCCCTAAACCAATGGCAATACACAGCCATGCACATGCACACACACGCATAACATAAGCCCCAGGAAATACACATCCCACCCAAGAACTCTAAAGAGAAGAGATGAAAATCCATCTCTCCTTAGTCTGTTCTGGGATAAGGTGAAGGCAATGAGCTGAGGAGGAAGTACATGCCACTTGCCTGCCCCCTTCTCTGCCCTGTTTAAACCTGCAGAAAACTACATGTCCAGGTTCCCATCACTGGCACAATTGCATCCTAAGACTAAGGTCTCTCTTTTCCCGACTGACCTCTTAATGAAGCAGAGAGTGGGGTTTTAAGTGTTCTCTTCCCTTTTGGGCCAAACACAGAGGTTGGACTGTAGAGTGAACTGAATTTATCTGGGTTGAGGGCAGAGAAATGGGGAGGAATTTGATGGAGAGGACTGAGTGCAGAAGCCCATAAAGGGCACATGTTAAGTAGCTTTGTAGTGAAGTCAATGCAACAGGAAGCAGCAGAAAGCATGGAACCAATATATCAGTCACACGCAGGTGTACATGGTGATTATGGAGGATGTTTAATAATGGATATTGTGAAGTACAATGGCCTTAACATGATGCCCTGCTCCATTGTTCCTGATCTGGCCTTGTTTCCTAGAGGCAGTCAAGACCCATGGTCAGCAACCCCCCAACATTGCTAGGCTTCAATCCCAGCTCTCACCCTCACTGTGCAAGCTTGAGAATGTGATCAAGCCTCTATTTGCTTACCTGTAAAATGGGAACAATAAAGCCCCTTCTTCTTACAAAATCTATCAAGATTAATTGGAATAATACATGGCTGGGAGTTTTAAGTTCTTCCTACAAGTGAGTTTTATATTTTGCTTAGCCTACAACCTCTTTTCAGGCCACTCTTCTCCTTGTCTACACTGCTCTAAGTCCTTTTCTATCTCACTAATTTGTATATTTTATAATATTTTTCTGGAATGTTCCTCCTCTAATTCTTTTTCCTTTGCTAAGCTTTATCCATTATTCATGTATAACCTTAAGTTTCATTTCCTCATCCAATATAATAAAAGCCTTATATGCTAAGTGTCTGGTCATCTGGTCAGCCATTCAACCAATCAAAGTGTAATATGCTAATGATATGCTAAGGCATCTCAACCACTTGCTATGACATGTACTGACTACCAGGGAGCAGTCACTCTGACTGGTAGGTTAGCTTGCTGCTGGGGTCCTGCTGATTGGGACTGAGCAAGACAGGCCAGACATACCCTGGAGCCCTCCTAGGTTCCTTCCCCAGCTGGCCAACCTCCTGTGTCCCTGCCCAGCTCCAATCATGCACCAGTGGGGTCCCTTGGCCTCGCCTTCACCCTCTCACAATCTGACATTGGGGGATGTTGGAGAGCTGGTTTCAACCTGATCCCACAGGCCAGGCCAAGGGACTCCACTGGTGCATGAATTCGTGCACTGGGCCTCTAGTATTATTATAAGGTTTCCACATTTGACCTGAAGTAATTGAATAAATAGTAACTTTAAGCAAATTGGTTTAAATTTAAGATGTCCATTGTAATTTCTAGAGCAATGACAAAAACTAAAACTAAAAAGCCAATAAAGCAATTAAAATGAAATGTTACGTTAGTTTGAGTCCTCCAAGAAGCAAGCACCAAAATGGGAATTAGATATCTAAGCAATTTATAGGAGAAAATGCCTGTAAGAGAATATGGGGCTGAAAAATTGTCAGATCATGATGCTCACAGAAGAGAGAGGGAAGGAAGAGGATTGGGTGGGAGATGTCTTAGACTGTGATGCAGACTTAAGTTTTGACAAGTCCAATGGGGAGCTCTCAAGCAAAATCACCCAGCAGACTTTGTCCTACATCTCACAGGAATGGGCTGGCCACAGTCAGTCATTAATTAGGAACTGACTGGGGGAAGTGTGGCCCACATGCAAACACAGTGATAATCTCATGTTGCAACAGCTAGAACTCTCAGTCACTTAACTCCCTGAATCAAAAGATCTTAGAGGTATATTTTCATGGCCACCACTGAGACTAAAAAATATTTGATAAACAATAAGATTGGAAAAGAGGGACATCAGGACAAAAATAGGTAAGGAAAATACAAAACCAGTAGCAAAATAGTGATAGATTTCAATATAATCATATCAACAATTATACTGGATATAAATGGACTAAACGTCAATAAAAGCAGAGATTGTTAGAATGAATAATAAAGCAAGAACCAACTATATTCTAACTAAAATGCACTTTAAATACTCCAGAAATAAAGAGCCTGAAAGTAAAAGATTAGGGGTGAGAAATACTATGCCAACTTTAAGCATGAGAAAGCTAGATTGGCTCAGCTAATATGGAGAAAAGGGACCTCTGTCCAAGAGCATTTCTAGAGACAAACCCTTTTGTCACTTTGGCATGATAAAAGGGTTCATACACCAAGTGAATTTAACCATTAGAAATAGATAGATGCACCTAATAACAAATATATAAAGCAATTTATAAAGCAAAAGTTTATTTCAAACTTCATTTCTTATCTTCAGCCCTCGGAGATTGTTGAAACCTCAGAGTTTTCCCTGATTCTGAGCCCAGGACCAGGCTGGAATCTGTAAATGTCTCAAGGGAAATTGGTTCTGAATGCTAGGCTCACTTCATTTTGTCAAGGAGCTCTGTCCCTCTGGTCCTAGCTGCCTTGATTGTTCCCAAAACTTTTAATTATATTTCATGTTTTCTGTTTTGTATTTTTATTCAACTTTTCTAGTTATTCACAAATGGAGATATCAACTGGCATAACTAATAATTATAGTTTTGTCTTTCTTCCCAATGCACAACTTTAGTTTTTTTCTAACAACTTCTTCTCCCAAACAATACTGTATATACTTGTTATACCCCCATAAGAACCTGCCATCTTTCCTTTTTCTTTATAGATATCACCATAAGTTGGAACCATATACAGATTTATATCTGTATAATTGTGTGTGAATAGGTAGAGATAGATTAGAGATAGAGATAGAGATAGAGATTTCAATTATAAGTTAAGCTTCATGAGAGTAAAGACATTTTCTTTTTTTGGTCCATTACTCTATCTCTAACACCAGCATCAAAATAGAAATAAAACAAAAGAAAGAATGAAAGACGATAGGTAGATAATAAATGAATAAATATACTTCTAAAATACAATTCTCTATTTTCTCTGCATACAGATTGCATGTACTTCTTCAGCTTATGGGAGACAGCTCCAGGGAGAAAGGGGAGATCAGGTAAGAACAATAGTCTCAGGAAGCAGCGTGCATTTCATATGGGTACTTTCAGAGGATTCTTGAGGAAGCATCTTGACTGGTAAAATGATTTTGTAAAACAACCATATAGATAGAAAAATCTTTCAAATATAAATGTTGTGCCTGTCTAGAGATAGTCATATAAAAGTTGCCTTTTCCTTAAAATTAAAGCTACAAGAACCAAAGACAGCTTCAGTCCGTCCTTTCTAATCTTATCAACAACAAACTTAATTCACTCCTCTGCTGTATCTGCTGACTAAGCACCAGGGAAACAATGGATAAAAGATGGACAATGCTTCCAGTCCACCCAGGAGTCTGAGGACTTGGAAGACATCAGCCATGAATTCATTATGATAGCAGCTTTGGCAATATAATTAGAAAGAAGATATCGGGACTGTCTGCTGTGATCAGGACCCCACTCTTGCTCTGGGTATTTGGGCATGAATATGGGACCTGGAAGACCAATGCCTGGGCACCAGCCACCCTACCAAGGCCCATCTGCTGCTGACTTGAAGTCAGACAAGCACACGCCCACTTTCAAATGTCAGCCCATGTTGCAGGGAGAATTTTACAAACACCCCCCGCCCATCACACATTCACCAGACCACCACCTCCAGCTCCATTGGGAGAAGAATCAACTCTTGATTCTTTTAGATATTCCTCCTTAACTTTGTATTTTTTAAGTAACACATTTATACTGATGCTTTCTAGTTCTTCAGGTTTAGAAACCATGTATTGACTTTCTATTCTGAAAGATGAGAACTTAGTGGGATTACCCCATGCCTGCCCCACCCAGTGTGCACACATGTTCACAACACCATACAAAGTAGACTATGGCTTCCTTTCTTTACACAGACTCTTGTTTTCATTTTGTTTTTTTCTGGCTTTCCTAATTTATTTTACCCCTACCTCATCTATATTCAAACTTTCTGTTGGAGCAAGAAAATTCCTCTTGGCTCAGTGAAACACATCCAACCATTTCAGTCCCATTTGATGAGGAGGGAACTCTGTCCTGCTGCCCTGTTAGGAGGAGTTGTCCCCAAAGCCGGGTCTGTGCTCCCTTCAGGAGCATGTCCCCATAAGCCCCCACACTGGACACTTTTACTTTCTTATGTTAGACTAGAGGCCAATGCACAAAATTCGTGCAAGGGGCTCGGCCTTGGCAGCCCCAGCAGCTTGCCTCAGCCCTCGCAGCCCCAGCTTTGTCCAGATGGTCGTCTGGAAGGACATCTGGAAGGTTGTTTGGCTATCTGGTCTAATTAGCATATTACGCTTTTATTATTATAGATGCTGAGTTCTGGATCCCCATCCTGTCCTCTTAGTGGAAGCACAACACCCGTAGTTTTTGTGGAGAAGGCAGTCTTTTATTGATCCTTTGAATATTTAAAAACAATTTTGAATTTAACTTTTACATTTGAAATCTGTGGCATCCTTGGAAATAACTGAATAAATGTGTGCATGTAAGTTGTTGTTCCAACTAGAAGAATCTCAACCTGAAAACATGAAAGAATTGGGCTCCTTGGCTTGGGCTAGATTTTCTCCAGAGAAGAAGGCTGTAACTCCTATCAGAGTTCTTAAAACAGAGAGGAAGGGCTGGATATATCCCACCCATGTGACTCTCATCTTTGTAAACACACCTGCCAGAATCCTCAGTGTCCCCTCAGCGTCCCCCCTCCGGGTAGTGGGCCTCCTGCTCCTGTTTGCCTGTGCATTTGGGGGCAGGGGACAGTTGCTTCTCTGTGTGGCAACAGGAAGGAATTTGCATATGTTCAGCTCTTTATAAAGTGCAGACTGCCTCCCTTCTCTGCCCTGACCACTTTCCCCAAATCCAGATCTTCCTGGTGGCTCTGACTTCCTCTGGATTGGCAGTGCCAGTTGGCTTCCCCTTCTGGGGACTCTGATGCCATTCCCTCCATTCTGCGAGGTCGGCCCTTTTGTCTTTTCTTCCTCCCACTTACCAAGCCATCTGACTTCCCTGGCGAGGCTTCATCCCCCTCCTGGTTCACTCTGGCTCACAAGTTCATGCCTGCTTTAATCTTCAGTTTCATGAGGGCTCCAGAGAGAGAAGACACCAGTGTCTGTCCAAAGAAATACGACAAACTGGAAACATACTGATTGACATTAAGAAAACAAAAGAAGTGTGTGTTAAAATATGTCGTGCCACTTTTCCATTGTGTTCTGACAAAGTAAGTTCTGTCTACACAGAGAGACATGGAACACGGTCATCCCACTGTGGATGTTCTCTCTTCTTCTCTGGCTCCTTTCTGGTCTTCACATCAGCCCTTCATGTCTAATGTCACGCCCAGCACCCACCCACACACACACACACAAGTATGCACACACATCTCAAATGGAAGCGCCAGGACTGAGCCCTTGCTCAGTATGTCCAGGGAGCAAGGCCGAGAGGCACTCACAACTCTTTCCAGTACTCACCACGTGTTGGGTTGCTTTTAAGTCACTTCCCTGAAGATCTCTGTGTGCTAATCTCTTATATGAAGCTTTTCATGTGCTTGCTCTGATTTTTCTTATATATCTGTCGCTCCCACTCTCCTTTTCTCAGATGGGTCTGAGTCCATCTCCATGTGCAGGTCCTGTGTGCTGACTGCTGACTTCCCAGCACCTGGCTCTCCCTGCTTCCTGAAACTGCTGTACTTGCAGTTATGGAGTCGGCATCGTTCCTTCTGTAGTCTCTGGCTCCCCCAGTAGACAGCCATGCTCCATGCACAGTGCCGTCCTGCTGCTGACACTCGCAGGTCCCTGATGGTCCCCTGCATGAGTAGTGACCTCCGGCCACACCTAGTGGAGAGTCCCTGGCTTCATCTTGCACAAGACTCAGAGCCCCTGGCATTTGGAGTATTGATTTTAAAATGAACAAATATTTTTCATTTAATGGTATTAAGAACTAGAAAGTTATTTAAAATTCTTACTGGATTTGATTTATAAAAATTGCAAGTAATTTTGAAACATATGAAATACAACCTAATCCTTAAATGTGTGTTTGTACACATTATTATACATGTGTGCCATATCATTTTTACATTCACCATATTAAATGTTATTTCAGAAGTGATATGTGGTACTCCATGTTATGCCTTATGCATCTTATAAGCACTTTAATGTAATCCTATTTTATTTATGTATAAATATAACACATACACATAGACACACACACACATGTTATATACATACTTTGTTTCCCTTCTGGTTAGAATGTAAGGAATCAACCCTGATGTTTAAGATGCTGATAACCTCAACTTTTTAAATCTCTATTGGCTTAATTGATATGTTCCTCTCTCTTTTCCCCAAATAATTATGTCCACTTATGATATCGTTAGACAGGCAACTTCACAGGTAACATTGACTTGAACAGGGAGAAGGAAAGGTGTTCCATGTGCTGACTGAAGTTGTGACACATGGTGCTCTCCTGGCAAACAGGACCACATGTCTGTCCCATGAACCATCTACTGGGAGCCTGGAGGACAGTGGGCAGCCAGAGGGATGATGCCCAGTACTTCTCAGGCAGGGGACTTCCAGATTCCCACCAGTCATTTCCGGTTGTTCTTCCCCCAGCCTGAAAGTTTAAAGACACAGAAAGTGGATAACTGTATTCTTTGTAAAACTATATTTTTAAGCATTTTCATTTATTTAATTTAAGCAAGCCATGGCCCCACATTAGCACACATGGTGCCCATCTCTTTCAGTGCACACCTTTACAGCTCCAAGGGGGTCACCTGCCTGCCCAGGACAGCCAATGCCGGGTCCAATTCATATTGTGGGGCAGAGATCCTGTCCCATCTCTGTCTCCTCAGGGCCCTGAGTCCTGCTCCCTGTGAGGTTCCTGCCCCCTCTCCGGGAGTGACATGTGGCCAACACAGTGACTTAACCATTTGACTTCTTAATTCATCTCTGGAGCATCTTTTTCTTCAACAGATGTTTTCAAAATAATTAAGAGATGGGGAGCATGCATTATTGAAAGTGCTGGATACCTCTCTAATGCTCTCTATGTCCTTGTATTTGTCAGCACAGAATTGAGTGCTCAGAAATGCTGTGCAATTTATTTTGCAAATTAACCAGCATTCACCCCAGCCAAGGAGGACAAGAGGCAAGAATGTAGCCCAGCAAGGTCTCTGGTCCCGGCAAATGTCCCTCAATCAGGCTTTGAGAATCATGGAGTCCTGTATGATTTGGGAACAGGAGCTCTTTTAAAAATATATCCAGTTGATCACTGATTACCAAATAATTCCTGGAATTGGTGCCATTCATTTATTTAATTTTAAAATGTCATGCTTTTTGTTTGTAACCTTTGTCCAAAATTAAATAACTCTTGGACTGGGAAATTTCCTTCTATAGTGAATAACTTTTAAAATAACTTGGTCTATTTCATACCTAAAATCTTCAAGTCTGGTTCACCTACAGCCCTTACTCCGCTTCTCAACTGGCTTGGGGTGAATATTGGATTCCCACGTCACTCAGTAGTCTTGGTTTTGACTATGTCTTTGTGCTAGAGAGGGAGGAATCCCAACACATGCCTGCATCTTCAACATTGGGTTTTACCTATTGAACTACATTTTCAGTTTGCATGTGACCATCTCTGGGAGCCTGGAAGGTAGACGGGAAGCCAGAGGGTTGATGCCAGGTGCTTCTTAGGCAGACATCCCACCCCAGATGCACTAAGACTCAGTGCTGGGGACTTGCCAGATTCCTTGCTGTCTACCTTTGACAGTATAGTTTTGGATGTAATTGGAATTAATCTTTAACAACTTTTGAACTTGATGCTTCAAGTTTTGGCTATTGACCTACCCTGACCTGTCCATGCAAATTTGCTAGAACCTGCTCTGAGGTCACAAGTGATTGAGCATGTCAAGATAAGGTGTTTTCATCAAAGTACGCAAAATCTCAAGTCCTTAAGACTTGTTCAAATTCAAGAATACCTTTCTAAAAAGAAACACATTCTTTCAGAATGCCTTGGACTTGAGGATGAAATTTTTATTGATTAATTTTTCCATGAATATTTAAGGAATACTTACCTGGTTCTAGGTGCTATGGATAAAGCCATAAATGTGACAAAGGAACCTCCACCTCTCACAGAATTTATACAGATGGAGATGTAATAAACAAAGAGGTACAAAGTATCATTTCAAGTTCTGATTAAGGCACTTAGAGGTCTCCTGACAATTGTAGGCATGAATATTTGTCATCTCCTGATGATCATATTTCCAATTACTCCATGCCAAGTTGGCTATCTGCCTTAGTTTTTGGAATTCAAAGCAGGTTTAGGAAGGTCCTAATCTAAACTGGGTTCAGGGATACTGGCTTAGTTAGATACAGTGTTGTCTAAATGAGACATTGTGAGCATGAAAATGTGTTAACACATCATCTTCTCCCCTAGCAACTCTATTGCAATGACAAAGGACCAAGTCCAATACCAGAACCTGTACCTGATTATGAAATTCATGGAGAGTTGTCCCATTCTCTGTCAAATAACATTAGTTACTATCCACTGGTTGTCTGGGATATTAAAAAGAGAAAGAAAGAGCCCTAACCGGTTTGGCTCAGTGGATAGAGCATTGGCCTGCGGACTGAAAGGTCCTGGGTTCGATCCTGGTCAAGGGCATATTCCTTGGTTGCGGGCACATCTCCAGTGGGGGGTGTGCCCGCAACCAAGGTACATGCCTTGGGGGGTGTGCAGAAGGCAGCTGATCGATGTTTCTCTCTCATCGATGTTTCTAACTCTCTATCCCTCTCCCTTCCTCTCTGTAAAAAAATCAATAAAATATATTTTTTAAAAAAGAGAGAGAGAAAAAAAAGAGGAGGCAGGGGGAGTGAGAAAAAGGAGGAAAAGGACAGGATTATTTAAAATACAAAAAGGAAAAGAAGTATGCATTTAATTTTGATATTAAATGGTATTTTGGTATTACATAAATTTTTGACAAGAGATATCTGTATAGAAAGTCTAGAGGCCAGAGAAAGTGTTATACTATCTTTCAATTACTTAAAGAAAAAAGCTATCAACCCAGAATCCTAACTAAATGAGAATATCCTTGATGAATTAAGGGGATATCAAAGCATTCTCAGATGAAGGAAAACTTAGAAAACTTCCTGCTACCTGATATATCCTAAAATAATGGCTAAAGATATTTCTTTAAACAAAAAGAAAATTATAAAAGAAAGAATTTTAGAATATCAGAAATAAAGAAGGGAAGAAACAGTAAAATTCTAGACATATACATACATTTTCCTTCTCTTGAGTTTTCCAAATTATATTTGATGATTAAAACAAAACTTTTAACACTGCTTGAATTTATCCTACATGTATGTGTAGGGAATACTTAAGACAATTACATTATAAAACAAGGAGGATAAACGACATAAATAGAGGTACAGTTCTATACTTCATTAAAACTCATGAAATGTTGTCACAAGTATACTGTGATAAATTATGTATGTATAATGGAATCCATAGAGCACCCACAATAACAGTCATACAAAGGGATACACTAAAAAACACTAGATATAGCAAACTTGAATTCTAAAAATAATATTCAAATAACCCATAATCAAGCAGGACAAAGAAATAAAGAAATAAAAACAGAACAAATAAAAACAAAAACTTAAATGGCAGAATTAATCCCTAACACAACAAATACATTAAATGTAAATGATCTAAATATAGCAATTAAAAGGCAGAGATTGGCAAAATGGATTTTTTAAAAATTGTAACTCAACTATATGTTGACTACAAAAACTCCCAGCATAACTATATAAGCAGGTTGAAATTAAAGGGATGGTTCAATGTAATATCTATCAAAATCTTAATAATTTTTGTAAAGAAATACAATATTATTCAGAACAGTTCTGATCAAAAGCTAACAACAGAGAGTTACACAAAGTGCAAAAAGATTCCACAGAAAACTGTGACTGTTTTATTTTCATAGTAAGCTTATCTTTTAGACACCCAAAATAACAAATAACTAAGATCTATTGTTAGGGATTGAATGCTCTCCCCCCAAATTCATATGTTGAAACCCAGACCCTAGTGTGGCTGTACTTGATGATGGGGCTTCTAAGGAAGAAATTAAGTTTAAATGAGGTCATAAGGATGGGACCCTAACTTCATAGGTTTAGTGCCTTTATAAGAAAGAAATGACAGAGAGCTCCCTCTCTCTCAGGGCATGCACTGAGGAAGGCCCCGAGGACACAGTGAGAAGGCGGCCTCACCAGGAACAGGATCACCAGAATCTTGACCTGGGACTTCCATCCCAGGAACCATGAGAAAGTAAAGGTCTGTTGTTCAAGTTGCCTGGTGTGTTTTGTTACAGCTGCCTGAGCTGGGCAATCTATAGCTTATACAGCATTTCTCATTTCCCAAAGGTCAGCTGTCAATTGCTCAGGGAGTGAACAGCAGACGGTGCGAGGGATTTGCTGCGGAGCAGAGGTTGGCAGGACTTACATCCTATTCTTTTACGTAAATATGGCTTATTCCGGTGTAAGGCAGTCTGAAAGCTTCCCAGATGTCCTTATCAGCTGCTGTTTTTGTTCCTTGCATGTGGGTGGAAGATGTGATGTGATAGCCTGCTTGTTTGTTTTCAAGTTCTGGGAATTATTTCTGCAGTCTGAGTAAGAAAATGGAAAGAGGGAGAATGAGGAGGCAGAGGAAGTGGATGCATTTGGTCACAGCGTGCTCGCCACACGTTGAGGAATCATTCACACCACAAATTCTGATTTTACATTTCAGGACTGAGTTGTGGTTGGTGAAATCAAGCTTAAGAAACCCAAACAGTCTGATTTTGTGGGCAGGGAATAGTGGTTGGATGAGGCCAATGCCCTAAATGTTCAACACTACAAAATGATGGAGTAAGATGGGGTTCAGCGGTGTGTAATAAAAGATCAACCTTGAAATAGTTAGGAAGTGTAGGTAATAACATGGAAAATGTTTAGTAAAAACATATGCTACGAAGTTAAGTAAAAATAGCCACTTACATATATGTATAAAATGTAGTGTATGTGCATGTGTGTGTGTGAGAAAGAGAGAGAGGAAGAGAGAGCATAATCAGGAAAAAACAAAACAAAATAAAGGTTAACTGGAGTGGTGGGACGTGACACTGTTCTTCAACAGATTAATCTTTGACTGAAACCCTCTGCTTTAAATAAGGTTGTGTGAAGACTGGCTGGCTGGGAGGAGTCAACAGCAACCTGCTCTTCCCTCCCTGAAGTCCCGGCCCTCTTACAGGGCTGTCCACCCAGGTGTCAAGTGCTTGCCTGAATCAGTGATAGACTTTCCTCCCAGCAGACAGGAAATTCTCCTGACAAGGACCTGAGAAAGGCTGAGGTTGGTCCCAAGGTCCTTTCTGAGCCTGGAGTGGGAGCATTTCTTCAACACTGAAAAGAGGCCAAGCAGAGCAGTGGTCTGCAGAGAAGAGCTGCTCTGCAGCCTGGGTTCCTCATTTCAGAGCCAGCTGGTAGCCCGGGAGGCCAGCTCAGCAAGAAAAAGTGGCACAGAGCTCTCCAGTCTCCAGCTACAGGTCTGCATTCAAATAGGTTCATAAATACTAGAGACTAAATACTGAGTCTATCATTGGGCCACAATACTGAGCCTACAATGACTCCCCTCGCATGATTGTTCACTTTTTCACAAAGAGGAAGATCGGTTGACTTTGAGCCGACAGAATGGCTGGTAAGGTCCCAACTGAGAAGATCAGCGGAAATGGGCCGTTTGACTGTGTCCAGGATGAGAGGAGAAAGTGTAAATGGCAACTTCTTAAGCTGAAACTATGACTCTCACCCCAGTCAGGTTCCAAGTGCAGCAGCTGTACATTGAAATTCCAGTAAACGCCATTCTCAAGTGTATGGTGCTTGTCCTGCCTATAATCCCAATGAAAAGGCAAAAGAGATGTGTCTTTTTTAAAAGGAAGTGAGAATTTTAATATTATATTGCTTATTTCACAGGATAATTTGTTTCTAAAAAAAGAAAGCACACCATTTATTTTGTGTTTCTCTCTAATAGTGTAAATGAATCTCTCAAAGGCATTTAACAAAGACATCATCACATTCCATAAACAGCAGGGTCAGGTCTGGGATGTCTGTCTTTGGGCTGGGCCCTCAGGTAACTGGACCTCTGCTCCCTCACACCACGTTTAACCTGCTGAGGTTTGGTATCATTTCCTTTTCGGTTGCAACCTCCTTTTTCAAAAGCTAATGGTATAGAAACTAGTTGAGAAGGTTTTCTGGGCAATCAAGTATCTCTTAGCAGATATGCTGATGACTTTCAAGTAAACCAATTCCAAACTCAGGGCCACATTTCCTGTAAGATGTGCATGGCTCAGAAATGTAGGGGGCGGGGCTTGGCAAAGAAGCCTTGTAGTGCTTTTCCAAACCCGGATGTTAGGGTCCTTTGCCAGAATCCAAACATGCCTTGGTTTTCCCACTGCTTTCCCCCCAAATAATGGATGTGATATGTCAGGGCCAGTCATTAAGAATCAGCTTTGAGCATGTGTGCATATACATACATACATATTTTTTTTCACATAAGTATCTTTCAATGGGCATTTCTTAAAGTGTGGTTGATTTTAATACTAGGAAATTTAAATGCTGAGTTCACAAGATAGAATATGAGGTGCATAGAATCTGCAGCAAAATTGTACATAGCAAAACATTATTAGAAATACAGGAATTCAGAATTTAAAGTGTGAAGACATGTTGGTTGAATTCTTTTCTTTTTTTATTAATAAACCCGTTAGGAAACATGGTGACTTTTGTTAAGACATAGCTCTTAGCCATAGCAGACCGTTAGCCTTGCCAAGTCCTCTTAACAAACACCCCAGCTGACCTCAGTAGCCCCTGGCAGATGCTGGGCTACGGCCCCGGCATCAGTTGCTAATAAATCCTCCTGATTCCCCAAATGTGCGCACTAATGAGCAGCCAGGATTGAGAACTGGTTGTGAGGTGAAGTTACAATAAACAGAGAAAACCTTGATGTGTTTGCTCTGGATCACATAAAAGTTATCAAATTTGTAGTGTTAAGGGCAAGTTTATAAAGGACTCAGGATGGGTTCAGCAATTAACATGTTGCCTCTTCTTTGTGCTAAAAAGCACTGAAATTTGAGAAGGGGGAAGGGGGTATGCATAGGAAAAGCACAACCAGAATGAAAAGAACACAGGGCACCCACAGGGATTTCTTAGAAACGGTGACAGGGGAAATCTCCCTGTGGGGTGTAGTGGTGGATGGACCACAGGACTAGAGTCAGGAATGTTCTGTCACTCCAGCCCACAACAGCTCACAACTGCTCCTACAGCCATGGCCCTGAGAGCCCGTGGCCTGACAGCTGTCATTCTTACCATTTTATCTGTTAAAGGACGTGTTTATGTCCGATCATATCTCAGTAGCACCCTAGATCTGAACTACTAACCTTTCCCATGACTTTCCTGACCAGGCAGGTCCAGCCTGGCTCCTGACATCTCACAGGCAGAGACAGCATTCCCAAGGAGCCTGGTGGTGATGGCAACTCCTGATCCATCAGAGCCAGCTCCCCACTCTCCCCAAGGGTGATCAATGTCCTGGCGGTCTGGTCCTGAAGGCTCTCTGGGAGGCTGGACTTTACATTTTAAAACCTTCATAGACCCCAGCACAGCAGGTTAGGCTGGTTCCCCCAGACCAGCTGGACAGGGCCCTGCCTGTATCGCTGCCTCAGGCCTTCGCACTAACTTTGGCCTTTTGGTGTCAAGTGAGTGTGCAGTGTGGGGTCCCTCCCATAGTATGACAGCAATTTAACTTAGCACTGGCTGTGGGGCAAGTTCCACAACAACAATGAAGACATATAATTGATAGGACTTAATGATGATGATTATTGTTCTAACCAAAAACAAAAAATAAAATAAATCTGATAGAACCCTAGTAGTAATTGGGAACAAATAACAAACATGTTATTGTTTGTTTGTTTGGTTGGTTGGTTGGTTGGTTGGTTTTATTTTTTTTGGTTGGGTGCCATTGGCATGGTATCTACACTGCTAAATTAATTAAATTAATTACCTTTGAACTCTTCTAATGCTTATTTAAATTTTACTTCCCAGTGACCAACATGGGGTCTGCCATATAGTATGTGTTCAATAAATGTTTGCTGAATAAATAAACCCCAAAGACCTCATTGAATGTTTAAAGAGAAGAGAGTGTGTGAGGCGAGCAGATACACTCTTCAAAAATGAATGAACGTTTGAAGGAAATGCTTATGGAAAACAAAGCAACCTCCAACTAAAGTACTCCTGAGGGGCAGAGACTGGCATCGTAGTAACCTCCCAGTTACTGTACTCCACATCCAGGTTGACTGTGCCTGGCACCCAACCCATGTGAAAAGGTGCTGTTTAGTTTTCCCCAATACATTTGATGAACAAAGAAATGTATTCTTTTTGTTTGTAGATTAAGTCAGAACTATTGGCTTTGGAGCTTTGGGCTGGAGCATCCTTGCTCTAGGTGTGTGGTCAAAAGTGGAAAGAGGAGACTCTACTACATAGAGCACCCAGTGCTTCCACATTGTGGTCAATTGAATTAAGACCCTGAGCTTTGAAATACCGATGTGCTGTGTGGCTCTGGAGACAACATGGGAATCAGAGCAGCCTGAAGATCATAAATAATTAAAAGTGGTGAGAAGATTGGACCTCCTGAAAATAGCAGCCCTTGAAATGGATTCTGTTGGAGAGCCCTGCCATCATCCTATATCATTTCATATGCTTTATTTTATATGCCTACTTCCTTTTCTCTGAATATTTCTAAGTACTCCAGCATATAATTTAGCTTTTGGAAAATCCAAGTCTAAATTAATTACAGTTCTGCTAACGGGAAGAAAAGATATTAGATGCCCAAGCTAAAATAAAATGAAATCAACTTTTTTCTTTCCTTATTAGATTTTAATGGTATTATTATAATAATTAAGCTTTTCATTAATTTTTTCATGCTTATTGAGTCACGGTTCCCTGCAGATTTGAATCATATTTAACACATAATTATGGCAGTCCGGTTTGGGAAGGGAATGGATGTGATGTGGGACTTCACCTAGGCTTCTTAAATTAAAAACGAGCAAAGAGGCTGAATCTCTCTCTGTTGCTGAGCCCATCATGGCTTCAGCGAAGCTTCTTGCTGCTTCTCAGGCATGTCTGGGACTAGACCCCAAACTTGGAGTAAGTATGGGGAGCTGCTAATTCTAGATTTACTCTGCTGTAGTTCAAATCTGCTATGTAGTCTTTGGAGAAGAAGGAATCAAACATTTCAAGATGGATGGTTATTGTCATCTGCTTTATGCATCTAAAGTTGAAGTACAGAAGATGTGTCTAGTCCCAGAGTTCCTCCTTTGCATACTAGGAACTCTACATAAGGTATTTGGGGGGACATAATCTATGGTAGAACCCCTATAAATAAGAGGGTCAACATAGTCCACATTAGTTGAGATTTTAATCTATTGTTCCTATGTATTTTTAAATAAGGAATGAAAATTACTCCCTGGCTGTAAGAGCAAGATTGGTCACTCTACAGGTTTATCTAACAACTAGAGGCCCGGTGCACAAAATTCATGCATGGGTAGAGTCCCTAGGCCTGGCCAGTGATCAGGGTCGACCATGGCCTTCCCGCTGCTGCCAGCTGGGGCCTCCCTTCCCTGGCTGCCAGCTGCCAACCTGGGCCTTCCTTCATTTCACATTGCCCCCTGGTGGTCATCACATGTCATAGTGAGCAATCAAACTCCCAGTCTCCCCGTCGAATTCCAAGGGGATAATTTGCATATTAGGCATATATATATATATATATATATATATATATATATATATATATATACACACACACATACACATACATACATACATACATACATAATGCTTCAACCCCATTTTAGGACTAGTTATGTGGAGGAGAATGAGGGAAGGATAGGAGTGGAGGGTGGAGGGAAAGGGAGAGAGGTTCACCCTGGAGGGAAAGATGGAAATGAAGAGTCTCCCTGTTTAGGGAATGGAAGGGGAGGCGAGGGAGAGGTATGGGAAGGAATGGGGAAAGGAGAGGGAAGAGTAGGAGACTGAAAAGGTCTGGAGACAGGAACAAACATGGACTACTTTGCTAGTAAACAAAATGACTTGTATGTTAACTTTGCATACAACCCCATATCATCTCGATGCATTATGGATCCTCTTTTAGACTGGTCTCTCATGAATAAAGATTATATATCTTGTATGTAGTTGTTTTGGGAAGACATCAGAGTGCACTGCTGGTGGAAATTGTGAGGTTCTTGAGCCCTTTTGGAAAGTGACATGTGGTAATGTTTATTGCAATGAAGAAAACACACTTAGACCAAGTAACCTTGCTCTGGAGACTCCATCCCCTGCACTCAAAGGTACCAGACATGCAAGGGTTTCAGTGGCAGCAATGAGTGCCATGGCAGCGATCGAGAAGAGAGCCAGTGCAGCTCTGTTCAAATGTGTGTACCCACAGTGAGCACCATGCAGCCATGTGGAAGAACATGGTAAAACTGCTTCAGAGACTATGGAGAAGGCTGAGGTGATATGACTCTGATTGTGCAAAACCATCTGTGCAGGGGAGGAAAATCCCCTCTGCACGTGGAAAAAGAGAGAGGAGCATGTTGACAATATTTTTTAGAACTTGCAAGTGTACATATTTGTCTAAAATTGCACTTAGACCTGCACATTTAAATGCAATGTACACATCAGTGTTTATGTACATGGCTGGTCACTCTCTGTTGGCCAAGGATTATTCTCAGCCCTGTTCTGACAAAAGTTTAAATTTTGTTTTCTTTTCAAGTTATCCATCTACATTTCTAGTGTCTGATGTACAAGTTAATCACAGGAAAATGGGCATTTTGATGGCTGTTTGACCCTATGTGTGGTTCAAGGGGTTAGAGCAAGTCCAGCTGGCTGAGGGGTATTGATAGAAGGCAAAATTGGGAGGCCTCCTGATCCTGAATGATCCTTCCTGAACGTTCTCAGCATGTGAAATTCCACCTGTGGTCTGGTGATTGTAGAACTCATCAACCTTGAGAGTAAAAGGAGGTGTTATTGACCATGAGACTGTTGACCTTAAAATGTGAAATCTCTGTGTTGTACACACACCCTAACCAATGCGACAGGGACTCCCCTGACCAAACTAGTCATCTTCCTGAGCCCAGTTTTAACAAAGAATCCTGCTAAGCCAGGTCATGGAGAACACCACCCTCCCTTGATATCCAATCAGGCTCCTTTTCCTTCACCCTGACCTCAAGTCCAGTTCCTCTTGATAATTTTCCATCCTCTCCTTCACCCTCTGCCCTCCCTGTAAACCTCCGCTGCTCCCTGTTGGATTCAGAGTTGAATTTAATCTCTCTCTCCTATTGCAATAGTCTTGAATAAAGTCTTTCTTGCTGATTGTAACAAGCTTCAGATAATTTCTCTGTAACAGATGAAAGGGCTCACAAAGTTCTGGCTCTCCCCAGCTGGCCACTAACTAGCACAGAGCCGTCTTTTGATAGATGAGGGAGAAGGTGGTGGGTATTCACACCAGGATCTCACTTGGGGAGCACTCCACAGTTAGCCCTGCAACAGGTGCCCCAGACAAGTTGGGGTGGCATGAGGAAGCTGGGTGTGTGGAGGGAGTTACTGGAGTGGATGCCCCAGAGGTTACTCCAGCCAGATGCAGTCACAGCCCAGTTTTCAGGAGGATAGCCCATGTGGAAGGAGATTAAATTCTATTTATTCATGGCTACCCACTTTCAATAGCAAACTTCATAGACAAAGGCACCTGCCCACAGGCACTGGCTCCTGTGTTTGGGAGTCTCCTTTGAGCAAGGCAAGCTGGCTCACAGCAGGATGGAGACAACCTCGCCCAGGCAGGGTGGCCTCGGTTCAGCCAGCCTGAACTCACACGGAGGACATCTTGCCGAGTGGCCAAGGGCCAGCGACCTGGTCTCAAATGTGTCACTTGGGTGTAGTGAGGAGTCCAGGGGCCTGCAATGGATGAAGGCCTTAAGGCTCCCAGGCCACTGCCCATGTTGAGAACGTGGCTCACAGCCCTCGCAGCTGAAGGTTCACACCCAGAAATGTGCTGTGGCTTTTTACAGCTCATTCCTCAGACGGTCAGGGCCCACCAGCTCTCAGAAGCAGTGGGGTGTTTTAGGGTCCAGGATCAATCGTGCACCACCTGACTGGCTTTCTGACCAGCAGATATGAGAAGAGAATAGCTGAGTGACAGCTCTCTGCCTCGCCTGGTGGGGCAGAGAGGGCTCTACAGGGTGGGTGGTGGTCGTTTCCTGCCGAGCCCTGGCACCCCCAGGACTGGCTGCAGCCCACAGCCTGCCATTAATCCAGAGAAGCCCTGTGTCCAGAAGGGCTGCCTCACTGAGAGAAGGCACGGCGTGTGCTGGTGCTCTTCTTTGTTAGACGGTGGCAGAAGCACCTATAGAGAAAGAAGGGCTGGTCATGGGTATAAGGGCCTCCAGGTTAGAGGGCGAGGGCAGCCAGGGTAGAGAGACCATTGTGTCATTTCTCCTACAGCCATGAGCCTCTGGGTGGGACTCTAATCTGGGGCGCAGCTCCCCAGGCACAGCCTCCAGGAACGCCTCTGTGTCTGCAAAAGGAGAGTTGGGGGAGCACTCTTCCACCTTAATTCCCTGCACTTCTCCATTCTAAAAAAAAACAGGACAGAAAGGAAAAAAGAATGAAGAACAAAAAGGGGGACCCAGAACTTGGGGAGTTTGGAGATGCGAGGAGTTTCCACCCTTGAAGCTCCCTTAGTTCTGCAACTGAGCTGATGTGTCTCAGCGTCACCACGTGGGAACAAACTTCCTTATACCTGGGCCTCTGTGAGTCATTTTATCTCTCCTAGTTCTGGTGTTGTCATCTGTAAAATGAACTTTGGAACTGAATCCGGGTTCCAAAATGTCATGTGTGCCAGCAACACCCAGGCAGCCCAATAGAATATATGCAGGTGTGTGTGTGGGGGGGGGGGGGGGGGGGGGGCGGGGAGAGGGAGAGGGGAAAGGGGGCTCTACAGGGGTCTGAGGCCCAAATGCACTTGAGAGCCATCAACCAGAGACTGCCTATGTGGCTTCTAGGAATATCCCATTGTCAAGAGGGTCCCTTAAAATCACTCCCGCCTCCTGTAGCAAGATCACCTTCCTTCTTACCACTTTACATCTTTCTTATTGCACATCTAGGGCATACCCAGTGCTTTCTCTTCCCCTTTAAGCAATGCCCATGCAAGGCATACGAGCATGTCTTTATGCCATGAGTTTCATTTGAATCTAGGTGTAAGTTATTCCAGATTCCAAAGTTTTCCTGTGCTTTTCTTCTAAGTGCTTAAGGACCAGGAAAAGACGTGGAAGGAGTTGGGCACCAGACGGGTGGGATTGCAGGGTGTCTCCCACAGCAGCTCACCCCAGGGCCAGGCAACTGTTCTGGGACCCTCCACTTCCTCCTTACTACATGTTACCAGCACTGCAGCTTGGTTTGGTGCCTGGGGCAGGTGCCCAGGGAAAGGTGGACATCCCACCATCCCAAGTCAACTGTCTAGCCTCCGGCTGCAGCAGGCAGTTTTCTGAGGCTGCGCTTAGAAGGTTTGGCAAATCCATCTTGCTACTTGGGAAAACTGACCAAGGGGCACATCGAATACAAGACAGTGATTTCTCCTCTTCTGGGGCAGGGATTAAAAATGATATAAGGCATGGGCCTGGCCTGGAAGCAGGCATTCCCACAGCCAATCATCCCAGGAATGCGAACGCCCTCGCACAGTCTCCTTGGAAAGCTGATTTCAACATGGAGCCCCACAGCTGCTGTTTCTGTGAGCTGGCAGAAATGGTCCCTAATCAACATTCATGAGCTCGTCCCGCCAAGCTGGGCCCTTTCCTGGGTGCAGCCTGGCTGCCAGGGAGGCTCCAGAGACGCGTTCTACCTGAGTGCACTTTGCCAGACAGTGCGCCTTGTTCCGACAGCTGACGTGTTGTGTGGAGAGTTTGCTTGGCATGCCCAAGCTGCTCACATCAATATATTATGAAAGGGAAAAACCCCTAACGTTCACCCCAAGTCACTGACACAAGCCTAAAGCATCTCTTCCATGGGTGCCCAGAGCAGATGCTTCTGGGCCCCGTAACATAAAGACCCTTCCTGTGGACAAGCAGAGAGAGATGTTTTTCTTGCATCCTCCCCTAGCCCCACCCCCGCCCCAGATATTCTCCAAGGCCACTTGATTGTTCCTGGCAAAGCGTCCTTGGCTCTGGCCAGGAGGCAACTCAGCGGGTTTGAAGAGTAAACACAAATGGATATTGCTCGTGACATGTTGTGAACGTGTCTCTCTCTTGTATCTGGAGAGAACGCAGGGCCTTCTGGGCCTCTTCGTGCCCTGCTTCATTTTTAATGAGTGTCCCTGAAAAGCAGGGAGAGCAAGATGTTGTCACCTCGGCGCATTTCATCCCTGATCAAACACTGGCTGGCAGCCACTCTGAATGTCCTGCCCCCTCCAGACACCAAGGTCCAGGGGAGAGAAGGCAGGCTTCTGCCCACCTACCCTCCATGCCCCCTCCTTCATGGAAACCTGTGTTTTAGAAGAAAAAGCTCCTAGCATGGCATCATAAACCTTTGTGTTAATGGTGCAGATAGAATCATGGTTACGTGAACCCTGAACCCACCTATGGTGCAGGGCTCCAGGCGGGTGGGATTTCAGAGTGTCTCCCATAGCAGCTGACCCCAGGGCCAGGCAACTGTTCTGGGACCCTCAACTTCCTCCTCCTAGTTGAGGCCTCTCTGAAGATAGCCCTGGACTCTGCAGTCACTGCTACCTCCACTGGGCACAGGAGCCTCCCTCTTCCATCTCTGTGGATGTATCCCCTTTGCGTGGAAAATCCCACTCGATAGGCTCCATCTCTAGTCACGTGGTCCTCTCACCCTCCAGGTTCCACTGTCTCCCACTGGGCCCTGATGATCTGCCCCCTACTGGGGCTGCTGGGGCCTATGACATGCCAATTCCAGGTATGGCCAGGTACAAAGCAGGAAAGAGCACTCTGCCTCTTCACTGAGACATCTGCCAAAGAAGTGCCCAGGACCCTCAGGACGAATGGGGCCAATTGGTGAACCCAAAACCTGCTGATTGTCTGTGCCCCTGAAGAGCTCTTGGCTCCAGTATTCTTAGACTCTGCAGTGTATCTGCTGGTGTTATTTACTGCAAAAAAACAAACAAACAAAAAATTCCAATCTTCTTTTCTCCATATGATGGGAAGAATCTGAGATATATAAAAAATATAGTATTTTAAAATTATATTTCAATTGGGTACTTAATTCAAGGGCCCCTTTTCTCCTTCTTCTATAAATGAGAAAGAAAATCATGTACCTGGATGTGTAATGGCACTCTGTCCTCATTGATACCATTAGTCATTGGCCCTCTCTTATTGGAAGCATCACTCCATGGCTAAATATGCCTTCTACAAGGACACTTAAAGCAAAGCCTGACTAGCACATCCACCCATCCATCTCTCCACCCACCACCCACTTATTCATCCACTCATGTAACCATACATCCATCCATCTATCCATTCATTGATCAATCTCTCCACAATCTGTCCATCTGCTCACTCACTCAAGAACTTCCACCAAAACACAGAATTGTTGGTTCTCCTGACCTGCCCACACCTGTCCTCTCTCTAAGTCAGTGGACAGTGCCTCGAAGTGTGTGGAGAATCCTTCCTGCAGTGTGGAGAGGAAAGGAGGGAGAGAGAGTGCTTCTCAACTTCATTCTCAAGGAATGTCAAGGGTCTGCTCTCCTTCACCCAGAGGAGTCCATTCCTCTTGAGCAGCAGGAATCAGAATCAGGATGGATGGGTCCATTTTATGACACAAAGAAGTTACTAGAAGTGCAATAGCCACAGTGCTCAGTGAGGCTCTACAGAGTGAGGTTCCGCAGGGGTCTGCCTGCTGACCTTCAACGAACACTCAAAGTCCCCAAGTTCATAATGGACCTGATTGCCTTTGTGCCTAATTGGATTCATATGAAAATTGACATAACCTTTGACATTCAAATAATGAATGCAATGATGCTCCCTGTTATGACTACCCAAGAGGTTCAATGTAGTTTTCAAAATAAATAAATGTCGCACACAGTTCAGGTCCATAATCTCCATAGATTTAATGAGCTGTGGGGAAGCTCTGTCTACTGCTACTCAGACAAACCTGAAGCTCCTGCGGATCCCACACTGAGTGTTGGCCCAAAAGCACCATCACCTGCTCTGTGTCAGACCTCAACTTCAAGTGGTACTGCGTCCAACAACAGCTTCTGGTCACTTCTGGGGATGGCAGCAGGAGGAAGGGCTGGTGCATAATTTAATTGCTTTCCTTCCTCCCTCAGGTCTGCATATTATATTATATTATATTGAAAAGTAATTATGCAGCGAAAGTAAAATGTCACCCAGACGCTGTCTGGGAACGGCGGCCCATTTGTGAAGCGCTCTCCTCCGCTCGCCTGCGACGTCTCCATCCGCTTCAGCCACACAGCCAGCGCGTGTGCCCATGCTGCAGTGCTTATGCACACGAGATGAGATTTGCCGGGTTGTATTTTTTTCCCCTTCCCCTTGCAGGATCTAGATCCCAAGCTGAGGTGCCTTGTTGGCAATGATTGATTACCCAATATCTAATTAAACCTGATCCAATCACTTATTATGCAGAGTGGAACAAACAAACTGAAGGCAACTGTCAGCAGGGTGATTGATGATGTGGCCAAGCCGGCTTTTGTGGCTCCTGATGTCCCGACGCTTGTTACAACCAGGCAAAGCCGCACTGGACCAAGAGCCTGTCACTCCCACCGCCCTGCCACCCCCACCTCCTCCAAGTGAACTTTCAATGGAAAAGTAAATGGGGTGGAGGGGGGCACACCAGTTATTGAAACCTGATGAGATTCTGTTTGAGTTAGTTACATAATGAGATCAAGTCCTCCCCAAATAGAGTCCTTAAGTGGCGAGTGGAGAGGTCACAGGGGATGTGCGTGTGAAGGAAGAAAACAGGGAAGGTCTGTGGTTCTGTCTGTGTGTGTGTGTGTATGTGTATCATTGGCCATGCATAGGAGTTTGCTACTATGATGTGTGTCTCTCTGTTGTGATATATCTGAGTATTTTTGGTGATGTGTGCCTGTTTGTGTGTATGTGTTTGATATTCTGATTGTGTATGACCTTGGTTATATATGTGTATGTGTCTGTGTGTCTGTCTGCTGTTGTATATGCTATTGTGTTGTTTTGTGTCTGTGTGCTACTGTGTCTGCATGCATGTGTGTTGTTCTATTGTGCATTTGTCTGTGTGCTATAGCATGTGTGTCTGTTTCTGTTGTGTGTGCGCCCTGGGCTCTAAGCGTCCGGACCATGACAGTTTGCACCTCAGGAGAGTGACAGATAGGACATTAAAGTGAACCTAGCAGGGTAATAATTTTTTTCTATTGTCTGCCAGGCAGGATTCTCTTAGCAGCTCTCATTTATAAATTTTTCAGTTTTAATGTTTTAATTATTTAAAGTGCAAATAGGTTCAAGAAGAAAGCAGCAGAAAATACAAATTCCCTAAACAAATTCCCCTTCAAAGGGGCTTCTGGGCTGGGCAGAGCACCTCCCATTGGCATGGGGTTCTTTTTCCACCAGGGCCTTGTTCTGGACCCAGTGTTTAGACTGGAGGGGCGCAGCACCTCTGACTCCACACACAGGACTGCGCATGGGACACACACATGAAGGTGGGGGGCAGTGACTATGTTGTGTAACATGGGAGATGTCAGGCACCCAAGTCAAACGTGATTAAGACATCTGTTTGCACACCTCATCCTCACGCTAAACCCACATGTGCAGATCTCACTCATCTCAGTGCAGGTCTCAGGACATACACAGGGTCCAGTCATTGCCCTCGTGGCCTCAGAAACTCAGCAAGGTGGCCTCCATGTGGACCAGGTGCCCTTGCACAGAGGGTGAGGGAAGGAGGGTCTGGCCCATGCCTTGAGGGCTAAGGAATGCAGCTCAGCCCACATGTACCAGCCAGGGTGTGGGTGCAGGTGACCCCAGGCCTGTACTGCTGCCACTCCTTGTGCTCAGTCAACTGAGAAAACCTGTAGAAGGAGTGAGTGTGAGAGGGGCCCAGAAAGAATGGGGCAGGAATAGTTCTACACAATCGCAGACCAGCCACCCCCACTTCCTCTGCTCCTGGACACGCAAGTAGGGCCAGGAACAGGCACACAGCCCCCACTGCCCTTGGTCCCTCGTGCACATGTTTCAGGGCTCCATCATCTGCACAACCTATGTGCAAAGGGTTAAAGCAAGTTGCAGGTGTGTGCATTTCTTCCAGGGAGAAGGCCTATATTTGGGGGAAATTTCCAAGTGCTGGTGAAGTAAAAAATAACTGTCAGTAGCCAACTCTCAGGACCCAGAAGAGCATTTCAGCAGGACCCGCTGAGCTCGTTCTTCTAAGGACTGAAAACGATGTGGGATTCAGAGCCAAAGGCTCAGGCTCACATCCCACTTCCCAAATTTGGAAAAGTCACCAGATCTTCCAGAGACAAAGTTCCTCATCTGTGAAATGGGCAAGTAATTACCTAACACTGAGCCCAAAGAAGACATGTTGAGTAGAAGCACTTGTAAACTGGGCATGTGCACTTGCCTATGGGAAAAGCATGAGTGACAGACACTCAGGTCTTTTTCCCAGACAGAAACTCCTCCCTGCTTGGCAGCATGCTAATGGTCACGTGTGTGCTCAGAGGATCAACAGTATTTTCAGTCACTCAATGCAACTTAGAAACTCTTTCTTGTGTTAAAAATGGACTGCCGTGCCAAATACATGAACTGTTCTATTTGTGTGGCTTCTCTGCACCTCACATGCGATTCTCTTTCATCTGATCATGGTAGGAGGTTTCTCACTTCCAGCCTCAGGGACTCTAAGGGCTCCTATCCACCACCGCCCACCCCACCACTTCTCCCTGACGCGGAATGTCAGGGTTTGGGGTTTGAGCTCAAACTTCAAATCCGAGCTTGACATGAGCTGATTAAACCATAGGCGCCCCTCCTTTCCAGAATTGACTGACTGATGAATCTGATCAAAATGGAACATACAGTTTGCCCAGGTAAACACAACCATGTGTCCACTCCCCACCTTTCACACGGTGACATCTGGAGGAGCTCAGTGCTGGCACAGTCACTCTTCACCGAGTCACTATTCCATTTCGGTCACAGGCTCAGCCATGTGGTTGGAGGGCACATGCATGCGGGCTCGTGCCTCCATGAGTTCCTAGCTACAAGTCCCTGGTAAAGCCAGGGCCAGAGCCTCAGGGGAAAACAGGAGCTGCTGCTAAGAGACCAGAAGTTATTCGCTACAGTAACGTGAGATCAAGAACACGCCTTGGGCCTGGTCTGAACCCTCTTCGCAGGGCTGTGGGCCCAGGTCACTGGGAGCGCTGAGCTCTAGTCATGAAGAAACCTGGACCTGGGCCGTCCACCCAATCCCAGGGACAGGTTACCTTTGAGACACCTGCAATCAAGTATTTAATCCCGCCAACCCCAGAGCCAGCTTAAAAAAGTCAACTGGAAACCAAATATGGTTCTTCACATTGAAGATAAGTGTTTTACATGAGGGCGCAGTGCAGCCGACACCCTGGGTGCAGCTAAATTTAGCCTGAGAAAGGTTATCTCAGGCAAGCGCGTATGGTGCTTTTCTCTAAATTTTCACTTCAATTAATCTCTAGAAATTCGGTGTCTGATCCCTGTGACAGTAGCCTCTGGCTTCTTCAGAGTGACTGCGAGGAAAAATTATCTGACACATATCAAACAAGCCAGAAACGACACTGGACAGCATTAATCAAAACTTTCTCATTTCCCGAAGAATTAAGCATTAAATAATTAATCCCAGCACTACAGGCAGCTGTAAAGGAGGCCGTGTGCCTCCCTGCTGCTAAGAATTTGTCCTTGTCTAAAAGAGTAGATTGATATATTTATTATTTATCAGATTAATCATGGCCAGGAACATTATGGATTGGCGGCCAGGCCCGGCCGGCGACGCGGCTGGCCCTTATCTGAGCAACAGAGGCTCCAGCAGAGGCAGCGCCCAAGGGTCAGGCAAAAACAGGCACCCCCAGGCGAAAACAGGTACTCCCAGGCTTCCTCGGTTAAAGGAAAGGTGTTCAAAACATTATTTTTAAAAGGAGATAATGGATATCAGATGAAGAGAAAGCCAACGAGGGAAGTGCCATGGATGTGGGGCTGAGGGGGACCAGGGCTGGGTGGGAATACCAGCGGCCTTCAGGACACCTCCATCGTAGTGTCCCCTAACTGAGCAGCACAACCCTAGGGATCCCTAATCCCGTCTTGGATCCAAAGGTCCTTCGCAGCCCCTCACCTCTCCAGTCTGCCCCACACCCTCCTGGAAGGCAGCTTCCTCCACCATCGGCTAATACTTGTTCTCCAGGTTGTGCCATCAATTAGCTAGTGGGGGCGTCTTGGGGTTGAACACATCTAACTTAACACAACAGAGAGCGATGCTTAGCCCGTACAGCATGTGAATTGCTGGCAGTCTAATTCCATTGAAATGGAGCCTCTTTCCTAAGAACAAGGGCTCTCTCATCAAGCAAAGCCAGAAGTCAGGGACCCCTCTCTCCAACACCTTGGTTCTGACCAGTAAGGCCAGATTTGGAGACAATGAATGCAGAGAGGAGCATGTACATTTGAATCTCTGGGTTTTTCACAGGGAGTTGAGGGAAGAAAGAGGTCACTTGGCTCAATAAATTTAGAAAATCTGGGTAAATCAGTTTAAATGGGTGGGTGGCCTTTCCACAGAGCTGCTCAGGGCCTTTGCAGGGAGAAAAGGCCTTGCTGGATCCTGGATAGTTAGGGTGCAGGGCTGCCCAGCTGAGGCTCTGCACACACTTCCAAGAGCTTGGCTAGAGAGAGTGGTTCTTGTAAAATGTGCTCTCAGGTTTTGTCTCCCATAGTGGCCCCAGCTATCTCCTAGCCAAGGGCTTGAGGCTGGCTCAGAGCCCAGACAGAGGCAAGGATGACTCTCACCTTCCACTTCAGAATGGCTTGTCCTTACTGAAAGGCCTTGCGGGAGAGGAGGCCCTGCCTGGCCAGGTGAAGTCACACACCTGTTGACTGATGAAAGGCAGGTCTCTCAGTTCTCTGCACCCATAACAGTCTCTGGGTACACTCCCAGGCAGCTGCGCAGCAAAGTTGGGAACTGCAATATTGTAATGTCGACTCATGTCTTTATTTCCTAAATAACACATATCAACAAACTTATGTAATAAATAACTATAAATGCTTATTGAAAATAGTTATGTAAGCTGTGCAGAATAAACTATTTTTTCTCTTCAAGTAAAATCCAGTAACTGTGAATTACTCACATAATTGATTCAGATTGCACTTTTCTTTGCCCTAGGCATGTGGCCCTCATCTCCAGCTTCTTCTGGGAATTCCCTTACACTGCCCACTCCTCTGTGGACACATATCTGTCCATGTTGGTCAGGGATGACAGCCACAAGCTAGTTATACCCCCTACCCATGTCCCCTCCCTTCCTACGAGTGGTCAACACTGGCCCACCACGGATGGCCCAGCCCCAACCCTGCTGGATAAGCTGTAGGCTGGTCTGCCTTATGAAATATGTGGGTGAAATTTCCAGAGGTGGCTAACCCGGGGGAGATGGGGGCGGGGAAGTCTCCATTTGGGATGAAACCCAGCCTGTAGCTATACCCTGCAAGGCTCAGGCACTCAGGGTTTTCTCTGGGTTTTCATCAACATCCTGTTTTTCTCAAGTGATGTTGGTTCTCCAAATTAAGATAAAACGTTCTGTTTTATAGAAAGAAAAGCTAAGTTACTAACAGTTTAATGTGACTTTTTCATTGCTACACTCTGTCCAAACATAATTTAACCACAATTTCACCCCTTCTCTTAGCAGTACCTCAACTAGTATAATATAAATGTTACTAGATTGCAAAATATGTATTAACAGCCCGCACATGCCTCGCAGGACCACCGTAGAACCATCATCTGTGGATTTGGAAAAGGTTGTGAAGAGTATGAATAATTGAACGTCCATTGCTCAGCACGCTTACCAACGTTTTTAAGTCATCTATTTTTCCCCTTTAGTTTGATTAACTAGATGAAGTTTTCATCATTCTTAATATTGCTGACGTGTCCTGAGCAGGCCTGTGTGCTGAGTACTGCATACAGACACGGCCCAGGCACTCCCTGGGGCTGGCCATGCAGGCAGCACAGGCAGGTGAGCAGTCGGGATAAAGGAGGTGAGTGCAGCCTGCAGTGGGAGCCACACCAGGGGAACAGAAAGCCCTCACCTGCTGGGAAGAGGGGCAAGAGGGACATGCCTGGAAGAAAGAGCCCATGTAGGATATTGCAGAAATTTCCACCAGCATAGGCCCTCTCAGCCACTTGTCTGTGGGACAAAGTCAGTACCTTCCTGTAATGAAGTGTTTCAAGGAAGAATCTGTTTACCAAAATGACTGATACTAGCCACTCTGTTTAGTGGGCCAACTCGAACTCTGTAAAAGAATTCATGGGAACTCAAATACTTTTTTTTGTGCAGATTCAGGTTTTGGATGTGCCACTGAAAATGCCAAGATTCCTAAAATAAATGAACAATCATGCAGCCCATTTGGGTCTGGGATCTGAGATGGGCCTTCTGCTCCCTCCGCCTCTGCCTGGCCCTCTCTCAGGTGCTGCTCTCACCTGCTGCCCTTCCTTCTGAGAATGCTTCTCCCCTTCCCTAGGAAAACCTCCCTTGGTCCCCACCTGTTGAAGGGTATCCTTCCTGGAAGTCCTCCTCAGTCCTTCTCCCCACAGGCAGGCCACAGCATGTGGCTCCAGCGCATAGTATGAGGTCAGTAACTGTACTGAATAAGCCCAGCATTCCAAAGGCCAATGGGACATGGATTACAGGAATTGAGCTGGTGTGTTGACTTTTTACTTTAAAAACCTCCACAGCTAATTCAGTGGAGTCCAATTGACTCCAGAGAAACTTTCTTCTGAATAACTCATAGCATGATGAGTTTAAAACCAAACCAAGCTCCATACCACCACCAGCTGAGTTAGCCAGGGGGTTGGGGAGAAGGCAGCTGTGGGGGAGTGGGAGGGTGTAGAGCACCTTCCTTCCGGCTTCAAGAGACCAGGGACCAGGGACAGCTAGAGTCAGGATGCAGTGGGTGGGGTGCCAGTTGGAGAATATTCAGGGTGTGAAAAATTACAAGGATTGTAAAGAGAGTTTTTCTTAATTAATAACTTGAATACATCAGTACAATTTATAATATTCTGGTAAATAAAAATAACCACAATTAATTCAAGAGGAAGGAACTATGAGGTGATCAATAATGATGAATGGAACGAAATCATCAATCACAGGGTTTTTTCATCAATCAATTACAGTCTTTAGGGCAAGGTGGATTTATTGGCTAGTTCTGTCAAAACTTTAAGCAGTATTATATTACAATACCATAAAAATTACAAGAAAGTTGTAAGAGAGAGAGAGAGAGAGAGAGAGAGAGAACTCACTTCAGTTCATGAAAATAACACACATCTGGATATGCAAACCTGACCAAGGAGTGAGAGTGAGAGAAACACAGCTCAGCCTTATGCCGTATTTATACGCCATCCACAAGAACTGTTAAATAGGGATTTTGCAAGCCACTTGTTAAAAATGGCCATTATAAAAATCAAATTATGTAATCTTAATGTTACGTAAATTGTATTTAAAAAGGAAATACTAAAAGCACTCACTTCCTGTCTACTTTACTAACATGATTGCTCCAGGTGTCTGGCACCTGTAGGGTGGAATACTGCATAACAAAGGTCACTGAGTTTCTCTTTCCCAGCTCATAGTCCCTGAGGCAGAAGATCTGCTGCAATGGTGAAATATTTACACCACAGACACTGGCAGTCACAGCAAACTGGGCCTTGGTTTATTGTTTTATTTTGTTGACTGTCTAGATGTAGAAAAGTGATAAAGAAGTGCCTATTAAACTTAAATGTCATGTCATTAGTGATTTTATTGTGAATATAGCACAACAAATTCATGAATGATTCTTCCAATATGTGAAAACTATTGTCTGTTGCAGCAAAGAAGTCCCTTACATTATTCACATTTCATTGAAGTTTCCACACAATGTCAACCCACATTCATCTCATTCATGTTGAAACTGACAGTCCATCCCAAGCATGGGCTAGCTGCAGAGTTAAGGGCTCAGAAAACCCAGTAAAACATTTGAGAACTGCTTGTTCATCTGGCATTTACAACAAGAAGTATTACATATTGTATTATTTATTAATTATGTGCTGTACATCCTTTAAATCAGTAAAATCTATTTAAAAACTATATAGTTATAGGTGTGTATAGTTAGCATATAATTTTCTAGAGAGCTAAGAACTTGCCAACACACTACTGCATAAAATACTGATGAGTCCAATTCAACAAATCTACCAAATCAAAATTAATTTATCAAAAAGAGTAAGGTGGCTTAATTTAACTATATATGTATTCATATGCCATATCACATAAACCAGCTAAGTATCAGGAGGCCATATAGTCACATAAATAGATGTACAAAAGGCAAACCCATTAACATCTATCTTCATATACTACTTATATATACTAGTAATATAATCATATATTAATATTATTAATTAGTAATATTCAGCTACTCTATCTCATTAGTTTAAAACCTCTGTTAAAGAGTGTGTATT
Organism: Corynorhinus townsendii; assembly: GCA_026230045.1. Taxonomy (NCBI): domain Eukaryota; kingdom Metazoa; phylum Chordata; class Mammalia; order Chiroptera; family Vespertilionidae; genus Corynorhinus; species Corynorhinus townsendii. The sequence goes on from JAPDVU010000012.1 coordinate 1,918,995, forward strand.
TAACCTGATGAGGAATGTTTGCCTCAAACCAACATTCAACATTATTAACAGCAAAACTCCAGGGTGACTGCACTGAAATCCGAGGAAGAACAGGTCTCCCTGTGCTCCCTGTGACTCCCCAGGTGACCTGTGGGGGCTGACTTCCCAGGTCAGAGGTTGACTTCTGCCTTGGCCACCAGCCAGCCCTGCAATTGGGGATAGAGTTTGTTTCTTTTGCAAGAATCTAAGGATTAAATCAGATAATACAGTGAAGTGCTCCATGTGGAATCATAAACATTGAGACCTCGGTAAACACATTACGAGCACTTTGAATCAGCAATTAGAGGTAAAATGACAGAAAGTGAGGAGTAAGTGATCCCCACATGCTGATCTTGTGATTTTTGGTGTTTGTGTTAGAGTCAACTGAAGATAGCAGAGTAAATGAAATGGCAGAACATTGGGTGGACACGTATGCATAATGCCACCAGCTCAGTGCTTTCATGCCAAACTGCAGTGATCGTTTGGAATATACGACAAGGCAGCCCATGTGAGAAAAGTATTATTATAAAGTGATGGAGGTAGGAGAGTTTAGATCAAAGGAGAAATCAGAAATATGTAGGTTTTTTTAAATTTAATAAATTAGCATGGGAGCCATTTCAGAGTTAAATGTGACACAATGCTTCTCTCTAAGCTGGCCCTTTTTTACTACCTGGGCCAAGACACTGAGAAGCCTATGGTTCCTGCATAGCCATGAATGACAATGACATGCCAATGGCCCCTGTAACTCACCTGCCTGGGCTGTCTTCCATATGTCTACAAGGCACCCAACGCCATACCTGAAGACAGGACTTGACAAATGATGATGCTGACTTTTGTTCTCTTTCAAATGAATCACCACCAGGATAATGCAATGGTCAGTTTCATTTTCTTGGAGTGTGTCACCTGCAGTGTCATAGATTCGTGCATTTCACACTGTGAAAGATGTCCTTACCCATTTCCACCTTTTTAAGCCTTCATAGGTCTTGGAGGTGTCCTTTAAAGAGTTCTAGGATGTAGGACATTGTTCTGGCCCCATAATTATTGGATCTGTCACATTTTCTAGTGGATATTCTGTATCCTAGATTTCATTTTATATAAATGAAACCCATAATCTTTCTCATTGCTACTTATTTTACTTTAAAAAGAGCAAACTAGGCAAGAAACATAGCTGTACAAATTAAGATAATAAAATTAGCATTTCCACCCACATGAAGAGGTGGCATTTGCAATCATCACTATGCTTTGATAATGAGTGGAGTCTAATCTTAGTTTAGTTTTAAGAAATAGGACATTCATCTTATTAGAAATAAATATTTTATACATGTTTTCATAATTTTCTTCATAACAGATTGCTGTTGGAATTGTTCACATGCTTCTATCTTTTTCCATTTGGGTCTGGTTACCGAGTTTGATTATTTCTTCATTGAAGTTGTTTCATCCCACTGAGCATTAATACTTTGAATTTGTATCATTAATTTCAAACCTGACCCAGAGCTATGTTTTTATTACATTAAAGAGTTCTGGAGTAGGTTGTGTTCATTTAGAAATAAGTATTAGAGGAAAAAAATCCAGCTGAGAGTAAGTTGAAGGGTTTTCTACTCTGTCTGTATGTGCTCCTCTGTGAATGGGGTTGTCAGTCGTCTGATGTGCATGTGTGGAATGTGGAGGTGGAAAAATGCCTGGTGACTGATGTGGCCCCTGCAGAACCCCCTCCAGGACCTTCTGCAGGACCCACCATCAGTGCCTCAGACCCAGGCTGCCTTGTTCTGTTGTTCCTCTTATGTGGTTCATGAGGACGCTTTGGAGGAACCTCATTTTGACTGCCTATTGGCCAAAATACACCCTTCTCCAGGGCAGCTCCGCCCTTCGGCCACCTTTGTGGGAACTAGGCCAGGTCCCAGAGGTTTCCCTAGAGCTTCAGGGTTGCTCTGTGCACAGAGACACTGGGGAAGACCCCAGCCCAGAGGGAAGGGACCCAGAGGAATTTGCTGAACACTACTATGCACCTGAGAAGATTTTGGTTTTAGTGTGTGTGTTTTTAAGTCACTTCCACTTAATTTAACACTGGCAGCTGACTGATGTCCACCTGAGTAGTTCTGGGGTGTCCAGGCTCAGTCTGTAGCCATCCTCAAGGTTGGCTCTGGGAAATGCTATGGTTTGAGCTGGAATGGAAGGGGCTTCCTGGCCAAGTGCCCCAGGAAGATCAGCCCCACACCTGGCAGGGGCTCAGAGGAGGGTAACAGATCCTTTCTGCTCCTCTGAGTCCCCATTCAACTGTCCTGTCAGCTCCAGAAAAGCTGTGAGGATAAGACTGTACTTTGTTAGTTAACTATCACTGCCATACAACCATACACTCATGTACATACACTCACACACTCACATGCACACACTTGTATACACACACTCACACTCACACACGTACTCACACACTTGTACACACATACACACTTATATACACACACTCACAACACACACTTGTACACACACACACTCGCACCTTTCCCCCTTCGCCTTCACAAACCTTTTCCTGCTCACTGTGCACGAGGAACCAACGTGTGGGAATCTGCTAGTGCAGTGGCTGGCAAACTACAGCTCATGAGCCACATGCGACTCGCGAGCCGCGGTTTGCCGCTCTGTTGACTAATGAGTTTTCTGACCACTAATCTAGACTCTCGATTCCAATAATTACAGGCTGTTGTTGTTTCTTGTGATTAAGCCCCTAGTGTGGTGATAATCTCTTTGCAGAAGGACGAGCTCAAAATGGCCATTGTCAGCCCCCTGCTATTCTCCCAGCTTCTAGCCAAAGATGACCACAGCAAACAGCATTCCACACATGCAAAGTCAGTCACCACAGGCCAGGGGTCCTCATCCTCGAGCCTCTGAGCACCAGAGCCCTAATCTGAACCTGCTTCTTCTGCGGGTGATCAGCTGCAACCTCCAGGATCACCACCCACGTGGGACCCCTGCTGCTCAGAGAAATGAGCCTGAGAGCAAGGCACCAAGCCTTGCAGGAGCTCCAGGCCTCGCAGCCAAGACAGCAGGACACTGAGCAGGGATGCTCCTCCAGGAGATGCCTGTTCACCTTTAAGTCAAGATGAAGACCTGTCCAAAGGGTTCTGTTCAGGGAGGTAAAAGATTGACAGCTTCACAGGCTGCAAAGCTGAGACCGTGGAGTTCAGATGTTTTACCTATGAAATGGCTACTTGATAATTTGTTAAGCAAATATCAAAAATATGCATACAAGCGCCAGAGGGAGTGCTTTCGGGTGTTCTATTTACAAATTTTTAATTACATTTTCTGTTTGAATTGCTTCTCCAAAGAATTAAAAATAGCAGCCTGACTGGGGTACAGCTCTCTGGAGCTCCCCTGTGGCCTCATTCCAAGCTCTCCTGGTGTTCGTGTGTGCGGGCATTGCATTTGTTAATTAGGCTGAGTGGGTGCCCGAGAACCACAGCTGGAGTGGTCCACGAGACTGCCCGGCCTCCAGCTGGGCAGGGGGACCTGATGCGGTTGACTTACTTGTTCTGAGTGTCACCAACACATTAGCTTGTTGAAGCAAGAGGTTATATTTATTCTTTTAAGACGTGATGGGATATGTTGCTCATTATTTTTCCCTCAGATGCAATCCTTTAATGTTATATTTAGAAGCCTTCCATCTGCACAGCAGCAAAATAAACTTTTAAGAAAACTGGTTGGAAGTCATTCAACGACTTCTGAGGCTCTTGCTACTATGGGGAACTATTGAGATGCTGCAGGACAGCTGTTCAGCATCTGCCATATCCTGGGACATTCACACATGAAGCTCCAAGTTTGCTACAAACATAAACACCCCCCCCCCCACATACACACACACTTTCCTGTAGTGTTCCTTCTCCCTGTGTAAGAAGGGGGTAGTTCACTGGCTTCAGGTGTCCCATCAAACTCATCTCCATGTACATCTGAGTGGAAACAGAGAGGTATAGTGACGTGATGGTAAATGAGGATCATGCTGCCTCCAGAAACATCTCAAAGAGTACCAATTTCACAGAGCCCTGATATCCTGAGCCTCAAAGAGCAAAAGCACAGGGGAGTCTCATGCCCAAATAAGACCATGCATAAGAAACAAATTATCCCACAGTGACCTTGGAGAAGGTCTTCTCACAAAACTACTGTGCATCTGCAATTAGAGAATGAGACCTTCTTCATCTTCTTTGCATCTGAGAAGGTGAGGGTCACTGGGATTACCCTCAAGTCACAGGCTTGGGAAGATCTTGGACATGCATCTGAGTTCCCACAGGGCATTCCTAGAGAGGTTAGAGAGATAATCCAACCCTAATGGCCAGGCAGCTCCCAGCTGAGCCCAGAGTTGTTGGGCCACCTCTGGGTCCTCATTGTGATGTTCAGATGTCACAGGTGGAGTCTTGCCCCAAAGAAAACACTATGTGCACAGGTCCCTAGGGTGAGCCCTGCCTCCACTGCCCTGCTAGGGGGTGGATGTTGGCGGTGAATAGTGACTGTGCCTGGGTTCTTGGGCTAAGTCCCTGTGCTCTGTGGACCCAGGAAGGGGAGGCCTCTTGCTTCAATACATCTCAATATTGGGGTAAGTCAAGTAAGTCCTCTCTACAGGCAGAGAGGACTCCAACCCGAATGGCACCTCTTCATGTAGACAGCACTGTCAGCCTGCCTTTGACCTCTCCTCCCCTGGGAATCCCTTTCCTATTCTAATACCCACCCTTCCTGCCCCCCTAGCCAAATCATGGTGCTTGTGCACATGTGCATAGACACACACACATTCTTTCATGCAAACTCCCACACACATACACACTCTCAGACACAGACATACATACACATGTGCATGCGAGGCAGGTGCCCCACACTGTGCCCATGTCTGTCCCTGCAGCCACCAGTCATTCCTACCCAGCAGGCCCTAGCCAGGCTACTCTAAAGAGAACTTCTTCCTGAACACCTGCTATCTCTGCTCTGAACACTAAAAACCCACAAATATACATGTGCACAATGCATACGAGAATGCACACACATGTGTGCACACACAAACTTAATGGTTTGGCCCAGAGTGTCTGATACATATAACCCATTTCTTAGCACTCTTGAAATTATACATCACCACATATAAAGGGATAAATGAATAAACTTACTTTTAAAAAATTATCAAACATTTATTTTGAAAGAAATCTGTGTTCTGTGTTTCAGAAATCAACACACTTCTTTGAGGGCATGACTTTAAAAACCAATTCTGAGCTGAAATTTCTTCAGAACTTCGTGCATAGAGACATGAGTGCCACCTATGGAATGAAATCAGAGCCACGTATTTCCTCAAAGTGAGTGATGGGGAGAAAAGTGGGAGCAAGAAGGAAGAGGAAGCAGGGGAGGGAGTTCAAACTTCTGAGTGTTAAGGCAGGTCTTGCCTGTGCCACAGGATCTTTTTCAGGAAACTTTGAATTTTATCATATCTCTTCTTTTATATTATAAGTTTAATTACATTTACTATATGAAAGATCTGGATAATTTTTAAAGAAAACAATGGGTCTAAAAACACACAAACTTTTACACAATTGTCAATGCTAGAGAAAATAATTGAAAAGATAAGATTTATTCAAAGATGAGAGAGTCTTGCTTTAAATTCTAGTCTTTGAATCTTGGTTTCAGCAAAAATAAAATGACATAAAGAAAGATTTCGATAGTTCCAAATCTTTGTTCCCCCAGAGTACAGTAAAACAAATAGAGAATTTCACTCTGGGTTTTTTACCCAATTTGTTTTCTTTGATCTTCTTGTCTGGCCTTCAGTTGAAGCTATAAAGATATAAAGTGTTTCTCTTCTGACATCTCATGAAAGGTTTCTCTCCTATATCTGCTCGTCCCCTTCCTCATCTGTAGGAACCACTTTCTTTTCATGATGAAAAGGATTTTAATTGCAGTGAAGGGAGGGGGATGTGTACTCCTTTATCTGAAGCCTTTCTGCTAGTTATAGATCTTAAAGTTGCAAATATATCTGGCTTATAATTTAAATCATAATTGTGCTTTCTATGGAAGATACTAGGATGAAAAGCAGAGGGCAGCCTACCACATACAAATGCAATCACACATAGACACACACGCACACAAAAAGAGAGAGAGAAAAAAAGAGAACAGGAAAAAGGATGAACAGAATAAAAACAGCTTGTGTCAGTCTTTTAAAAAAATCCATTTGTGATCACAAATGAAACATTTCCAATCTCATAATGGGTAGATTGCTTGGTTTTATTACCAGCCATGCAAAGCAAGACCTCATCAAAAGAAGAGCCGCAGAGAGGTCCCAGTTTTCCATTAAAATAATTTCAAAAAGCTTTTTTTCTCCCACTGAAAGAACCCATTTTGCAAGATGATTTAGCTCAAAATCTGCTGGGAGTAACCCTTGACATAAAGTCATATTGTGTTGGAGTTTAGTCCTAAATTCATACATCAATTATTTACTGTCAACGCCGATTGTATAAGTGTAGAAAATTACTAGGAATGATATTTTCTCTCAGGCAGAAAAAATGTGATACAGCAGATACACCCCCCTAATGCGCCTCCCTCCTGTCCGAGCCCAGAATTATTTATGCATTGGAAAATAGCGCCGGGCAAGAGGGAGAAAGAGAGGGGAGAGCCACAGACACATTATTTTAAACCTTTCATAACACCCATAAATATTTCATAACAAATAAATAAAGAATGTCGGGCTTGTGTGGAGACAGCTGTAGACGCATGGTTCAATGCTCTGCAAAGCTCTGGGGACCCCACGCTTACCCTCAGTTAAGCCCCCATTTCTTTTTAATCATCCACTTAGTGCATTATGGGTAGGGGAGCTCTCCAGGTGAGTGGGGACACTGAAGGTTATGGCTGTGAATGCCACTTTTCATACTAGTTCCGTTTTGTGCTTTCTTAATTCTTTTAGACATGAAAACAGAAGTCTTCTTATGTTTCTAGAAATCTTATCAAAAGTCTTGCCAGAAGGTGTTCAGACCAAGCTTACTGACAAGGTGGCTTCTACAATTTTTCCCCAAATAAAAATAGTAATAATTTTATAGCCCTTAGAAGTCCTATTTTGAGATTAACACCATTTCAAACAACTACACTACAGAAGCCTTTCCTCAAATACAGCTATTGTCCTTAGAAAGGCACAGTGTGCCCTCTCTGACTTTTTCTCCTCTTTGTTGGCTTTTAAATTGATAGAAACCTTTTATGAAAAAAAAAGAAAAAGAAAAGAATACTGCACACACATCAGCAGAGACCAATTTGCTTTTGACTCCAGAAAGGGTGTGTGTGTGTGTGCGCGCGCGCGTTTCTGTCCGACCTGATGGCATCTGGGGGCTTGTTTACAATGAAAGAAGCAGTTCCAAATATACAAGAAACTGTGTGTCCATGTGTCTGGGCCTCTGAGGCTCTCTGGAGGGTCCTAAGGAAGAGTGGGAACATGTTCTGCTTAAGGCACAAGAGCACTACCTTGGTGCCTCTACCCTACAGAGCTTGAGGGACTCCCACACTCCTGCACACATAGGAGACATGTGTTGCTGCAGCTCATATACAGATGGAGGGTCACATGCAGGTGCAGGGCTCACCTGTGGTCACCTGGCACCTGGCTCAGACTAAGGCAAGACGCAGAGATGGAGCTGACAGGTCCCTTCTGGAATGAAAGGTCACTGGATGGATCATAGTCCAGAACATGAACTAAACATAGTACTAGAAATGTCAAAGGCTGGTTCTCAATCCAGCGGGGCTGGCCAGCATCTACCTTGCTCCAATGCCTCTGGAAGGCTGCCAGCCCGTGGAGTCTGCAGACCTTCAATGGCTCTCCCAGACTCTGCAAGAAGCTGCTTCTAAACAGGACCTGGACTGGCTCTGAGGTGGAGGGAGACTGGGGGAAGGTGTGCTTCTCAGTGAAGACCCTCAGGCCCAGTCCTGAGTCACTGACACATTGGGAGCTAATTTCCGGTTTTCCATTGCTGGTTGGGGCTATGTCTCCCCAGGACCCCTTCTTCAGGGCCGCTCCAGGGTTATTCTTCAGTCCCGTGTTCTGCAGCAGCAGTAGTTCCCCTGGGGCAGTTTATGTGGTGTTGCTCTGAGATTGAGTTTGTTTCTGAAGGCCAGGCTCACGGTCAGGTTTTCAACCATCTTCTGAAGCCCTACTCCCCTGTTTTGAATCCTTTGGTCATGATAGCTGGGGTGCTTTCCCTACCACAGACCAAACCCTTGCTTCCTAGGGGATTTTTATGGATCTTATCACTCTGCCCCAAGCTTTGTCCCCAAAATCCCTCTGCAGTTGCACCCCTTTTTAGAAAATAAATCCCTTATTTTCTGATTTTAGGAAGAAAGTTGCATTATGAAATCCTCTTACTTAGTCATAGTTTAAAGTTTTAATAAACCTCTCATTATTTTTTAAATATTTGAGGATATAACAAAGAGCCTAAATAACCTGCTAAATATTTATTTCATTAATACTTAAGTACACATTTATTTTTTGCTAATTATTGCACACATTGCTTAGGTTTATTCACTGGGAGCTCATCAGCAGTAATTTCAAGTCTAGAAAAAAAGCAAGTCACAGACAGTTAAATTCATTTTCTCCAGCCAGAGGAAAACTTGCTGTCACTTTTACCAGGCATGGTCCCCTGTTACTTCGTTCCCAAGCACACAGCACAGAGCCATCCTCAAGTGTGGGGACACATCCATTCTTACCCATCATTGATAATCCCCTCCTTTCCCTGGATGGCAGCCCCAGAAACTCAATGCACAAAATGCCATCATCAGAAAAGTAATAATGTGAGGCTTAGAAGATACCAGGCTGCCTGAAGGAGAGGAGGGTGCTTGGGAGAGGAAATGCAGACTACAGACAGCAGGCACATGGAGGAGACATTTGATCCTGTTGGCAACTTAGAAGGGGAACTGGGGAATTCCTGGGGGAGTATGCACTTGAGTTCTTAAGTAAGCTACACAGGCTTATTCCCATGGTGGCTAACTCTACACAAGTCCTTGTGTTTGGATATTAGCTTTATGTGCCCTACTTTTCCCAGTGCAAGTTCTACCAGCAGTGGGCGTTGCTTTGGACACACAGGTTTCCCTGATCATTGATTTCCATTACTGTTCATTATAAAAGTTGAGGGTATGCTTTGGTTTTGGTTTTAATTTTTATTGCCTTCTTTTAAACAAGGAGACTTATTTTTAGAATGTTATTTTAGATAACATGAAATTTTGAAAACTTGAAGTACATAGGCATTATCTAGGGGCCTGTTTCCCTCAGATATGATACAAAGTGTTTAGCTTTAATCAAAGAACTAAAAGGCATGCTAAAAAGCAAGGAAAAAAACATCGCAAAACAAAGCAGGCATTGGATTCAGACTCATATAACAATAATGATGGAATCATCAGATAGAAAATTTAATATACTCTATTGAGTTTTACAAAAAGGAAGGGAGAGGGATAGAGAGTTAGAAACATTGATGAGAGAGAAACATCGATCAGCTGCCTCCTACACACCCCCCACAGGGGATGTGCCTGCAACCAAGGTACATGCCCTTGACCAGAATTGAACCCGGGACCCTTCAGTCCCCAGGCTGACACTTTATCCACTGAGCCAAACCAGTTAGGGCCAGATAGAAAATTTCAATAACTATTTATAATAACTTAAGAGCTCAGTGGAAAAGGTCAAATGCATGCAGAACAAATGGGTAACATAAGTAGAGTTGAGATTTGAAGGAAAGCCCAAAAGAAAATACTATACATCAAAAATATTTTAACAGAAATAAAGAATGCCTTTGCTGGGCTCATGAGTACCTTTGACACAACTGAGGAAAAAAAATTAATGAGCTTGAAGATGGGTCCATAGAAACCTCCTGAACTGAAATACAAAGAGGAAAAAAAGAATGAGAAAAGGAAAAAACACAACATCCAAGAACTGAGGGAAACTTCAAAATGTATTACATATATCATTAGAATAACAGAAGAAGAAAAAGAACAAACAAATCAGAAAATATATTTGAAGTAATAATAACCAAGACCTTTCCAACGCTAATGACAGACACTAATCCACAAATCCAAATAGCTCAGAGAACAAGAAGCAGAATACATAGAACAACTATACATGAGCATGTCATATTCAAACTGTAGCAAACCAAGACATAGAAAATCTTGAAAGACATCTGAGGGGAAAATACTTCCCTATAGAAGAATAACTATTACATAGATTTCTCATCAAAGTCACTGAAACAAGAGTGAAATATTAAGTGGATGAAATATTTAAATGATTTAAAGAAAAAACCCACCAACCTAGAATTCTATAACCAGTGAAGAAAAACTAAAGATGTTCTCAGACTAATAAAACATGAATTTATCAATCTCTAATCAAAGTAATTTACAAAACAGTAAAAGAAGTTTTTCCAAGAGAATAAAAATGATGTAGGTCAGAGACTTGAGTCTACATAAAGGAAGAGAATCAGAGAAAGAACAAGTAACAATGTAATGCACTGGATAATCATAGTGTATAGACAAGTAAACTAAATGGTAGTAGTGTCACAGGGATGGTGGGTTGGGAATTCTCTGTCATAAGGTACCTGTGCTGCGCATGCAGTACAATAGTGTTGCTTGTAGGTGAGCTTTGATTCATTTAAAATATATATTGTAAACTTTAGGAAAACCAGTAAATTATTTTAAATAAGTTTAATTAATACATTAAGAATGAAGATAAAGTGGACTCAAACAAAATCCTCAAGTAAAGCCCAGAAGTAGAAAGAGAATCCTTTGGCAGTGAGTAGAAAACAGTGACAAATGTGGTTAGTCATGTTTGAACAGCCAATTCAATCAATAATCACCTTAACAATAGAATAGGAAATATGGAGGCAAAGACTGAAAGAACTGAAAGGAGAAATAGACAAATCCACTTGTATAGCTGGAGACTTCGACAACACCCATCAATAGGTGATAGATCAAGAAAGCAGAAAATAATGAAGAATAGCATTGAAATTTCACATTTAGTAAATTTAAGAAAATTTACTGAGAGAGAGGCTCTGAGGGCTGCTAAGAGTAGAAGCAAGGGAGCTCCCCAGGCCTGGCGTGAGACCCTCCTTTCTCTAAGGCTGGGAGCCTGTGGGCAGTAGCATCTGGTAGGGGGGCATGCCTGAAAGTAAGCTGTCCTCAGTAACTATCAGGGAGGATGGGGAGACATGAACTTCTCTTGGACCTCTTGTTCTCAAACATCAATGAAGATAAAAGTTACTGAACATACTCGACCCTAACCCTAGAAAATCTTCCAAATGTCATATATCTGCGGGTGAACCCCAACATCTGCTAAGTTAATAAGCACTCCAAGTGGAGATCCAGGTACAGGAGCTGAAAATGTCAAATTTGAAGATTACAGGGTGCATTAAAATCAGGGAAAGCATTGCGTTCCCATTGGAAGTTGGGTCCTCAGTCACCAGAAAGACCCAAGGAATCCACTGTGCCCATAGAGCACTGAGTGCCATGGGAGCATGGAAGGGCTCACTAGCTAGGCCAAGGGCCCATCACCAGATGCGCAGGGTGTACTTACCCAGTCTATCTATTTTTTACTTCAATAAGTAAATACCTAGTAGGAGCCTTGATTACAGTCTCTTCATTCATCTCACTATAAGCTTTTGTAAGGTGGATTCTGGGCTGCTTTACAGCCATAAATGCCTCTCTCACAACAAAGGACACTGAAGCCGTGAGTGAGAGACAGTTGGCAGGTTCCCTCCAGGGAGGCCAGGGGCAAAGTGGGGGCTGTTTCAGGTCAGTGCTCACTCCATTCCATAAATTGATTCTGAATGACAATTCATTAAGTCACTTACAATTTAAGCCATGCTAAAGTCATCTTCTGTCAATAACCAGATATATTTTATTATGTTTTCCCTTCTGGCAGAGAGTTAAGCAATCCTACCTATTTTAGCCATTTATGGGAAATGGGCATAGCCTTTCCTTTTATATGAGTAAAGGGTAAGTAATATTTTTCATAGTTTCAGCTCATAATTGTCCCCAGAAAAAAATGGAAGTAAGTTATTGTATAAAATCTGTGGAATTATGTGAGAAAGATATGTAAGAACAGGAACATTTAAATACTGTGACAGTTGTCTATATTGCTCAGTAATGCTATTCTCCATGAAACAAATGCACAAACAAAACTGGTGGATAATTTGTATTTTGCATCAATGAGAAGTGAAGAATTTGCTCCTAAGTGTGGTCTGGCTTGCAGCCCTGGGCATGGTGTTCTGTTGCACACTGGAGCCCTGCCAACATCAGGGGAGCCTTCTCCTGTCCTCTTCCAGGGGGCCTCAAGGCTGGGCTGCAGCATCCATATGTGCTTCTCAGTTTTGTTGATTTGTTTTGTTTTCCCTTTAGTGGTACAAGATGGCTGGGTGGCTGGGGTTGGGTATTTTCCTTCCCCCTGTAAGTCAGGCTCTGGTTATATAGTTTCTTATGAGGGCAGGCCTCATTAGGGAGAACAGATGCTCTGGTGTATTTCACAATGATTCTTTTTCCTTCCTGCTTCCAGTAACTGGAGGGGATGTTTCTCTAACCTTCTCTGTGAGGACCTGGTGGAACTACTGGAGGTCAAACTCACAGAAGTGTGGGTGCCTCCATGACTGGACCCCCAGAGCTTTCACCTTCCAGACCATCCACCCTGAGCCTTCAACACTTGCCCAGGTACAGCTCAGGTTCCCTGCCCACTGGTCCCCATAGAGGGGTTTCCCTTCCTGGGTATCAGCTTCAAGCAATGGATTTGGTATCTGCCTGCCTGTCTCTCCAATTCTGAGGCAGTAGTTGAACCTGAGACCTCACTTCTCAGACAGATCTAAGAAGAATTGTTATTTTTTCATTTGTTCAGCTTTTTCCTTATTGGGAGGGAAGACCTCTAAGATCCTTGCCTTCTGGGCTAGAAATTACAAGTCTGACTCTTGCTCTCTTCCAGGTAAATAAATGAAGCATCAGAGGGCTTGATGAAGAAACCATGATTGTGGCTCAGGGTGTGATGGGCAGCCTACACCTTTTCCCATCCAGGGTGATCACAGAGTATTGAAAGGCAGACCTTTATCCACATTACAGAAGCCAGTGTGTGGGGGCACTGATACAGGTGTCCTACCTTGGGGAGGTGAGGCTTGGGCACCTGGATCCTTGGGCACTAATCACTGTGCTTCTGTCTGAGTTGAGCACCAAGAACCAAAGGTCCTGATGTACTAATATTAATGAGACATGTAGCTTCATCTTGTTTGAGCCTCAATGTGCTCCAGCCTTCTAATTAATCTTGAGCACTAGCTTAGACCCAGACAGCAAATTCCTTTCTCTGTTCTTACATTAGTCAGTTACAGTGTTGGCAATGACAACCCCTAAGGACACAGACTCCGGCACCTTGTGGCCAGGGGCTCTTATTAATTTACCTCTTTCTACCTCTCTCAGTATTCAAAAAGTTTAGGATGCATAATGATGGAGCATAGCTAGGAAACTGAGTAAGTGGAGACATCATCATCCAGCAAAGACCCTCATGGAGTGTAGATATCCATCAGGCTCTTATCTGAGCAGCACACCAAGGAGACACATGAGTCCACGCCTTTCAGGAAAACATGCGTACTGGAACCCGAGGATTCATCGTCCTGCAGTGAAGAGTCCGACTACGGCCTCCTGGCCCAGACTTGCCAGGGCTCTGCAGACCACCATGAGCGCTGAAGATAAGGAAAAGAATGATGGCATGAGAACTGAGGATCTGCAGAAAAATTTGAAGTCTCTGTGTGGAGCCCACATGGCAGACACTTAGGTACTGGAGATGATTGTGGTCATTTTAATTATTATTGATTTGAAATAATTCCACCAAAGACATTTTGTACAGCTGCTTTAGACAAAACCAAAGACTGACTTCTCTTCTGCATGGTGATGGAGGATAAAGATTCTACTTAAGGGTATTCTACTGGGGGATTCTACTTATGGGTAATGAAAGTACCTTGGACTCCAGTGTACACACAGGATCCCCCTCAGGCCCCTGCTTTCCTGCCATCCCTGTATTTTGCTGAACACGCCTCCCTTCACTGCTCTGTTGCCTGTGCACCATATGTTCATTAAAGGTCTAATTACACTCTGTTTCACTAATCAATGATTAAGAAAGTAACAACAACATGGAAATACTAAGCCAAAAAAATATATAAAATAAACGCGTCAGTTAACAGTTCCTTAAATTCTTTTAAGTCCCTGTTTTTGCCTTGCTTTTAATTTGTACTTCACTTCTGGGGGCCCTGGGCATTTCATAAACACTGGTATTAACTAGGTGTATTTTACATCATGAACTAACAGAGGGAAAACTTCATAATGATCTGCAGTTACATCTTTCATTTCTACTGGGGTTCTAGATGATAAGCACACATGAGTCCCTTGCCTTCATGTGTAAAGAAGATTACAGGGCTCCCCTGCCATGGTCAGCTGAACTCCAGCCCAGCATGAGGCCTGGATATTGCAGGACTGGGAAACTGGACTTGCAAATTGGCTACTCATTTGGGCTATGATGGACCTAACTGTGGACAGAGACTCGCTCTTCACCTACCCTCTAAGCCCGGCCCACATCACCCAAATGGCCCTGTGGGTGTACCAAAGGGACAACTAAAATTCTGTGGATGTCAGTCACCCCCAGCTTTACATTGTGTTCTGTTTATCTTCCCATTCTTGTTTACAACTCTGGAGACCCTCAACATGTCAACACCTACATAAACCAGCCCCTGATTTATTTCTTTTAATTCAATTAAAAAGATGAGCATTTGGTGTACATTCAACATTCACAAATCTGATATCTTAAGATAGGATATGCTGCTGGATTGCACTCTATTAGTCTGATCCCTAATTACTTATAAGCAATTGCACAATCATTTGACCCAGTTATGAGGGAACCACACGGTATGATGGGAAATGCCAAATGGTAAGTTGGTTACCTTTGGAATGACAGCTTACTGGTGATAAACTGCATTATTTTTTCCATTTTCCAAGTTTTCTTTAATGAGCTACTGCAGAGTTACTTTATAACAAGCATGTTCCACCACACACATATAAATTTTCTTCCTAAAACACCCATTCTTGCATGTGAAATAGATATTCCTTTAACCAAGATGACTTTGAGTAAACTTTTATGTGCCAAGGAACTTCAGGGACTCTCCCTTAAGACTCTCACCTTGGAAAGTGTACCCAGTTTCCCTAAGTGGCTCCATCTGAGTTTCTGGAGGAAATGCTATTGGTGCCAACTGTACAGACATAACTTCTCTCTGAATCACCAGTTTCTCCTAGGTCAAGAAGAGCACAAGGCTTAGTTGCTCTAATTATAAGTTTTAACTCAAAGTTGCTCTAATTTATTAGAATGTGAAATTGTCAATGACACTCCCCACATTTTTCTTCTGACAATGTTCTTTTGAAGAATCCAGTCTGAAAATAATCCATAAGGGACACTTCTGTGTTTCCACTTTTGACACCAGAACTAAAATGGCTTTTGTGCATTTACCCGGATCCTTCCCTGAGAATAAAGGGAGAACAGCCCAACGGAGCCACCCGTCTCCCAAAGGCAGAACAGCAGTGAGTCCTGGAAAAAGTAGATGATTTGTCACAGGAAAGACAGGGGGACGTTGGACCTCAGAAATCTTCAGAAGGAGAGAGGCCAGCTGTGAGCACATGATAGTAATCAGGGCAGAACAGAGAAGCTTGGGAGGTCACAGAGGAGTTGACAGGTAACACATCCCAGCAAGTGAGAGCAAAATGCAACCTGGACAGCCAAGCACAAGGCCTCAGAGGTCAAGGACTCAGGTGAGCTCAGAGCCCAGGTGGCAGTGGAAGCTCCTCTGGACCAGGGGATGCTACAGACAGGGCCGTGTTTTAATGTGAAGGCTCCCTTGTTATCTGCTATGATCATTTATTCCTGGTTTTTGTACATTTTCTACTCCAATCCAGAAATCAGACATTTCCTCCAGAAGCCCAGGCTTCTTCTAACGGGAAATGGTGCTTCAGGACCACCATCCCCGAGCTGGACATGGCCAGTGTTTCCAGGCATCTAGAGAGAACAAAGTTGTGATGTTTACATAGAAACACGAGTACCTCTGGAGATCATGTTGACACTCCCATCTCAGATCCGACTACAGAAATACATGCTTAGCCTCTTGTCCATTGTGTAGTACTCATTTATTTTGCTCACATTAAACACAAACAGCCTCAGGACATCAGTAGTAATAACGCCCTCAGAGGCAGAATTAATGAGGAGAATTTTGCTTGGTTCTGTGTGTAGTTATGCTGGTCTCAAGCGTCTGAATATGTCAGTATAAGGCACCCCTTTAATTCAGTCCCATTCTGCAAGGTCTATACATTAATGCCCACTGCCAATCCCTACATCAAAGTTTCTTTTTTGTTGTTTTCTTGTCTTTGTTTTTCCAGCAGAGTTCTCAGAAGGGGCTCATAGGATAATACTAACAGTTTCTCTGGCTATAAAAGCATTGGCTCACATATTCTTTACTTGAGGATATCAAATATGTTATCCCATTTATATCTAGAATAAAGTGTTGCTGAAAACATAATTTTCCCCTCCCTTATAAAACACTGGTAATTTTTTATTACTTTAATTTTTTTCAATTACAGTTTATATTCAGTATTATTCTGTATTAGTTCCAGAGTATAGCAAAGTGGTGAAATCATGTACTTTGCAGAGTGGTCTCCCCTATTGCTTCAAGTACCTATACATATTTATCTTGATATTATTAATTACATTCCCCATGCTGTAATCTATATCTCTGTGGCCATTATGTAGCCACAAATGCTTTTACTTCTTAATTTTTCATTTATAAGCTTGTTTATCTTCTACCTTCCACTTCTTTTGTTTATTTTTCTTTACATTTCTTTAGTTTATTCTTTGATTCTTTTCTTCTAATTATTTCCTGGACTTTTTCACCTCATTTCTGTGTATTTCTAATTCTGTCATCTTATTTTGTTTTGTTTTTGTTTTCCTGTCTTGTACTATTGTGTCCCTTATCTTATTCTGAATGAGTAAGCTAGAGGTTTGATATGTCTGCTCTCCCATCATTGTAGGATATCATTCTGTTCCTCCTTCTTTTCTGATTAAAGCTTTATTTGGGATTTGGCCATAGTACTTTTTATCGCCTTTTTTTATGTGAATTTAGTTCTCTTGAACAGGAGAGCGTGGTGAGGTTGAGGGTAGTTGTCCTCACTTTACAGAATTCCCCGTGGTGGTGTCTCCAGTGCACAGAACTGGCTGTTGCTTCCTGAGATCCTGGCTTGGCCCCCTTTCTCTGGGCTTCCCTTCCTCCACCTCCTTTGTCTCTGCTCTGCTCAATTTGGGGTCTAATTAAAGCAGTTTCTCCTTAGAAGGAGCCCTGTCCCAGGAGGAAGCCCATAGGGCCTGGACTTGGCAAACGCCAAGTAGGCAAGCATACCCCTTCGAGTGCTTCTCTGCTTTCTCAGGGGGCTGCAGCGTTTCCCAGAAGCACCTGTTGGATCCTGTATGTTCCCTCCTTCCAGCCTCATCAGTGACCCTGTTGCCTTCTCTGCTCACACCCAACAGGTCTCCAGCTATTGGTTCACCCTCACCACATGTACTTTGGGTTCCTAAGGAACCTTGTCCCTTAGATTTCTTACTAAAGTTGCTCATCAGCTTTTATTTTGCCAGCTAGCAGCTCTGCCTATTCTTATGTGTACACTGAGAGATTCAAAAGCTATTCCACTGCCATCATCTTCAAGGACTGTCTTGACATAATTTTCAGTAAATTTTTCAAAGGGGAAGGTAGTTTAATTAATCCCCGAACCACCCTTGCTAAAACCATATTTGCCAAAATGTAAGAGAAGTGCTGTGGGACTCTGCTCACATGCTCTGAACGTACTCATTCACTAGAATAACAGATTCTATTACCTGTACGTTCCATTCAGAAGAAATCTCATACTAGGAAATTCAGACTCTTTTAATTCAGAAAGAAGCAAACAGAAAAGATGTTCCATCTAAAATATGCATTTTCTTCATTTTTTATTTTTTTAACACTAACACATACCTCCAGACAGGATGCTTTCTCCTTGGTGAACACACTTTTAGCACTTTACTGAGATCACAGATGTGGTTCAAGGGCTCCCTGCCCCACCTGCTCTCATGGGACAAGGTCCACCAGCAGAATAAATATTTTCCCTTCCACCCCTGACGGAGACGCGCTGCCTTGCTGCATCCCCAGCTGTATTTGCTCTGAGTCTCTGAGCAGTTTTCCATACATTAGAAGATGTCTCTTTGCATCATCAAAACTGAGACAAAGTGGGTCTTATAGAAATTGGTGGACCTCTTTTTCTGCTTTTCTTCCCGAGATTTTTATATTCTTGGCTTACGTTATTTTTAAAGTCTACTCTTTTAAATTGTAAACTGATTACTTGTGACATGTTTCATTTACAAAAAATTAGAACCTGGAAAAAGATAAAGAAAATTAAAATCAGCTACAATCACAGGATATCGAGGTTTATGTTATGTTTTCTCGCTTTAATTTTAGATAGCCATGAAATTATACTTTTAATCACTAATATGAATTCCAGGCACTATCCTAAGTCTGGAGCAACAAACCAAAGGGCTGGAGCCAAATCTGTCCGGTGTTTGTTTTGTAAAGCCTCAAGCTAAGAATGTTCTTTACATTTTTAAGTGGTTGAAAAAAAGTCAAAATAAGAATATTTTATGGCAAGCCAAAATTAATGGAAATTCAAATGTCAGTGTCCATATGAGATTTATTGGCACAGCCCCACACGTGTGTACGGGTTGCCTGTGGCTGCTTGTGGCAACAATGGCAACGTTAACTAGTTTTGAAGAGACTGTGTGGCCTGAAAAGATACTCACAATCTGGACTTCACAGAAGTTTGCAGACTTGGGGCTATGCACTCAGCTAGTTAATCCTCCCCACAAACCTGGGAGGCACCTACGGTTCCAATCCCCATGTCACAGGTGGAAAGTGAGACTTGGAGATTAACTTCCCCATGTCTCAATTAGGAAACCATGTCCTCAAGACTGAAACCAGCTTCCCCTTGGCCGGGCGCTCTTCAGCTCTCTGGGGTATTTTCTAGACATACCCAGGTTGCAGGCTCGATCCCCAGTAGGAGGCATGCAGGAGGCAGCTGATCAATGATTCTCTCTCATTGATGTTTCTAACTCTCTCCCTCTCCCTTTCTCTCTCTCTAGAATCAATTTTAAAAACATTAAAAAAGTATTAGAGATTATGCTACATGAGTTTAATTCCATTGTTTATTATTATTATAATTATTTTTGTACCATATTGTTGAATATTGTTTAAGATTATGAAAGTCAGAAGGACCACAATTAAGGCAATCAAAGAATGTCACTGCACTGTCAGACATTAAGTAATTTTCAATTTTTGGCTATTAAAACTACACTTAATACATTCCTACCCACGTCTATTACACTAAAGTCTCAGCCTATATTTATTTATCCATGTGCCATCCTGGAATCATGATGAATGGCTTAAGCTATTTTAGTATTTTTCAGGTCCTTGATCCATATTTCCACTCTTCTCTCCCAACAAGTCTGCCTCACCTCTGTCGTTTGTTTTCTGTTTGCAAAATGTGGATCCTGCCAATGCCCTCCTTCTGGTTGTAGAAACAGCCCTGACCAGTGTCAGCTATGAATACTGGGAAATACAGCCATTTGAAAAGAGCCTAACTGTGGCAAGACTAAGACAGTCCTAAGTTTGCTGCAACAATATAAATATAAGATGTTTAATATCAACACCCTGCAACGTGCTCAACTCTCTCTTCACCCACATTCTGCTGCTGGAGGTGGGACCTAGGAACGGGAGAGTAGAGAGCCCTGGGAAAGAGTGGGTTTGAAATAAGAAATGAAACAGCCATAAAGTCAACTCCTGGAGTTTGTGTAACAGAAAATAAATGGGGGAGGGTTTGGGGAGAGGAGAGTGATGGGCTCTTATTTATAGGTAGAATACTTGAATTATTCAGAATATAAGAAAATTACTTGTCTGCTAAACCTCAAAGGTTCATAAAATCAATCTTTTACAAGAGAAAGGATTTCAAAAGATGTATTAAAGCTTTCTAGGTTGGTTTCCAGCATGTTCAGAAAAAAATCTGTGAACACATCCCGCCTCTTCCTTTCCATCTGACTTTGGAAAGCTCTGCACTTTCTCCTGCAATGCCCTTCGCCCCGTCCTGCAGCTCCCCTCTTGTTTTCTGCTTATAACCTTTACAATACTTTCATGAGCATATGCTATAATTCTCTCCCCTTTTCTTTATCTTCTTGTTCCTACAAGCTGGCTTGAATAAAGGAGTCATTATCAGCAGGCCCACAATGGACCCAGACATCCTCAGTCAAGATGTTGTGCAGATGAAATATTGATCAGTCCTCCGTGAGTAATCGCGCTCCCGTGAAAGGAGCATGCAGACGGTAATGGGTCTGCCCCTACCCGCCACAAACGAGGCATTCAGCAGCCCAGAGTCCAGTCCGAGGATTATAATTACTCCCTACAACAATAAACGCCAGGGCTGTTTTTATTTATGGGCCACAATCAATGAGTGTCTGTGGGCTACACATTGAAAATTCATTTTACAAACCAGCACCCCAATTGGGTTGTTTGCTTTTGTCCAGTGACTGCTGAGAATTAACCCAAAGCTGTCTGCTGGGCTCAGGCAGCAGGAACGGGGATCCTGGGGTGTGTCCAGGGAGTGGGGTCAGGAGGATGTCGAGGATGTGGGAGCTAAGACAGATCTGCACAGGGCAGGCCCCACAGAGAAGGAGCCTTCTGAAGAGGGATCAGGCTGAAGAGCTGGCCCGCAGGCACTAATAGCCCCAAATCACTGGAAGGGCAGTTAGTTGGATGGTCAGCTGCAGCTGGCATCAAATCTCCTAGGTACTGGCACCCCTGGATTCCAGAGGAGGCCAAAGATAACTTATTCCAACTTGTTGCTGGAAAAAAAGTTTTGATAAACTTTTCAGTTGGTTCATTCAAAATCCCAACACCTAAAAGTACATCCCATCCCTACATCCCACCCCTAGGTCCCAGTTCTTCTGCGTGAGAAAGCGAACTGTCTGTCATTGCTCATGTAGGGAGGTGCCTAAATGGAATTGGCGAAGCCTGTTCAGGAAACTGGGGGAGGAGAAGACCCAAAGATGAGGCAACCTCAGGATAACCTGGAGAAAGTGCCTGGGAGCCCTGAGTCTTTGAGAGAACCTGAGTTTAGGGCCTGGCTTATGACTACAAGCTTCTCTGTTAGAACGAGCTGACTGTATCCCTAGCCAATTTGGCTCTGTGGATAGAGCTTTGGCCTGTGGACTGAAGGGGCCCTAGGTTCGATTCTGGTCAAGGACACATGCCAGGTTACAGGCCCGATCCCCAGTAGGGGGCTTGCAGGAGGCAGCCGATCTATGATTCTCTTTCATCATTGATGTTTCTATCTCTCTCTCCCTTCCTCTCTGAAATCAACAAAAATATATAAAAGAGAGAAAGA
Source organism: Corynorhinus townsendii (assembly GCA_026230045.1). Lineage (NCBI taxonomy): Eukaryota > Metazoa > Chordata > Mammalia > Chiroptera > Vespertilionidae > Corynorhinus > Corynorhinus townsendii. The sequence continues at coordinate 1,940,499 of JAPDVU010000012.1, forward strand.
AAGGAAGGAAGGAAGGAAGGAAGGAAGGAAGGAAGGAAGGAAGGAAGGAAGGAAGGAAGGAAGGAAGGAAGGAGACCCAATGTATAGGGGCTAAATTCTGTTCCTCCAAAATTGATATGTTGAAATCCTAACCCAGTACTTCAGAATGGGACTGTATTTGGAGATAGGGTTTTTACAAGGCAATTAAGTTAAATGAGCCTTGCACGGTGGGCCCTAATTCAGTATGACTGGTGTCCTTATACGAAGATGAGATTAGCACACAGACATACACAGGGAGAAGACAACCATCCACAGACCAAGGAAAGAGGGCTCAGGAGAAAGCAACCTGCCAACACCTTGATTTTGTACCTCTATTCAAAGGGCCCAGTGTAGGAAATGTAGCCAGTGATGTAAACAGCCCTGCCTCTGCCAGTAGGGTCTTACCCAGGTGCCTCGCCTATGTGCCTCCTACCAAGAAGATGCCAGGGACTTTGCTGCCAGATAGACCTCAGGGTTTGGTCTGCATACACTGGAAAGCCAGCTCTTACCTTCCAAGTAGTTTTCAGTTGGGAGAACGTGTTATTGGGAAAATTACTAGGGCTCAGTGCTGTAGAGGTTAGGGACAAAAGCACAATTGTGACTGTTCCCCTGAAAAACAAATGTTCTAGGAAATATTGCCTCATTCCCCCTTTTGGAAATGCATTGTTGGACACTTTACTTTCTTCTAAAATTGCACAGCCATCCTCTCGGACAGCCAAACACACTGGTCCCCATAGAGGGGTTTCCCTTCCTGGGTATCAGCTTCAAGCAATGGATTTGGTATCTGCCTGCCTGTCTCTCCAATTCTGAGGCAGTAGTTGAACCTGAGACCTCACTTCTCAGACAGATCTCACCCCTCTGTCCATAACCCCTCCTCCTTAAGGATAAAAAGTGTCTATTCAGACTGAAAGATCCAGATCAGGAAAAAATTGGGAACCACAGAATAAAAAACAAGACCCAGAGATAATGGGGGGCAAGGAGAAAGCGTGCTGTGCCCAGTGCAGGGCTGGCTGCCGCTGTGTGGGCTGGGGGAGGTTGAGCATACTGAAAGTTAATGGATGATGCTGATGAGGATGAGGACCAATTTCTGTCCCCATTTTTCTAACTGAAATTTGAAGATGACAATCTGTGCTTTATAACCCTATTAACAAGATGGCTTTGCAGTTACAAACTCAATGTAGCTAATCTCCCTCACCGGCTCACAGAAACACCAGAGAAGCACTTTCCAAGGAAAACCTCTGGGGCGGTGTCTGCCTGGGTCTCAGTGGGACTGGTGCACAAGGAGAGGTCTGTCTGCATCCTGCTGGCTGCCCTCCCCTGTCTCTTCACCTTACTCAGTCTGCCCCCGCGATGGTCCTCTCCCTCCTGAAGAAGCTCACCTGCCCGCAGCCAGAGCTGATGGGCCAACATTGCCCCTCATAGGAAGGAGCTTTGCAGGGAGTTCTATGCTCTCCTTTAGACAAATCAGCTTCTCTCTCAGGAAGTGCAACAGAGGCTGTGGAGGCTGCAGCTGGGCTTGGGCATCAAACCGTGAACCTGTTTCCCACTAGTTCTTAACATTGGCCAATGCATAGCCCTCCCCATGACCATAGATAGAGTGGATCAGAGGGATTGATGTGGTACTGTACGTGCTGTGTCTGTGACAGAGAAGGCTGCCCAACCCAATGGTGGAAGCATTATTATTTTAAATGCTATGCCTATGTTCAGAGGTGGTTTAAGGACAGCAACCATGAAGCTTATTTCTTATCGAGTTTAATGAGGCCTGGATCATTCTCCCCTTAAATATCAGTAATGAGAATGTCCAGTGCATGTATGGGGACACATGCTTACACGCATTTTTTAGAATCCATTGTATTTAAATGTTGTAGAGGAGATAAAGAGCAAATCATCTCTGCTACTGCTTTCTCCATTGCTGAGCCTTGGGGCTTGGTGTCTTGCTCTGCATCAGTGGCACCCATAGCTCTCCTCTGAGGAAAACACAAAATCAGTATCTGTGAGAGCCACAGAGACTGCAGGCCATGACCTGTCCACACAGACCTCTGTAAACATCGTCATTGGGCCAGTGTGGGCATCGCCGTCTGTCCCAGGCATCCTCGCCCAGGGCACAAATGAAACACACTCAGAAACCTGCAGAGGGATGGGCAGTGGATAAAAGGTTTTGCCATTGTTGCATCTTAGGGTCAGTTGTAATAAGTTAGTTATTAGGCTAAAGAATCACCAAAAGCCGTGACTACCAAGTCTCAGAAAGAAAGGAGCGATTTTTCACGGTTTATTTTGCCTGCACGATGTAGAGCTTTTCTTTGCCCCCCCTTTTTTTTTTTCTGCTGCAGTTTCAAACTCGGACACACATCTCTACAGCACACTTCAAGAGCCAGACATTTTTTAAATTAATTTTTAATAATGTGTAATAATCCGAGTGGCCCTGGTCTGTGTGCAGAATTAGAATTCCTCTGATAGAAGAAGAAATATTTGTGCAGAGTTTTATGAGCAAAGTTGACCTGAGGCTTCCCGAGGCTGATTGAGAAATTGCAGGCAGCTGCTTAACCCCTTCCCTGCCCCACGCGGCTCCCCATCTCCCACTCTCCGCCAAAGCACCCGTCACTTCGGGTTTATTAGATGGACTGAGGCCGAGAAGACGGGCTTCTAGATATTAGAAGAAAGAGTCTGAGATTGAGCATGGGCTTTATTTAAAATGCCCAGAGACCACGAGGTCACAGGTCGACCCTTTCATCCCGCCAGGCACAAAGCCTCGGCCTTCAAAGGCCCAGTGAGGAAACCCGAGCCGCCTGTGCTGGGCTCCTACTCCAGGGGCCAGGCCCTGGCAGCCCCTTGTCCGCCCCCAGATTCCTCGGCCAGGGAACGGCTGCTCTGAACAATGGGGGTTCACAAAGGGATGGAGTATCATAATTGTAACAACAGGCATGATGTTGGCAATCTTACCCCTTTCTAGAGGTGCCTGGATCATAGGTTAGCCAGGGTTAAGAATATTTACACTCCCCCAAAATAAAGAGCTGAAACAACAGGGCAGCGGTCACCTCACCTGTGTGGGTTACATGAACTTGGCATCCAGGGAAACGTGGTGTACTGGTGGCTGACCCCCCATGCTGGTTCTGCCAGCAATAATCAGACATTTTCATCACTCCCAGGGACTCAGAAACATGGAATCTACGGCTCCAAGGATGCTCTTCCCAACACCAGGTTGAAAACAAAAGGCATTGCCAACCCTGAATTTCCCAAGAGACCAAGTAGACCTAAAACCAAAGCCAGGAAGTTCTCAGAGAAGATAAGGATTGCATCTAAAGGGGATTATTCTGTTTTTCTGTTCAGCCTTTAATCTAGGTGCCTTTAGGCATCAGTGGCTTTGCCTGGCATGAACTATTTCAATATGACAATCACAGTGGTGTTTGGGTTACTTAAAAGAACACACTTCTTGGTGAAAGTCTAAAAGGAAAGGAAAACCTGTAAGTGAACTTTGAAAACACAGCGGTTGATTTTTAATCTGTGCTTTGGAGCAGATCATATAAAATTTTTTGTTAACCAACAATTTAAAGTGATTCCACTTTACCTTAACTTTGCCGACAGTGATGAGTTATTTTAAATCAGCAGCTATTCCATGTCACAACTAGAAGCAAGACACAGGCGACTGTGGAAGCATGGCTTTCACTTACTTGAGGAGGGACATGCTTGCATTCTGTCCACTTGCTCTGAATGCTTGTGATCGGCCTCTCAGATCTGCCGAATGACCACCCTAACTTCTTACTGCCCCCAGCGTGCTTCTTGCCGTTGGATGTGTCCATGAAGCGGGCAGCAGGAACAGAAGCTCCAACCATGAGAAGGAAGGCAGGGCAGGCCAGCAGGGGTTCTACCAGCCTTTCCTTCACGGGGAGTTGTCCCCTTTTTCCATAGGTGCTCTCTCAGTCTGGAAGCACAATCTCTATCAACCAGAAAACTGAGGGACTGATCTTCAGCAAGTGTGCAGCCCAAACCTTCACTGGTGTTCATCCTCTATGTCACCTGGATCTCCTGTGTCTCTCCATGGCCTTGGACTTGTCTATCTAGAGGCACAGGTGGTGGCTTAACATTTCCTGTGGGGCAGTTACCTCCATGGCATGACCTCCCCTACTGTTCCCAGCTGACGTGGAGCCTCCCTTGTGACCACCACAAGGTCAGGACACCACAGTGGGCAAGCAAGGGCCTAAGTGGCAGCCTGCTCTCCCTGCCCCAGAATCTCTTAAAAGCCCCTTGTGCCCACATCCTGGCTTTGCCTCTGAGCCTTCTTCTGTCTCGCTTACCTGGCATCTGAACCATCGCACTGGGGCCCTCCCAGGTCTCTGTCTGAGGCTAACCCTTGCTTCATGCCTGGACCAAAGCCAAGCCCATGTCCCCCCTTATAGTCTCAGAGTCTAAACTGAGCCTGGGATGGGGCCAGGCAGCCTCCAAGGACTTGTCTGCGATCTGGTGTTTACGTGCAGTATGATACACAGCAGCAATGGGCTGACTATGAGCACCTCCCAGGAAAAAGGGCAAGCGCAGGTGGCAGCACTGCAGCCTGGTGGGTGCAGACAGCTCGGCCAGGGGCGCTGACATGGTGACACAATGACGTCACCAGGAACATCTTCCCTTTAGTGAGCCTTGCCCTGAGCAAGCCAACCCACGGCCATTTGGGACCACCACTGCAGGAGCGCAGCTGGACCACAGGAGGGAGGAGGTGCCAGAGGTGCCCTAGAGGATGGCAGTGAGGAAAATTAGGGAAGACAGGGCAGGGGTAATAGTCCTGCCCTTGGACACCAGCCCAGCAACACCGAGGCCTAAGGAGAGAGGGGTCAGTCATCACCAACCCAACGTGAAGCAGCCTTTTCAGGCTTCTAGTGTGTGAGAGCAGCATGGCAGGAAGGGCTCTGGATAGGCACATGGAAGGCCACAGCCCTCAGGGGGGGCTTAGCTACTCTGGCTGGAAGAATGAAGCATTGCACACTTAGTTCCTTTGCTCTAACTCACAAGGCAGCTCAAAGTTGTTTATAGAATCCTTAAAATATCTATTTAAAAGGTTTTCTGGTCATCAAAAGCGTTTTTTAAACTAATATGTAAGATATCCAAGGGAGCCTGGTATGAGGAGAGAACCATCATATGTAAACAGCACTGGGAAACCAATAGGGAGAAGCAAGCAACACAAATGTGGGTCTCAGGAGATCTATATCCCAATGCAGAGTCCCTTCCCCCTAAAATCCCCTGTGTGCCCACTGGAAATTATTGGCGTCTCCGTTTGTACATCATCTAAAATGAAGCCATAAATTCCACAGAAATCAGCTGCCTCAAACCCTTTTTTAAAACAAGGGATTCATTAGTAACAAATTTTATTTTATTGGAATGTGATTACTTTAAATTACTCCCCAAATAGCAGCCAGAATTATAAAAACCCTAACAGCGATTCATTTAATAAAACTGGAGCAAAGCTCTCATTTCAGGACAGGCTTTGGTCAAATTGTAGAGACTCCATTGTTTCAACAACATGAACAGTGGTTTGAGCCAAGCATGTTTCTAGGCGCTCAAATGCCTGAAAGTCTCTAAACTATCTTTAACACACAGCGTTCACAACATGAGCTAATCAAACCTGTCAGCCAAGCTCCCAATTTACAAATCTGTAATGGTAACTAACAGTTGTACCTCCCGGCCTTAAAAAATAAAATGTGTTTTCTGAGAGCTTTCATTAAAACAAATGAAAGATGAGAAAGCAAATTCAAATGTTTATTGTGTCCTACAAATGTTTATATTGCTATATTTCTGTGTGTGCGTCTTTAATCTGTGGACTTTAATTTGTGGATAAAATATAGACACTGGTCACCAAAGCAGTTTTGAAATGGCATATCAATTTTTAAAGTAGAACTTAAGTGAAAACTTTAAAAATGTTCTCCTATCAGCTTTATTTACAATAAGAAAGACACACTCTTTTCTTAAACAACAAAACTTTAAGCGGAGAATTAAAGGGCTGCCAGATAACAGTAAGCCAGGGACACACGCAGATGTGGCACGCAGCTCCTTTAAGGTATGTGTCAGATGTAATTTTCAAGCAGGTAAAATATGACTATAAGATCCGGGCAGTATGTGCTTCCCTTGCCACCTCCAGCATAGCTGGTGTCAGCGTAGCTTTCCTGGTGGGGAACTCAGTGAGAGAATTCCAGAGTCTCTGGTCCCAGGGGGAGGGGAAGCATTGCAGGTTAATTTAGGCTCAGGTCTGGGGACTTTGTAGTGTTTCGTGGGGAGCAAAAGGGTTCCCTTAGAAATAGTCTCTAGTGCTGCCCATCCTCACTCTGGGCAATAAAGAGCAGGAGTGTCTGCCTGCCTATCCCACCCACCAGGTCCCTGACCAGGAATGTGGTCAGTGGGAGGAAGATGGTGCTGGGGCCCAAAGGTGTGAAACAGAGACACCTGCTGGCAGAGCTGTGGGCGAGACCGGTCCTGCTCCTGGCTTGGTGGCCCAGAAAGGATTAAGCATTTGTCATCTGGTTTCAGACTTAGAATGGGAGTGGAGACAGTTTCACACTCACAGGCTGATGTGAAATCTGAAGGATGTGTTTCTCCAAAGCTGTGCTCTGGGAGCTAAGCCATTCTTGTGGCGACTGCCCACAGCCATCCTCAGGGACCATGGAGTTGGCCAGGAACAGTGAGGCCAGCCAAGTGGCCAGATTACTAGTATACCTGCCACTGTTTTATTTCTGTGTGTGTTTAATCTGTGGACTTTAATTCATGGATAAAATATAGACACCGGGCACCAAAGCAGCTTTGAAATGGCGTTGTGCATGCAGAGGCTGGATCTGGTGGTGGGAATGCCACCAGCAGGTCCACGGGTGGGTAGGGCTGAAACTCACACTTGCTTTGGAGAAGCAGCTCTGCGTCTCACATGATCTGCTGAGCAAGCAGGTGGCCCTGCACCCTCAGTGGCTGCTTGTTGATTTCATTACCGATTCTGAATTGCACGGGCTTAGAAACTCAGGGGCTAGACTGGTGGAGGGTGTGGATTATTTGTGGATTGTTTGCTGTATTTAATTTGTTTGTCACTTCAATGGTATTCTTTTCTCATGAACTGTAAGTGTATCTGAGGAAGTGCAGGGATGTTTCCAGTCCCACGGGACAGTCACTGGATGAGCTCTCTGCTCCCCCATCCCCCCGCTGAGCTGCTCGTTATTTTGGATGCAGGCATGGGATCCCTGAGTGATGAGGGGGTTGAGGTTGGCCCCCGTCCTCTGAAGGAGCACTGAGCCTCACCCTGGGCCCCGAGCCCTGGCTCGCTGGGCCTTGGCATAAACATATTGCTCTCTCTGTGGCCGTCCCCCAGCGGAGAAGCCAGTGCTTTCTCCATGAAGGACTGAAACATTTTACCTGCACACTCACATTCTCCCACTGGCATGGAGACGCTTCAGCCCAGGCTCCCAGGAACTGTCTGACTTCCAGCCACAGAGAACACAGGCCCGGCTGCCCTCGCCTGGGATTCAAAGTCTGCGCCGGTTATACCAGGGCCTCACATCGAGCTGCAGCACTGACTGATGTCACTTCTCAGTGTTGGGCTGGGTCAGGGGCCTCCAGCTCAGGTCTAATTGTTGAAATGTGTGCTTAGCGCACGTGAAACAATGGCTCCCAGGGAAAATACAAAACCCCACAGAGTTGCCGCGTCCTGAAAAGAGAGCTGTTTGGGAGCCTGGTTTCCTGAATAGACTTGTTAAGGACCATGGCTGATGGATGCTGAGCGGGCGCGGGAGGAGGCCAGGCCCGGCCCCTTGCGAGCAGGGCTGGCTGGCCGACTCCTCTGGAGGTAGGAGCCAAAGCCAAACTCCGCTCTCCCTCTATTTTCTTTCCATTTCTGCCATGCAAAGATAATCAGGTTTATGTAAAGTATGTGTGCTCTTTTGACAGCCCGAGGTATCTCATTAATTCAATCACACCGAACACCATTGTTCCCCAAGTGTTTGAAATGCGGCTCGGGACCCGCTTTTCTAATCCTGTCAATCACTGTTAACATTTTTCTTGCAGTTGCCATGGCTGGGGCCAGAGTTCATGAAAACACAGAATAAGAGCCAACAAAACAAGAATAAAGACTTATTTGAGATACTCTTTTTAAAGGACATCTACCATGCACAAAACATGGGAAGTGAATGTAGACAAGTTTGCACACTACGCTTGCTGAGAGGAAAGAGGGTAGAAAAAGAATTTGAAAATCAAATAGGCCTATAAAAACTTGACCCAAGAGTCTCTGGGAAAAACCCGATGAATTGCTCCCTCGTAGAACAATGTTCTTTCTTTCGTGTGTTCTTCAGGGGACAATGCCTCATATATTATAACACATGCCACCGGGTCTTTACACTGTGGTAAGCGGCTCAGGCCGGCAGAATGCGGAGAGGCAACAACAAGGCCTGTGCGCCCGCGACGTGCTCTTTCTCCAGCCTCGCCAAAAACAAGCACTGGGAAAATTATTCATGCATAGAAGCCCACAAAGCAGGGAAGGAGATTGGCGATGTCACACAGCGAGATCATGTGACACACTTAAAAAAAAAGGCCAACACGCATTCACCCCAAGACATTGTTAAATTCCCATTTTATCTGCATGGGGGCACCCGCACCAAGGCACCTCGGGTTCGTGGCTGTTCCTGGGCTGCCACACAGATTAGTGAGACCAAGGCACACACACTGGATGAGGTGAGGTGGCAGTGACCACATTTCCCAACTTCTAAGGTCACACATGGAGCCCTCCGGGAGCACCTTGCAGACCCCCCAGGTGCACCTGGATGGGGTCTTTTCTCCTTGGGCTGCAGGCCACCCTAGGGCTCAGTTCCCAGGGTGATGGGACCAGACCTGACCCAGGGGCCCCTGATTTTGGTTTCACTTTTCTACTTGGGGAAAAATGGGGTACAATTTTGGAAGGCAGGCTGATATTTAATGTGAGTTATGTTACCTTTTCATGATTATCTTTTTTGTGGTGTTTTTTTTTTCTTTCTATCATCAGAGGTATTTTATGTTCAAACTTGAGGAAGCCCCTCTGACACACTCCTGGTCCCGTGGGGTGAAGGACCACCGCGTCCCTTAGGTCTGCAGCTGCACGTGCCTTACCTGCCCCGGACCCGCAGCCCAGCCTTCACGCAGGCTTCCTTGAGTGATGACCCATGGACCATGGCTTAAAACTCAGGACACCCCACACTCCAAATGTTCAACAACGGTCAGAATTCAGCCATTTCCCACTGTCCCCATGCCAACAGCCCAGTCCAAGGCACCATGCTCTCACATTTGGGTTCAGGTTTAGGATACCTTTGGGCCTCCCTGCTCTGCCCTGGCCCCCTGCAGCCTATCCTCCACCCTTCCTATGTCAGGACACATCCCTGCCAGCTCCAGACGTCCCCGTGGCCCAGGGTCACTTGGTGCCAGAGCCTGGGTTCCTCCAGTGCCCCAGACCCACCGGCCCCTGCCCCATCCCCTGTGTCCTCCAGTCTCCCTCCCTCACCCCCTGGGGCCAATGGCCCACAGCCTCCTCTCAGCCCTTCACACCCCTGTTTTCTGCACCTGTAGCACAATCCAGAGAGGACCACAGGTCCAGCTTCCTTCTCCTTGAGGTGGTCCCCAAGGCTCATGGCTCCTGCTTTGCCATTGCTTTTCATGCACGCCATTTTGCACCTTCTCCTCTGATCACACTTCTCCTCTGTGTCCTCTCTGGGTTGGTGCAGAGTTAGCTCAGATTCACGCTGTGCCCAGCCCTGACTCTTTTTCTAGTCACCTCAGTTTTGGTGGTCTTATCATTTACTCTGCCCATCTGTCAGTTGCGTTGAAACCTGATTAGGATCCAGCCAAGGTACAAGCACAGTATCTGTAAGTTTGCAAAAGAAAAAGTCACAAACCCATTTGGCTTAAGAATGGATTAAGTCTCTTCTCCACGTCAAGAAAACACAAAAACCTGACCTCCCTGCTTCTTTTTCTTTAATGGTCTCACACCCACCATATGCATACACACTTAGCACCCAGACACTGCACGGTTCTTCAGCCCAGGACTCGTTTATCCTGTTCTCGTTGGTTGCGTGCGTAGTGTCCAGTGTCTTTTTTCACAGAGGGCATATGGCAATACGTTTTCATCATTGAGCTTTGTGATTTTAACACTGGATTCCTGAGAAAGGGCTGGGAATATGTGGGATGCCGATTTTGAACTTGGTGGGTCATGTGCCGTGGAACCTGCTCATCTGAGGGCACCTACTTCGGGAGTATCTTCCTGTTCCCTACAGCCATATCTATGACATCTGTGTGGCTTAATAATTGCCCAGACATTGTCCTTTCATTTTTTCCTGTTAAACAGTTTTGAAAAAAAGAATACTAACTCAGCTAATTCAAGAATATTTTTACTGGCTTCATCATTCTCATCTTATTAAAGCTTACATAGCTCGCTTTTTAATCAAATAGTATATTAGTTTAATAAAAAAAAAGATTCCTATTTATTCTCACCCTCCAGCATTAACACGCTGTATTTTTTTTTAAGAACCTATATATCTCCCTTTATATTTGATAGGGCTGCTTATAATAGATTCTCCATCTGTATGCATTTATGACTCACTTTCTTCAGTGCTCAGGGCCTTTCAGCCCATCCTATGCTTTGGTTGAACCACTTCTAATACCACATTCATCTTCCCTTTTCTTCCCCTTTCTTTTTCTCTTAGGGTCAGTTTAGCCAGTTCTCAATTTTCCATGACAATAAAAGGAAGGAAATAGTTCAATAATCCCTAAGTATAGATGAGCTCTAATATTTAATATTTGCAATGGATTTTAATGTAAAACCATATTAATTAAGATGTTGATTTATAATAACTTTGAAGAACATTATACATACATTTATAATTTTTCTAGCTGTAAAAAATAGTGTGGCCAGGGCACATACAGGAATCAACCAATGAGTGCATAAATAAGTGGAACAACAAATTGATATATCTCTCTCTCTCACTCTGTCTTCCTGTTTCTAAAATTAATAAATAAGTAAGAAAAATACTATCATTTAAAAAAGGTACTGTGGCTGTGGTGAAGTGTATTTTAGAATACTACAATTTACTTATAGCAGCTTGCCTGCCAACTCCTAACACCCTTCTTTCTGCCTGTTAAATCGTGATCCCATGAACCTTTCAAGTTCTAGACATTTGAAAATAAAATCATGGAACATATATAAAAATATTTCTATATCAAGCATTCCACTGATAGAGATTGAGTTTCCCCAAAATATATCTAAAAGAGGGAAGCTGATTTGTTGCATTGTATAGGCCTTACTAATATTAAAATTAATCTTAATTCATTAATTGCACCCTGGGAAGGACTGCCACTTGCAAGGACATGCACTCTCACCGCAGCTGCACCCTAAGGGTATTAGACCCAAAGAACTGGGAGGCCTCTCCCTGCAGCCCACTCCACTGAGGGGCTCTGGTCTCAGCAGACAGCACAGGGCGGGGTGTATTCTGGGCACAGCCACAGACCTCTTTGCCCCTTTGGTCCAGTTTATAAAATGAGGGTTATTTTCTATTAAGTGCAGGGCCTGTCACAGGCTCCCTGGGTGGCCTTCGGATGGGGGCCTGCATGTTTCTTTGATGCTTCATCTCACCCTGGCTCTTCCAGCTATCAGAGTGAAGGGGTCTCCTTGCACAGTGCCTGAGCACACAGCACTGCTTGGGGGATGCATGCATGTAGTCCACCATGGAACTGAGTGGTGATGTATCTGTTATTTCACATAGACTAAGGGTTGTTCAAAGACACTCTGAGGTTCCCCAATAGCAGCTCTTCCTTCTTAGAGAGAACATGCAGAGGAAGGAGGGAAAACCCAGCACCAAGGGCCTGAACCAGCTCCTTTTCCTCTTATTTTTGCTGCCTTGATGACAAGAAGAAAATAGGAAAGGTTCCTGCTCCTGAGAACACCTGAGCACTGTAAGGAGGATGCGCAGGGAGATCTGAATTAACTGGAAAACTGTCTTGTTTGGAAGAGCCCTTGACTCCATTCGACTGTGTCGGATTATAGAAAACGCTAATGTTGTGTGTGACTATTCATTTTCATCACCTGCTCTTGATTAATCCCATTCCAAATGGTGTCTGTAAACCCTGAAATCTCATACCATTTAATTAAATTAGCAACACATTTGTCTCCCCCATTTCCCTATCAAAGGGCTGTGCTCAGGAGAAATAAAACCTTTGTTCACACTACTCCGTATAATTTACAGTCCTTCCTCCCTGTTTCCCATCCAGCTCCTGGCTCGGATGCTAAACTGGAGCTGGTAACAGGGAGCTATTAGGGTGAGTGAAGTGCACCCAGGGGCTGAAGGGGAGCTGCTGAAAAGGGCTTCCGCTTCCAGGAAATGGCAGGCGTCCTGGGTCCTCAGTGGTAGGGATGGCTTTGTCCCCAGAGTCACCCTTTTGTAAGTAGAATGTTTGACCTCTGAAAGCAGAGGGGAGAACACTGTTGGAACTGGGTGGAGAGATGGCAGGCAGCAAGGAACAGAGCCCGCCATACTCCGAGCTCCCAGGCTGGGAACTTACGAGGATCCGGCTGCAGTGCCACTGCTGGACGTTGGCAGGTGGAGATGGAAGACACGGTGCAATTCACTTATCAGTGGCATTGGCCCTGAAGTAACCTAAATTAATAATTAATTAGAATAACAACTTAGGTGAGTGAGTAAACAGAGATATGTTTTTCAATAGAAGATTCTAGATGCTTTGTGATTGCCTGGATTTTTTTAGTATGGCTGAGGCACTGTACCCACAACCTCATTTGTGTCAATGTTTGGGTGATAACTGTCTTTGGCCTTTGATTTTTTTAGTGTTATAAGGGCTGACACTTACCTTCTTCTTTTTAAAAAAATATTTTTTACTGATTTGTCTTTTTTTTAGAGAGAGGGGAAGGGAGAGGGAGAGGGAAAGAGAAACATCAATGTGAGAGTGAACCATCAACTAGCTGCCTCCTGCACACCCCCCTATCAGGGATCCAGGCCACAACCCCAGCATGTGCCCTAACCAAGGATAGAACCAGCAACATTACAATGCACTGGACAATGACCAACCAACTGAACTACACAGTCCAAGGCAGGGCACTCTTGCCTTCTGGATATTCTGGACCACTGACAGACACAGAAGTAGTATTTCACAACTGACACATGCTCCCTTCCACAGACTTAGCCCAAAAGGAAGACATCTGGATTTTTACTATTAGAGTCTCCGTGCCGTGTCCAGGGGACCCTGTGAACTCTTGGGTCCTAACCCAGGACCCGGACACACAGGTGCCTATCTGAGCAGGTGTTAATCTGCCATTGACCTTAGTCCTGCTAATTCACCAAAGAGGATGACAAATTCCATGAGAACTCACAAGTCACCTGAGATCATTGTAATGTCTTCTTGGCTTCCATGGCTTGACCTTGGCATTCGAAGTTTACCTGATTCACAGGAGCAGACCCGACAACCTGCACTGACGTTTGAGTGGATTTTAGATGAACTTTTGTTTTCTTCAGAAAAATAGGTCTACTTAACCATAGCCAAGCCCCTCACTCTCCACCATCGCATCATACAGATACACACTCATTCTAATGCAGTGGTTCTCAACCTTTCTAATGCCGCAACCCTTTAATACAGTTAAAGTTGTGTTGACCCCCAACCATAAAATTATTTTCGTTGCTGCTTCATAACTGTAATGTTGCTACTGTTATGAATCGTAATGTAAATATCTGTGTTTTTCGATGGTCTTAGGTGACCCTGCTAGCAGTTCTCAACCTGTAGAACCGCTGCTGTAGAGCCTAAGACCATCAGAAAACACAGATATTTACATTACGATTCATAACAGTAGCAACATTACAGTTATGAAGCAGCAACGAAAATAATTTTATGGTTGGGGGTCACCACAACATGAGGAACTGTATTAAAGGGTTGCGGCATTAGAAAGGTTGAGAACCACTGCTCTAATGGAATGAAAGACTCTGACTGAACCAGTGAAAACAGGGAAGTGAAGCTGTGCACAATTAATAGAAGTGTTAACGGGGGGCAAGCATGTGAGCTATATTTTGAAGGTATATCAATAAAATTACCAATAGGAAACAGAGGCCCTGTGCATCCAGCCATGAAGTGGTGTCACATACCCACCTCACCCGAGGGCCTCACAGCACATGGGATACCCAATCATGAAGAATGATATGGCATCAGTTATTTCATAATATGATTGTGCTGATTATGCTAATGATAAAATATAATTGATCATATGATGATGGGTCATTACTGGTGGATTAGATGGCAAATGATGAACACAAATAGATTTTCTATTTTGGAAGCACCTTAGAAATGCACTAAACCAGCTCATGCTCATTATAAGTGTCAAAACATCCTCATTAATTATTTCCAATCACAAATTCAATTTACAAAAATGAACTCAGCAGAGTGCTTATGGATCTGCATATGTACAAGGAAAAGAGTGGGGGAGCTACAGAATATGGAAGGAATTCCGTAGACTGAGGTGAGGGCAGTAGAGAATGGGATGGAACTGTTGCAAAGGGAATGGGCAGGAAGAGAGAAGAAAGGTGTATTCTCCAAGCTCCAGTTCATCTTCTTAGCACAAGCATGTGATCCAGGAGCAGACCCTGGCTTTCTATACTGACATTTGAGTGGATTTTAGGTCTGCCTGACAGAGGACTGGAGGAAACTTCTGGAAGGCAGGGGCCTCGGTTATAGAGATGAGGAAATGAAATTAAAATTTAAAATCAAATTCCAACATCAGGTACTGAGCCAACTCAGCTGTTATCCCTCAGTCCTATGATATGGGTTTTATTATTCTCGCTTCACAGACGGGGAGGGCAGAATGGGGAGGTGCTGTGATTTCCAATAGCCACTCCACTGGTCAGTGCTGGACTAGGACACAGATCTGCATGACTCCAAATGTTGGTTTTCTTTTCCAGTTCTCACAGGCACAGGAAATGGCGTGGTCAAGATGGATGGAAACACATCTTCCAGAAACTAGGGTGTGGGATTCAAAGAGAGTGGCAGGAGGTCCTTCTACAGCCACATCCATAAGAATCTGTATCATAAAAAGCCAGTGACCGTAATGCTGTAACGCTGTAATGACCAAACGACTGGTCACCAGGAGGTGCATTAATGGGTCTTGGTCTCGCGGCACGGTGGAGATCTGGGTCTCGTGCGATTTCATGCACTGGGCCTCTAGTTGGTGTATAAAAAGTCAGGCAAAGACCCTCAGGAGTGAGCTTCTCACTCCCAATCCTATCAGGAGGACTCCAGCACCAAGAACCTATTGACTGTCTCAGGCACGGGTTGAGCATCAGAAGGTTCTTGGTCAGCAGATCCAAGCAGAAGTGTTAACAGAGATGTCCTTATACCACCCAGGACAACAAAAGAACTCGAAGGTCTCCTCTCCCACAAAAGAACAGATTTTTACTTGTGACCCTAAATCTTGACTTCCAGATTACTCATTCTCTGTGCAACAGAAGGAAATGGACCACTTTTGTTTTTCTTTAGGGAAAAAAATTACATGGATGTATCTATTTAATCACAAATTTATTTCAAGTAGTCAAAGAACCTTTGTTTGTTCTCTTTTCCTCACATCAATATTACATCCCTGTTATGATGACTTTGCTGATGTTTTATTACATCTGTGAGAAATAAATTCTTGTTCTTTACAAGCCACTCGGCCCATGGTACTTTGTAATAGCAGCCCAGGCTTGTGAGTTCAACACGTAGTTGAGAAAACACCTTCACTGGGATCAACTTCTTCTAACTCAGCTTTTAAATCTAATCTTGTTTTTAAGTCCAATAGTAAGATGTACATATGTTATTCCTAAAATTGGGTTTGTTAATTCATTCTCATTCATTTTTAAATGTTGATTTTTGCCAACTGGAGGCTTCAGTCTTTTCTTCTAACAGTGGTGACATCTCATAATTGACATTCAATGGGCCAGAGGGTGACACTAGAAAGGTCCCTCCACTCCATTAGTACTTAATTCAATATTCCCTGAAACTTACACAATATTATGTGTCAATTGTATCTCAATAAAGGTGAGAAAAAATAAAGTAACCAGCCATGGTTACTATACCCACCTCCTCTCTATAATGGCCATTTCTGAAGTCTTCAGCTCTATCGGGCTTTATAATTTATTGAAGACACATGTTAAAACACTTGACCCCTCAAAACACTTTGTGTGTGTCTTAGTCTGGGTTGCTATTACAAAGTACCATGGGCCAAGGGGCTTGTAAAGAACAAGAATTTATTTCTTACAGTTCTATGGCTGGGAAGTTCAAGATCAAGGTGTGCCCAGATCCAGTGTCTGGGTGAGAGCTGCTTCCTGCTTATGGATGGCACCTTCTTGCTGTGTCTTCACTTGGCACATAGAGAAAGTGCTCTAGTCTCTTGCTATAAGGACACTCATCTTATCATGAGGGCCACACCCTCATGACTTCATGTGACCTAATTACTTCCCAAAGGTCCTGTCTCCAAATACCATCACATTGGGAGTTAGTCTGTATCATCATGTATATTTGTATGTTTCATTACAGAACTGGAAAACAAGATAGAGTAACATTATGTTGACAAACTAACAGAATTAAAAGAAGCACAAGGTGGAATTAATGAAGAAATCTGAGGAGAGAAAAAACTGCAGACCAAAAATATGTAGAATAGAAAATCTAAAGGTCAGAATTTTCCACAAGCAATGCCCAGAGGAACAAATGTCCACCCTAAAACCAAAAGTCAAACAAAAGAAGAAACAAATAACAAAACATGAGTTAAAATGGCTCGGTAGTGTAGCCTTGGACTGGTGAGCAGGCAGACCAAGCCAAGAAGTGGAAACTAGTTCCTGAAAGAGAATTGATTTGAGAAAACTTCCCAACACTCAGAAAGGAAAGACATATTTAGGTTCCAAGATCACTCAGAAGACACACAGTTTGGCTCAACCTATTGTTGAAATCTGTTTCTACTAGTAAGAATAAAGGAAAATTTCTGAAAGTTTCTAAATGTTTTTAAAGCAAATTATTTGACTATCCACAAAAAAAAAACAACACAAAAATAAAAACAACTATCAGAAACAGAAATAAATAAGATTGGTTCTTGGTCTCTCTGGGAACCTCTCCTCTTGGCCGGGAATTCCCTGGGCCCTTTCAGACCTGTCTCTTCACTCTGACTCCCTTCACGTCCTCTCCCAGCTCCCTAGAGCACACATGCACAAAGCCCCTTACCTCAGTTTGCCCCATAGCTACCCCTACCCTTTCTCATAACCACATGGTCTTCACCTTTGCCAATTCCTAGTTCTCTAAAAATATCCACATGAACATGCTTCCTCTTCACTGTGTTTTTCACTCATGTTGGCTCGTTGGTGTGTGGCTGGCTGAGATCAGGATTATTTTCCTGATGCTGTTTTTCTTTCTTCCTGAGAATTACTTGAAACACCCTCTACGGTTGATAGTCTAGGTCTTGTCTTTCTTCAAAAGGTCTATTTTGATATTAAACATCTGTGCTCACCAAGTCTCCAAGTTCAAGTGCTCTTAACAAAGTAAGCCTCTCTCCTTTCAGAGAAAGCAAAGGAGCAACTATCTATGCCTATATCTATGTCTATAGCTGGACCTAAACCTATAAGACCTATATCTATATCGCTATCTATACATATGCCTATATCTACATCTACATCTATACTTATAACTATATCTATATATGTCGTTTATATTCATATCTAATCTGTATCCATATAATTTAAATATAATCTATATCTAACCTACATTTATGTCTATATTTACATTTATATCTATATGCACATCTATATAGAATACACATACACATATATGTATTTTTGCAGGTTTTCCTAAGATACTTGATATTTCTAGTCAATGAATAATTGTATTCCCTTATGACCTGTAAAAAATAATAGACAAACAGGCAAGCTGAGATATTGGCATATATCTGTGTGCATCCCCATCAGCTGGGTCAAAGTGGTCCTTCCCCACTTCCTTCCTGCTGGGATGGAGCTAGCATTGCATGTGGGACATGGCCCTGAGGCGTGGCAAATAAACAGCAAGTGCCAGAGTTAAACAGTTCTGGGTGCACATGTGTTTCTCAAACTCCCTGGTCTCCTGATTCCTCATCTGTGAGGTGAGAACAACATGCCCACCACCCAACGTGAATGCAATGAACAAAAATTAAATGGCACAGGTTGCACCAGCACTAAGGAAATAAGGACACCGGCTGGTTCCCTTTGTCCAGATACAGCCACCCCTTCAGGTGGAGAGCCAGGTGAAGGTGCCTCCACCAGCCCTTGGATTGGTCACTCTGGACCTTGAAGTCACAAACATACTGAGGACCCCTTTTGGAGTCTTCCCAGCAACAATAGCCTGTGGCCCCCTGGGTTCTGTGATGGCCATCCTACCTTTGGGTAGCCTCTCCCATTCTGCACACTTGCACTTGGTCACAGCCACAGGGCCTCGGATGAGGACAGGCCCTAAAACCTGCCATGAGCCACCTTTAGTTCCAAACCACCCACCTAACCCTGAACTGTTAGCGATGAAGGAGTTACAGGCACCCCCAGACCCACTGACTCTCCTCTGCTTGTGACTGACGCCTCAAGGACAAAGTCTGGTGTAAGATAGAGTGTGAGGAGCCCTAGTTACTGGTCACTGGGACCAGGCATTGGTACCCCTCAAATCTAGCAAGGGCAGGGCCAGGAGACCTCCCATGGGCTCCCCTATCCTCCTGAGCCTCAGAGGGAGCAACGGGTCTTGCTCTTCCCTAATGTGGAAAGGAGGTTGGAAAGCCCCCAGGGACCCAGTAAAGTCAATTTACTCATAAAAAGGCAATGTATTATGATAGGATCCCGTTTTTCAATTGAATGCTGTTAAGGGAAGTTTTAAAAGTCACATATAATTTGATTTAATAGGGTCGCTTCCCCCACTCAGCGGGAAAATGGGATGCAGACAGAAGTGTGATTTTCATTTAAATGTCTTTGTATGAGAGATGACAGGTACCATCAATCTTCCAGGGGACAAGGAGTGAGGGCAGGAATTATTGATGTTTAGTAGCCACAGGATTATAAACAGGGAAATTGAAAGCGATACCTAATTGACAGGTCCTGTCTGTGACCGTGGGAAAGCTCCGCCCGTTCCCCCTGTGAGGTGTGTGCTGCCAACACAACATTATAGTAAAAGGGAAGCATAGGAGATTAAGTAATGGGTTTAAACCTAAAATGTTTCCTCAGCCATCAGCACAGGTATGGAGGCGGGCGGGGGGGGGAGGGGGCAGAGACTTTCTGAGTAGGTTTGAAGGGAGGATCTGCTTTTAGCCACAATTTTAACCACACCTCTGGTTGAGCTGACACACCACCAGCAGAAGGTGGAGACTGGAGCACACCTGGGCCTGGCTGCGCGAACCCAGGATCAAGGCCCTGGATCTGGACGCCCGCTGAACACTAGCTGCTGAGCCTTAGGACACTGGGATGTCTAATTTCTAAGATGTGGTCCATGCACTTCATATCCCTACAATGGTGTTATAGGGGGAATAGGAGGCTGGTGTTTGTGAAATTATCACATAACCCTAAAAGGCCAGGCACAGGTGAGTGATCAGAACACATTAATTTACCTTTTTTTTTCAGGCCCACAGATTTAGGAATGCACGTATTTGTTGATAGCTAGATCTGTCTACAAATGGCCAATCGGACACTGTCCAGGTTAATGGGCTCACTGAGCAGACCCCTGCCCTGGGTCAGGCTCCATATTATAGATGGACCCTGTGGCAATAGTCATGGGTGCCCTTCAAGACATCAGACCAATGTCTTGTCTTCTTGCATCCTGCTCCACAACATGTCTGGGTTTGCAGGGAGAGAAATGCCAGGGTCAGGTCACCCACTGAGCTCATCAAAAACTGTGCTGGCTTACAGGTAAGATAGTTAACGTCAGGTGGGGGCACATCTAGCTGGGGATGAGGTCCGGTTCGTATTATAGTCAGGACATCATCTGTCTCCAGCAAAACACCCCTGCTTGCCCTATTCAACACTCACCACTAATCAAACCAGGCCTAAGGGACACACTCAAAAAAATTGCTGGAAACCAACCAAGTGACATTTAGCAGGGATAAAAAGGCAGAGTGGCTGAGGTTCAAAAAGTCAACTTCAGGAAGTTAGTGACCTAGATTATTGGCAATTCATTGAAAGAGGGTCTCTTGTTTCGACTACAAGCTTTAAAATACCTAACATGATCAGAAACGTCCTCTGTCCTTTCAGACCACAGGGACTAGGCTACATGGACAGAGGGGAAGAGGGCTGCTGCTGGAGCCGACCTGAGCTCATGGCAGCAGAGGGCCCAGGTGTCTGGGAGAACCCATCCCTCCTTGCCATCCTGGCCAGGCAATCTTAGAACTGAAAGGACAGGTGCTCCCACCCCGAGTCTCTTTGGGACCGAGAAGCCTGGCAGGACCCCAAACCAAGACTATATGGATAGATGGAGCATTGGCTGAGCATCAAGCAGATTGAGGAGACAGATAGCTGGGATTAACCAGTGGCCAGCACAGCAGAGCAGAGGCCAGGTGGAGAGGCTGTGCCCTAAGCTGCTTGGGGTAACAAAGACCATGAAGGAATCTGGCTCATGGGCCAGGACATCCCCCTGGGCCAGGACATCCCCCCTGGCACCTCACAAAAGTATCAGGGAGACTTGAAAAGGACTATAATGGTTTCTGAGTAAAGGTTACTATAAATCTGACTTTATTTAGAACATAGAACCCCCAGTTTCCATTCTTTAGAAAATGTAATCCAAGAGGAAATTACCAGGGAGCACGATCCTTCCCATGAGAGCTTGCTTGTACACATCCTCTTCCACCCCCCCCCCATAATATGGCTGCCACCGAAACACACCTCATCACCTATCCACAGAAGGATTCTTTTCATAATTAACATGTTTATCAATCCAAGCCTCAGAGTATAGGGTGATGATTGAGTACAGACCGGAACATGAAATGTTATGAACGCAGGAATAACCTTCATTATACAAATATCGTGGGCTCATAAAGCACCAGGATGCTGTATCAGACCGATCCTATCTGACAGTCAATAAATCAAAGCCTTCCCATCCGATTGGCTCTTCCTATGTGATACCTTTAGTGGTTTTTCATTTCACAGATTCCCAGATTCATCAGAGAATTAAAAGACAGTGATTGATTCTTAACTAGAGCCCATCAACCACAGTTAAAATTTCATAATATTCACATTAATTAAAATGCTTCATTATTCAGTGTCTTCTGCATACCGTGAGCTGGGCATCTCCAGCTTTGGAAAAGCAAACCTATTTGAAAGGAAGCCCCAGCTGAAAGTCTTTCAACCACCAGGGAAACAGGCACAAAATATTAAATAGAGTGTTAAAAGATTGTTACAGAAATGTACTCTCTAAAATAAAAACTCACCAGTCAGGGGGCTTATGATGTCACAGGAGAGGAGCAATGTGGTGGTGGGAACCGGAGGGAGTGAGGAGGTTGTGACTCAGAACATTTGAACATTGGAATTGGGTCAGATATACCCATAATTTTCTAATCTGAGACATCTCATTTCTAAATGTCGGATATTTGTTTCCTCTATAGAGAGTGTGGGGGTGTCAGGAAGGAGGAATTAAGGAGGTGTTAGAAAAATATAGAGCATTGCTTGAATTGCTACACCTTCTATGGTATGTTGGATTAAAAATAAGGGAAAAATCAAGACTTAGGAAGACAATACTATATTACTATACAAAATATTATGTATACATACAGGTTGAATACCTCCATAATTATGACAGTGTACACCACAGAAACTCAAGAAGAACAAAATTGATAATGCAATGCTCTTTGATGCTATGACAGAAAATTCTCAAAATACTGTTGGATTGTTGGCTGTACTGTCATAACTCAACACCAATCATTTTATCTCAAGATAGAATGGTGAAAAAATTGCTAGAATGGTTTTTGTGTAACTACTAACCTATATAAATTATATTTCTTAAGTGTTTAATAATTGACCAGTTCTGACTAAATCTGAACAGTCTAATTTTAATCTGACAGACACAATAATGTAAATAGTCATCTAAGCTCATCTTCTATGCTATTGATCTCACTAACCAGAAAAAGTAATTGGGACATAACTCAGTAATTGTCATAAGAAAGCACTAAATTGGACAGAAAATGGTTTTTACTTCTTACAAGATGCAGAAATGTAGACAATATCCTTCCCTGATTTTTGAAAATGGTGAAGAAATCTTGTCAAACCAGATGTAAGAAGAAAAACTATAACATTGAAATAAGCCTAAAATTTGGCAGGAACAACCTTAAAGTAGTTAGAGCCTGACAATGACTTGGAAAGACAGTAATGAGAACTGGAGACACATACTCTATGACCACTCTTGAGCTCTGGGATTTGATGTAATAACATTGGCAATTCTTGCGTACCTAGTTATGCCAATAGAATGATTGAAATTGAAATTCATTCCATTTTAGTGCTGGTGGAATCACTTTTAGCTATGAATTTAAGGGTGGAATTAGAAACGGTAAGGGGCTATGAAAAATAAGAACTGTCTGTAGGAAGAAGTCATTTTTTAAGAGTTTAACATCAAGGTTTTTATTCACTCTTCATAGTGGAAGGATTAACTTGACACCTAGCTTGCATTTTCTCTCATGGATTGAAGCCCATGTCACTCAACTGTTCTTCTGTAGATAGTAATAAAGATGTTGAAAATATCCAGAGCAAGTACATGCTGATGTTGGTGATGGTGATAATGAAAATGATGATGATGTTGATGGTGGTGATACTGATGATGGTGATAGTGGTGAGATAATGATGGTGATATTGATGGTGATGGTTTTAGTGATGATTGTAATGTTGATGATGGTGGTGATTGTAGTGGTGATGGTGATAGTGATGATCATGGTGATAATGATGAGGATGGCTGTGATAATGATGGTAATGCTTGTGGTCATGATAGTGATTGTGATGATGTTGATAGTGATACTGATGGTGATGATAATGAATGTGATGGTAAAGTAGTGGTGATGATAGTGCTGCTGCTGCTGCTGCTGGTGGTGATGGTGAGAGATTATGGTAATTATGATGATAGTTATGATGATGGGATGATGAGAATGATGGTGGTGTTGATGATTATAGTTATGATGGTGAAGATAGTGATGGTGATAATAGTGGTGATGATTTTGATGACACTATGACAATGGTGATAATGAAGGTAATTATCATGCTGGTGTTGATGATGGTGATAACAAAGGTAATGATGATGATGGTGAAGATGATAGTGATGGTTGTATTGATGATGGTGATGATCATGATATTAATAATAATAATTATGAGATAGTGTTGATAATGGTGCTGTTGTTGATTATAATGATGATGATGAAGTTGGTGGTGGTGACAGTGGTGATGATAATCATGGTAGCTAATATCTGATGGGTTCTTACCACGTGTGTACTTACTATTCACCAGGCACTGTATTAAAGGCTTTGTACATGTTATCTTCTTTAATCTTCCTGAAATCCCCATAAGGTACAGACCATTATTATTCTTATTTTATTATAAAAAATATTAAAATTTAGAAGGTTAGAAAAAGTGCCTCAGGATACCCGAGAATCTGCTTAATCCACTCAAGGTCTATAGCCATGACACTGAAAAATTGTGAATAAAAGACAGAGGTTAGGATTGATTCAGTCAGTTGCCCCTTGTGATTTTAGCCACATCATTTTTCTTTTTATCATGGCTCACTTCTACGTGTAACCTGCAGAGATGAGGGACATTGTGTATGCTCAAGGCTAGTCTAGACATAGCTTCCAACTTCACTCTCCACCATCCCACTTTTCCTTCTGCATAAATAATGCAGAAAGATATCATTTTGAGTTTATCGCTTCATTTTTATCCATTGCAGTTTCCCTGTCTGGAGACAGGGGAAGGAAGATTATTTTTGACCATCTCTGAAGACTACTGTAGAACTGGACCCAAAAGGGACTGGGAAGTAAGATTTTATTTCTAATGTTAATATAAACTATTAATGTAAACCAAGACATGCATCATCTTTTCCACACCTCAGTTCACTCCATCTATACTACTTTTTTTCCTAAATATTTGTCAGGAATTCTGGAATATCAGGCAATGATATGCATGTGTTGCTCACTTCCTCTACTTGAATGTCTCTTACCCAGATATCTGCAGAGCTCACTCACTCACATCTTAAGGTATTTTATACAATGTCTTTTCATCAATGGGCACTCTATTTCACATGCACACAAACTACAGATTCCCAGCTCTGCTTGCCTGGATTTATTTTCTCCCACAGCACTTACTGCCATCAGATACACAATGCACTTTGCTTATCTGTTTATTTTCTGTCTGCACCTAATAGCATATAAACTCCACATGGGAAGGCATTTTTGTCTATTTGCTTCACTCCTATAGCCCAAGCATCTAGAAAAATGTCAGGCACACAGATGCTGCTCAATATATATTAGTTAAATGCAGGATCCACCCAATGTGAGTGGTTAATATAGGCAGTGATTTAAATAACTTTCAAATCATAACCAAGATTTCTGTCAAGATGGAATAACAGGAGTGGGATATATATACTCTCCCACCTGAAACAACTAAAAAATGGTAAAATATATGAAACAACAGTTTTAAGACATTGGACAACAGGCATCACAACCAGCAATTCCTGAGATAGAATAGAAATCACATGAGTCCTAGGAGCGATATTCCAGATGTCAGTGCAGGGAGGGAAACTGAGGCCATATTCAGTGTATCCTGGAGCTAAAAGAAAAGAATGAGGATTTGAGGGAGCTCAAGGTAGGTAGAGTGCATGGGGTAGAGTTCTGGAAAGAGAATTCTGCTGGAGAGAGAGCTGCAAAGATCTCTGGAGAGATTCCTGCCCGCCATGCTCAGCAGAGCAGAGGTCTTGTCGGGCGTGCATGTAAGGACACTAAACAGCAGAGAAGTCACAGAACACACAGGAGCAGAAATAGAGCCAGGAGAAGTCTGTATTCCCAGCAACCAGAATAGAAAAATTGTGTAATCAGCGGGACATTGTGTAGAGAATCAGAAGGGCATCACCTCAATAGTGAAGCAAATTCAGCCCCAGACTGAAGGTCACCCAAGCACCACACACCATGAAGCTTAGAAGCAAGGATTGGGAGAGTTAGGATGTTCCCACATAGTTTAACTGGAATCCAGGGGTTGGGGAAGAAGGCTTGAAAGTATTTATAGGAATATAAAAATATTCAGCACCCAACAAGGCAAAATTTATAAAGTCTGACAACCAACAAAAAATGACGAGGCATGCAAAGAAACAGAAAATCCTCCACACAGAGGGGCAAATCAATCAATGACAACATGCCCCAACATGACACAAAGGGTATCATTAATAGACAGGACATTAAAGCAATTATTATAACTATATTCCTTATGTTCAAGAAAGTAAAGGTTGAAAATTTTAAGAAAACATATGGAAGATGTAAAAATTATGTCAGCCAAACTTCTAGAAATCAAAATACCTGAGATGAAATACGCAACTGGTGGAATAACAGCAATTTAGACACCATCAATGAAAGGATTTTGAGCTTGAAGAAATAACAAGAAAAACTGCCCAAATTTAAACACATAGAGGGAAAGACAGAGCATTAGTGAACTGTAGGGTATCTTCAAACAGCCTAATTTGTGTGTGATTTGAGATCTTGAAGAGAGAGGGAGAGAACAAAAATATTTGAAGAAGTATCATGAAAAATTCAAAAATTGACTTAAAAAACTGTAAGTCCACAGATTCTAAGGCTCAACAGAACTCTAACATAGAAATATGAAGAAAACTAACTCAGGGTGCATTGTAATCAAATTGCTTTAGGTACTGATTGGGTGGCCCAGTTGATTGGAGCATCAACCCATACAACAAAAAGGTTGCAAGTTCGAGTCCCCATTAGGGCACATGTCTGGGTTGCAGGCTCAGTCCCTGATAGAGGGTGTGCAGGAGGCAGCTGATTGATGTTTTGCTCTCACATGGATGTTTCTTCCTCTTCCTCTCCCTTCCTCTTGCTCTAAAAGTCAATAAAAAATATTTTTTAAAATCCATAATTGAACTTCTTGAAATTAAAAACATGTGCTCTTCAAAACATACAAATATCAAAGGTCAAACCACAAATTGCAAAATGTATATCTGACAAAGGATCTAGACCATGAAAACAACTTCTATAGACCAATAGTAGGAAAACAAAATCCAATTAAAATTGGGCACAACATCTGCACAGACACTTTACTAAAGTAGAAATATGGATAACAATCAAGCACAAAAAAAGATACTCAACATCATTAATCAGGTAAATTCAGGATAAAACCACAGAATTCCCACTGGAATGAGTGAATTTAAAAGACTGACCATCCCGTGGGCTGGCAAGGATGCAAAACCCCTGGACCCTCACACACCTCTGGTGGGAATGGGACTTGGCACAGCCACTTTGAAAACAGTTTGGCAGTTTCTTAAAAGTTATACCTACACCTCCTGTATAATGAGGTGCTCTACTTCTAGGCTTTTATCCAAGAGAAATGAAAGCATAATTATACAGAGGTTTGAACCCGAATATACACAGCAGCTTTTATAAATACATATTTATAACTAAATAATAGAAATTATTCAAATGTCCATAAATATTTGAATAGATAGACAAAGTGTGGTCTATCCATGTAATAGAATGTTGTTCAGCAATAAAAATTATAAAGTTTTAAAATGAGGAGTGACAAAAGAATGATAATGAGTGGGGAGGAAATCAGTCAGAGAAAAAAGAGCATGAACTATATATTTTTATTTTTGTAAAATCTAGAAAACGCAAACTCATCTATAGTAACAGGAAGCAGATCAATGATTGCCCAAGATCCAGAGTGGGGTTTCAGAGAAGAGAGAAAGATTCCAAAAAAGGGCATTTTGGTGGTGATGGACAAGTTCACTGTCTCAATTACGGTGATGGTTTCAGGGGTACATGCTCATGTCAAAACTCTTGGAATTGTAATTTAGATATAAATGTGTGCAGTCTATTGGGTGTCGATTATACTTTTTAAAAGATGAGGTGTTTATTTGAACTTATTAATTTGAAGTTCAAATAAAACCCTTAGGCCTACCAAGGCACATTTTTCACTCAAATTTGCCTCACTCTTGGGAGGAGGAGGGAATGTATAACTGGGGGTGTCCAGCCGGTGCCAGGCTCTGTGATTGGCACTCCAGGTGAAGCCACACAGCTTTACAATGTGTACCCTGTCCCCAGCCAGGAAAGGTGAGTCTCCATGAGGCCAGGAGCTTATCCACATCACACACAGAGAGAGGAGGTCTCAGGGCCTGGTGTGCTCCTGTCCAGGGCTGCAGAGCTGAGTGGAGTTTAGAACTGGACTTCCTGTGAACACAGTTTTATTCTATTTCGCTAGAGAAATGCCTTAGCCAGGTGCAGACCTGGCAGTGAGGCTTAAGAAGGAGGGTTGCCTCTTTGTCTCCCATACAGTATGGCCAAGAGATTGGAGGCTGACCTGTATCAGAGCCATAGCCTTTAGGTGAGAGAGGCACGGGCACTAATTAGGTGCCCTCAAGGTCACTGCCAAGGGTGCAGACCTACAGGACTGACCCGTCCTCCCAAGAGGGCGTGGGAAACGGGGCTTCAAAGGCATTGGGAAATTTATTGTGGTCACAGTCATGGGCAGGCTGGTTTACAAGAGACACAAATGCTCGGGGAAGAAGGCCCGTAAATTATGTCTCGATGTCTCTCTGTGCCTTGGCAGTCTGTCTCATTAGCTCTCACAGACAGCAATTAACGTGCACCCGGAGCCTAATTCCAGGGCAGACCTCTCTGAGTCTTAAGTGAGTGCCATAAACAAATGATTTGTATCCCATAATTGGGAACAAAATGCAAACTCACAAGCGACTATTAAAACATTGTTATTTAACTGAAGTGCAAGAAGGCTATTAATAAAACTGGGAGGGAGCAGTCAGCACACCCGTCAATCATCCACAGCCTCCTCCAACGTCCTGCCCAGAAGGAAGAGTGTTGGCTACCTGAATAGTTGTCCATGCTGCACATACCCCTCACCCTCTCTTGTCTTTATAAAGCTGGCAGGAAATGTAACTATGTCTGTTTGGATTGAGTTTGTAAAATACAACCTCAAGGCCATTGCTCCCATTTTTCTCTGCCTCTCCGGTTGCTGGGCCTCACAGGAACTTGGGATCCAGAAGCGTTGGGTGCTGGGTGCTGAGATCTTCCTCCCCAGCTCAGATTTTGCAAACCTCACAGCTCCTTAATCCTTACTTTAGCACTTATACCTCCAAAATTCTCCAAGTCCTGATTGTGAGCTATTTTTTATCGTGACTATGGGATTGCCATCTGTGATAATAGGCTAGCTTCAATTTGTTTAAATGTGTTTCAAGCACCTGTGTTCCCCTAACTCTGCACAAGAGGCCCGTCACACCTGTGCTGCTCAGGCAGGTTTTCTGGAGGAGACCCTGCAGGCACTGACACAGGGATAGGAGAGGAGTGAGGCCACTAAGCCATCAGCCCAAAGGGCCAGAGGTTCCGAATCTCTGCTCCTCAGTGAAGCTCTGGGTTCCGGGGCAGAGGCGTAGAGGGGTGGTATGGAGCACACCCTACAGGGTATTCTGTTCACCGTGCCCAAGTTCAAGTGCACTGAATTGTCCTGAACCCTCCAGATGGCTCTGAGATGTGACTGCTCAGAGCCTCCCTGCGACCTGGCTCTGTCTTGGCTTGGCCTGGACCCCACCTCGTCTTGGAACATCTGAGAAGATGGGAAATACTCGGTTCATTGAAGGGGTGTGGAATCACCTTGCAGTAAGGCTGACCTGTAAAAATCTTCCATGTGAGCATCTGACCTGTGATAACAAGCCTGCCCTCACAGCTGGACCAGCTGGGCACAGCCAGAGCAACACCCACCAGCTGGTTCCCTATGATGTGGCACCCACCAGCTCCAGGCCACGTTGGAGCTGTGGACATAGTGCAGGAGGGCCAGCACACGCATAGCCCATGAGGTGATGGGGGTGGTCAAGGAAGATACAGGGCTGAGGCAGCAGGTAAAGGCAACTATGAACTCATGCATTTATGTGGGTGAAATGCCCATGTACTTATCCTCACATGTGTGCAACCAGCCCCAAAACTGTCACATCCAGCTTTGCAGGCTCATCCCCTAGGCCTGGCTCCTTCCCACCCTTGGTGTGTCCACAGTCCTACCTCTGTAGTCAGGTGGCCACAGAGGTCCTCATTCCACTGGCCTTTGCCTTTCCATACAGAATTTAGGAATCAGGAAATACTCCAGGACCCTAAAGAATAGAAGAGTAACTGCCAACCTCAGGAGCTGCAGTGGGCTGGGACAGGAGGGAGGCAGAGTGGCTTCCCGCCACCATCAAATCATTTGCTGAGGCCCAGCTACTCTTTGAACACATCTGGAACCTCACACGACTGAGCCTAGCCTGCCCCAGGGTTGAGGGTGAGACAGGATAAGGACTGGGATAGTGTGGATGCCCCTGGAGAACTCACCACCTCCCCCAGAAGGAAAGTCCACTGCAAGTCAGCCCTGGACATGGGACAATGAGCAGTCACCAGGCTGGCTGGAGCTGGAGGCTAGCAGAGCAAAGACAGCCTCCATGACTATGAGAATCTCACATCCAAAAGAGGGCAGGAGGTACCTGGCAGAAGACACAGAGAACCAGAATTCAGGGCCCAGAAACTGGGACACCCCTCCTTCTAGGCATCAATGTCACCGAGATCACACTCCAGAGGAGAAAACTGGGTTCTCGTCTTTCACACACATACCGGGTACTGTGTCTTTTCCAGTCCCGGTTCTGTCAGCTGCTGGCTAGATGTAGCTACATATCTATACAAGCTTTCTGTACAGCGGGTGGGTTAAATCATTTGCTTAAAGGCTGTATTTCATTCACATTCAAATTCAGTTGTTTGAAATAAATTTACTTTTAAATAAATCATATGGTGTATGCATTACAAATCACAGTCATTATGCTTAGGGAAAATGACAGGCACCGACTTACAAATAAATCAGGCATTTTCCCAGCGAGTGATTAAATGATACATTGGCATTGATGTTTGACTCCCTTTTTATCCGGAATTCCATCTGCAGTAGTCAACACACCTTCAGAAGGTCCGATCCCGCGGCACCCACCTCGCCGTGCCCAGGCAGAGCCAGCTCTCTGGGGGACAAGTCAGAGCGCTGCGCCCTATGTTTCTTTCATTCTCTGCCCAGTTCACCTACTTGTTCCAAGGAACAAAGAAAAGAGATGGAGAGATTTCCACACTATTTAGGGCCCATAAACTGTGTAATTTCATGTTTTCCTCTTCTCGTTTCTTGGAACCCATTTCTATGCCTCAGGTCACAGCAGCACCAGTAGGGATTTATCTTACACGAAAAACAGTCAAGAAGCAAACAAATGGTAATTGTCAGCTTAAATAATTAAGAAAATTGATTAACAAAAATGTTCTTAGAATATTCCTAATATCTGCTTCACTGTGTTTTAAACAGTATAAGAAAAACTCCAGAAAAAGTAACTGTTATCTTAAATCTGATTAAAACCATAGGGACTTAGAGAGAGAGACAGACAGAGATTCAGAGACAGGGAGACCTACAGAGAGAGACATAGACAAAGGAGACGGGAAGCAGAGAGAGACATACAGAGAAAGGGAAGAGAGGCGCTCAATTCCCTACATCGCTAGCTCCCAGGCCAGTCCTAGCCCAGCAGCAGCAGCACCTGGAAACCTGTTGGAAATACAAATTCTCACCTCCCTCAACCCTGACCTGATGAATCTAAAATTCTGGAAGCAACGTGGGTTTAACAGCCTCCAGGGGATTCCAATGCATTTCCCCATATGGGATCCACAGCCCTAAGTCTGGGCTGGCCTGCCCTGCTTGCAACCCTGGTCCTGGTCATCTGTCCCTCTCTCTCTGCCAGGCCTGGCGGGGTTCAGAGGGAGGTGGCCCCACCCGGGCATGGTTGGGAGAGAGTGGCTCTCCCAGCTGGTCACCCAGAGGTGCCACAGGCTGCAGGGCCACCACCATCCCACCACTCCTCTCAGACTGGCAGGGAGTGGGAGAGGGCCGCACCTTATGAGTGAGGCTGTGCTGCTGCCTGCAAAGCTGGCAGGGGAGTCCCTAGGAGGCCCTCTCTCATAGGTTGTACTTCAAACACCTGTCTGGGAATAGCCCGGGAAGCATTCGAAATGCTGGTTCTGATGGACCGTGCTGTGCCCTGCTTTGCTGGGTTTCTGTGCTCAACTTCAGAGAAAATGCCACCTGCGGCCTGGAGTGGCTGCTCATGAGGACAAGAGAAGGCTGGGAGCAAACAGAATCTATCCCAAAGCCATTGCCTGCTGAATCCATTTAGAAATGTAAGACATTATAATTCATATGTTAATCACAAGCGGATAAAATAACATGAACAACAATAAAACAATCATACAAATGTTCTTAAATGAATAATTAAGAAGTATAGGTACATAGAGAGTGCTTTAGACAATCTGGTGAATTGATGCTAAAAAGATGAACTGGAGGAAGCAGGTCATTTGGGAAGCATGATGACATGGCCTTCAGGACAGTGAACTGCTATAATTCAAAAATAATTGATTGTCACAATAATCCAATCAATGAGTCTGCAGCACCTGGACAACACCTGAACAGCACCCCGCTCCTGAGTGAAGCCCTCTCCCACGCAGGCAGAGAGACTGCCAGGTCCTGCACCCAGCACCACACACACCATCCATCAACCTTCTTCCCGATCATGTAAACTTTAAATGTAAGCCAATATGGTTGCAAAATACTAGGAAAAATATCCATGAAGGTTTATATGAACTTAGAATTGAGGGAGATATTTCTAAACACATCAACAACTGCAGAAACTGTCCAAATATTAACTTCATGGGTTTGACTAAATAAAAATGAAATTCTACAGCACATGGAAGAGCACAGGAAATAAAGATAAAGACAAAACTGTGAGAGCACTTCCTCCACCACTGGCAGGGGAGGGCCGACGCCCTACCACCTATTCCTCAAACACAATGGGAAGACTTGCAGCAGAAAAACAAGCAAGTGTATAATAAAAGCCAGTTCAATAAAAAAAAAAATGTCAGAAAACACGATGGGCATAAATATTGGAAAAAAGCGTCCATCCACATCA
This sequence comes from Corynorhinus townsendii, assembly GCA_026230045.1. Classification (NCBI taxonomy): domain Eukaryota; kingdom Metazoa; phylum Chordata; class Mammalia; order Chiroptera; family Vespertilionidae; genus Corynorhinus; species Corynorhinus townsendii. The sequence continues at coordinate 1,972,710 of JAPDVU010000012.1, forward strand.
CACACATCTCCAAAACTGGACACTAACTGCATCAACGTAGGAAGGAGATGGAAGAAAAATAAAATATACGCAGCCATGAGAAATGATGTTCTAGAAAATTATAGGATGGTCGTTCGATGTATTTTTAAGGGATAAAGTTTACAAAGCAATATAAAAAAGTGCTACATTTCTGCTACTATACATCTGAAAAAAATAGGGAACATAATTATTCAGTGATTACATCTATTATTTCCATCTGATTTCTATTTGACAACCTGATGACATTTTATAGTTCCCTTATCACATGTATACTAAGAAAAACTAAAGACGATGATAAAAGACAAAGACTTCTAAAAGTTCTATTTAAATCCTCTGGCAGATGATGGCATCCTAGAAAATGTGTCTCAGACCCCACCAAGCGTCTGAAAAAATCCTGGTCTTACCTGAAAACACAACCTTCTCCCCAATCCCTGCTCCAACCAGATTTTCATGGCGCAAATGCATAGCCCTGCTATCACCACTCAGAGGGAGAAGTCAGAAGCACCGTGACACACTGGGAAGCTAATGTGGATGTGCAAGTGTAAAGGATTACTGCTAATATTACACAGCTCAGAGAATCCATAGAAAGGGTGCCAAGACAGATTTGGTGGTAAGTATCTGTTCACTCTAATTGTCTGGATTTTTAGAGTCTCTAGAAGTGACTCTCAAAGAACTTTCACGGTCCTGCTGCTCTTCGGTGACTTTTAGACAAGTCCCCACGGAGAAGAGCCCTCGTCTAGGTAAACAATCTAAATCTCCCTCCTGTCACAACGTGGCTGCGCTATAAATAACCCAGCCTTCCGCATCTGTGCAATTCCACAATTTCTCTGTCTTCCCCAGGGCTGAGTGCTCCTTCTACAAATCGCAGCCAAGAGCCATGTGACGCCAGTTTGCAGAGTCCCCAGACCATGCCGACTCCGGGACCGCAGATAAGATGAACAGCCCGTGCACGGTCGCTCTCCGCTGCGGCCTCTGATTCGTGGACTCAGGGGCTCCGGAGGCACGCAGCGCGATTGCCAACAGGCTTCACTGAAATGAAAACATCATTTTTCCTTCCGTCCATCGCAGGGAAGTCTGAAACTGCCTCTGATAATTAATCCACAGAGGGAAATCAATACCACCACTGGGCGAAGACGAAACAACCCATAGCAGAATAAACTTTTCAGTGACGCTTCAGCAGTTTCTCAAGCACATGGTGTTCGCTGCAGACACGGAGCCTAAATAAATGTTGCTTTCTCTCCCCAAATAATCCCACCCGAAAAGCCAATTACCCCAAACCGTTTTATGTTGTGCTCCACTTTTGTTATAAAGACAGTCTTTGTTCTCCAGAGGTGGACCCGTCGGCTGCCTTTCTCCCATTAGGTACAGAAAGGAGCCTACAATCTGATAGCTGCAAGTAGACGGAAAGAAATAGGTTCGGATGTGAATGATGGATGAGGATGAAAAAAAGTCAGGTTTGTCCTGTGGGCCATTCATAAATCCAGTGTGGTTTTTGGTTTGTCTGCTTTGTTTTCTTTTTCTGGTTTTGGTTTTTAGTTTAGCTTTTGCTTTTTTACTATAACTTGCCTTTCGAAAGCCAGGCGGAGCCAGCAGCAGACACTGGTCAGACTGCTGCTCTGCACAGTGTCTCAGCGTCACGGTGGCAGAGAAATGACGTTTAGGTCATTGGTTCATAAGAAGCGATGGAGTGGTCAGTTGTTTGAAGGACCACGATTCATGGAGGGATGAAGTTTGAACGGAATGTGAATTCAAGATGACACTTCATTCAGCTTTAGTGAGAGATATATCACAATGACCAGCCTCTTGGATCAAGCTAACGCCTAATTCAACTTGGGCAGCTTGGGCCACCTGATCTTCTGTGAGCAAAGAGGAAAGGAGCCTGTGTTTGGCACGTCACCTAGTCTCCTTCATCAATTCTCACAACGACACTTAGGGCAGATCTCTCTTCGCTCCTGTGTGTGGTCAGGCTGCCAGGTTCTGCCTCTCGCTGGCTTCGCAAGTCTGGGCAAGTTGCTGGCCCTCTCTGTGCCTCAACTTCCTTTTTTGTAAGAATAATACCTCCCTCCTGGGGTTGCTACGAGGATTAATGAGGTATTGTATGGAAGGGTGCTTGGAACAGAGCTTGCCATGTGCCAAGAGATAGAGATATGCTGGTTATCACAGTTGTTACCCCAGAAAGACCAGGTCACTTGCTCAACTTTACCCTGAGGATGTGTCCAAAGAGAACATGACCATGTTATGCAGACTCAAAACTTCATGCCCTTTCCACTATTTCTAGAATTAGAGAGAAGATGAAAGAAAACCTGGGCATAAGCTTGCCTTAAAAGTGGCCTGTGAGGCAGGTGAGGCTGTGAATTCTCTCAAAAACAGAGGGTCTCTCTGAAGAACAGAGCCAAACGCAGCCAACATGCTGTGGTTTCTCTCTTCCAGCCCCAGGGTTCCTTCTATGCACTGACTTTCCAAACAAGTTTCCCGTTAAAAAACTAATATGCTTTAAATTTTAAAATGTGGGGGGAAACAAATACAGAGGAAACACATTCAAAGCCCTGACTGAAAAAAGAGAGATTTCCCACTGAAAGCCGCTGTGATGTCCCTTCAGTCCTTCCTGTGTGATCCTGGGCACCGGGCCTGAAATTCTTTGTAATGAATGTAAGTAGGCAACCATAGGCAGTTGAGACATGAATTAAATGTGGTTCTGAACTGGCTGTCTAATCTGCTGACTTTGAAAACCAGCAGCAGTACGAAAGTTTTTCTCCGCTGGGAAAAAGGAGCATCATCTTATGTAGAGACAACGCTTCCTGCTCAACCATATCTGTTTTCATCCTGGGTACCAGAAACATATTTGCAGAAGTAATATTTTTCCTGAGGTGTCCACCAGTCTGATTCCTCAGGTAGAATTCTGGGATGAAGTTTTTCAGCGACCCTTTAAACCTCCCCCTTCACACAGCGATTTCAGAGTTTTGCATTTGCGCTGTGCGAAAAGGCAGCGGGCCACAGTAATGCTTAAAAGGAGATGGCGTTAATTATCCCGAGATAACCTGAGCTGCAGGGTAATTCATTGGTTGCACTTCCGTTCCTTGCAAAAGGCATTTGAGGAAGATATTACACGTCTCAGAGCAAAGGGCTCAGTTCATTATAACGGATGTGCAGAGAGTCTGCCTCTGAGATTTCTCTCCACTCCTTCCTCCTTTCGACACACTGAAGTTTTCCCTGGAGTTCAGAACAGATTGAAATGATTTTGGAATCTCCCTCTGGGGAGACGTAAAAGCTCTTTTCTTAGCAGAAGTTGGTTTTCCACTATTGATCTGCTGGCTGCTCACCTATAGCTGCAGTGCCCCGGTACCAACGGTTAATTTATGAGCCAGTTGGCAGCAGAGCTGACTCCAGTTACAATCATTATCTTGACAAATACTGTAAGCACCAAGCAGAGCACGCCAGCAGCGCTGGTGCTCTTCCTACACCTTCCCTGTCCCCAGAGCGGGAGAGCCTGCATGGAGCTGCTCCGCCCGGGCCCCCCTGCCACTGTCTCATGGGTCTTGCTGGCCCTACATTTGCAGCTTCATCTCCAGATCAGAAGGAAAGAGGCCAGGAGGAAAACGTGAGGTGGGCAAGCGATCAGGTGGAAGGAGCTCAGGGGTTGCCCCTCAGAAACACACCAGGGTCTTCAGGGGGCAAAAGGGGGTCACAAGGAAAGAACAAAGCTAGGCAAACTGCCCAGAACCATGGCCCCAGCAAGGACTCCAGTATGGCACGTTGGAGACCCCGACTGCCATCTGGGGCCCCGTCCACAGCAGTCCCTGATTGTGCAAGAGAGATACCTCCCTCCCACACGTGTCCTTCCTTCTCACCCACCCTGGACAATGGTCAGGAGCCTGGCCAGGGAACCCATGTCCCAAATGGGTGGACCCCAACTTGATGGATGCGTGCTGCCCAGGAGCTGCCTCAGTTCCCTCCATGCAAAGGCTGTTATTCTTCTGCTACAAGTGGCAGTCGTGTCTGAGTGCTCCAGTTTGTGAGGCTTTGGCCCGCCTTGTCCACTTAAAAGATCATTCATCACCACCCCAGTTTATAAATCAAGGCGGCCTGCTCACTGCGCACCACGATGAGGTCGAAGCGCCCAGAAGTACTTAGCCAATTCCCAGCCCCGGCCCGGCGTGCCTTTCTCTCCGCCTCCAGCAGCCAGACCATCCATCATCCCCATGCACCGAGGCAGAATGACGCTGACAAAAGAATGCCTGGGAGCCAAACAATATGATCCGTTAAGACTCGGGGACGGGGAGCTCTTTAAAATTTCCAACCAGTCCCTTAGCCTTTTGTGTTAACAAAACCTATTCATTTCAGGATTTGGCAGTTCAAATTATTTCAGACAAGACCTCAAGACAAATGGTTATTTGATAGAGTCACACAAGCACAAGTGGCAGCCAGGGGGAAATGGATGCTGCTGCTGGCGGGCGGGCACTGGGAAGGTGAATGGGGGCGGGGCTCTGGATGCCCTCACCGCTGCCTGCGCTTTCCAGAAATGAGACACTTTCTAGAAACCTTCAATAACACTTCTCCGGACCGTGTGAGGTCTGAGAAGGTCTAGGGCACAGATTATGTTTTAGTCATTACCCATGACCAGCCAAAGTCAAGAAGACAGCAATTATTTCCTTCCTGTGTTGTATCACCTGCTAATCTGCCTTTTACATATTTCAGACAGGATTTTTTTTTTTTTCCTGCAAAGAGGAACATAAACTGTTCTTTGTCCCGAAGAAAGAGGGAGTGAGGAGTCTAAGTGGAGCAGACAGCTTCCATCACCCCTCATGCTTGCCAGAGTGATTTGCAAAGGCTGGAGAATTATGTTTGAAGCAATGTAATGACGTGTGATAATTTACTGTCCGCATGTCAATGAGAAGCACTTCGGGGGTGGTAATTTCTGCAGGCTGTCTTTGGAGGGGGGAAGTGGCTGTGAGGGAGAAGAGAGAAAGGACGGGAAGGACCTTGCTCAGATTTCTGGATTCAGAGACGAATGAAGGCGTAATTGTGAAGAGCAGGTGCAGGGCCCAGCCAGATAGTTACTTCAGTTTGCTTCCCCATCAGTCTTGCATGAAAGGCCCCTACCACACATCCAACCTTGGAATCACGGGATCCCTGGGACGCAAACAGTCGGGGAGAGAGTCAGGGAGCCAGGGCATAGGCCTTTCATGGGAAAACTGACATTGCAGCAGGCTAAATATTAAACCTCAGGTTGCCCGGAATGAAGGATAAACCACATCTGGAAAGAAAAAAAAACATCATTTGTGCTTGACTACCGACTCCCGTGTCAAAGGATGCGAGTGTCATGGGAATTAGTGATCACCACAGTTATAGGTCAGCCCAGGACAAATGAAGCGCCCTCTCACACAGCGTTTCCCTGGTTCTCTCCTTTTGAACTAAAAGGAAATACAGTGATGTTTTCTTACTTATTAAATTTATGGATTTATCTTCTTGGAAAAACTTGACAAAGATGGTACTGACTTACCCTCTCTAGGAATAAGCACAAGCTAGCGGCTGCAGACAGACTCAGTGCAACTGAGCCTTTTACCCAAACAAACAAGCGTGGTCCTGGGGTCCCCACCCTGGGCTCATGTTCCCTGTGCCCGCTGAGGGACAGGAACCAGGGTGGCATCACTCACCAGGATCATGTCAAAATTAATCAGTGGCTTCTCTCAATCTCCCCAGCAGCTCTCCTTTCCCAGCCCCACCTGCATTCGTCCTACCTCTCTGGAAATTGCTTGCATCTGGAAAATGAGCCACATTGTCTGGGAAGTCTGTCCCATGTCTGCACTGACTATAAAAATAGCACTTTCCCCAGCAAGCCTATTGTGTAGCCGTCTTCATCTGTTGTTCTGAGGGGATACTTCAGAATTGCCTGATGGGGTGCGTGTGCAGAGCCCAGGGCACCGTCGCGTCCAGACCACACTGTTGGTCCTCAGTGAAGTGGCTGAGCTTCCTATTTTACAGTATGTGTAATAATAGCCTTTCAATGAATGCCAAGCTGTGAAGATCACTAATTTTCCCCTGGACTAAGGGATGGGCGGTCCACACTGGGTTCAAACAGGCCCATCAGGCCCTTTCGCCACTCAGGACTTATGGCAGAGTGGTGAAGCCAGAGCTCTTCAGCCCCCACCCCTCTACCCCCGCCCAACACAAAGTCCTGCTAAATCCATCAGTGCTAAGTCCACTCCCCGACCTGCCTCCTCTTTTCCCCAACCTGCTCAGGGTAAGGATGGGGATGAGACTATCAATGACTTTACAGTGTTGCCTTTTTACTATCATTTGTCATTATCAAATATTCAGAGTCCCCGAATTGGCTAATGTAAAGAAATAAATATCTAATAATGAAGTTCTAAGCATCCATTATGGTGTTTGCTTCTTCATTGCTACATAACAAATTACCACAAATATAGCTACTTAAGACCACATGGTTCTGTGGGTTTGTGACCTCCTGATTCTGTGGGTCAAGGCGTGCAGCTGGCTGAGCTGGGCCCTCTGCCCAGGCATCACCAGCCTGCAATCCAGGTGGACCAAGTTCTCAACTGGAGGCTGGGCTGGGGAAGAATCTGCTTCCAAGCTCATTCTGGGTGCTGGCAGAATTCATTTACCTGTGGCTGTCTGAGGGCCCCACTCGGCTGGCCTCAGCTGGGGGCCCCTTCAGGTCCTCAGGACCACTCAGTTCCTTACTGTGTGTGGTCACCCAACAGGGCCACTTACTTCACCAAATCTTCAAAACTCTCTCTGCAGTGTGCTGAGATGTGAGGTAATATACAGATCAGCCCAGGACAAATGAAGCGCTTTCTCACATAGGGCGTTCCCTGAGTTCTCTCTTCTTGAGCCAGCACACTTCTCCGTGGGCCAGCAGAGCAGGTCTGGACAGGACATGGACCCTCACAGTCACAGATATAAGGTAGCAGTTACAGGGGATGGCCCATCCCCTTTGCCACATTCTATGGCTGGAAACCAGTCCCAGGACCCAGCCCACACTCCAGTGTCAGGGACTACACAAAGGCCTGAAAGCAGGAGGCAGAGGTCATGGGGTCACCTTTGGGTCAACCTGCCTACTGCACAATGAGCTGTTTCCCCATAAACGCCTGCCTCCCCATGTATTTAAAAGATCAGGCAGGTCTTTTACAGAGCTTGGTTCTAGGGTCTTCTCTGTCTCCATGTCAGCCAGAGGGTGACCCTGCCCCCTGGACCATAAACTAGACAATCTGGTCAGCCAGCTCATGATAGTGGTCTCCCAGCTCACCCAACTAGTGGGTGGAGTTTGCAAAAATCACACCTGTGAAGTGCAATAGAACAAAGCGCAATAGAATGAGGTAAGTCTGCCTAGAGGCCTGCATAGAGCACTCTGCTCAAAAGATACTGCCAACAGTTAACTTGGGTGATCTGTGGCAGCTCCCAGGTGAATAGGGTGGGAGCTATTTCCTCCAACCTCACTAAGCACCTTCAGGGATGGAGCCCAGGACTCGGCCTGAACAAGCTGTCAAGTCTGAGAACCACTGGCCAAGATGGGAGCCTTGTTACAAACATGTGTGCATGTGCACACTCAAGCACACACGTGTGCTCACACACATGCATGTGCACGAGTGCAAGAAAATGCAGCCCTATGACAGGTGCTATCTCCACTCCACATGGACCACACTGAAGACGTTGTCCATATAAAGTGTCTCTTACATTTTCATTTTAGTGATATTTAATGGTTTTATGGCATTATATTATTATTAGGTACACTTTTGTGAAAAAATTATAGACCAAGGAGCAGTAATTATGCACAGGGTATAAATTACAAAGTTATAAAATAACTTTTACAGACATATTTAATTATAAGGACAGAGAGTAAGTTGCAGCATCTTTATTTGTCTATTGGAAGTTGAAAGAAATATCTATGCTCCTTTTAATCTTTACAAAATATAGTGGGAACTTCATCAAGTCCATTAACTTTATTAATTAGGGAAGACTCTTTACCTGTGAGGATTCAGGGAAAAAGTCAGGATTCAGTGCCTATGGGTTCAGTTGCCTGTCCCATGGACCAACACAGCATTAAGCCTGGCTGCTCCCTGTTCTGTCTTAGGGTCCATGAATTTCTGCTTTGAGTCTGTGCCCCAACCTCAATGGTGTTACCTCTGGTCTGGCCTTAATCTTGAATCTGGGGTAGACCAGGGGGCCCTCAGCTGATATCACAATAAGGGGGTTCTTCTGCGATGTCACATGCTTTACAAAAAACCATGATTTGAATTCTTGTATTGCCCCCTGTGGGGGTTACAGCAGAAAGTGGGAGCATGGGAAGCCACCTGTGAACAGGAACCAAGCCCACTTGTAAAGAAGTGCCTAGAACATTAGCAAAAGTAGCCATTAAAGATGGCACCAAAATCAAGTCAGAGAGGAGAGGGGAAAAGGAAACTATCACTGTGGATGTGCATGTCCATGCTTTCAGTCCCCAAATACTGAGTCATCTTTCAAGTGCCAGGCACTGGTCCTGCAGCTTCTGGTCATTAGCCCATCAGGACAGCAGGTCAGTGGGACAAGTCCCTCCAAGGATGAGTCAGGGGATCCAGGCGATTGGGAGCATAGGGCAGGTCTGTGGCTGGAGGGCAAGGTAAGGGTGCCTGGGGTGCAGAATGAGCTGCAGGCAGAACAGACCCAGAGCAGCCTGCAGGTCAAGGTGCAGGCTGGCAAGTATTTCCAGTGCAATGGAAATCTATTGGGTGGTTTTAACTGAAGAGTAATGTGGTCTGAGTGACAAATTAAAAATGTGTCTCTCCTGCGGGTTTTGCTCAGTAGTGAGAGCATCAAACCTCAGACTGAAGTTTTGATAAAGAGAAATTCAGATGAGCCCCCTTATTTGACTTGGAAATATGTTAGAAAACACAATAAATAAAACTGTGAAATAGAAGAAAATTCAGCATGTAGATCAATATAAAACATGTAAAGTCTAGAAATGAAACAAAATCCAGAATGATTCGCATGACAAAAGTAGCATTTCAAATCACCAATAGAAGATTAATAATTTCTAAATGTTATTGAGACAATTTGCTAGTTAATTAGATAGAGCTAGGACGTCTATTTTATGCCTTATCTACAACAGAAGAAATGCTTTTTGGAGCATGAATTTAAGTATAAGAATTAAGAACTATTAGAATAAAATCCTAAGTAATAAAAAACTAATCTTTCATTAGAGGACTTTCTAAATATAACAAAAAAGCAGTTTCATAAAGGTGAGATTGTTACATTTTATGTTATAAGAACAAAAAAATTCCCTAGAGCAAAACATTTCATAAACAGTCAAATGACAAACTGAAAAGCACATTTGCAACATACATTATAGAAATGATCACTTACAAATTAATTTAAAAAAATGATTGACTTGAAAAAAATTGACAGTCCAGAGCAATAAGAAATAAAACTGGCTGATACATACTTGAAAGATGTAGACAAATTCTGCCACAATTTCTTCAAATTGGCAGATTGTTTTTAATGCCCTGTCCCCACCCCAATCAATACAGGTAATAGAAAACAGAGATTCCAATAGCTTGTTGATCATAGAGTGTTGTAGGGCACAGTTTTGGAAGCCAGTTGACAATATCCATCAAAACTTATCATGTGCATGCCCTGTGATTCAGTGATCACACATATGAAAGTGTATTCTACCAGCATACCTGCACTAGTACAGTGGTACAAGGATTGTTTGTGATATAGGGAAATAGAATCCCCCTAAATGGCCACCATTACAGGCCATGGAATACCAGGAAGCCATCAAGAGAATGAGGTGGGCTGTAGACAGATGTCCTGTCAAGACTCATTGTTAAGTGGAGAAGCAAATTCACAACAGTATGTATGTAATGTGATGCCATTTTTCATTAAAAGAGGGATGGATGGATGGATGATCAATGGACAGATGAATATATAAATCTCCTGTAAGAATATTTTTATCTGTACATAGAAAATGTCTGGATGTATACAAAGAAGACTGTAAACAGTAGTCCACCTGGAGTGAGAAGGCCCAAGAAATAGAACAAAGAGTATGACTTCATTTTTTGATGTTTGACTTCTGACAGCTTTAAGCCTCACCTCTCTTTTCACCTTCTGTTCCCCCTCTGGGCAAGCTGATAAGAAAGTCTGTCACTTTGCAACACGGGGTGAAACCACTTGGGCCCCTTCCCACCACTGGGACTCCACAGCTTGCCCTCCCTCAACCACAGTACAAACCCCACGCCAATCTCCTTGCTTTGCTCTCTCTAGCCATCTTCCAGCCAGCTTGAGATTCTGCTCTCCCCAAGAAGCCTCACTGTGTAAAGCATAACCCTTTCCATACCCTCTCGGTTATGTGGCATAATTGGTCTTGACATCCAAACCAAATGTTGGATGGTGGTCCATTCTTTTCCTCTAGGTTGGCCAGGACAAGAGAGAAGGGGCAGGTTTACCCTTCTTCTTATATACATTTTAATTGTGTTTTGTAATTTGTTTACAGTGAATATTGTCTTTATATTCAAATTAATAATAATGATAAATCAGTTCTAAAAGAGAGCTTTATCTTCAGCCTGCTTTCAATCCTAGTGTCTGAAGAGCCTCCTCACTGAGCAATGCTGTGTGGCCGCAGCACCACAGATGCACAGCAGCCACCCAGACACTTTTCACCTGGACTCGTCCCCCAGGAGCTTCTCCTGGAAAGGTTGTGCCTCGCTCTCATCCAGCTGCAGAGTCCCACCAAGTGTGAGATGAGTCTGATCAACTCTCTGGCTTCAGGCACTTCAGTCATGTAACAAGTGTGGGAAATGATTTCTAAATGCAGCAAAAATTATTAAAGCTCAATTATTCATGTTAGCACTGATGGTTTTCTCCACACTTCCCGCCATCTGTCAAGTCCAGGTCCCACTTTCAGATGAAATACAGCACTCAGTCCACAGACAGCCCCAGAGGTGACAATTAATAATTAAAATCCAGTTGATGATAATTACATGATAACTTTATTGACCAAGCTCGGGCTGAAGGTGTGACGTGCTCAGTGTCTGTGCAGTAAAAGGAAAACTAGAACTGAGGACTCTGTGTTTCCAGAAATGACCCACCATTTACCAACTATACACGCCCTGTTTTCATTAGTGACTACCCCATGGACACTTTGAATTGGGGTCTATTTTACTTAAAAAAAATACTTTAAGATCTAAGCATCACCTTGACAGGTTCTCGCATCGTTCAGGAGCCCCTGCTCCTTCCTGCTTCTGACCAGCAGCCTGGTCTGTACCGGGCAATATCCAAGTCACTGCCAAGGACGTGGTCACTCAGGAGCAAAGCCAAGACAAGGTACTGCCTAGTGAGAATGGTTGGGAGAGCTTTCCACCCAGCATGGGAGTGAAGGTTAACCAGAGAAGCTTTCTAAGACACTCTGGTGTGTAGTACATTTTCTTACTTAAAAAATATCCTTTAATTACCTACAGAGTTTATTGGAAGAGCTGTTATGCTTCCTTTCCTAAGGGAGTGGGTATTTTTGAGCATGTTGTTAACTTCAGAGCATGTGTTTGGCTGAGTTGTTATGAGAGGCTCAAAGTAAAATGGAGAGAAACACAAAAGGAAAGGTCAAATCTGGGAGCGACCTGATTTGCAAGAACCTAATGGTACACTCTTTCTCACCATCTACTTTTTAATTGCTTGTCACAGACTAATCTAGAAAAGTTATTTGCCAGTTAGCAGCAATACTTGGGAAGCTGATTTTTAAAAAAATAATAATAATAATTCAGACAATGGCCACTTCCTCATTCTTATCCATTGTACATATAACTTGTCTTCCTGGACTGTGCCCTGCTGACCAACTGGGCCCCAGGGGCCACCACTGGACACTTGGCTGTTGGCCACAAAGCTCTGTCAGCACATCTTGGTGGGAATGAGAGTCTGAGAAGTGTGAGATGGCTTGGGTGTCCCCACACCTGCAGAAGAACTTAGAGGGGAAAATAATAAACCCATGACTTTAAATGTCCAGTCTAAAGACCAGTTAAGGAGTCAGAAAGCTTCTGTGACTGAAATAAATGTGTGTTTTTGTAAATATAGTCAAGACTTCTGTAAAACAATATAACTCTCATTCTGCTAATGGAAAAAATGCAACACATGTTGAACTCACAACCTTGTGGGGGCGGCATATTAAATTAAGGCCATTGATTGGGAAGGATGTGAACCCCAGAACTTGGAATGGGGATATTTGGGCAAAATCCAATGAGGATGTCAACCTCAATTCCCCAAGTTCTGTCAAGATCCCTTTATCCCTGGAAGTAGCCCTTCTTCCCATGACAGTCTTCCCTTGCCCAAAGAACTTGTGATGACCTATCCTGAGATACCTCTAAGGGTGTGGCTATTTGTTACATAGCAATTGCCAGCTAGGGCCTGGGCAGCTAGCATTAGAAAAGAAGATATAAAAATGTGAAATAATTGTCTACAAGGAAAATCCAATGAAATATATAGACAGGTAATAGCACTCATTAAAGATTTCAGCAAGTTGTCTGGATACAACACAAACATTGAAAAACTAATAGCTTCCTATAAATTAGCAGCAATAGGTTTTAAGAAACAAAGTTGAAAAAGACAGTAAGAGCTAGAAGTGCAATGGATCAGCATAAAAGTAACTAAAGGTATAAAATACTTCTGGGAAAAATATTATCCAGCATTTTTTAAAATCTAAAAAAAGGTAATAATCAATAGTGAGGCATTTCCTGTCCCTGGCATGGAAGGCTCAACAGGACTCAGATGTCAAGTTTTCCCTGAATCAGGCTTTCATTTTAATGCCACTGAAAGCAGAACAAAACAAAACAAAAAAAAAACCCAGGGCTTTAATTATAAATTCAAAAAACCGATTCTAAAATTCAAATATAAAAGGGATGATCTAAGAATAATTAAAACAATTAAAAAGAAAAGGATGAAGATTTTCCCCACCCACTATTAAAACTTATTTTAAATACATAGCAATTAAACCATTGTAATGCTGGTGCAATAGAAGGAAATGTGTCAATGAAATAAATAAAAAACCTAGAAATAGAAGCCATCAAATGAAAAACCTTCATAAGTAATAGAGAATATATTATAAATCTACTAGAAGCTCGATGCATGAAATTTGTGCAAGAGTAGGCCTTCCATCCCCCGGCTGCCGGCACCAGCTTCCCTCTGTCACCTGGGAACTGGGTTTCCCTCCCTCAGGTTGCCAGCAGGCACCTGGGACCTGGGCTTCCCTCGCAGCCCCGGCTTCATCTGGAAGGTCATCCAGAAGGATGTCTGGCCTAATTAGCATATTATGCTTTTATTATTATAGATGAGTAAAACATAGACCTGTTCCTAAAAGGATACCATATAGAACATAAAATACGATTAGATCTTTACCCCACACTCTGCACAAAAGTATGTTCCAGGTAGATTTTAAACCAACTGTGGAAAACAGACAAAACTATGTGATGTGGAAGGATTCTTCAAGATACAAAATATAGATATAATAAAGGGAAGATGAATTAAATGTATTTCTTTAAATCTGAAAACTTCTTTATGACAAAAAAAAAGACTTTTAAACAAAGTCTTATAGAAGTGTTATCCTGAGTTTTTTGCATCATATGTAGCAAAAAGTGTCTATATTCAAAATATATAATGAACTCTTTGCAATCCAATAAGAGAAATGCTAATAACCCAGCCCCAAACAGGAAAACACTGCATCTTACTAGGAATGAGGGGAAGCAATCTTCTCCAAATGAATCGGTCTTTGAACCTGATGTTGCTAAACTTTTTCAAGTGTGACACAACTGGATGGGGTGAGAAGGTAGGGAAATGGGTTCTCCCCACACCCGAGGGTGTTAAGTGGTGCAGCCACCAAGGAGGCAGGCCTGGCAGTGCGCAGACCTCTGACTGGCAATCCCAGATAAATTCTACAAGGAAAGCATGCACATGCACATCCTGTCACCAATGGTCTCCACAGCATCACTGTCAGATCCCAAGAAACAGGCATCCTGAGGCAAGCTGAGAAAAGTCCCTCCACAGTAAATACGTATATCCTCACCCCTGAAACCTGCGAACGTTACTTTACATGGAAAAAGAGGCAGAGATTGGAACGATGAGGCCACAGGCCCAGCATGCCTGGAGCCACCAGGGGCTGGATGAGGCAGGAAGGACCCTCCCCTAGGGCCTGGGAGGGAGCGCAGCCCTGATGACATCTTGATGTTGGACTTCAGGCCCCCAGACTGTGAGATGCCTGTTGTTTGAAGCTGCCTGGTTTGTGGTGCTTTGCTACACCAGCCCTGAACGCTAACGTAGTCCCTGATATTCACCAGCATGAGGACAGCCAAGTTCATATTTTCTGAGTTTCCTATGCCTCATCAGAATTGTAGCAAAGTCCAGAACATTATTCCATGGTCAAGTATGCAAGTTATATTCATATAAAATGAATAACATGTGTGCTTAGTAAAAGTGTACTTCTGATAGAAGTACAGGACTGAGGCCTCTATACAACACCACACTTTGGGGAGGGGTGGCCCTGGTTCTGAGCCTGGGTGGGGAGAACTTTCCTCCATTTGTAATATCTTACCTGTACAAAAAATTAAAAAGTACAATACAAATGTTTGTATTTGCTCAATTAGGGTGGAAGATATGTGGTTGTTTATTATATTATTCTATGATTTTTGTTGTAGTTTTATTTTTCCAAATTAGAAAAGTAAGAGTTACTACTACTGCTACTACTACTAATAATAATAATGATAATGATGATGATGATGATGATAGTAAATTGTTTGCATTACTTCCAAACTGATTCATTTATTTCCCTACAGGACATTAAAAAAACTTCCCATGCAGATGTTTTGAAACCACAGTCTATAGACTCCAGCCTCATAATTTTGACGATGGGAGTGTTGCAAAAAGAAAGTCTGCCACATCTGTCAATTGACATCTCTCTCTCTAATAGTTTAAACTCTATTGCTTTTTTAATGTTCTTATAATGCATCATTCGTTTTGTAGTTACATCTCCGAAAAATCTAATCTCGACCACCTACTCTCCATTTTTCTTAACTCTTTAATAATAAGCCAGGCAATGGCATATCGGAATGGAAATTGCTTCGAAAGAACATTGTAATAAATATATGTCAGGCATATTACACAGGATTTGCTTACTTTTGATTTAAAAAGACAACATTTAATCTAAGAACTTAGAACTCAGAGTATTCATCTTGCATTCGCAAAGCTCATAAATAAATGCAGAGCAGAGAGAAGTGGACGTCTCCGCCTCACCCACTCAAAATTAATCATTTGCTATTTGCCTCTTAAACAGTAGGCGCATGTCACTATTGCAGATCTGAGTGCTGGGCAAATATTGACTATAACCGCTGGCAACAGTTTTTCTCCAGGCAAATGGCACCAGCTGAGGAGTAATTGGGGTCTTGAGGGGAGAGCAGATCCAAGGGGCAGCTGCACCCCTCCTGTGAGGAGTTCCCGGGTGAGAGATGAAACCTGCTTGGGTGCTTCCACGTGAGGAGTTGCTCTGAGGCGCACAGAGTTAAGTTCAAATGCTGATTATGTTTAGGATATTTTAATGCAAAAAAACCAAAACGCATTAAACTAAAGTTATTGACAACGTATTTCAGTATTTTCTCCAGAGAGACCGGAGAGAGGGCTAACCTACAAACACATGTCCACAGCTCCCTTCTCTCTGGGCTGAGTGACGACGAGTCTTTCCCAGTTTTTAATTATGTAGTATGAAATATAGGGTTTTTAAAGATAAAGAAATATTTGCAGTTATTTATTCTCATGCCTTCATTTCACATGAGAGAACTGAGGCCAAGACATGAAATGCCCAGAGAGCCCTAGACCCTGCATCCCAAGTTCTCTGGCCCAGGACTGTGCTAAAGTGGTTGTGCTCACATGATTTGACTTTGATTTAGGCAAGTTAAAAAGCCAATGCATTAATCCAAACAGAAGCGACCAGGATGCTTGTCTCCCTGCTGCCAGGGATTTCCTCAGTCTAATTGCAATCATACTTTTCTTTATGAAATCAAAATCTAAACACATCACTTTTGCACTTAAAACCTGCCTGTAGCCCCAAATTACCCTCAGAATAAAGTCGCAAATATGCAACATGGACCTCAAAGCTCCTGTCCTCTATCCAGCCTCACCTGTCAACAGCTCTGGCTGAGTTCCCTGGTTTGACCAGACATACTATGTGCTTTAAATATCCCCTCTGCCAACCTGGAACACTTTTCCACCCCTTACATCTATTTCTCTTGACTGAGACAACCTCATTCTGGTCCTGGTCTGACTTGCTTTGGTCCTAGAGGTTTTCTTTTATTCCTTTTGCATATGCCCAGCACCCTCACTTCCAATGAATTATCCTCCCCATCCCATCATGGTGCTCTGGTGAGGTTACCAGAGTCAATCCCGCCTGACCACAGAGACAGACAGTGACCAAGACCCATCATGAAATTCTTTCCACAGACTTGGTTCTGGGTGGATCTGTAGCACCAACTGGTTACACTGGTCCTTTCCTGGGAATTCATTGACAGGGTTAGGGGAGCAGCTTGCTCTGACTGTGTCCATGCCTGCCTGGTATGATACTCCCCACACACTGAGCTCATAGCCATCTTCAGTGGAAGAGAAAGTAGCCAAAATGGAGAGGGAAGTGGATCCAAGAGATGGAGAGAAATGGTCCTGATAATATAGTCAGGTTCCTGAACCCACCGTCCTGGGCTCCCGAGGCTATGAGCCAATCTTTTTTGTTGGTTTAAGCCAGTTTTGTGTTGGTTTTTGTCCCTGTCAACCGCAAGTATAATGATCACACCACTTGCCCCACTGCCTGCCCTCTTTTTTTTACAGGACCCTTTAATTGCCTGTTCACTGACTGTATTCTCCATGAGAACATCAACTCTTGCATCCTCAGGATGGCTCACATTCACCCCTATGATGCCTGGTACATAAAATGGGCAGACAGAAAATATTTGTTAAGGGAAGGAAGAAAGAGAAAAGAAGGTAGGGTTGAAGGGTGGGATGGAGGGTTGAAAACCTAATATTTAGACTTCCCCAAAGAGGAAAAACTTGGGACTTATAGCAAGGAGCACTCAGGTTTTGTCTGACTTAGCCACTAACTCACTGTCTGAGTGCCACCCAAACTCTACTTCCATCTGGACATCAGTCTCCCACCTGTTAAATGAGGGTGTGAGACAAATGGTCTCTAGGTTCTTCCCAGCTTCGACATGATTCTGTGAAATGGGAATGAACTGATCAGGTGAGTTTTCTGCCACTGAAGGAGTTTACAGAAATAGTAGATAACTGCTCAATGGGGATTCTACAGCCAATGTTGGGTAGTGGCTGTTCCTCTCTAAAACATTTGGAAATTTCTACCTTCTAACAGATTAATAATAATAAATCTGTGATGACAGTTGTCTTTCCAGTCTTAAAGTCCCAGAACATAATCTGTTGAATGAACAAACAGGTGAATCTCAGATTCTGGGTCCCAGGAAACACGTATCTGTAGTTCAATACTGTAGCCACTAGATGTCACCCTCATTCACTTCCCCCTTAGAACATGGGGCTTCTTCAACTACAGGGTAGGGGATTGGACCAGAAATGAGGGAGTCTGCACTCAGTGAGAGCTCCAGTCCTAATCTGGGTGAGGCAACACTCAGAGGTAAGGACAGCCAGGAAACAGGAAGTTAGTACTTCATTGACGCTGTTTTTTCCCCCTGAAACAAAAATTAGTTTTTGTGCTAGAAGTCTCTTCACCTGATTTCTTAAGAGTTGGGGGCAGACAAGATAAAATGTAGAAAAGTTTAATAATTAGATTTTTAAAAATCAATAAAGTAGACACAGGATGTAGATATTTATGGCAAGTTAAAGTTCTAAGAGCACACTTACCAAACAAACAAAATTGATGGACACAGCAACATACCTCCTAAGCCTCTTTAGTTGTCTGGGACAGTGACCAGAGCAGTAACCAGCCTGTCTCCCAACCAGACCAGGTTGGGACCCTCGAGTCTCTCACACTGAGGTTCCCACATGTCATCTTTATCAGCCACAGAACACCTGTGCAGAGCTCCTCCAGGCCCTCCAGGTGGGATGCGCGGGCCAAATCTCCGCCAAGCTCACTCCCTGCCCTGCCAAACCTTCCCCAAAGGGTTCCTGAACTTCTGTATCAAGAAGCTGAGATGTAGCTCTGGCAGGTGTGGCTCAGTTGGTTGGAGCATCGTTCACACACCCAAAAAGTGTCGGGTTCAATTCTGGTCAGGTCACATGCAGGAGGCAACTCTCTCACACCAATGTTTCTCTCTCACATCAATGTATCTTTCTCTCTCTCTAAAAATCAATAAAATTTTTAAAAATTAATAAAGGCACAATATTTAAAAAAAAGAAGAAGCTGAGCTATAAATAACAAAACAGCAGAATGGCTGGTTTGAAATGCAGGGTGCAGATAACAGTGCCACACCCAGCAGGACCCCTCTGTAGGGAGAGATCATTCCATGTTCATGTGTAAAATGATCAGTTCCTAAACTGCCTTGCATCTGTTGAGAGGGTTGATGCCTCTCTTTTAATCTCTTCAAATAGAGAGGAACATGGACAAGATCAGCTCGGGGACACTTTTGTAGATTTATTTGCCTTTCCCTCATATTCTGTTAGGCATCTGATACTTTGAACCAGGGTAGAAAGGCAACACTTGGCTCATCTCTGACATTTACACGTTGCTAATAATGATGACAACTGCCCTAGTGCAACCCCCAAGGCTCACGGAGAACCTTTCTTCATAGTCGCTCACTAACCATCCCAAAGTCTTGTAAAGTGGATTGAATTATGGCCACAAAACCACCAACTGTCTCATTTACCATCATGCTTGCCATAAACTGTCCCTCACTGACCAGCTAAGGACTTGGCTCGCATCAACACACTGGAATGGACTTGAGTGTGTTGCCCCAAACCCAGTGAAAGGCTGGGCTGAGGAGGTGCCCCCGACCAAGTCCCTGAAGAAGGGACCCTATTCAATGTGAGGACGAAGAACACATCCCCTATATCTCTGAACAGGGGTAAGACTAATATCAAATCTAAAAGAAGCAAAGAATAAAAACAAAGCAAAATGAAAGAGTGAGTGTCACACAAGCTGGTTCCATTGAAGTGTAGTCAATGTTTGCAGGCCATGGAAGTTGGGGAAAGCTTGAAAAGTGAAATGTTGTGGAGTATGGACATGGCCTCTCTCCTCAGCTCACAGTGCAAACACAGGCTCTGGATCATTCTGGGAGTCACAGGAAGTGAGGCAGGGGGTCCTCGGAGCTGACCTCACGGACAGCAGACAGAGAGCGAGGGACCCACATACTCACCCACCGTCAGGGGTGCTGCTAGAAACAGGCAGAGGCAGAGAAGTCTCCTGGAAACCATAGAAAAACTTCAAAATCAACACTCCCTGGAGAGGGGGGGAATGGCTCCATAACTCAGCAAGAATGCAAGATGTCCTTCCAGACCAATCATTCCTGTCTGAACTTCAAACACTGAACAACAAAACTTAATTCAATGGAAACTAGCTTGAAACCCAATCACGTTGTCGGAGAAATAAGCCTGCTGCTCTGAAATCAATAACACATAACCCAGGGCGTTTCAGCCTCTTGTGGGGCAGTAGGGCCTTCTGTGACCAGTCCATGAGGACCTGTGGACCTGGACACACTGTTGCCACCCAGGAAATGAGAATGGCGATTTCTTTGGAAAACAGAATCAGCCCAATGGGAGGACGAATTCATGACCGCCTTTCATGCTGTTAAGAGGAGGATAATTACCCCTTCACAACATTGAGTCAAGCAGTGTGATCTCTCTCCTCCTGTGTCTCTTAAATTGGTTTAAAATCAAACTTTAATGCCCTGGCCAGAGTGGCTCAGTTGGTTGGAGCGTCGGCATGTACACTGAAAGGTGGTGGGTTTGATTCCAGGTGAGGGCACATACCTAAGTTCATTATCTGATTCCCAGTAGGGTACTTATGGGAGGCAACCAATCAATGTTTCTCTCTTACATCAATATTTCTCTCTCTCTCTCTCTCTCTCCCTCCCTCCCTCCCTCTCTCCCTCTCCCCCTCCCTCCCTCCCTCCCCCTCTAAAATCAATTAAAAAAAAACACTTTCCTAAACTTAGGAGGAAAAAAATAACATTTTAACAAAAAGTTATAAAAAGATGAAATCTGTGGAAATCCTGGAATGACAAGTAGCATAGTAGAAGATCTATTTGTGAAACATGAATTTAAGGTCCGGTGCATCCTTCCTGAGATCTGAGGGGATGGGAAGGCCTCTGAAGTGCAGCGCAGTGGTACTCCAACTGTACACACATTTGGGATGCTCACCTTGGGACCCAGGTGTGCAGTTCTTATCCACATACCTCAGGGTGAGTGTATTAGTCATGTGTTGACGAGCCGAGATGGGGTGGGTGCTGAAAGTGCAGAAGACCTGGGGCAGTGCCAGGAATGGGCATTTTTAACCGTCCCCCATCCCATACCCACAGAGGAAGGACAGATACACACAAGCATTGTGGAGTCTGCTGAAGCATGTGCCCAGTCTTCCCCTGATGGTTAACTTTATGTGTCAACTTGTCTGGGCCATGATGCCAAGATGTTAGATCAAATGTTATTCTGGATGTTTCTGTGAAGTTGTTCCTTGGATGAAATTAGCATTTACATTAGTGGACTTTGAATAAAGCAGATTGCCCTCCCTAACATGGGTGGGCCTCATGCAATCAGTTGAAGGCCAGAATAGAACAGAGGCTGACCTCCCCGAGTGGAAGGAATTCTGCCAGCAAATGGCCTGTGGACTGAAGAGCAACTCTTCCCCAGGTTTCCAGCCTTCCAATTGCCTTCAGATTTTGGACTTGCCAGCCTCCAACATTGCATGAGCTTAAGATAGATAGATGATAGATGATAGATAGATAGATAGATAGATAGATAGATAGATAGATAGATAGATAGATGTAGAGAGATCAGTGGTTTGCAATCATGCAATGCCCCCTTGGGATGTTTTTACATTGGTGGGGCATTTTGCTACCACAATGCCTGGAAGCACCATTGGCTGTACCTGGCTGGAGCTGGGATTCCAAACCTCCTGAACTGCATGCTGGAATCATCCCACCCAATCCTCTTTGGTTCCCTCTGGATATCCTGGGCTTCCACAGGGAGGTGATGTAGAATGGATGCACTAACAGGAGAAGAAACAACAGGGCTGTTTGGTGATAGCCAAGCTTTTTAGCCAGAGCAATATGACTGACCCATTGGACTGTCAACAAACCCCAAGGGAGGAAACACATTGAAGAAAAGTCTGTTGTAATTCATTAGACAGGGCTCCGAGCTTTCAATGGGACTATGCTAAGAGGTGTGCCCCTAGGAGGCCTCCAGCTGTGGATAGAGGCGCCAGAGGTATAGGAACCCAGTGGGAGCTGAGAGGCACCCTCAGGATGGAGGGGGTTGGGGGAATGGGCCTGAGCACCACTGGGAAGGAATGCAAGTGACATGGTGGCTCAGCTGGCATGTGGGGCTGTGGGAGATGAGTCAGAGCCAACACCAGCTTAATGAGCCAGCTTACCTATGTGATATGTGGTAGGTGGTTCCTCTCACAGAAAAAAAAGAAAAAGAATCAGATGACAGAACAGGTTTGGGGAAAGACAAGTTTCCTTGGAATGTGTTAAGATGAGAATCTAGAAATCTGCACTGGAGATTAAGTCTTGGCTGGGCGCATCCACATATAAGTGACTGCACAGTTGTGTGGATAAACATTCTGAATGTCATTCCAGAACCTTCTCAGTCCAGCATTTGCATACCATGCAGGAGTGGCAGGGACATGGAAGCAACGTGTTGTCTCTGCCTTCACAGTGCCTTCTAGCGAATCATGTCTTAGCAGAGGGACTTTTGTTTTTGTTTTTGTTTTTCTGATTTTATTACGTTTATACCTGTTTCTGCTGAACTCCAGTGTGTGCAAACGCAACACAGGATCCCACAAACTCTTCTGCATGAAATAGGAGAGATTTGGAGGGATTGGTGGGACACACTGTCAGCCAGGCCAGGTATTACAGGTGATAATGGGGAAGAGGGACTCCAAGTGGGCAAGACAGGGAGACAGACTGGAAGAGGCTGTGTCCAGTGTCTTGGAGGATGTGGGTAAAGGTTGAACCCTCCTCTGACTGCCCTGTTCACACATGATTTGGGGCAAATGGTTTTTTCTGGGACTTGCAAAGAAGGATATGACTGCTGAGGAAAAGAGGTGGGTTGGGTGGCCTCAGTGGGCTCAGCCCTGCAGGCACAGAGGGTTGTGCACATCTGAGTGGCACTCCAAGAAAATGGGCTGCTCAGATCCACTCAAGGACTGTCCACTTACATATCCTCTACATCTCTCAGCATAATAGGAAGCAAATGCAACCTCACTGGTTACTTTCATTGAAGTAGTGCCTACCTCCCTCCCTCTGCCTGGGAGGGTAGCAGAAGATAGGAAGGAGGGGCAAGCCCTGAAGTCAACAGTGATTGGTGTGGGGTCATGCACCTGCGTGAGCGCCCTCTGTGTTCCCACATTCACTTCTGGGGGTGTGGGCAGGAGGAGGTGTGTGTCCATTTGCAGGTGCTGACCTCTCTTCATTAATGCACATTAAGGATGCATCCCATTTTGGATCTTCAAAGGCATCCCATGGCTAATAGCAAAGAAGGAATTGTCTCAGCAGACTGAACGGAGCTGGTTGGTGCAGAAGTTCTTGTGAGCAGCGCTTTCATGCTGTGTGATGCTCACTGCCAGCGATGGGGAGTGAGGCAGGTGAGTCTGAGTCCTGGAGAGGAGGAGGACCTCAGGCCATCTCCCTGCAGGGAAGGATGTGAGGAGAAAGGGTCCAGAAAGTCAGATGGAGGAGTGTTGGGACTGGATCATTGAGCCCATGTCTGAGCCCAAGGAAGCATGAAATATGCACCCCTCTCTGGAATGCCTCCTAATGTTCACATGTAGATTACAAAAAAAAAAGAGCAACTAAGTGTTCAGGGAAGTGAGTTACACAAACAGTGTGAAGAGGTTCCACAGCCCCTCAATGGTCTCACAGCTGGAGCTGGGCCAGACTGGCCTCCTGCTCCCCAGCGTCGTCGGTGTCTCTTCTGCGCTAAGGGAGAATATGGTTCCCCATTCTTCCCTCACTGTGCTGTTGTGGAAAATAAATGAGCTGGTGAGTGGGAAGTCCTGAGGAGCATGCCTGGCCCACCACGAGGACTAACCATTTCCAACTGGCATTTGTATCACCGTTATCCTTGCAAAGACCCTCACTGATCGCCAACACCGCCGTCAGTGTGCCTCTCTGCTCCCAGCGTTTCAGGGCTGGGCAGACACGGGGTTGTGGGGCGCACACAGCAGTCACCCCAGAATGTCACCACCAGAAAAAAAACGATAAATGAAATCTGAAAATGTTAAGGTGGCTAAATAAATGGTGGGATAGTCAGGCACTTACTGATATATAATTATTTTAAATACAACTGTAAAACAGAAAATGCCACTATCATAATGTTAAATAAAATAAATGGGTTAGAAGGATGTCAACTTCAGTACTGTCTAATGTTACTGTTGTTATAGAGAAAAGTAGAAAATCTATACATATTTACCCTGATGGAAATATTAATGTGTCCTTATTTCTATCTTTATGCTTCTCTCTAATGTGTGAATTTTCAAGAAACGTTATTTTTAAAACCAAAATAAATGATGTGCTTATTTATTAAGAAAAAGAAAAAGAGGATGAACGGAAGGTTTGCAGGTGCGGTGATGGCTATTCCTATCTGGCTGGACCCCATATGTCCCTCTCACGTGCCGGTGGCCAGTGAATGGAATCTGGGGTAAGTCCCTGGTTCCCACTCAGGGCCACACCCTGAGTGGGCTGAGTGTCTAACTGCGGACTCGCCTATGATGAGACTGGTGGGAGGAAACACTGCGGGTGAACTTCAGAGTGTCCTGTGAGGAAAGGATGTAGGTTCTCCAGTTCCAGAAGTGCTTCAGGATGTGAGAAATAAACTGTTCTTGGAGCCACTGGTGTTACACGCAGAGGAAGCGCCTGCACAACCTCAGGGGTGTCCCAGTCGCAGGTGTAATTGCTGCCCCTTCCTGCAGCCCAACCTTGTTCTGAATTGCGTCCAGCAGATGCCAGGTGGGACGAGCTGCAGGAAGAAGTGGCTGAGTTCAGTTCTATCAACAATAAAAAATAGTTTTAAAAAGTAAAAAAAAATTAAAACCCAACAACAACAACAAGAAGTAGCTGAATTCTAGGTTTATCAATTTACTGTCTGAACGTTTTGGTCAGGAAAAATGTTTCATCTCTTTCTGAAAGTTGTTATCTCAGAATGGAATGCAGTCTCAGGGACACCCCCCGCCCCCCGCAAGCAGGGTCCTGCCTGCACTTGGGATGGAGCCAATCTAATGAGGAAGATTGTAAGTGGAGGGCGATCATTAGGGTGTCCCGATATCAGGACTGGGACACCTAAGGCTTGTCAGGGTTCCCCAGGGGCTTTGAACCAGAGGCTGAGAAGTCCGCACGGAACCTTGCCTGCTGCTGTGTTGGCACCTGCAGAGGACTCTTTCTCAACCTCCCATTTCCTGGGCCACTCAACACAGGCAAGATAGGGACGCGCAGAAGAAAAAAATCATATCCTCCTCTCCCCAAAAGCAAGCGAAAAAAATTATTACACTCTCGGCTGTGTTTCCCTGGCTTGGAAACAAAGAGGTATTTTTAAGCTAAGCATGCTCACACACAAACCCTCACGCAGGACAAAACTGGCTCCAGGTACCTGTTCTAACGCGTCCCTGTGGCTTCACTTTGTAGTAGATTAAAGTGGCAATTTCTTTTTTCTTCAAAAATAAAAGCTTACACCGTAAGTGCCTCCAGCACCTAATCAGAGCTATACAGTAAGAATGGTGTTTTCTGGAATAAATAGCTCACAAAAGAGATGTGAAATTAAGACCCAAACGAGCAGTAACGTAATGTAAATAAAAATTACAACATTTCCCTAAGATGTTCTCGGTTGCACAGCTGCTTTGGGTGTTGAACCTTCCAAGGCAATGCTCCGATTCAGGTCAGATAAGCGGGCCTCAGCACCTACCCCCACACCTGGCAGCCGGCCCGTGGCCCATCCTCATCTGTCCGTCTTCACCTGCGCCAGAGGCCCACTCAGGCCATTTTCACCCTCACCTCTGATACCAGCACCGATTCAAAGACACACATTAATTTAAAGGGGAATAAAACAGAAAACATCCCAGCCCATGACTCTTTGACCTGGCATCCGAAGCTAGGAAGAGAGAACCCCTGAAGCTCACACAGTGAGAGGGTGGGGCGTACTGTCTTCTCAGCTCTTTGTTTGACCACACCCTTGGTCTCCCTCCTTGAAGAGGCATCAGGTCAGGGTTTCTCAACCTCAATGCCACTGCTGATGGGGCAATTCTTCCTGTTCTGAGGCTGTCCTGTGTATTGTAGGATGTTTAGCAGCATCCTGGCCTTGACCTGCTAAATGCATGTAGCATCCCTCCCTTACTGCACCAATTTTGAGAAACAAAAGTATCTACAGATATTACTAATGTCACCTGGGGGGTGGGGGCAGAGAGAAAAGTCACCTCCAGTTGAGAACCAGTGTGTCAGACTAATTTAATCTAGGTGATCATTTAAACCTGGTGATACCAGAAGAAATCACCATGTCCATAAATGAACAATCTAATGTTTTCCTCATCAGACTATTCTAAATAAAAACTACATAGTGTATGCTCAACATAAGAAAGAAAAGTAAAGTGATCTAAGTTGATTGATATATAGATAATTGATACATAATAGATAGATGGATGATGGGTAGAAAGTTTGATAGATACATAAATAGATGATGAATAGATAGAAGAAAGATAGATAGATAGATAGATAGATAGATAGATAGATAGATAGATAGATAGATGATGTAAAACAGATAGTTAAAAACTTTTAAAGCTTAATATGCTCTAGGTCCATCCATGCTCTTGCAAATGGTAATATTTCATTCGTTTTTGTAGTTGAGTAATATTCCACTGTATATATGCCATTGTTTTTTGCTAAGTGAAATAAATCAGTCAGAGAAAGACAAATACCGTATGGTTTCACTTATGTGTGGAATCTAAAGAATAATATAAACAAACAAAGCAAAAACAGACTCCTAGATGCAGAGAACAGACTGATGGTTGTCAGAGGGGTGAGGGGTTGGGAACTGGGTGAAAAGATGTTGGGATTATGAACTCCAGAACAGTCATGGGATGTAAAGCACAGCCTAGGGAATATAGTCAATATTGTTGTAATAACTATGTATGGTGCCAGGTGGGTACTGGAAATATTGGGGGAAACACTTTGTAAAGTATATGATTATCTGACCACTAAACTGTATACCTGAATCTAATACAAAATAATATTGGGTGTAAACTGTAATTGAAAAATAAAATTTAAAAAACTTTTAAAGCTGATAATGGTGTAAAAGGAAATAAAAGTTATTTGTATTATTCCCTCTATATGCTTGGGAATTTGGGTCTTTATTGAAATTATTTGTGATTTTATGCCCCATTTTAGCGCTGACTTCTATCCTAACTTTCAGGAAGCTCAAAACTAGGAAATGTCACACAGATGATCAGGAATATAGAAACTCAGCACTTTTCCACTCACATGGGTTTCTGGGGGAGAAGGGACCTGGTGCCGAGGTGCTCCTCCTCCTCCAACCCCAGGCTAGTCTCCAGTGCCAGAGAAGGCCTCTGGTGTCTACAGTGGGAATTTATTCTTCCCACCCTCCTCAGAGCGACTTCCATCACCACCTCACAGTGCTGGGCACTTAACCCTAAGGGACCTCACCAGGACGGGGGGGATCAGCAGCACCTACTTTTCAAAGGTGCTGCTCAGGTGCTTCCCAAACCACCATGTCCCATGGTCTCATCAGCAGACTCCAGTCTCCTGCCCATCTCCTTGCTAAATACCAAGATGCGGTGCGAGGCTTTGCTGAGTATCCCTCACTGTTCAGAATAATGTCCCTGACCCTTTCCTTACTGGTCCATATGGAAATATTAGCAAAATGCAACTTAACAAAATTCTCAGCCTCCAAAATTACTGTGGGACTCACAATGATATGCAGAAGCAGGGGCCAGAGAACCAAATACAGGTAGAGGGTTGGCCATAAATTTCAGAGGCCCGACCCCTAAATGGTGAGAAGGTCATACACAGAAGGGCCTAGGCCTAGCATTCATGGTAGTTAAATAAGATTCTTTGTGACTTGGAAAAAAAGGGGAACACGATGAAGAATTATCAGTGCGTCCTCCGCAGAAGTAATCTACATGTGTTTATTTAATAAACAGAAGACGGCTTTATTATACACATTTGATTTCCATATGCACCGTTTCCTTATCTGTCACTTGTATCTAAGGAGGACGCTTTATGCGAATCTGAAAATGAAAAATTCAGCACAGGGCACAGGAAACTCATTTAATGTCGAGTGCAGTCAAAATCAAGATTTCTTTATTTGTCGTAACAACGCTGTTAAATCAGAAAATTACTCTCCCTTTCTGCATGTCCTTCTTCCTTCACAATTCAGCTGTTTGATCATAAATTGTGGAGTGCAGCGACTTGTCTCCTCCACTTTCCACACTGGCCAAGACAGATTAAAAACCCCGGCACACCAGCGCCCAGTCTCGGCATACCATTAGCATATATATGAGATTTGAGACATTTTCTAATATTCTCCAGCAGAACTCATCTGTCAGCCAGGTGATGAATTATAAAAACTCTTAGCTTGTTTAGGAAATAGAAGCGGGGGGCAAGAAGGAAGGACTGCGATCCACCCTCGCTTTTTCTACCCTGCACCTGGCAGAGGGTCCCCAGCTGGGTTGGCTTCCCTGAGAGAGTGCCCTGGACCTGCCAATGCAGGAACACCCACCAGGACTAGGCCTCTGTGACATGGGCCCTGGGAGAACTTGGCTCGCATCACAAGATCTTAAAAACACAGCCGCGTTTGCTTCTAAAATGGGTGCCTCTCGGGGTTAATAAAACCTGAAGGTATGAATTCAAGGTTTCAGAACAGGGTCCAGTAAGACGTGGAATTGTGCCCACTGGTGATCCACCGCCAAAGCCATCAGAGTGTAACGTGGTGTCGGGGGAGCATGTTGGTCAGTGTGTGTATTTTGTTTTGTTTTCCAGGGCTCTGTCCCCACAGGCTAGACACTGAGTGGACTTGTTCACCACCCAAGAGTATTTGGGGGGTGAAATCAAAAGCTGTGTCAAGCAGATTTTGTTTCCAGGATGAGAATTCCAAACAAAAGATCTGATCCCCACCTCCAACTTGATGTAAAAGCTTGGAAAGTACTGTCTTAGTCCATCCCAGCTTCTACAATGGAGTACCACAAACTGGGACTTACAGACAGCAGAAGTTTCATGCTCACAGTTCTGGAGGCTGGAAGTCAGGATGCTGGTGTGGGTGGGTGAGGGCCTCTTCCGGGCCACAGATGGCAGACTTCTCCCTGCGTCCTCACGTAGTGGGAGGACAAGGGGGGCTCTTTAGGTCCCTTCTCAGGGCATTAATCCCATCATGGGGCTCCACCTTCATGACCTGATCAGCTTCCTAAGGCCCCACCTCTGAATACTATCGCTTTGTGGGTTAGGGTTCATCTGCATATAAGGATGTTAGAAATTCTTGAGAGGGGCTGAAACCATTGTGGGAGAGGACCTAGGGCTGGAACCTCCAAAGGGAGGAAGCCATCGAGGCGGCCAGAGACAAGGAGAAGTAGCAGTGGTCAGGGCAACTCTGCTCCCAGTGGTGCCATGTCCACCCTGCCTTAGTCCCCCGCTAACACACTGGACAGCTTCCTTACCTACCTTGTCACCTGTCCTCCAGCCCTGGAATGAAAGCCCGTGGCATAGAGGTTCTTGTTTGTTTTCTGCACAATGCTGGGCACACAGATGGAAGTTCAGCAAACTTTGGCTGAACACGTTAATGAGTGAACATGCTAATGAGTTAATGAGGGGCACCGGGAGGCCAGTGCTGCTGCTGCTGCTGCTGCTGCTACTGCTGTTGCAAAATAAGAACTCAAAGACCAATGGAGGCAGCCGTGCACAGTGACAGTGGCCTCCAAAAAAAGCCATTTTCTGAGCAACAGTGAGAGAACAAGGCTGACCAGGAGGCTCAAGAAAGACAGAGAGGAACTGGAAGCAGCAGACCTGGCCTCATTGTCAAGTTCAGGTGTACAGTGCTGTTTCCGGGGGAAATAATAAAAACACAGAAGAGCAACAAGCAGAGCTACAATAAACTGAGTGCTCCCCTGTGAACATAAACAGAGAAAGAGTGGTAGATGGAGTCAAGAGATGTCCTGGTGTTTCTGCTGTGAAGCAGAAGAAAAAGGGTTGTGAAAACCCATGCTCCTTGTCAGAGGTCAAGGTGAAGTCACGGGGAGAGGGGCTGAGAAAAAAGAAGCTCTCCTAGGAACAGGCATACCTGATATGTAGTTTTGCGTTATTTAAGCTTCAAGGTGAGGCATGTTATCATGATGTCATGTTACCATGCTATGTCATGTGACAATCGCCCATCATGTAACCACTGTATCATGGGACTTCTGCACATTGCAACCACTGCATGTCATGTGACCAGGATGCATCATGTGACTATGGCACATCATGTGGTCACTGGGCATTATGAGACCAGCAGGCATCATGTGGTCTCTGTGCAGTTTTGGAGGTTGTTTATCTACTTGTATTTGTGTACCCTGCATATGGCACAATGTTGGAAAAGCCTGATCTAAAAGACGGAGAACTAAAGAGAGAAGGAGAAAATTTAAATGCACTGCAGCAGAAAGTCTCCAAGAGTTTGGACCCCAATGTGATCTATTATTTTCTCTCAGAGACTGACCCCTGTTTAGACCCTACTTTTGTAAAGTAGGTTCCTATTTTGAAACAGGAAAGAGAATGGACATCTGACATGACAAGCACTTGGTAAGTATTAAGACATTTCTAATTTCTTCTTTGTGGTGTTGGAGCAATGCCATGAACAGGTCAGAGGCTTTGCTCTGCTTGTCAGTGAGGACCCGCATCACAGGGACCCCCTTGGCACCTGAGGAACCAGTGTGGCAGTGCTGGGCCGAGCTTTCATCTCATTCTGGATAACTTACCTGAGCGTGTGAAGTTCCATTTCCTTGTTTTTGAAGCATGGGCACCAACTTGTTACCCACAAGGTGTTGTCATGAGGTTTCAGTGAAACTACACAGGTAAAAACGCCAGCCTACCATGCTCATCTGACCACTTTCCACTGGGGAGCACTCGGTTTACTGTAGCTCTGCTTGTTGCTCTTCTGTGTTTTTATTATTTCCCCGGAAACAGCACTGTACACCTGAACTTGACAATGTCAAGACAGTGCCTTGTCCTACGGCCTGGGTCTAAGTCAGCAGCTGCAGACATTTGACGTGGGAGCAGTGGTCATCTGAGTAATTTGTTTAAGGACATAATGCAAGACTAGGCCTAGGTTCTTCCTTTTCATGTTGATACTATAATTATTAGGAAACAGTACTTTTTCCAAGAAGGAAACTAGCAAAAGACAAAAGCAGTGGCTCTACTACCACTAGCTCTAACACAGATTAGTGACATCCTCACCTTTCATCCCCTCCCCCACACTCCAGCTCTAGCCCGGGGAACAGCTGCCTCATATCTGGGAGATGGTGCTTCTCTCCCTGCTGGTACACCAATGCGTTTATCACAGGACTCAGGTTTCTAAAATTAATCATGTTTCTTCATTATCCAAGACCTCCAGGTGTTTTCCATTTTTACCAAACGAAGCCAACAGTCGTCAGACCCCTGTTCAATGGACCCACAACTGCATCCAATCTTACATTTGGAACCTATTGCCAAAACCTCCACTGAAATCTATGTAGCTGCATCATTGAAGCCACTGAATTTGGGTCTTTTTCCCAACATCGCCTCCATTCATGCTTTAGACTTCCCATTCCTGCCCATGTGCACACCTTGGCCAAGACCCTCCACCTCCCGTTCATTCTTGGTTTCAACAGTCACGCATTTTTCTGATATTAATACATCCACCAAAGTTTAGTCAAATCCTCAGTATCTCACACTGTTCAGCCCTCCCTCACCCTCTAGCTCACATCTGACCCATGGCTCACTCGCAGGGGTCCTCAAACTTTTTAAACAGGGGGCCAGTTCACTGTCCCTCAGACCATTGGAGGGCCGGACTATAGTTTTAAAAAAAAAACTATAAACAAATTCCTATGCGCACTGTGGGTCCGGGACAAGTCGGCTGCTAAGCAGGACAGGCAGCAGCACCCGGCGGGCCAGATAAATGTCCTCAGTGGGCCGCATGTGGCCCGCGGGCCATAGTTTGAGGACCCCTGGAGAGCCTTGCAGGGGGGAGGGGTCCTAGGTGGTAACTTTTTTTTTTTTTAATATATTTTATTGATTTTTTTACAGAGAGGAAGGGAGAGGAATAGAGAGTTAGAAACATCTATCAGCTGCCTCCTGCATACCTCCTACTGGGGATGTGCCCGCAACCAAGGTACATGCCCTTGACCGGAATCGAACCTGGGACCCTTCAGTCCGCAGGCCAACGCTCTATCCACTGAGCCAAACCGGTTAGGGCCTAGGTGGTAACTTTTATTCTTCACATTTTCTCTTTCTCCTGGGGGACCCACTGCTGGCTCTTCCAAGGTCTGGGATGAGCATAAAGGGCCAAGTCTTAAATGCCTGGAACTTTGTCCCAGGAACATTAATCAGCCATCAGTCTTCATCATGCTAGGTGGCCCTCACAGTATGTTTATGGGTCTGAAGGTCTCCATAGGGAGCTTCTCTCTGTGAGCCCCTGATACAGAGAAGGCCACCCACCTAGACACTCCTGGTGTCTGTTATTCATGCTCTATCACAAGTCATGCAACTCTGTGGCTAAACCAGCAAGTTTAGGATTGCTCATGAGGCTAAAGATCAGCTTAGTGGGTATGCAAATCTTGGCCAAAGTTTGCTGAGCTCAGCTAAGTGCAGTCACCCACCTTCAATGGCTGCAGGTCGACTATGGGCTGCTGGGCCCAGGATGGCTTCTCCCACAGGTCTAGTGGTCAGTGGCTATTCTCTGAGGTGGCAGGCATGACTGGCTGTGTGCCTGTCACCACCAACCAGGTTAGTCTGGGCTTGTTCGCATCATGCTCTCTGGGTCCCAAGATGGCAACTAGAGTCCCAGGCTAAGAGCTATCACACTGTCACTTCTGCCATGTTGTATTGGCCAAAACAAACCTTAGCAAGGCCAGAAAAAAAGATACTACCTATTGGGTGGGGGTTGGGGGGGGAGGTGTAAAGTCACCTTGCAAAAGGGCATGGATACAGGGATGAAATGATTGGGCCACTTCAGTAGAAACACAACAAAATCCCTCAGCTCACCTCTCTGACAGTAAAGGGCTGCCCACCCAGATGGCTCAAGATCTCTATCCTTGCTGTATCCACTTGGCATGGAAAGACTCCTGCAGCCTGGCCTTGCTCAGCTGTAGAAATGCAACTGACCCAGCTACTGCTCTCTCTGGCTCACATGCCATCACGGGCTTCCTGGCCAACCTCCCCTCTAAAGAGCTCTCTAGGTTCTAGTCCATCCCCAGAGTGTCCAGGTTGCATTTCTGGTTCTTCTAAGAACCATCTCAGTGTGTGTTATCATCCACCCAAGAGCAGCACAAAGATCTGTAATTCCTCTGCTCATCCGGACAGAGTTGTCATCTCCCCTTTCTGAGGGTCTCAATCTCTGCAAGTGCTTTCCTTGAAGGTCCCTCATTTGGCCTGGGAGTCAGGGAGCACTCCCTCCCCCACAGGCAGGGATGGGGCAGAAAGCCAAAGCATGCTTCACATCCTCCTCCAAAATCCCCCAAGCTTCTGATCCCTCCTGTGATTGGATGAGAGTAATGGCAGTCAGAGAGGCTGTGTTTTGGGGGGTGAGTCTTGTTTGGGAGCCTACGCCCTCTCTAGGATGAGGATCCCTTTTCTTAACTTGGACTTTAGCTGGAATGTGGAGGCAATAGGAAAATTCCCATTTAACTTCCTGTTATACACGTCACCTGACTTCCTGATGACCTCACAAACGTGGTTCTGTCTTGGTCCTGGTCATAATGGAACATGGTGCTTTTTATTTTAACTTCTTATATGAAGATGCTACCTTTCCAACTACACTGTGTTCTTTATGGGGCTGGAGAATGGGTTGTGGGGGGAAGTTGTATCTACCTCTCTTGTGGTAGGGAAAACCAAGCCCAATTGTCCCAATGCTGGAGTCTCACAGTCCTGCAAATACTCTTGAGGAAAGCATAAATATCTTAGGGCCATCTCATAAAATGCTGCTTTATGCCACCTCCATTTTAAGGCTCATTCAGAGCAGTTTTTGCCTGATGGATCTACTTGGTGTATGGAATGATAAAAAAATATTGAAGGATAATGGATTATTTCCTTTTAGAAGTGATTGCTTGCTATAAATTAAATACAGTTCAAGGAAAAACAATGACCTCATTGATTACCTGAAATGGGCTATTAAGGGCCACAGTCGATATTAAAATAAGCCAGGGCTTGGAGACTTAGGTTTATGACACACTACCCACCCTCTTTCTAAAACCTGGCCTCCTTTTCTCTTTTCTCAAGCAGGATGGATAGAGCTGGCTATTGTCGTTTTATCACCCTGACACAAAGCAGGTGACACTCAGTGTTCCTGTCCCTGAGGACAGTAAAACTCTTGGAACTGAACAGGAAACTTCCAACACAAGCACTATGGATAGGGAAGTGCCTCTTGGTTGTTTTAGCAGCCTAAGCACTTTAGAGCCTATATTTGCCCTTGAATTATGTTTTTCTTTTCATGATGATTTGCAGGTCTTGAAAAACATCACTGTTAAAAAAAAAATTTAAAGGAGACAAAGGAAATGGAAAAAAAAGGCCCTGCTCAGAGGGGAAGGCAGTAGAAGCTGTGTGCAGAAAGCTGCCAATAGGGAGATTTCATGCTTTTGTTAATTAAACGCACAAAGGAAAAAACAGTGCAGCAGGCTGTATCCTCCATAACAGCTTCCACTAATAAAAAGTAATAGACAATTTCCTGCACTCCGTTGTCCTGAATACCATTAGAGCAGGTAATGGAGTTTTGGAACTGGGAGCCTCGCCGGCTGTCAGAGGAGGGCTATCCTACCCTCCTCTTCTCCTTTTATTAAATGACTAAGTGCAGCCGCCTGTGTCCTATCTCTCCCTCTTGCAACTATTGGATTGTATTATTTTACATTTTGATTGAAATGATGTCACAGCCAGATAAAAGCCGAGCTGCATTGTAATTGAATCGGCGAGTTGTTTATTCTGGTGCTCTCCAGCCGGCCTGCACTTGTCCTAACACTGCATACAGAAAGGGCCTCTCTTGTTTAACACGCCACCGATTAGATCTATTAACAAACAAAAAAAAATGGGATTGAACTGGGGGGTCGAGGGCCTGGAGCTGCAGTTTCAGGAAAAAATATTGGGGGGGGAGGCATTAAATGTGAAGAGACACCATCTGCCCAACTTTCCAAGTGTGACTGGAAGTTTCAATCAACGCGTTTTGCATGGTGTCAGTGCCAGATGCGGAAGGTTTTGACGGACAACATCTAAAAGACGGCTAATGGGAGCCGGTGCGTTTGGAGACACGGTGACACTTCCTTCCTAAATGTCATACCCATGTTTTCATTTGCAGAATAGCCCCAGCTTCATTTATGGAGTGAATTCTCATTTATTTTATTTAGACTGGAAGCAATGTAACATCTATAGCGATGACGAAGATGGGAGAAATAATTAGATCTGTTTATGTTCAAATTATATAGGTGTTTTTGTTTTTTTTAATAACAATGTTCTTCCCCAAAAATCCTGGCTCTAAGGCATCTGTGAAGACGTGATTTTCATTGGGAGCAACTGAGCCTGTTACACCTGTATAATTATACACAGAATAAATGAAGAACCAGTGTTACCATTATTTATACTAACAAGTGAGATCGTTGTTTAATCCTACTTATTTCAAGATAATGCTCAAACTTGTTGTAAGCCAAGGTAAGTTTAACATGAAAAAAGTAAGAACTAAAGGAGAAAGGAACAAAGCAGTGCCTTGCATAATGTAAATTTCCTGTTTTTACATGTTTCTGGGTGTCTCCATCATACTCTTTCTTGGTGACACCAGAGATGAATCTTCAGTTCTTCTCATCAGATAATTAGCTGCTGTCCCGCCTTAGTCCTGCAGACCTGGCAATGCAGGAGTGTCTTCCAGCAAATCCTGTTCAGTTTTATCCTGAGTTTTTGTTCATTTCACCTGCTCAAATATTTAAAATGGTCTGTTAAATGCACCTTTTTTGTTGCTGTAAAGTAGCTTAACTATGTTATCTGTTAGAATTGATACATGTTTAGTATTTATTTCACTTGCTAGTTGACCTAACTACCAAGTCAAATAAATTCTTGTCATCTATAGACCTAAAAACAGTCCACAAATATTTATTCCTTTTGGTTTCCCTTTTTCTGCCCAGCTGGCTTGCAGCTTGGAAAACTTTGGCTCATAGAAGTCAAAATCCAAAAGGCCCTCTCCCCCGCCCCAAAATCTTCTTTCCTTAAAAATGCATAATTTACCTTAACCTTAATGCTCCCCCCCCCCAAAAAAAAAAAAAAACAGTTAAGTGAGACAGGATGTATTTCTTTCAGTAAGTGAAAGGACAGATAAACTGCGGTTCATCCAGACAGTGGTATACCATTCAGCACTAAAAGAAATGTCACAAAAGACATGGAGGAACTTAAATGCCTCTTGCTAAGTGAAAGAAGCCAATCTGAAAAGGACATGTGCATAATAATTCCAATGATATGACCCTCTAGCAAAGGTAAAACTATGGAGACAGGAAAAAGATCAGTGGTTGCCAGGGGTGTTGGGAGGGCAGTGAAGGGATTAATAATAATGTATCAATATCAGTACAATCAATGTAAAAACTCTACCTTGCTAATGCAAGATGTGAGAACTCTCTGTATTTTCTGCTAAGTTTTCTGTAAATCTAAAACTGTTCCAAAAAATAAAGTCAATTAATTTTTTTAAATTCAGAATCTATCTTAACCAGGATAGTGTTTCCCCCAACCTGAATGAAGCACACTGTGTACCAGGTTGCCCCCTTGGGGATCCCCACACTTATGGCTGCTTCTCTCACCATTACCAATGTCTCCAAAAACCAAGAGCCCTCAGTATTGACAAACTCTGGAAACTGTGTCGTACCTTCTGTTCATTCATTGTGAACAGGAGAAAAACTAGACTTGGCCTTACTCTTGTGCTGTAAGGACTGACTCACCTCAGGACCACATACAGAGCCATGGAGATGCTGGCCACCACAGGTGCTACTTTGTTGGCAAAGGTAGGCATTGATTAGGGTTAGCCCTTTAGGGATTTCTTGTGTTTTCTGTCCAGGGATTAATAAAGTTATCCTAGAAAATATGACATTGGGACCCATGGGTATTTTGCTAATTTAGAAAGTAAGGAACGGCCATAACAATGTGATTTAATTTGATTTCAGTCTCTTTTGAAATCTACATTAAAGGAAACATGCAGATACGTTGAAATGCTACCTGCCTACACAAATGGTTTTTCAGTAAGAAGTGCCAACAGAGGACACAGAGAAAGCAGTGTAGAGTCAGCATGTCTTTCTGCCTTCCTGACACCTGCTGTCCTTTAACCTACAGTTTTGGGGATATCTTGTCATCAGTGGAAACAGCCCAGTCCCAGTCCCACAGTCTTCTTTCACTTCCCATCCCTCAACTTCATTTGTCTTCACATCCCCACCGATTGAGCTGGACTGAGGCCTCCTCCCCTGCTTGGAGACCCTGGAGCAGCCAGGGGTCCTTGAAGAGATCCAAGTGCCCAGCCAGGCAAGTCTCCTCCTGGCCTGGGGATCCTTTTCTCCAATGAGACATGAGCGGGAACCCCTTCCACCCAGGAGGAAATGCCAGCAGGGGCCAGTGGAAACCTCGCTGCACTGGCTACATCAAGCTGACCAAATAGCATTACCAAGGCCCAAAAACTAAACTATCACTGGAGCCACATCTCACAAAGGGAGACACAGCCCTACATGCTACATCTAAATGGGATAGATTCGCTCTAAAACAGAAAACTTACATAGGACCAAGTACCTCCTAACATAACAAACAGAATGTACAGGGTACAGTAAAAATCACTCATGATACCAAGAAATAAAACAATCACAACTGGACTGAAAAGAAGATAACGAGCTGATGACAACACTGAAATGAATCAGTGTCAGAATTATCTGGCAAGGATTTTAAAGCAGCTGCCATAAAAATTCTGTTACAAATTGCCTTGAAAAAAGTGAATCACAGCAAAGAAATAGAAGTTGTAAAGAATAACCAAATGGAAACGTTAGAACTGAAAGATCCAATCTGTGAAACACTGCCTTATGAAGAGTACAGTGGACATAACAGGAAATAGTCAGTGAACTTGAGAAAAGGTCAATAGAATTTACCCAACTTGAACAACAGAAAGAAAACATACTGAGGGGAAATGCAGGGAATTTTATGAAGCTGTGAGATAATAACAAAGGGTCCAACATCCATATCACTGGAGCTCAGAGAGAAAGGAGAAAGAAAGTGTGACTAAAAAAGTATTTGAAGAAATCATGGCTGAAAACATCCCAAATTTTGTGAAAAACACAAACCTCCACATACAACAAGATAAGCCAACCCCAAATGGGGAAAAGAAAAAAAAACTACACAAACATATAATAATTACACTTCTGAAAAGTAAAATAATTAAAAAGAGAAGACAATCAAAGAGAAATAGCACATCACATATAGGGGGAACAGAATGACGGCAGATTTTCTGTTTTAAACTATGTCAGACTAAAGAAACTGGCACAGCATCTTTTTAAGGCTTAAAGAGTTGTAAATTGTGACTTTTCTAGCCAGTAAAACTACCTTTCAGGAAAGAAGGGGAAATAAAGGCATTATTACAGGAGGAAAAGCTAAAAGAATTTGTCACTAGCAAATTTAATATTTGAAGGGTTTTTTGGGTCTCTTTCATTGTATAGTATTTTAAAGTAGTATGTGTTTTTATTCTTTATTCTGAAAAAGTTTTGGATCACTTTTGTTGAAAATAAAGTAAATGATACCTGTGTTCCCCTCAATAATTTTGTGGCTATTTAACAACATCATCTTAAAGTAAATCAGTGGGGGCATGATACAATCCTTAATTCTCCCTAGATTTCTTGATAAAGAATAAGTTGAGGCAATTCAGTATACTTATGAAAGCACCAAAGTGATTCCTTATTATCTGGAGAATCTAAAAAGTGCCTGGAAATTTTTGGCATTTCCTGGAAGCCTTCTTGCCAATGCAAATGCATGTATTTTTAATAAACATGTTCGACATCATTCCAACATGTTTTATTATGATTATAAGGACTTTGAATTTGACAAAAATCTCTCTCTAATCCAAATTTCAAATGATTTCCTCCAGGGGGAAAAGCAATCTGTTAAAAACAAGATTATAAATGAATGTCAATAAAGAATTATTCTGAGTATAAAAGAAAATGTTTTATCTTGAAGTAAATCTTATAAAAGTTAAGTAAACCTGAAGTATGAAATCAACTTCAAACTGTATGTCCCTAGGACAGGGCACTAAGAAAAAAGAACTATTTCTTACCAAAATGATGAGGAAAAGAGTACTGCATGGCATAAGCAAAGTACTGAGAGATGTTACTACCTGGCTCAGTTGCAGCCCATCTTGTAGATGAGCTGTAAGATGTCTGGACTGTTTACAGACTCCTTTTACAGATTCTCCCTCAATCCACTCCCTCCAAATTCCAGTGCCACAGGAGAGTTCCTCCATGCTAGATTCAGAAATTTCAGGACAAGAACAATCATTGTCATTCCCTTTGAAAATGTATGAAAACAACTTGGAGAGGGAATGCTAAAACATGGAAATCAGTCATCAAAGTGCAGACAGGGTTGGCCACATTTCATGACAGATACTTAAAATATTTATCACAAACAAATGTACCCTTTGGCTTCTCCTCACGTCTCATTCCTAATCCCTTACCTCACCAAACTGAGTTCAGAGCAGTACAAATTGATAGCTCATGTATTTGATGGGTGAATCTGTTTTAAATATTTGATAAGATATATTTTGGCATATATCAGAATCAAAGATGCAATTCTGATAGAGAGCTTTGATAACTGTATGTGATAATGATTAAAAAAACAGGAAATGTAGAAAAATAGTTGCCTGCACATGGGGAATCTTATCTTTTCTTAGTATCCAAATATGAAAGGTTTTACAGAAATAGAATTTTCATATTTTAAGGGGGTGAACTTTTAATAAAGGAGATTTGGGGGTCATTGTTTTTAAATATTTGCCATTGCCTGAAAAAGGATTTTCTTTTTAAGTCCAAAAATTTAGGAAAGTACTCTGTGTTCATCTCACAGGTGACCTGAGCCCCCAGGGTGTGAAACTAGGTCCTCTGTCCTGGGCTCATTCACTTCAATGGAAAACAAACAATCAAGTAACCAAACAAACACATATAAATGCAGATTTGTAATTTGGTGATTACAGACCACAGAATTTTCTTCCAATACATTATAGGAAACATATTTCAGAAATTGACATAGTTATTAGTATTCTAAAAGAACGTTTGCATTTATCATGATAGTCACAGTGTCAGGTGCAAACACATGAAAACATTGAGTCTCTTCCCCTCACTGCCTAAGGACAGTCTGTGCAGACTTGTTTTCCTTCTTGGATTGGCAGACGGGGCTGTAGGCAGGAAAGGCCAGGAGAGGGTGGAAGGTTGTTCTGCATAAGGCAGTGTCGGATCACCTCAATGGAAAGCACAGCAGCGAAAGGTTCCAGAGGGAGATTGGAGTAGAAGGCGCATCTGGGAGACTGGGACCTCAAGCAGAAAAGAGTATGGAGATATGGTTTGTTGAGCATCAGGTGATATAAACTTGTCCTCTGCCACTAAATGAGGGGCTTTCAGCAAATTCCATTTTATTCGAGAAGATCTGCCTTGCTTTTACAAGCTTTGCGGTGTGCACAGTGTGTGCATGTATGTTTGTGTGTGTGCATATGTGCTTGCATATGTGAGTGTGTATATGTGTGAGTGTGTGCAATGTGTGCCTAATGAACTATCCTAGTGAAATGGCCTTAGGGAGGAGCATGGAGCCCTGTTTTTTCTTCAGGTTGTGTCTTCATTGATTATGTTCTAGGTGCCAAATTCTCTGGTTACTACTTTATGTAAGTTACTAATTTCTTCCTCACAACAGCTATGGGAAGCTGTTAATTCTATATTTTAGAGATAAGGCACTGAATCTCAAGGACTTCAAGTAACTTTTCTTGAGTCACAGACCAATAAATGTAAGAGAAAAACCCTGTCTTTCTTACTCCAAAACCTGTATTGTCAAAAAGTATTTCAAGTACACAGCAGAGAATTTCTCCCAGCAAACTCCAGTGTTGGACTAAAATCCTGCAAACTCAACTTGTAAGAAGCATCCGTCTTCCCATTCCTGAGCTTGTAGGTATCTGCAGCTTCTTTCGATTGCAACGTTTTACTACTGCAAGTTGACCCAAAAAAAAAAGCTACATAGTGGGAAGTGGGGGCAGGGGGCTCTGACCTTGGTGGAGTAAGGGTTATGCCTATCCACTGGTCAGAAGCACCTGGACACAGTCCTGAGCTCTCACCACTCCTCCATGGGGTCAGATACCAGAAGATGCCATAGGGAAAAAGGGACATTAAAAGTTAAGAGGTTAGCGAAAAGAAGTACTTAAACATGGCTTCTTATTTTTCCATTATTTAGAAAAATCTAGGCTTTTTATAATAAATAGGGAGGAAAAATTTGATGAAGCTAATACAAATTTTGCCTGACTGTCCTCATGTGCCCTGCATAGAGCAGCAAAGAACAGATGAACATTTTAGAAGTAAAGGAGATTGAAAGTACTTTAAAATCAGTAGTCTATTTCTTCAAGGAGTCAGAAAGTGTTTCTCTGACTCTTAAGGCATCATAACTCGGTAAGGAGAAAGGGAAGGGTGAGTTTGGGGGTGTGCTGTTCACCAATGACCTGAAGTGAAGGCCAGGCAAGGAATCTAACTAACCGACAAGCGAGCAGTGACCCACTGCGGGGTGTGGTGGGATGCTTCAAAGCACACAGACATTAGGAACACAGAAACCCTGGCA
This sequence comes from Corynorhinus townsendii, assembly GCA_026230045.1. Classification (NCBI taxonomy): domain Eukaryota; kingdom Metazoa; phylum Chordata; class Mammalia; order Chiroptera; family Vespertilionidae; genus Corynorhinus; species Corynorhinus townsendii. The sequence goes on from JAPDVU010000012.1 coordinate 2,013,932, forward strand.
GAAACGGGAGCACCTACCTGCAGACAGAGGAACCAGTGTTTATCAAACTACGGGATGTAGGCAACAATGGATTTTTCATGCTGTGAGAAAGTTGACTGAATCCTGTCTGCTTCCCGGATACAGGACCTTTGGCAAGTTCTTCAGCTTTCTGTGCCTCTGTCTCTCCCTGTGTGGGATGAGAGCGTTTAAGTCCAGGGTGGCAGTACAGATTGAACATGACATATGTATCGGGTGTGCCTGCAGCTCTGGTCCTGACTGGGGGAGAGAGGGGAACCTTATCTTGCGTGCTCAGAGGGGATGGAGTCTATGTCCTCTCCGTCTCCACAGCCCCTGCACCACATCCACCTCTGCAGTGGGTGCCTGACCAGCAGCACGCTTTCTGAACGCTCCCTCCCACTAAGAGATACATTGCCCATCACTATGCATAGGTAGGGTTGACCCCAAATTCAGGTTAAATAATGCCTAACATTTTCTAGGGAACTGCAATTTTCCAGGCATGGTGCTATGCATTCAATCCTCCTAAGAGCTCCAAGAATAAGGACAATTGGTCATTATCCAGTTCAGGGGAGAATATGTGCTTACTCTATAATATCACAGCAAAATGTCAAGCCAGAACTCAAACCCAGATAGCCTGACTTCTCAGCCCCCACTTGTAATTAACTCCAGGCGAGGTCTTCCCGGGGCAAGGGGTGCACAGTGGGGGCCCTGGGAGCAGGTGCCCTCTGTGACCTCAAATGTCAGTGCCAAGCATCTGGCCCAAGCATCCCACAGTCACCCAAACATCTCGTTTTTCATTATAATTACTGTTTCCTTTTTACTTATGTACATGCATATATTTTCTTGCCTCCATAAAAAACTTGAATGAATTTACAAAAACCAAGAGAAAATAAAACAGCCTGAGAAACGTAAGTAAAACTGGTGTCAAAACCCACTAGCTAGCCTTCATTCAGAGCCACAGAGGAAATGCTGGCACTGAGGATGACTGCCAAGGACCACAGCCCGGAGGCTGCTGCTGGGAAGCTGGGATGCGTCCTATGGGCCTGCTCACTGGACACTGCCATATGGCTCAGGCACCTCTCTTTTGTTGTAGCCACAAAAGTCTGTCATTTTTTAAAAACTCTTCACTTTATAGAAAATTCACTTATTCCACAGCTTAACAGAAATGCATATTGAATTATAACCACTGTGTTAGGGTTCTCCAGAGAAACAGAACTACAGGAGATAGATGACAAATGATAGATTGATAGATAGATGATAAATAATAAACACATGGTTAATAGATAGATAGATTGATATATAGATATATGATTAGATATAAAATATATTATAGACAATTATAGGTAATGGATAATTAAATAGAGGTACAGATAAATTTATGGATGACCTATTGATGGCAGATAATAGGTAATTAGATAGATAAAGATAGATAGATAGATAGATTTACTGTAAGGAATTGGCTCAAAAGACTATGGAGTGAGAGAAGCTCCAAGATCTGCCATCTGCATCCTGGAGACTGAGGAGAGCTGGTGAAGCAGTTCCAGTCTTGCCCAAAGGCCTGAGAACCAGCCCAAAGGCAGCAGAAGACCAATGCCCAGCTCAGCAGTCAGGCAGAGGGACAAACCCTCCTTTGCCCCACCCTTTGTTCTATCCAGGCCTGAGAAGGATTCAGTGATGTTGAACACAATGAGAAGGGCCACATGCTTCCATCAGTCCACCAACTGAAATGCTAATTTCTCCTAGAAACACCCTCACAGACACACCCAGAAATAATGTTTTACCAGACATCTGGGTGCCCCGTGATCCAGTCAAGTTGACACATACAATGAACTCTCACAGGCACTGTAACATAGGACATGGCTGAGCTGGGGCGTTGATGCTGCCCTTACCCTCCAGAGCCCATCCCTGCCACCGAAGTATAATTCTGATACCCACTCCTATCTTGAAGAAGGTCAAAAGGTTAATTTACCATTTGGGAATGTTCCTCTTCCCAAATGACCATTGGTTTACAGCCTGTAAAGGCTCCTTCTCAGGTAGATGTGTCCCCACCCTTCCCAGCCTGCAAGGGGGGGCGGGGTGGAGGGGTGCTATGTGTGGATCCTAGGCAGCCAAAGGTCCTAGGAACCTGGTGAAGTCTGATTTAGAAGAGTGAACTTTCACAGAAAAAGATGAACAGAAAAAAAAGGTGAGAACCAGGAACATGATCATACCCGAAACACCTACTTTCCTCACTGGAACAGTAGGTACACCTGTGTGTGAGATTCTTATCGGGTTAGTTCCGTCCATACCAGAGCATGTGGACATAGACACAGGTGGAGGAGCTTAGCTATTGGCAATAGCTGACCAGGCTGCAGAATCAGTTTCTGACTATTTTAGGAGTTTCAGGACAGAGCTAGTTTTACTGCAAAATATAGCACTAGGAGGAAGTTCTCAAAAGACTATCACTTTTCCTTTTCCAGGACAGTGTGGTGCTAGCAACCTCACCTTCCTTTAGTCTGTAACTGGCTTGAAACTCTGGGGTATGTGTGGGGTGTGTGTGTGGTATATGTGTCTGTGCATATTTTTCCCTATGTCACTGAAGAGCTACAAAACTATGGAAAGAAAATAGTGTCACAGGCAGATTATTTTAATTATGTTTAAAAGGGCATTGTTTCAACACCCCCACCATCCAAATTTAGAAATATGAAATCTTATATTTGAGAAATCACATTCCCGAAGTGGCGTATTGGCCACTCCCCTGTTTGTTTTTGGCCATAACTTCTCAGGCCCACACATAAAAATCATCTGCTTGCATTGCTCTTTTATGATGATATTTTGTGGGGCTAACATAATCAAGAAAGCATAATTCAATTTTCTAAAATTAGCCATTTATTACAGTGTGTGCAAGACACAAACATTTCCATGAATCATACCCACAAATAATGAAAACTAAAAATAAAAATGACTTTTCCCTATCAGTAGGGTAATAGTTTAATTGTATACAGTTATTCTTACATTAAAAGCTGCATACCTGGCAAGCTTTATCGGGTAACAGGGACTTTTAAATGTGCCAATGTTTCTACACAAGTAACGTGGGTCAATTGCAAAAGGGATAACCATAATGATTAAATCATTAAAATTTTGTCTATGCTTCACAGAGCATAGAGAAAATTAACTTCCCACCAACCTCATTTTTCTGCTGAACATGAAATAATGATTTTCTGCCAGTATAATTACAAAGCTAACATCTGATAGAGTCAGCATCCAGCGGGGATTATCGCAGGCATGAGTATTAGACCTCATTACCAGCTTGACTGCAAAATTATTACATCTTGTAATTGGAGGGTGAGATTTATATACAGATTGGCCGGGTTTCTGTAAGATTGTAATTACAAGCTTCGTTGGTTCGCTACTTATCGCACGGTGCAGGAGGAGGCAAAAACAAGCAGAAGGAAGACCATTTCATTAAGCTGTAACCCTATCAAGGGAGGAGCACTGTAACGTCCCTGTATTTATTAGGCCAAACAGAGCTGTTTGCAGAAGGGGAGACCATTTATTACCGCCTGACAAATGGGATTTCATTTATTTAACCTCGGCGATCTATTTCAGTAAAATGTACAAACGAGCCATCCATTTTATGATTCCGGAGTCAACGCTCAATTATCTAAAGGCTAACTGAGTGTTAAAGTGGCCATCTGCTAGGATGAATTCATTGATTTAATTTGCTTCATGTTGCTGAATGATTCCTGTAGGCAGGGAGGAGGGGCTGAGCCTGCATGAGTGATGGGGGTGCGGGTGGTGCACCCCCGAGTGTGTGTGTGGGGGGGAGGGGGCGGGGGTCTGTGTGTGTTTGTGTGTGCGTCCACGCGTGCGTGTGTTTAATCCTTCACACAATAGAAGAATGCGATCAATAGCAGCTTAAATTTTATGAGACAAGGAGTTAAGTTGTTCTGCCCAAGCCAGAACACCTTTGTTCTCCCAGAACAAGTAATCTCTGTGGTGGAATTAATATTGACAGGCTAGCTTCTTTGTGGCTAATTTGAGGGCGCCCGGGCCAATTGGCAGGCGGGCAGTAATAGAGCTGTTATTAGAGTTCATTATGAAAGCTACAGATCGATGCCCACTCCAGGCCACCGGCCCGGAAGGAGGCATGCTCCTTGCCCTTGGCATCATTCCTTATTGCACCTTGACTTTTTTTTTTTAATTATTTTGCAAAAGTAAACAAATAAATAAGCAGGCGTATCTTTGTGAGGCACTCAGCAGCTTGGTGCTCAGTAGCTAGGAAGGGAGACAGGGTGGGGGGCAGATGTGGGTGTCAGGAATCCACGCGTCCCCATGATGTCCCTGCTGTATTCACAGGAGCCACTTGTCACCAGGACAGGCCAGTGGATGAATCTGATAATGGCTCAGTTCATCAGGACTTCCCACTGACCATCTTCTACACCCCTCTGCAAGCCCAGCCTTGCTCAGACTGTGAATGAAAAAGAATGTTCTCTGGCAGTCACAGGAGTTTCCTCCTGTGGAGACTGTTCTCTGAGAGGCTCTGCCCAGGGCTCCTGGCGCAGGCAGCGTCTTTGTGAGAGAGGCCCTTTGGAGCTCAATGACACACGTTTCCAGATTGTTCTTCCCTGCAAGAGGCTTCTAGGGAAGAGCCCAGCTATGGAAGTGTCCCTGATTCATTGCTGTTTCCCCGGAGGCTGACTCAAGTGTGTACTATAAGCTTTCCTGAATCAGAACAGGAAAGCTGCTCAGTGCTCATCTTTCCCTCCACACTCCAGCATCCTCAGCAGTGCCTTCAACTCTGAGACCACCCATTCCGGAAGGAATGGACTGGAAGGCCTGTGCTCAGGGACAAGCCGGCATGCACGGTGCCATCGCTCCAAGTCCTGAGCTCATCAGTGTCCATTCATTCCTTGTGTTGCACCACCCATGCACACAAATGCTCCTGATACAGGGGTGCCCATCCTGGGTCCTTTTTATGCTAAATCTTTCCTGTCATAGCCATGTGTGCCTTGGTTCTCCCTCTCTCATTCACAGGGAGTGGAGCGTGGAACTCAGCTGTCCACTCTCATATGCACACCTGTACCCTCTTCCTCACTCACACCAACACTTTCTTCTCTAGGCCTTTTGTCCCAAATCAACCATCTATAATGAGAGTCCATTAGAGACTTGCTTCAGGGTCTGTAAGGAGAATATCACCCAGGTAGTCTTCTACAGCCTCCATTATCCCACCATGCAAGCATGATCATCACGCTTATGCATTAAGGGACAAGCCTGGCCAAATGCATATGTTGCTACAACAAATGCTTCCTGCAGATGTCCACATAGGATGTCCACTCAGAACATCAGGCCACCACCAGCACTAAAGGCCAAGGTTGAGACTGTCCACAGAAACCCTACAGAGAAGAAATGAGCAGTGCCCTTGCTGGCCTAGGCTGGAGCCCTCTGCCCTCCTTCCCACCCATGACCATCACCCAGACACTCAACTTCCAGGCATTGCCACTTATTGATGTCATGTTAGCAATAGCTGTAGCCTGCTGACCCAAGAGGCATAGATTTCACAGTTACCTCTGCCAAGAGGTAGAGGTTACGTCTATAGGTCAGAAAACTAGATAACAGCCTGAGGGCCCATCCTCCTACTGGAATCAATTTCCAGAAAAAAAGTGGAGACACTCATGACCTTCATCATTGTCTGAAACATTCTGTATTAATCAAGGTGTCTTGTTGGTATTGTTTAGCTCCTTAGATTCAAGGAGAGCAAAATCTTGAATGTTTTCCATGTATTCCATCAGCAACATGGAGGCTGGCAATGGGCAGACAGAGCTCCATATATCAGGTATTGTGAGAGCAGATGTGGAGGGGGCACACCAAGTGCTCTCAGAGGTGGAGTCTACTGAAGGTGAGTTGCTTCCTGAGCTTAGCTGGTTCTGCAACTGGCCAAGAGCCTGCTCTCATCAAGTCAGCAGCAATGGAAACAAAACAAGTCTGTTCAGAGTCCACAACCAGGATGACCCCATCAGGGGATGCAATTCATAGGTGGCATGCTCTGTGCTGCCCACACAACGCAGCTCAACTGAGAGGTAAATGGACATGCATTTTTAACAGGTTTTCCAGGGCCATGCGTTCAGATGACGTTGTGTCCCATGAATCACAGGAAAACAGCCCCTCTCAGCGCAGTAGTGTTTTCTGGCTCCTTGTAGGACTCCCTTATGCCATGGCACATTGCCTGAGCTACCCAAAGGTCGCTTTTTTTGCCATTACAGGGACAAGTTTTTTTCTTATTTCTATCTGGTACAAATTGAAATCAGTAGTTATATTATATTTATACTATATATTTAGCATCTGTAGTCAATATATTTTCCCACAATGATCAGCTTGAAATCATTAAGAACTATTTATGCTTGAACTTTGAAAACTGTTAATGAATTAGCCAACTTATGAATTGGAATTTATTTGTATTTTACCCTAAATTATCCTATTGATTTTTTATCTAAAGCAACTACAAAGTAGTCCATCTTGCCTCTGATTTGCTATTTTAGGGGCAGGCTACTTTAGGCTGTAATTATTTGCAAAAATCAATGTGATGTTGATTTTTGATCATTTGCACAATCTAAAGGCTCCCATAAACCCTTGGAGCAGAAAACCTACTTAGTTGATCTTGAAAATGGCCAAAATATCCAGATTAATCACTACTAGATCATTTCAGTTTTGAAGACAGTGGTCTAAAAAGCAAACAACAAAAGAACACACACACACACACACACACACACACAACAATCAAGCACAAAAATAAAACCTAAAGCAACAATGTCAGTATGGCTGGGTATTAGAAAGCACTAACCAGGACTGTATCTTGCATAGTCCTGCCTCTGCGTGCGTGTGGCTGGATGCCCTCAGCATGGTGCCCAAGAGCAGTGTGGAAGCCAAGTTCGCTGGTATGACCACCACAGAAACTGAAGGTGGGGGTCGGATCTGCATTAACTTGAGATGCCTCTAACGTGGGCAAGATTTGAGCAGGACTCCTAGAGGTGGAAGGTGGCATCTCCCACTGCTGACCTTGAAATGCCTTTTCCAGTAAAGGAAGGGGTTTAAGTGCTGACCAGCTGTGGGTCAGAGACCCAGACGGCCACTGGAGAGCTGGCAGGAAGGTGTCCTGGCTTCGGCGAGACTCATTTCCTCCACACAGGGCTCCGACTCCCCGGAGCCTTCTTGTCAGAAGTACAATCTTTTTTGTCTATACTTTAAAAGAAATAGTTGTTCAAATCCCAAATGTTTTCAGCAATAGAAAAAATAAACTGCAGGATATGTCTAATATTTTCTAAATATCAATGAGTTATTGTTCAATTCATTCTTCTCACTTTAAGACATCAAAAACTACAAGATTAATTTATGTTGTTAGTCCCCTGAGAAATTTTCCAATTTATAATAAACATTAGTACATAAACCTAGATACATCCACATTTATTACTTATATCTAACTAACTTCAAATCCAAGGAAACCGTGTTACCTTTTTAAAAAAGTATTGTGATGCCATAATTGATTGGGAGAAGAACAATTTATATCCTACGAGTCTGCATTATAATTTTTAATTCATTTTTTTCTTTAAGAACCTCCACGGACAGCAAACCCTGTTTCCAAATCAAGAGCCTGCTGACCTGTTTTGCTGAATGAGACATTTTTGTGAATTCATATTTTCACATTCCCTTAGATGCCGTTCACATTTTAAATTAGTTCAATGATCAAATAAAATTGTATACGTTTCACGTGACTATAAATCTGTGTGCCAAAACCTGTCTCCCTGGGTGAGAGAAAGGTGAGCCCCGAGGTCCCAGGAAGAAGCAGAGGAGAGGCTGACCTGGGTGTGGACAGCCAGCATGGAGGGCCACCCTGAGGAGGTGGGTTTGTCATCAGGAAAGAGCAAAGCCTTCTACAGGGTCAGGAGGAACAGCCAACAGCTGTGTAGCTGGTGTCCAGAGATGGCACCTCCCATTCATTCAGTCCACTTGTTCCCTCCACAGACACAGACACAAGCTGAGTGCTGAGACATGCTTGTTGTGGGTCACGTGGCCAAGGAGCCATCATCCTCCCCCCTGCCCACCCCCTCCTGCCGCAAGAGGTCCTGGAAGAGCACGAGGTCCTAAAGTAGAGCACAAGCTTGGGGGGGAGGGTTGGGGGGCAGGCGGGGGAGCACCCAGGAGAGCTGAGGTCTAGAAAGTCAGAGACCAGCAACAGAGGGAAGCATGAAAATTGGATCTGCCCCCCCCCCTCAGAGTATGGAATACAAACCCCCAAACCTTCCCAAAGGTGGTTCTCGAGGGGGAGCATCAGAAGTGGACCGGGCAGGTGAAGGTGGGCATATGGGGGTCCAGGTACAGAGACAGCAGCACTCAGAGACCAGCTCTGGACTGAGGGCCTTGGGAATGAGTAGAGGTTTGCAATGTGTGAGTTCAGCCGCAGTGCCTCCAAGAGCACTTGTCCATTAGAGAGTGAAGGAGCATGTGGAATGAAGATGTTTAAATAAGGGAAATTGTCCCAATATCTCCTCCCAGTGTAGCTGAAAGGACTTCCTATGTACACTGTAAATAGATCAGCAACATTCCAGCATTGGTCAGAATTACTTACCAGTCATGGTAATCAATTATCAACCAAGTTTACAGACTTGTGGTTTAAAATGATAGACTGAGATTGCAAGCTCACACACACACACACACACACACACACACACACACGTACTCACACACACAATCCAACTGAACATGGCGGACATGGTGGTGAGTTAGCATACAGTAACCATAATAGTGCAGAGAATGGAGGGGCACCATTGCAGACCTGGGATTTGGGTGGGCAGATGATGTCAGTTGGGGACCTCCCACCCCAAAAGAGAATGAGTAGTGAAGGTGTAGTTATTGGTGTAAACTCCTTCCAGCTGGTGTCCTGAGATATCACACTGCCAGGGTGGGGGACAAGCCTAGTTTAGGGAGAGACCCTGGGACAGGAACTGGATCCTTAGTTACTATGGCCTCAGGAAGCTGGTGGCAGTGGTATCACCCTCAGCCCCAGCTCAGCACTGTCTCCCCAGACAACAAGCCCTTCCTCAAGGCCTAGAGTCTAGGGACTCCAACTTGCAGGGGAATTTGGAGACAGGAGGAGAGCAGAAAAGAGCACTGGATGGCCACAGATACCATAGTAATCCCAGAGGGAGAGAAAGATGTTGAATACTCTTCCACTGACACTAGAGAATGCAAGTAATTTAAAGAATAAAAGAAAAGTTAAAAAATACACTTTTTAAAAGATTTTCTATTGGTTTTTAGAATGAGAGAAAAAGAGTGGAGGGGAGAGAGAGAGAGAGAAATATCAATGTGAGAGCAAAACATGGATTGGCTGCCTCCTGAATGCCCCCTACCAGGGATCAAGTCCCCAAACCTGGCATGTGCCCCAATCAGCCAGGGCAAAATATGCACATTTTGTATTAAAATCCCAGAAAGATGTTATTACATAGAAGTAGACTGGCAGGTCTTTAGAAAGAGGTTGTTAAGAACTTGTGGGAATTAAAAATGGGATTGCTGAAAAAAAATGCAGAGCTCAACACTGTCAGAGACCTGAGGAAAAGTCACCAAGAAATAAATTAAGAAACACTGTCAGTCAAGATAAAGTTTCAAAAAGAGATGAGAGAGAAAAAAGGGGGGTTAGGGGAGAAGGATATGATTAAAGATATACTAGAAGAAAAGAGAGGCTTCACCTGGAAACAACCCACCTGGTTCAGAGCATCCTGAATATTAAGACAAATTCAAAACATCCTGGTGACATTTCAGGTATTTGGGAAGGAGAGGAGATTACATATACCTCTCAGGTCACTTCCTCGATCTCTTTTGTTCCTTTTTTCTCATTCTCTCCTGAATCTTGAGAATGAGACTGCTTCCCGGGGCTGGGTCTCCAGGTCCTTCTTCAAATCTACCGAAGCTCCCTCTGTGACTTCACCCTGTCCTGGCTTCTAAATGCCATCTCTGAGCTGATGTACCCCAAATTTCTATCCCACTCCACCCTTCGCTGGAGTTGGCTTGTTGACGTAACTGCTACTTACAGATCTCAAAATGGACATATCCCAACCAGATTCCCACCGAGGCCCCAGCTATACTAGTGTCTCCTCCTATGGACCCAGCTCCACCAGGTCAACATCTTAGGGGTCATCTTTTATTCTTTCCTTCCTCTCACTCAATTCATGTCCATCATCAAATGGACTTAAAATTGCCTCAACCATTTACCTGAGATGAATTCAGAATTATGATAAACAATGCTTAGGTAACTTACCAATATAATTAATATATTTCAATAAGAGACATTCAGAAAAAGCTAAAATGATGACATAAATGTAAAAACAAAATATTGCAAATGATTCAGAGTAAAATTAACAAAGAAAAACAATCACCATTCTGTAAAACTTTCGCTGATCAGAGGTCTGGCTTACATTTGGGTTGAATTCAATATAAATCCAGTTAGATGAGCCATTTTAGTGATAAGCTTTCACTCTGTATTTCCTCTGATCGCTCCCTGAGGAAGCAAATTTCTTGCCATTTCACATTCAATATAAGTGCATTGCTGGTGAAAAGATGGCTAAATTGGTCCATCACTTTGTAATAAAATATCTCATGACTTGTTTATCTGATCAATGAAGAGTGTATTCTCCAGCTGTTCAATGTTAATGGGCCCGTTGCCCTAAAATGGTGAATTATCGACTCCCAGAGAGGCAGAAGGGGGTTGCAAACTCAGATCAGATTTCCTGCTTGAAAGTGACATATTGCAGTTAAATTGTTGGAACTAAGAATGCATGTCCTTTGTGTCTGACACTACAGAGATGCCTAACACACAAGATCATTCCTAACTTAGAATTATTAAACTAGCTTTTTAAAAAAATTACACCTGGATACAAAACTGATCATTCAAAGATGGCAAAGTTATTGACATAGCACAGAAATATTTTGGTGGGATTTTAAAGGCCCAACTTCTGTGTCCCAGTAATTTATCTGAGTTCAGTCTGTGCTGTTCTGAAAAGCATGTGTACACTCATTCAGTCAGTCATCCATTTATTCCTTTACTAATCAACAAGTTTTAACTGTGTTCTGACAGTGAGCCCAGAACCACACCAGTGACTTGGGCACAGAGGTATAAAGAGACCCGGTGCCCGTCCCCTAGCCTCTCAGGGTGGTCTCCAATGTACTGTGTACCTGAGCCATGTGATTCAGATCCTGGCTTTAGGGTCAAGTGAGTCCAAGTACAGATACAGCTGCATCCCAGTTCTGCCATGCTGCCTGGGGAAATTGCTAATCTCCTAAATCTGTTTTCTTATCTTTAACATAGATGTAATATCAACTCTAAGGTTATGGCAAGGAATGAGTGAGATGACCTACGCAGAATCCAAATGTACAGCACACATCGGGAGGTGGAACCCTCCGTGACTTCACCAGCATCAAGCCCCAAAGCTTCAGAAAGCAAGGCTCAGTGACCAAGCAGGTGCCCGTCCAGCACAGTGACACTCCATTCCATATGGCTTCAGCTGCTGCAATGACCACTTCTACTTTACACTCTGAGAAAATCCTGCTCTGGCATTTGTGGACCATTCCTGCTTTCCTGCAAGAGTCACAGCCTCAAGAGTCACCTGACAGGAGGCAGTGGTCCCCCAAATGAGTGACACATCCTGAGGGGTGAAGGATTCTTCTTTTACAACAGTAAGATCTTAAGGTGTGGAGAGAGTCAATGAAACAAAAAAATATCATACATGCTCTGATCAATAATTAAATGTATGGGAAGTAGATGATTTTATTTGTTAACCAATTATTTACTCTGTTTCCTTTTGATTCAGCTTAGCCTTAAGAACAAAAAAAAATTAAAAAGTAAACTGAAACACAGAAGTTATCGCCCCCTTTTCAGTAGAAATGCAATAGAAATAAAATACTAGAGGTTTCACCGATAAGTTACTTCTGTAGATGTGTGGGGACATGCGATCTCAGCCCTAAAAGAGTTTGTGATCTGGGAATTACTTTTACATGTGTTCTTTTAACATGTAAAAGAACCTGAAGGATGAGCCTTTTTGTCTCCTGTTTGGGGGTTTAAACCCAGGGACATTTATGAACCACACTTATTGAGGGCTGAGAATCATTGGCAAAGCTCGGGAAGTGAGGCCTCCCCAGCCCTGTCATCAACCCACCTTGTGACTCAGGCTCATCTCCCTTCTCTGGTTCTCAGTTTGATTTTCGGTGCAATAGGAGGGTGAATTTAGACCCATCAACAATTTTGGAGCACATGCACCCCAGCCAATTAAGCTAACCTGGAAGCTCCTCCTCTTGGGCAGGGCAAGAGGGACTGGCACCTGGTGTGTGGGCAGGAAGGGAGCCACGCAGCCCGGAGCTCATGGACACTGAAAGCTGGAAGGAGAGTACACATTCAGTTTAGGAAGAGAAAGGTCACTGATTGGGCTCGCCTCTGATGAGCTAGCTTTAATGGAAACCAGCACCGTATCCACCTTCCTTCTCAGAGACTATGCTGAGCTGAGAGGAAGGCCAGGAGATATGCGGGGAGGAGGGATGGGCACACATCAATTTGTCTCTATTGATATGGAGCAAAAAAATGTAGGAGTCGTGGATGGCATGCAACCCAACTAAAATAATTTGAGAGACAAAAAAACTTTAAATGTGATTTTAAGACACATTTGTGGTATTAATCAGTTAAAATGAGGAATACAGCACAGAAGTGCTCACGGAAGTGCCTTACTAGGAAGCAGGGCGAACTTCACCATTGCGGGAGCTTACTCAAGGAGCACTCAGTGGAAACATTGATTTTTTTTTAAGAAATAAATGAATTATTTAATGAGATAATCTTGAAGATTTTGCTTTTAAGAGGGAAGCATTTGTGAACATTGCTGGAAAAGCAGAGGCCTGTGGGAATCTAGTCAGAAAGGCCTGGGGGGTGACAGGTGCATGTGGGACCTCCCCCTCTACCCCCACCTCAGGAGGCCGGGAGCTGAGCACCTGATATCAGTTATAGGAACCCAAGGGATGGTCTCTCACATGTCATTAAAGGTTGATGAGTGACTAGAAAGAGCAGCATCTTGAATGAAAATGTCAGATTTTAAATACACTTAAAATCCTCAAATACACTTCTTACTTCTATACTGCTTATATTTACTACAAAGAATCCTAAACTCTCTGTAGTCATTTGCAAATAACTTTATAATAAATATCCCATTAAATTACGCATTTGGTCAGTGATTGGATCTCAAATGAAGATAAGCAAGTTTATAGTTAAAGAGAGAGGAAAAAAGAGAAGGAGAGAGAGAAAGAGAAGAAGGGTGGAGAGAGAAGGAGAGAAACGGAGGTCCATAGCAGCACTGTGAACTGATCCTGGATGCTACTTAGGAGTGAACAAACGTACGAACCTGGACTTAAATGGCAGGATCATCCAGGCCACCTGACTCCAGGAACGGCCATCCTTACATCATCTGGGAGGTGAGACTGAGTTTTGTCATCTCAAGAAGGGGAGAGAAGGAAAGAATTCGCTTCAGATCAACAAATGTGTGCTCCAGCCCCGATGTCCTTGGGCCCCACTCCCTCTGCAGTGAAAGGGTCACAGGGCCCCAATGTGGTCCAGGGCACAGCCCAGAATCAATTACCTCCTCCAGAAGGATGGGGGTGTGAACACCGTCAGACAGTCACAAATTACCTAGAGCAGGAAAAAAAAACAAAACATTTTTCTAAATAATATGATCTTCCTGCCAGATAAGCAAGCTCCTTCTCTGACTGATCAGCTGCAGCTTCATTGCCTTCCAGACCCCATCTCCCCTCCCCCTCCCCCCTTCCCAGGAAGAGTAAATCACTTTTCGAAAGGTGGCTTAATATAACGGTGGTACATCTTCTCAAACATAGGTAATAGAACAGTGCGTACGATCACCTTTGGCAGAAAAGCCCAGCCATGGACACGTCCCCTTCTTGGCTCCAGGGGGCCTGCAGTAACACTCCTCATAAATCGGCTGGGAGATCCTAGGAGATACGACCCTGCTTTATAGCCAAGGCCAGCATTCAGTCACCGGGGACATGATAGCTGGGGGATAAGGTCAAGGAGCCTCTTTTGGTGTCATCCCCCTGAGATGTTATCAGATGCTCAACCCTAAAGCAAGAGAAACAAACTGATAACAAAATTGGGGGGAGGGGACATGGGAGGAAATGTGATAATCCATCAACTCACCTGTGGAGAAAGTACCAGGGAAAAGCAGTATTGATTTTTTTTTACAAGCCAGTGCACAGATTTGTCAGACAGAAGCACAGAGATGTCAATGCCCAGAGCCACTATCCCTAGTAACCCCAGAACCTCTCCCGGACAGACGCCTCCCAAGGGTAGGAGCAGAGGCGGCGTTCAGGCACATTTCCATGCCTGGCTCAAAGGGGTTGTCAGCTTTATTAGAGAGAAATGCCCGATGCTCCCCCGCACCTCCCCCTAAAAGGGTATGTGTGCTATCTGCCACCACTGAGACAGAGGTAGGACATGAGGAAAAGGACACCCAGTAGTACATACTTTCAGTACATCCTGAGAGAGGCACCTTCATGGTCTGAGTGATACCGCAGTCACCTGTCCTCCATGGAGCTGCGTGGAAGAGCTGCTTCTGCCATTGGGGTCACAGGAAGCTTGCAAACATTTACTCGAATGGCCATTCAGTTGGAAGCCTGCAAAACTAATGAACAATTTTAGACATCAAGAAAATCTACTAAACACAGTTTCATCACTTACCCAACAAAAGAAAATCTGGACCAATTATCAAGGTGGACTGTTTATCTGGCCAGGAAAGAATCACTCTGGCACCCCAGGTTTCAGATGCTTAGAATCCACTGAGGTCTAGGTCTCATTAATGCACCCACCAAGGAAACATCTGGAGACAGATAGTGAGATTCGGTTTAACTAGGCCTGGGGTAAACTTATTCAGTGCATGCATGCATATCTAGCTAAACTCAACATCACTTTCAGATTCCACTGCCATTCTAAATCCCTTCTTCATGAAATTTCATCTGGTTAATAAAAAAGCAAAAGACAATCAAATTAAAAATTCAACAAAAGCACAAAATGTAAGATCTCCACCAATAACTTAGAAGTATCAAATCAAGAGGAGAAACCAAGATGGCGGCATAGGTAAACACCTACACTGCTGCCTCACACAACAATTTCAAAACTACAACTAAAAGACAAAATAGACATCATCCAGAACCACAGAAAGGCTGGCTGAGTGGAAATTCTACAACTGGAAGGAAAGAGAAAAGCACACTGAGACTCAGAGGAGCTGCAGGAGGCAGAGTACTGAGATGCACACGTGGAGAGGACTGGCAACTGAGTGTGCGGCTGGCTTTCTCAAATGGGAGGGAGACAAAAGCTCCCAACTGCGCTGAACTCCAGTTCCGGGCGAGACTCTGGGGACCCAGACTCATTCCGGGAGAAACTGGACTGTCAGGCAGCAGGCAGAACTCAAGGACGGCTTTCTCTCAGAGGTGCTTGCAGCGATTTCCATGGGACACTGAGACACAGGGGCCTATTAGAGCAGTGCTGATGGGAAACCAATGCTGTATGCTCTGCCCTGAGACTCTGCCCAATCCAAGCTGAGCACAGAGGCTTTTGCAGGCCTTGTCTCATAAGGGTGTCTCCAGCACAGAAGTTCTCCCAGGGTAGACACAGCTGATCCTCACAGCCAATTGGCCTGGAGGTCAATTCCTCCCAGTGATACCAACAACAATCAAGGCTTAACTACAACAAGACTGTGCACACAGCCCACAAAGGGGTACACCAAGATTGTCCACCTCAGGTAACTGAAGAGGCTAAGCCACTGGGCCCTATAGGACACCTAGCGCACAAAGCCACTCTGTCAACTCAGGGAAGCAGCCAAAATGCAAAGACAAAGAAACAGATCACAAATGAAAGAAATGGAGGAAAGCAAACAACTGGATATAGAGTTCAAAACCACAATTATAAGGTTTTTCAAGAATTTTCTAGAAAAGGCCGATAAATTTAATGAGACCCTCAAGGATATGAAAAAGGACCAACTAGAAATTAAGCATACACTGACTGAAATAAAAAATATTATGCAGAGATCTAACAGCACACTAGAGGATCACAAGAATCAAGTCAAAGATTTGAAATACAAAGAAGCAAAAAACCACTCAACCAGAAAAGAAAAAATAAAAAAGAATCCAAAAATATGAAGATAGAATTATGGAGGGGCCAGAAGAAGAGAAAGAGCAAGATACTGAAAACCTATTTGAAGAAATAATGACTGAAAATTTCCCCCACCTGGTGAAAGAAAAAGACTTACAAGTTGAGGAAGCACACAGAACCCCAAACAAAAGGAATCCAAAGAGGACCACACCAAGAAACATCATAATTAAAATGCCAAGAGCAAAAGACAAAGAGAGAATATTAAAAGCAGCAAGAGAAAAACAGTTAGTTACCTACAAGGGAGCACCCATACGACTGTCAGCTGATTTCTCAACAGAAACTATGCAGGCCAGAAGGGAGTGGCAAGAAATTTTCAAAGTGATGAATAGCAAGAACCTACAACCAAGATTACTCTATCCAGCAAAGCTATCATTCAGAATTGAAGGGCAGATAAAGAGCTTCACAGATAAGTAAAAGCTAAAGGAGTTGATCACCGCCAAATGAGTATTAGATTAAATGCTGAAAGGTGAAGGTGGAGGAGGAGAAGATAAAAATTATGAACAACAAATACATATCTATCAACAAGTGAATCTAAAAATCAAGTGAATAAAAAATCTGATGAACAGAATAAACTGGTGAATATAATAGAATCAGGGGCATAGAAAGGGAGTGGACTGACAATTCTCGGGGGGAAAGGGGTGTGGGGGTGCAAGAAGAGACTGGACAAAGATCGTACACCTATGGATGAGGACAGTGCGGGGGGGGGGGGGGTAATGGCAGAGGGTGGGGTGGGAACCGGGTGGAGGGGAGCTATGAGGGGAAAAAGAAGAACAATTGTAATAATCTGAACAATAAAGATTTATTAATTTTTTTTAAAAAAGAAGTATCAGATTAAGAGGTTCATTACAAAGCTAACATGGACTTAGTAGCCATAGGTTCTGCTGTGTCAGTGGTCGGCAAACTGAGGCTCGCAAGCCACAGTTTGCCATTCTGTTGACTAATGAGTTTGCCAACCACTGACCTAGACTCTCGATTCCAATAATTACAGGCTGTTTTTGTTCCTTGTGATTAAACCCCTATCCCAGTAGTCTGAAAACTCATTAGTCAACAGAGTACCAAACTGTGGCTCGCGAGCCACATGAGGCTCATGAGCTGCAGTTTGCCAACCACTGTGCTATGTGTACCACTCATTCAAAGCACTTCCACACCTGTGTTTTTCTCTGTCTTCTCTGATGCAGTGTCATTACACTCTTCTTTCAAATACAGAATGTGGCTGTTCACTTTTTAAAATGTGCTTTGAACAGGAGTGCCTGGGGACAGCATGGCCTGCAGGCCACTTAGCATGCCCACCAGCATGGCATAGCTTGTTCTAAAGACTGAGAAGGAAGCTGCTTATTGAGTAAGACAGTGAGGGGAAATGAAAAATTATATACTAAATATGTGTGAAATATAAGAAGCAAATAGAGGCAGAACAAAACTGTCTTAGAGAGCCTACAAAGTATAATACACACATAGTTATATAATAACACTTATGGTGATTTTTGTCAGTTGTATGAAAATCCTATCTAATAAAAGAGTAATATGCAAATTGACTGTACCTCTGCTACATCCACAAGCCATGCCCACCAGCCAATCAGGAGGGAATATGCAAATAAACCCAACCAAGATGGCTGCAGCCACAGAGAGAAGGAGGGAGGCTTGGGTTTCCCTGGCTGGCAATGGAGGAAGCCAAGCTTTCCACCTCCCCTTGCCGGCCCAGGCCTCCACTCAATGCTACAAAATCTCAATTATAGAAGATAAATAAAGCCCAACAGAAATGGCGGCAGCCACGCAGCTGGAGAGAGCAGGAGGCTAGGGTTGCCCACGGTGATGGAGGAAGCCAAGCTTCTGCAGCCCTGGCCTGCGTTGGCCTCCATTTAAGGCTACAAAGTTTCAATTATAGAAGATACATAAATCCCAACAGAAATGGCTGCCACCACTGAGCGAGCAGAAGGCTTGGCTCCACTCCAGGCTACAAAGTTTCAATTGTAGAAGATAAATAAATTCCAGATCCCAGGGCCTCTGCTTGGGTCACTGGGGGGCGTGGCTGCCCTGCAAACCACCACAGGCCCCTCACCCAGGCTGCCCCAAGCCCCAAGGGAACCCCCACCCTGATCCGGGACACCCTTCAGAGCAAACCAGCTAGCCCCCACCCGTGCTCCAGGCCTCTATCCTACCTAATAAAAGAGTAATATGTAGATTGACCATCACTCCAACACACAAGATGGCTGCCCCCATGTGGTCAAAGATGGTTGCCCCCTTGTGGTCAAAGATGGTTGCCCCCATGTGGACACAAGATGGCCACCACAAGATGGCCAGCAGGGGAGGGCAGTTGGGAGGAATAAGGCCAGCAGGGGAGGGCAGTTGGGAGGGACCAGGCCTGCAGGGGAAGGCAGTTAGGGGGCAACAGGCTGGCAGGGGAGCAGTTAGGCATCAATCAGGTTGGCAGGGGAGTGGTTAGGGGGTGACCAGGCTGGCAGGCAGAAGCGGTTAGGGTCAATCAGGAAGGCAAGTAGGCAAGCAGTTGGGAGCCAGGAGTCCTGGATTGTGAAAGGGATCCCAGATTGGAGAGGGTACAGGCTGGGCTGAAGGACACGCCCCCCCCATGCACGAATTTCGTGCACCGGGCCTCTAGTGATTTTATAAGATCCAAGATGGCGGCCGATGGGATGGCAGGCTGCAAGATAGTGTGTGAGTGAGAGAGTGAAAAGAGACTATGTGGACATGCAGGGAGTGTCTGTATTTGTGAGTGAGGTACAGCTGTATTCCACAGGACTGCTGGGGACTGGCAGACCAGGCTCCCTAGCTGGACAGTCTCTTCTACTGTTAAAATCTCTTCCAGAGTGACCGGCTCTACCACAGAGACTGCGCCATCTTGAAAGGGAGAGCGGCTGTGATCGGAAGCCCAGCCTTACCTTCAACCAGGGAGACCTCGGATACCTCCCAGGACCCTACAACCACATCACCCAGGGACCAACCTTTGTAAAGAGTAATTATTTTATTTTAATTTCCAAGAGTTCATTGCAAGGATATAGAAAAATGATTGATATTTGTACATAATTTTTAAAATAGTTTATGACATCCCCCACTATCACATGTGTTTTAACTTATGTAATATTCTCCCACAGCTTATTAATGTTTAGTTCATTTTTCCCTATAAAAATAATTTCTATGGCTATTTTCCAGTTTGCTAAATGTCTCCTCTAAGAGAACTTATTACTACACTGCTGTAGTCCCATTCCATGCCCTCTCACCTCAGATACTGTAATTATGTCTGAACATTCTGTTTGACACTTTTAGTTTCTAATTTATACATCACATCCAATAAAGTGCAATAAGTTACACATTTTCCTTGATTTTCTTGAACGTTCAAAGCATATTTATAGTTGCTGTTTTAATGTCCTTTGTTATTTCTACCATCTCTGTCATTTCTCATTCTGTTCTTATTGATTCATTTCTCTCCTTGTTGTGAGTTGTATTTTCCTATTGTTTTGCATGTCCAGTAACTTTTTTGTTAAATTCCAGACATGATTTTACCTTGTTTGATATTAGATTTTTTTATATTATTGTTGTCATTCCTTTAAACGTTTTGGGTTTAGGCTTTCTTCTTTTATTCCCCTGAGTTACAGATCAGTTAAATGATATCAGTTTGATCCTTCTGAGACATGTTTTAATGCTTTCTTAGGGTCAGTACAGGAGAGCCTAATTTGTTTTGACCACTGGGGTATGCCTTCTGAGAACTCTGAGATCCAGGCTACTAAGAGCACTTGGCCCCATGGAAACACAAATTTTTGCTGGTCCTGTGTGAATTCCAGGTCCTGCTCTGAGCATTTCTTTTGGTAATGACTTTTTCTTGAATCACAGCAAGACGGTGTGAAGTGCCCTTCCCTTACACACTACCAGTTATGTGGACATGCGTGGTGCCATGGCAACTGGATGACAGGTCTCGGTTCTGAGAGATAAATGGGGGGCAGCTGTGTCTGGCGACCCTGGGACGGCTCCCATCTCTGCATAGTGTGGCAACTTCAGGTTATGGGTCTTAACAAGATGACCTCAGGGCACCCAGACCGAGGCCATCAATCACAGGCAGGTAGCAGCTAGGAGAGAGCCTTTGGGACTCCCAAAGACACACGTGGGGGGTCAGGGAGGCTACAGCTGGATGCTAAGTGGAGTCACTATGAGGGTGACAGATCTGCCCTGCCAGCACCAGCATCAAATATAAGCGGTCTTGCCATTGAGTACTATTTCCTGACCACCAGAAAGCAATGCAGCACCCTGGCTTTTTAGCCTCTCCCCTGGACCTGAGGTGATAACTGTCACCTTCCCCTAAGGTAAATTCACCTGCTCCCCATCAATGTTCCCAGAAGGCTGAGCCTGGATGAGCCAGCTCCAGAGGGTTTAAAGGAACCCCGGGCCACGTGTTCTGAGGGTTTCCCACATTTCCTCCTCAAATGCCTTAACAAAGTCAGGGACTGGCAGGTGTGAGCTGAAGTAGAATGGACAGAATAGCAAGAAGAATTTCTGTAAGATAAAGCTGTTCATTATAGAAGTAGAGGATCACAGAATTTCTTTTTCAAGAGAGTACCTTGAGCCTGGCTGACATGGCTCAGTAATTAAGCATCGACCTATGAGCCAGAGGTCACAGTTTGATTCCCAGTCAGGGCACCCCAAGTTGGGGGCTTGAACCCCAGTGTGGGGTGTGCAGGAAGCAGCTGATCAATGACTCTCTTATCATTGATGTTTCTATTTCTCTCCCTCTCCCTTCCTCTCTAAAATCAATAAAAATGTATTTGGGGGTGTGGGGGGGGGGGAGAAAAGCACCTTGAATAAAATTTTTAGAACACAGAAAATGTAATGAGATGAGATCTCAAGGGAGAAAAATAAACGTTTTTCCAAAGTAAATTCCCCAGTGACCTGCTCAATTTCTATCGCTAAACGTCTTCCCCTTTGGTTAAAGTTGTCCATTCTTCCTCTCAAACTGGGGCCGGTGTAACCACTAACCTCTCCTTGTGAATGGCTTGTCAGGAGCCCACCATTATTCTGGGAGATGGTGCACTGGGCAGGAAGAGTCATCAGCTTTGTCTGTTTGGGCTGAGAATGAGGTGTGGAGGGTGATAAGGGGAGAAGGAAGAGTTCAGGAGAAACTTTCCCAGCCTTTCCTATGCCAATATCCACTTTTTATTAAAATTTGTATTGACATAATTGTAAATTTACCCTGCTGCTATATGAAATAAGAGAGATCTCATGTACACTTTACCCAGCTTCCCCAATGGGGAAATCAAAAGTGAATTATTAATATTTGGGATTGCCCCAAATTCTGATGTCAAAGAGGATGAGTCCTTACCTCCAAAACCACTGACAGCACAGGGCAGTGGTGGCGCTGCTCAGCATTCCATTCCTCGGCAAGATAGCGGCCGACCCACTGAATCAGACTGACTGGAAACGGAGCCCTTGACTCTCATGTTTCAGAAGTTCTCTGACTGGTTCTCACCAAAGGCCCACCCCCTGGCCTTCTCAGCCTAGCTCAGTCAGAGCTCGAAGCCCACCAGAACATCTGCAGAGCACCCAGCATCCTGAACTACATGATGGCACATGGGGGCGGGTCCCTACACCAGCCTGGCTGGGCTCCTCTGCATGGCACTTAGTGTCAGGGCCAGTGGAAGCCCAAGGCATTCAGTGGGCCATGAAAAGCCCAAACTTATATCCACTTGCCATATATCGATCCTTCATTCCAAAAAAGTGAAAGACTCTCAGAGTTCAGTATCCAGGGTCTGGGCCACTTCATCTCAAAGGCAACTTAGAAAAGTTGCAGTAAAAGAAGTGAGGCATGAAATGATCCACAGGCCCTGTCCCTTCTGTTCTGTGTTAGGGGAAAGCTGGTGTCTTGTTCATTTTCAGTGTTTCCACTAGTGGATAGATGAAGCTCTTCCTCAGTCAGGGCTTCCCTGTCAGAGACTTGGCATCCAGGAAAGAAAAGGGAGAAATCAATTTGTTGACAGCTTTTGATTACTTGATGTTGTCTTAGGAGGAAAATATAAAGAAATGTATTAAAAACTCTTTTTTGGTTTCTGTTTCTGCAAGTTCTGAGTTATGAAAAGAAGTGCACCAAAAAAAAAAAAAAAAAAAAAAAACAGTTAACTGTGCTATGTCATAGAGCAACTCTGTGACCTCCAAAAATTCCCTGGCACTCTCTGGTTGCCGGTGGAGCATCACCAACTCCCCACTCTCTCAGGCTAAGGACCATCTACCTGCCTGAATCTTCTGTTGTTGCTACTAATGTAGACATTTTTAAATTTGAAACAAAACTTTATTGGAGTTATAATTTATTGAGGTATAATTTACATACAACAAATGTTACTCATTGTGAGTATACTCATCAGTTAATTTTGACATGTGTATACAGTTGTGTATCCACGACCACAATAAACTGTGGAAACCACGTATCCACCAGTTCCAACGGTTCCCTGGAGCTCTTGTCAATCAACCATCTCTACTCTCCTGCCCCAGGAAACCATCGATTGAGTGACTTCCTGTATATTACAGTACATTTTCTAGAATTTTATATGTACTATTCTGTGACTTCTTCTTTCACTCAATGTAATGATTTTGAGATTAATTCCTTCTGTTGTCTATATTAGCAGTTCATTTCTTTCTATTGCTGAGTAGTATTTCATTGTATGTCTGCACCATAGTTTGTTTATTCATCTCTTGAAAAACATTGGTGTTGTTTCCAGGTTTTGATTATTACAACAAGAACTTCTGGGAAGATTCAAGCATAAGTCTTTGTGACAATGTGTGTTTTCATTGCTTTCGATAAATATCTATGGAAAGAATTACTAGATCATCTGGAGAGTATATGTTGAAACTTGGAGGGAGCTGCTAACTGGGTTTTGAAAGCAAATGAGGCACTTCACATTCCCACCAGAACTACTTGGGGATTGTACTTGTTCCCTATCCTCACAAGCACGTGGTGTTTCTTTCACCTTCAGTTCTTTATTTGTTTCTTTTTTCAATTTCTTTATTGATTAAGGTATTACATATGTGTCCTTATTCCCCCATTACCCCCCACCTCCCATTCATGACCCCACCCCCCTGTTGTCTGTGTCCACTGATTAGGCTTATATGCATGCATATAAGTCCTTTGGTTGCTCTCTCCCCCTTACCCCCACCCTCCCCTACCTTCCCTGAGGTTTGACGTTCTGATTGATGTTTCTCTGTCTCTGGATCTGTTTTTGTTCATCAGTTTATGTTGTTCATTATATTCCACAAATGAGTGAGATCATGTGATATTTATCTTTCTCTGCCTGGCTTATTTCACTTAGCATAATGCTCTCCATCTCCATCCATGTTGTTACAAATGATAAGAACTCCTTCTTTTTAACCGCAGCATAGTATTCCATTGTGTAGATGTACCACAGTTTTTTAATACACTCCTCTGCTGATGGGCACTTAGGCTGTTTCCAAATCTTAGCTATGGTGAATCGTGCTGCTAGAACATAGGGGTGCATATATCCTTTCTGATTCATCTTTCTAGTTTCTTGGGATATATTCCTAGAAGTGGGATCACTGAGTCAAATGGGAGTTCCATTTTTAGTTTTTTGAGGAAACTCCATACTGTTGTCCACAGTGGCTGCACCAGTCTGCATTCCACCAGCAGTGCACAAGGGCTCCTTTTTCTCCGCATCCTCGCCAGCACTTGTCACTTGTTGGTTTGTTGATAATAGCCATTCGCACAGATGTGAGATGGTACCGCATTATTGTTTTGATTTGCATCTCTCTGATGATTAGTGACTTTGAGAAGGTTTTCATATGTCTCTTGGCCTTCCTTCTGTCTTCTTTCGAAAAGTGTCTATTTAGATCAGTTGCCCATTTTGTGATTGGGTTGTTTATCTTCTTTTTTAAGCTGCATGAGTTCCCTGTAAGTGTTGGAGATTAAACCCTTATTGTTCATATCATTGGCAAATATGTTCTCCCATGCAGTGGGCTTTCTTGTTGTCTTATTGATTGTCTCCTTTGCTGTGCAAAAGCTTTTTATTTTGATTTGGTCCCATTTGTTTATTTTCTCTTTAGTTTCCATTGACCTAGGAGCAGTATCAGTGAAGAAATTGCTTCAGCATATGTCAGAGATTTTCCTGGCTGTGGATTCCTCTAGTATTTTTATGGTTTCTCATCGTATGTTTAAGTCCTTGATCCACTTTGAGTTTATTTTTGTGTATGGTGTAAGTTGGTGGTCTAGTTTCATTTTTTTGCATGTATCTGTCCAATTTTCCCAACACCATTTATTGAAGAGACTGTCTTGACTCCATTGTATGCTCAAGCCTCCTTTGTCAAATATTAATTGAGCATAGTGATTTGGGATGATTTCTGGGTTCTCTATTCTATTCCATTGATCTATATGTCTGTTCTTGTTCCAGTACCAGGCAGTTTTGAGAACAGTGGCTTTGTAATACAGCTTGAAATCTGGTATTAAGATCCCACCTACTTTGTTCTTCTTTCTCAGGATTGCTGTGGCTATTTGGGGTCTTTTTTTATTCCAGATGAATTTTTGGAGAGTTCTTTCTAGGTCTGTGAAATATACCCTTGGTAATTTAATGGGGAGTGCATTGAATCTATAGATTGCTTTGGGTAGTATGGACATTTTAATGATGTTGATTCTCCCTATCCATGGACATGGTATGTTCTTCCATCTGTTTACGTCTTCCTCTAACCCTTTTTTCAGTGTCCTGTAGTTTACCGCATATAGGTTTTTTACCTCCTTAGTTAAGTTTATTCCTAGGTATCTAAATTTTTTTGGTGTGATGGTAAATGGGATTGCTTTTTTAGTCTCTCTTTCTGTAAGTTCACTATTGGTGTATAGAAATGCTATAGATTTCTTGGTGTTAATTTTGTATCCTGCTACATTGCAGAATTCATTTATTAAGTTTATTAGTTTTTTGATGGAGTCTTTTGGTTTTTTTTATGTACAATATCATGTCATCTGCAAATAAGGACATCTTTACTTTTTCTTTTTCAATTTGGATGCCTTTTATTTCTTCTTCTTGTCTAATTTCAATGGCTAATACTTCCAGTACTATGTCAAACAGGAGTGGTAAGAGTGGGCATCCCTGTCTTGTTCCTATTCTTAGGGGAAATGGTTTTAGTTTTTGCCCATTGAGTATGATGTTAGCTGTGGGGTTAACATATATAGCTTTTATTATGTTGAGGTATGATCCTTCTATTCCCACCTTGTTGAGAGTTTTTATCAAGAAAGGGTTTTGGATTTTGTCAAATGCTTTTTCTGCATCAATTGATATGACTATGTGATTTTTATCTCTCAATTTGTTTATGTGATGTGTCATGTTTACTGATTTGCAGATATTGTACCATCCTTGCATTCCTGGGATAAATCCTACTTGGTCATGGTGTATGATCTTTCTGATGTACTACTGGATCCAATTTGCTAGGATTTTGTTGAGGATTTTGGCATCTATGTTCATGAAGGATATTGGCCTGTAATTCTCTTTCATTGTGTTGTCTTTATCTGGTTTTGGTATTAGGGTGATGCTGGCTTCATATAATGAGTTTGGAAGTGTTCCTTCCTCTTGAATTTTTTGGAATAGTCTGAGGAGGATAGGTTTTAGTTCTTCCTTGAATGTTTGGTAAAACTCCCCTGTGAAGCCATCTGGCCCCGGGCTTTGGTTTGCTGGAAGCTTTTTGATGACTGCTTCAATTTCTTCCATAGTTATTAGCCTATTGAGATGTTTAGATTCTTCCTGATTGAGTTTTGGAAGATTATATTTTTCCAGGAATATGTCCATTTCCTCCATGTTGTCTAGTTTGTTGGAATAGAGTTGTTCATAGTATTTTTTTAACAATCCTTTGTATTTCCGTGGGTTCTGTTGTTATTTCACCTCTTTCATTTCTGATTTTGTTTATTTGGGTCCTCTCTCTTTGCTTCTTGATGAGCCTGGCTAGAGGTTCATCAATCTTGTTTATCCTTTCAAAGAACCAGCTCTTGGTTTTGTTGATCTTTTGTATTGTTTTGTTGTTGTTGTTGTTTGTTTGTTTTTGTTTGGTCTCAATGTCATTTATCTCCACTCTGATCTTTATTATTTCCTTCCTTCTGCTTACACTGGGCTTTTCTTGTTGCTCTCTTTCTAACTCTTTGAGTTGTAGGGTTAGGTAATTTATTATCATTGTTTCTTGTTTTTTGCAGTAGGTTTGTAGAGCTATGAACTTCCCTCTCAAGACTGCTTTTGCTATGTCCCATAGATTTTGGATTGTTGTGTTTTCATTGTCATTTGTTGCCATGATGTTTTTTATTTCTTCCTTGATCTCTCTGGTAACCCAGTCATTGTTTAATAGCATGCTGTTTAGTCTCCATGTGTTTGATTTTTTGGGATTGCTTTTATTGTAGTTGATTTCCAGTTTTATGCCACTGTGATCTGAGAAGATGCTTGATACCATATCTATCTTCTTGAATTTGAAGAGACTTTGCCTATGACCCAACATATGGTCTATCTTTGAAAATGACCCATGTGCACTTGAGAAGAATGTATATTCTGTGGCTTTGGGGTGAAATGTCCTGAAGATGTCAATTAATTCCATCTGGTCTAGTGAGTCATTTAGGATTGATGTTTTCTTTGCTGATTTTTTGTTTAGAGGATTTGTCCAATGGTGATAGTGGGGTATTAAAGTCTCCTACCATGATTGCATTGCTGTCAATCTCTCCTTTGATATCCTCCTGCAGTTTTTTTTTATGTATTTGGGTGTTCCTGTATTGGTTGCGTATATGTTTACCAGAGTTGTATCTTCTTGTTGGATTGTTTCCTTTAGTATTATGAAGTGGCCTTCCTTATTTCTTGTTATGTCTTTCACTTTGAGATCTAATTTGTCAGATTTAAGTATTGCTACCCAAGCTTTTTATTCATTTCCATTCACCTGAAAAGCCTTTTTCCATCCCTTCACCCTCAGTCTGTGTGTGTCTTTTTTTCTGAGGTGGGTTTCTTGTAGACAGCAGATATATGGGTCGTGTTTTCTTATCCAATCTGTTACCCTATGTATTTTGATTGGGGCATTTAATCCATTTACATTTAAAGTTATTACTGATAGGTACTTATTTGTCGCAATTTTTATTCTTTACCCCTGTGTTCCTTCTTTGCTTGCTATTTCTTTTTTTTTTTTTTTTTTACAGCAGACCCTTTAGCATTTCTTGCATTGCTGGTTTGGTGGTAATAAACTCCCTTAGTCCTTTTTTGTCTGTGAAGCTCCTGATTTCACCTTCAATTTTGATTGATAGCCTTGCTGGGGTACAGTATTCTTGGATTCAGCCCCTCCCTTTGCATGACTTTGATATTTCATTCCCCTCCTTTCTGGCCTGATGAGTTTCTGTTGAGAAATCAGTTGCTACTCTGATAGGGGTTCCTTTTTAGGTAACTTTCTGTCTCTCTCTGGCCGCTTTTAAGATTCTTACTTTGTCATTGGTGTTTGCCAATTTAATTATAATGTGCCGTGGCATCGGTTTTTTGAGGTTCATTTTGCTTGGGACTCTGTGAGCTTCTTAGATTTGTGTGGGGGTTTTTTTTCCCTATATCAGGGAAGTTTTCTGTCATTATTTCTTCAAACAGGTTTCCTTTTCCTTGCTCAGTTTCTTCTCCTTCTGGCACCCCTATTATGTGGATGTTGTTTTGCTTCGTGTTCTCCCAAAGTTCCCTTAGGCTCTCCTCCTGCTTTTCAATTTTTTTTTTTCTAGAAGCTGCTCTATTTGGGTATTTTTTCCTACCTTGCCTTCTATCTCACTGATACAGTCCTCTGCTTCTTCTAGTCTACTCTTGATGCTTTCTATTGAGTTCTTTACAGCAGCAATGTCATTTTTCATTTCTTCTTGGTTCTTCTTCATTTCCTCTTAGTTCTTACACATATTGTCAAATTTGTCTTCCATTCTTTTCAGCCACCTTATTACCATTTCTCTGAATTCTTTTTCTGACAGGTTGCTTGCCTCCATTTTGTTTACTTCCTTTTCTTGTGATGCCTGCTTTTCTTTCATATGTGGGCAGTTTCTTTGTCTCCCCATGGTGTCTCTTCTCCAGGTGTCTGGTATGTAGTTCTCTCTCCTTATCCCAGGCAAATTTCTTTGGTGGAGTGTAGAGCTCCTCTGAATCTGTGTGTTTGTGCCATTTGGGGACCAGTGCTCTGGTGTTCACAGCTGTTCAGTGGGTGCCTCAGTTGTAGATTTTCAGGCTTCCAATAACATCCACTTTCCCCTTCAAGATGGTGCGGTCTCCGTGTCTGAGCCAGTGGCTCCGGGAGGGAACCCAGCAGCAGTGGAGGCTGCCTGGTCAGGGAAGCCCCTCCAGCAGTCCCCCACCTTCTCCTGGAGTATAGCTGTCCCTTAACTCACCAACAGACACTCCCTGTGCAGCCCTCAGTTGTTCTTTCTATCTGCTCCAGGACAAGGCTCGGGACACATCTATCTATTCCACCGCCATTTTTTTTCCTCTCCTATCACCTTCAGTTTTGACATCAGATTGGCTATTAGTTAGATCTCATCATGATTAATTTACATTTCCAGGGACTGGTGGTCTTGCAATGTGTGCGTACTGGCCATTCAGACATCTTTTGTAAAATCCTTTTGCAAATATTTTACCCATTTGAGTGGGTTTTGTTTTGGGCATCTCACTGAGTTCTAAGACTTTCTCATTGATATCCATGGTGGTCAGAGTGCATATTCTGTGTGACATAATTTTTGCACAGGTGCTAAACCTTGTCCTATGGCCCAGCACGTGGACTCTTTTGGTGAGTGTTCTGTATTTTCTTAACAAGAACACGTATTCTACTGTGGTTAGGAGGGTCCTCCAATCTGTCAAGTAGATCTAGTCAGTTAATAGTGTTGTTTGAACATTCCATATCCTTATTGATTTTCTGTCGACATCTTCTACTAATTGTTGAGAGAGGAATATTGAAACCTCCAAATTTAAGTGTAAATTTGTCTATTGCTCCTTCAACTCTGTCAGTTTTGGGTTCGTATATTTTGAAGCTCCATTGTCAAGTGCATCCACAGTTAGAATTTTTCCACTTACTGAACTGACCCTATTATTATGAGGTCCTGCCCCCTCTCCATCCTATCTTGTCTGTAGTTTAATTTGTGTTGCGTTATTATCAACACATCCCCTACCTTAAAAGTAGTACTTTAATATATCTTTCTATCCATGTATTTTCAACTTACCAGTGTCTTTATATCATAGAGTTAGATTGTGCTTTTTATCTGGCTCCATAATCTCTTCTTTGGTGAGGAGTGTGATGGGAGCATACCAGTCTAGGTCGGAGCTCAGAGCAAGCCTCAGAGGGAGAGAGGGAGGGAGACAGGGAAGGGACCACCCCACTGCCAGGACCAGCTCACTGCATGCTCCACCGTAGGTAAGCGTCTGTCCTGGCCTATGTCCCCATGCCAGGGAGCATCAGGTTTTCCACTATTGTGAGGGCTACACAGGATCCTCCCTCTTGCTTTTCTGTTTTCTATAATTTGAATTATTCTGTTGTTGTTTTTTTAGGCAGAAGAATAGAAATAAAAAATTAATGAGTCCTCTCTGTATATCCTTTAAAATTATTGAAAAGAGCAAACCCATGTTAATCTCCAAAGTTGAACAAATTTGGATGTGCATGATGTAAACGTGGTGCTGAACTGAAGAGGAAAACAGCCTAACACCACTTCTTCTCCCAAAAGCAAGCCCCCCCCCTACCAACACACACACACACACACACCCCTGTGGAGGACTGCAGAGGGGCAGGTCCATGCACAGAGGGAGGCCCCTCCCCTCCCAGCCGCCCTGGCAAGTGGAATGTGCAAGGAACTCAGAGGCAGGATATGAGGAAATCCTTTTAGACTTTGCTGATACACAGCACAGAGCAGCCAAAGCAGGGGCTCCTGGAGCAGGGTCCTGCCTCCAAGACAACCCCTGGGAAATCCTGGCAGACCTTTCAGTCTGGGAATCTCGGGCTTCCAGAGGGGTGGGGAACCTGGTACCTCTCTCCGGCTGGCTCAGCGAGGCCCTGTCTGGGCTTCAAGCACCAAAATGCCATTTCCTGGAAACAACTGGACACAAGAAGAAAAGTGCATTAGACTGCCAATTTCACACAACAGATTTTTCTTTTTAAAAAGAAATAATAATAATAATTAGAAATGATAGGTCTGGGTGGAAAGGATTTGCACTTGAAGTTAAAAATAGGAAATTAACCCTTCTTAGGTCACTAATATTTTTGAATTTCACTTTCGCTGCCTTCACACACTGTCTGTCACTGATTTTATCAGTTCACCTGTTAAAATGTCATCTAGGAAGGTGAGATAAACACTCAGATGTTCAGAAAGCAGAATTCCAAGGACTGCAGGCCAGAAGCCCAAGCAGAGAGAAAAGCATCCGTGCATGGAATGTGAGGATAGCAACAATTTTGAGACTTCAAAACGCCCCAATAGCTACACTGTATTCTTTGTAAAAATTATTATCCAGAGGGTTCCCATATCAAACCAAGAAAGGTGCTCAAAGCATAACTAGTAAAATCTGACATCTTCTCAGGGGCCAACACCAATAGCATCATGGCTCAGTTTCTTGACTTCAGACAGGTATGGTATGAAACCCAACCTGACAGTGCCTGGACCACAGAGAGACCCAGGCTGCCCCAGGCCCTCTGGCCTCTAGGTAGGGCATGGAGTTGGGTTCTTCTGGTTTCCACAAAAGCCTCTTTCCAGTGAGCTCAGTGTGTTTGAAGGAGTGTGGAGAGTAACAGGACTAAGGGCTGACTGAGTTAAGGGAAATGGTATTAAAATTAATAATAGGAAAGAAAGAAGGAAGGAAGGGAGGAAGGGAGGGAGGGAGGGAAAAAGATTCTTTCAGTAAGACCACAGAATCTTGGGAGAAACAAGGCTATTAGAAAACTATTACATGTTGAGTTTTTGTTTTGTTTTTCATTCGTGATATGTTATAACAGGTCTCTAATTTCATGGTTTTACAGTTTGCCATGCATCCAAAACAAAGATGAGTTCAGGGACAAGGAACAGAGAAGACTCGGAAACGTGGGCTGGAGGGGCCTGAAAGGAAGCCATGGGCTGGTCGTGGAAAGGGGTCTTATAGCTGCCACGAGGAAGTGACAGCAAGGGGACCAAGGACAGGCAGGAGCATGAGAGAGACAGACAGACAGACAGAGAAATTCACACCACTTACACCCAGTGCTCATGATGGCACTTGTTCTTGTCTCCATTTTCTCCTCCTGGTGGATGAAAAGAGAAAAAGCAGGCGCGCAAAGTACAATATTAACCAATGCACTCACATGCACACATGCATAGCCCATGGACAGACAGTGGTGTGGGGAAGACCAGGGGAGGGGGTGAGAGTGGCGGGGAGGGTCAAGGGGGAAGGAGATGTCTGTAATAGTTTCAACAATAAAGATAAATTTTAAAACAAGAGAGAGATGGAACTGGTCCTCCTGGATAGCTGGAGGGAGTCAGGTGGAAACGGGACCTGCCTATTGGATTTCCTTAGAATCCAGCAGTTGGATTCTAACTATTAGACTGTGGTGACAACTTTCTCTACTAAAGTTTCTCAGAAATGGGCCTGTGCATTGGGAAGGCCTGGCCTCTGTTAAAGACTACAGGGGTTTCTTTCTGCGCCTTGCTGGAGAAAAGCTGAGGGCGAGGGAACCCTGAATGCGGACACCAGGGACAGGGAAGAAGGAACTTCATTGAATTTGTATGAGCCTCCTTGTTTCCTGCTCCAAAATGCACACTTTACTTCCAATTGTTACAATATTGTATTAAAAATATCGATACTACTATTAGTAGCATTATTAATTTTGTTCACTGTCAAGGGAGGCTGGCACCATTGGTTACCTACAATGTCATTTCCAATTCTCCTTTCTCTCCTCTCTGCTCTCTTCCCCATTCGAGAGAAAATTTAAAGACCAGTAATTCCCCAACATTTCTTGTGGCTCAAATTCTCCCTGATGCCAGTGTTAGCCAAGATGTGAGAAAGGAATGCTGCCCAGTCTCTCCAAGGGCCTCATTGCTCCTTAGGAAAGGGATAGGTACAGGCTCACTGGCCCTCTCCCTTTCCCTGTGCATGTGAGGCTCATGGCCTGGCCACTGTCTACTGACCATGAGTCCACCAGCATGAGAATGAACTGACTCACTGGGCAGCTCAGCCTGTACCTGCCTGGGCTCACCTCCAGGCCACTCCTCGTGTGAGAAAAAATATAAAGCCTGTGTTTTTGAACCACTGCAAGTCCATTTCCTGATGTTCACAGTGAGGTGGATTTATAAGGCCATGTTTGCATTACTTTGCAACAAGCATCTCAAAACCCTGCTGCCAACTAAGTGCCTGTCTTATCAAAGACCCCAAATGAGAACCTTCCAACTTGTCCCAGAACCCACAGAACAGTGGGAGATAACTAGTTGTTTTAGGCAACAACATTTTTAAATGATCTGTTACGAAGTAACACATGATTGGAGAAGTCCTTAGAATTTTTTAGGTGACTTCTTACTTTCTAGCAAACGAGATGCCCTGTGATTTCCCTGCCTTGCCTGGATCAGTCTGTTCCTAAGGTGCCCCATTTCCCTTCAAGGAAGAAAGGTGGTTAGAAACCAAGATCTGGGTGGCAGGGTGTTCACTGCTCCTACGTGTCATCCCTCTTACATCCCTCAGCACACAGACCTGGGAAAGACACAGACACAGACACAGATACAGAGAGGTAATAGACATAAATACATGTCTATGTTTCTCCATCAGCAAAAATTAAACCTAGTTTAGTAATAATACCTCAAATTCTAATCCAGAAGCATAGGGAACATTCTAGTCTTTTCCTTTTCAATACATGGAACTCCCTTCTCCACCAGTGAGAAATGCTGGCTCCCATTGACCTCAAGATACTCATTGACCGAGCCCTAGAATACACAGAAAGGAGTTTCAGGTGTGTCAACCCTCAAAAGTGATAAAAGCAAGCCTGTAACCAGAGTTCAATATGTGCAGATTTTCTGTTTTTACTTAAAATTTACATAGAGTGAAATGCACAAATTCTAAGTGTACAATTTGATGGGGTTTGACAGGTGCAAGCACCCATGTAACCCATAAAAATACTGAACATTTCCATCACCTTCAGAAATTTCCCATATGCCTCCCAGTCAGCCCTCCCCACCACTAAACAAACTCTTCTATTTTTTGTCACCATAGATTAGTGTTACCTGTCCCAGAACTTCATGTGTGAGTTCCTCAAGTCTGTGCTCTCCCGTCTCTGACTTCTTTTTCTCAACCTAATGTCTCTCAGTTCCACCCACATTTTCACGTGTGTAAGTAGCTTGATACTTTTTCCACTGCTTTTTTATTCCATTACTAGAGGCCCATTGCATGAAGATTCATGCATTAGACCTTCCTTCACCTGGTTGCTGGCACCGGTTTTCCTCCGGCACCTGGGACCCAGGTCTTCGCTCTGGCTGCCACCTTCCACCTTCATTCCGGCTAGAGTCTGCAGGCTTCTCGCTGACTCTGGCTGGAGTCTGCAGTCTTAGCTTCACTCCAGCTGCTCTTGTAGCTCCCTCTGCCTCCCCACCCTCCCTCTCATATCAAGTGCCCTGCCCCTCCCAGCTGCTCTGCGCCTAGAGTGGCTGGGGGGCAGGGGCACCGCCATCTTTGTCCTTCTAATTTGCATATTCCTTCCTGATTGGTTGGTGGACATCACAAAGGTACAGTCAATTTACATATTTCTCTTTTATTAGTGTAGATGTGAATATGCACAATGTGCTTATCCACTGTTCTCTTTATGAACATCTGCATTATTTCTAGGTATAGCTATTGCAAATAAAGCTGCTGTGAACACTTTTGTGCAAGTCTTTTTGTCAAAATAACTTATCTTTCTTGTGAGTCAATATCTAGCAGCATAATTGCTAAGTCAAAATTAAATGTAGAATTAGTTTTCATCCAAAATATCTTCCCAACAAGTTGTGCATTTCAATGCTGTGACAAGCATTGCTTGAGTGATTGAGTTGCTCCTCCATTTATGATTGTCTTTTTTTTTTTTTTAATTTTCACTATTCTAAAGTCTGAACAGCGTTATCTTAGTTTTGGTTATAATTTGTATATCCCTAATTAAAAAATTATTTGAATATTTTTCCATGTAATTATTGGCCAAATGATTATTATGCAGTGTCTTTTCAAGTGGCTTGTCTTTTTTTATTGCATTGTTTGCCTTTTATTGTTCTGTTGTGGAAATCCCTTATATGTTATGGATACTAGTCCATTATCAAGTATATGTTATGCAAATATTTATCACAGTCTTTGGCTTGCCTATTGATTTTCTCTATAATGTATTCTGACAAGCTACAATTTTTACTTTAATGTATTATAGGTTTTCAAAAATAATTTTTTTTCTGTTTCTTGCTTTTGGTGTCCTTTCCAGGAAATCTTTGTATACACTCAGATCATGAAGATATTCTCCTAAGTTTTCCTCTGGTCATTACATTGCTTTTACATTTAGGTCTGAGATCAATCTCAAATTAATATTTCAGTATGCTTTGAAATAGAATTCTTCTTATTTTTATGCAGACAGCTATCTCATTAGTCCGGTGCCATTGGATTGCTTTAGCACCTTTGTCAAAAAATAGACTATATGCATATGCGTATTTCTAGACTCACTATTCCATTGTGTTGATTCTCTTTTCTACCCTTATATTAATTCCATACTTTCTGATTATTACCGCTTTGGAATACAGTAGTGTATCTGGTGGTGAAAGCAGACCCTTTTGCCTTGTTCCCAATTTCAGAGGGGCAACAATTACTGTATTACTTTTAATTATGATGTGCTTTAATTTGCAAATGCCCTTAATCACATTGAGAAAGTTCCTATTTCTAGTTTGGTAGGTGTTTATAATATGAATAAGAACTGAATTTTGCAAAATGTTTTTTCATATTTATTGAAAAGACCATATATCTTTGTCTCCTTTATTCTGTTAAGATGGTGAATTATGTAATTTGTTTGTTTTTTAATGAAAATCAATTTTGCATTATTGAGTTCAAAAAAACTCACTTAGTCATGTTATATCATGGATTTCTCAAACTGCTCAAGAGAAATCTTTGTGAAAAATTGAAATGAACAAACAGAAAAGTAAAAATAACCAAAACTTGTGGAAAACAGTTAAAGCAGTGCTGAGAGAAAATTTCATAGCAATGAAGCATATATTAGGAAAGATGAAAAGCCTCAAATTAATAATATAAGTTCTCACTTCAACAACCTAAGTAAAGAAAAGCAAAATAAACTCAAAGCAAGCAGAGGGAAGTCATAAAGACAGCAGCAGAAACCAATGAAATTAAAAACAGAAAAACAAAAGAGAAAAATCAAAAAAGGCCAAGACCACATATATTAGGCTGACAGCTGGTGTCCACAAGTCACTTGCTGAAGGTCTCACAACTAAGTTTCCTTCATGAAACAGCAGGGAATAGAAAGGAAAAACAAAAAAGAAAAAGAAAAAGCTGTTCCTTGTCTTCTGGTTCCTGATTTTTTGGATTTGAAATCAGTTGTCATGTCTACCATTATTTCCCTCCCCGTGTGTAACATACTGTAGTGCAGAATAATGCAAAGATGTCCACATGCAAATCCTAATCTTCAGACCCTGTGACTATGTGATACTACATGGGAATTAAGTTTGCAGATGGAATTAGGATGCTAATCTGCCAACCTTTAAAAAGGGAGATTATCCTGGACTCTCTTAGTCAGCCGAGCCTAATCACATGAGCCTTTTAAGAGTGGAAGGAATAGACAAAAGAGCAAATCACAGAGATGACATTGAAGAAGAAGGGGGAGAGATTCCTAATAGGAGAGGGACTCACCCACAGAGCTGGCTTTGAAGTTAGGATGAGTGCTCTGAGCCAAGGAAGGCAGGTGACCCCAGTGGACGGCAGGTCCTCGTTTGTCAGCCAGCAAGAGAATGGGGCTCTGGTGCTATAACACAACACCTGCCAACACCTCAATGAGCAGAGAAACAGGTCCTCCCAGAGCCTTAGAAAAGAGCCCTGAGTTCTAAGAGGCTGGCTTCTCTGCGCTGGATCCTGTCTGGGTGGGTACTCAGACTGAGGGATGAACAGAAGCTCAGGGTTGACTCCACAGACACTGGGATGGTGCCAAGGGGCAGTTTCTCTGGGCTGAGGAGAGAGGTGAGTGTCAGGAATGTTGAGGAGCTCTCAAACACAGAGGAGGGCTCTCCCAAACATCCCCCCAGATGCTTATGTCATGCCCAGAATGACTGTCATTAGAGCGGGTGAAATCCAGGGTGCTTCCTAAGCCTTGGGTAACACTGCAATGTGTCATTTAAACCTGCACCCACTCACAACATCAGGGCCCCCATTTTTCTCTCAGCAGTCAAGACACGAAATTCACGTGTGGTTTTGACAACCAGTAGGTAAGTGTTTTCAATGACAGTTATTCCAAAGTTCATCACTTGCCACTTACTGTTGGCTACAATATTCGACAAAAGAAATGTCCGTCCCAGGGACTTCCTTTGTCAGTTCCTTAGCAGAATCACTAAGGAACAGTTGACAGAACGGTTAGTTCTCCTTCATGGAAGTTAAATGTCCACCTGCTTAGTAGGGAAGCCAGGAAACACTGATGGAGGCATTTGCTGACCAGGTACCTGAAGTCTGTACTGCGGGTTCTCTCTCTGCCCAATGCCCACTTCATATCCTTCATGAAAACAGCTGGTCCTGCTACATTGAGCTAAAATTAACCACCACAGAGCAGGAGGAATAGTTAACACATTAATTCATAATGCTTGCTTGTGCTTGTCATAAACTATTTTTCCTACATTCATTAATATTTATCCCACATAAGAGATTTAGACAAAAATTTCACAACATGCATACAGTTTCCCTGTCTTATATCCGAAGCCTGGCATTTGTCAATATTTGTGCATAATGACAGTTTTATTAAGAGAAAAGCCTTTTTAAAAAGACTATTACTCATAATAAAAATCATAAGATGGTAATTATTCTTCCTTGTCCCATGCTTGACTATGACATATCTCTTTTAATATTTTGTATCTTTTATATTATTAGTTTTTAAAAACAAATCTGTCCCTGACTATTATTTTCATACCAATGTCTAAATTTGGCTCATGTTCTTACTATCTCACATTTGTTTTTTCACTGACTTTTGCTAAGAACCAGTGGCTCATTTCATTTCTAGGGAAGCTGTTTCACTCCCCTGTCTACACAGTTAAAGGAAATTACTGATAAGCAATTGAAAGAAATGCTCAGAAAGCAGAAGCGAAGGGTGTGGAACCAACGCTGACTGTGAGGAGCTAGGGACTCGGTGAGTTCTTGCATTTCCTAGTGGACGAATGGAGACTCCATCTAAAAATGCCCATGCCTCACTTGTCTTCGAGAACTTACTTGAGTTGTAAAAGCAATTATGAATGATTAAGGATGGCACTCAGGGGCACAGGAAACTCAACCAAATCTATTGGAATTCCTAGTTTACCAGCCACCAAACAGGTAAAGAAAAATGGTTCAAATGAAAATAACAGCTAAGTCTAGAAATGAAAAGTATTTTCAAGTGGAAGTGATACTAAATGTTTGCCTCCTGCTCACATATTATGGCAGATTACCTCTCTTGCTATTTATTAGACGCACAAGTTGGATGAGGCCATGGCGTAACCTGGAAGTAAACCTTGTGTAAGCTGCGGACCAGCACAAGGCCTGTTTCTGGCGATGCTCAAGTGAGCTCAAACCCTTTACTTTGGGGCTTCTGGTGACAAGCCCTGGATGAAACATTCATAACTCCAGACAAGCCACCTCGACCAGAGCAGAAAGAAAAATGGCATGTAAAATATTCAGGGAGCAGGGAAAGAAGAGAGGTGGTTTCTATAAGTGGTTGATCTTGGTGGGATCGCCACCACAGATTCAGAAATTTGCTGGCAAAAATTAAACACATTTCATCTCCAAATCAGCCACAGCCTGGCTGCAGCTGGGACCCAGTGACTATCTGCTCGTAATTTTTCTACAAGAGAAACATACCAAGCTCTCCCCTCGCTAAAAGGTTTTTATTCTGATTTTAAAAGAGCCCTCAGACCTATGTGACCCAAATGTCATCTGACTGCTGGCCAGCATCCTGCCATGGTCCCCATCCACAGCCCAAGCAGGAAGGACGACAGCACCCACCAGGCCACCTCTTCTTCTGATTACCAGGCTCTTTGAAGCGTAGGAGACTGTGAGAGGCTAGGCTGTCCCAGGAGACAAAGCAGGCCATTCCTGCACTTCTCAGGCTCCCTCTCCTGTAATCAGCAGGAACGTGTTGCTGAGAAAGTCATGAACGAGGCTGACACCCCACCCTCCCTCCTCGTGGCTCTCCCAGGCGGGGGCCACAGGTGCACAAGGACCCTCGAGTACCGGCCACCAGGACGGAACTTCATCTGCACCTGTTTCTACTAGTCCGTTGTGTTCTGTGAGACATATACCCTCCAAAGATTTTATGAATCCCTCACCTTAAAATGTCCCAATTTGGGTGACAAATTGCATGGTCTACCATCTAAGCAGACTTTTTTTTTTTTAATTTAAAGGTGGACTTAAAATGTAGGGTATATTGCCCTAGCCGGCTTGGCTCAGTGGATGGAGTGTCAGCCTGTGGACTGAAGAGTCATGGGTTCAATTCCGGTCAAGGGCACATGCCTGAGTTGTGGTCTCCATCCCTCGTAGGGGGTGTGCAGGAGGCAGCTGATCAATGATTCTCTCTCATCATTGATGGTTCTATCTCTCTCTCCTTCTCTTTTCCTCTCTGAAATCAATAAAGACATATTTTTTAAAAATAAAAAAAAAATGTAGGGTATTATTTGACAAGAGGGAAAGTGGGGAGATGGCAAAAGTGAGAAGGAAAAGTTATTTACATGGAAGAAAGTAGATTATTATTATCTGTAAAATGTTTTGTTAAATCTAAAAAAAAAAAATTGAGAAATGCATGAAACTGGGTTTGTTTAATTAAAATAAAATACATACGTTAGAAAGGGAAAAGTAAAAGTCCCCACCCCAACCGGACGTAAGCACTGCCGATGTCTGGGTGTGGGCGTGCATATAATGTTAGAGAAATAGTGGCACAGACCACTAGGAGCCCTCGGAGCCTCCTTCCCAGAGCCACACTGGGCTTTTTACCTCGAAGGGGTAGGGAACTTTACTGACCGTGAATAGAGCTGGGGTTTTGGTCACTTCGGCCCCCACGTCGCACTGTCTTCTTTCGTGTGGCTGCACAGGGATGTGCTGCTAACCACGGTGGCTTTCGTGTGGGGAACTTGCTGTTTACAGCTACTTGATTCAAGGTAAGATTAAATATATGAATATATATATACCTAACAGTTATAAATATAAAAATCCCCAATTTCCCTATTATTTAAGTTTGATCGGTTGCTATCACTTTTCCACTTATAAATCATAAAGTTAGAAGAATCATTCTTCAGTTTTTCTTTTGTCAGTTAGTGTAACTCAAGTTAAACCAACTGGGATTTTCTTTAAAAAGGAAGTTTGGTGTACACCGTAATTAATAAAGTTTCCTGAAAACCTGAAACAATTTATCTAAAACTTCAATGTACCTGAGGTTCTTTCATACAAGCTCTGAATCTGTGAGAATTTCCTTCCCTAACAAGACAAACTTACCTAAATATTTGTGCAGTCTGTTGCAGAGGTCTTCGAAATAATATGTAAGTATCATGTCTTAGTCAGACTTTTGCTGACATAATGCTGCTCAAACAACCTTGGAATGTTAGCAATTTAAAATATCAGCATGTATTCCTTGCTCTGGGTCTTCTGGGGGCTGCAGAGGGAGATTCCTTTGAGCCGCAGAATTGAACTCTGAGATTCAGCATCCAGAGCTCATCATAGGCCACAGTCTATGGGCCCGGAACTATCTTCATGAACCCTCAGGGGAGCCGTGGGCATAGAAGGAACAATTCCATCAAAGGAAGGTGGGAAACTAGATCAGTCATCCAATCTCCACTCCTAGATTCACTACTAACTGTTGCCAGAGTCAAGTGCAGGACGGAAAAGCACCCAACAGCTCAAAAGGAGCTTTGAAACTGACAAGATGGCGTAGTACACAATGAAGATATTGTTGTCACAAACCTCAGTGAGCTAGATATTATACTAAGGAAATTGTTAGAAATACAAGGAGAAATGTAAACTTA
Source organism: Corynorhinus townsendii (assembly GCA_026230045.1). NCBI lineage: Eukaryota > Metazoa > Chordata > Mammalia > Chiroptera > Vespertilionidae > Corynorhinus > Corynorhinus townsendii. Next base: position 2,054,311 of record JAPDVU010000012.1, read on the forward strand.
CATGGAGAGTTGTCAGAGATAAACACTTCTCAGCCTTCAACAGATCAAGTAGAGGAAACAACAGACTCTGTGAAATGCAATAAATAAATCGTCAATTAGTATCTACACAGCAAACTGCTTCCTAAAGACAAAGATTCTCCATTGCTTAGCACAGCAATCAAATGTTTATAGAAAGTAATTGTATGCTTGTTTTCAAAATAATCCTCAGTGAATTCATTGGATGATGCATTTGCACCACATTTAAAGGACAATGAAAGACAATTAGACACAAACAACAGGAGTTTAAAATAAGATAAACAATTATAAACTAAAAGAACAAAATCTTAAACCATTATTCAACAAGAAAATAAAGACTCCAATTAAAGACTAATTTAAAAAGTAAAATGAGGGCCTTAACATACATTAAAATGAAAAGGATGTGGCAAAAAGATGAATTCAAGTAGAATATAAATGTTTTAAGTCTTTTTGTTATTAAAAAAAAATATGGATTTTTCCTGTTGAAATATTTCAAACTTTTAAGGGACAAAGAAGCCCCATGCGTGGCAGAGTCAGGGGAGAAGGACGTCTTCCAAATTATTTCATTATGGCTCCATAACCTTGATGCTAAACTCTCATAAGATAAATCAAAGGAATGCTAGAGATAAATATTTCATACAAACATGTTGGTTTCAACAACTTTTGTGTTTTCTCAATTTTCTATAATGAGCATTTTTCCTTCAATAATAATTGTTATTATTATTTCAAATAGTAAAATGGTAGAGAGAGAGCCTTTTCTGAAAATGCTAGCATTACAGAATTTCTGTTTTCACCACTCAGACAGTGCTGGGAGAAATCTTCTATGTGCTGGCCTGTCGTCATGTATTCTGGATGAGCAGGAGATGACTTCTAACTAGACACGCAGGTTCAGATTCAGATTCAGATTCACTTCCTGAAAGTGTCTGTTGTTTTCAGGAAGAAGGGCAGGACCAGGGAGCCCAGCTGCTCATGGAGAGCATTGGGTGGGTGGTCTGACTGCCCCATGCCACCCCTTGCCCACGTTGTACCAGTAGAACAAGGACTGGCCCAGCTTTGGTCAGCTCTAGATGCTCCTGCCTGGCCTGGTTTTTATTGCTCTAGGTGCCCATTTCTCACTGGACATCTCATCTGGATGCTGGAGGAAGTGTTCAGCAGGGCACTTAGCAAGAACGTAGCATCCCAGTCTTCCTGTCTCTCAATGTCTGCCTGTATGTTACACTCAGTGTCCCCTGAGGCAGCCATGGGCTGGGCAGACATGACCCTGCAGCTACTATGGGGAATAGGATGCTGAATGGTTTTTCCTCTCTCTTTAAATATGCACAGAATTCTAGAATATTCCATGATTACTTTTTCACTTCCCTTTGAATGCTGAAGATGACAGGAGCTGGCTTTCAGCATCATCTAACTTGACGCTCACAACATGAGACTTAAAGAGGTGACAACTGTCCAAAGCCAAGCGTTGGTCGGCAGAGCTGTCTGACCTCCGGGCCTATGTGCGTCACACCTTGGCTACACTGTCTCCCCAAGAAATGTATTCTCTGGCTGTATAATACATCCAATCTGCTGTTCACCATTCTTATACAAAATACCATGTGTCAGGGGGCAAAAAACTTTGCTCACAGAGTTACAGGAGCTGTGATTACTAAACTGCTGGAAAGGGCATCACTTAAAAGCATAAACCATTTTCATATGTCTGGTCTGACTCCCTAACAATACAATTTTTAAACAAGTAATAGAGTTCAATGCAGCTGACATAAGGACTTGCTCGCCGTCACAGAAAAGGGGGCGGGAGACCGATTTATTTCACCTCCGTGGGCCCTGATGGTCCTGATTCAGAGACGGGGGAGTGAGGCTCAAGGAACTGGAACTGATTTTCCAGCACTAATTCTGTAAGTTTGCAAGCACTTTGCTACCAGTGATGAAAAATGGTTATTTCCACCCAATTAATCACCTCGAAGATCTCACCAACTCAAATTACAAAGTTATATAGGTGCTTCTCTATGTCATTAAGCTTCATACCACAAAATTAGAAGCACCGGGCTTTTCTCAATTACTTTTTGTTCCTCCTACTTTTGGATTGACTTGTGTCAGTGCCTTGTATTTGTCTATTTCTGCAGGTTGGGAAAAGAGCCTCATTTGTTAGAATCCAAATATAGAACAAGACCGCCTTGTTACCACGGGATTCTGGGGAACCAAGTAGTTTGGAAGTAATCCAGAGATGTGGTTATAATGAGGGTAATTCTGGTCAGGTTTAATTATGTAAAGTTGTGGCATGAAGAGGCAGGGTCCACACAGCAGGCGGGCTCCAGCAGGGGGTCTCTCGGTGACAGCCGACGGGGCAGGACATGTCACCAACCACGCCATTAGCCACTTGCTCCCCTTTTAGACACCTCCTTGTCATTGAAAAGCAGGTGTCACCGGGGAAATGTCATCATGAAAATCTTCTGTATTGGGAATTAGTTATCCAGTCGTGATGATGTGTCATTCACTTGTACGGCAGTTATTTTAAGCTCTTTGCCCCTTTACAGAGTCAGTTCTCAATTATCCATCACAAGAGAAGGTCAGTGGCAGGAACGAACCCGAATGACAGGCAATTAAAAACAATGTAGATTTAGCTTTAAAATGAATAGCACAGTGAAAACAAGAAAAAGATAACATGTATTAAATTACCAAAATTTTAAGTTGCGTTTTTCTTAATTGCTACAAAAACAATATATTTGAATGTTGACTTTTACATTGAATAGTAAAAAAAAAAAAAAAACAACAACAGAGCCCCACAGCCTAACCACACATCCCTTGGGAAAGGCCACTTCTAATTATTTCTATTATTAGTTCCGGTTATTTTTACCTCTGTGTCTCTTAGTATCTTTATAGTCCAATTTGTTGAAATATTGACTTTTAGTATTAACTATTGACTTCCTACGGTGGGAGATGTGACTTTGGCTCACTTACTTTACCCTTCCCTCTCCACGCTTGAATAATTTTTAGCTTCTGTGTTGAGTACTGTTGTCCCGTTAGATCATACAGTTGGAATTCTACAACCTACTGAGTGAATGTTTGCTTCCCTAGTTCATAAGATGAGACTCTGACATTCCCCATACTTCCCTTTCTCATTGTCCTTTTCTTCCATTTCCCAAATTCTCTCTATATTTTACTTTATGTTGTCGAATTTGATAGATTTGCATTCTACTCCATAACTATGACTTATTATTCTCTAATTTCTACCTGGCTAATTGATTTATCTAAAGTTTAGAAAATTAATGGACCATACTTATATAGTGGACATTGTGTTTTATTCACTGTAAAATGGAATTACAGGCTAGGATTGTATTTTCTTCCATTTATAGCTTTTTTGTTTTCCTGGAGTTTCTAATTGCCTTGTTTTTCTTGCATGCACTGTTTCTACCTTATCTTTAACTAATATTTTAAAGGCATTATCAAACCAATGAAATCTCCCACGAGCATTCTTTTTTCTCCCCATGTATTTCCCTCGTATGTTCTCCTGGGCTTTTTGCTCTCCAGGCCTATCATCCTGGAACTTAAATTTTTCAGAGTTCTGAGTTGCACCCACTGTTCATCCAGATCTCTCTCCCAGGTCTTCATGATTGTCTTCTTGATGTCCCCATTACCTTGTTGGAGTACATCCTCACATAAGAAAAGGTCGGTGCAGAAGGTACAAACAATTAGTGTTTGCACATTTGTACTCTATACTATTCTCATAATTAATGATAGTTTGATTTGGATCTAAGGCTGGGTTTCCCCTGAAAGAGAGCCTGATACAAGGCATTAACTACAGGCCATTTGTTTGGGAGGCATCCCAGAGAGCTTTGGTAGGGGGTAGAAAAGAGGGAGAAACAAGGAAACAAAGCAGCATGATGTGCCTTAATGTACAGATTACCCTGTAAGCAAGCAGGGCCTCTGGGAGACTGTATGATAATACATCCTCCAGATTATCTCACTCAAGGTGAGAGGAGATCAGAGTAATTAGCCAAGTAATTCTAGCAGACATTGTGCTCCCAATAGAGCACAATGCCTGGAACTTTCTACCTGCAAGTTGGCTCCATAACCTAAAGAAAACCCTTCAGCAAACATTTGCAGTGTCATGGTACAAAGCACCAACCTGCTCAGAGAAGATGCCTGCAGAGAGTCTGGGAAGACACAAAGGATGGAAAATCACTTTCTCTTGGAAGCTCAAAGCCCGTGGTCACTGTCTTCTAGCATAAGTTCCCTGCTTCTTGATAATTGAAAAGATGGTTTTTTTTTAAAGCTGCACTATGTTCTTGACTTTTTTTTCTGACAATACAAAAGATATTTTCAGAGTTTTTGTTGTTGTTGTTCCCTAAATGGTCTCTCTCCTCCATAGCTCAACTGTTCTATTTCTGACCATGGCACACATGGGCAGGGCTTCCCAACCAGCAGACTTCAGACCATCACCATGGCAACCCAAGTGCCAGAGAGAGGAGGGCTTTCCTAGGAGGCACCAACTTCCAAACACTTGAGTTCTGGCTCTAAGAATCCCCCAGATGCTTCCCTTAATTCTTTTTGGAAGACAAGGTTTGGGGGAGAGATCAAGTACTCAGTACTGGTGTGTTAAGTTTGAGATGCTTATCCTAACTAATAAAGAGGGGGTATGCTAATTGACCATCACACCCTCACAAAGATGGTGGCATCCACAGCCAATAAAGAGGGAATATGCTCATTGCTGCCATGCCCTTAAAGATGGTGGTGCCCACAGCCACAAGATGGTGGTGCCCAGTCCCGTCAGGCCCACCGGGGTGGCAGGCACGCAACATGGCCGGGCCCATCTTCAAGTGGGTCCAGCTGCTCCAAGCACCTGCCTTTGGAGTCCCCCAGCTCCCCCCCCCCACCCCCCGACCACCCAGGGCCAGCCCGAGATGCAGGCAAGCCTCGGATGTTGGCTGCACAGCCACCCAGGGCCAGCCCAAGGCACAGGCAAGCCTCGGATGGCAGCTGCCCAGCCACCCAGGGCCGCACAAGGCTCAGGTAACCAGGGCGGGCTGAGGCTTGCGCTGCCGACAATGGCAGCAGCAGAGGTGTGATGGGGGCATCGCCTTCCCCTGATCGCCAGGTCCCCTGCCACACCTGAGGGCTCCTGGACTATAAGAGGGGGCAGGCCAGGCTGAGGGACCGCCCTCCAGTGCATGAATTTTCATGCACCAAGCCTCCAGTTAGAACTATAAGCAAGAGTGTCAAATAGGCAGTAGGTGATATGGATCTGGATCTGGGGACTTGAACTGGTATCAGAACTGTTGGTTGGTGGTCTATAGATATTACTTAAGGCACAAGACTGAAGGAGATCTTTGAGAAAGGAAGAATATAGACAAAGAAAAGACTAGGCCCAGAACTGAGCCTTTGAAAACTAAAGAGGAACCAGTGAAATGGCATGGGTCTCTCCCCCAGTTCTGCAGGCTAGTTACCCAAGACCCAAGTGTCAGCAGGGGAGGTTCCTTCCGAGGCTGCATGGGAGGGTCCAGGCCATGCCTCTCTCTTAGCTTCTGGTCCCTTGCTGGCAATTTTTGGTGTTCTTTGCCTTGTACATACATCACTCCATCTGCAACCTCCACCTGACCACTCCCTGTGTCTCATCACATCTTCTTCTCTAGTGCATGTCTGCCTCTGTCTCCAAATTTCCCCTTCTTGAAAGAACACCCCACATATTGATTAGAGTCCATCTTAATGACCTGATTTTAGCTATGTAAGGTTTCTATTTTCAAATAAAGTCACATTCGGAGGTACTGGGGGTTGGGACTTCAACATATATGTTTGCAGGGGGTGGGGGGGGGGCACAATTCGACAAGAATACTGTCTTATCTCATTTCCACACACCCAGTTCTCAGATCTAGATTACAATCCCTTTGTAAAGCATCTCCCCTGCCAGTATCTGTCTCAGTTAAAAGCCAAAAGGCATATCTAGGTTCTCTAAAGTTTGTTCATGTCAATTACATTTCTATTGTAAATATGTAAATTAATTAAATGTTATGCAATCTGGTGGATGTGAAGAGAGAGCAATCTTTTCTTAAATGAAAACCAAGTTAAATGCTTGGGGAAAACATGCTAGCCATAAAAGTGACTTAAAGTGATTACAATGAAATTAATACTGAAAAAAATAACCATAAAAGATTGGAATAATCTTTTAGGACTCAAGCATTCATACGCAGGTTGTTCTGTGAGTGTTTTTATGTTATAGGCTCACTTGTAAGAAACCCGACCTGGAACTGGAGTCATGTCATGTATAAACAGGGGACAAGAAGTTTGCTCAGATTCTGCCCGGGAACACTCACAGAGGAGACCTGGACTCTGCCTGGAAAGGTTGGAGGTTAGGGCCTACATTTGTTTAAATGGAGATGAAATACTTACGGTGCCTATTATTATACTGCACTCCTTGTCTATGTTCAATGGACTCCAGTTACAAGCCCAGCCTTCGCAGGAAGGTGAGCCTAAGCCAGCACATCCCATGGAGGCTCCAAGGTGTTGAGTGTGCTATTAGCGGCCAAGGAAGGTTGGGCCTAGGCAGTGCCATTTCAGAGCGAGGCAGTGACTCTGTCCAGTGTGAGAAGCTGGCTGACTCATGGAAGAGCCCAGAACTGGCCCAAGGAAATCTTATGACTGATAATCTACTGGACAAAGGGCACGGTTAAGCATTAATGCTCAGGTGACAACCTCTCTTTCATTGATCTCTGTTCCTTTTCCAAGTCCCATGCTTGTTTTTATTCTGTCTCATATTTCAGTTTCCCACCGAATTTCAGGATGAAGGCCAGTAGTTGTCAGGGGAAGACTTCCAGCTACAATCTTCATGGGTGGAGCTGGCACAGGTGGGGTGTCAGGTATTATGCTGTGAAACAGGGTGCAGAGTCAAAAAGAACATGGATGCTGACCTCCTGAACTTACAGGCCACCAGAGATATGTGGGTGTAAGCCGCTGCCCATGGACTGTGGGACAAGAGGGATGAGTGGCTGGGCACTGGCTGGGCCCTCTGTGCACAGTCCCTCACTCAGTCCCACAAGCAGCTCCAACTTCGGGTGGAAAAGCTCAGAAAATGGCAACCCAGGTAGGATGTCAGCAAGGACCTGGGAAGGCCCCATGTCCACCATCTTCCCTTCCTTTCTCTCCATGGACTTGACCTACAGCAGCAATTTCTCGCCCTACAATCACGTTTCTCAGGCTGATTATTTTCAGCTGCTTCGGGTCCAGAAGTCTCACGGCACCTACGTTCACACACACAGGCACAGGTGGATATATACACCCCTCAGCATACGTTAAACAGGGCCACTCCAGCAAGCCACCTAAGTTCATGTCTTCCTCCCTCCCAGGGTGACCTCTTGGTCAGCATTTCAACATAGGCAGCCAAGCTGTGGCCAGCTCCCACCATTGTTCTTACTCTTCCTGTGAAGTCAGAACTCACCGGAATGTTACCTGGGACTGAGGCTCAGTGATTGATCCCGCTCAGTGATTGATCCCGCGCAGTGATTGATCCTGCTCACTTCCAGGGACCCCTGTGCTGCGGAGGCATGCTCTGAGCATGGCAGCTGGCAGGGACCTTCGCACCCGAGTGCTGCCTGGGAGGGCGGCCTCCTGTGCAGGAGCCCTTCAGGGGCTGGGAGCTCAGCGTGGTCTGTGAGCTACCTCTCATGGGAAAAGGTGTGGGCATGTGGCTTAGGACGCTGAACCAAGGGCAGTATTAAAACATGGCATTTCCTAATAATACTGCCAGGGCAGGGTACAAAAGTGGGCAAATTGCTCTGTGGTTAAACACCTTTTTTACTTTGTGTGGTTATAAAAGCAAAACATATCTTTAGAAAATTTGAGACATGTAAAATAATTTTTTAATTACCCATTAAACCTCCTCACTAAGATATCACTATTATATAGATAGATAGATGACAGATCATAGATAGATAATAGATAGATAGATAGATAGATAGATAGATAGATAGACAGATAGATGGTTTTTTCAAATATATGTGTCCTGTTTTCACAATTTTCTCTCTTGTTTTTCTCATAATGTTCCAGCACTTGATGGCCTCACAAACACCGTCTCAGATTCCTGGGGGTACTTATCGCCTTGCTCACTAGATGGAGTTTATCATCGTCCTGCTCCTACAAAAGTGGGCTGTTCCCCATTTTCCCGATTACCAATTATACTGTGATGAGACTTACACAAACGTTTGTGTGACTTTCTGGTTTCCTTGTGTCTTTTCCTTTTTCTAGAAGGAGAATCACTGGGTCAAAGCCATTAAACAAAGTGCATTTGATAAACAAGCCAGCATGCTCCCCATTAATGTTGAACTGATGGATACATCACCAACCACCATTCACAAAGGAACCCTCTCACTGTACCATTGCCAGCACCAATGACTACTAAATGCTGGGTGTGGGTTGTGGTATTTACATTTTTTGTGTTAATTAATTTGTGTGTCTTTGCTCACCATGAAGCTGAAGATTTTTCAAAGGTAGACTGGATTTCTTTCTTGATTGGGTGGTTCATAGCCCTTCTGTTTGGCGTTCATGTTTTCCTTACCAATGTCTATGAGAATAATTGGCAATTAATCTCCCAGTCTTTGCATAACATTTTTAAGTGGTATCAATTAAAGGGGAAAAGGTTTGATTCTGAGCTTTCCCCAAGCATCACACCTCACATTTTCCAGAGACTCTTAAAGGTCAATGCTGCTTCAAAGTCAGACTTCAGTTTGGACAGACTGCCACCAGAAGGCAACAGTTTCAGATATGTTCCACTGGTTTGAAGTGAGCTAAAACTTTGACTTCTTAAAATGTCAACCTCATAAATTCACCCCCTTAGACAAAATCAGATGCTGGTCACCATGCGACAGACATTCACTTAGTCACGATGCTGTGTGGGCCTTGAGCTGTAGCCCACAAGGACCATTCAGTCCTTGTCCTTTAAAAGCCAAAAATTTAAATGCAAAAATTAAAATTTAAATATTTTATATTTTGCCCTCTTTAAGTTACATTCACCCACTTTTTGCCAAATTCAGTAATTTTGGGTTAAAATATAAAAAGCACTTACACTTTTGGTGCAGGTGAAATCAAGAATCATATCTTTAGTTTCTGAAGGTTTATTGAATAGATACCCAGAATAGATCCTTCATCCTAAAATAACTGCCCCCACTCCTTCCTTGGGGTCAGAGGTTATGACCTCTGCTTCTGTTAAAGGCTCTGTCCTGGATCCCCAGCCCTGGTCAGGCTGAAAGGCAATGATATGGGAGTCAGAGGGGAGCCAGGAGTAGCCCTGGTGAGTGACTTCCAGGAGAACCCATTGGAGATGGTGGGGGTTCATTTCTAACTCCAGGATGGGATTTAAGTATCCTGGGTTCTGTGCACCCTAATGTGAGACTAATGAGGGCTAACCCTCTCTTGAGTGCCCACAAGGACCCTCCCCTCTTCCAGGAGGGTGGCCAGCCTGCTGAAGTGCCCAGGGTCTGCTGTACACATACTCAGGTTAGAGATTCCACTCAGCTCCAGGCAAACTAAGTAGTCCCTTAAAGACTCAATTTCCTCATCCATAGAATGGAGACAACAGTAGAACCAACTTATTAGAGGTGGAGGCTTGGGTTACACATGTAACAGGCAGCTTAGTGCCTGAGCCAGAGCAGGCCCTCTGTAGAGGTGAGCTCTGTCTACTCATCTCTCTCCAAGGAACCACAGCAATGCTCACTACCCAAGAGTAGGCGGATGGCATCAGAGTTCTACTAAGAGACAAATCTAAGGTGTTTGTGACAATAAGCCTGAAAATGAACCACTTCTAAATTTCGGTCCTGCTTTGCCAGACCACAGGACCAGATAATATAACCTCCCGGGCATGGTTCCGGGGGCAATGGATATCTGATCTGGGGCATCTGGAAAGGCCAAAGAGCACCCCTCGCAAAGCCAGAGGGCTTTCAGTCACAGGCAGGGAAAAGGGACACCAGTGAACCATAAGGTGCCCTCCAAACTCAAGGCATCTTCAACGGTGATAAGGATGGGGTAACACTCACAGCAGAGGCTTCCTAAGTGACAATTTGCGGGATGGGGCACTGGACACAGGCCCGCTGCCTGGCTGCCTGGCTGCCTGGTGCAGGGGAAAGCAGCCTGTCACTCCAGCTGCACAGTCCCCGGCAGACCCCAGGGAGGCTGTAACCCCTTCACACCTTATTGCCGGAAAGTGACTTTGTGATCTGACACATTAAAAACAGGTTCAAGAGAGGCTTCTCTCCAGTGAGTTGGAACCTCAGAGTGACAGGCCTGCCTTCCCTTCCACACTCTCTTGGTTCAGACAGGAGCGATCCAGAAAGCAGGGGGGAGAAGGCAGGGCACAGTGGCTTTACTGAAATGCCATGTTCTCAATGCTTCCATTACTATCCATAGGGAGAGACTGGGGAAGCTGTGTAACTGAGCCTTCCAATAATTAAGAAGAGAAGAATCATGAGAAGCTTCCGATTCTGGATCCTTGGTCCATGTTGGGGTGCCTGCAGGTAATTACTGGGGCTGAGCTCCTACCCAGCCCTACAACGTCCTTGTCCAGCTCAGCTCCGGCCCTTGCCCAGCCCTAACACAGCCCCAGCTTATACCCTGCTCGAACCAGCCACTGCTTGAGTGCCCCCCAAAACCGGCCCAGCCCCAGCAGATGCCCAGATCCTGCCTGACTCCGAACCCAACCCCTGCCAGTCCCACGCACCCCTGCAGCTCCGCGCCTGTCTGTACAGGCTTTCAGGCAAGGAGCACAGTGCCCGCTTGGGCCGGTGAGTTCAAGGGCGGCCAGAAGAGGGCGCGTCTCCGTGAGACGCGCCAGAGCTCTGCAGCCCTCCAGCCCTGGACCCCTAACCCCGCCTGGACCCCAGACCCCAGACCCCAGATCCCCGTGTTCAGACCCAGCCGGAGCCAAGGGGAGTGTGCCCGCCCGGCAGGGGCCAAGCGGGGGTTCGGGGTGGTGTCTAGGCTGCGGAGAGCAGCGCGCTGCGCAAGTCAAATGCGTTTGTGCCACCTGTTGGCCCCGCGCCCACACTGCACGCTCCAGCAGAGAGTCGCTCAGAGGCATCTAAGCGGTGCAGGTCTGAGGCCTGCCCTGGGGGGGACCCAGGTGCAGGGCTCTGTGCCCCCATCCACCCGGATGGACGTGGATGGACGTAGAATGCCTGCAGTGGAGCGTGCCCCAAATGAAATGCCAGGTGACAGTTTCCCAATCGCAAAGGCATTAGGAAGGGGAAAGTTGGTAAAAAAGAAACACCTGAGTAAATTTAAAAAGTATTTATTTTCAATATTGCAGTCTTTCTAAACTTTAAACAAAATTTTTCTAAATCTAATCTTTTGAAGCACTCACAAACTGATTAGCTGGTGTGTTTTTCAAGGTCAAGTTTTTACTAGCATGCATTATTTTCATGGGGAAGAAATAACTATTCTAAATAACGTCATTATTTTCTGTGCACATTTATTTTTATCTTCTTTTTAATGAGTGCATCTTTTCACACACGTGTAAACTACAAGATATATGTGTACTTGCACTGGATGTAGATCTAAGGAACAGCCAGATTTACAAACAATAATTTTTATAACTAATTTGGCCAGATGTAACTTCCTCTTCAGATATTTGTTTTATCTTAGATAGGATACTTGTTTGAAGGTACATAGAATTTTATCTTAACTGTATGTTACAACCTGGCCTCCTGAATACCTAGAAACATGACTGGGAGACATGGTTCTGTTCACATTCTACCAAAAAAAAAAGAAAAGAAAGCTGAAGTCACACAATAACGTACAGAACAAGATGGATATTTGCTGTCCCCACGTCGTATCCATGAGATATGTGATTTGGGTTTTTCTAGCATTTCTTTCTTCAGACAAAAAAATATATATATATGGTTTCTTATCATGAAATGTATATACCACAAAAACATAAAAGAATGTTCTAATTATAGCTGTTGATATCCTATTAAATAAAAACAAAAGATATATGTTTTTAAATGGATAAATACAAAATGCCAAAGCACACCTTTCACTTTGAGAGAAAATTGTTCTCTTTTTTTCATTTTCCCCATACCTTCTCATTTTCCCCAGACCCCAGTGTGGCACTTCCTTATCTCTCTGTCACCAAATAAAGCAGGACATATAAGTGTCATATCTTTTACCATGGTCAGCAAATATTCTCCAGTAGTTCATGATATGTATTTTGGTTATACAACTTTATTGGTATATGCATGAGCTCTTTACTTTTATGTGGAAACACCTCATTTATAACTCACAACAACACAGCAGGAGAGAACTTGACTATGTAAAGGTAAGGAGTGGGGGAAAGCAGGAGGAATTCTGCTGATATCCTTATGTTGCATTTTTTTGTGTGTATATATATATATATGCATATATAATCTCTCTATACATACACCTATGGATAAAATAAATAGGGATCATCCATATTTCAGATGATATATAGTATCTCTTAAGGAAAGAATATATTATATGTTATATATAATATACTTATATACACAACATTATATACATGTCATAATGTTATGTATAAAACACTAAGGTATAAGACAAATAGCCAGGTTCAGAGCTGGAATGAGATAGAGGATAGGGAAAGGGGAATACATTTTTTATCTACAGGACATCCATATTGGATCCAAGTTCAGTGACTTAGTTATGAGATAATATTGAGTTTTAAATGTCAATAATAATTAATATCACAGCATTCTTAATAGCATCTCCCATTTATCACACACACACACACACACACACACACACACACACACACTCGTAAGGAGGATAGGCATTCTTAGCCATTCTAACAAAGCAGCTGGTCAGAACCTGGTGCTGAAAGACTTCTTGGGAGCCTCCTATGAAACAGTTCAGCAGTAGATATTATTATTGCATGAAAAAGCAGTTAGGGAGAACAGACAAAACTTTCAACCACAGCTTGAGTTTTTATAATTAGGAATAAAGAGATATTTAAAGATACCTGGAAATCTTAGCAAAAGCAAATATGCAAAGATGACATTCATATGCCAAGAAAAGGAAATCACTACAAGAGAAGTAATTATGATAAAATATTTTAAGAGATTATTAATTGAGATGAAATAATGAGAGTTCAAAGGGGCCTTTTTAAAACACTGGGACCCTCAATGTAGCACTAAAATACTTTATCCATATATAGATATGACACAGAGAGAGAGGTAAGCAGTCCTGAGGACAGACAAGAACATTGAGGCAGTGTCGGGTGGTACTGACAGTGAGGGAGACCAGTCACCCTGCTGTGGGACTCTCCTAGTGACCAGTTGGCTATGTAACCTGTGGCCAAGAGTGTTGCTGAAACCCTCAAATGTGGAATCTAAGCTGGATAAGAAAGAGATGGAGAAAGAAGGGGCCTGAAGGGTAGGTGGGTCTACTAAAATCTAAGAGCAGTCTTTGAGTCATGAAACAGTAACAGGGGATTAATCTTGGGTGTGTGACTTGGGTGGGTGGGTTGGACCTGTGGATGTTGACCTGGTCTGACTGATAGGAGTTGGTGGCAAAGGGAGGCTGCTGAACATAAGGAGGTCAAGGAATCAAGAGGTCTGAGTGTTAGATGGGCCGTCCAGCAGAGGATCCCAGGATGGAGGATAAGGAGGGTGGAAGGTGATCCTGAGCTAAAAGCAAAGGATGGTCACCTGAGAGAAAGGAATGGCAGAGCTAGTGCAAAGAACAAAAACAAAAACACAAGGAACAGGTGTGCTTTTGTGATATGAATACGGACACCCAGAGGTCTGAAGGGTCAATGGAGCAGATAATCCTCCAAGGAAGGGAGCAGGGCATCACACATCATGCTTGGTGGATACTCACATCCAATCCTGCTTGCACTAAAAATGACCCTAAGCAAAGTGCAGACCTCTGCAAAGCCTCAGTGTTCCTATCTGAAAAATGAGCATGATCACTAGGGCTGCTGTGAAGATTAAATATGTTTACTTCACACAATGTTTTGATGGGTCTGATATGTTACAGTTCACAATGATGTTTGCCAATGCAACTCTTAATCTTAACAGAGCAATAGGCCCCATGCACTGTGCTAGAACTTGGAAATGAAAAGTCACTCAATTTAAGAGAGCACAAAGAAGGCAGAATGGACAGTTTAACAGAGAGATAACTTTTATGCGAAAATTGTGGAATTGATCAGGCATGAGATGGAAGAAAAGGCATGTAATTTCCATGAAATTACAACATGTTCAGAGGCAGATGGACACATGGTACCCAACCATTGTGTGGAAGTAGCAGGTTAAACATACTTAAAAACTCAATTCCAATGACACTGATACAAGTCAGGTGTGGGGTGAATAAAGAGGAATCACATTCCTCTCCTACTTTATAAGGACGTGAATTCCTTCTACCATTTTTAGGGAGTGAAAAATCCCTACAACCTCCATAAAAATTGTTGCTTCATTTTTTACTGTCTTCCCTCTTCAAAAGTAGGAAAATGTGCCAGGTATAGTCCCTGGGGATTCAAATGGAGTTCAGTTCTCAGCAGTTGGCAGGAAGGAGAAGAAACAAGCTGTGTCTTAGAAATAAGACCAAAATTTCCTGTTTCCTTCTTTTTCTTTTTAACATTTTAATCTCTGATTCAAGAATCCTAAAGAGTTAGTTCAGGTCATTACAGAGCTTCTAAATAGTATTTTTGTAAAATCCTCATGACAGATGAAATCCAAGATGTTTGCTAAAGGGACACTATTAATACTATTTTTTTAACTTATTGAGCAAACAGTAAGAACCCTCTGGTTCACTGGTTCCCTTAATACCAGTGCCTAGTAATTTTTTAGAAAAAAAAATCAGCACCATCATTTTGCTATTACCTTGATGAACACCAATGATAAAGTACAACCCAAAACAGGTTGATGAAGAGTCATTTCTAGAAATCAATAAGCCATTAATTTTGTTTTCCCTTGTGGGGAGCATCAGATGATTGAAAACGAAAGCGGCATAGGAGATGAGTCTCACGTTGAAGGCAGGCCTGAACAGCTGGAAATACACCTGCAGACATTATCATGGCCACTCACGTCCTTGCCTCATTTGGAAAGTTTTGTAAAATGAGTCAGTAAACAAGGCCATTTCCCAAGAGTGTGAGACAGTGCGAGAATGAAGACAGAACATAGAAACACAGAGCGTGGAGCTTACAGAACTTGATGCCTGACATGTGCTGTGCCTCAGAGGCAAGGTGGCTTTCCCAGGACTATCCGGCAGCCCCTGCAGAGCAAGCTCTTCACCCTGATGCTGTGACTCTAGGTCACATCTGTTCCCTGCACACTGTCACTGCTCACCCAGCTCCTCCAAGGCTGCGGGATCAGAGCTCAGCGTCCCTGCTACCTCAGGGCGTTGGGCAGGAGAGATTCTGAAGTGCTAGGCCAACGGGAGGGCCATTCAGCACGTAGGAAAGATGCTGGGAACTGGGCTGCGCACATATGCTCATCTCTGGTGCAAACCCAGCAGCAGACATCTGTTTCGCACAGCAATGGGCTTCTAATACATGAGGCCTTTACCAAAACTTTCCTTAAGCTTCTCACCTGTCGATGATACAGTATTTCCTCCTTCATGACGTGCCGAAGAACTAAGCCAAGACATGCTCACTGAACACACTATGGCACGCTGGACAGGATCCTGGAGCAGAAAAGAGGATATGAGATAAAAACTAAGAAATCTGAATAAAACATGAACTTTAGTTAATAATGTGTCAATATTGGTTAACTCAGTGTAACAGGTGTACCATTCTAATAGAAAAAATTAATAATAGGAGGAACTGGGTACAGGATACATGGTGACTCTCTTTAGTATTATTACAATTTTATGTAAATCTTAGCTTCTACAAAATAAAGTTTATTTTAAAAACAATCAGCACAACTGTGCTGCTGAGAGACATGTTGGAAGTGCAGACAGGACAACCTCTCAGGAAGGCAATTGGGCGACACAAGAATCCTTGACTATATTACCTAGACATTTCCACCTGGAAATTCCCTATTTAGGCACCTAATCTAAAAATGTTCAAAAGTCCTGAAGGTTATATGGACAAAGATGTTACTATAAATTCTGTTATGAAACAGAATTTATAGTAGTCAGAAATTGCCAAGAGTTGCAGATTGCATAGACACTTAAGAAAGAACATAATGCTGTGAACCAAGCTTAAGAGGAGTCTGCAGACAGAAGAAAATTTGCCACATCATCATCACACCTTAAGGATATGGACTAACATTACTAGGGATGACCTCTGGGTGGTGACATTAGGGTTGATTTTAAGTTTCATCTTTGTTCATTTATAATTTCTGAATTGTTTATGTGAAGGAGATGTTTCTGAAATAAGGAACACAGATATATAGAGAAAGGTTTAAATTTCAAATGAAAACATTAGTACTTGTTCTTCTATGTCTAAATATTAAGACAGAAAATTATATGAAAGGGTTGGTTTTCCACGATTTTTTAATTCAAATATAAAATCCATAAGAGAAGCATTCTTCTACAGAAGCTTCTGTTCTGAAGTAGCTTTTTTCTCCAGCTCTGTGTGTCAGTGGAACAAGCACCAGGGACTGATTATGAAATAATCTAAACTACAAGGAGCCTCCTACACAAACTAAAGACTTCAGGTTGGCCCTAATCGATTTGGCTCAATGGATAGAGCGTCCACCTGCGGACTCAAGGGTTCCAGGTTCAATTCCAATCAAGGGCATGTACCTTGGTTGCGGGCACATCCCCAGTAGGAGGTGTGCAGGAGGCAGCTGATTGATGTTTCTCTCTCATTGATGTTTCTAACTCTCTATCCCTCTCCCTTCCTCTCTGTAAAAAAATTAATAAAATACATTTTTTTTAAAAAAAACTTCAGGTTGTGTCCTGATTAGATGAACAATTGAATCAACTCCCTCCACTCTCTACCTGTAGGCTGGAGAATATATGTGTGAATCCCTCTGAATGCAACCATAAATTATGCATCCAGCATTTGGGTGATTAAGTGACAGGAATGTGTTACCTGTAGGCAAATTCGGCAGTCACAGAACACACAGCAGCACTTTTCTAAGCAGGAAGGATCTCCGCAACACTGAGGTCATCTTGTTTAGAAATAACGCCATGTCATTCTTAGCAAATGTCTTGAGAATGTTGGAGATGGGTGATAAGAACTTCTGTTTGATGGCTGGTTTCCAGGGCAACACTTCTAATAATGCCACATTCTCTAAGAAATAATACTAATACCTGAGGAATTCTGAACTGTGCACATTCTGTGTCTTGGTGTTTCAAAACATATCACATTTTCAGAACAAGTCTTGGGTAAAATTGGACTTGCTGGAGAAACATCATGAAAAGTCATGGTTTCAGATGGTTTAGAACAAGCAATAATACATCAATATTTCTGCCCAACTCTCTGATGTGGTGGCCATATCAACCAAAAAAGACTAACACATATTTTTACTCTTTTTTCATATTGAATTTTATCCTAGATGGGTGGGACTTCTGGCACCCATGGTAGATTGAGACTCTAGACAAATCTCCTCAAAAAGCAATGACAAAACTAGGCAATGTTGTCAAAAGCATTATTTCAGGACTCTGGAAATCAAATAAAAACATATCAGAAATTGAAACGCATGTATTCAAGGAATACCACTGCACCCCATGTGAGAACACAGAGATATATGGTGTTTTACTGAGGCTGCCTAACCCCACCTGCCCCTAGCTTCCATAATGCAATGGTTCATGACTCTCATGATGGGCAGGCAGTGGGAACCAGCAGCGTGGCTGCCAGAGGGGCTAACTTAATTTGCAGTGGAATGTGGTGTTGAAAAGAATAGTGATCTCTGTGGGGGGAGGGGAGAGAAAAACATGAAGGTAAACAGTGCAGCACCCAACCCACACAGAGATTTATTGGCCAAGGGTGGAAACTTTATTAGCTCAAGGCATTTGAGCACCATCTCTGACCAATCCTTGTCTGAGTACTAAGCTGTGATGACCAGAAGTGAATTCTATGAAACCAAATTAAAATAGAAAAACAAGAATTTTCAAAAAAACAAAACCACTAAATGGAGATATCAGTGGTCACACCCAGGGTAAACAGAATTTACAGAATTAGTAGAGGCAACTCACTAAACAAATGAAAATCAAAACCAGCAACAAAAAACATGGTGGGAAGGGGGGAGAGAGAGATCATAATCCAGAGTTGCTATAATATATCGCCCAAAATATCAAGTTTTTAACAAACAATTCAAAACAGGCAATGAAAGAGGAACTTGTGATCCACCATTGCGGGAAAAGCAGCCAATGGAAACTCCCTGAGAGGACCCAGAGGTTGAAACAGCAAAGGCCTCACAGCAATTACTGTAAATATGTTCAAATACTGAGACAATGATATGCAAAGGTAAAGAAAAGTACAACGATAGTGACTCATCAGCAAAGAAAGACGATTAAAAAGACAAGTTACAAGAGATATGCTGGAGTTGAAAATCATCATAACCAAAGTGAAAATTTCACTCAACAAAATATTCAGACTGGCTCAATAAAGGGTGAGCAAACTTAAACATAGATCAAGGAAAAATATCCACTCTGAAGAACAAAAGAGAAAAAAGAGTGGTGGTGAGGAGGAAAAACAGAGACCTATGAGACACCATAAAATATACCAAGATATGTTTAATGGGAGTCCCAGGAGGAGTAGGAAGTGTCAGAAAAACACCTGAAGAAATAATAGCTGAACACTTCCCAAATTTGATGGAAATTTTGTATGTCCAAGAGGCTCAACAGTTTCTAAATAACAAAAAACAGATAGACCCCATCTAAACACGATAGTCAAATTGTTGAAACCCAAAACAAAGAGAAAATCTTAAAAGGAGGAGAACAGAAACCCTCCTTGAAAAGGAACCTGTAAAGAGATTAACCACTGACTACCTCCCCAGAAGGAAGTATGTATGCAAGAAGATAGTGAAGTAACATATTTATTAAAAGAGCCGAAAGGAAAAACAAAAGCAAACAAAGAAACACCAGAATTCTCTAATCATCAATGCAATCCAGCAAGTGAAAAGGGTTCTAGTCAGTGCAATTGAACAAGATAAGGAAATAAAGACATCTCTATAAAAGAGAAAAAAATAAAACTTTTTTTACAGGTGACACAATGCTGTTTGTGATATTTAAAATTATGTTTCCAATTTTCTGTTTGGCCATACCTCTAGTACCTTATTTCTTTCCTTTTTCCTTTGGCTGGTTTATTTAATGTTTCTTAACATAAATTTATACATTGGGTTATATATGTAACAGTCTTCTGAGCATTTAGAAGCGAAAATACACTAGACCAAGCAACAAAACAAAACACAAGCTTGCTAACTTTTAATTCCCCAGATTTGTTCTCTTTTTTGGAATGAATAAATTTAAAAGAGAAAAAGAAAACATTTTGAATGGCAGAAAAAATACTCTTAAAATTTGAATTGTTGTCTTAGCACTCAAATGCATTTGTTTATGATGGAACAGGGGTCAAAAGGAAGTCGCAGTTACATTTAAATTGTTTTTAGCAATTAAAGACTGACTTCTGTGCTGCCCAGTACCTAAAGGAAGGGAAGATAAACCGAGAACTCTGCTTGTGGCCCGCTCTCCAGCCTTCCTGTAGACTGGGACGATGACCAGCCACTGTGAGAGTCATTGTCCCGGGTGGTGCCATGAATCTTTGCCGCATCTGTAAGAGATTATTAGTTTTCAAATAGCCTGTTAACACCACCACCAGCACACACCACTGGTCCAGATTTGTGGTTTCAGAAGTCACTTCTATCACACCCAGCAAGCCTGCTGTGGAGTTCGTGTTGCTATTAAAAGCCTCCTCGTGGCTAAGAGAAGCTCTGGCTTCGGCTGGAAGCCTGGTCCTCAGAGGCAGGTCAAAGGTGAGCATTCCGTAGCCTCTTCTGCACTGATGAGTTGATAGAGAATCCCAAACTGGTTCCCCGATATTTTAATTTCTAACAGAAAGCAAACAAAACAAAACCTAGGAAAAAAGGTGATTGGGAAACAAAACAGAAGCACCCCTCTATTGAACACTTGCTCCTGTGTGCTCTTTGGCCTCACTGTGGCAAAGGCACATGGCCCCCTGCATTTGGCCTCGCGGCCCTGCCCCACCGCCAGCTGGCTGCCCTGGCACGGCTGATGCTCACTCACCTTTCCTCCAGCACCCGTTTATCCAGTCCAAGCTGCTGCTGCATTGGCGCTCCCACCTGTCTGAAGCATCGGTAGCTGTCCCCACACCATGCGTTCTGGGTGGGGACAGTACTAGTGACATCCGGAGCTGCCGTGCCAGTTCAGCAGGTACACGTTCCAGGGAGCTCTGCCCACAGACGGCTACTAATACAAGGTGTGACCAGAGGCATTTTTAGCAGCTCTTATTCTTTATGAAAAGTGCCTATAATGAAGTTGTTTGCCTGTTTAACTAATTCAGAAATGTATTTGAAATACATATTTTATGATTGCCTGTGTCATTTCTCAGTGTAATGTGTGGTCCAGAAAACTTTCAGGTATTAGTGCTAACTGACTAGTTAAAGGCATAGCATTATGGACCTTTCTTTAGTAAAAATTATTTTAAAAGTAGAAAATTATGATTCAAAAGGTACTGTATTGTTTTATTTGAGGTACATAATTGTAACCCAAATGGTATATGTTTTATCTTCATGTTACAGTATAATTGCATAGAGGGGAAAAAGGAAATCAAGATTAAAAGCCCCAGGTGTGTTACTAGACAACTACTACTTCAATCCCATTTTTAATTTTTCCAAACCTGCAGGAGTTCTTATGGAAATTACTATTAAGATCTATTTTTATGTATATTTAAGCAGTTGCTCTGCCCAGTGGCCTTAAAATAATTAGCAATTTTCTTGTTTTCTTTTACAGCATTCAAAGTCGTTAACTTCTCTCTGTGTAAGTTTCCTCACTTTATAAAGCACAAGTTTTCTCATTTTATAAACAAAGATGCCTCTGCCACCCTACATCACAGGATTGTTCTGACCTAGTGGGCTCTCCTTAAAACAGCTGGAACAGAGGAAAACACTATGGAAAGGTACATTTTTATACCATCATTAGCCATCATAGTGGTTTGCAATGCACTAGCCTTCAATCACCTTGTGAGAAGTAAGATTCCAGGTTTCAAGCTGATGGACTGCCAGGAAGCGGACCCACATGCCACGCTGTGGAATTTGCAGTTCTCGGCTGTTTCGATTTCTTCCTGTGAGTGGGTATCGCTCTTAAATCTGCCCCTTATAGAGGGTCCTGCACATCCCTGTAACCAGGAGGCCACCTGCTCTCACTCGGCTCATCTTTCTGGGCACATCCAGGTCTGGAAGTTCTTCAAGGGAACATTTTTGGTCCATTATAGAAACGCACACAGAGTGCTTCCCAATGGCTAGGACGATTTGTTTTCGTTGGCCATCTCTACATCTCTCCCCTGATGTACAATCCCCTGCCCTTGAGGGGCCCAGGTGGGTCTGAGGACTTCCAGGTGGGAGTTGAAGGTGCTGACAGCATTGTCACAATGACACCGATTAAAGGTAAAGGGCATAGTTTCTGCAGACTCTGAGAGTGTGAGAGCCAAGAGGGAGCACCTGCTTGTGTGAAAGTTGAGGACCAAGCAAGTCTACTTTTCTCCAAAAAAGGAAAGATTTGCTAACGGTGGTGAGCAGGAGGGCTTTTGGGCCTGTGGGGGCGTGGCCGTGTGAGCCAGGCTGGGAGGGGTGCTTTGCAGAGCCAGCGGGGCCTCAGGGAGGAAATGAACCTTACCAACAAGAGCAGTCCTGTCCCACTGAGCCTGCCTTCCTCAAAGGTCCCCTCCACCAACGGTCCCAGCAGAATGGAGCCAGTGCCCATTATGTGTCCTGATATGTGTGATGCTGGGCGACCCAGGCTGGGTCCCAGGACTGCACTGTCCCCATGGCTAGCTGCAGACTGAGAGCTGCGTAAAACACAGAAACACAAACTCCTGTGGGAATACACACAGAGAAGGCCCAGTACACACTGGCTCTCACCAACCACGAGCAGAGCCCCCCGCCTCCCTTCCAGCTGCTTCTGTTCATTTTCCACCTTTGTCTCTGTCTCAGTCATCGGTCTTTCCTCCGCCTGGTGGTCTCCTTTTGTCCCAGAACCATTGGACTTTCTCCAGGCAGCAGAGAACTGGCTGCTTGTGTGTGGATTGATTTGTCTCACTACGTAACCTAGAAAGGCCAACTAAGTGAGCAAAATTACAATGTGCTGGCCTGGACTCATCACCTGGAACCCCCAGTAAAAGACAGTCTGATTGACTGGGCTGGGCTCTCAGCCCTTAGAGCCAACCATCAGGTTCTTGGGGAAGAAATAGAATGGCTGATGGGCAGGGCCGTCCTGTGGCCAAGAGGTGAGACACTCCAAGGAAGGAGGTCGGCTTTGCCAGCAGCTGGTGAGGGATCCTGGGAAAAGGCGTGATGACAAATGTGCCCCCCTGAGGCACTAGAGGAGTGTCCCCCCTGTAGGCACTAGGGTCAGGCAGGACTGGGTTTGCATTTTGGCTTTGCCTGTTATTGGTCACCTTGTGCCTATTATTTAAAGCATCTAACTCGCAGCTCAGCTATCTGTGTGAAGGTTATTGTTTTTAATAAATAGTTCAGCTTCCATGGATGACATTTCATTGTTTTCACTGACATTGTAATACCAGTTCACTGGGAAGACATGAGATTAGGGTCAGAGAGGAGAGAGAGCTGCATATATGTTGGTGCTTATTTGTTTCCACCAAATAATGCTTAAATGAAAAAAAAACAAAAAACTAAAGGAGACCTCTAAAGGGATCTACCCACATCCAGGGAGGAGCAAGGAGCATAGAGGTGAGGGAGGGAGCACAGGGCTGTACTGGCCTCTGAGCCAACAGCAAGCTGCCCCAGGTGAGTGTCCATGGGGTCAGCCCTGACCCACCATCAAGGGACGGGACCTCTGCCAGGTTAGGATATAAAGTCAGCAGACAATATGAGCTTGTTTCTTTGTGTTTTGAGGGTTTTTCTTAGATTCCACATATAAGAGATCATACAGTATTTGTCTGACTTATTTAACTCAGCATGATGCCCTCATGATCCATTTATGTTGTCTCAAATGGCAAAATTTTATTCTTTTGTATGGCTCAAGTTCTTTATCCATTCAATGAACACTTAGGTTGTTTCCATATTTGGGCTATTATAAATGCTGCCATGAACATGGGGGTGCATATATCTTTTCAAATTCATGTTTTAATTTCCTCTGGATAAATACTTAGAAGTGGGATTGATAAATCCATTTTCAACTTTTTGAGGAAACTCCATACTGTTTTCCGTAGTGGCTGCATCAATTTGTATTCCCACCCACAGTGCACGAGGGTTCCCTTTTCTCCATCTTCTTGCCAGCACTTGTGATTTCTTATCTGTTCTATGACAGCCATTCTAACAGGTGTGAAGTGATATCTTGTGGTTTTGACTTGCATCTCCCTGATGCTTAATGATGTTGAGCATCTTTTCATGTATGTATTCTTTCAGAAAACATCTATTCAGATTTTCTGTCCATTTTTTTAAATCAGATTTATTTTTTGAGTTGTATGAGTTCTTTATATATTCTGGATATGAGCCCCTTATCAGATATATGATTTTCAATTATTTTCTCCCATTTAGTAGGTTGTCTTTTTGTTTTGTTGATGGTTTCCTCTGCTGTGCAGCAACTTTTTAGTTTAATGTAGTCTCATGTGTTTATTTTTGCCTTTGCTTTTGGTGTCAGATTCAAAAAACTCATCACCAAGACCTATGTCAAGGAGCCTACAGCCTGTATTTTTTTCTAGGAGTTTTATAGTTTCAGTTGCATTCAAGTCTCTAATCAGTTTGAGTTATCTTTGGTGTAAGACAGTGGTCCAGTTTTAGTCTTTTTCATGTGGCTGTACAATTTTCTCAACACCATTTATTGAAGAGACTCTCCTTTCCCCATTGTATATTCATGGCTCCTTTGTTGCACATTAATTGACCATAGATACATGGGTTTATTGCTGGGCTCTCTATTCTCTTCCCAGAATAATGTTTGACAACAGATCCGTGCATCATGCCCCAGCCAAGTTGACACATAAAACGAGCCATCACAGATGGATGATGTAGCTGTCACCAGGACCTTGCTCCAGAATCTGTCCCCCTCCCCCTCTCTCCAGAGATACAAAAGCAGACCCCAAACAGCAGCTACAGCAGCCCCAGCAACCGGGCCTGGGGTGTCTGTGGACTGGATAGTCAGAGCGCATCATGACTGCTGAAGTGATGGTTTATACACACAGCAGCCCGGGACATGAGCTCCCGGCCTCACTGAGGCATGTGAGGGCTTCTACTGCAACACCTTCCACACAGCCCCTCCCAAAGACCCTGTCATAATCATCCCACATGCAGACTGTCAGCTCTTGGAGCATGAGGATCTTCATGTCCCCAGAGGCTGGTCTGGAGGCTGTTCACAGCAAGTACCTGCTAACAATCCATTGAGCTGGACATGGCTGCCTGTCCAGACCACTCCTCCTCTTCACTGATCCCATCACCCACCGCCCAAGTCACCAGACCCAAAGTTGTGGAATGTGTCTTAGGGACTAGAGATAACATTGACTATCCTGGAGCTGGGTGTCATTAAGTAGTATCAGGATGGTCCCAAGGAGTTAAAACACCATTTTCCATTGCAATTGTTAATATTAAAATTACAACTTAACCCTGGTTTTCTTGATATGTGCCATGTACAAAAGAAGGGCTATAAATAAATCATTCAACCAAAGAGGAGAACCGTCTAGGAATTAATTTATTCATATAGTCCTACCCCCCAGGGCTGGAAGGGGTTCTCAAGGGGGATTTAAAATTACTGTTTACACAATGGAAAACTTCTTGGCTTTCATTGTCTTCCCCGACAGCAGCAAGAGTCACAAACCAAACTCAAGATAAATCTGCATCCTTCCGAAGATGCCTGAGCAAGTGGGTGCGCCAGCGGCCACACCATCAGGCTAAATGCATGGCATGACACGATGACAGAAAGAAGCTTCCGTGGGGACAAGGAACACAGTTATTTGACCACCGAAAGGGTCCCTGGCCAGTGCATCCTTCCTGACGCCCACTCTGCAGCGCCCCGTACACTGCCAATGCAGAGCGCTAGTTTCCTCCCTGTCCCCACATGGCTGGTGAAAACACCCACAGAGATGGATACACAGGGATTCCCTCCAGTCCACCCAGGCCACACAGCCACAGCTCTGTGTCCCTCCATCGTCATTCCATGCAACTCAATAACACAGATTTAAAGCCATACTTCTCCCAAATAATAAAACATTCTGCACCATAAAAGTCTCTAAGGTATTCATGAGGCCCATACCTGGGGGTTTTATTAACTTCCCTGGTGCTTGGAAGGTGGTCAATGCATCTGACCGTCAGACTAGAGGGTCTCTGGAGACACTGAAGGCTGCCTCCCCCTTCTTGACCACATCCTCCCTCCCCCAGGCACAAAGCAGTGAAACTGCAGGAGCTGCGAGGGGGGCGGGGCAGGTCACAGAGCAGGCAGCATGTGCCAGAAGATGAGCCCTGAGGCCTGAAAGGGACTAAAGTGCCCCCCGCAGACACAGCTCTAGGGGTACAGTCCATTGTCTGCCCAAACCCCACCCTCCCCAAATAAAGGAAATCAGGAAGACACAGTGTGGCCTACTTGGCAAGTTCCCTGCTTGCTGTGGAGGAAGGTAATTTGTTACATAAATAATGAATCAGATGTGTGTTAACGTGGAATTAGTTCTTGAAGCGGTTTGTAGAGCAATTGTGTGACTCCAGGTCACCGCGGGCTGTCAGTTCAGAGACTCCTGGATGGATGCATCCCAAGTTCTTGTGACTGTGCACCCTCAGTGGGGTTTCTTCGTGGGGTCTCTCTAACTCCATCAAATTCTGGAGGGAGTCACAGAGCATTCAAGATGTGAAAAGATCCCTTTTAAATGGCAAAGGCTTCCAAAGGACTCGGCCCATACTCTGTCTCTGTGTCCTATAATTGGGATGTTAGGGTGACTTTTCTCACTGGGACTTCAAAGGTTCAAAGTCGTCCATGCAGAGAAGATCCCTGTTTTCTGTCTCTCCCTCCGAAAGCCCACTGCGTTCACGTGTCCGGGCAAGCTGTGCGGAGATGACGGAACCCAGGAGAGGCAGCGAGGAGCTGGCGAGAGCTGTGACATGTGTGCATGCCCCAAGCACTAGGGGAGGTGCAGGGTTGGTTCCAGAAAGATCAGCACAGCCTGCATTGATTACGTTCATCCTGCCAGGAATGGGGGCCTGAGAAGGAAACCCAGAGGCGGGGCAGAACCCAGAATGCTCTTGGTTACAGGAGCCCTGGCGGGCGGCCTCCCGTCCACACCCGGAGGTGAGACAACACGAAACGCTGCCATCCTCCCCCAGCTGCCCTGACAAGAGGGCACTTGACCTTCCTCAAAATCCAGCAGAAACAAGTGTCCGGAAATGGAGGGGCTACGTGCGACCTGCCCCTCCCGCCCCATCCTGGCCCTGAGATGTCCCAGGGCATGGCTGTGGGAGAGGAAGCTGTTGCTGGATGGCTGGATGCAGCTGGAAAGAATTCCGAAATTACCACCACGTCCAATTTTAGACATCCTATCCCTCTCCCTGCGCCTGGGAAATCTGTTGTCTGCATGTTCCCGCTCTCCCGCCAAGTCCCCGCCTGCCTCCTCTGCACAGCCCAGTGCTCCAGCCACCCACTGAGGCCGCAGCTCTGGGTGCACCCGCTCCTTGCATCCCTGTCCTGGGAGGGGGATTTCATGAGCCTGAAGGATCCCTGTGCTCCGGGCCCCAAGGCATTTAGCAAAATGTCTCATGTAGTCATTGATAGATATTGTGGATAAATGAGTCCCTCCCAGAACAAAATTCAGGTTGCAGGGGCCACTGGCCTGGCCTGCTGCCCCCTGTGTCCCCTGCACCACTCTCTGACCAGCATCTCAGGTACAACCCCTCCTGCCTCCTGGACAACGGGCTCAGTGTAGCCTGGCCAGTGGGCACCTCTGTCATCAGATCTCAGGGAGAAGCCCCTGCTCCCGGCCTCCCTGGAGGCTCCAGGGGGAGGGAAGGGAGGGCTCAGGGACACAGCCCCTTAAGATGGAAACAGCTCAAGATCATCTTCAGGAGACAATGTTTTCTGACATTTACTGTCATCTGTTGTAGCAGACAAACCTGAACATACTGGGTTATTTTGAAAGTAACTTTAAAAGCTTTGTGAAGGAAAATTCCAAAGAGGACACACAATGTCAGAAGCTAAATGTTCAACTAGGTTTCAATAGATGCCCATTGCTACCCCTACAGCTAAAGAACAATCGAGGGCCAAGGACAGATGAAGTGGGAGACACAGAAAATCCGAAGACAAAGCTGCCGTCCCCTCCCATGGGCCAGTGGCGGTTCTTCTCTGAGATGCTCTCCATTGCTGAGAGCAGACCGCAGACGCCAGACCAGTGGGCTCACTCCAGCACTGGAGGTGATAGCCTGGCTGGGCCCTGCTCCAGGAGCCCCTTTCTGAGTAGCAAGGTAGAGCTGGAGCCTGGATGCCTACATCCACCCAGACCACCTGGGGCTCCACAGGCTCCTGTGGCTCTATTCTTCCACGAGTCACTGGAACTGCCTCTACAGCAATTCAGCATCTAAGAAAAGGGACTTGGGCGAGCCTGGTTGATGACAGGCCTGATTTCAGGGGGCAGACCTGAAGGCAGTTCAAGGGGCACTTTATGACACTGGGTGGGGCTTGACCCCAGGCCCCTGACCTCCCCTAGGCTGGCTTGAGGACTAAATGAGAGCACGCCTACCCTGTGGTGAGCAAGGAACATGGGGAGAGCCCCGGCCGTGGCTGACATCCAATCAGCTTTACCTACAGAGCCAATTCCCATTGAGAAGCACCCCTCAGTGAATTTCAAGGTGGGCTGTGGCGAGAATGTTAGCAATGTCCTTGGCTGCCCCATGCCCTCATCTTTGTCACAGGGCGTATCCGACGAACTCTGGATCCTGCAGGGAGGATCAGGGCTCAGGGTCTGGTAGAGATGAGACACATTTGAAGTACAGGCAGAGAACCAGGTTGTGGGACACACAGGGATCACAGCTCAAAAGCAGAGAAAACTGTCCTCACACCCAAGAAAAAGGGCATCGGGCTTGAATTGAGCTGAAGGAAGATGGGCTTGTATAGGTGAGGTGGGAAGGAAAGTGGACGATGTCACTAGGGGAAGTCTAGGACCTATTGGCCAACCAGCCAAGTATTAATGAGGATTTAAAGTAAGGTGCACCACATCGATGGGAAAGAAAGGCACTGGCCTGAGAAACTGATGTGGAAAGCCAGGCTGGTGACCACAAGGATGTAGGTGTGAGAAAAGAGCATGTCAACACATGGCACATCAAAGGAGGCTCTCAAACGACTCTGAGGGTTTATCACCAACAGGATACTGTGTTTAATCTGCTCACAAGCCCATAGCTTGTGGCAAATGCACTTGCAATTTGTGCCCCTGAACTGATATACCTGAATAAATATGTATTGTGGGAAAACACTTAACAGAGCTCTACCCTCTTAACCAATGTTAAGTGCACAGTGCAGCATACTTAGTTATAGGCACAATCTTGTATGGCAGGTCTTTACAATGCACTCATTTTGTGAGACTGAACAGCAACTCCCAGTTCCCCATCCTCCCCCACCCCAGCCCATCCCTGGCAACCACAGTTCTACTCACAGTCTCTAAGGGTTTGACCATTTTAGAAACCTTGTGTATGTGAAATCATGCAGTGTTTGTCCTTCTGTGATTGGCTTAAATCAGGATCTCAAAGAGATATCTGCACCCTCATGCTCATTACAGCATTATTCACAACAGCCAAGACTTGGAAACAATGGCATGTCCATGGACAGATGAATGGGTAAAGAGCGGCCCTTATGTGCTGTGGAGTGTTATTTAGTCATAAGAAAGAAGGTCCTTCCATGTACAACAGCATGGATGAACCTGGAAGACATCATTCATGTGTCAAATGTCAGGGAATTTGGGCCACAGTAAAAGATTAAAAGACTAAATGCTGGTGGACAATTTTATTCATTTAATATTCAACATAATTTTGTCTTTCTTTGTACTGGTATTTTCCTGCCTTTTTAAGTTACCCAAATTATAGCTGATTTCTCTTTCTGGTTTCTCATTAGTTTTGAGGTTTGAGTACAGATAATGGAAAATCCATTCTTCCAGATGATTTGGGACTCTGTGAGGAGCAGGCTTCCTCTAGCCACACAGGAGGGTTGGTCACCTACGATGTCCCACACGACAGGAAGCTCCAAAGTCTCTCCCTAAGTAAAGGGTCATGTTGGGGGGGGGGGGGGCGGGGACACGCCACGGGAGCCAGGGCAGGCACTGTGACCCCACAGTGATATCAGGAACCCTGGGTGCACTGGCGGCCTCCCTCACCCTCACCAACTCCACTGCCAGTGCTCTGCTTGGAGATGGTAAGGGTTCCAGTGTGCATGTTTGTTGGTGAACTTTCAGGAAAACACAAGGAACGTGGTCTTGCTGACACTGTCTGTGAGTGTCTTCATGTGCATTAAATGGTCAAATCCATGGTCTGGCCATCATCTACATGGGACAGGACACTCAGATACACAGGGATCCTCTCCTGTTTTGATCTGGATCAAGTGAGCTGGGAATGCAGTGTTCTGTCTTCATGGCTCTGTTAATACATGAGTCTGCTTCATTCATTTTTAAAAATATTATTCAAGCCTGGCTCGCAGTGGTTGACTGTTGACCTATGAACCAGGAGGTCACAGTTCAATTACTGGTCAGGGCATATGCCCAGATTGCAGGCTCCATCTCCAGAGTCATATATGGAGGAGGCAGCCGATCAATGATTCTCTCTCATCATTGATGTTTCTATCTCTCTCTCCCTCTCCTTTCCTTTCTGAAATCCTATATAATAAAAAGCTAATATGCAAATAGACCAAATGGTAGGAACAACCAAACAACCGAACCACTTTTCCTTATGACATGCACTGACCACCAGGGGGCACAAGCGGAACATAGCAGGCATTGGCATCAGGTGGCAGAGTGCTGAACATGGCAGGAGTCAGCATCAGTGGGATGGTGGAGCAGGTGACCTGGGGGCGCCAGACCAAGACAGGGTGCTGGTCACTGTCATTGGGGTAAGCCTCTGGTGGTTGCTGAAAATTCTTTGCTCCCATGCCAAGGTCCCACCCGGCACTCGGTGCTGGCCCCGATCACTGGCACCGTCAGTGGGTGCAAGTGGTGACTGCTGGCCCCAATTACCCCTCAGGGCTTCTTCACCTCCTCCTGCTCCTAAGAGGGCATTTGGGGCCAGCAGCTGTCTCTCGAACCTGCTGCTGGCACCGGAGCTGCCACTTGCACCCACTGATGGTGCTGAGTGCAAGCGGGGCCAGCACTCATCAGCAGGTGCAAGCGGCGGCTGCTGCCCTGATCTCCCATGAGGGCTTCTTCACCTCCCCCTGAGGGGCAATCGGAGCAGCAGCCACCACTTGCACCCACTGACAGCACCAGCCCCACTTGCACCCACTATTGGCGTTGGCCCCAATCGCTCCGCACCATCAGCGGGTGTGAGCAGGGCCAGTGACATCAGCGCATGGGAGTGGTGGTGGCAGGAGTGGGCCGGCCGACAGACAGGGGACTGGCGCCGCTGCAGGAGGGGTCTGGTAGGGGCGTGGAGGATGGGCCAAGACCCGCCCCTCTGTCCACCACAGCCTAGCAGCCCACAGTTCCTTTCAAGGTGCATGAATTCATGCACTGGGCCCCTAGTCAATAATAAAAATATATTTTATTCAAGACAAATACATTTTCTTTTATTCACAGAAGTTTTCTCTTAGTGATGGTGTAATTCAATGTTGAGAACATGGTTTAATAAATGCAGGAGGAAACAGAACTCTGAACTAAGGATGCGGTTGTGGACAAAATGGCTCTCCCTGCCCAAGGAGTGAGACGGGAAACTCCCCTGTAAAGAGAGATAGAGGAGGAATGGGGAGTGAGGAAAAAGGGGGGCCATGCGATCAAGGTGAGACCTCACCCATCACCCCATAGAGCTTCAGTGACAACACAAGAACCATGGTTTCTGGGTGTGAATCCAGGAGATTCTGGGACAGGACAGACACTCTTTGGAAAGATGCTGGACAGGAGGCTAGTTCTATCATAATTAGAGGCCCAGTGCACAAAATTTGTGCATGGGTAGGGTCCCTGCCGGCTGCTGGCCGGGACCTCCCTTCCCCAGCTGCCGGCTGCCAGCCAGGGCCTTCCTTCATTCCGCACCACCCCCTGGTGGTCAGCGCACATCATAGTGAGCAATCCAACTCCCAGTGGGTCAAACTCTTGAGGGGACACTTTGCATATTAGGCTTTTATATATATATAGATAGATAGATAGATATAGATATAGATGGGAGGGATCATCTGCCCACTATGACAGGCTCTGAGCACCTTAGGTCACCCAGACCCCCAAGATTCCTATTCCTCCCAATACCTTCTCTACTAGACAAAGGGCCCCTGGGAACTGGGGTGCTCTCAGTGCCATCCCCAGGACTTCCTCAGCCTTGATGGTCTTCCACAAACATGCACGCAGAAACACATACACACACACACTCACACATGTGCTCACACATACACACACTCGTCAGCACTATGGTATCAGTGAACTAATCCACTGAGAGTGGGTCTTCCCCTCTGCACAGGGTTCTAGAGATGCTTGTGTGGCAGAACCTCCGAGGTTAGTGCTGGCAGTGTGTGGCCAACCCTGGGGAAGCTGATGAGAGGAAGCCTCGCTCCACATGCATAGATGTGAGCATGGCCAGAGCAGGCCTCCCACCCAGGACACTGAGGGAAAGAAGTGGCTCAAAGGGGCCAGCACAGTGGGATCTGCTCCAGACTCTCAATCACCCAGCCTGTTCTCCTGCCCCACAGGAATGCTGTGAGCACTGTCTTCTGAATTCAGACTGAGTCTGCTCCTTTTTGTGTAAGACAGAAAGAAAAGAAAAAAAGAAAGGAAAGGAAAGGAAAGGAAAGGAAAGGAAAGGAAAGGAAAGGAAAGGAAAGGAAAGGAAAGGAAAGGAAAGGAAAGGAAAGGAAAGGAAAGGAAAGGAAAGGAAAGGAAAGGAGAAGAGAGAAGGGAAGGGAAGGGAAAGGAAGGGAAGGGGAGGGAAGGGAAGGGAAGGGAAGGGAAGGGAAGGGAAGGGAAGGGAAGGGAAGGGAAGGGAAGGGAAGGGAAGGGAAGGGAAGGGAAGGGAAGGGAAGGGAAGGGAAGGGAAGGGAAGGGAAGGGAAACAGATGTTGGCAATACTAGTAGGTTGTCTCCTGCCCACAACCCCTATAACACCAGATCCAGACTCACATGTGTGAATTGTGTGGCTGTGAAACTATCCATCGGCGCTTGCATCAGCATTGGCAACCAGAACCATCTCCACACCGTCATAAGTGCATAATCATGGGATTAAGTTATGTGTAATTTAGAAATATTGCCTGAAGAAACACTTGTTCTGCTATTTATCTGGTAAATTTTACTTATGCTTCTCCAAATCCAACACTTGTGGCTTGCAATCTTCAAAACGTTTCTGGTTTCCAGTCCAGCAGATTTCATCTGTCAATTTGAGCATATAGTTTTGTCAAAATCCTTTCTAAGTTTTTTGCTCTGCCCACTCTTCCCTTGTCCTCCACCAGTTTCAGGTCAGCAGAAAATACCCGAGCTGTGAAATTAGCCTGCACACTAGCTCATCAGCACACTCCATGTGGGACGCAGGGGCGGGAGGAACACACCGGTGGAGCCACCCCTGCCTACTGGGCCCGAGCCTCCTTTTCCAAAGCATATACTTGAGGTAGAAATTTTTCATAATGGCCTCAGCACAAAGGTGAGTTTGTTTGGAAAGTTTCAGCAAAACCTGCTCATCTGTGTTGTTGTTGTGCAAGACTGTGGAAGGACAAGCCCCAGGAAAGGAAGATAATGTTTGCCCACAAGTAACTCAAAAGTCCACCATTTGATTTAAAACTTTAAGAAGTCCAGGATTCAGAAGACAAAGACAAATCAGATAAGTTTAAGAAAGCACAGAGAATGCACTTTTATCTGATTTTCTGATTCAATCCTTAACCAAAATATCTCAAACTATTAAAATATGAACATCTGATTTTCACAATACTGTTTCTGAAGGATAGGCAGCCAGTTGTAACGCTCTAAGGTTTGTTTGGTTTTGGTGTTTTGTTTTTGGGGGGGTTTTTTGGAGGGAGGGGGCTGAGTGGGAGCAGCCTCTGTGTATTCTTGAGCAGTGGGTGACTCATGAAACCTGAAGATAATTGCCAGATTGCATATTTACAAAGGAAACATGAGACCAAGACTCACATATTGAAAAGATTTCCATTCAAGGGTAACTGACTTCATTTCCATCATTCCTGGAGAGCTGGGAAGATGAGACTCGTTTTAAAAATGTGTATTCATACTGATCATCTGCTGTGGTCTGCAAAGCAAAGGAAGATCCAGCCCGCCACTCCAGCTCCCACTTGTCATCCTCTCTTTCATCCTCTTCCGCTGGAGGAAAACCAACCATAATGTCCTTCATCAGTTTTAAGGGTCGTTCTCCACCCCATGTTTAGACTTAGGTGTGCATTCTATTTCAGTCACAGGGGTGACTATATTTTGCATTTCCCTGAACTTCTTTCCAGAATGTACTTCCAGATCTGTCTTCCTGAATTTCATCTCAGAAACCACACACACACACAAAAATGCAACAAACTTTCAATTCAGCATCCAATTTTTTTTCTGGATTTTACTCATGGATACTTGAATTGTCTTTTGTTCTCCTTTGCTGACATGCTCAGTCATGTCTCTGTATTATCCACCGTTCTCTTTAAGGCCCTTGCTTCACACATCCTCGCTCAAAATTTAGTCTGAAATGTTTATATAACTGAACCTGGATCCAAGGATCCATCCAAGACCCAGACAACTGCACTCTTTGTTTCCTAAGAGCAGTATACTTTTCCCTGAAGACATCCTTTTGACCTGGCCCATGAACTTTATGACCATTATCTATGACCTTTATTGACAATCACCACCTGTAAGCATTACCTTGATAATTCCCTTTGACTTTTACTTACCCAGGACCATTGCAGGTGATCAATACCCCATAACTCCTACTGTGATCTTCACCATGACTATTACTATGACTATCACCAATAACCATTGCCTATGACCATCACCTGGGACTATCATCCATGATGATTACCTATGACTATCTTCTATGATCATTCTCATGACCATTCCCCATGACCTATGCTCATGACTGTCACCCATGACATTCACCCATGACCTTCATTATAACCTTCTCCCACAAGCATCACCATGACCATTACCAGCAATCATTATGTATGACCATCACTCATGACCTTCACTGTGACCTCCTGTAGCTATCACCATAACCACTGACCATGATTGCAGAAGTATCCTTTGTGGAATTGAACTTCCTCCATTTGAAGTTTAGAGAGCATAGTCTATAATAACAGGATAGATCTAGGGCCTAGGATAACATCATTTTTAGAAAGAAAACTGATACAAACACTATATTGGAAGAGGTAGACAGACCCTAAATATGGTATGGGAAGTGAGCAGGACTATTTACATAGCAACTCCCTCTCTTCTTGCCCTGGAGGCTCTTGCATGCTCACCTGAAGCCTGATGCGAAGACTATGCCAACCCCTGACCAGGTGGCTCTGCCCAGATGTGCATTCACCCCACCCAGAGCAATAGTAACAGGAGACAAATACCTACCTTGTTCTTTATAATAACTGACAATGATCAGGATGAATATTTTAGAATAAAAAAGTCCCTTGTTTAAAAATAGGGACTCAGTTTTTATCCACACAATACTATAGCAATTTGAAGATGATAATCTTGGTTTTCAGATTTCAACAATCCTCTCATTTAAGCTGTGCTCTGTATTTACTGTCCTTCTAATGGCCTGGTTCCTGTTTTCTCAAATCTTCTCATTTTTCCTGGTGTGGCTAAGTTTTAACCCCTTTCCACCCACAACAGCAGGTGGATAAAATGAAGCAGCACAGTTATGTGGAGTTCTTTTACTTTCACTTACGCTATTGATTATTGTTTATTTTCTCCTTGTAGTCTGATCACTTCCTGAGGAGGAAATCTGGCCTTTAGACTGGAAACACAAGACAGGGAATTAATGAGTCTCTCTAAATGCAAGTCCACCTGTTCTTTATCCCCACTCCTCTCAAAAATAGACTAAGGTACAAATGGTGAAATAGTTCTAACATCATAGCATATACAATGTGTGTATAAATATATGCATGTGTATATCTACATGTGCATCTATACACATGCATGTACATAACTGATCAATTTTGTTTTGTGTCGAGGTGGGTCTTTGATGTTAAAACTTTATCTTCCTATGTAGGACAAGTCATATAAGACATAGACAAGTCATATAAGGGATTTCATGTAAGTAATGCTATTTTTGTGGAATTTTCCCTACCATAATGCAATATATTAACATGCAAATACTAAAGTTACAAGCTTTAAATTTTAACCAGCAGCCAGTCTACTAACTGAGGTATGTTTCTCATTTCCATGGGGCCTCCATACAAGCAGCAGCCGTTTTAATAGACATCACGCATTAAAAAGGGGAGGACTGTTACGTCGCGCTTCAGCCAGAGCCACAGGGCACAATATGTTCTGTGGGTCAAAAGCGCACGTCCTGAAGGAGCCAGCCAACTACAGCGTCCTGTTATTAATCCGGAAATTGCATTTTTAGAACTGATATTGTCGACTACCTAAGTCTATATTGTTTCCCCGGTGGAATTTCTTTCCCCTGAAAATCAAACAAACTTCCTTTGTTCCCTTCAAGGTGGGCAGCCAGCCCCGAATGAGCTCCAACTTTAGTCAGCCTGTCCTTTAGACTCTGACAGAGATGCGGGACTCTAGTGTCGTCGTCCCCAAGTGATGACCTGCACAGATGGCCTCTCTAGGAAAGCCAGGCAGCAAAGATACTGAGCCTCCAGAAGACAGATTGTCAGGCCAAAGGGTGACAGAGAAAGTGTGGGGTGCTTGCGAACTGCTATTCCAAGTCCTTCCCTCCCCTCAAGAATGAAGGACGACCCCAAACAACAGGACAAGGTTAGAACAACTTCCACGGGATATGCAACCACATGTGTTACTTCAGTTTCATTTATTTTCTAAAAGAAGGTAACGTCTTTTTAAAGGAAAGAAATGGGGGGGGGTGGGGAATAGATACAGAGGCAAAGAAGCATTGAACAGACTGTCAAACTACAGCGGGAAGGCAGGGGAGGTTGGGCAAGGGGGGCTGTAAGAGATCAACCGAAGGACTTGTACGCATGCATATAAGCACAACCAATGGATACAAGACATTGGGGGACAGGCAGGTGAAGGCATGTACTAGGGGGTAGGGGAGGCCGGGGGGGAGGTCAATGGGGGAAAATAAAAAGGAGACATATGTACTACTATTTGTAATACTTCAAACAATTTTTTTTAAAAAAGTAAGAAAATAACATATGCCTGGCAATGGGTATCCTTTGAATGCTCTCCAACCTCTAAGCCCACCAGGGTTTTTTCTGGGATCCTGTGCAATCGCACAAAGACATCATGCGGTCCCAAGAGGCCATCTCTTTCTGAGCATCTCCACCATCCTGGCCTCTCCCCTCAGCTAGCTGTGTATGGAGTTCTTGTGGGGTGGACCATAAAGAAGGATCTCGTTCTTGAGATAACCACAGGTGAACTCACCTGGGCTCCAGGAACAAGGCTACTGGTCCCAGTTCTGCCACTTGTCAGCTAAGTCATCTTAAAACAGTTTTCCCACTTACCTGGGGAATGACCTCTCACTCTGCTCACTTCCCAGGTCATCAGCGAGGCTCATGCATGTGTGCGTGCACACGTTTGTGCTAATGTGGCATACTCTATCATTGTGTAGTATCACCTCTTCACTGATATGCCCTTTCTTCCCATCAACCCCTCCCTGACCCCGACATCTGCCTGTGAGTTAAGGGTGGCATAGTAGGGACTAGTCCAGGCAATGATTTTGGGTCACAGCTTCAGAAAACACAACCAAGCTAATGGAACTGGCTGAGCAGAGAATCATCTTGCCCAGGAGGGAATGGAGTGGGATGGAACTTCACACCTCCCACCCAGTGGTGCTCCAGCAGCCTGTACCTGTTGGATAGGATAGAGCCATGGTCAGCAAACTGCGGCTCGCAAGCCACATGCAGCCCTTTGGCCCCTTGAGTGTGGCTCTTCCACAAAATACCACGGCCGGGGCGAATCTATTTTGAAGAAGTGGCGTTAGAAGAAGTTTAAGTTTAAAAAATTAGGCTCTCAAAAGAAATTTCAATCGTTGTACTGTTGATATTTGGCTCTGTTGACTAAAGAGTTTGCCTACCACTGGGCTAGAAGAACAGTGCTCCTGTGGGAAGATTGGTTAGGAATGAGTGAGAAAGGCCCAAACTTCCTACAGCCACTTTACAAGCCATTCCAGTAAAAGAGTGGGTATTTAGAGGTCTTCAGCCTGACATAGCCATTCATAATTGCGTGAATGCATTTCAATTAATACTTCCTTAAACACTTCTCATTTATTTACAGCATAGTCATTAATCCATTTGGTGTGCCCCAGCAGTCTCCAGCATCGCAGATAATACGGACAATTAATACAATGTAACACATTTCTAGGGTTCCTCCAGGCTTCTACTTATGGCAGGTCTACTGCAATAAAAATATTTTCTTGTCATTATTTAAATAACTAGAGGCCCAGTGCATGAAAATCCGTGGCGACGGGGGCGACGGGGGGCGGGGGGGGGGGGGAGTCCCTCAGCCCAGCCTGCCCCCCTCACAACAGGGAGCCCTCAGGGCATGTCCTACTGACTACTTAGGAGAGCGGGCCTAAGCCGCAGTCTGGCCTCCCTCTGCAGGAGGAGACTGGTCTGATCAGGGGAAGGCACCGCCACCATTACCCCACTGCTGCTGCCATTGCCGACCGCTGCAGCTGCCGGCCCTCCTCGGCCCTCACAGCTGCAGTGACTGCCCACCTTCCTCGGCCCTTGCAGCCACTGCAGCTTTGTCCGGAAGGACATCCAGAAGGATGTCCGGTCTATCCAGTCTAATTAGCATATTATCCTTTTATTAGTATAGATGAGAACTGATATTTAAAGCACATAAAATATTTCTTTAATGTTAGGAATTTATTTGCTATCCAAGACCTTCAAGCTCTGCAAAAAGATGATGTTTAAATTTCCTCCAGCTGGAGACTCAAAACGTTTATTCAGGTTCCAGACATCATAATGGAAAATGTGTTTAAAAGAGTCATGCAGACATTAGTTAACACTCTGATTTGTTAAAACATCAATCTTCCCTAACCCTTCCAATCTTCCTAAAGTTACTTGCTTTTGCAACAGCCCTGCCACTTGGACTCCCCAAAACTTCCTGCTGGATGTCTAGGAAGCTGGTGACTAGCATGCTTTGCAGTGATGTCACAGCCAGTGAACACCTCCCACTGGCTTCCTAGGGCCTGAGCCTTCTATGCTCTGGAATAATGAGAAGGCAGCTCACGGACCTCTGGGCACCTGGGCCATATACCCCCAGTTCATTCAGTGCACTGACTTTGTATGAGGACACAGTGATGACCAGGTGGGATGTTGTTCCTCAGGAGTACCTGGGGCAGGCTGGAAGACTGGAGAAGCCAGCAGGTCTTTAAATCGATGCAGAAATGTGACTGTCAAAGGCACAGCCACTGCAAATCAAGCTACACATGTTAAACATAAAGTTAATGAAGATGAATAGGGTGAAACATAAGGGTTTTTAGATTGACTTCCTCTACTAAAAGAATATCCTAGACTTAGGTCAAAAATAAAATTTACTTATATGTGTTTTATAAGAAATTAAATGACAATATTAAGATGGAAAAGTAGAAAGGCCAGTATTAATATTTAGAAAGTGAAAATTAAGGTAAAAACATAAAATGGGAAAAGATGGATATTTCATAATGATAAAAGGTATAATCCTTAAGATTTTTGAGCCATAGATGTTTATTCCTTTAAGAACAGAGCAAAAACTGTTATAAGTACAAGAAGAAATGGACAGATCCAAAATAATTAGGGGAACCATTAACACAACTTTAGAAACTGACAGGTAATAAAGTATACAAAAAAAGAAGAAGATTTGAATATACAACTGACAGGCTCAATCTACTAGATTGATAAAAAATAAATTTTCTAACAGAACATAAAAATTGTTTTCAAACACCCATGGGACATTTACAAAATAGAACATTTATTAGGCCACAAATAATTTCCACAGCTTATGACCATGGTACTAACTAACTTAATCAAATATAATATACACACATTAACTCTTGTTAACATACAGACACACACTTTATATTAGCAGCCCAGAGCTAACATTGTTTGGGGTGGTGACATAGTAGATACATTGCCTTTAAAGTCAGATACATGTATCATTATTGCCATTACTATGGTCCTAGTCAATGCAATAAGACAAGAATAAAATAGGAGACATTGAGTGTGAACTATTAATCAAAAGTGGTATCTATTCTATAAAAGACATCAATTGTTTCAGTAATAAACATGTAGCAATAGGTAGTAGCAATTATTTTCTTGATGTTTATTAATAATCATTTTAAATATACTTCGATTTTAATGCTATGCAAATTCAGTAAAATATCTTATGTATGAATAAAAATTTGCATTTTCCAAAGAAAACATTATCTTGTTTGCACTCTGTTTTAAATTTTTAATACAAATAATTTCAAGTGGTCACTAAACAACAGAGCAGAGTATCCCAAGTTCTCCATATTTACTTAAAATCACTGTGCTATCCTTCTGTATTCCATAGTACAGGAGTGCATAGTCCATAGGGCAAGCCAAAGTAACCTTCTTATAGAAAGTAAATGTAGCTACATATACATTATCATGTAAGTCTTCAGTGATTGTTTAGGACCCAACTTTCCTGAAAGGAAGATTTGATGACTAGCATGTGGAATCCTCATTGAGTGAGTTCTATTATTGTTCTAAACCCTCCACAGAAGGAACAGCATAGCTTTTTTCAAAGGATGGAGGGGACACACCTCAACCGATAACAATAATTTTGTGTTAGAATAGTTTAAATTAATGTGTGTATTTAAAAAAAAAAAAAACTTACTCTCTTAAAACATTCAGATTGACCATCCACTCTAATCATATAAATTGGTCAGTTTTTTTTCCTATTAAAAAATATTTTTAAAGAAGGATATTTGTCTAATGAAAGTTACAGGAAAAGCACTGAAGGATTTGGTGCAGGAGGGAGACCCTAGCATCCAAACCGAGGCAGGTTACCAGCCACCAGCAGTGCAGGAGCAGCTGATAGCCAGATACTGACCATTTGGGCAAGGATGCCAGACAGTCACCAAAAGACAAGGGAAGGACACAGCAAAGTGCCTGCTGCTTAACTGGTTTGTCAGTAGAATGATTCACAAAATGCCTAGTTAACAGCCTCTGAGAAAACTCAGAGCCCTAATGGCATCTTGGGTAAAGTTCACCTGGAGTAACAGCTCTGCCTCATGGGGGGCAGAAGGTAAATCATTGCTCCTCTGAGTCCTGCTGCCCACTCATGTACATGGAGGGTTGGCCTGACAGCACAGGCAGCTGCATCATCTCATTAGCAAGGAGGAGTCATGGCAGTTGCACATCAGAACCCTAATGCAACTCAAGACACATCCACACCAAGTCAACTATAAGTTCACATTTGGGAGATTAAGGAGAGAAAAAAAAGTATTATATGGCACCAACCTACACTCCCTGATTAGATGAAATGAGTAAATAATGCACAATGCTAGTAACATCCACTTTTGACCATGGCCAGACATTGATTATTCCATCAAGATGACTTACAATAGAAGGGGTTGGTTTTGCTAATTACTACATACTTATGATAATAACAGT
Source organism: Corynorhinus townsendii (assembly GCA_026230045.1). Classification (NCBI taxonomy): domain Eukaryota; kingdom Metazoa; phylum Chordata; class Mammalia; order Chiroptera; family Vespertilionidae; genus Corynorhinus; species Corynorhinus townsendii. The sequence continues at coordinate 2,095,291 of JAPDVU010000012.1, forward strand.
TTGATATAAAACAGTGTGATAAGTTCAGAATGAGTATGACAGGGAATAGAGGGCCTGGCAGACATGCAATGGATTCTGCACTTGGTTGCAGTGCAGCTGCCAATGTCAGCAGATGCTACCTATGGCAGGTGTGGTATCACCTGTGGCAGGTGTGGTTTCCACCCAGCTCTCCATTTTATTAAAAATCCTACCACTATTGTTAGATTCCGCTCTTTCTTTTCCTCTTTATTTTTATGAGATAACTAGAAGTCCGGTGCCACGAAATTCATGCACTGGAGGGGGAGGATCCCCTCAGCCCAACCTGCACCCTCTCCAATCTGGGACCCCTCAGGGGATGTTTGATTGCTAGTTTAGGCCTGATCCCTGGGATCAGGCCTAGACCAGCAGTCGGACATCCCTCTCACAATCCTGGACTACTGGCTTCTAACAGCTCACTGCCTGCCTGCCTGAATGCCCCTAACTGCCCCCCCCCCCCCGCCAGCCTGATCACCCCTAATGCCTCTGCCTGCTGGCCTGATCGCCCCTCACTGCCTCTGCCTGCCAGCCTGATCATCCCCAACTGCCCCCCTCACCAGCCTGGTCGCCCCTAACTGCCAGCCTCACTGGCCTGTTTGCCCCTAACTACCCCCCTCTGCTGGCCTGGTTGCCCCTAACTGGCCCCCCTGCCAGCCTGGTTGCCCCTAACTGCCCCCACCCTGCCAGCCTGGTCACCCCCAACTGCTCCCCCCCACTGGCCTGGTCACCCCACACAGCCTGCTGTTCAGTCGTTTAGTCGCCCCTCACTGGCCCCCCTGCCAGCCTGGTTGCCCCACGCAGCCTGCTGCTCAGTCATTTGGTGATCCCTCACTAACTCCCCTGCTGGCCTGGTCACCCCAGGCAGCCTGCTCGGTCATCCATTCAGTTATTTCGGTTGTGATAGTCACTTAGGCTTTTTATATATAGATAAGAACAAAACTGTGATTACTCATCCAAATGGCATCATCAGCTCTGCTGTAAAAACATTTCTCATTGACAAGATCTTGACCTGATCATATTTACACCAAGGACAACTGGATTTTCATCTGTCAGTCACAACAGAAAAGTTCAAATTTTGCTGTTATATATTTTGAGATTTTAATCTCTAATGATCAAAATTCAGATTATCTGTAGTTGAGTATATGGAAATTTAGTTTCCCATGCTTTTTCCCCTCAAACAATATGATGTAGGAAGATTTGTAAATATATTTTCCTGCCTACATTGTGAAACTATTACTATCTTAATGAAAATAAACCAAAATTCATAAGTTAAATCTAATATTTTCCACTTTTTCCCCTCTATTATTTTCTAAATTGAGATATTTCTATATTTGTTTCACCATTTTAAAACACTAATTAGAGGACATCTCATTCTCTTTCTTTTTCCACAATATTTCTATCTTATTGATTTTATATATTTTAAAGTACTGGTATAAAGCAAACTTTAACATGTTATGATATCTCAAGTTTTAAGTTTAAATTGCATAAGTTAATTTTTAATTGCTATTAAGGTAATGAACAAAACACATTAGGAAATAAACCAAATTACATATATGTTATGTTTAATGAACTTAAAAAGGATCTGAACTCTCTAAGTCACCTAACAATTTAAAGGTAACACAGATTTTAGTTTTTCCTAAAATATGTTTGGGTTAGTTTGTCCTTTTTAATAGCAGCACCGATGTTTTTTTCTATCTATCTCACATCTATAAGAAGTATGTACTGTAACCTGAATAGTTACCCCAATGTTAGCAATGAAGGTGTCTCTGGAACTTGGTGGGTGACATACCAGTGGAATCTGCTCTAGGACATCAGCCTGGTCCCTTCTTAAGTGAACACTGTCACCAGCTTTGGGTTGTATCACTACTCCTTTTTCAACAACAAAAAACTACCGTCATGGCCAAGAAATAAAAGTTTAGAGAAGTGCAATTGGAACACAGGGATTGAGGGGTGACTCCTCACACAGTGTCTGCCACAGGGGCACACAGGAGGCTGTGCCACATAGACATCCATATTGAATTGTCTGTCTCCCAGGAATCTACTCCAAGGGTTTGCTTACAATTAAGCCTAATATTCAATGTGCAGTTAAGATCACTTTTCCTAATTTCACCAATGATCATATTAAATACCTATTTAAAGCAGATTTCAGTTCATTTCAGATGCCACGAAGCTAACCTACCTTCAGCTGAGCGAGGCACCTGCACAGTAAAGTTGTCAAGTGGCACCTTGTTAAACCGAGAATTCACAGACTCTTGGCTGAGGGTCAGGTCTTATTATTTTGAACTAGAAAAATTTCATGAATATAGTTTTATTTTCTATAATGTGCTTATGTGGAACAAATGTTCTCTACATTATTGTTGGAATTCAAATGAAACACCTGCTTTAAAAGACCTGGTTCACTGTACATGTCATCTCCTTTATTAAGCCTGAACTTCTTGGGGAAAATTGTTACATTTTGCTTTTCTCTACTTCCTAACAGTGACTAATGTATTATTGGTGCAGAATGAATATTATATAAACAAGCAAAAGAATGAATGAATGAAACATTGGTGAACTTAGAAACTTTAAGATAAATCAAAATAAACATCATTTCCCTCATTAAAATAGGCAATAGAATGAAAGATTTTGAAATCCACTGTAACTGTTAATCACAAGGAAATCAAGGGCTTCATCAGCATGTGGCATCGATTCAAAATGTGTGCTGCTAAATGTCTCTGACACGGTGGTTGCTTTATCTCCTAGTACTATTTCTTAATCCCAACTGAAGCTTTTAAGTTGTTATTTTTTCTGATGGCACAAGTAAACGTTTGATAAGTATTTGTTAAATGAGTGGCATCAACTTTTCTATCATAAGAAAAAATGAAATTGATGACTGTCTCTTTATATCAAGTCTTAAAGTCAGGTGGATGCTGTCAGCCTCCAACTTTGTTCTTCTTCATCAGTATTGTGTTGGCTGTTCTGGATCTTTTGTTCCCATAAAACATTAGAATCAGTTTATCAATATCCACAAACTAACTTGCTGGGATTTTGACTGATAGGGATTTCATTGAATCTATAGATCAAATTGAGCAGAATTCACATCTTCACAAAATTAAATCTTCCTATCCACAAACATGGAATACTTCTTCCTTTATTTAGTTCTTTGATTTCATTCAGAATTTTGTTGTTTTTCTTATATATGTATTTGTACAGATTTTCTTAGGTTTATATCTAAATATTTTATGTTGGAGGATGCTAATGTAAATGATATTATATTTTTTATTTCAAATCTCACTTGTTCGTTGCTGGTATGTATGAAAGCAACTAACTTTTGTATATTAGCATTGTATCCTACAACCTTGCTATAGTCATCTATTAGTCCCAGCAAGATTATTTTGCTGATTCTTTCAAATTTCCTACAGACATAATTATGTCATCAGTCATCAAAGACAGTTTTATTTCCTCCCTCCCAATTTATATACATTTTTATTTCCTTTGTTCTTCTTTTTCAAGGTAATTTTAACTACTCAGAGTTCCTTGCAATTCTATATGAATTGTAGAATGATATTTTCCATTTCTGAAAACATGGGTCATTGGAATTTTTATAGAAATTATATATAATTTGCTTTATCACCTTTACTATATTAAGTCCTTGAATTCATAAATAAGGGATATCTTTCCATTTATTTAGGTCTTTTTAAATTCCCTTCAACAATGTTTTATAGTTTTTTATATATGTCTGGTACCTTCTTAATTAAATGTATTACTGTCTTATTATTTTTTAATATATTTTTATTGATTTCAGAGAGGAAGGAAGAGGGAGAGAGAGATAGAGATAGAAACATCAATGATGAGAAGGAACCATCGATTGGCTGCCTCCTGCATACCCCCCACTGGGGATTAAGCCTGCAACCTGGGCATGTGCCCTTGACCAGAATCAAACCCAGCACCCTTCAGTCCACAGGCCATCACTCTATCCACTGAGCCAAATCAGCTAGAGCTGTCTTATTATTTTCAATGTTACTATAAATAGATTTCTATATATAATTTTATATTAGACTAGAGGCCCAGTGCATGAAATTCATGCACGGGTAGGGTCCCTAGGCCTGGCCTGTGATCAGGGCCGATCTTCCCAGGCTGCCGGCAGCTGGCCCCGCCCCCTGCCACCAACACCTGTCACCCTCTGTGTGGGGGGCAACTGGAGGGGCAATCGCACTCACCTGGGCCTGGTACCACCTGGATCTGCCACCACCCACCCCTGGTTCCCCGTTCTCCATCAGGCGATCAGAGCCTGCCGGCCCAGGGGGAGGGACCAAGAGGTTGGCCATCGGGCGATCAGGGGCAGCTCCTGCACTGAGTGTCTACCCCCTGGTGATCAGTGTGCATCATAGCAACTGGTCGTCCCGCTGTCTGGTTGATTTGCCTATTACACTTTTATATATATAGATTGTCCATTGACAATTAGTGGAAACAAAACTGATTTTTGTAATTGGCCTTGTATCCAGCAACTTTGATTCATTTATTATCTCTATTTGCTTTTTTTTGTGGATTCTTTTTGGGTTTCTATTTGCAAGACTATCTAGCCTATGAGATATATAGTGCTGTAATAATAGAGTAATAGCGATGGTTTTATTTCTTTCTTTCCAATATGGGTGCCTTTTATTATTTTTCTCTTGACTAGTCACACTGGCGAAAACTTCACTGTACAATGCTGAAGAGAAGTGGTGAGAACAGCTACCCTTATCCTATTCTTGCCCTTATCCTATTCTAGCTTTTAGACTTTCACCATTGACTATGATATTAGCTGTATGTCTTTCACAAATACCTTATATCTTGTTGAGAAAGTTTCCTTCTACTTCTAGTTTATTGAATGTTTTTGTGATGAAACGGTATTAGATTTTGTCAAATGCTTTTTCTGCATCAGTTGAGATTATTATTTCTCCTTCACTCTATTAATATGATATATGACATTGTTTGATATTTGTATTCTGAAACACCCTTGTATTCTTGAGATAAATCCCATTTAATACGCTGCTGGTTTGGGCTGCTGGTATTTTGTTGAGGGTTTTCACATCTATAAACATAAGTGATATGAAACTGTAGTTGTCTTTTTTCATCTCATGTATTTGTCTGGTTTTGGTATCAGGTAAGAGTTATTTCATAGAATGAGTTAGGTAGTGTTTCCTCCTCTGATATTTTTAGAAAAGTTTGAGAATAATTGGTGTTAATTCTTTTTTAAATTTTTGATGGAATTTAACAGTGAAGCCATCTGGACTGAGCTTTTATTCATTGAGAGGTTTCTTTACTATTGATTCAGTCTCTTTGTTATTGATCTTCTAAGATATACTCTATTATTGAGTCAGTTTTGGTACTAGAAACATGTGTTTCTAGGAATTTGTGCATTTTATTTAGGTTATCTGATTTGTTGGGATAACATTATATATAGTGTTCCCTTATAATTTTTTTTATTTTTGTAAAATCAGTAGTAATGTCCTTACCTTTATTCCTGATTTTAGTAAAGTTGTCTATTTCTTATTGGTTAGTCTAACTAAATGTTTGTCAATATTTTTATCTTTTCAAAAAAACAACTTTTGGTTTCACTGATTCTCTCAACTGTTTTTTTCTACTCTCTATTTACCTCTTACTTAGTCTTTATTATTTCCTTCCATCAGATTTAAGTTTTACTTATTTATTTATTTATTTGGTTTTGGTTTTTTAGTTTTGTTTTGTTTTGTTTTGATTTTGCTCTTCTTTTTTTTTCCTTCTAATTCCTCAAGGTGGGAGGTTAGGCTGCTTATTTGAGATCTCCTTTTTTTAATTTTTTTTAATTTATTTTTAATATTTTTATTGTTTAAAGTTTTACATATGTCTTCTTTTTCCCCAATTGACCCTCCTCCCCCAGCCATCTCTTTTTAATGTCAACATTTATAGCTATGAGTTTCTTTCAGAGCACTGCTTTCGCTATGGCCCATAAGTCTTGGTAAGCTGTGTTTTCATTTTCATTTGTTCCGAAGTATTTTCTAAATCCCTTGTGATTTCTTTATTGACTCGTTGATTATTTAAGAGTGTGTTGTTTAAATTTCCACATAAGTGGGAATTTTCCAGATTTCCTTCAGCTATGGATTTTTCACTTTATTTCATTGTGATTGGAGAAGATACTGTAGAATTTCAGTCTTTCTAAATTTATTAAGACTTGTTTTGTGGTCTCACTATGGTGCTACTATACCCAACACATGCAAAGTGGACAGGAAGGTGCATTGTGATGTATGACATTTGTATTCTGAAACACCCTTGTATTCTTGAGATAAATCCCATATAATATGCTGAGATTAAAGAGCCTTCCTAGAGGAAAAGATGGTTATTCCTTATGATGATAAAATTGTCAATTCGCCAGAACAGTATAACAATTCAAATGAGTATGCACTTATACCACAGCTTTAAATATATAAAGTAAACATAGAAACAATTAAAAGCATAAATTATCAAATTCACAAGTTTAGAAGGGAATTTTTAACACAACACTCTCAGGAATGCCAGGAAAGGCAGACAAAGGGGTGTATGGATATAGAAAACTGTGAAAATGTGATAAAAACCTGATGTAATTGACATGTGGAGAAGAATTCATCCCACAGCTGCAGGATCATATGCTTCGCCAGCACATGGAGTGCAGGCATAAGGGGTCCTCACAGCTCATGCATAAGTTAGGTCACAACAAATTTCAAAGCCTTGAGATCACCCGAAGAATGTTGTCTGATCACAATGTGGTTGCACTGGAAAGCAGTGACAATAAGACAACTAGAATATCCCCCTATGTTGGAGATTAAGATGCAGAATACTAAATAGCCAATGGGTCAAAGAAGAAATCATGACAAATACAGAAATAGTTTGAACTGAATGTAACACTTTATACAGGGTGTTCAAAAGAAATGTATACACACTTTGGCTGCCATTATTAATTCCAATGGGTTAAATCTAAAAGAAAAAAATCAATTGAGCTATCAACTAACTGTTAAAGTGTGTATACGTTTTGGGGGGACAGCCTTTATATCAAAATCTACAGTATATAGTTGCTTTGTGCACAAGAGATATTTAAAAATTTGAGCACATATATGAAGAAACAAGAAAAGCTAAAAAATGATGTCATTCGTTTCAAAAAAAATTTTTTTTCTTGATTTCAGAGAGGAAGGAAGAGAGAGAGAGAAATAGAAACATCAATGAGAGAGAGCCATTGATCGGCTGCCTCATGCATGCCCCCTACTGGGGATCAAGCCTGCAATCCAGGCATGTGCCCTGATGGGGAATGGAACTTTGTTCTCCTGGGTCATAGGTTAAAGCTCAACCACTGAGCCACACCAGTTGGGCAGCATAATTTTTTTTCCCCAGGGCAACATTAAATGTGGGGGGAAATCTTGGGCTAGATTTAGATAAGCAACCTTAGTTTCCCCAACATTTCCATTTGGCCTCTAAGGAAAGCCCCAAGCTGTGTACTGACACCAGGACCTCCATAAGTTGATGCTGAGTGAAGAACCTTCTGGGGATATAAGCCTATCTTATAGGGACCCAAAAGCCTTCACTAATAACTTGAGAAAGATGGTTTTTAGAAAGCAACACAGATCTGAGTCTTAGTGATCCTTATCCTTAAATGGTGAACAGGCAAGTCATTCATTTACACACTCATCCACAAACCCTCATCAAGTTCCATGTGAGGACATAGATACCTGAGATCCAGGTGAAGTGAACACACCCTCCTCCCCACCCCAAGGGGCTCTGTGCTCCTGAAGGTGAGACTGAAGCCCTCCCAGACATGATGTCCTCAGTGAAGGGAAAAGCAATGCTTTTGGGCCTAATCAGATTCTAGAGGAAGCATGCTTAACCCATAATGCATTGTCTCATTCTTTCATTCACATATCCATTTGGCAAGTACTGCTAGGATGGGGATGTAATGAAGAAAAGATGCTGCACCTGCCTTTAACCAACTGGGGATGTGGACATGGAAATCAGCAGTGAGGCAACGTGATGAAGCAAGGACAGTGCAGGAGGGAGGCTGTTCCTGACCTGGCTGCTTGGAAGTCTGGAAATTGGGCTGGGAGGACTGCACACTGAAGGCCAGAAACAGACGGGTCAGGAGACTAAGGATATTGGCCAAGCAATGGCCAGGATGCCTCTAGCAAATACTCCCCCTGAGCCATGTAAGAAAATACTGAGACTTAACCGCCAAGCTGTGGGACCTGGTCTCCCAGGACCTATAGCAGCCTGGTGAGCAGGGGCCACAGCTCCACTTTGCAGATGAGACACTGAAAATCAGGAAACAAGGCTGCCCCTAGCCCAGCTGCATCTTCCACCCCACCCTCCCTCCCACATATAACTTCCATTTGCAGAGTCCTTGTTTACAATGTGGCTGCAGCATGGCGAGAACTGATCAGTGCAGACCAAAGCCACCCTCACCTGGCAGGAGCATGAGGAGAGAACGGAGGAGCACTCTCCCCCTCCTGCACAAAATGACACCTGAAGTCACAGTGCTTCTCAGGTCTGTCCTAGGACCTGGTGGATCTCTCCACCTGGGGTGCAGGGTGGGTCTGTGAATACACTTAGGCTTCTCTTAGTACTTGTTGGTTGCATTTTAACTGTTGGATTTGTTTAGTGCCACTTGAACTCTTTTCAGATGATGAACCTAAGCTCATCTGTGTTTCCAAAGTTTGCAGTCATTTATTGATTAACAAATTGATTTTCCTTTTGGGGTTCCTAAACTTTGATAACTAGAGGTAAATGTCAATTTAAAGAGCACATTCCCAGAGCAACCCCTGCTGTCAGTGAAACAGAATCTGTGGGTCTCCAAGGGCCAGGAGCCACATCTGGGCCCTAGAAGATGAGCTTATGTTCAAATATATGAAGGCTTTTCCTTGAGTCTTAATCCTCTACTGTTTTACTGTATAAATGATATCATGAAATCTTGATAAACCTACCCAATTTGTTCATTTAGTCTTTGCCAATACTTTAAAGACATCTTTTACACATGCGTGCATACCCTTTGTCCTGGTTAGGGTAGGCGAACTGCTCTAACAACTGAACACAGAGCTTTAATACTTTAACACCACAAAATTTACTGCTCTCTAATCACCAACAATGTGGCTGGGGGTGGGGGCCTCTGTCCCATGCAGTCATTAGGGGACCCATGTTCTTGCAGCCTGGCCAGCTCTAACACGTGGCCTCTGAGTCTGATATATGGCATGGGACAGGAAAAGAGAGTCAAGGACAGATCCTTTTATAGGCCAAGATTGGAAGTAGCATCCATCTCTCCACCCACCAACCATTGATCGGAACCTGGACACGTGCAAGGGGACCATGAGCTGGAGTTTAGCTATGTGCCCAGGGAGAGAAGACACAGCATTACCAAGAGCCAGCATCTCTGCGAGGGTGTCCTGATCTAAAACTTGAAGGAGGTAGATGCCATGCCTTTTTATTTTTTTTAATATATATTTTATAGATTCCAGAGAGGAAGGGAGAGGGAGAGGGAGATAGAAACATCAATGATGAGAGAGAATCATTGATTCACTGCCTCCTGCACACCCCACCCCCATCCCTACTGGGGATCAAGCCCCCAACCTGGGCATGTGCCCTGACCGGGAACTGAACCTCGATCTCCTGGTTCATAGGCCAATGCTCAACCACTGAGCCACACCGGTGGGCAATGGCATGCCTTTTTAGGTAATTCAACCCAAAGCTTACTTTACAAAAGCTTAGAAACTGGCCAGCCACCCTCCCTCTTCTATGAGAAGCCAGACGGGGGACACCCCCACAGTGATTTCTTTGTGGTCCTTTCTAAGGGGGCTCTCTGGTCACAAGATTCGCAGTGCTTCCCCCTCTTCCCCTCTCCAGGGTGTCTCTGAGTGTGGGCATTACTGTGGTCTTTCCAAGAAACACCCTAGGAATTAGGACCACAAAACAACACTGAGGACAAGTTCCATATGTGTGTACTTGCAGCTATGGATTCTTGGTGCCCTTTGGGAAATTTGCCTGGAGGAGTCATGACTTGGCAATCAGCTCCTGCGTGCAAGGCCCTCAGGTGCTCCAAGTCCCACATTTAAAAGCATGTCGATTCCACTCCTGTGAAATCACCAGACTGTAAGCTGCTGGAGAGCAGGCGGCAGCTCATGGTGGTGGTGGCACAGCGCCTGCACCACTATGCAAAAAAATGTCCCCAGCAGTTCATCCCTTAATGCATAGGAACAGCACAGCCCCAGGGCAGGGCCGGGAGTCCATGAGGTTGCTCGAGCCTCTGCTACCCCTTGGGTGTGTCAGGTCTCATCCATTGGCCCAACGTGCCTCAGCACGTTTCAGTGGTCGTGAGGTCATCAATAGCCAGAAATCTGTACAGTTCATTCTCGCACAGTCTGCCGCATTATTATATCCAATGATGCAATAGTGAAACCCTGATAGGGTTAAATTCTTAACACAGGTTAGAGCATTTGACATGAGACTCAATTTCCCTGTTCAATTTAACATTGTTATGGCTATTTTATTAAAAACATAAAGATACAATACTAAGAAGAAAGTTCAGTAAAACAATGCATACGTAGGAAGCTAACACGCTTTTTTGACCTTCAGATGGCTCTTACAAAATATTGTAGATAAATTTTTTCTCAAAAATTTCCTCATGGACTTAAAAGTTTATGAAGAAGGTGTTGGGGCAAAGACTGCATCCGGAAGAAGGTTAAACCCAACACTTGAAGAAATAGCATTAAAATTGTGCAAAGACAACACAACCCCCCTCTTCCCCACCCCCGCGGGGCAGCAGGAAGCACCAGCCAGCCCCAGGAGAGCACAAAGGAGCTCTACCTTTCTCTCAGGGGGACAGTTTGGTTCTAAGGTCCCCAGGACACTTCCTTAGATGCTGTGGCATCTGATAGGACAGGACAGTGCCTCTCTTGCTCCCATTCCAGAATCCCCTGGAGATATTGTGCAGTTAATTGCATGCCTAATTTTGAAAGTTACACGATCTGGCATTGCACACTCCCCTTAGCTGGGTGCTCATTCCCTGGCTGCTGTGCACAGGTGTTCAAGTCAGAACCAAATTGCATCTCCCTGGTCTGCCTCTTCTTCCCACCCCTCCTTGTTGTAAATCACCTGGCTCCTGCCAAGCCATTTTTAAAATACACCCTCCTCTTAGCGCGGCTCAAATGAAGCTCGGGTAATGAATTGGTTTGCAGGGAGGTTTGGGTGAATCACCGACACCTGGGGCACAGAAGATGCTGCGTCAGATAATCACTGCTGGTTGCATTCAGATGCCAGAAAGAAACCAGGAGAAAAGAGTTCAGGTCTAGAAGAAAAGATGGGGCAGATGGAAACACAGACGCAGGGCTGGCACCCACCCACAATTGGCAGAGCCTAACCTTGGAGAGCCTGACGTGAAATCAGATGCTGCCCCTCTGCCCCGGGGGTCGTGTTCCCGAGCCAGAGGCAAGACCGAGATGGTCCGGGAAGATATCGCTTATGTCTGTGTGCAAGAAACCATAGCGTGGTTTTCTCAAACAATAAGCACCTGCCTTGTTTAAAGCCAGCAGCCTGTCTGACTGAATTGAGTCACGGGTTAGCTTGTTCAGGAGCCGGCCTCAGTGAGACACAGACATGCAGCCACCACCCCACCTGAAGACACAGAGTTTTGAGGGGGGGAATTCAAGCATAAGATACAGAGTATAATTGTATTCTTAATATTTGGTCATTTTGATGTGGCAAAAGGCGGTGCTTTGATATCATTGTTTGGGGCTATTGAACATTCATACTCCTATTTAAAGCTTCTAACCCATGCTAGAAGAAAGAGTAATGAAATAAAGACAAGAGGAAGAATGGGAGGGAGTAAGGGAGGATGAAAAAGTGCAACAGCAAACATATTTGCTTCCCAGGATATGTTTTGTCCTCTGTGACAATGAGAACTATTTCCTTTCTCTTTGGTCAGAAATCCATAAATGTCTCACCTCTTGGTGGGCACTTATGACCCACATGTTTCAACTACTGCCCCTTCCTAGACTGCTTCCAATGCATCAGCACTTCTCCCGGGTCCCTTGAGGTCAGTGCCACACGTGACGAAGGCGACAACCTAAGTGCTGTCCCCGTGCACGTGCTGTGCTACAAGGCAGACCCAGCTTCATCGTGTGAGCTGTGCATCACACCAGGCCCCAGCACACTTAGTTTGATGTTTTGCCATAACTGTCTTGAAATTATTTATGATTTTTTAACAAGGAGGCCCACTTTTTAGTTTTCACTGGGCCATGCAAATGCCATAGTTGGCCCCATATCAGGCAGACTGCACCTCACACAGGTCCAGACAATACCCCTATGTTTATTCATTTGCAGCTGTGTCACCCCAAAGCACCTACTCAGGATTCAAACACTCACTGCAACTCCCTGAGCATCAACCAAGAGGGCATCCTGCACACACAGCTAGTGAAGTGGAAGTTGGCAGAGGAGGGCAACAGGTCCCCAAGGACAGCCCCCTCCCCCCACTGTTTGGAGGACCCTGAATTACCTGGTGGCCACCTGAACTCTCACTTTGATTTCAGTCATGTTGACACACATAGTATTTGGAAGTAAATATAAAGGCTTTATGGACAACAAAGATAGAGAAAACTCTTGCAAAATGCTGTTTCACTGTTGAAGGTAGAGACAGCGCAATCTTATTCCATTGCAGTGCCCTTTGATATACAGATCCCATGATTTGCCTCTAAATGTCCCATCAAATGAACAATTGCCAGATTGACTTTGTCTTCTTGCTGTTGATAAGAAAACTATCACAACTGTCTTCATTCAAGGAACCAAGGTCATCTAGCTCATGGAACAGAAATGTAAGAGATAAAATAAAATGTAAAATGTACATTGAATGTACCCAAAGGACTTCACGCTGAGTATGGCGACCAGCTGTTCTCCCTCTGTTTTTGGAAAGATCAGGAGGAAACCACTTAAGCTGCAAATGTTAGATGAGTTTCCTGCCAACGGAGTTTGTTGAGCATTACAAGGACCTGCCCACGGGAAACTGAGGAATTTCCTCCTGCAAAGATGTCCCACCATCCCAGACAGAGTGAATGGTCCCCTGGTTGTGCCTCCCAGATGTGCTCCATGTGGGTCTAAAATCACCCTGGCTGACAAACATTGGCACTCAGGGCACCACAGCCAGCACCACCACGACCAATGAAAAGATGACCTGAATGCAATAAACTGGGAAACTGGTCCAGACCCTCCTTCTCCCTTAGGGAGTCACATGCTTGGCAGAGCTGAGGCCATTTGGGTTTTGTTTGGTTCAAATCTCCATTGGCTCAGCCTCCTCTGTCCCATAGGATGGCAGGCTGGCAAGGGCTTCACTGTTGAGCTGGCTTTCCTGGTTTTCTGTCCAAAAGAAAAAGAATTCAAATTGCATATGTATTACTGAATTTTCTACAGCCATGTTTTAAAAAAGAAACAAGTTAAAATGACTTTAATGGCATATTTTATTTACCCCAACATATCCAAGATATTTCATTTCAATATCTATCGATATTAAGCTCTATTTTTTATGAGACACTTTAAGTTCTTTTTTTTGCAATTGGCCTCTGATACCTGGTGTATAGATCACATGGGGCATGACTCAATGCAGAGCAGCGGCATCTCAGGTGCTCAGTAGTCACCTGTGGCTGGTGGCCGCCATGTTGGACAGCACACTAGTCAAAGTCAAAATGTCCTGGTATGGTTTTATTCTTAGTATAAAATTGATATTTATATGTTCTGAAGAATTCCAACTTAATGGATTTATTTCCTTTTGTTTGATTTTTGTTTTTTTCTCCTTCGAGTTCATTGAAGTTTTAAAGGTGAAAGGACAAAATAACACAGTGAAAGCCAAGCCTGGGCATTGGGTCTACAATACAAATGGAAAAAGTCAAATTTTAGAAACATTAAATAATTTGCAAGGTCCATTTAGCTCTGAATTCCATGAATTGTTATTGGGCTCTTTGTGCAGAAAAGAGACTTAAAAGATAAGCTGAGGGATGGGGAGAAATTCAGCAACCTGTCTATTATTTGGAGATACCCTGAGACAGTGAGAAGAGAGCCACCTCAGTTCCTAGAAGCAGACCCTAAGATAAGGATGCTCCAGGAAGGCAGCGAAGGAAGCAGGAAAAGGCAGAGATGAAGCTCAACAAGGAGGTGCTGTCAGCTGCAGAAGAGATGCCCCCCTAATCCTGTGGGAGGGTCAGGGGGGCTGGTCAAACACAGATTGTTGGGCCACACCCTAGAGCATCTGATTCAATTGTCCTGGCTGAGGCCCAAGAATTGTATTTCCAATAATACAGCTGGTTGTGTTCACTCTGAAAACTGGCTTTAGTTCATTAACAGCAGCACAGAATAGGGCCCACCGGAATCAAGGAGCCAGGTTTGTGTGTCTATGCCAACCAGTCATTGGCTGGGGGAAGAGGGGTGCATGACCTCCCAGTCTAGGGGCTCCTGTTGGCCCAGCAGAATTTGTAATTCCCCTTGAAAGCAGATGGCTGTGAAGGCAGAAGGATGCTCCCCACCTTGGGGACTGAGAGCTTCTGCTGGAAGAAAGGACCTGGGTGGGACAGCAACCCACCCTCTACCACCCAGCTGGCTCCATCAGTGGAGGCAGCCAGGGGGCTGATTGGCTACAGCTTGGATGTAACTAACAGAATATATCTCCATGTGCACAGGTCCCACTCCTGTCACCCAAAGGTGTCCTCAAGACTGGTAGAGCCAACTGCACCCAGAGAAAGTAGTGCTGAAGCAAAATGCCAGGTTGGTCAATGGTTCAAAATCATCATTAAACATTTGGGGATGGATAAGTACAATGAAGTGTCCCCACCACACAAACAAGTGTGGGATTTCAAGGATGTTTACAGACTCCCTGGCACCCTATGGTCTCAACAGGGACAGAACCTAGGGTGCTGGAGAAAATGTTCAGGACTCTGGTCCCCAAGTAGGGTCAGGGATAACAGGGCTTCCTGGAAGTCCGATGTAGATGAGAGAGGGAGGAACAAAGCAGCCTGGTGCCCACGGACATCCTGAGAGCTAACCAAGCTTCCCTTTGGGGTCAGTTGACAGGGTTCAGGACCAACACTGAGAGAGTCAGATATGACACCAGAATTAGCAGATGTGTTCGGTCTGTGATTTTCCAGGAAAATCCCAAAGGACTGGGAGATCTTCTCAGAGTGAAACCTGCCTGAGACTGCCAAGAGCCGCCTGGTCTACCCTTTGCTCCAAGGGCTGGGTACCCATGCTCATGTTCTGCCAAAATTGTTTTAAGAGAAAGTTAATAATACGTTTGCAAATTAGGTCACTAAAGACATAAGTTATAACAAACTGGCAATCTTGTAAAATGAAGACGTAGACAATGCCTCCTTTCTATGGGTTATGGGAATCTCCTTAAAGAGAACCATCAGTGTACTTTTCCTTGGCAATTTTTCTCAGGTTATACTGAAGCCTATTAAAGAGACTGAGAACAATAGTAAAACATGACTAAACATAAAATATCCTTTATAACAATGTCTTTAAGTGAATATAAAGTAAACATTTACTTTGACCCTTGCAAACAAGAGACATTGTGGATGCGAAGGGGCACAAAGAAAATGGTGAGGAATTCAAGAAGCCCCTGTGACGTGGTTCCAGAAAACGTGGTACCAGGTGGTATGGTACCAGGAGATGTGGTGCCAAGTGGGTTGGTACCAGGCAGTGCTGCCTTAATTTCTGAGGCCTCCCTGATCAGGTTGCCACTTTACCTGGGATCAGGGCAGACCATAGAGTTTTTGTTTATGTGGTCATATCTATCTATATTTTCTGTTGTTAAAAGTGAGAAAAAAATAGGCCTGGCCAGTGTTGCTCAGTGTTTGAACGTTGACCTATGAACCAGGAGGTCTCAGTTCAATTTCTGGTCAGGCCACATGCCCAGGTTGTGGACTTAATCCCCAGTGTGGGGTGTGCAGGAGGCAGCCGATCAATGATTTTCTCTCATCATTTATGTTTCTATCTCTCTCTCCCTCTCCCTTCCTCCCTGAAATCAATAAAAATATATTAAAAGTGAGAAAAATAAATATAGATTGATTAATTTACTCAAAGTAGCTATAATAACACCCGTGTATCATAACCTAGGATCCTTATTGCATATTCTACATTTCTTTGTTCAGTCATTTAAAAACGTGCAAATCATTCTTAGCCAAGAGCCAAGGATGATGGCCAGATTTGGTCCACAGGCCGTAGCTTGCTGCCCCCTGCCCTAGAGCTGTGCCTCCCAGCTCTGTGTGGCCATGGAGCACTCAAAGTATGGCTGGTCCAGACTGAGACGGGCTGTAGATGCCAAATATACATTGTTCAAAGAATTAGCACAGAAAGGAATGTGAAATATCTCACTCCATTTTTTATTTTAGGTATATGTTGAAATGATAATATTTTGCATGCACTAAGTTAAATAAAATGTATATTAAAATCAATTTCACCCTAACCAGTTTGGCTCAGTGGATAGAGTGCCGCCCTGTGGACTGAAGGGTCCCAGGTTCGATTCTGGTCAAGGGCATATACCTTGGTTGAGGGCACATACCCACTGGGGAGTGTGCAGGAGGCAGCTGATCAATGTTTCTCTCTCATCGATGTTTCTAATTCTCTATCCCTCTCCCTTCCTCTCTGTAAAAATCAATAAAATATATTTTTTAAATCAATTTATTCTGTTTCTTTTTACTTTATTCAATGTGACCATTAAATATTTTTAAATTGCTCACATTATATTTCTATGGGATGGGCTGACCTAGTGTGCTTTCATATGGGAACAGATGTCTTGTACTTCCCCAGGACAAAGGCTTCACTCTGAAGAACTCAATTTTAGAAACAAAAGTATAAAACACACCACTTGGAAAATACTAAGGGAAGTAACCTTTATCCGAAAGCCTATGCCCCAATTTCACAAATGTATTCATCAAGAACCAAAATATTTCCCAAGTTTACCAGGCAAGTTTCCTAAAAAATTATATACATTTTTTATATTTTAAAGACAAAGAAACAGATCTCCCAATGCAGAAGGCGGAGTTGGGAACATGTTTCTGTAGCCAGCTGAGTGCCCTACTCTGGGTCTACATTGATTGGGGAAGATATGAAGTGGTTTATGGTCAGCAGAGAAATGATTTTAATCCCACTGCATGTTTGAGCAAATTGCCAAAATGTAGTGTTGTTTTTCCTGTGTTACCAATTAGTAACCTGGCAGGATGATGGAGTTCAGCAACCAAAGCGCCATCAGGAGAGCTCTGTGTCTTTCCAGGGGAGGAGCGTTAGTGAAGTTGGCTGTGAAGCAGGCTGCTGCTCACACACCCAGCTGACACCTACTCTAACCACCCACAGGCACAGCCCCAGCCCTGGAGGAGCTGATACTGAGTCGGGCACACAGACAAGTGAAGGGACATTTAGACAAGTGATACTGAATTAGGTAGTGGTCAATGCTGCAAAGAATACAAAACTAGGTAAGAAAATGCAGAGGGTATGGGGCATGGAGCACTCTTGAGAGAAGGTGGGTATGAAGGCTGAGCAGAAAGGGAATGTCTGAGCCACCTCGGTAACATGAGGGGCATGGGGATGAAAGGAACAGTTGACTTTGGCAGAGGGACAGCAATGAAAAGGCCAGGAGGGACAGGATAGGTTGGGGTGGAGGGCAGGAAGCTTGCAGCCAGCCTTCCTAAACTTAGGTCCCATTCCTGCCTCTGCCTGGCCCCCAGACGTGAACGGCCCTGAACCTGCTGTGCCTCACTCCACGTGCACGTGCAACACGTGGATGAGGGGCTACCGTCCTCCCTGACACACTGTCAGGGTAGATGGCTGATACATTTGCCCTGAGAACCAGGCCTGGCTGCAGCAAGCAAGATGTTTATCTGCAAGATGGCCCAGAAGCCTGAGTCTCCTCTCCCATCCCATCCCTCATCCCCTGGATACCTCCAGGGGAGGACCAGAACCATAGCATGAAAGGGCTTCACCTGGCAGAGAACTGAGGACCACTTGATAAACCTCTAGATGCCAGCAGTGTTTGTTAACAGCAGCACATGTTTCCTGTCCTAACAACTATTTTATTTTAAAGCATTGAGGGAAAACAAGTTTGGGGCTGTTTGGCTGCACACATCTGAGGGAAAGTGATGTCAGAGGTGGCCAGAGCCGGAGGGTGAGAGACCAGGGAAATCCCACCCAGTTAGATCTCGTGTTAAGTACAGGGGTGGGCCTGGGAAGAGGGTAAGCTGACTTACATTTTAAATGGATAACGTTAGCTGCTGTGCTAATAACAGGCTCTGAGGGGCCAGGTGGGGGACCTTGCAGACCGCATCCTCCAGGCAGGGAGGACTGCACCTGGGCAATGCCGCTGAGTGGCAGGACAGCGGCAGGAGTGGGCCCATCTGCAGGTGGGATGAAGAGGATTTTCTGAGGGCCAGACTCAGGAGTGAGGGCCGGAGAAAGACTGAGAACGGCACCTGATTCATGACCTGAGCAGGTGGATGAAGCCTTCATGGAGAACCAGGTTCCGGGTCATTGAAGTACTGTCTCCTCCCAACCCTGCCACCTCCACCCCAGCACTTAAACCCCAGTGCCTTTAGTAAAGTCCCTCAGTGTTAGGTCACAGCAGTCCCCTCAACCAATCAACACATATCCTTGTTCTTGTGTGTGTTTCTGTTTAATGGCACCATATCTGATCCACATCACTGAGGCATGAACATGAAACTCAAGGCCAACAGCACACAGCTCAGGCCTGAGGGAGGTTCATCTCACACACATTTTCTCCGTGAGGCACATTGTGGACTTCTTGCCTTTAGGGACACTGGACAGCACTCTAGCACGGCACTTGGGGAGATTTTAATCAGCAAACTGATCAACAGAAAAAGAACAAAGTGTGGAAAATCTGGCTCTGAGTAGCCCGCCAGCAGCACACTCTCTGCCGTGGGAGCTGAGACAGCCCGGCCTTGTCGCCTTGCTGGACTCAGCAGGAAGGGGGCATCAGGAGCGACAATTCTTCACTGCCCTGTGCCCTGTGGGTGTTAATTTGGGGGTTACAAGTACATCTTAGTGGGTAGGTCAACTGTAAGTACACAATGTGTAAATAATGAGGACTTCCTGCAACTTGAGAATATCAAGATTGGAGAAAAGATGTGGGTAGGAGACCAGACAAAACCTGGGACCCAGGGCTCTTGAGAAGACAAGGAAGATTGCAGCTTTCGCAGGGGTCCAAGCATGGGGCTGCTGCACCCCCTCCTGGCCTGTAGCACCCAGCAGCACACAGGAGAAGGGGACTGGCAAGGACACGCCTCTTTAGCATTGTTGTCCAGATTGCTGGTTGTGTGGCTCCAGCACTGGGAATCAGAGTGTGAACCAAGGACATGGACCAAACAACGGAATCCTCCAGTGCTACCTCCGACCAGATTCAGCATGGTGCCTGAGTGCCATGCTGAGCAGTGTGTTCTATAAATAGGTATTTCTCTTGTAATTTTTTAAAATAATTTGATTGTTACTTAATGAAGATCTGTTTGGGAACAAACTCCTCCTACTGAACACACAAGAGAAAATGCCCTCACTACAGGGTAAAGTGGTAGAAAAAGATTGGAAATCACATATTAACTCCCCAAGTTTGCTATTATCTATTAGGATGGTTAAAGCAGGCATTTAGGACATGGGTGGTTTTGCCCCCATCCCCTCCCCAGAACAGATGCCTCCTCCATCCTCTTAAAGGAGAAGCACCCACCGAGGGGCGGGCAGCCACTCACCAGGCCCCACGCTGTCGTCAGGCAGATGTGGGCCCCCAGCCAAGGGGTGTGATGAGCCGCGCCAGGCAACAGTCTGTGTTTGGTTTTGTACAGTAAGTTGCCAAGGAGAATTCATGTCAGATTTTTACTAGAAAATGTACTCCTTCTAGTAAAGATAATAAGCTGCACTTGGCAACGTCAGAGTAAATGGGCATTCCGGAGGAGGGGGGTCATTAGACACGGTGTGGAGGCTATTTCTCTAGCACCTCAGATGGAGAGCAGTGGGAGCACTAAACTGACCAAAGGGGGGGCTCGGGTGTGTGCTCATGCCCCCATCACCCAAGCACTCCGGGAACCCCGCCCACCAGCTGAACTGACCAATCAGGTGTGTGCTTATTCCCCAGCAGCCCTGAGACCCTGCCCAGCTGCTGACCTGTACAGTAGAGGTGTGTGCTCTCTGAGCACTGCTGGGGGGTCCAAAACCCCAGAGACTTGCACTACCAAATAGGTGTGGTCTCCAAGCCCTCCTGTGACCTCGGGAGTCTCATGTTCTTTTCTAGGCCCTGAGGCAGCTTTGTCTTCCATCTATTCCACCCCCATCTTTCCCCCAGCCTCACCCCGCCCCTCTATCTTTGCTTTCTTCTCAGGACCGCACCAAGCCCTGCAGTTAGTTACCAAGCTGGTTGTTACCCCTGAAGGGCAGTAGTTAGTGGGGGGGGGGGGGGGGTGTTGTGGAGAGGGGGAATTTTGAGGTGCTGGTCAAGGTGGTGGTGACATTTTGTGGAATGTGGTATGTTTACTTAGTGAAAACACACTTTTGAACATGTACGTTATACTTTGTTTTTAATCCAGTTGGGCTACAGAAAATATGTCAATGCACAATTATTCTGAATGAATTACAAAGCACGAGGTGCTGTGTGAGTTCAGGTCTCAAAAGGAACACTGTGGACCTGAACAACTGAGGAGTGTTTATGGAGGAGATGAGAATTTTAAGACCAAGGATCGTCTTAAAGTTTAGGTAGATCAATGTAACTAGATACGTTGATGGATGATTGATAGATATGAAGATAGGTACACAGATAGGCAGACAGATAGGCAGACAGATAGGCAGACAGATAGGCAGAGAAACACAGAGATGGGAAAGGAGGACTTTCCAGCTAGAACAGTGGTCGGCAAACTCATTAGTCAAAAGAACCAAATATCAACAGTACAACGATTGAAATTTCTTTTGAGAGCCAAATTTTTTAAACTTAAACTTCTTTTTTTTTTTTTAATAAATCTTTATTGTTCAGATTATTACAGGTGTTCCTCTTTTTTTTTCCCCCATAGCTCCCCTCCACCTGATTCCCCACCCCACCCCATGCCCTTACCCCCGGCCACTGTCTTCATCCATAGGAGTAAGATTTTTGTCCAATCTCTTCCCACACCCCTCACACTTGCTTCCCCTGAGAATCGTCAGTCCACTCCCTTTCTATGTCCCTGATTCTATTATATTCACCAGTCCATTCTGTTCTTCAGATTTTTCATTCACTTGATTTTTAGATTCACTTGTTGGTAAGTATGTATTTGATGTCATTTTGTTGTTCATAATTTTTATCTTTACCTTTTTCTTCTTCTTCCTCTTCTTAAAGAATACCCTTCAGCATTTCGTGTAATCCTGGTTTGGTGGTGATGAACTCCTTTAGCTTTTTCTTGTCTGTGAAGCTCTTTATCTGACCTTCAACTCTGAATGATAGCTTTGCTGGGTAGAGTAATCTTGGTTGTAGGTTCTTGCTGTTCATCACTTTGAATATTTCTTGCCACTCCCTTCTGGTCTGCATAGTTTCTGTTGAGAAATCAGCTGACAGTCGTATGGGTACTCCCTTGTAGGTAATTAACTGTTTTTCTCTTGCTGCTTTTAATATTCTCTCTTTATCTTTTGCCCTTGGCATTTTAATTATGATGTGTCTTGGTGTGGTCCTCTTTGGATTCCTCTTGTATGGGGTTCTGTGCGCTTCCTGGACTTGTAAGTCTATTTCTTTCACCAGGTAGGGAAAGTTTTCTGTCATTATTTCTTCTAATAGGTTTTCAATATTTTGCTCTCTCCCTTCTTCTGTCACCCCAAAATTTCAGATGTTGGTTCACTTTAAGTTGTCCCAGAGGCTCCTTACACTATCTTCATATTTTTGGATTCTTTTTTCTTTTTCTTTTTTCTGGTTGGATGTTTTTTGTTTCCACATATTTCAGATCTTTGGTTTGATTCTTGGGGTACGTTGATCTACAGTTGAGTTTCTGTATATTCTTTATTTCAGACAGTGTATGCTTCATTTCTGACTGATCCTTTTCCATTTTTTTTTGGCATTCTCATTAAGCTCCTTGAAGGTCTCATCAAGTTTCTCAGCGGTTTTAAGAAGATTCTTGAGTAACCTTATACATGTGGTTCTGAACTCTATGTCATCCAGTAGTTTGCTTTCCTCTGTTTCTTTCATTCATGACATGTTTCTTTGTCTCCACATTTTGGCTGCTTCCCTGTGTTGATGGAGTAGCTTTGTGTGGTAGGTGATCTATAGGGGGCAGTAGTTCAGCCTCCTCAATTACATGAGGTGAATGCTCTTGGTACACCCCTTTGTGGGCTGAGTGCAAAGTCTTGGTGTAGTTAAGCCTTAATTGCCGTTGGTACACTGGGAGGAATTGACCTCCAGGCCAATTAGCTGTGAGCACTCGCTGTGTCTATAATGGAAGAACTGCTGCGCTGAAGACACGCTTATGGGGCAGGTGGGCTTTGGTGCTCACTGAGTCTGCCTCTTGAATGTGTCACTTATGGATGTGAGGAGTTGAAATCTGGTGTCTCACACTGACCACTAGGTACACTGGCTGCTGGATCTCCAATGGGGTGCAGGTCAGCTACTGTCTGAGGCCACCCAGCAGGAGCTACAGTGAGAGCTACAGTTTTCTCCTCTTTGCTTGTGGTTTGGAGGTTTTGGAGCTATCTGACCCAGGCTGCAAGTTTGCTAGTTTAAGCTGCGATAGGGCAGGGCTTTCTTATGCAAAAGCCGCTGCTTAGAGCTTGGGTGGGTTTGTAGGTTGTGCAGGGCGGGGTCTCAGGGTGTCACTAGGCTAAGGCATGGCAAACAGCAATGGCTGCTAGTTAGCCAGCTCTGAGTCCCTGTCGGCAGTCCCGTGCCCCAGTGCCGTAAACAATTATTCCTGTGCGCAGCTCTGCAAGCAAGCCACCCTCGCTGGCAGACAGTCCAGCTTCTCCCCGTAGGAGTTTGGGTCCCCCGCATCTCCCCAGAAACTGTATTTCAGAGTAATCAGGGGCTTGTCTCCCTTCGGGTTGAAAAAAGCAACGCACCCAGTCTCCCGCAGCCAGCCCGGATCACGCACCTCCATACCTCAGAGGCTTTTCAGCGCTCGTGCACGTCTCAATGCTCTTTTCTCTTTCCTTCTAGTTGTAGAACTTCCACTCAGCCAGCTTTCCCGTGGTTCTGGGTGATAGACGTTTTGTCTTTTAGTTGTATTTTTGAAATTGTTGCGGGAGGCAGCAGTTTAGGTGTTTACCTACGCCGCCATCATGGATTCTCCCAAACTTAAACTTCTTCTAACTCCACTTCTTCAAAATAGACTCGCCCAGGCGGTGGTATTTTGTGGAAGAGCCACACTCAAGGGGCCAAAGAGGCACATGTGGCTCGCGAGCCGCAGTTTGCCAACCACTGAGCTGGAAGAACCTTGCTTACTTGTTCTGATAGCAGGAGACAACTGCATGGCTCACACAAAGGTGGAGGCAGGTAGTTTGGTCTAAGACTAGAGCCACAATGCACTGGAGTTATTTCAATATTCTAAATGTGAAAAAAAAAATGCCAAAATAAAGAAACATGTAAAAAACAAATACATTGGAGAGAAGTGGCATCTCATTTATAATGCAACATTTCTTAACAAATATGCCTGTCTTGATTTAAAAAAATTACTTCTAAGGTGGGTTATAATCACATTTTCATAAATTAAATATTCACTAAGAGTCAATGTGTTGGGGCCGAGGTTTAGAGCTGCGATTTTCAACAGCTCATTCCATGGATCTATCCAAACTCACCTGTGAATCTGTACAACCTCGAACTTTCCCTCATGGCAAATGCACTCTGAACTTCTTCAAAGGACACGCACCCAGTTGTGGGTTTTCCCCCAATTAAAATGGCAACGTTTTTCCTATTAGCCTGATGCTTGCAGGGGTGTTGCAGTAACATTTCTGGAAGAATGATAAAGGTTTCGTGCTAATATAATGTGACTCACAATTAATTCTAACATTTGGAGTAAGAAGGTGAGAATGAGAAATAAATAAATACCTTTAAAACAATAATACCTGACACCTACATTAAGCAACTGTGGCCTCACACTCCTCTAAGCATCATATAAATAATAATATTCTGGACTTGTTTTTCTAGGTAGTGATCGATGATCTTAAAATTACCTGAGATTGTATAATTAAATCTAATAGCATGCTGTTTCTTCTAATAGCGTGCTCAGGTTATTATGCTGAAAGACCTAGGATTTATTGAAGGAACTGCAGGCAGGTAACTTCTGAGGGACAGTTGAGCAATTGAGAAGACTAATTCCCCTTTGTAATGGGAAATCCAGCAGAACTGATCCAAGACCAGTGTGGGCCCTTGAGAAAGGGACCTTGTGGAGGCATTATTCCCCAAAACCTAACCAGGTGAAATATTTGGGGAAAAAAAAAAAAAGAGTTTCCCAGTGAAAGCATATTTTGAAGTGACAAAATGTTTTCCCCAAGACCATTTTAAACTCAAAGTAGGTGAGACAACAGGAGAAATGTTTAGGACCCTGAGGAGAGAGACTTTGCAAATTATAATCAGGTTATCATCCAGCTTACATATTGTATGAAACAAACCCCATCACAGCAGAACCTGCACTAACGTGAGGACACTTAGAAAGCCCAAATTTCCCAGCAAAATTAAAACTGTATTATAAAAAAGGTGGTCTCTGAACACAACATTTCTGGCAATTGTCTGTGCTGCACGTGAGAGAAGTCACTGTGATTGCTTTGTTCTCAAAGGCTGAAATGAACGTTCTCTCCATGTGCAAAGGAAAGAGTCCTACCCACTATTATCAGCAGAAGACATCTAATCCCTTTAAGGAAAATGCATGGGGATGTATTTTGCTTTGTGATGTTGATAATTGCTCAATTTTTAAAAAGAAATCACATTCAATCCCAAGGTGATGAGTAGTGAAATCCCTGGGGGGATAGGGACCATTGACCATTAAGGCTGATTAAGAAATCTCTAACGTGTTTGTTACTTGGGCAATTAGCTGTCCCCAAAAACCACCTGGAATCTGTTAGAACCCATAGTCCGGGGTCCAGTGGGGGAAGGCGGAGAGTGTATGGAGGGAGGAAGGCAGGTGAGGGGGTGAGGATGAGCGTTTGGATTGTAAACTAGTAAAGATGATGGGAATCGCAGAGCAGTTGGAACCAGTGATGACAGACAGGCGGCAGGGCGCCCAGACCTGCGATGTCGGCCCCATGCCTGGGGCAGCACCCAGGTGCAGGTGATGCATGAAGGCAGGGCATGCAAAGACAGCCTCCAGAGCGGGCCTCTGGAAAATCCCCAGAAACACAGGAGCTCCAATGGCGGGCTTGTTTTGCTGAGCGTGAACAAAAGGCCCAAGGCCTGCCAGCATTCCCAGCTCCACCTCATCCTCCAGGGCCAGGGAGGGGGCTCCTCCCCAACTTGAAAGAGGACGGTAATGATAAGGTAGATCGCACACGAATCACCGGGGAGACTAGCCTGGCACAGAGGTACACGCACTGAGCTGAGAGGTTGGCTGTTCAAGGAATCTGTGAGGGACTAGTGCTGGGTCTTAAAAAATTCGTCACGCCTCACACATTATATTGTTGACAGTGTGAGTGTATGTTTACTGTTCCTCAGACATGATTCAGATTGTTTAGTGTCTGTGAGTCCATCGCCTCCTCCCTTTATCTGTAACTGGGGTGCTGGAGCCTGTTCTGTTTATTGAGACATTTCACATGGGCTGTGTGCTGTCGAGATTGGTTGATCCTGGACTTGACCCCTGGGAAAACTAAGAGCTATTCTCCTGAGATAATGGAGGAATCGGACCTGTGATTGTGTCTGGGAAGGTGCCTTGGCTGCTGATATGGCTGTCGGGTCACCAGAGAGAAGAAGAAAGATGTTGCCCTGAATGCTGGGGCTGAAAACCCAGGAGGCAGAAGGCCTCTCTCATCTTGAAGAGATGAATGTCCACCTGTTCATTCTTCCTGCAGGTACCAACGGGTGACATTGCACCTGTGCATGTCTGGTCCCGCTGCTGGGATGCCTTGCTCTGCACCTGCCCACCGGTCAACCCTTGGACACGCTTGCAGCAGTCCAGAAAGCCAGTCCAAACCCCAAGGCTCACACTGAAGACCTTGCTTACTCTTCTTTAAAACAAATTAAAATGAGATAAAGTTGTTGAAAAGTTGAAACTTCTGTCTGGAAACAGCAGATGCTCACCACCAGGAGTGTGGGCCAGTGGGCTGGCAGGCTGCTCCCCCTCCAAGAACAGGGATAGTTTATAAAGGGCCCATGGAACCCCTTATGCCAGGCATGTCCTGACAGTGGACATGAACCCTAGATTCCCCCCCCCCCTCAGGTGAGCACACCTGCTAGGAGAACACGGGGGCTGCAATAGGAAGCAAAAGGCCAAGATAGCGAGTGCATTGGGCACCAGAGGGAGGACCCTCTGAAACGGGGAAACTCGCTCTGAGAAATCCAGCCCTTGTTCACCCTGAATCTCCACTGCAGCCCCACCAATCACACTCTCCCCACAGCCCCTACCTGTTTTCAGCATTTGGTCATCCTACTAGACTCCCCATAACATAAGCACAGCCTTTGCCCTTGTGATTTCTGGCAGAACTGGCTCTGTTCCTTATCCATGTCACTCAGTCCAGGCTCCTCTGGTAAGAGATGTGTATTAATTTCTTGTAAGATTTAGTGCAAGGCAATGGCTTTTCTGGCTGAAGAAATGGTCCAGCGCAGATAGAGGAAGTGTGAATTACTACACACATCTCTGCACATGCTCAAAGGAGAAGGCCCTGTGGGTGAATGGATACCAAACTAAGATGCAGGGTGACAGGAGTGCAGTAGGAGGGACGGGATGAGAGTGTCCAGGCTCGTGGCCTGTCTGGGAGCTGTGAGAGCAACACCATGCACTGGGCTTTAACAGTCAGAGAGAATGCTGCATTTTCCAAGTTAGTGAAGTCTCTAACATAATGTCAAAATATGTCTAGGCAAGACAAAAGTAGAGGAGGGGAAGAAATATTTGATCTGAAAGAAGACAAGGAAACAATAAAAATAAAATTAAATTAAAAAAAAAAAAAAGAAGACAAGGAGAGGGGAGAAAAGGGAACATGAGACAAACACAAACCTGTGACACTTGACTTAAATCCAAACATACTACTAATAACATTACTTATAAGTGAGCTAAATATTTCAATTAAAAATCTCGTCTGAACAAGACTAATAAAAATGGCTAAAACCCAAAACACTGACAACACCGAGTGCTGGTGAGGATGTGGAGCAACAGGAACTCCTGCTCGTCACTGGTGGGAGTGCAGACAGTGCAACCACCATGGAAGACAGTTTGGTGGTTTCTTACAAAACTAAACATACGCTTATCATAGAATTCAAAAACGCTCATTGGTATTTACCAAACAAATTGAATATGAATCTCCACACAAAAACCTGCACATGGGTGCTTATAGCACCTTTATTTATGACTAGAGGCCCAGTGCACCTTGTGTGTTGGAGTGATGGTCAATTTGCATATTACTCTTTTATTAGATAAGATTGCCAAGACTTGGGAGCAACCAAGATGTCCTTCACTAGGTGAATGGTTCAACTGTTATATCCAGGAAGTGGAAATTCATGCATGGGGGGGGGGGGGGGGCCCTCAGCCCAGCCTGCACCCTCTCCAATCTGGGATCCCTCTCACAATCCAGGACTGCTGGCTCCCAACTGTTCGCCTGCCTGCCTTCCTGATTGCCCCTAACCGCTTCTGCCTGCCAGCCTGATCACCCCCTAACCACTCCCCTGCCAGCCTGATTGATGCCTAACTGCTCCCCTGCCAGCCTGTTTGCCCCTAACAGCCATCCCCCACAGGCCTGGTCACCCCTAACTGCGCTCCCCTGCAGGCCTGGGTTCCCCCTAACTGCCCTCCCCTGCAGGCCCGGTTGCCCCCAACTTCCCTCCCTTGCAGGTCTGGTCCCTCCCAACTGCCCTCCCCTGCTGGCCATCTTGTGGTGGCCATTTTGTGTCCACATGGGGGCAGCCATCCTTGACCACATGGGGGCAGCCATCTTGTGTGTTGGAGTGATGGTCAATTTGCATATTACTCTTTTATTAGATAAGATTGCCAAGACTTGGGAGCAACCAAGATGTCCTTCACTAGGTGAATGGTTCAACTGTTATATCCAGGAAGTGGATTATTCAGTGCTAAAATGAAATGAACTATCAAGCCATAAAAACACATGGAGGAAACGTAAATGCCTAGGACTAAGTGAAAGAAGCCAATCTGAAAACAGGCCTAGAAAAGTGGAGTCCAAAACCACCTACCTCTGACCCTCTGTGAGCCCCTTCCCCCAGTTCTGCCTTCCCTCCCTTCCTCCCTGCCCTTAGATTGGGCACTGGGAGCTCCTCAAGGTTCCTCCCCTGACTTTGTTCCCAGAAAACCCTTCTCACTCTCCCACATCAGATAAGACCCACCCCTCACACATAGCACCTGTGCCTGGGTGGACATGGGTGTCTCCCTTGGCCCTGAAGCCCACATTCATGCTCCTTATGGCAGCTGTTACCAAGTTATATGTGTTGGTTCTCCAGTCTGTCTCCCACTGTCACTACTCCTGTAAGTTCTTCAAGGGAAGACTTGAATAGTTATCGTCAGCCACTGCACCCACCAGGGTGCTGGGCAAATGATTAGCTAGTAACTCTCTGATTAAATGGATGAATGAATGAATTTTACAGGGGGTAAAGGGGATGGTGCGTTGTGCACACACATGTGGGTTTAAAGAGGTACACAATTCATTGTTGCTTCCCAAATAAATCCAAATGGGGGGTGTGCCAACCCCTGGACTTCAGGGCCACCCCCTTCTTTGCTACTTGTGGCCTCCCACTGCAGGTCCAGCTGGACAGCAGCTCTGCCCCAGAAGAACTGCCCCGCCCCGGGCCCCAGCCTCTGCCAGCACAGCATATTAATGCAGAAGTATACATGTAAACTAACTGAATTAATCCAAAAGTGTGCATGTAAACACACTAAGTTAATCAAGAAGTGTGCCTGTAAATGCACTGAATTTATCCAGAAGTGTATGCCCACAGGGGCTGAATTAATCCAGAAGTGTATAGATAAATGAACTGAAAAGAAAGTCCCTGTCCCGCCAGCCTGACAAGACCCAGCAAAGGGGACGGGATGCTGCAGAGACCAAACCATAGGACAGGAGCTTCTCTGAGCACCGATGTGAGGGGCAGGTGACAGCAGCCCGAGAACACAGATGAGTCACGTGTGAGATCTCAGCAGCTGCCCCTGTTTCCAGGGGTGGGGCTCATTTGCACAGCTCTGGCTGCGATCTGGCTCACGCACTCCTCAAGGAGTATATTGTCCAAGGGAAACCAGGAACACGCAAAGGTTAATGCTGGAAACACACACGAGGATGAAGGTCAACATCCTGCTAATGTGTGTGAGCTTGACATCCAGTTGGTGTAGAAATGTCGGCTTAAACCCTCTTGGGTCACCAACTATGTCCTGATGTACTTGGGATGCCTACTCAGTGGTATGTTCCTTTCTCAGAACCCTGGCCTGGAAGCACCCACTTCAAGAATCTGTTTTGATGACAGGCAAGGGGATATCTTCACATCAGGGTGGGAAGAGCCAGTGTTCAGGGAAAGGCTGCTCCCACCACACCCACCTCCTCAGTCTACCGCAGGGTCAGGGTTCTCCCAGCCAACACCAGGCCAAGATGCAGGGCCAGGAGAGATGGTGGCCCTAGGTGCTATGGGGAAGCAAGAGCCCCTTTGCATGTTGCCAACCTGCAGCACAGGGATCCTACTGGTGAGGCATAGGCGGACGCAAGGCTGTGGTGCATACTGTTCATGGAAAACAAGATGGAGACTGTGAGTTTGTACTGTATGTGACCCGTTTTTTCTGTGTCCAACAGACACTGTTCTCTCCCCAGAGCTCAGCATCCTGCACAGAGGGACGCCGGTGGGCTCAGGGTATTGTTCTCAATAGCAAGGGCAGGGGGCCCAGGAGACCTGTTTTCATCCTCCAAGGACCTATGATCAGTTTAGCTCAAAACCATCAGCGTCCTCACTTCAATCTTCTGCTGCATATTGTTTCATTATCTCTCACTAGGTTTCTACCTAAGTGTCTGCAAGGAGGCTAGGTGTGGCCACAGCAGATGGAAATGTCACCTGTCTCTCCATCCAGGAGAGCACCACGGTTCTGCCATCGGGGCCACACGCAGGCTGCCGAAGGGTGGGAAATTGCATCTTTTCGGTGTTTTTTAGGTTCCTTCCACCCTGCATTACAGTGTTGCTGGGTAGGGCTGTGCAATCGTGGGTGAATTGACCTCTCTGAGTCAGCCTCTCTAAAACTAGGACCAATGACCTGACGTGCAATCGAACCATAACACATAAATGAGATGGCATTGCTCAAATGCTCAGAAGAACATCTACTCCAGAGTGGTAAGCAATCGGTGATATTTAACAAACCAAGAGAAGAATATACTCCCATTCATTAAAACCCAGCCATTGCAAGACAGCAAACACCATGGAGACTGCCCTAGCACTTTTAAAAACTTACTTCAGTGTTTAATTCTTGATAGAAACATAACACTTTTCCCGATGAACACATGTGGCTGACAGGATTTCTGTGTGATCACAACTCCACAGACTTCCCTCTGACACCAGCCTGAGGGCCATCAGTGGGGAAAGCCCCAATGGTGAGGTCAGAACCGATACCATGTCCCTCATCTAGAATTCTAAATGAGAAATAAAATTAAAAAGTGATCTTAAATCAGTCAAAGTGCAAAAGCCCTGGCAGACTTCCACATTGGTGATGGAGGAGGATTCCCCCAGAGTACCCAGGACCCCACAGAAGTCTCCCCTTCTCAAAGGTAAGTCTGCAGGCAAATGCAACCGCAGGAGAGAGTAAGAAGGGAGAACGCATGCCCTCAGTAGTGGAGATGCTTGAGCAGTCTGACAAAGACGATAAAGCAAGGGCTGTGTGACTCTCTGAGGACAGCCCCACCTAAACCACTGAACCACTCAGCACATTAAGACCTTGCTCGCTTTGTCCCCAAAGCATGCTGACCGATGTCCAAGGAACGCTCAATGCCTGTATCCTGGCCACTCCTCTGTGTGCTGTTATTCTGCCCCTCCAATCAGATGCTCATGAATCAAGTCTTTTGGGTATACTTCCGAACTTGTTTATTGCAAATTTATCTGTCTTTTAATTACATGATTTAATTAAATATCATGAAAAACAATAACATATGAATACAAAAGGGAAACGGGATTTTTTCATGTAAAAACTAAGTCAAGTACCTTTAAAGAATGAGAGGAAACGCTACGGGGAAACCGTGTTGTTGTTTTGCTTAGTGCAATATGACGGCAGTGAGAAAAAGAACGTCACGGGCTCGGCATTGCCCTCTGGCCTGCGCAGACTCCTCCTCACACCAGAAATAGCAGGAGACCACAGACGGTATCTCAGTCCTGAAGGGAGACTGTCCACTTAATCAGGGGACAGCCAATCGTCACTCAGATGGAAGGAAAAAATAATGGCACATTCCAAGCAGAGGAGATATGACTCAGGAAACCTCCCGGAGAGGTCTGGTAAAGGACACAGCTTGGTGAGAAAAACAACTGAACCTATAAACAAGAGATAAGAGGCAAAGAGAGATGGTAAGCCAGGAAGTTGTTAAACACAGTAAATTTTAGTGAGAATTTAACAACAGGAGACACAAAATTGCTAGACAAGACAAGCTTAGTAAGTGAGGTGGGAAAGAAAGGTTGGAAATAAAAATTTCTAAGGTTCCTATACAATCAAAAGATTAATAGAAGTATTGGTTGGGTTTAGCCAACTTATAGTTAGATCTCAGACTAAAACCAGTAGCGGGAAAAGAAGGAAATAAATTCTCATGATTTAATAAAAACAAGAAGATGAGGTGGATGCAGCAGAAGACAGCACAAAGAGATGACAAAATAAAATTAGTTTGTGACTTGGGGTTGGGCTAAGGTTTCTTGGAATAACTATAAAGAGAAATTGACAAATTGAACATACTTAAAACTTGTGTTTATTAAGATGCACTGTTAAGAACATGAATAGGTAAGCCATAGACTGTGAGAAAAAGAATGAACCTAATAAAGGGCTAGGTTACAGGATACAGAGAGATGAATGTTACTCCATATTAAAAAGACAAACAACCTAATAAAAAATGTAACAGAAGATTCACCTTGCAAAGCAAGATATGCTAATAGCCCTAGCATATAAAACATGTTCAACATCATTAGTCTTCAAGAAACTGCAGCCCTAATTGGTTTGGCTCAGTGGATAGAGTGTCAGCATGCGGACTCAAGGGTCCCAGGTCCCATTCCGGTCAAGGACATGTACCTTGGTTGCGGGCACATACCCAGTGGGGAGTGTGCAGGAGGCAGCTGATCGATGTTTCTAACTCTCTGTTCCCCTCTGTAACAAAATCAATAAAAAAAAATATTTTTTAAAGAAACTGCAAATTAGCCGTGGCTGGGTGGCTCAATTGGTTGGTTGGAACATGTCCCTGTACACCAAAAAGGTTGGGGGTTCGATTCCCAGTCAGGGCACATACCTATGATGTCTCTCTCTCTCTCTCTCTCTCTCTCTCTCTCTCTCTCTCTCTCTCTCTCTCCAGGGTTCCTGGAACATTCACAGTGTTCTCTTCACAATTTCTGTACAATTCTGGGATTGATTAATTATAATACTAACTGTATTTTACCTAAAAAGCTTTCTAAAAATTAAATATGAATGAAAAATCAAAAAATATATTGTCAAATCATGCTTCCTTCTTTTGAATTCGGGAGCAATGGTCACAAGATGACCTCACCTTCTTTGACACTTTTTCCATGGAGAGGTGAGGGTCTATATCCTTCCCCCTAGAATCCAGGCCAGCTATATAACTGCTGTGACTAATAGAACACAGAAAAAATAATGCTTTGAGAGTTTCCAGACCCAGGTCTTAAAAGAATGGCAAATTCCACTTACAGTCTCTTGGAAAACTCACTCTTGGAACCGCGGGCACCTGTGGAAGAAGTCGGACTCCTTTGCTGGGAAGACCACCTAGAGAGGCCTTAGACAGGGAGGAGGACAAGAGGCCCGGCTCTGTCCACCTTCCAGCTCTCTTTACCAAGA
Organism: Corynorhinus townsendii; assembly: GCA_026230045.1. NCBI lineage: Eukaryota > Metazoa > Chordata > Mammalia > Chiroptera > Vespertilionidae > Corynorhinus > Corynorhinus townsendii. Next base: position 2,128,446 of record JAPDVU010000012.1, read on the forward strand.
CACAAGAGAAGTGAGGCAGGAGGGGACCTCCTGCCACAGCTGCCCAGGCTTCCACATGGGCCAGTGAAAACCCACTTGACAAAGCCCTTCCTGAATTCCTGAACCTCAAAACCTGGGCAAATAAATGGTTTGTTTTAAAGTACACGTTTGGAAGTAATGTGTTTGTTATTGGGGGCTAGAGAAAAGCAGCTTCCCTTCTCCCTCTCCCCCCCACTACACGGTGGCAGAAAATTCAGCTGCAAGGCGTGCTGCAGCAGCACAAAGAGAAACATCTACCTACTGAGCTGGTGGATTTGGTTAATTTCCTGGCAGAAAGCTGGAAGCATCAACTAATTTCTGAGACATGAGAAGATACATATAGAGAAATAAAGATATGAAAAAATAAATAAATAACAAGTGTCTGGTTTTCAGGCAGAATTTAGAGATAATATCAGCCAGCATCTGCTGAGTTCAAAAATAAAACTGTCTCCCAACTGGAGTCTCTCCAGGCTGCAAAAGATGCTCAGAGTAAGAAATGACCTCAGGGGAAGTAGCCACCCCAGGTGAGGAGAGTTGAATAATGGTCGAGTGATAAAGATCTCCAGCGGGGGAGTTGTAAGACCCTTGGTTGAGACCTTAGAAATATTTCAAGATGTGCATGTAAAGGCCTCTGAGTATCTTAAGAATGTGGCCCTTGGACCCTTTCAAATTGATGAAAAGGCTCTAAGGATCTTAATAAGCCTTGCCCCACAGCACCCTGACCAGCAGTCCTAGAGGCCTGTTTCAAAAACAGTACCTATAATAATAAAAGCATAATATGCTAATTAGACCGGACAGCCGAAGGACCTTCTGGACGAAGCCATGGCTACCAGGGCCAAGGCAGCCACCACAGCTGGGAAGGCCGAGCCCCTTGCACGAATTTCATGCATCAGGCCTCTAGTGTATTATAATCTGATACACAGGAAATTCACCACTTTTTTTAAAGAAAGTACATCAGCCAGAACTGAAAGAGGCAGAGACTGTACAAAGAGGACTTGGACTTCCCCTAACCTTTTACAGGCAGGAGATATGCAGGGAAGCTTCTGCTCTAGAAACACTTGCTATCTCTTATGGGAAAGGAAGGATGTATCAGACAGAACTGAGAGCCCCGAGAGCAGGAGGGTCCCAATGCAGTGACTGGCAGTACTTGTATGTGCCTGATTGGACTGTGGAGCTGGGAGGGACCCGTGACTGCTGCAAGACTCCTAGTTTCCCCCTATTTGAGAAGGCCTGTGTAAGTCTTGTCATTTTATATCAGATGCAAGAGGGAAAGATAATTTGTCTTCTTTGGTCAAAAGACCTAAGATCAAAAGAATCCTTTTAGTGGCATCCTGCCCAAGGGTTCTTACCCATGGGTCTGACTTAGTTTAGCAGATCCCGGACTTTGAGCTTGACCCTTACGTTGTAATGGGATGAAACTTTCAGGATCCTTGGAAGGGAAAATGAGTGTATTTCACATGTAGGAGGCACGTAAGTAATTTGTATCCAGAGAGCAGACTGAGGCCAATTCAAGATGAACATAAACGTTTCACTCTCCTCTTTTGGGGCCATGAAATATCTTCTTCACCCCTTGAATCTGGGCAGGTCTTATGGATTCCTTTAAGAACACTCCTTTCTGACTGTCTAAGGTCAGGACTTCTGTTTCTCACATCAGTTATACTAGAAATTATAAAATCCTTATATAATAAAGATGTAATATGCAAATGGTCGTTACACCATGAAGCATAACGACGGACCAAGTAACAACCGGATCACAGATCAGCAGGAGGGTGGGGCAGCGAGCTACAAGTGGGCGGTGGAGAGCTACAGGAGTGGGCAGGGCAGCAAGCTATGGGGCGGGAGGCAGCACGGAGGGAGCTACAGGAGGGTGGGGCAGCGGGCAGAGAGCTACTGGAGGGCAACAGCGAGCTACTGGCAAACTACTGGCACACGGATTCATGCGCAGGGCTACTAGTATTTATATAAGAATGCTAGATCTTTATATCCTTAAACTATAGATATTTAACATCTATTAAACCGTTTATTTACTGGACCCATCTGTTTCCTGCAATGTGAGCATCCAATAATTAATCAAATTGAACTGTAAGAAGTGATTTCCCAAGAATTTTTAAAAACCGTCCTACTATATTTTTTGTCTTATATCCAAAAAGCTCTATTTAAAAAGTTCTAATGGCTAGGAAAATGCATATTTGAACTTTCTTATGTGAGTCCGAGTCTTATCTAATGAGTAGCTCAGGCCACCAGGCCACGCCGCACCTTCAGTTTGGAACTGACCAGAGGAGCAGAAAACGCTTGTTGGTTTGTGTCTTTATGTAAAACCTGCCATCCCCAAGTCAGCAAGCTTTCCATGAAACAGGTCCGCAGTGTGACCTGCAATGGCGTCATGACGAGGATACCACTTTCTCATAACAATGTGGGTATCACTCTTAGGAGATACCAAGGAGAGGTCCTTAATCCAAAATGAGTCATTTTTAGGCTTTTCATGCTAATGGAAACCTGTAAAACCTGCCCCCTTCCAAAAATTGGTCATTCCAGTCATGAAATTATCATTTAATAAATCAGAAAAACATTACACATAAAAGACAGATTTATGTAATGAATAACACAAAAATTTTGGAAGAAAGCAGTAATATTTCCCATGTGACTTATGCTATAAATATGAAACCCATGACGATAAAATTATTTAAAAAATAATATTGTGGCTTTTGAATTTCTTTGGCTTTTACTTGCAAGACTTGAAAAATATCTCCAGCTCTAGTTCATTTGAAGGGCTGAAATCCTAAAATCCCAGTTGATTAGAGCTGCATTCTTAGTAAACAACAATTCTGAGAAATTGAAAGTTATATTTTCTGTGTGGTTCGTGTATTCATTTCCTTGTACAACACCACCCAGGAGACTTGAGGCATTTAAAGGAAATTTTCCTGCTTTTTCACCCCTGTAACTGATTTCTCACAATACAGAGAGTCTGTTCCCACTGCTGACAACACTGGCTGGCAAGTGGGGACCCGCTGAGCACTCACTCCCAGTTCCTGGGTCTTTTCTGGGCTATATGGCCATGCGCAGCCTGTCGGGGTGGTGGCCACAGTCTGACGGGAAGATGGGTCTCAGGCATCTTGTGAGCAGTCATGTGAGCCTCCTTTGGCCTCTTCCATCTCCTGTCCCACTGCTGGTCCCTCCACCCTCCGCCATCAAAGTCTCTGGACCAAGATCCTGGTTGCTCTGTGGAGGCCACAACCCCCACATCAGCATAGCCAGCAGTCCAGGACCCTCAGAAATGCATGAACCTAAGCAGCAGACCGTGTGCCTCTCTGCTGTGGTCCCAGCTTGTCTGAGGCTAGATTTTTACTCGTCCTCTTGGCCCCATCACCTCTGGGTTTTTCCTCACAGGTGCAGGATACGATGTGCAGTCTGCTCCTCATGCTCGGCCACTGCACTGGACCCCTGGAGGTCCTGGAGGAGAGGGCACTGGACAAGATCAAGGGGCCAGAGGCCATGAGCGTTTTAACATTTCTCCGTAAGTGGTTACTCTTATAGTCACAAAAATTAAATTAAACAAAATTACATTGATATTTAGTAGGTGTTTCCAGAGACAAGATACTTTTTCAAAAATATATTTATTAATTGATTTCAGAAAAGAAGGGAGGGAGAGAGAGAGAATGATGAGAGAGAATCATTGATTGGCTGACTCTTGCACATCCCCCCACTGGGAATCAAGCCCACAACTCAGGCATGTGCCCTGACTGGGATTCGAACCATGACCTCCTGGTTCATAGGTCAACACTCAACCACTGAGCCATACTGGTCCAGCAAGATACTTTTTATATATAACGAGACATGTAAATGCAAATGCATTACAATGTGTGTATATGTAGTGTATATATGCATTCCAACATGTATTTATAATGCATTTGTATTTACATTTCGTGTGTGTGTGTGTGTGTGTGTGTGTGTATCCAGAGCTGTGTATCTGGGCCTACTAGTAAAGCCATGTTCCTCCAACTATTCTCTGCTCTAGAAAATGAGATAGTACATCATCATATTATTTCATTACACAGGAAGAATGGTAACATGCAATTAGGTGATTATAATTTGTTTAATAGATTATTATAGTTTTCTCTTATTTTTTATTCTGAAACCTCTGGCACTTACTTGTCTATAAAATAAGCCCATAAATATAGTTTCTGATTTATGACAGACTCATGGCCACGGGACAGTGCAGATACGGCATCTCACAGATACCATGCCTGTGCACAAAGGCACACCCCCTCCTGGTGGGGCAGGACTGTCCGCCCCAGCCCCTTACCCTGACTTCCTTCCCTGTCCCGGTAACTCCTCTGAAAGGTGAAACCTTGTTTCCCGGGGAAAGAGAAGTTCAGAGGATGTCGGTGTCAATAAGCCCAGACTAGTGGCCCTGGCAATGGGAGGTCTGGGGCGTCTCTCTCTCAAGGAGAACAATGAGTCCAGGGTGGTAGGGTGGTGACCCTGGGTGAGAGCACCTGAATACCCAGAACTCAGAGGGCACAGGCTGGGTGCAGAGAGCCAGGCTGAGGGAAAGATAGGTGGTGGCCTGTGGTCAAGACCAGCCTCTGAGTCCCTGCAAGTGGCAACTGTGCAGAGACCGGAGTAGGAGAGAAGCCATCTCTCAGGGACAGGAGGAAGGTAGCATTAACAGAGCAGGACAGCAGGAGTCTCTCAGAGAAGCACAAGAGGCAACTGTCTGAAAGGGGTGCGTGGACTCAGCAGGTTCGCCCACATGTCTCGTGTCCATGCCCCATGTGCCAGCACCTGGGAAAGGCTCAGCATCTGCATGGATGGACACACTGTGCTCGCTGGTTTGAAATTTATTATTAAGATGTTAGCAGTCTTGTAAAGAGACTCCTGATTTTGTGGGTTTCTGTTTGATGAAGTCTGGGGACCCAGGTTTGGGATGACTTTCAGGTCTCATGATGGAGGTTTCTGGAATAACAGGAGAGGAAGAGTCCCCTAGGCCACTGGTATCCCAAGGACATGGCCTCCATGCAAACAGGAGGTCCGTAGGACTCCCAGGACCACCTGAGCCCAGGGAGCTCTCTATTCTCCACAAGATGGCCACGCCTGGGGCACACCCAAAGGAATGCAGTCCCACCTTCCTGGAAGGCAGTACTGTCCAATGGCGTTCCCTCTCCCTCTGGTACCGAGATGACCCCACCTGAGGCTGGTGGAAGGGGCTGGCTCAGTAAACACTGGACTAGTAATTGTGTTGCACCAGTGGAATGCAGAAATCATGGGTCCCCACCAGGCTGTCCTGGGCGCAGGGGAGCCTGAAATTGTAGAGCCAGTTTGCATGGGAAGCTCCTTATCAGACAACCTGACAACCAGACCCTATGGTTCAATCCCAGGTGGCACAGAGCTCCCCAGGCATCTGTCATGGAAAACAGCAAATCGGGGAGCGATGGCAAGTCTCACACATGTCATGGGTGCACGTGGCAATGTGGAGAGGCTGGCACAAGGTGCCATGTTTGGGATGGATGGTGTCTGGGTTGCAAAGAGGGAGCAATTCTCTTGTTCTGAATCTCCAGCACCCAGGCATTTCCGTTAGTTCCCATCAGGGACATGATTTGGTGAATGTTAGGTTTAACCATTAACTTGGTCCTTGGATTACGTTCTCCAGCTCAAGAGCCTGATGCCACAACGCCTGCTCCTCAATTATGTATCCATCTCAGAGGAAAAGGGAAGACGTGGCCACTCCCTCAGAAGGAAGCCATCTATTCCCCACAATGTCCAATCGGGACAGCGCCGTCTGTCGCAGGGGCCCCCCGGCCAACGTGGAGCACTTTGCATTCACATTGTAAGAAGTAAGAGCACCATTAAAATTGCCATCACTAGAAAATGATTTCAAAAAATTTAAAGATGAAAGAAGTTTGAATCTGAGGGTGCATCTGCTGTAACCTTCTGCAGTCTTCCATTTCCTTCCTTCTCTCGGGTGTGAGATGATGCTGCTGGTGAGTATTCCACAGGTGAGCCCTCAACATTTGGCTGACTACTTGACCATTCCTACCCAAACATTGAACTAGATGGAAATATTAGAAATTAAATGCCTTTTTATATTAACCGAGTTTATGTTTGAGGAAAATTAGTGCCATTTAAAAATACTGCAAGAGATTTTGCAGCCTGTCCAGCAGCAGCATGGATGCCATGTGGAATGATGTGGCTTACACACTGACTGGACACAGTCTTTAGAAGCCAGAAACTGCACATTGCATGCCGGACATGCATTCCTTCCTGTGAAGCTAAAAGGTCCTTGTAAGCAGGCAACTTTTTTCTAAATCTATAAATTGCACCAAAAATCCTCAAGTCTTCAGGGTTCCACCAAGCCTGGTCTTCACTGAGAGCCCCAGGTGTGTAGGACACCTGCATGTCCCCAAATGCAGGACCAGTGCCTGATTCTTCAGGTGGAAGAGGCCATACTGAGCGCCTGTGAAGGGGAGGTAGAGCGTGTCAGAAAGAGAGGAGTAGTGGGCATGTGTTAACTCAGCTGAGGCTGGGGATTCCACTGCAGGTGTGCTGGATGCCCCGTTTCTGAAAAACCTGGGAGTGCAGTTCCACTCACCCAGGCTCCAGCGTCTTTGTTCTGAAACATGAAGGGTCCTGGTCCATGTGATTATGATGCTGCCCAATGGGACTCTCAGATGACAGAGAGCACATGTTTCTCTGTCCAGCCAAGGGGTGAAGCCTGGACCTCTGTCTCCTTCGTGCACCCATGGCAGCTGGGGAGAACAAAAGAAAAAAGATATCCTACAAGAACAGCAAACCAGCCCTAGTTGGTTTGGCTCAGTGGATAGAGTGTCTGCCTGAGGACTGAAGGGTCCCGGGTTCGATTCCAGTCAAGGGCACATGCCCAAGTTTTTGTTTCAGTCCCCAGTGAGGGGCATGCAGGAGGCAGCCAATCAATGATTCTCTCTCATTATTGATGTTTCTATCTCTCTTTCTCCCTCTCCCTTCCTCTCTGAAATCAATAAAAACATATTATTAAAAAAAAAAAAAAGAACCATAAACTGTCTTCAAGGATAGTAACCTTTGTCATAAAACCTTGGAAAGGAAGACACGGGGAGGGAGGGAAAGTTCCAACTTTCCTATCTTGTAAACCTTAATAAAAACCAAGAAGTGATAAAGCAACTCAAAAGTTCAGAGAGAAACTACTTCTATGATGCCTTTCTTTATGAATACCAGGCCTCCGAAGGCTGTTTGCAAGCTCTAAGGGCAGATGAGCACAAGACATCTGATACACTTATCAAGAGGGAAAAAAGATTTGTTCAGTCGTATAGTGTATTTAAGGTCATAGAAATATGTGAAAACTAAAATAAGGAAAACATCAAGTTCAAAACAGTAGCTCAGTATGAATGCATTTTAGTTCCAATAATGTGGCTACAAAGACAGAGAAGGCTGTATACGCCAAACTAGAACCTGGTGATGTCCCCGCACTGGGATTTGATGTGGTTTTCATCATTATTATCACTGTCATTTGCTTCTCTGGACGTCTGTCATCTCTTTTGCAAAGATAAAAAGACCATTCAGTACTTTTTGGACAAATAGTCTACTATCACTTTCATGATGGAAATTGATGCAAACCCGCTCTTTTTTATCACTGGCATTTTGAAAGGTGTGTGAGCTGGAGCTTTTAATGTAAAGTTCAAGAAATCTGCTGTCCATCACCTCCATAATATGTGGGCGAGCCAGGAAACTTGTACCAAATCTCCACTGCCTCCATTCATGTCCCCAACAGCAGGGGATCCTGTGGCTGGACCCAAAGGCCGCATCTTCAGTGAGGAAGTCAGCCCTGGCATGTTCCCAATAGAAGGATTTCCAGAGATGAGACCCCCAGCTGCTGGTGCCCACCCTCCTGACCTCCCTCATCCAGGCCTGGACAGTCCCAGGTGTGAAAGAACAATTGCCCCAGACACTCATTAAAAATAAGACTTCTGGCGTGGCTCAGTGGTTGAGCGTCGACCTATGAACTAGGAAGTCATGATTCAATTCCTGGTCAGGGCACATGCCTGGGCTGCAGGCTTGAACCCCTGTTCTATCTCTCTTACCCTCTCCCTTTCTCTCAGAAATCAATTTAAAAATATATATTAAAATAAACACACACAAGACTTTATTCATGACTATTGCAACAGGGGAGAGAGCCTAAACTCAACTCAACAGGGAATAGAGGGATATACCGGGAGAAGATGGACCATCACTGGAGGGGCTTGGCTAAATGCCATGGGGGGAGGGGTACTAATTGGAGGTCATGGGAATCTCAGGAACCAGCTTGGCAAGATTCTTGCTTCAGCGGGGCTCCAAGGGCCAGGACAGGGTCCGAGTGTGAGGCTGGTCAGGAGAAGACTCAGAGGAGCTTGATGAAAGTTCCAGGAGGCATCCCTGACACAGTGCGGGCCACTCCCGCATACCTCCTACCAAGGCCTGTCAGCTTGCTCTGCACTCTGTCCATGTCCAACCCATGTCCTGTCTGCCTGGTCCCATAAAACCTACTGCTTGTAAAGAACTAGGTTGAGACCATTTGTTTTAATTATCTGCATTTCATATCCCAAACTCCTCTGGCCGTTTCCAGTTTATTCAGTGTCACCTGGCTGTTTCGGTGTGCACTGGGTCACCTGTTCCTGGTCCCTCTATTTCTCAGAGCCGTGGAGGCGCACTCAGGCTCAGGTTGATAGTGCATACTCCATCATCATGACTTGTCAGAATTCATTCTGCATGTGAGGGAAGCCACATCCGATGGCATGTGATTGCTCATCCGGGTTCAAATCACATGAAATATCATGGCCAAACTTCTAAGATTCTTACAGAAGAAGTGATGGCAACAATGTTAGAACAAGCTCACCTTCACATCCACCAAAGCGGCTGTCCCTATACTTTTTATTCACTCACTCACCTGACTTATGAATTCATCCAATCAATCAATGAGAAAGTAGCCATGGTGCCAGGCACCAGGCAGGTAGAGCATCCATGGGATGGAGAGGGTGCTGCCTGGTGGAACCCCCATCAGATGGCATGGGGTCTGCTGGGTGAAGCTCAGTGCTGGGGAGTGGGTGCCACAGTGATGGGTTCTCCTGGTCCTTGGTGAGAGGATGAAGCCATGTGACAACCAGAAGTCAATCAGAGGTAGAAAGAAATGGAAGCCCTGCCTTTTCCACACCTGCTCAGCACAGGTGGCTTTTGGTCTTGCTGGGAAGTCTCTTCCTCTCAGCCAACGTTCAGAGAGGCCTGCTCTGAGGCGGAGATGCACCAGGAGTCCTCCGCCAAGTCCCCAGCAAGAGAGAACCTTTGGGCTCATTTTTGTTTGTTCTGATTACAATCTAAGTTATGCTGCGCCTCTGCAAAGGCCCAAGGGTAAGGCCTCCGTCTCCGCCTCTGCAGACAGGAGACAGGAAGGCGAAATGCTGGAGGCAGGTGGTCCTTCCAGGTCCCAGGGACCTAGCCCTGAGGAGACAGGGCCCAGGACAAGGAGTGGACACCGCCTGGCAGGCCCTGCTCCGCCGAGTGGAAGCAGAAGGGCATTCTGGCGCCTGGATGGTCAGGCCACACCAAGTCATTTGCAGAATTCCCACTGGCTCCAGAAGTGCAGTGGCTGGAACTGGAGATGCAGTAATTGCACTGAGTCTGCAGAGACTCCGCTAACTGCTTCCAGGAAGGGGAGAGGGGTCCCGGAGTCCCTCAAGAGGGCCATGGCCCGGCAACAACTCAGACGGAAGTAACTGGGATTTCATCATGTGAGTACTGACCCAGGCTCTAATAGAGGCCCACATGACCATCTCTCCATGTCGGGGCTTTCCCTGCTGTTTTCAGCTTCACTTTCTTAGAGAAAAGATTTTTTTTTTAACACAACTTTGGTCTTTTCTTTTCTTTTTTTTTTTTTAATTCTTCAATGTTGAAAGTATTACATATGCCTCCTTGTTTCCCCCATTGACCCCCTCCAGCCAGCCCCCACCCACGGCTCCAGACCTTTACCACCCTATTGTCTGAATCTATGGGTTATACATAACAATATATGCATGCAAGGTCTTTGGTTGATCTCTTCCCAACCCCCCCCCACCCCCACTACTCCCCTATTCCACCCCCCCCACCCCTCCCACCCCCGCCTTGCCACACTCTGAGAGTCCACACTCTGTTCCATGCTTCCATGTCTCTGGATCCCCTCTGTTCATCAGTTTATTTTGCTACTTAGATTCCACATATGAATGAGATCATGTGATACTTGTCTTTCTCTGGCTGACTTATTTCACTTAGCATGATACTCTATGACGTGTTTGGACATTTGAAACATTATTACCAGGCATTTGTCAGATCAGATAAAAGGGTGTAGAAAACTAGTTTCATAGAAAATTAAGCAGTGAAAGCCATCAGGTAAATATTAACTCCAAGAAACATGAAAAGTTATGTAACAAAGGAAAAAATAATCATAGTGCAAAACATGGCTTAGCAGTAAATAAAAATGACAAATGCATGGTAGGAAGATGGGGAGTCACGCTGGAGAAAGAAACACAGGGAGAGCCCTGAGGGGTTTGGCTCAGTGAATAGAGCGTCGGCCTGCGGACTAAAGGGTCCCAGGTTCGGTTCCAGTCAAGGACATGTACCTTGGTTGCGGGCACATCCCCAGTAGGGGGCATGCAGGAGGCAGCTGATCGATGTTTCTAACTCTCTATCCCTCTCCCTTCCTCTCTGAAAAAAAAATCAATAAAATATATTTAAAAAAAAAAAAAAAACACAGGGAAAGTCACACTTCAAGTACCATGTGAGGAAGCTTCCGAACATGATCTAAAAGTGGGAGACCAATGAATAGTAGGATACTTGATTATTTATAAAAAGAGACAACCCATTGAAGAACAGAGAGGGGCTTCTGGGGAGCAAGAGGAGAGGATGGCGAGTGTGGGGTCAGGAGCTGCACTGCATTTTCTTACCAACCTTTCAGTGTTGTTTCATTTTTAAACCAGGTTCCCATTATTTTTTGAAATAACAAAACTACTCTGAAAAGCAAGGGCTTCCAACAAAATGAGTAATTACTCTACCCTGAGCCCCAGCACCTGGGAGAGGCTGGAAGGGCCCTCACCTAAAGCCACACCTTGACTTAGGACTTCTGGCTCCTGAGCTGTGAGAAGAGAAAAGTCTGTTGTTTTAAGCCCCCCAGCCTGTGTTATGGGTTATGGCCACAGGGCACTAACACCCCCCACACCCGTGCTGCCAGGCCCACGGCCCCCACACACTGCCTGAAGCTGCCTCCTTGCTCCAACCTACGAGTTGCTCGTTTGTCCCTGTGTCTGTGCCCAGAGGCTTGGGCAGCCTTCAGCTGGGGCCTGGCCCTCCAGGGCAGCAGGGCTGCACTTGAACTCCCATCAAAGTGCTGGATCCCCTCTGTGACATGCCCCCCTTGGGGCTCTCGTCCAGGGCACCCGCAAGAGCAGCCCTGGCTGAGCTTCCCCTAAGTGACCTTGGGTGCCCTTTCCCCAAACACAGATGCCCGCCAGGCTGTGTTTCCGAGGTTCATTATTTTTCTCATGAAAAGTAATCAGTTTTAAAGCAGTTCACCGTCTGGAGGTGAAGATCTGGCTGGCAGAACATCGACACTGCCTGACCCAGCGCCGCATCGCGTCCAGATCTTTGAAAAGGTCGCACGTCCCTAACTAGGAACCGGTCCTGAGGGGAGAACACAGTGTCCTGATATTTTCATGAATCAGACACAAAGATAAGAATTTGGGGAAGGATAGAAAACGACCCTTAAACCTCGTTTCTCTAATTGCACACTCAAGGTTCGGTGATTTTATTTGGAGACTGTGCCGCCTCTTCAAAGGCCCAGTGAACAGAGCGCCCACCACCTGCCTTTGTGGACAGTTTGGGTGGGGCACGGTCACACCCGCCTGTGTACCCCTGGGCCGCTCACACTGTGAAGCAGAGCTATATAGTTGTGAGAAGACCAGTGGCTCTCAAAGACCAAAATGTTTGCTGGCTGACGCCGCAATGGGCTCACAAAAACGGTAGACAAAGGTGCCACGTGCGTCACAGAGGTGCACCTGGCAACAGCCGTGGGTTGTGTCACGTTGTATTGTGGCCACTGAAATGAATGTAGAAAGGAGACTAACCCCCAAAGATCGGCCCGGGTTCCTCTGAGCAGTGTGATAATGAGTAATGTTTAATGTTTCCTGAATATTTTATGTGTTTTCCAAATTTTCTACAATGAGCATTTTATCAGCAAACAACAACATTCCTTTTCCTAAAAACTGCCATGGCGGAGCCGACCCCTGCCGCCGTGTTTTCCTTAGGAGGCAGGGGCTCTGGTGAGGTGGTCAGGGGAGGAGATCAACAGAGGAGCCGTGGGAGGGAAAAGGTTGAGAGAAGGGGGGTCTAAGGAGAGAGGGGGGGTGCGGGGAGGGGGCAGGGAGGGAAAGACAGGGATGGGGAGAGAGAGACATCAGAATCAGACACCAAGCATCAGAACAGGGTCCGGGCAGTGTCTTAGTGTGGTCAGGCTGATGGCCAAGTCAGAGAAGTAGGACTTCCGCCCGGCTGGCGTGGCTCCGTGATTGAGGGTGGACCTATGAACCAGGAGGTCGCAGTCTGGTTTATGGTCAGGGCACATGCCCAGGTTGTGGGCTCGATCCCAGTGTGTGGCATGCAGGAAGCAGCAGATCAATGAGTCTCTCTCATCATTGATGTTTCTATCTCTCCCTCTTTCTCCCTTCCTCTCTGAAATAAAGAAAAATATATTTTTTTAGAAAAGAAGTAAAAGGATTTCTGGAAGGATCCAGGGACCCCAGGAGGAGGTATGAGAGGCTCAGCGGATCCTTCTGGAGCCCTTGCTGCCATGACCATGTGCACAGAGCTGAGAGCAGACATTTCTCTCTGTGAAAGGTGGCAGAGGGGACTTAGATTCCCAACCTAGTACACCCTTCCCTGGGGAACCCAAATGTCCCCAATTCCCAAGTTCCCTGCACACCCTTTTGGCTACAGGAGGCACTGGGTCCAGAGCAGAACTTGTCCTCCCCGCTCCAGTCTCAGACCCGCTGCTAGCAATGTCCCCACCTGCGTGTTCAGCCCCACCTGGCACAGGAGACCTGGCCTCACTCACAGGCTCTCTGAGCACACGCTCCTGAGAAGTTCCAGGGCATGGGACCCGCCTTAGTGTCCCCAAAGCACCTTGACCATCGAGTGCCAGTAGGATGAGCCAGCCCCTGACAGGAGACCTGACTCGAGAAGGGGTGCTCGCGGCTCACCCAGAATCTGCCTCCAGCAGTCGCCCCAGGAGTCCTTGCTCTCGGTCCCTGAGAGCTGTCCAGGGACATGGAGTGCACTGCCGTGAGGGCAGAGTCCCTGGGACAGCCAGGCCACTTCCAGTAATCCCAGGTATCAAATCCTGGAATCTGAGGGAAGAGCAGGCTTGCCAGGCACCTTCCGCAGGAAAGCAGCAGCCCCCACGCCTGCCTCGGGGGCCCAGCACACCTCCTATCCTTCCTGTCCCCTGGGCTGAGCCAAGGGGCAGGGGTATCCCAGGGTCCTCTGCGTGCCGAGGGTCTGGCGGAGAATTGGCCACTCAGCCAGAGGTGTGTCTGGAGCATAGATGGGAGATTTTGGGCACATGGACACATGGACAGAGATCAGAAACACTCTTTGTCAGGATATGACCACAACTGCTCAGTATTAAACTCCCACAATGTTGGAAGGTTAACGCATGTTTCCCTTTATCTGTTGTTGTGTAAGAAACCACCCCAAATTCGCCACAGGAGGGGGGTGGTCAGGGGATCCAGACCTGTGACACCCTGGCTGGCTTCCCAGAGGTTGGTCCCCTTGGGCCTTGTCTCAGAGGCCCCAGCAGGGGGCTGTCCGACTTCTGTCGGCCTCTGGAAATGTACACAAAGAGGGAAGCCATGAGGAGCCACGTCCACAGAGTGTCTGTGGGGTTGGCTGCACTGGTCGCTGTGTTCCTGTTACAGGCTCTCCATCGCTGTGCAAGGGAGATAATCACTGTAGACAGACAGACGGCACTGGCAGCACCGAGGGCCTGCAGTGCCTGAGACCTGCACCCTGGCCAGCGCTGGCCCAGCCAGCCAGTGGGCCCAGCCCAAGGTTGGTGGTCTCAGAGGCCGCAGCCAGGCCCCACAGCCCCAGTGCGCCCAGACCCCATCCACAAATCGGCGGCCATGGTCCAGCGGCCGCTGACATTTCTCTGAGGTGGAGCCACACGTCTCTATTTCCCACAGATTGTTTTTCTTGATTAAAAACTGATTTTCTGCTGTGCTCCCGGAATTGCTTTTCATTGCCTTTGGAGGAATAGAAGGGAGAGGAATAAAAACCTGCTGTAAACAATCTTCCTCGGGAAAGAGGCGCGAGGAAAAGACCTAATTTGTCTGATTTTCCCTTGTAAAATGAGCGCATACGTAATGAAACGGTTTATGTGTGTGTACATCATCTTTATGTTCTGGGGTGAATGTGCAGAAATCTCATGCCTGGTGTCAATGCGGGGACGTGAGCCCAGCTGGGCTCCCACGAGGAGACACATCCAGCCCTGCTTGGATCCTCCAGGCCCCTTGGTCACCTATGAGGCAGGTAACGGGCTGCACCCTAAGCGTCAGGTCAGAATTCAATATTCTGTTACATAATTGAAATACATGGGATTAAGGAAAATGCACTTTTGAAACCACAGATCTCCTGTTTACTACAAGTCCCTTATTGAAGGAAACTAACAATTTAATAACACATCTCCAGGCTCTACTCAATGGTTTGCCTGAAATATGAGATTTTTAGAAAGGAAAACAGAGGGAAGCTGAAAGAACCTGAGGGTGTTGCTGTCAGCAAGGGGGTGCAGCTGCCCACTGCCAGCTCCGAGTGGCCAGGAGGGTCAAGTGTCCCTGAACCAGGGGAAGGGGTGGCTTCAGTACCCACCCAGCGCCCCAGTGCGAGTGGAACCTGGAACCACTGTGCAGGTGGCTCTTCCAAGCTGGGGAAACAGGGAGGCAGGCAGGGGAGCTCCTGGGCAGCAGAGCTTGGGGGACCTCAGGACGGGCCCTTTCCCACAGCTGCCATACACCCAGGCTCTAGGCTGGGCCCCAGGCAATAGCTTTGAATACGTGGCTTTACTTACATCTCAACAGAACAAACCTGTCGGGATGGTGCCCTTGTGCCCATTGCCCAGGACATGCAAACTGAGGGTGTGGAAAGGAGAGTAGGTCCCACCGCAGCGGGGGGCCAAGTCAGGGTTGGAACCTCACCTGAGCCACACTGAACCAAACCTCCAGCTCCTGCTCAGCATCCTGCCTCACAGTCTCTCCTGAGACAGCACTCAGGAGGCAGCCCAAAGGGGCAGCTGTACAGGGGGTACCCCACCAGGCACCCACGCAGTCACAGCCTCATAGATGAGGCAGGTGGCTCCAGTGTGTCACCTCCAGCTCTTAGGTTACCACCCCTTGCCTGAGGAGACAACTGGGCTCAGGCTTTGCCCTGGACCCAGAGGGTGGGGACAAGGGAGGGTGCGGGGGTGCACTGTAGGGCAAAGCTGCCTAGACAGAGTAAGGGATGTGAGCCTCCTCCTGCGAGTTCATGCTGGGCCCCCAGAGCTGCAGGTGCCCAGGCCAGCTCGGGGGATAGCCTGGGTTCAGGGATCCCTGTGCCCCAACTTGGCCAGATGCTGTGAAAGGCTTCTGGCTTCCCATCCATCCTCACCCACTTCCAGGAGGAGGGACAGTCACAGCCTCCTGTGGCTGTGACCTAATCAGTGCCGCTACATGTATTGATTTCTGTAAATTAAATACTTACCACTTTGGTTCAAGCTCAGGGATAACATCACCCATCAGGAAGGACAGCTCTCGGGGATGCAGACGGGACAGTGCTTGCTGGCACCGCACACTGCAGGAAGGGAGCTGGCACCCCATGTTTGGCTTGTACCCCAGGATTGAGAGGAGACCCTGAGAGAACTGGGTTCCTCTTGCCAGAGGTGGATCTGGATCCTTCCTGGGATAGATCAGAGCTTGAGAGGCAGGGAGCTGAGCCTCAGCACCAAGCCCCCCAACAACAGTCACCACAAAGGGCAGGATGTCCAGTTCTTCCTGCAAAGGCGGTACACAGGGGAAAGTACGCCTGCCTCTTGCAAAAAGACATCCTGGGGGCAC
Source organism: Corynorhinus townsendii (assembly GCA_026230045.1). NCBI lineage: Eukaryota > Metazoa > Chordata > Mammalia > Chiroptera > Vespertilionidae > Corynorhinus > Corynorhinus townsendii. Next base: position 2,144,600 of record JAPDVU010000012.1, read on the forward strand.
AGCTTCCGAAGAGCATTTTCACAAACTAGAAAACCAAATGCACTGGTTGAGTTCTAGCTTTGAGGCTCATTTATTATTTTGGAGAAAAGAAAGATGGACAATGAGGGCTGGGTAAGGATAACTAAAGGGGCTTTGGATTGTGCCACATATGCCTCCACTGGTCATGACCCATCAGAAGGTTTGGTTGTGGAGAAACATCTTCCTGATAGACACTGAGTCCTCCGCTCCCATCTCCTCTGTATCCTGCAGCCTCCAGAAGATAATTCGGACTGAGCGAGCCCACACTTGCACCTTTCCCATTGGTGGAGAAATGCATATCTTCTCCACACCTGACTTGCTCCCAGATGCTTTCAGTTAGTTGTTTTTGATGTGGTTCATTCAAGTTATAAGGTCTGATGCCACAGCCAGTTCCAGTGGGTAGCATCTCTAGTTCCTCTCTCCCCCCCTTCACCCCACCGTGTGTGTGTGTGTGTGTGTGTGTGTGTGTGTGTGTGTGTGTCTGTCTGTCTCTCTGTCTCTCTCTCTATCCCTCTCGCTCTCTCTCTTCTTACGCAAAACGATGCACTATCTACTTAATCCCTGCTCTCTCTACATAGCTAGTTATCAGAAGGCAATCAACTAAACCTAGAAACAAAATTGAGTCTAAGAACTAAGCCCAACTATTACTATTTAATTATAATTGAAATTGTTTTATCCAATTCTTGACTACCTGGAATCAATGGTAATGATCAAACCCACCCCAAGGACCCTTATTCTCCACATGAAGTCTTAGTTGGTCAAGGGGATACACTGGCCCAGCAGAGTTATAAGCTGAGAGAGTAGGAAACTTCCAGCCACTGCAACAGAAAACTTGGACTCAAATTTACTTCACTCAAAGGAGACTTGTCACCACTGACAGGAGCTCTTCACAGGCAGGGTGAGCCAGGTCCTTGTCTGCCCACCCTTGGCCTCCATCCTCTGTGTTGGCTTCATCCTCAGGCCAGCGGTAAGACCTGCTTATTCCTGATATGGCCATGCCCACTTAGTACAGAAAGTCTGCTTCCTACTGGGGCTGAGATCGGTCTTAAGTACGTGTTCCCAGTGCCCCACGCAGTTCTTAGTCTAGGAGTTGTCCGTGGCAGCTGCGTCTTGGCAAGCAGGATATGATTTGTCCCCCGTGGCTGGCACTGGGCTGCACTGTGTTGTGATGCACTGTGGATGATGAGGTGCTGTGATGACCTTTCTGACAATTCACCATGTTCCTCATTTTTGGCGGGATTGTCCTGAAGCCCCAGATTAGGGCCATGAATTAAACCATGGAAAAACAGTTGAGTGAGCACAATTTTCTTTCTGTGTCAACTTGCTGGCAGACACTACTGAGGAATATTTTTCCAGTGAGGTGCTTATGAAAAATATTTCTGAGTACCATAAAATCAATTGAGTTTATGAGAAAGCGATTGTTCCAGGAAACTTTGCCACAAATTCAAAATGAAGAGACTCAAGGATAAGCAACAGAAGGAAAAGACAAGCCAACAAAGGACTTCTCTCAGCCCCTTGTTTAGGTTAGCTCACCCAGCCCGGCCATGGAGTCTGCTGCTGGGGGAGTAGGGGGGAGGCAGCAAGAGGAGGGTAAGTGTTTATTTTTAAATTAGTATTGTGGCAGCTACATGCATCACCTTCCATATTCCAAAGGCAGAAACTTCGTTCATGGCCCACACTTAGCTGCAAGGGAGGCTGGAAAGGTGGCCGCTGATTGGGCAGCCAGTTCTTGACTACCCAAGCTTGGAGGGAAAGTGTGTCACCAAGAGGAGAAAAGTAGCAGGCCTTCAGGTCCACCCCCACTGGATGCCTCTGGGAGGAACTTCTGTCTTCAACCTCATCACCCAGGTGCCCCATCAAGCATCTACCTGGCTACCTGTGTTCTCACACTAAAATCAGTATGCAATACAGACCCTTTGACAATTCTGCTGACCAGTGACAGAATTAACACTCATGTGGATGTGGCTATATCATTTTATATGTCAGCTTTTATTATTAAGGAGTTATGTTCTAAGAACATAAAAATGAGTTAAAATCTGTGCAGTAAAAAATATTTTTAATGAGTGAAAGCAGGGTAAGTGGGTACCATTACAGAGAAAAAAAAATACCAACAACTGCCTCACACCATATATTTTAAACAATTAAAAACTTTACATGGATCAAAGGCTTACAGGTGAAACCTGAAATTAAAAAAATAGAAGAATGAGGAACACAACTATAAAACATAAATAGGAAAAAAAATAAAGGAAAAATGATACACTTGACTGTGTGAAAATAAAATATTTCTGTTAGACAAAAGACAATAATATTAACCATTCTTTAATATTAATTATTGAATTGTTAGAAATTAGATAAAATACATAATAGGTATTACTTAACATTATTGTTTGTTCTTAATATGATAATATTAAATATTCTTATCTACCTTAAACTATAAGAAATACGGTTTCCGTTTTTAAGAACATAGTTGAATTTCTCTTTTCCTTTGTGAATTTGGACTGCTAGTTTAAAATGCTGAGTTTCATCATTATCCTATATAATAAAAGCCTAATATGCAAATCGACCGAATGGAGCAACAACTGGTCACTATGATGTGCACTGACCACCAGGGAGCAGACGCTCAAAACAGAAGTTGCCCCCTGCCCACAGGCCCCAGGCTGGCCAAGGCGAGTGTCAGCAGGGCCCCGATCACCCCACTGGTCGCCCCACAGATCTGCCCTGATCGCCAGCCAGGCCTAAGGACCCTACCCATGCACAATTTTTGTGCATCGGGCCTCTAGTTTTTCTATAACTCTTCAGAGCTGTCAAATCAGTCTTCTCTCCTCCACAATATTGTAATTCTTATAACTCGTAGTCCATGGGGTAGCCAGTTCATCTCTCAGAGTCCTGCCTTCGATAGACACCCCAGTCCAAGCTACCAGCTTCCACACTGTGTGGACCCTGAGCAGCCCTACGGAGAGGCCACAGGGACAGAGGGTCTGTCTCCTGGTGCAAGGAAGCAGGGGCTAGAAATGTTCACAAATAGGAGACGTCCATTTCTAAGTTAGGAAACTTTCTTGAAAACATCTATTTGTTCCTGACCATGGTAGTAATGAAAGGGCACTTAATTTTTACTTTCAGCATTTAAAAGAGTGGTGTTTTGTTTTTGTTTTTGTTTTTGTTTTGGGGGGGAGGGCTGGTTGCTTTCTCTGTATTGAAATTGGTATTATAACATATAATCACATAATCATATACAATTATAATTTTATAATTTATAATTATATAATTGCTTAACAATATTCAATTACATCATAGCATTATTAATCTGACTTGCAAAAGAATCGCACTGTACCAATCAGATAGGACTGGCTGTATTGCTGATACACAATCCCAACATCTCATGGCTAGCTCCTGCTTAAACCCATGGCTGGCTCCTGCTCTCCTGGTCTGTTTACCAGGCAGGTCACAGTCAGGCAGCCTCCACCATCTGACTTGCTGCTTTTTGCCATGTCAGGTAGAAGGGAATGGGGTGGAGTGCTCGCTGGCTCTGAAGGCTTAGGTCTACATCTCACTGGCCAAAGACCATCACAGAGTCACACCTGAGTCCAAGGTGACAGGAAAGTGCAGTCCGCCCAGTGTGCAACAAGAGGGACCTCGGCACGGGCAGCCGCACTGACTCTAATCAACTGGTCACCACCTCAACGCAATTCCCTGGCTAGAGACCACCAACATGGAGCAGGCTGGGAACAAGAGAAATCAGGCCCAGGGAGAGTCCAGCATGGACATCAGGGCTGTAGCACAACCTTGTGCTAAAACCTCAGAAAGACCCAAGATCACAGAATTCAGTCACCAGGGATCTGCTGGCTCAGCGGGAGGCCAGGAGTGAGGAAGAGTAGCTGGAAAAAATCCAATGCAGTGAACGCCAGAGAAACCTACAGAAGGCCCCCAAGTTCCTGAGAAAGGTATTTCAGCAACAATGATGCCAGCTAGGACGAGAAATGACATAAAGAGAACAAAATGAAAAAACATTGTTGGGCCCCCAAATGTCCCAGCAGGAAGTAGGCTGATATGACCAAGCTGAGATTGTGATGACTCTGTTATGCCACAGTAGCTATACCCCACAATGGTGATGAGGCAGAGAGGGAAGATGTGGCATTTCAGGGTACCCCCTCTGTTATGGGTTAATTGTGTCTCTAAAAAATTCCTATGTTGGAACTCTTATTTGGAAGCAGGGTCATTGCAGATGTAATTGGTTAAGATACGATCATTAGGGGGGTTCCTAATCTGTATGACCGGTCTCCTCACCAAAAGGGGAGGTTTGGGCACAGACAGGCCTGCACAGGAGTCTGCTGCATGAGGGGGGAGGGCAGAGGTCAGGGTGGTGTGTCTACATGGGACACCAGCGGTGGCCAGAACCACTGGAAACTGGGAGAAGCCTGCAGCACATTCTCCCTCAGGCCTCAGAGAGACCAGCGCGCCTGCACCCTGATCCCGGACTTCTTGCCTCCAGGCCTGGGAGAGAATAGCTTGCCGTGGTTTAAGTCAAACACACAGCCCCAGGACCCTCCTATCCCCTCTCCCTTTGCAAAAGTAATGCCACCTGCTTCCCTGATCCCTGTGCCAGAGCCAGGTCCCAAGCAAAAAGCCCAGGCCACTTTGGTGAGTGTGAGAACCACCACGGTTCCTCTCCAGGAGCTGCTGTATCACTGGCAGGAGGAGCATCTCTTTCTGTCCTTTTCAAACAGAAAATGAAAAGGTTGCTAAATGTATAAGTAATTTTGACTGAGTCATTGATCTGGATACTTTTAAAGTAAAATGGTAAGTATTTCTGTCACACTTTGAAGTCAGCTCCGCGCTCCCTCTGTGCCCCCAGGGCTATTTTAAAGCCATTAAGAACGTGTTCCTTTTATCTGGGGCCTTCAATTAATTGAATTTCAAAAATACTCTGAAATGGTTTTTTATATATTAAAAAAAAAAATCAGCTAACTCCCGGGGACATTCCTGTGTGATTTACTGCCACAGTAATTAAAAGCTGGTAGTTATGCTGGTCACTGCCGGGCACCAGGGCCGCAGGCTACAACGCTGAGGCCTAACGTGGAACACGGAACCTTGCACAGATATCGGAGATAGAAGGAATGCTCTCATTTCCAGGATGGCTTCGGATGGCCTCACACCCTCCTGAATCACCCCTCCAAGGGGCACACCAGCATGCACAGGACAGCTAAGTGCAAGTGCGAGTCAGCCCCTCCACTGCAGACAATGGAACACTAAGTGGCCGACGTTAGTCACGATCCCCAATATGTCCCTTCTGGAGCCCTGGCTGAGCAGAGTTCTCCACAGAGTTCCAGAAACCCGACCCATCACAATGCCAACTTGCCGAGGGCCACTTAGCCTGAGAACAGGTGCCCCATGGGTAGGCAAGGGTCCAAACCAATGGCTGACATCATATGTGCATCTCTCCCATCCCCAATTTATCTCACTTACTTACTGACCTGTGAAGATGCCATCTGGTAGCTTGTCCTCTACTTGTACAATGTTTCTTACTCTTGTCCAATTGCAGGAGAAGAACGCATGTGAGAGGGGTCAGGGAGCAGGACCCTGGACTTCAGCGAACATATTCTTTGTGCAAATTCCAGGCCCGACACCCAGAGAGAGTCCTTGATTGAGGTCCCCTCCCTCATCAGCTGTTTAATATTTCTGAGGTCCCTTATATGAATAGCAGCTCATGCATTTAGGATACCTGTTTACATTTTTTTCTCCCTACTGAAGATTTTCCTTTCTAAAACTATGTCAGGGAATTCAAAAGGATATTCAAACTACAGAGCAATGGTATGTACTATTACCTTTCTCTACAATGTAAAATAACTCCATCTCTGAGGCTCCTGGCTTTTCTAGCCAGGATGATTGTGATCTGAGGCTGTGCTGGGTAAACATTTCAAGTTTAAATGTACAGACTTACAGACTTTGTCTGAATTAGCAATCTTTCACTTTTAATAATAAAAACCTCCCTAAAATCATTGGCGCATTTCAGTGTTAGAGACATGACGCTGTAGTTATTCCTAAACTAAGGTGAAAGAAAAAAGGGTCTAACCCTTGCTCACTCAGCCTCCTTCCAACCTCATGAGGACCGAACAGCAGGAAATAAAAATGAGACCAGAGCCTTGAGGCTCCCTGCTCTTCAGTCCACTCAAGATCACCAGGTGCAGCAAGAGCAAGCAACTCGGACCTGTGGCTAGGCCACATGTCACTGTCTCTGCTTTGAAAAAGAAACCTTCTTTTGGTAATTCCAGTTTGGCATTGCACTACAAAGGGGGAAAAGACCATGGCGGGGGGGGAGGGGAAGCCCCCTGCAATCCAAGGGCCAGTGGGGCTAAGAGGTTGGGGACCACACAAAAGCCAGAAGCCTCAGGGTGAGATGCCACTTCCCACTCTACACCCCTTAGATCTTGGTCCTGAAACACTGCTTCATTGCTAAGTCAGGCCAAGGAGCCCTTTCCAAAGGTGGACCCTTCCAAGGACAAGGGCATCTTTGGGACACCAGAGCCAGTGGTCATGCAAAGCTGTCTTCACTCAGGACCAGTTCCTACACCCTCCTCCTTGAACTGGGTAAGAGCGTCTTGCCCCTCCTGGGTCCCCAGGAGTGGGGAGAATGAGTCTGTGGGCCCCTTGGCCACAGCAAGCACAGGGCAGTGTCAGAGCCGGCCCCGTAAGCTCCAGCACAGCAGTTTCAACCAGCAGATGCCTCTGCATGTTGCAGCAAAGTCCAGGCCAAGGGGAGGTGCAGCAGCATGGCCAGGCCCTAGGGCACGGAGACTCTTGTTTCAGATTGCACTCCGTGGCTCTGCCAGCAGGAGAAACAAAGGAGAGACTGAGAGAAGATGGATCCACCAGAGAGCAATAATGGACTGGAGGTGGGAACATGCCTGGGAAGGGGGAGGGCTGTTGGCCTGTCACAGCACAGGGCCCGTGCCTGGGAGGACTGCTGTCCTCCGGAGGTGGCCGTAGATGCAGTCTCTCTTTCTGGAATAATCACTCACCGCTGCCAAAGAGGGACTTTCCCTGCCAGGCCCCCTCGCCAAGACCTGGGTATTTCCATCCTTTCCTCAGAGCGGCAGCCTGGGAGGCCTGGGGTGCAGCGGGAAGGATGAGGCAAGTCCCCCGGCCCAGAGTCCAGGGCAGAGGGGCAGAGTATGGCTGCCGATGCTTCCAGTCACATGGCCTAGGGTCCAGGGCAAGATCAAGCCTTTGGGGGTGTCATTGAAGGAGAGGCCTACCTTCCAAGGAAGGGCAAGAGAGCCCCCATGACATCTGGCTATTGGGTTGTGGGCCATCTGGAGAAAGGGAGCCTTTCAGGCTGCTACTGCCCTGGGCTCCTTTCTCCACCTGCCTGCGGTTTGCTGTTGCTGAGAGGCCTGAGTGAAGCTGCAGTTTATCTCCAAATCAAGGTTGTAAAGCACAAACTGCCTTGCTTATCTTCAACTATGAAAAGAATCTAAGTTCCAGGTGAGCTCTGCAGGGAGAGAGGGTCAAGCTTGATCCTGTTGGCCCCAGGGCCCTGCCAGGAGCATCCTGCAGGGCCTGAAGGAGGAAGACTGGGAAGGGGAGCTGAGCAGCAGAATCAGGACCTAAGCCAGGCCCTCCTATCCCAGGGTCCAAGGGGCCTTTCCTCCACTTCCTTCCAGGCAGAATAAAATGAGCCCCCCGCCCACTGAAGGCACCCCCTCCCAGCACCCATTCCATCAGCCCAGAGAGTTGACCTGTGGGCTATCCTGGCATGCACTTCTGGGTGGATGCTGATGGGTCTGTAGCCCAGAGGAAGCCCAACCTTGTGTTTCCAGAGACCGAAGTTGTGTCCTTCCCAGAGAAGTCCCGAGAAACTCTGGGCTCTGTACAGGGCAGCAAGCAGAGGCAGCTGGCTCTCCACTTCCCCTGCCCCGCTCACAGAAAAACTGCGGGGAAGGGCGAGGCCTGGAGGGAAACACCCTCCCAGCCTGCTTTTGGGGAAGTAAGCAGACAAGCACTGCCTTTCCAGTGTTTGCAGATAGCTTTGAGGGGGGGGGAATGTGGGGGGCAGGGGTGGTGGTGACAGCAAGTAACTTTTCAGACATGATCCATGACAACAAACCTCAAATGTCATTACACCACCACAAATTATGAGCAGAAAGTTTGTGGTTCTTTGAAGTGAAATGATGGGAGGGTGGGAAGGGAAGGGTGACCAGGGCAAGGGGTCCTTGGCTGGCAGAGTGAGGGTCAGGGAGGCATGGACCTGGGCCCCAGAACACTGCCTTCCCTCCTAGACACTACCATAGGCTGTCTCCATTTGGAAGTGTTCCCAGGCCAGAGGTCCAGTCCAGTAGGGCTCTAGACAGTCCTGGAAAGTCCCCATGTCAGGCTCCCAGTCTTGGGCTTCTGTTACCTTGGTAACACCCCCACCTAGGCTTTTTAGAACAGCCCTGCCTGCTGCCCCAAGAGCACAGTGGGTGGAGACCAGTATGAACACCACCAAGAGAAGCTAGGCTCCCTTAATGCGATGAGGTTGATTGGGGGGAAGGGGGGGCGGACAGGGAAGAAAGGAAGGGCCTGAGAACCAAGACACCCAGCCTATTCGCCTATTCTGCGGAGAAGCAGCCCACCTGAGCCTCAACCTGACCTCCAGGGCCGGATGCCAAGTCAAGGGGGGACTCTGGGGAACTGGGACCTAGAAGGAGCAGAGCAGGGCTGTCTGGGGCGTGGCTCCTCTGTCTGGCAACCCCAGGCCTGACAACCGGGGCACCAGGACTGGCCTCCTAAGGGTCCCTGAGGAGCCCAAGGCCCCCTGGAGCCATACAGTGGGCAGAGCCTTTAGCCAAATCAAGGCGGCGCGTCTTCCTCCTGTGCTGTTAAGCTCGGTGTCCTCTCTGAGTCCGGTGTCCCTGCCACCCCACCACCCAGGGCGCCCTCATCCCAGGTCCTACGCCCCCAAGTACCCAGAGCGCAGGCCTTGCGGAGGGGAAAGTTGGCAAGTGCGCGGCGCCCGCGGGGGAAAGCGTTAATGGGCGGCCGGGTGGGAGCAGCTCGCTCGCTCGCTCGCCCACGTCACACCGGTGCGGGCTCGGCTGACGACCGCGGCGCCTGGGGACGCTGGCGCGCTCTGCTCGCCAGGTGCTCCGCCTGGAAATGTCTCCATTAGTTGTCGCCTGCTCCCCGCCGGAGCGCGCGCGCCGAACGGCGGCGCAGAGCCCTGGCGGGCCGCCGGTAGTGGCCCGGCGCCACCGCAGGTAGGCGAGGTCCCGCGCCCGCGCCCGCCTCCGCCCGGGGCTCCGAGACCCCTCCCCCCTAACGGGAGGCGGAGGCTCCGCGCGGTAGCCGAGGGGCGCGGGCGGCGGCGACGGTGGCGAACTCCCGGTGCATCCCGGGCTGCGCGCTGCTCCCCGCGGGCCCAGCGCCTGAGCGGCGCGGGCGGGCGCGTCCCCAGCGCAGGTAGGGAATGGGCTCGGCCGCACAAACTTTGTGAGAATCGCTTCTGCGCTGGAGGGCACAAAGTTTGCTGCCTACCGGTGGGGTCTCTGGAGGCCGCCGCGTTCGCTGCAAGTTACAAAAACGGGGTGCCGGGGGGACGGCGCGGGGCGCGGGGGCCAGCTCGGGCCAGCGGGGCCTGCGCTTGGACACCCGGACTGCGCGCCTTCCTGCCTCGGGCGGCGCCCGGCGGGGGCGCGGCGGGGGCGCGGCAAGAGAGCCGGAGGGAGCCGCCTGGAATGGAGGGCGTTTCGGGGAGGAGAATTCAATGTGTGCGCCTGCAGCTCGCTCCACTGGCTTTGAGGGAGACCCCAGAAGACTAGCTGCGAAGTGACCTGTCAACCTCGAGGTTCGCGAGTGTGGCGCCATCGGCATCCAGAACGCCTCTTAGCCCCTCACACCGCCCGGGTGTCCAGGAGCAGTGAGCGGGCACAGGCGCCCCAAGCCTAGGCCCTAAGCCTCAGAAAAGAAGGCCCTTGCCTAGCGCTGCGTGCTGCCGTCTCCGCCCTCTCCTAGGGTCAACTTTGCGGACTAGAGTCCTCCGCTACCCGTGCGGGCGGGACCGGGTGGCTTCTGGACGACTGTCTGGGCTCACCTGATGGCGGAGGGCGAAAGTCCCACCCGGAGCGGGAGAAGGTCAGGGCGGGGCCTGTCTCCCCAGAGGCCCTCCAAGGTTCTGACAGCAGGCAACAACCCAGGGCGAGAGCGACCAGCAGGCCTTTAACATTTGGGACTAATCGGCCTCAGGGCCCCTCATCTTCGGCTCTTTTGGAATACAGCAGGCCAGTGGGGGCACCTCACCCAAGCCTAGCTGCTGTCCTGACCCTGTGGTCTGAGGGTTTCCAGTGGGTTCTGCTCAGGGTGTATTTAGAACCAGGGGTCTCTGAAGGGACATGGGCTCAGCACTCCCTGTTTATGCAGGTGCACTTAGTTGATACCTGAGATGCTGAGGCTCCTGTTCTGTCTGCTCTTGGAGGGAAACCCAGGTGCCTCATCTCAAGGTTTGGCCTTTTAGTGAGGGGCACTTGACAGTTATTCCGGTATTATCTATGGGACAAACATGGCCGAGGAAGTACACCAGTTTGGGCAAGCAGACCCCAGGCAGGACACACGTTGTTGAGGGGAGGGGGGGTTGCCCACTGACCCTGCTCCAGAATTGGTTTGCGGGGCCTGGGTGAGCAGCCAACAGCACCAAGTTTCCCCAAACGGGGTGGCTGGGCCTGGGCAGAGCAGGAAGTGAGGATCAGTGTTCAGAGGCCTGGGAAAGTGGGGCGGGTGAGCTGGGTTTCAGGATCAGGGAGGTGGTCTCCAGCCCTTGAGAAGCCAGAGGGGCTGGGAGCATCTGTTTTACACACTGATCCTGGAAAGGAAAAACAGTGCAGTGATAGTCAAAGAAGGCCCCCAGAGCCTCTGACGGAGGGTTTGTGCCTGCCCGGCTTTCAGTGAGCACGCAGCTCAGAAGACAAATGGTCGGTGTTCAGGGGCGCTGTTTTCAGCGAGCTGTGGTCGCGGGAAGGAACTGTGGATGTCAGGTCTGGATATGCGGCAGGCACTGGCGGTGGGGACGGCTTGGTGGCTTACTCCTCAGCCTGCTGAGTGTTCACAATCGGCCTGGGAATAGGTGAGGAAAGGATGCTGAATACCACCTTTGCATCGGGATGGGATTCCTGCTCCCTGAGCCCTCATCCACCCTTGCCTGGTGCCCCTTCCCACAACTGGGCCTCATTACCAGGAGAGAGCGAGTTGTTTGTAAACAATAAATAATGGAAAGTAGGAGGACTTTCAGCAAAAGCCTGAGCAGAAGCCGGAAAACTGGAAGGAGTTGGGAGGAGGGATGATGGGGGAAGGGAGGAGTGGAGGAGGAAGACGGAGAGAGATTGAGAGACTTATTTCTGCCAAGAAGCCCCGGTGGCTAGTTTCTTATTATTTACAGGAAGGTGATATTAGCAATTCAGGTGAGAAGGAAGTAAACACGGCTGCCACGAAATCAATACAGAATTCAAAAAACAATTATTAATGTCATTTGACTCGTGTTCTTTATATATCTCTTCCGGCTACAGACGTTAAACTGTCTGAATAATTTGCATGGAGCAGCTATTCATTATTGCCAATGTTTTTCCTTTTCAAGCAGCTCGGACGTGGCCGGCTGCAATCCAACGCGATCGGAGAACTCGTATTTTCATCTGTAAATTAAAGCAATTACGCAGCAGATATTATATGATGCGTACTGTGGTCTCCAGATAGTCATCAATCACCTTCAACCGAGCTGTCAGAGCAGGCAGATTTCGTTTCTGGAAGCCAGGCTTGCAGCTGGGGAGAGAGTGAGAACGTCATCATTAATTAGAGGGTGACCCTGGGGCAATTCACAGGTCTGAACCCAGGAATCTTTCCCAGCAAGTCTGCACAGCGCAGCCGCGCGCGCTCCCTCCGGCCGAGTGCAGGCAGCCGAGCGGGCCGAGAGCGCTGGGGGCCAGCCTGACCCCGGAGGGCGCAGCACACCAGGCGGGGAGCGAGTTCAGGGCGGCCTGAAGCCGCCTCCTCGCCGCCTGCTTGCTGGCCTCCGCTTTGCAAGGTCCGGGGGGCAGAACTGGCTGTGGAAATCCTGGGGTGGGCACTGGGCCCTTCCCCAGACATGTCACTGTGCTCCAGGCACGGAGCTACGCAAAGCGGGCTGGGAAGGGCGCCTCTGCCTAACGCCCAGCGCCCCCTCCATAGCGCCTACCCACCAAGGTCCCCGGAGGAGCGAGGGCAACGGGAGAACCCCAAAGCAGTCTCTGAGCCTACTCTCTGAGCGCGCAGGACTTTGGACAGTCCCGGGTTTAGCCGGGAGGGGCTGGGGGAGGCTCAGGGACTGCGGCCCGCTGGGGGAGTGGGGGAAGGGAAAAGCGGGCCTGGCACCCGGCGAGGATTCTTAGGAGGGGGCTAGAAGGTGGGTAGGGGGCGTTCCCTAGGGACACAGCGGCCCAGGGTGGCAAGCCCGAAGCCCTCGGGCTCCAGCCCTCGAGTGGCGGACTCTGGAGAAGGCCCCAGGCCCCACACACCAGAGGGCATTTTGACCTCCAGAGGCGGACACTATTGCAGTCACATCTGATTCTGGAACTCCATCCCGGAGTGGGGTTCGAACTGGTGGGAGCCGAGTAGCGGACTCCCGGTTAACAATAGTCGGGCCCGCGCCGCCGCTGCACGCCCGGCCGGCGGAGCTGCCCGCTGTCCACCTGGAGGGGCGCGGAGAGCCGAGGCCAGGCGACCGCCTGCGCCCGCGCGGGGCTCATTTTAACTGTTGATTACATCTTCATGAAGACTCACTCGTGTGTCCCTCATACGTCTCATTTGTAATTGAGACTAATGATTACAGCGGTGCGGGGAGGAGCAGCTGCTCATTAATTAATTTCTAATTAAAAGTGCCTCCCGTCCTCGGTGACTAAGGAGAAACGCTGTTCGGATGAAATTCATTTGCTAAAGAGTGTTGGCCCCTCCGCGTGCCCCGCCCGGCCGTGCCGCGGCAGAGTGACCCGCGGGTCTGCGGCCAGGCTGGGTTGCGGAGTGGGCTGACGTCAGAGCCTCCGCCGCTTAAAGCCGCGCACATCTGACTTGACGGATTCGCGAGACTGGTTGTGTGTTTTGTTTTGTTTTTTTCTTTTTCCTTTTTGCAAAATATGTATTTGTGTCGCCGCTGCGAGGCCGGTCGGTCCCAAAGTCCCCTCGAGGCTCTGGATTGCGAAGCTAAAAGGATCGAGGCTACCGCCGCGGCTCACTCTCCAACCGGGTTAGAAAAGTTTGCTGAGCGTGTGGATGAACTAACCGGCTCTCCTGCTTCGCCCCCAGCGCCTAGGAGCCGGCTGTCGGGGAGCAGTGGCCGCACCGCGCCGGTCCCCGCGCAGGACCCCGCCGGCCCACCTGCCGGCCCCGGGCCGCGCTCGCCATGTCCTACCCCCAGTTTGGTTACCCCTACTCCTCGGCACCCCAGGTAAGGAGGCCCCGCGAGGCTGGAAACACTAGCTGGCTGGCAGTCCAGCGATCCAATATTGCTTCCCAGTGAGCAGGGCCTGTGCCACGCCCTTAGTGCCCAGCCCCGGGGAGGGCAGGGGTACTGAGACATGCCAACGGGTGGGGGCCCCTGTTCCCGCTTAATTTGACCTTCACCTCCCGCCCACCCCCCTCCCCCGGTTCTGAGGCTGCACCTTAGGGCACCCAAGGCACCCAGTAGAGAAGTGGCACACGAGGGCGTGCGCGGCCTTGGAACCCCCTCAGGGAGAATATGAGCACCCCTGGGTAGGATTGGCTGGGACCCACGTGGCTGGACGGGGACTGGGGTGCGCAGGCTCCTCGCGGGAAGGAGCGCGCGGTCTGGCGTGGACCCTATAGAAACAGAAGACATGGGCAAGGCCTTCTGGGCGGGGCGGATGGAGGCCCAGGGCCCCGGCCTTGCGCCTGGTGGCCCACCCTTCCTTGCGGCCCCTCTCTCCCCCAGTTCCTGATGACCCCCAACTCCCTGAGCACGTGCTGCGAATCAGGTGGCCGCACGCTGGCCGACTCCGGTCCTGCCGCCTCGGCCCAGGCACCAGTGTACTGCCCGGTCTATGAGAGCCGGCTGCTGGCAACCGCGCGCCATGAGCTCAATTCGGCCGCAGCGCTGGGCGTCTATGGGGGCCCCTACGGCAGCTCGCAGGGCTATGGCAACTACGTGACCTACGGATCCGAGGCCTCTGCCTTTTACTCGCTGGTAAGGGCGGAGAGGGTGTATCTCCAGCCTTCCCCGCCACGTCACGCCCCTACCCCTTGATGTGATTTGCCAACTTCACTTACCCAACTGGGGAGGAAGGGGCGCGAGGCCCCGAGTCCCCGGGCTGTAGGGGGTGAGAGAAGCGCCTCCAAGCCTGGTCCCTGGGAACATCACCAGCCCCGCCCCCACTTCACCCCCGGTTGGGGCGACCAGGCAGGTGGGCCGCTGTATGTAATGTACTGATTGTTCACGGATCACCATTAAGCTCTGATGCGATGTCTGGTTCTGTGGGAGCGGGCTCTCCCCTCCCCCTCCCGCTGTTTTCCTCCTCCCCTTAGCTCCCCCACCCTCTCACTCCTCCTGACCTCCCTCTACCTCTCCTTTCCTCCAAGACCCCCCGCCCCAATACACACACTCACGCCTCCCTTCCCCTCCTTTCCTGGCACCTCTCCCAGTCCCCTGGGCTCCTCTCCATTTCTCTCCTCCTTTCCCTCCCTCTTTATTTCCCGCCCCTCCCTCACCTTCCTCTTCCCTGCTGCCCCCACCCTTCTCCCCACCTCCTCCCTGCAGTCTCACCCTCCTGTCTCCAGTTCCTCTGCACCTATTCCCTAGTCCCTCCAACAACACCCCCTCCACCCCAGCAGTCTTCTCATCGCTGCCTAGACCCTAGGGACAGTCTGGGGAAGGGAGCGAAGCTTGCAGGAGCCAGGGGCCTAGGGGAGGAGCTCGAAATGGGTGGCGCCCAGGAAGGAAGCCGCGACCCTAGGCTGCTGGGCTCTCACAGAACAGCTTCGACTCCAAGGACGCGCCAGGATCTGCGCATGCGGGCCTCGCGCCCGCCGCCGCTGCGGCCGCCGCCGCCTACTACCCCTACGAGCCGGCGCTGGGCCAGTACGCTTATGACAGGTGAGGGGCTGACCCTCTTCACCCTACCCGGGCCCTGGCGCTCCAATCAACCATCACACCCAGCCCCACCCCAAGCATCGCAGGGCCTCTCTGAAAGGCAGGGAGGCCAGACCAGCAGCATTCCTCTCTTAGGTCTTACTGAGCTGACCAGGCCTTGGTCCCAGCCCGCCACCTGGCGAGCCCCAGCCCGCCTGGCCAGGGTTGAAAGAGTCTCCAGTCTCCTGCCTGCCACCCCGCTCCCCACACTGTCTAGACTCTCAAAGTCCTCGCTGCGCTGTGGTTTGGGGGAGTCTCATCTTGCTGCCCAGGCCTGGGATGCCTCCCTCTGCCCCAAGAAGTGCAACCCAACCCACCGCCTCTAGATGGGAACCTGAGGGGGCAAGTCCTCTCCTACTAGCAGACAACACGCCCATCTTTCCAGGAGAGACAATTACATATGCAGAAAGGTCCTGCAGGTGCATTCTCCCCAGGGGCGCTGAAGACCAGTTCTGCCCATGGGCGTCACATAGTCTGGTTTGAAGATATATATGAGTAGCCACAGACACCTGCCTAGGCCTTGTACTTGGCCCCACTCGCCACCTCCCTGGCTCAGGAAGGAGCCCAGGCTCCATGTGAGTTTAAACAAATAAAAACATTCTCTTTGCACTTTGGCCCAAAACAGCAGCCCCCGCGGGCAGCGGCGCAGGTCAGGACGTGGGTGCAACCCAGGTCTTACCACCATAAACACACACCCTCGACTGGGACTGAAAGCCTCCTGATGCCCCATTGCGCCCCTTGTTTCCAGGTACGGCACCATGGACAGCGGCACACGGCGCAAGAACGCCACGCGGGAGACCACCAGCACGCTCAAGGCCTGGCTCCAGGAGCACCGCAAAAACCCCTACCCCACCAAGGGCGAGAAGATCATGCTGGCCATCATCACCAAGATGACCCTCACGCAGGTCTCCACCTGGTTCGCCAACGCGCGCCGGCGCCTCAAGAAGGAGAACAAGATGACGTGGCCACCCAGGAACAAGTGCACGGATGAGAAACGGCCCTATGGGGAGGGCGAGGAAGAAGAGGGGGGAGAAGAGGACCCCCGGGAGGAGCCCCTCAAGAGCACTAAGAGTGAAGGTGGGTAGAAGCTGGTGATGCTGGGGCTGGGGTTCAAGGCCAGGACTCTTTGGGCCTTCTCTGTGGGTTCTGAGACAGCTAAAGGCATGGAACCCCTGGGGAGGTGGGGGTGGAGGAGTGTGTGTGTGTGTTGGGCGGGGGGGGGGGGGGTGCCTGGGCAGCAAATGAATGAAGTGACCCAAGCAGGGCCCAATGTGTGTGTGTGTGTGTGGGGGGGCGCTGTGGTGGTGAGCCAGGAGCATGTTTGAAGAAATCCAACATTACATTTAAAACATTAGACACCCCTCCACTATTGACTTGAGGCTGAAATACAGTCACAGGTGTTGCCTGTTTGGGGTCTGGGTGCCTCTGGAGGAGAAGAGAAGTAGGAAATAAGGCCTAGCTGCTTTTCCTATCTCCAGGGCCAGGCGCCACAACCATAGGCACAGTTAGTGAGGAGAAGGAGATGGGAACCTAATTAACCCACCATCCTCTCTCCCTCCACTGACTACTCTTTCTTTCCTGGGCAGAGCCCCTTGGCAAAGAGGAGAAGGATCTTGAGCTCAGTGACTTGGAGGACTTCGACCCGCTGGAGGCTGAGCCCCAGGAGTGCGAGTTGAAACCGCCCTTCCCGCCCCTGGAAGGTGGCCTGGAACGCATCCCCACCACGCCTGACCGCCCCAGTGCTCCTGGAAAAGAGGCTTCGGGCACCCACCGGATGCCCCTAGCCACCGATGGCGGGTCCGCCCTGGACCAGGACCTGGAGAGGGCCCGGAGCTGCCTCCAGAGTGTGGTGGCGGGGCCGGAACAGCAACCAGGTGTCGGCGGCGGCGGCGGCCCGCAGGCCTTTGAGGCCAAGCTGGGCTTTGTGCCGGCCGGGGCAACTGCGGGCCTGGAGGTCAAACCGCGCATCTGGTCCCTGGCCCACACGGCTACTGCAGCCGCAGCCACCAGCCTGAGTCAGACTGAGTTTCCCTCGTGCATGCTCAAGCGCCAAGGGCCCGCCGCCCCTGCGGCCGTCTCTCTAGCGCCCCCCTTGTCCTCACCTGCAGCCCCGTCCCCGGCTGGCGCCCTGGACAGGCACCAGGACTCCCCGGTAACCAGTCTCAGAAACTGGGTGGATGGAGTCTTCCATGACCCCATCCTCAGGCACAGCACTTTGAACCAGGCTTGGGCCACTGCCAAGGGTGCCCTCCTAGACCCGGGGCCCCTGGGCCGCTCGCTAGGGGCCGGAGCCAACGTGCTGACGTCACCCCTGGCCCGCACCTTCCCTCCTGCCGCCCCCCAGGATTCCCCTGTGGCGGGCGCCACCAAGGAGCTGCTGGCCCTGCCCAAAGCTGGTGGGAAGCCCTTCTGCGCTTAACTCCGCGGGACCACAGGGCTCAAGAGGGAAGCTCGCACGTCAAAGACTCTTTTTCTAACAAGTTTCCAAAGCTAGGCAAGAGCGCAGCGATGCTCAGGCCGCCCACCCACCCTGGAGGGAGGATCTGAACTCCGTCTCCAGGAACCACAGACAAACCCCAAGATCTGTCGCGCCAGGTCCACCGACCACCCTGGCCATTCCCAAACTCCGGGGCTGGGGACCGGTGGGATGGGGCTGCGCCCAGAGCAGAAAGCAGCCACCCTGAAGCATAAAGTTTACGTCCAAAAGTTTACATGGAGAAGCCGGTTTAGTTCCGAGGCTTTGTTTGTGTCGCTGTCTTCTGGGTGTGAGGCATGCCGGTGCCCTGTCTGAGGACCCCTCAGCCTGTTGACCTGCTTTCATCCTCAGCACATAATTCTCACCCGAAACACTTCCCCGAATTTACACTATTGCACACTCTTAACTTGATAAAATTATGTTTTTTAAATGTATGTCCACACCAGTAATTGCCTGCTTCAGAGGCTGATATAACAAAACCAATAAAACCGAGTGATGATGTTTGCATTGCAAAATGAACACAGTGCCCAGGTAGGGATTTGAGAACTTGACGCTGGACCGGTGCTGATCACCAAGGGGAGGAGTCGGGGAGGATACTGACCCAGAGACCCCGGGAAGTTGCTTGCAGAGCATAAGACAGGGTTTGGTAAAGCTATTTAAAAAAAAAATAGAAGTATATGAAATGATAGAGACTCAAAACTTTTAAACTACCCCCCCCCCATTACCAAGCTCCTGAATTTTTAGTCGATGGGCGTTACTTTGGCTAGATTAACTTGAATAGCTTTTAAATTTCTAAACTCCCTGGGGCTGCGCCCTGGTGCGGGAGGGACAGAGACATCACAACTTTGACACCTTTCGTAGGAAGTCGGCCCTTGGATCGTGTTGTGCGGGAGTGTGCAGCCTTCCAGGGCCCCACCTGGCTCCTCACCCTGCCTCCTCTGTCTTCTGGGACCCGGTGCCTCGCAGGCAAAGATCCCCCGCCGCCAGTTTTGCCTCCCAGACGGGGACGTGCTCTGTAGACCTCAGACTGGACTCTGGGCTAAGTAAGGATTGGGGACAAAACCCGAAGAACCATTTGGGGTAGGAGGATGCGGGTCTTGCCCCGCCTCCGGAAGGGTCCAGCTTCCCTCAGAAACGGGGTCCCCCCCACCCACATCCCGCAGGCGCCTGACCCTGCTCCAGGGCCCTGGAGGGTGGCGTGCCAGTGCACTGCTCGCTAGAGTAGGGTCTGGCCTCTCGCCCGAAAGCCCTCTGCCTAAGGCCCTGCTGGGCCTCATTCCACCAGTGCCGGGCATCTGAGGAAGGACGGATCCACGGGCCGGCGAGCCTGCAAAGGTGGGATGGCTCTTAGGTGCAGCGGTGAGGAGTGGCGGCCCTTGCCCCGGACGCAGGCAGATTGACAGACGCGGAGACATCAACTGGAGGGGCGGGTCCTCTCTGGGGGCCGGATGGCAGTTTTCGAGGGACACACGAGGCCTGGGCTCTCGGGCCCCGGGCGCCCAAAAGCAGGCCTGATTGGCTGGTGGGATCCGATCTTGGGGAGAGTTTACGCACCCGAGAGAGGGAACCGCGCGGTCAGAAGCCGGTAACCTGGGCTATGCGGGCACCCTGAGTAGTGAGACCCGGATGGCCGGACCTCGGCCAGAGCCCCAACTCTAAGCGGTGGGACCTTGAAGCCCAGACCTTGAGCAGAGAGAGCTGTCCCCGTGCCCTGCAGAGGGACTGGCCCCGCGCCGAGGCTGCCCGGGCCGCGCGCGGTAATTGGATTGTATCCGCCCGCGCGCTGTCACCGTATTGACTTTCGCTCTCTTGGATGATATTATCGAGATTCGGAAGCTCGCCGCTGATGTGCCTGTCAAAAGGCTGCGGCGGGAGCCCCCGGCCTGGCGAGCGAGCATCAGCCAAGATAATTTGAAGTGAAATTTTCATTTTGACAGTAAACCCCTCAATTTCTAAAGGCTCGGCGCTCCGAGAGCCCGCTGGCAGGGGGAGGCTTTGCGGAAAGCCACGTCTTAGACTGAAAAGGGCAAAAGAACTCGAATTAGTTGTAATAGATAAAAGGGCAAAAATAAAGAGTCAAGGGTACTTGACAGTAATAGCGAAAGTGGAGTCTCCGGGGAGACACTGAGGCCGAGGCTGGGGCACCAGGAATTTTAATGCGCTGCCCAAGCGCCCCCACTCCAGCCTGAGACAAAGCCGGGCATTTTCAGCGAAAACCAGGCTTTGAGGACGTGGGCGGCGCCGTGAGGCCGGGCCGCGGATGCGGATGCGGATGCGGACTTGGCTGGGTGGACCCGCCTGGCCGGGTTGCGGGCTGCCGGCTGCGGGGAAGCGGGACTGCAGGGGTGGGCAGGTGGCGCCAGTCGGTGAGCGCGGGCCCGCGGGCCTGATTCCCGTCTTTCCCCTCCCGCCCAGGCCTGTGGCCCCAGCACCTCAGGCCCCGGCACCGGCACCGCGGCTGCTCGGACCCTGTCTGTCCCAGACACAGGACAGGGTGATCCCACGCTGCAAGAGCACCCAGTCCTCGGGGGAACTGTGCCTGAAAGCGGTTTATTTGATTAAAGGACACATTTGTGTGAAATAAAGACATCAGATGGGGAGGTGGGATTCAGCCACATCCCAGGGCAACGCACCCCAAAGGACGCCCGAAGCTGGGTCTGTTCCTTAGCCCCACACCTCCACCTTTGGGGGCGCACTCGCTTTGTGCACCTTACCCGCCCTCTGGCCCTTCTTCGCGGCAGCGGGTGGTGGGGGCGAGTCGGAAGGCCCCGCGGTGGTGGGGCGGGGCGGGCGGGGCGTAGGAGCTGACGCTGCGGAGAAAGGTCGCTGTCCCCGGGCGAGGCCCCACGTCACTCCCCCGGCGGCTGTCAGGGAAGAAGCCGGGACCGGCGCTCAGCCACTCAGGCGTGGCGAATTCAAACACGCCGAGGAGGGTGCTAAATTAACGGCGCTCTTTACATAGAGCCCAAATAAAACTGCAATCAGCGGCGCGTTACTTTTCATTAAGCGAGTCTGACAGCAGCAGATCCGCAGCCGACAGGGGAACAGGCGCGGGAAATATACGGCGGGCGCGGGCGCGGGTCTAAGATAATTCCTTAAGCTCCATTAACAACTCTTAGCCGCGGGAAATGGGCTCCCGGAAACCTCCAAATCTAAAAGCTTTATCGACCCTCAAACTGCTGTTGATGGTTCCATTTTTTCCTTCATTTCCTTTCTCCTTTTTTTTTTTTTTTTAACTTAAGGAAGAGACGGCCAGCAAGGTAATAGAATTTGACACAACACCTTCTTAACGACAGAGAGAGAGAGAGAGAGAGAGAGAGAGAGAGAGAGAAGAGGCCCTTAAGTGATATTTAAAAGGCAACCAATTAAGACTTAAAGTAGTCGTCTGCTGAGACTGTGCACGCGATTTATGCCACCTACGTTACCCTGGGCATGCCTGCCTGCCAAGAGCCACTGCAAACAGCCTGGTTGGTCTCTCTCTCTCCCCCTCCCTTCCTCCCTCTCTCTCCCCTCTATTTCACTCACACCCCACAACCAATAAAGAGAATAACTGGAGAGAAGCAACAAGCTCTCTCAGTGTTCCATTCCTTCCCACCCACGGTCACCTGTTGCAATGAGCAACCTGTCTCCCGGGAGACTGAGCCTGGCCCCTCTTACAGGCGGCTAGCTGACCAAACCCTGTCTTCTGTGCCCAGGTGCTGGGAGGTGGTCTCTCTAGTGGGGTGCGGGTGCCCAGGCTGCAGGGCTGACACCATGGAGGCAGAAGTATTCCCCACTTTTCCCTTCCTTCCCCGCCAGCCCAGTGCTGTCTTCTCTACCAACATTCCAAAAAGATGCCTTCTCCTCCCTGCAGCTCTATGGAAGCCCTCTCTTTCACCCTCCCTTAAGATGACAGTGGCCACAGCATTTATTCCCATTGGTACCACTGAGTGGAAGAAGCCAGAAAGCCCTTATCCAGCTCACATCCAGGGAAGGCAGCACAGCCAGGAAGGAAGAGCAAGGACCTTTCAGTGTGTCCTCAGTCTAGGTCCTATTGGAAGGCACAGGAACGATGGGGCCCTGGGGGGAGAAGTGGGGGAGAAGAGAGAGAGGAATGGGAGAGGAGAAGAAGAGAGGAGGAGGAGGGTGAAGGAGAGGAGAGGCAAAGTCTGGGAGGGGAGAGGAGGCCAGCAGTGAGGAGGAGAGCAGAAGGGAAGTGAAATCTAGTGGAGGGTAAGATGGAGACCACCTTCTTTATGAGAAATACTTCTGAAAAAAAGTATGCATTTTCCCAAAAGGACCTTGACTCTTGGGGTGAAGGCAGGAGGATTGTCAGAAGTCTAGGGACAGACAGGCCCCCTGCCTAAAGAGGGTTTTGTCTGGGGGAAGGATGTAGAAGCCCTTACTGCCTCCCTCAGAGTGGGAGCTCATCCTCTAAGTGTGGGGTGATTGAGCAGGGGCAGGAGGGGAAGAGGAGGCAGTGGTGCACTGCCCAGTGTACCAGGTGATACCCAATGAGGCAGCCCCTGCCCGGGTCTGTGGGCTGGGCCATCCTCCAATGAGCCCTCATGTGCACCCAATGACAATGCACTGAACAGGTAGGCCTGGGGTGAGAGAGATGCCCTCCTGACCCCACCTGGCCCTGGAACCCCATGCCAACACTCCAGCCTAAGAGTGTTCAAGTGTGACCCCTGTGACCCCACCCGACCTGGAATCAGAGAACAGATGACAGATTTACCTGCTTTGTGCCACGCTGAGCCTTTGCGTGCTCATGGGGGCCTCACCAGCAGGGAACAGGGCCCATCCCTCACACAGGTGACTCCCATTCACAATCAGACTGCAAATGGGACCTTAATTAACACATTAATGATAAAGACATTTTCTTCATGGAACATTAGTGCAAATTCACAATAATCAGCCTGAACACAAACTCCAGTTTGCAACAGCACTAGCCTGGGGCAAGGGAATAATTTAAGTCACACAAGTAGGTGGGTACGCTGTTCATGTGATGGTGGCCTCCAGGGCCTCCAGGCAGAGGGCTGTCCCAGCACTGGGGACAGACCTTCTGTGGTGGGGTGGTCAGCTCCAGTGCACACACATGTTGTCACCTGCATCTCTGGGTCATGAGAGTCCACGGCGGGTGGCAGTGGGCTCACCTCTGCTTCTAATGGTCTGTGGGCCTCTAGCGGCTGCTTCCTTTCTGCTGTGGCCCCATCTCTGTGACCATGTGGCCAAGAAGGGGAAGAGGGGACGTCAGGGATGGGAAAAACTTCAAAATTAGAGTCTACACCCGGTCCTTGCTGCCGGGCATTTGCCTAGTGAAAAATCAGTTGAACATGTGGGTATTCCTGGGCCGGTGCCTGGAGATTGTTCCAGGGACAGGTGTCAGGCCACCAGGGAGAACTGGCCTTCAGGAAGGGGGCTCTGCATTGACAGCAGGGGGCGTGGGAAGAGGAGCTACATGTGCCCACTCTGGGCCATAGGACTCAGGAAAGCAACCGGGGCCCTGGAGGAAATTGGTGGCCTGGCCACTGTTTTCTCCTTCCCTCTTGCCCTCAGGACAGCCCACCAGCCATCTGCATAGCTGGCACCCTGGGGCAGGGTGAAGGTGCCTGAAGGTTGGGGGGAGTTAAACCAGTGAGTGTGGCCATGCCCAGGGGCACTGTGGAGATCTGGGGGCGGGGGAGGGGGTGTGCAGGGGGTGCCTGCAGCTCTAACTTCATCCTGCCCTGCTCTGCAGAGGGGTGAGGATTGGAAGGGTGAAGACCATGTTAAGTACTCACGCTCCTGCTCCTGCCTTTGTTTTCTCAACAGTATTCTAGCTTAGAACGTCCACTGTGGGAAGACTTGGGAGCTGAGCCCTGGGGAAGCACCCACAGATGTGTGTGCTGCAGAGAGGCAGGGGCTGAGTGGACTGAGAACACCATCCTGCAAGGCTGCACTCTACCGAAGGGACCACAGCCCTGGCTCAGGCATTCATGCTGCTCCACACGAGGCCGGCCACCCCCGCCCCAGCCTATTTTTCTGCTCTTATCTGGTTTCATTCCTAACCTGTTCCTTCACCCACTGCTTCGGGCAGACGAGGCTGATTGGGGGTTATCAGCACATTTATAACGTTTCACCTGTTTCTGTTGTTCAGCCAACATCAGGCTGCCAGGGGGACAGCAGTCACACAGTCATGCAGTCACACAGTCATGGGGTGGAGGCTGGGAGGGCAGGGCCACCTTCTGACTCATGTCCTCCATTCCAAAGAGCCCCTTCCTCTTCTCTCTAATGACACAAACTACATTCTTATGTTTTCCTTCACCTGCTTCTGGCAATCAGAGAGCATTCATTTTATTCTTCTGGTTTCGTGTACAAAATAAGTTATTATCTTTGACATTTAACATTTTCTTCCCTCATTTAATGTAACCGCCCTGTTTTGAATACCTTCGATATAGACATGCCTCCTTGAGGAAATCTGTGAACTAAGGAGACTGAAGGAGAGGCACATTCTCTTTCCTGATGCATCCTACTAGCCATTAAGTTCAGTTCAAAATGCTGTCCTTGTCTTTAAAATAGAGTTTGGCTTCCCAAAACCTGAATCACAGAAAAATTCCCAGACTGTGGGTCTGTGTCTGCATCTTTCACTGCATCGACATCCATCACTCTTACCCACCAGGACCCTGACCTGCTGGTGGCTTCTGGTGAATCTGGGTGGGCAGTGAATGAATGGATTGCAGGATGCTGAGATCATATTCCTTTTTGAAGGCATGAGATACAAAGAAATAGATACTTAAAAATAAAAGCAAGTTGTCATTTAAATGTAGGGAATACATGTAGATATGGAAGAAGCGTTGTCCCCACTGCTCTCCCTGACCTCTCCTGGTCTCCCGCTGCCCTCACTGACCACCTGCAGCTCCAACACCCAGGACCAGTTCATGAGCTTACATTTTTCTCCTCTAGAATTTGGGTTTTAGTGTCTCCCTTTCATCATGAGTGCTCTGAAAGGGGACATAATCAATGTCCTTACTATAAAGTGACACCAATAGTCCACAGCATCAGCTATCACCCCCCTTGGGATCTTATATTTAACGAGGCAAAGGCATAAAGGAAGGGAGCACGGGCAGTGGGACCATGATGAGGGGTCCACCCTGTGCTCACGGCTGAGCAACAGCCACCATCTCCGAGTTACTCAGGCAGGGCTGGGAGTGAGGCCTTGTCAGGTGTTAGGACCTTTGGGACAACAGATCCTTGTCCAGACAGTGCTTCATGCAAACCACAGACAGTGCTGTGGTTACCTTTGGAGATGTCTGCCATGCATGTGCTCCAAGAGAAATGGGAACAAAGGAAATAAGGGCCTCAGACCAAGTGCTGAGCCACCATGTGGGCCTTCACACCACTTGCCATAGTCCCCTGAAGAGCCCAGGCTACTGTGTCATCACAGGGGCTCCAAGAAGTTGGGAAAGCAGAAACAGAGGACACCTCCCCTTTATCAGAAGATAAAGGGAAAGAGCCATCAGGCTGCAGGACCCCTTGAGAAATCAAAACCACAGGAGTCCACAAGCATCTGTGCCCAGGGCTTTCCCCTGCTGTTCCAGGACCTCAGGCTGATCCCTGTACCATTTCCCTGGTCCTGTGACCCCAGCTTCTCCCACTTCTGTGTAAGTGCAAAGTCCTCAGTTATGTCCTGTGGTCACGTAATAATCATCACAGCTGCTCATCCCAGGGACTAGAACCTCCAGGACAGAAATGTGGAATGAGCTTCCTTATGTGATTAGATCAAAAGGCATTAATGGCCCTGTTGCCAAAGTAACCAGAGCAGGGTGGTCTATAACCCACATAACAACATCCTTACTCACCGTCACCTGTGCTCATCCAGAGCTGGAGCGTATTTAGGCCAAGACTCTGCTGACCACGAGGTTGCTGCACACACCCCAGCACTGACACCCCAGGCACTGAATTCCCAACTGATCATAGGACCTCCGTGCTGGCCTGAAGGAAGTCCTTATCCCCAGTAGCCTGAGGATCACAATTTCTGGAAACAAGATTCTTGAGCTGAACCTGCCGCAGGCCAACAGGCAATGCAAGTTGATTCACAGCCCACAGGATTAAGAACATTGGACCCTCCAATTATTCTGCACTTCCCACCACCCTTCCCATACTGCCCGCTCCTCACCAGAAAGATCCTTTAGCCTCTCACCTCTCATGACTGTGAAACCCAGGACCAGCCTTAAGTCTCAGGGCCCCAGGGGTCAGGCACAAAGTATGACCCAGGAGGGGGGCCAGGTACACAAAAAGAACCCCAAGGTTTTTACCAATTTTATTGACAGAAACCTGGGGAAATGGTGCCGCAGTGATCCTAAGGGTGACAGGCCAGGCTGAAAGGTGTCTGGGTTGGTTCAAGACAAATGTATGGGTTTGGTTGCCATGAGGCTGTGTACTGGCTTCTCAGCACTGATTGAAGCAGCTCTTGGTTTTTAACTGGGAGATGAAAACTTGGACTCAATGGTTGCCTGCCTGGAATGACGTCAGAATGTTGGCAGGAAAGGACAGCAGCATAGGGACATGGGATTGCTGCGTTGAGTGGCTTCCCTGTGCACAGCCTGCTCACCTCCTGCCCGTGTCTCTCAAAGGTGCAGAGCACACCCCCTCCCCAGGCTTGAGAATGGACAGATGAAGAGAGAACCTCCATTCTAAAGACTTAGCCATAGCTGTGATCTTGAAAGATACTGTGCCCAGTGTGGCCTCAATCCCATGGGGAACAGGCTCCCAGAACAGAAGGACCAAGGGCTGGGTCTTGACCACCAGAGACGAGGTGGGTGGGTATTGAACCCAGTGGGTAGCAGGGCTACCCAAGCATGGCTGGACCCACAGAGATCTCTGAGGACAAATCATGATGTTTCTAGCATTCTGGTAGATAGGCAGCTCAACTCTTACCCAATTTGTAAGGGACAAAAACAGCATTCTGGTAGATAGGCAGCTCAACTCCTACCCAATTTGTAAGGGGCAAAAGACAAAACAAAACAGGTTCAAAACAACCTCCGAGTCTGATAAACAGAGGTTGGGCTTGAATCAGGGCCTCTTACCCAGTGCCCAGCTTGAGCGACTGAGAGACCCAGACCTGCTGAGTGAGGACACACTGCCTAGCAGAAATTTACACTGCAAACCTCCTTCCCAGGGGATGACTCAGGGGTCATTCAACAGGTGGGGGGGGAGGGGCTGGGCACGGTGGCAGGACATACTCAGGCCTCTGGGTGACCTCTACACAGTGGCTTAGCATTGACACTAATTCCTGGAAACCCCAAATTCCATAGTAAAGGCAGGAACTCCTGGAGGCAGACAGTGTAGCAAGTGGGCTTAGGGTCTTCTCACAGTGGCCTTGTGTGTCCCTGGATCTAGCCTCTGTTTTCTCCTTAGCAGGGCTGGCATAGACTCTGGGATGAGGGCCTTGAAGATGTTCCTGCCAAGTGGGAGCATTTGAGCTGCTTTTCCCACAAAATGGTACCCAAAGTTGTTCTATTTTGGAGGGACTAGTCATCATCAAAATCCTGAGAGAAACAGGGGTGGTTGTAACCACCAAGTGCTTACACCCTCTCCTGTGCAGAGGACAGCTGGGTCTTGAGAGAAGACAGTGCATCACACAAACTCATGAGGGCAGTGACTGTTCCTCAGCTGATGTTCCAGCTGTAGGTTCTTTAGTGGAAAAAGTCAGCACATTTCTTGTTACCAATACATACTAATGACCTGAGGGCATGTTGTCCCTATCCCTCATTAGTGAAGACATCACACAGGTTGTTTCCCCCGGAAGGCTTGTGATAGCCCTGGACATGCAGGCTGCTCACTCACTGACTCAGGGACACTTATGACTGTTCTTGATTACCAAGGGGAGGTGGATTGCTACCACCCGTGGGTGGGAGGAGAAGCCTGAAATCAAGGAATCTTCTATCCTGTGGCTGAAGAAAAGTTACAAGCAACCCAAACGGGGAGCGACCTTATTTGGAGACAAGCTCTTTAAAGAGGTGATTAAGTTAAAATGAGGCCATGAAGGTGGACCCTGATCTCACGTAACCAGTAGTGTCCTTACAAGAAGAGGAGATAAGCACAGACCACAGGAGAAGGCTGCTGTTTGTAAGCCAAGGAGAGAGGCCTAGGAAGGAACCAGCCCTGTTGGCAACTTGAGCTTGGACTTTTGGCCTCCAGGACAATGAGAAACTAGATGTCTAGTGTTGGAAGCCGCCCAGCGTGTAGTGCAAGCATGTCAAACTCAAGGCCAGTAGACTGCATGCCTCATTTAAATAGGCATCCAGCCCCACGGGCCGCTAGTTTGACATGCTTGTGCTTTGTTACCGCAGCTCTAGGAGGCCAATACTGAGGTCTTTCTATAGAACCTTGTGGGACACACCACAGAGAGTCCCAGGGCCCCAAAGTGCCAAGGCTGAGACAGCCGGGTTCAAGCAAACCAACTAGTCAAAGTGTGGAGCTCTCACAAACATGTCACATTAAGAAATGGTTAGGCATTTTGTAGGAAAGTATTTCATTTTATAACAGGATTGGGCCTAGAATGCCACTGAGATGGGCAACTCCTTGAGCAGTTCAGATGGTCTCCTTGGGTGCACTTGTGGAAAGCAGTTAGCTCTGAACAAAACTGGCAAAGACGCTGTATTTCAGAAAACAACAATGGCAGGCTACCTCTTTGTTTTTGTTTTAATTACTGGACCATCAATCCGGCTGTAGCAACAGTAGCCTAGACTGTACTTTACACTCCAAGGGAACCAGTGCCTCAGCGCCTTCCTGTGACATCAGAGTGGGAATCAATGAAGCTGCTCTAGGACCAGCTGGATCCAGGAACCACAGTGTGGATGGGGCCACCAGGTTCCCCATCACATGCTCCTTTTGGTGTCTTGACCATGGCGAACTCTAGAGAAGCCCTGATCCTCTGACCCACTTACCCACAGAGCTGCCACAGAGCCAGGAAGCTTTTGGGGTACAGGCTGCCCACCCCACCCTCACTGGTCATCAGCCCAGCAGAACCAGAGAAGCCTCCCTACCCATGTCTGGGGCAAAAGAGGCACAGCAGCATCTTGGCGTGCAGTCAGGATAGGAACAAATGGATGCCACCAGCAGAAAGTTATGCCCCTTTGGGGAAGCAATCATTGGCTCCTACTGGTCTCTGATAAAGAGAGACCGAGTGCCAGACCAGAGGACATCAGCTGACCTGCCACATGAGCTGCCCATGCCAAACCACCTTGCCAGGAGCCCCAGCGAACAGAGCTGCAACCTGCCAACAAGTGCAAGTGGCATGTGGGAGATGGAGCTTGGGCAGGCCAAGAGGTACAGTCAGGCCAAGAGGTACAGTCAGGCCAAGAGGTACAGTCAGGCTGGGAGATACAGACAGGCTGGGAGGTACAGTCAGGTTGGGAGGTATGAGCAGGTGGAAAGTTTTGGTTAAGTGGGATGAGCAGGTGGCTGGGACTCCGTCAACATCTCCTGCTGCAGCATTGCCTCCCCATGCCCAGAAGATGCCCCTAAACCACCTCTGAACAATCTGTGTCATTCTTTCACTGAGGAGTGACCAGGAAAAGGGTATCCTCCATGAATGGTACACAGACAATTCTCTGAAATCATGGGGTTCACCATGGGGACAGGTTTTCTGCACAGGTGCAGGGCACTTGTCAGTGTTTATGGCTCCGTGTGGCAAGACTTGGATGGTTTAGACCCACTGCTTCCTGAGGTTGTGGTTCTTCCTGTCGCACTTGTACGGACCATGGGGTCTAGCAGGAAACAGCATCGCCTGGGTGGATCCTACTTTCCTGATTCTGTCTTTAGCACTTGTGTGCCTGAGACACCAGGACAACAGCACAGAGGAGCACGGAAGGGAACTACGCCTTTGTGACAGTGTAGATCTGGCAGTAACTCCACTCTCCAGCTGTCAAGTTCAAGGGAACATTAATGTCCCCTTTCCAAGCATTCTGATACAAGCATGGCTCGGTGTCCTTTCGGCAAACAATGGAAGTGGGGGTTGGTAGAGAACCTTCTTTCTAAATTAGTCCAGGCAGAGAATAATACGGACAATTCCTGGGCATGTTCTCTGCAGACCTGCAAGGCTGCAAACCAACACCACAATTTTGTGTTCATAGTTGACATGTCTGACTGGGCAAGAAAGCCCAGCAATTGTGTGTCCCTCTGCTCACCATGCTCAGGGTGTCCTGTTCAGTAGCATTGACTCACCAGGGATGGCATAGCAATCCCTCCCTATCAGGGACAGGATGCCCACACACAGCTATTAAGAAAAGCCAAGAGGGACTGGCAGACTTTGCATCTCACCCACAGACACTAGGGAAATGTCATCAGAAGGGTGACACTGTTGAGTGAAGCAGTGGCCATGAGTTGTCCAGTTATTACACTGGGAGGTGACCCTGAGACTGGAGGGAATGAGGCGCAGGTTCCTGTGATTCGTGGACATAAGATGAGTTGGGCAGAGGCCTTGAGTCAGGGTCACTGGCCCCCCAGCCTCTCTGCCAGAGCACAGCACTGTCCTGCCAGACCAAAGCAGAGCTCAGAGGTCAGAGGACTCAGATGGCAAGACCAAGGTCAAAGGCTCTAAATAAAAGAGCTGGCCTTGGAAGGGAGGTCTTAGCGAAAGCAGCTCCTTATGAGCAAAGTAAGTGTGCAGTGAGGCAGCAAATCCTTCCTCTGAGGCTGGTTGCCTGGTGAACACACTCATGGCCCCTCCCCAGGTAAGGCCCCCTTTCTGCCTATCTGAGACACCCATACTCCAGCCACACCAGCTGAGCATGGATCAGGCCTGCGCAATGCCCCTGGTCCAGGGTGGGGCTCTCATTAGTAAGGCGAACCCCTTCCTCCTTCAACCACAATGACAGCTCATCAGCTCCACCAAGGACAGATGGCCCCCAGGTCATCCTGCACAAGTCAAATGGTCCTTTCACCTTGCCCACAGGACCGCTCCAATACTCTTTTGAAATAGCGAATAACCCTCCCACTTCAGTGTTGCTCCCCATCACTAGCCGTGGGTGAAGGACCCACATGGCTGATGTATGACTCGTGTCCAACAATCACTGCAGGCTGTGTCCTTGGGTGACAGCAACCCCACTCCTGCCTTCAGATCCTTCTACAGAGAATTTGGAAAACACAAAGGAGTTTAAGAAAAAAATAAAATCAGGTGCGATGCCCTCACTCGGAGCATGATCCTAATGAGTTTCCCAATTGTTCTCTTTACCCATGTCTTAGCAATTACTTACACGACATTGACGAGCCTTTGCAGGAAAACTGGCTCCAGGAAAGCAGCTGGCAATAGGGGGTTTTCTAGGAGCACTGAACTCAAATTGCCTTGAAGTCCTGGGTTACAACTGTTAGAACCCTGCAAAGTCTGGGTAGAGATTGTGGAGGAGGTGGTCCCGGCTGGCCTCATTTCACCTAATCTCATCAAGAGACCTGAGTGGCTGAGTGTCACGAGGAACTCACTTCCCAAGCCCTCTGGCTGTCTTTGGAGTCCAGCCCATGCCAGGCACTCAGTGCTGGGACCGTGAGCACTATGGTGGCGAGGGCCCCGGGAGGGAGCTGCTCCGCACGAGGGCCCTATGTGGCCAGACTGCTCAGTCCTGTCCTTCATAGGCCTGGGCACTGCTGTCCTGAGCCTGCCCACCTCACGAGGCTATCACAGGACAGAGGAGGAAGGTGCCAGGGGGTATAGTGGGGAGCCCTCACCTGGGCTGTGAGCCAGCGAGCCCGTCCCTGTTGGCGACTTTTTGTCCCCTGGCCAACCCTTGGAGCCTGGGGCTGTGCTGGGGGTCCCCCCACTGGGACCTCGTCCCAGGGGCCTTTCTCACCCTGTCCCCAGCAGGATCCTATGGCTGCCTCCCTTACTGACCATCAACCCCTGACAGCACACGTGGAAATGTCCCTGTAAAATGACTTTTACAGCCTGAGGGCCCTGCGTGGCACCGTGCCCTTCTCCCTGAATGAGGGGTCAGCTGGGTTATGAAGGAGCAGTGTCCACATTGAGCCCTGCCCCTTCTGCCCACAAGCAGAGACCCCAGAAGACCCAGGAGGGCTGGGGACCCTGACTGCACAGACATCCCCAGGTTTCTTTCATTCCTAGGTCTGGAGTCACTGCAGTCACACATGTTAATCCTTTACAGAATTGTGGTGATTATGAGTAAAAACACCAAGCTTCTCTCTGCTGGAACCGTCATGCGGAAGCGAGACCTCTTGTTTACATTTCAGTTGGAGGGAGATTGTCAGCGCGTGTGGCCTAGGAGAGTCCTTCAGAGCAAGCGTGGAGGGCACAGCTGCACTATTTGTCTTCTTTTCCCTTCCTGAGTCAGAAACCTTCCTGTCCAATGAGCTGCTTTCACAGAGATTCATTTTTATAGAAGAAAGTTGACTTCATCTTCATTGGCCCCTATGTTTCCATCTCTCTTCAGCCCACCAGGTCTGCCCACCTTCCAGATGGTTCCAGTTTCAAACCCACCCCATCTGTCCATCCAGCATGTGGTGTCAGAACTGCACCCTCCTGAGAGGGCTTGGCTTGCAAGTTTTCCCAGTCCGGAGGAAATATTTCTAATTCAAACTTTATTATGTAATTACAGTGTGAAGCATATTATTTTTCTCTTTATTTTCCTCTCAGTTAACAGTAAATTTTATTGCCTAAATAAATTACACATGCTGAAATGCATGCCTCGCAGCCTACACACCAATTAAACCTGAAGCTGACACAGTCCAAGCACAAGTACATGTAACTACGAAGTGAAATCGCCATTCATCTCCTCTGCAGTGATAGTCAGTGCTGTTAGACAAATGGTGGCTGTCAGTCCCGGGCGGCGAGGCCCTGGCGGGAGTGATCTACGGGCCCCTCGGAAAGAGTGCTGGCAGCACATTGCCTCACCCCCGGCTGGTCATGCCGTGCAGTGACCACACAGTGACCACAGAGCATCCCCCGGTGGGAGTATGCCTCAAGGAGAGGCAGCTACCCTTCATCCCTCCAGGGAGACCCCAAAGTCTTGGATCCCCAGCAAGTGGCTGTTCAAGCTGCTGGCTTCTACTTCTCGGGAAAACGCCCCAGCGGCCCTCCGGGAGTGCCAGCCTTGACCCCAGCCTCTGAAGGAAGGACTGGTCCTCGACTCAAGCAGCCCAACAGGGGACCGTCACCACAGTGTCCCATCTTCCCCTTTGTCCCTCTGAAGAAGTCTCCTGGGCACAGAGAATGTGCCTATCCTGATAGTTCAATGAAGGTCCTGACTCCTTTCCCTTCCCAGACTCCTCGTGGGCCACCTCATGAACCATGTCCTCTCCCTGAGGGTCACCATTGGGGTTGGTGCCGTAAGGAGAGAATGGCCAGAGTGGAGGTAGTTGGGACTGTGAAATAGGAGCAGCAGTGCCAACAGGGCAAAGCAGGTCCCTTGGGCAGATGGAATGAATCAGCACTCTAACTAATCAAGTGATAAGGGACCTGGACACGCTACACCCAGTCAGAGAAACCACAGAATCACAGCTTTCCATGCAGCACAGGAATGGTGAACAAATTTGAAAAGCCCGGTCTGCCTGTAGGGCAATACTAGTTGCATTCCACCAGATACAGGCAGCACCCATTCAGTGGCTCTCTGCTGTCCTCAGGTTCACTCCGATCTCTGCAGAGGCACAGAGGACAGGGAACATGCAAAGGAGCCAACACTCAGGGTCAGGTCGGCCCTACAGGTTCCAGCATCTCACTGTTGGGACGTTTGCCATTTCTTCTTCCCAGTCTGTAGTCTCCAGCATTTCCTTCCATGAGTAAAACTAAGCATTTCTAGGAGAAAATTATAATGGGACCACCAGAGGGTGTCTCTAGAGGCTCGGGCTGCCTCTCAGTCAAGAAAACATCAGCCACATCCAGGAGGGTACAGGAAAATGCCTGGGTGACCCTCCCACTGTGTAGCTTTGAGCTTTTTTTGTTATTGTTAATCATCACCCAAGGATATTTTTACATTGATTTTTAGAGAGAGTGGAAGGGAGAGGGAAAGACACAGACAGAGAAACATCAATGTGACAGAGACACATAGATTGGTTGCCTCAGCATGCGCTCCCCCACCAGGGCCTGGGATCAAGCCTACCCCGAGGTACTTGCCCTTGACCAGAATCAAACCCAGGATGCCCTTCAGTCCACAGAGATTTCTGATCATTCGTACCTCAGAGCAATCAAGTGTGTCCAGCAAGGTTGTTTCTGGGGCAGATCAGTGGTGGGCAAGGTCGGGACAGCACCTGCCTCCACCCACATCACTGTAATGATAGTTCTGGCTCTGTGTCCAGGCCTGCAGGAGGTTGGGTGAGCAGCATCCAGATCCACTAGAGATGCTGTTCGCCCACTGGGCACTGCAGGAGAAGCACCAGCCTCAATCCCCCTCCCACTGCTCCTGTCTGTGGGCAGGAAGCCCCCCAAGGTCTGACTACAGGCCTCATCCACTAAAAGCCTGTGGGAACCACCTCCTTCCCCATAGCTCCCACCATCTGAGTTCTGAAATCCGTAATACAGCCAATAAGTCAACCTAAAATATGTGATTAAAACTAAATACAGACCAATTGCTTCTTTTAATCAAGCCATTTAAACTTATTGCAAGCTATTCACATGCAAGTAGCTGTAAAAGGAGTCAATATTAGTTCTAGTGAGCAAGCGTGATGTCAACTCAATATTCAAGTTATATTACTAAAGAAAAGTGTGATGTGAGTGAGCCTCTTCACCCCGCGGAGATGCTGCATAAAGTTGTGTTCACGTGGCCATCTGCCCAATGCTACACACCAGCAGGTGTTGACCTGCAAACACTTCCCTTGTAGTGACCGACCATGTCCTTGCACCAATTCTGAGGGTGCATTAAGACCCCTCTTGGGAGAAGCCCATTCCCATGTGGAGACATGAGTCCAGACTGTGGGCTGGACCATGTGTTGTACTTTAGCCAATGGGACGTGAGCAGTAAACCAGAAGTCTGAAAGCCCCTGCAAGCTTCCCCCTTGGTCTCCAATCTTGAGGATATTTCCATGAATCCAATTCTGAATCCAGATATGAGTCCAGATATTAATCCATATGTGAAAATATCCTCGTGCCAATTAACTCAACGAGCCTGGCTTAGAGGAAGTTGTACTTCTCACTCAAAATAAAAGGGAGCTAGCAAGCAAGGGCACAATGAGAGCCCCTCACAACCTCATCCCTAAAGGAGGGGGCTACACCCTGCCCAGGCCAGAGGAGTTAGCAGACAGAATATTTGAAGATCATGACTTGAAATCCCTCAAATTTAATGAAAGACATGAATATTAACATTCAAGAAGCTAAACAAATCCCAATTAGGATGAACTCAGAGTCATCCATTCTCAGACACATGAAAGACAAAAACTTAAATTATGAACAAATTCATAGCTGAAGTATAGTTTTTAGCTTATGGCCTACAAACAGTGCTCCCTCTGAAGGCGCCACGGGTTATCGCTGACCTATATTCTCTCTACATGTTCGTCATAACACAGCAAGGAGAGCACACACCACAATAGCCACAGTAAGCCATCGTTTACATGAGAAAATACCTTCATAATAGTAGATTACCTGCCTCTCCTACTCCTACCCACCGAACAAATCCATTCACTATGCAGCTTTGCATGGTAAATTTGCATGATAATTTAATAAAAACATTAGATCATGCATCTAATAACAGAAAGTAAAAGTTATTTACCGAAAAAAGTATGCAAAAACTGCTAATTAATGCCTTCATACATAATTAACTTTCTTTAATTTTTACAATTTGTATTGTCCTTTTTACATTATGAAACCATGTGTCTGTTGTATGCAAATGTGAACAGTTTAGAAACTAGGCTGCAGGCAGTGGGACTCCCAGCCGGCCCTGGTCCTGAGGAGCCCTGCGACCCTCTGGGCGCTTCCTGCAAACCTCTTCCCTGCAAGTCCACAGCTGTCACCCACGCTCATCCACCATGCAAGGAACTTCAGGGCCTGAGCAGGGTGGGCTGTGAAGAGTTAAAGTTCTGGGTGTGATCTCAGGCCCTCTATGCTGGCAGGTCCATGATGTGTGACACAGGCACTAAGAAGTGCTAGGAGGCACCTGAGCCAGGTGCAAAGGAGTGGAGAGGCCAGCAAGCCTGCACAGGCCCGGACAGGCCCTGCCATCCTCCACCTTCATCAGGGAGGCTCCCATTCCTGTTCCTGTGTGGAGGGAGGTGTTAGGCTTTTCCGCATTCAGCCCTGGCCAGCTGGTGGCTGGTGAATGAATGTTCAGGACCCTGCTTGGGACTGATTCTTCAGGACTGATTCTTCTCGGATAGAGGGAGGGCCTTCGGATGAGGTGAGGTGTCACCTGTCACGCCCCCAGGTCACCAGAGCCTCTGGAATGTACCAGATGGCTGCTGAGTGTGTACACAACCCCACCCCCACCCCACTTGTGGATCCCCCCCAGCGCATGCCTGTGAGGTCAAGCGCTGCTCTGGCTGCTGACGTGTGTCATCTGGCAGCCGCTGGCTCACATCCTAAAGCAGGGCCCATGATGGGGGGGCTTCCAAATACCACAGTGGCAGAGGTCAGACGCAACAGGGAGAGGTGAGGAAAGGTTACTGCGCTGACACTTCCCCGGCCTCCCAGCTGTCACTGCCAGCACGGCTGAGGCCCAGGGTAACCCAGAAAAGAAATGCAGGTCCGGATGAACAGAGCTTCCCTGGGCAACTCAGAGCTTCCAGGGAATGTCACATCACACCCTCCATGTAGCTCCAGAAAGTCCCAGGAGAACCAAGGTATTATAAACCCAGGCGATAGAACACGTGGATGGTATGTGTGCATTCATGTGTTTGTGTGCACATGTGTGTGTGCATGCTGCCTATGCATGTATGTGAGTGCACAGTGGGAAGCAGCTCTCCAAGGCGCCATGTGGCGAGTCCCTACGTACATGAAATACCTTGTGATGTGGGTGATCCCACCCTGTTCATCCACTTCACAAACATGATGTGTGATGTCCTGGCCTGACAGCGTGGCTGCCCCTCATAGAAAAAGCCAGATCCACATTCACAATAAGGTGCATGTGCTTCATGTGTAACACAGTGACCCCTCGGCACCAAACAGATTGAAGACTCAAGTCCTCTTCACCTTGGGAGGAAACTGAGACCAGAGGGTCATTTAAGCGGGGGGAGGGGGAGGAGTTGGGGCAGTACTAGGAGTGGGAAGAGAAGAAGAGAGGACGAGGGAGGGAGAGGAGAGGAAGAGGAGGGAAGGACCATTGGGTCCTGATGTCCTGGGCACCTCTGTTCACCCTTCCTATTGCAGCAATTCAGCAAAGTGGCCCTGAGCTCAGGTGTGGCTGGACCCAGGCCGTGGCCTGTCCAGGTATGCTGCTTGGAGGTATTCCTTCCCTCCAAGTCCCTCAGGGTTGAACCCCACAAGTCTGAGATGGGATATGAGGGGCAGCAGTGGACGGTGGTGAAAGGTGGAGTCGGCATCACTGGAGAGCCACCTGGGCTCTGCGGGACCCTGATGGTTCCTGGGAAGTGGGAGACCAGCCCGAGAGCAGCAGCAGAATATTCTAGCACATCCACTGTGCCCACACTTCAATTCCTCTCTGTCGCCTTTAGTCCACACCCTTTAAATGGACCCAAGAATCAAACACCTAGTCAATCGTTGGCACATAGTGTGTGAATACACATGCATGCACATGCAAATTCACATGTACACAAACTCTCTCTCATGTGGCACATGTACACATGTGCACACATTCACAGGGCACACACACGCATGCATGTGCTCACATGCACACACTTACAGACTCAGACACACTCCAAGCACAGATCCTACGTACACACACACACACACACACACACACATCCCATAGTCCAGCTGAACAATGACAGAGTTGCTGACTCAAGTGTTACAGATTTTCTGTGTCCAGACACCATGGGGATCCATGCTAGCCAACACCTGCTGAACAGTACATCCCAGCTCACACCCTTGGCCACCCCGAGAAAATCATCTGTGTTATAAAAGTAATTATTTGTTCATAAACTAGCAAGAGCACTGTCTGTTTTTCACAGACCTGCTCTCAAGCACAATCTTCTGGATCTGGC
The DNA here is from genome assembly GCA_026230045.1 of Corynorhinus townsendii. Classification (NCBI taxonomy): domain Eukaryota; kingdom Metazoa; phylum Chordata; class Mammalia; order Chiroptera; family Vespertilionidae; genus Corynorhinus; species Corynorhinus townsendii. Next base: position 2,182,291 of record JAPDVU010000012.1, read on the forward strand.
TCAAAAATGGCCTTCCAGCCACACCCTGCAGGATGCAGGACCGAGCGCCCAGACTTCTGCAGACAGGGGTCAGTGACATGTGTCCTTACAAACTGGGCAGTGCTGGGTGTGAGTGTGTGAGTGAGCGTGGGAGAGTGCATGTGTGTGAGAGACTGTATGCATGAGTGTGTGCACGTTTGCATAAATGTGTGAGCATGTGTTTGAGAACAAGTGTGTGTGTGAAAGTGTGCATGTGTGGGACTGAGTGTGGGGACTGAATGCTGGGCACTCGACTCTTGGCTACTGGAAATTCCTCAGAGCCAGCAGGGAGAGTGTCTTCACAAGACAACTGGACAATCTTATGTCACGTAATCACAGATATGTAATTACACACATGCTACCATGTGCAATCATGTGTATATATTTTACACGTGCAGATCATTGGTCATGTAACCATGAGCATGTGTGATCACCTACACATGACTGCTCCGTGTAAACACATACACATTACTGCCTAGCAGCCAATCACGCAATGTCATTGTGTATGTGGTCATGCAGTGTAATTACACACATGAAATCACAAATATGGCACATGCACCACTTTGGTGTATTCTGCATGACGAACAGTAGTCCTGGCTCCCATGCACACTGAGGGAAGGGGTTCATACAGGGGAAGATCCTTAGTGTCTCTGAGGGAACAGGAAAACACTGGGAAGCGCTATGCATCTTCCAGAAGACTTCACGTATTTCACAAACTGCAGCTCTGAAAGTTAAGTTTGGGGGAGCCTTCAGTCTTACACCTGCGTCCACCTCTCTGCCCCTTGTCAGAAAACAGGCACCACAAAGGAGACCCCTACTGGCCCAGACTGATGCAGTCAAGGTCTTCACTCCTCAAGCACCTTGGATTTGATGGGCGTGGTTCCAGTGGTTTAGTCCATGACCTTAAAGCTGTGGGCTATTGTAGGAATAACTGCAAAAAGCAACCTGAGGAAAGAGAGAGTTCATATGTTTGGGAAGTGGAAGGTGCCAGCTCAACTAAGATGGTGTGAGCTAGTTATTAATAACCCAGAGCAATGCTACCATTTGGTTAGGGACCCTATTACCAGGGCAGTTGTCTTCTTCAAACTTAGAAAACCACCTCTCCCGTTTTCAGGGAACAGTAATATGAAGCAAACAGCACTGGGAGAGAGAGGGACATTCCCTGTGGGTTACCAGTATTTGTTCTCTGAGTTTCCAGAACATGTTTAGAACTGGCTCAGCACCTGGGCAATGATGGGAGCACCTAGTGGATCAAGGAGTGTAGGTCACTGGTTCAGCACCTTCCAAGGTTCTGGCCACAGCTTTGCATGTGCTCTAGCACGAGACATGGGCATCGGTGCTCTGCACCTACAGCTGCCAATCAAATCCCATGAGATCTGAATCCCCCTGGAAAAGACATGGCCATCTTACTGCTTCCATAAGTAGGAACCAAAAAGACACTTTGTTTGGGAGAGAAGGAGAAAGAGAAAGTCACTGAAGAGATGCAGCCAGGGAGGGGCCAGAGAAACTGCCCAGAGACGTAACATTTCCATTCAGCTGGCCTAATGTCTTGCTTCTCTACTGAGCTATCATATAAAAGCAAAAATTCACAGAGACACGGGCCAAACACAAAATACCACTGTAAGGGCACATAGCGCTGAATTGTCACACATAGACTTCAGAGAACAGAAGTAAAGTGTCTCGGGTTGAACTATGCATCCGCTCGTTTCTGGGCGCACATGGTCGGCCCGCACTGGGTGGCATCTGGCTTGTCAGTGTGTGGGTTTATTTTTCTCACTTGTTTACTTCCCTCACATCCTAACAGAAACTGCCGTTTTTATTTTTTTAGTTTATCAATGTTCCTACAATGGTTAAGGATTTACACCATATTCCCATATTATTCCAGGGCTTAGTCAACACAACAGCTCTTACGTGCAAATAGCAAACACATTTCTTGGTAATGTGAAATTCCGTCTTTTTTTTTTTTTTAGTGGAGTTTACAGAACATAATTTAAAGATTTATATGAGTTAAAAACACCCCACCCCCCACCCCAGTTGCCTATCAGGATATTACTTTTTTATTATTTTGATAAATTTTTAAGCAAGAATGGAATTTATAATCTAGAAAACATCCCTTTAAAAGATTGTAAATCACAACTCTTCAAACCTGAACAATTGTTTTCACTTTGGGAACACATGTGTAAGGTATGAGTAATAAAATGTACCTTATAAAATATCGTCAAGGTACCTTTATAATTATATAAAATCTGTTATAATCCCAATGAGGAACCTAAGTCATTTTTATTAAGTGGTATTCAAGAATTAATTATGCCACACAAGTGTAGTTGCTTAATAAAATACAATGCATTTTAGGGTGCTTCCAAACTACCTTGAATTCTAGACAGGAGGATGGTTTCCCACCCACCCCTGCAGCCCCCTGAATGCGCAGTTAAGTGTGAACATGGCCATGTGGAAATTCTCCTACACAGAAGTCACTTCCGAAAAGCACTGTTTAAGGCTGTCCCGCTGCACTGAATTGTCCTCTCATGGAGACTGTGAAATCAATCACAGGAACTTAGAAAGCAATGACTGGGGAAATCTGCCTTCTGATCCCCCTATCCATCAGATGAAACCAGCACCTGATGCTTCTGAGATGGGGGGGCGGGGGGACGGTTTGCCTGTGGTGGGAATAAAGAGATTATTCTGGAGTCTTTCCTGCGCAGGAATCTGCTTATTTACAAATGAATTCATAACCCGCGGAAAGTGAGCCGCATCTTCATTTTTAAATTCAGAAGCCACATCTGCCCTTCCCATATTCTTGGTGTTGCCTGGAAAATGAGAGCCCCTGGATCTGACGAAAGCCGAGGAGAAGCCTGTGCACGGACTGCCCCGCAGCATGGCTCCCTGTCTCTGTTACCGTTTGGGACGCCACATCAACAAAAACAACTCTGTGCCTGTTCCCTGCGACCCTCCCTCCAGCTGCCAGCCCTGGCTGCTGCCTGTGCAGGGCTGCGTCACTGCTCCGAGCTCCTTTCAGAGGCAAATTCATGCGCGCACTCATGCATGCCGCAGCATGTCTGGGTGTCTGGGAGCCTCGGTGGTGCTGACAGTGGCGCTGACAGCGGGTCAGGCCCTCCTGGGCTGTCTTCTTGGGGCCCTGCCTGCTCCCCGCCCAGCAACCCCTCTTTGCCCTCGGGATGACAACACTCTGGTTTCAGCCTCTCCAAGGGTCAGCCAGATAACCCACTGCAAGAGGCCTTATCTTTGTCCTTCCTCCCCTGCTGTCCCCTGAGAAGGGACAGACCCAGAGGGCCCACACAGGAGTCAGGGTGCCAGCAGCCTCAGGCCAGTGTCCGTGGTCCTCTGTACCCACTGATCCCGTGGCCTATCTGCCCTCCTCCTGCCCACACAGGCCCAGGACATCAGTAATTCTCATTTCACACTGCCTTGGATATGGCAGGATGACAAGCACAGGGTGATTTTCCTAGAAATGGCAAACGACCTACTTAAGGGACCTCAGCCTCCCCCAGGGGTGAGGAGACCCAGAAGGGAGCAGCCCCTACCCACCCCCATGGGCCGCGTGGCTGCCAAGCTGCCCCTGTGCAGGACCCTGACCCTGCACTGTGGGGGCTTTGCCTGGTCTGCACAGGGTCAGGGACCCTCCAGGGCAACAGGTAGTGTCAGGGCCTTGCAGGCCCTGCAGAGCCTGGAGCATGTGCCTGCCTGATGAAAGGTCACCTGGTTACTGACCGGACCACCCTCAGCTCCTGTGTGTGACCTATGACCTCCATGAGAACTGGCAGTGTTGTGCATGTGGCCACTGGGGAGTTTGAGGGGCACAGAGGGAGGGAGCTGCCCTCACCCCTCATTACCATGGAGACAGCCTCAGTGCCTCCTCTGCTCTTTGGGCCCTGCATTCAATTTCACCAACCAGGGGGCTCAAAACAACAGAAGTGTGTTGTCTCACATTCTGGAGCCTGGAAGTCCAAGATCAAGGTGCCAGCAGGGTTGGTTCCTTCGGGAGGCTCTCGGGGAGGACCTCACCCAGGCCTCTCCGGGAGGCAGGTGGCTCCCAGTGCTCCCTATGATTGTTTGTGGCCACCTCACTCCAATCTCTGCCTCTGTGTTCACGTGGCTTCTCCCTGTCTCTCTGCATCCCTATTTATTTCCCTCTATAAGGACAGTAGTCACACTGGCTTTAGAGCCCACTCTAATCCACTAAGGCCTCACCCCAACTTGATTGCATCTGCAAAGACTCCAGTTTCAGCCCTAGCTGGTTTGGCTCAGTGGATAGAGCATCAGACTGAAGAGTCCTGGGTTCGATTCCGGTCAAGGGCACATGCCAGGGTTGCTTGCCCGATCCCCAGTAGGGGGCATGCAGGAGGCAGCCGACCAATGATTCTCTCTCATCATAGATGATTCTATTCTCTCTCCCCTCTACTTTCGTCTCTGAAATCAGTAAGAATATGTTTTAAACACACACACACACATACACACACACACACAAACCTCCATTTCCAAATAAGGTCACATTCACAGGCTCCACGTGGATTTTGGAAGCCCAACCAGCTTGCCTGAAGCCCTGAGAAGCCCCTGACACCTGGAGCTATGCCACCTTCAGGTGTCAGACCCTCCTCTCAAACACCACCATGGCACAGCTCCTGCCCCCTCCCAGGCCTCAGCAAGGATGAGTGCAGGTCACCACCTGACACTGGAGCAGGTCATTCTCAGGCTTCAGCAGGAACATAATCTGAAGCCACTGTGTGATGGGGGCCCGACCCTGGGGACCCTCTGGAGAGTTATGGACTATGTTCTGGGAGTCCCTCAGGGAGTGTCCGACCCCTCTGCAGCAGGGCTGGCATTGGGTCTGTGTCTCTGCAGGGACAGCCCTACACTCCGACTTCCCATCAAGGAGCTGTTCCCGCCTCATTGCCCTACAGAGGAGTTGACTTGGGCTCTTCCATGAGACTTGCGTCCCCAGCGCACATGGTCAGCCTCTCCATGGGCCCTCACCACACAGGGCTTTCTAGTCTTAAGCTGCTATTTAACCCAATGATTTGCAAGAAGACAGAGGTGTCAGTTGCCATTGGTGGGATCCTGTAAAAGTCGGTTGCAGTGGCAGAGAAAATAACAAGCAAGGACGATGGTCCAACAAGGAACCAAGGAGACATCTTGTTGCCACATTAGAGAGAGTGAAGACGACGATGTACTAATTAAATAGGAGACTAAACAGGACAAACCTTTTGAACAGGAGACATAACATTTAAGCGTAAAAGCAACATGGTGGGGGAAAGGTCGCAGAAGATCAAGTGAGGCCTCACACTTGAGCTTCTCCATTTTCTTATGGATCAATATTACATTTTTTCCAGCTAAAATGCAACAGCAGAGTTATTGCTGACCTTTCGCTCACCCTTCTGCTGTGAATACAATCACAGCAGAAGAACAAATGACTTTATAAGCCACAGAATTTTTCTGATCCAAACCCCCAGGTGAGCTGAAATCTTCCTCAAAAATCTATTCCACTTGAAAACAGCAAGAATGAGCTGCTCCTCTAATCAGACACCTGAGAACACCATCGCCATGAAAAATAAATCACCCATCAAAAATGGTTTGTCATCACTGCCTGTGGCACAGGTAGGACTGCTGTGCCATCCTTCCTAAAAGTCAACCGGGTGGTTCCACACACAAGTGTCACATGTGAGATCGATGCCTTTGTGAGCCAAACTGCAGTTACCACAGGGATTCGATCATGCCTTCTTTATCTCAGAAATTATTTAGGTCACTATCCAAATTACTTCTTATGAACAGAGAGGAAGTCACACGTGGAGACGAAAATCCAACAGTTTCTCTGAGAAAGCCACCTTCAAGATGGAGCTGCTACTGCAGGCTCCTAAGGAGAGACTCTGAACCAAGCTGGTTTAAATTCAGATGAATTTGGCTTCAAAACTTTGAAGCTGGACTTTGCCAGTTCCCCTGTAAGACGAGCTCCTCTGGGACCAGTGCACTGCCAGCTCCTGTCCCGGGGCCTCCTCGTTTTGCCAAGTGCTTGCATTGGTTGTTTTAGGTTCAGTTCTGGGTCCGCATGGAGAGGCACTGTGTTCCCACATTGCCTGTCCTCAAAGTCTCCCTGGTGAAAACTAACAAGGACATGAAACATGAGAGTTGATCTTAATAGGCTTTTTGATTCACAGTAAAATAAAAATAATTTTTCCAATATTAAAGAGATATGGATTTTCTTTAGGTCTGATGAGAGACAACAGTAGACCTAATATAGAAACTCTATACCCATGTAACAGGGAAACTTGCCTAGACGTGAGTGGTTGGCTTAGCAGAATCCATAATCTCCTGGAGACTGTACAGTACCATGCCAGGGTAGGATTGTATGATGGTGATTACCTACTGGGTATTATATTCATGTAAGCAGCAATTTATCTTGATTCTGAGTCCTATTAACAGAGACTATTTCCCATTTTGAAATGATCAATATAATATGCTTAAGGAAGGTGGATTAATTTTAGATTCTATATTCTACTTATTTGGTTCTCCTTCAAGCTAATGGAATTCCAGTGGTGTTTGATCTTCAATAATTTTTTAAAAATATGTACATGTGGACATAACTTGCCAAGTAGATGTGCCTATTCATTGAAACTTATCCTCTCTTTTATTTTTTCTTTCCCAACCTACTTCTTTTTTTTCATTTTTTTCCAGCAGCATTTATCTCCTCTGTGCCCTTTTCCATCTCCTCTCTATCTTCTCCTTTATTTACACTTCAAAATTTAAGATTGGGTTAAAGGGAACATTAATTAAAATAACTTAATGTATTTATTGCAAAGAATCTTAAGACTATGGCCAAGCCCTTGGTACATTAGATCACCCCGCAGAAATGTGAGCGACTGTGCAGCCCATGGGCAGTGAGCAGTTCCCGTGGGGCAGTAGGCAAGCCTCCAGCCAGGTGGGGAGAAGGGAAGGGCAATGGGAAACAGCTTGTGGGGTTGGATCAGTCTCCACCAGAACCCCCACATCAGGGGCTACAGGAGAAGGCCAGGCAGGTGTAGAATGCAGAGGCCTGGGCATCCTTTCTCTCCCCCCTTCTCCTTCCAGCTTACCCAGGTCCACTTGAAGGGGGTCTGTGGAAACCTAGGCCAGGTGGGGAGAAGAGAGCTGCCTCCCAGACCTCTGCACATTGAATCCCAGGGTGGCTGCCTGCTCTTTGGCCTCCAGTGGATGAATTTGAAAGGGCACCCCTTCCTTCCAGGGGTCAGAGTCCTCACATCCATGTACTGATGGGCAGAGAGCCCTCACCCAGTCAGAATCCCATGAGCCAGAGCACATGGCACAACCAAACTCCTGGGCCTTCCTGAGCCTCTGTGACCCTGAGGCCTGGGCCCCCTCTCTTCGTGGGAAAGTGAAATGCAGGCCATGAGCCCAGGCTTCAAGGGGGCAGTGCCTACCACCCCTGAGTGCTCAGCCCTCTGATAAAGCAGGACAGTGAGCAGGAGACTCTATCCACAAACTAACAGCTTGAGGGGACTGTATTAGAGCAGAACGTGCATGATGGGTGGCCAGGCTAGGGAGGGGTGGTCACCAAGGTTGGCTGGGATGAAGTTTTGATAGCCAGAGACTTCAGCAAATCAGCATTATTATTGCAAAGTCCAAGGTTCAGTGGAACCAATAACACACTCTAGGGCAATAGAAATAACTGAGAAATTGTGACTCGTGTGGGGTTTTTAATGACAAAAATGACTCTGCAAAGTTTGCCATCTTCTTCAAGCTTGGCAACTAATTCCACCCACTAGTTAAAGAAAACAACTTACAAGTAAAAAAGACAAAACTTTAAATGGAATGTTTCTTTTTTTCAATTAAAAATAAGGTTGAATGCTGGAAATTCAAATTATGAAGAGAAATATACAGGGAAATAACCACAATTTCTCTGGTGTATCATTCTATTTACAGAAAACTAGGATTTAGTTAATAAGTATTTTTGTTAAAGGTAAAAACAAATCTACTTCAATATTTCTATTTTTTAATCCTAAAATTCAGGTGGAAATAACTCACCTATTTTCAAACTAAATGAGTCTCATGAAGAATATCTTTACCAAGAAAATGTACCATAAAAGATAAAGACCTGGTATGTTGTGATTTTTATTCTTTCAAACAAAAAAAGGAAGAAAGCCTCTCTCATATGAAAGACGGTGGTTGGGTTTGTAGCTCCTGATCCTTCATGAGGGTAGTTTACATGGGCGACTCATGACTCCTGGCCTTTAGGATGCAGGCAGGACCTCATGTGACTGAGACTCAAGGGACTGAATCTTAGTGGGACTGCGGCCATCAGAGCACTTAGGGGCCACGAAGCAGCCAGTGCCCATGACCCCCACGCAGTAGCCAGCCAGCACCGGGACATTTCTTGGCAGGTATGGGAACCCTAAAGCAATGCTAAACTCTACACACCAACTCACACACAACTGACCTCCTGCCAGTCTTCTACAAAACAGCCACATTAGGGTTTGAAAAAAAGTGCCTATAAATGTAACTACTTTCTCTCTTTTCCGCGTCCATCGCAGCTAGAGTAGAGGAACTGGGGATTGAGAAATAAAAGAAAGGAAGAGACAAGACACAAAATGGAAGGAAAATGCTGGGACCAGGTGGGACCACTGTCCTCTTCTGATGAGGGACAGGGACCCAGAGCCAATCCAATGAGTTTATTTTATACCCCCACATATCAGGAATTTTCACCAAAAGTCAAGACAAAGGAGATTATTTGCATTCTTGAGTAGGCCCGAGCATTCCTGATGCTTGACTGGATTTATACATCAAAAACCCACTACCTGACACCTGGGCAAAGGTAAGAGTCAGTGCTGATAACACATCTGCCTTTTTGGTAAATGTGTATCCAAGACGCAGCTTTGCCTGTTGCCTTGGGTTCAGCTGACAATAATTAAAGAAATGCCCATGTGCCTTCCCAGGGGGTCCTCTACATCTCGCCCTTTTTTTGTTTTTAAGCTACTATAATAAAAGTAAAATTTAAACATCAAGAACAAAACTCTAATATTAAAACAATTGCAAACAATGCCAATGCAAAAACCAAACTACATACATGTCATCATTTTAAAACTTGAACGTCAAGAGCAAAACTCTGGCTATTAAATAATAACAAAATAATGCCAATGCAAAACAGCAATAAGAGAGAAATCAAAACTACAGACATGTTAGCATTTTTAGCTACTAAATGAAAGAAAGTTTCTTTTGCTGCTGGTGTATATTTACTCAGAGTCCTCAGACTTGGCTGTGCAAGACTTTGCAGAAGACTGTCAGCTCACAGATGCTAGCATAAGCAGGAGCATGGTTGAAGAAGTAGCTTCCACTTCTTGCTTTTCCACAATCTGCAGCGCTTCAGTCGTTAACTTCTTCAGCTGACCCCATATTGGCACCTCAGTCCCTTGCGTAGCTTTCAGTTTTCTTCTTCCCCTTTGCTGTCATTGGGCAACTCTCAGTCCTTTTGAGTGAAGGGACAGGAGCTTGTCTGGGTCCATTATGGTGACATGCATATCGCTCTGGCACCCAAATTGGCTGCATTGCTCCTTCTGGAAAGAGCAACTCTTCCCCACATTATTACTGAATCTGATAAAACTCTTGTCTGGTTTTTGCTTCCTTTTACCTAGCTAACTCATTGGAGGCTATTGTACAGGAGGTCCAATGCCTTTCAGCTGCTGTACGATCCTCTGCATTACAATTCAAAAATGTTAAAGTATAAAGAGCATGACTGAATTTGTTTTTTAGGTGACACATAACATCCGTCTCCCCCTTTTTGTTTTAGTAATTGATTTTAAGAGTACGATTGGCTCTTTCCACTATTGAGTGACATCCATTTTGCCAGATTTGATTAAGTTTAAGTCCTCGGGGATTTACCCCTAAAGTTGGCACAGGGAGGTGGATAACACACTGACATTGCTTCCAATAAAACATGGAAATTGACAATCTCAACATTTTGAAGGCTGAAAAAAAGTTCCTCTGAATTAGTGTGCCCTATAGTAGCTGTTTCAATAATTTTGGCCATACTTACCACATAAGCACTATCACTATAGGCTGATGGGCTCTGTAGCAAAATCTGTTAAGGCATAAATAAGAGCTTGTATTTCTACTGAAATATAAGGGGTTTGAAGGACCTTTGCTCCCCTGCTGCAGTAGATCCAGCCTTTCTAGAATTGGATCCATCTGTAAAAATGGTTAATGCCTGAGGTATAACATCTCTTTTAATGTGGCAGTAATACCATTCCCTGTGTTAAAAATAAGGCAAGCCCCCCAAGTCAGGGGTCCTGGTAGAACACAAAACATCAAACATTTTGACTTCTATGCAGAAGGGTGTGCACACATGGTATGGAAGTGCGCGCACACCGACCTTCTTTGCCCTTGGTCCTGGGCAACCTGCAGTGATGCACAGCTGCTGACTGCTAGTATGGCAAGGCGTCTTCACCATCTTTATTTCTGGACTATTTCACCTCTGTTCTCAGGGGCCACTGCTTTTTCTGTGGCTGGAGCAGTCCTATCAATTTCTCTCTGGATTCCGTTGTTGCAGGAATCCACATGGGCTTTTCTGGAAATATACAAACATATCCTCGACCAAAGGTTAATAAATAAATCTTTTCTGTAAATTAGACTTGGGATCCTTTTGATTTTTGTCCAAATGATTTTACTTTGGCTTATTTTGACACCATAAGATTTTATGGGTGTCTTGTTATCAGCATTATAAATGAAAAATAATTTTTAAAGTAAAAAATTTTAAAGCAATTAAGGCTTGATGTAATTTACTCACAGGATGTTTCTTATAGGATATTATTTTACTAACCCCCTTTTTTAAATTTAATTATTAGGAGGCTTTTGTAAAATTTGTTAATGCAGTCTTGATAACTTTCTATTTTTAATTTTTGCACAGAAATATGACTGCTTTGGATTCATAGCAAGTTTAGCAATTTTACTATGAGATGAACATCAATAAAAATGGTTGTTAATACTTCAGGAACAGTTTTTGTCCAGTGCAATTAAGTTTTTATGAATATTCACTTATCAATTAGCTAATTTAAGTTAGTCTGAAATAAGGTTAATTTACTAACTTTAACTTTATTTGTCCTAGGTTATGGACAGCAAATGACATTAATTAAACTTATCGCTATTAATCTTTAACTTTACATAAATTTTATCAGGAAGGCAAAAACATAAATTATTTACTTTAGTTTAAGAGGCCAAATATATAGACTTTTAATTATAGTTCTTCAGATGTTTGAAGGGAACCTGTCTTTATTTCCTTCCAAAATAATTTTCAGGCTACAGAGAGTTTTATTTAAAAATCTTTGTCTTTCTTTACACCAATAATAAGTACTGGGTCATACATCTGAGTAGCCATATCACAAGCACTTTTACGTTAAAGTTGACTACTAATTTACTGTCAGATTTAATATTTTAACAACAATCTTAGTTTACACTGTAAATATCCATGAAAGAGATTTCAAAATTGTTTAAATTTTTCCTTTTTATTAAAATTATAATTATATTTTTAATGTATCCTCTTAGGCTTATTTGCATATACAGAGGGATTATGGGAAGCCTTCAGTAACTTTCTTAGAAGACTTATTTAAATTGTTTACAAAGACATTGGCTTGTTCAAGGGAATGGGGTTGGCTTTTGTTATTTCAAGATGGAGGCCCCCATGGGAGTGGCAAGCCATGCGACCAACATGGTGGCTGCCATGTCAGGCAGTAAATGGTGGCTGTCTAAACTGTTCTTAAATTTTACTTGGATTCAATTACTTATAAAAACATTGGCTTCTCATGTAACTTAATTTATATGAGATCTTGATTATATTTTAAAAAACTAATTTATAAAGTAATTTCAGTAGGTATTTTTATTTAAAAAGCAAAGCAAATTTAGTAAATGTTTACATCTGATTCACAAGCCACAAATGTTGTCCCGCCTCTTAGCTTAATTAAGAATGCAGGCAGCTACGGGCCTATTGTCATTTCAAATTCTGCTGTTGGATTTTAAGAAATATTTAGTTACTTCATTTTGCCCTTCTCAGAGGCCAAAACCTTCATAACATTTAATATATGTATATAAGTAAAATATATTGATTAATTTTTATTTGATAAAGCTTTCCATGCGATTTCAAATATCAGTTAGTTTAGTTAAAAAATATTTAAGAGAGAACAGACTTTGGAAAACATTTCAGGGCTCATGAAATGTCCAAAAGTTATTCTCAAAGTCTTGAAATATACTTGGAAAGATTAAATATATATATATATATATATATGTATGTATATATATATACATACATATATATATATAATTTAAAGATTATAAACTTAAATTATCTTAAAGAATATCAATTAAATTTAAACTGGTTTACAGAATTAATCCTCTTTTTAAAATCAGACCAATGAGTAACATATTTTGAATTCCTAATTATCAGAGAAAACACAAAAATTATCTTCTCAAGAATAATTTTCTATACTCGAGGCCAGTGGTGGGCAAACTGCTGCTCACGAGCCACATGCAGCTCTCTGGCCCCTTGAGTGTGGCTCTTCCACAAAATACCACATGCGGGCGCGCATGTACAGTGCAATTGAAACTTCCTGGCCCATGCGCAAAAGTCAGTTTTCGGCTCTCAAAAGAAATTTCAATCGTTGTACTGTTGATATTTGGATCTGTTGACTAATGAGTTTGCCAACCACTGCTCTAGGCATTTAGTTACCACAATTATATAATTTCTCCCAATTCAATCTGAACCTTAAACTTTCAGAGCTTCAAATTGTAGGTAGCAAATTAAATACTTAGCATTTCTGAAATCAATAATACTTTTACATTTTTAAGGATACATTTCAAATAAAATACAAGGCATATTCAATTAATAGATTAAATTCTATCCTCTAGACTTTATACCAGGCATACTCAGATGAACATTTCAGTATTATATCATTTCAATACATTTAGATATAAGTTTTTATCATTTGATTTAGTAAACTTTAAAGTTCTTAAATTTCCGGCAGACAGGCCTGGCTCAGAAGCTTGACTTTTATTTTTTTCCCCCCGACATGCTTAAAGATGGCAGATTTGACACCTTTTAAAATGGCTTTCTCGGGGAGCGGGCATCCATATTGGATCACCACGTGTCTCCCTTCCTTCACCTCCTTCTTGCTTTGGGGGAAAATACAGTAATGGTCTGGCATCTACTGTTTTTATTTATTTTTATTTTTCATTTTTTATTTTATTTTTTAAGGAAAGGAAAAGATTTTTTAAGATAAAGAATCATTGGCAGTTGCTGAGAAATTCCTTTAATTCTTTCTACTAATACAAGTAGTTCGAGCCTCCAACAAAATGAAATATGAAGTCACTTTCGGCCAAGCACCTGCATCCAGCCATAAAGGCTGGGCAGCTGTGAGCAAAACCTTTCTTATACCACTCACAGTGATGCTTGTCCTGTTCTGCCTCAAACTCTAGCTCCTGCTCATAATTACGAGATAAATCTTTATCAGGTGGGCTTTTGACTACGATCGCAGGAACAGCGAGCAGAGGCAGAGGAGGCGCAGAGGGGGGAGGTGGTATTCTTAGAGATTCGCACCCCTCCACTGTAGGCTGTAAGGCCGTGGCCACATACCGCTTAGACATTCTTAAACTGTCCTGTGTTGGATCAAGGCCATCACGAATTAAAGTAGGAATAGGAATCTTCTCTGGACCTTCTGCTGTGTATCGGTCACGCAACTGCTTTCTGACCTTTTCCCGCGTTTCATCAACAAAACTTAAGAAATCAAGACTCTGACTATGCTTAACAGAGCATCCTTGAGCTCTGAGCATAGTTTTAAACATTTGAGAATTACCCATATTTTACACCCAGCAAATACAGCTTGCAACAATCCGCTCCTTACCTTACTTCTTTAATCTGTGGTGCACACACTTCTTGGAGCGACCCCCTTGCTTCTTGCCTCTGAACTCAGCGGGACCATGTTAGGTGCCAGATGTAACTATTTTCTCTCTTTTCTGCGTCCATGGAGCCCCAGCAGAGTGGCTAGAGAGTGGGTCCAGTTCCTGAGTAGAGGAGCTGGGGATTGAAAAATAAAAAAAAGTAAGAGACAAGACACAAAATGGAAAACCTGGGACCAGGTGGGACCACTGTCCTCTTCTGATGGAGGGACAGGAACCCAGAGCCAATCCAGCAAGTTTATTTTATACCCCCACATACCAGGAAGTTTCACCAAAAGTCAAGACAAAGGAGATTATTTGGAGATTATTCTTGAGTAGGCCCGAGCATTCCTGGTGCTTGACTGGATTTATACATCAAAAACCCACTACCTGACACCTAGGCAAAAGTAAGAATCAGTGCTGATAACACATCTGCCTTTTTGGTAAATGTGTATCCAAGACGCAGCTTTGTCTGTTGCCTTGGGTTCAGCTGACAATAATTAAAGAAATGCCCATGTGCCTTCCCAGGGGGCACTCTACATGTAAACATTTCTTGGTTGGGATTGAAAAAAAGAAAAAAAGTACACACATAGAGGTGACTTACATGAATGTCTGTATTTTTTTAGATGTGGCGTTTCACCTTGGTTTATATAAACGATGAGATTCCATGATGCATGGGGGGCCTGTGGTGACAATGGAGAACATGCAGCAGCATCTATGTAAGGCCCGTGGACACAGCCCCTCAGTCCCCTCATAGAACTGGCCACGAACATCACTGCGGTGCAGTCTCGGCCCAGGTCACTTCCGCTGGGGAAGGACAGATGAGGCTGAAGAAGGTGGACTGCCTATTTCCCTTCCCTTTCCCTTGTCTTTGGGTTTGCGAATAATCTCTCACGTTGAATCAGAGGCAGCTCCTGAGATGTATACAGTCCCATCTGCCAATTCCCCCCCTCCCTCCCCGAGGCTCCACAGTGGGGCTAACTCTCCCACCAGCTGGACCTGGTGGTGTCCCCCCACCCACTGAGCTGCCCCTTCCCAGCCAGGAGGGTGTGGGGCCCTGTGAGTCTGGTTGCCTTACAGTTACTCCCAAACCCAAGTGCGTGGCTTTAGTTTCCTCTTTTGATAACATTATAGAATCTGAGAAAACAGCTCATGTGCCCTCATTTTTAATGATATAATGTAATCTCATTTTTAATTACCTGAACAAAAAGGTTTCAAGTCCATCAGATTGCCTCTCAGGACTGCAGAGGTATTAACGGGCTCCAGAACCAATTACCTACATTTTCTTTTTACTTATTGCAAATGTGACCTTTTGTTAGAATTTGATTGCAAGTTTCCTGCTGTGAGTGGGTAACCATGGGTGTCTCGGGCCGGCTCCCCTCACGTCAGGGCAGCTGTTCATTTTAATTCCCTCTGATGGCTGCAGGACAAGTAAGTGTCTGGGACCCGGCGCTATAATGAGAGGAACCCAGGGCCATGCGGCCCTTCAGTGACAGACCCACACATCCAGGACGTGGGTGGAGGGAAATCGCCTGCCATCTGCCCGGAGGAAAGCAGGGCCGTGTTCTGCATGTGGTGTGAGGACATGGTGACTGCTGTAAAGATACGGCTGGGGCCAGGGCAGGAGCTGTGGGAGATAGAGGGAGAAATGGAGCCCGGTGGGAGGGCATCTGGGTGACGGCAGCCTGAGAGCTCACAACTCAGTGCCAAGCACAGGGGAGTATCATGGGGCCCGAGACGCAGGAGTCTAGAAGGAGCCAGCGGGGTCCGGCCAGTCCTGAGGAATGAAGACTCCCACAACAGGGCACGCTGTGTGTCCCCTTCCAGCCTGGATCCATTTCCTCCACATGCTAAGGCTCCTGGGTACCTGCTCCTGGGTTCATGGGCTGTCCTAGCAGCTCCCACCACCTCCTTACTCCTAAGTACATATAATACATAGAGGAAGGAGGGAGGGGGAAGTGGAGGAGTGTTAAGGAGGGGGCTGGTTTGGGGAAGTCTGCAGGGCAGAGCTCAGGGGCACCCTGGGTTGGGGTCAGCTCCTCAGGAAGATTACTGGAGACTGAAGACTGGGATTTCGCTCCACTGCAGCCTGGCCCAGGGCAGGGTTAGCCAGACTATCAAGGATGCGGAAAGGCCTGCAAGAGACAGGGTAGGACTCCAAGCCCAGGGAGTGCTCACTGCCAGCTGCAGTCCTGGCAGCCCTGGCCTTTCCCTTCGACCTGGGGAGGTGACAACACATGGAGCCCCAGCAGCTGCAGTCCTAGCCTCTGGAGACTCAGGAGCCCCATGACCCCTGGCCCAAGATCAGAGCCTGGGTCCCAGACAGGGTGGCTCTTTCCCATTTTCTGCTCAGCCATCTGAGGACATCATGGGGACACCTTAAGTAGCTATAGGACAGAAGGGTGGGGACGCCAGCCAGCCAGCTGATCCCTAACCCTCACTGATGGAGACATGGGCCATTAGGGGAAAGCGATTCCAGTGGCTGGGAAACCCAGGAGGCCCCAAGTGCTGGGAAATAGAGAGGGGAGCTGTCAGTGACCAGAGAACGTGACCTCTGTGTGGTCAGTCCCCAGTCAGTGCAGTCAGAGTTAAGTGCTGGGCTGGGCACCAGACCTGCAGGGACAGGAGTGGAGGGCCCAGCCAGAGGGTGAACAACAAACTCATGCTCAGGGACACATGCCCCTTAGGAAAGGAAATGCAAGGGCCATTTGTGTGTGTGTTGGGTGGGGGGGGGGGGGGTAGATGTGGGGGGGGTAGCCCCTACTTAACTCCCAGGCTGTTTCCTAAGGAAGCCCAAGGCCAAGCACCTTGAAAGTGTCCTGATAGGAGACCACTGAACCATGCTGCAGGCCCAGGGCTTCCTGCGGTTGGGGGAGGCGAAGGACAAGCACAGATGGATCTCAGGAACTCTGGGACAGAGGGGTGGATGGGGCGGCGGGGAGAAAGAAGTATGGAGGTGTCCTGGAGAGGGTCTCCCCCTGCACCCCTTTCCAGAACCGCTTCTCTCTGTGTTTTAGCATAGCTGACCAACTGGCCTACCGAGTATCCCCAGCCCACGCCTGCTTGCCTCGCACCCCTGCCAGGGCTCTTCATCCTCCCGAGGGAGCCTTGAGGCCCATGGCACTGGCAACCTTAGGGAGGGATGCATTTCCAGAATTTCCAGCTGGACCTGGAAGTGTTTTCCCCATCCTTTCCACAGAGGTTTCCTATGGGTTCCCTGAACTTGCAGGGCTCCCACCTCAGTGGCATCGTCTCCTGGCAGAGAACACTCGGGAGGTACCTGCTGACTTGGCAGACAAAGTTTGAGAATCATCCCACTCGTGGTTGGGAGCCATCAGGTTACATGATGGCCATTCCAACTGCAAAACAAGCTCCATTCATTAACAAGCTGTCATAACTCACACAGAGGGCGCAGAAGGCGTGCAAAGGAGCGTGGCCCACCCACAGTTTACAATACAACTAAATCAAAGAACATCAGCACCCTCCGAGCTGTGGACCAGGCCTCCCACAGTCAGGGAGAGGTGGGAGTGATGGAAACACAGTGCCCAGGACCCACAGCTTGCCACGCACCCTGAAATGAAGAACCTCCAGGGACGACAGGAGCGCTGTGTTCACACGGTGACTGCTGGGAAGTTACCTTTTCCAAAGTGGACGAAAGAAGTGAGAAGAGGAGCAGGTGGTTCTCAAGGCTGACACTGTGAGTTGCCACCTGGAAAGGAGCAGGATGGGCGTCCTGGGAGCTGAGAGTCCGAACAGGAGGGGCTGCAGAGAAATGGCCCACATGCTTTCGTCCAATACCTGGTCCTGCCTTTGCTTTGCCTGGCTCACCAGTGCTGCGGTCAGCTCTCTGAACTCGGGCCACATGCCTTAAGAGGGGTCTTAGGAGGGGAAAGCAGCAGAGGTGACTGCACTTGGAGAGATGGGACTGTACTGTGAATGCCACCAGCATGGGCAGAGGTAGGGGCCAGAAGCGCCCACCTGCTGGCCTGGGTCCCTCAGGCCATCCTAGGTAGAGCCCTGCCCACCCCAGCCCAGCCCAGATACTGGGATGGAGCAGCAGCTGTATCCAATCAGATGCCCTTTTCATAAAACCCAGGAGCCGGATCCCTGCTCACTGATGAGGGCTGTGCATTCGAGGTGAGACGACTGGTCCTGACTGCCCTCAGATCCCGGCCCCTCCCCCATCCTGTGCCCGACTGGGTGGCGCTGCCCTGGACACCCTGGCCAGTGCTTTCTTACTGGAGGGTGGGGAGGGAGAAATAGCTATTCCTTCACTTCCCACCTGGGTCATTCCTCCTCCTGGGTTGTATCTTCTCCCAGATGACACAGGTTAGTGAGCGTACCCCTCCTCCTTGTCTTGCTTCTCCATTAACTCAAAACATGTCACCCCAAATTCAGGTGCCAGGTGGCCCAGTTATCTCAGACTAGAGGCCCAATGCATGAAAATTTGTACAAGAGTAGGCCTTTCTTCCCCTGGCTGCCGGCACCTGCTTCCCTCCACCGCCCACAGGCACTTGGGCTGGCTTTCCTCCGTCCTGGCTTTATCAGGAAGGATGTCCAGTCTAATTAGCATACTACACTTTTATTATTATAGACTAGTGGTCCAGTGCATGAAATTCGTGCATGGGGGGGTTCCCTCAGCCCAACCTGCACCCTCTCCAATTAGGGACCCCTTGGAGGATGTCCAACTGCCAGTTTAGGCCCGATTGGGATCAGGCCTAAACTGGCAGTCAGACATCTCTCTCGCCATCTGGGATTGCTGGCTCCTAACTGCTCACCTGCCTGCCTGCCTGATTGCCCCTAACTGCCTCTGCCTGCCTACCTGATTGCCCCAACCCCTCTGCCTGACTGACTGCTTGATCACCTCTAACTGCCCTCCCCTGCCAACTTGATCTCGCTTCCAACTGCCCTCCCCTGCTGGCCTGATCTCGCCCCTAACTGCCTCTGCCTCAGCCCCCACCACCATGGCTTTGTCCGGAAGGAAGTCGGATGTCTGGAAGATGGCCAGTTGACAAAGTCTAATTAGCATATTGCCTTTTTATTAGTATAAAGAGATTATACAGGATAGGATTGTTTAAATGGGGGGGGGGGGCCTTTTTCAGCAGGAGGAGAGGCTCTTGGCAGACAAAAATTCATAATCCATATATCTGGATATAGCCAGCCATATACACTATATTGCCAAACTGGTCATTAAAAAATTGAACCGCTTTCTTACACCTTACACCAAATAGCTGTTGCCCTTAAAACCCCTCCTCAGCCCACACCTTAGGTTCTGCCTTTACCGGTCACCCAGATTAGGTTCTGATTGGTTGGTTTCTATGCCAGTCAGCATCAGAAGCTCCGCCTCCTAGGCAGCCATTGGCTCCTTGCAGTTCACCCAGATTTGGTTCTGATTGGTCAGTTTCTATGCCAGTCAGCGTCTCCAGGCCTATCTATGGGTCTGATCAGAGAGGTGAGGCTGATCAACAGCCACCCCAGGCTGCTAGCGAGCAGGCTGAACTGTATAATACAGATTTCCAACTGCCTTCTAGCAGAGAACTGTTTCATCAAACTGGTTCTTGCCAAAGATTTGGTGTGTATGAGAAGGCAAGCAAGGGCTCTGGCCCAGTGGGGTCTGGTGCTGCCCAGGATGGGGGACCACAGGATGCCTGGACACCAGAATGGAGATAAGCATGTCCAGGGCTGCCACACACTGCTGGGCAGGTAGAGGGGGCAGCTCGGGGCCCCAGTATCAGATGGGCAGCTACATTTCCCCATGGATACAACTGCCATACCCAGAAGGTGACCTTGAGCTGATGACATGTTCAAAAGCACAGCTGTTACAAATGAGCTCCCAGCACTCCAGTCTGGACTGTGCCCTATGATGCTGGCAGCTTCACTACATCCAAACCCAGACCACTGCCTCCCATGACCTACCTATAAAATCAGAGGAATGCAGGAACATCAGAGTTAACCAAAATGGCAATTAAATGTCAACTATACCATGATCTGATTCTCCAAACGAGCCTCAAAGTACAAGACCAGAAACAGCAGAAGCTGGCAAGGCCCTCGAACTCAGGCGGGGTGCTGTGTTCATGGCCGTCATGGCTTTCTCCTGACATCTGACTCACTTCCCAACCTTTCCTAACTGCAGAAATTCCTTGACCAAATCACCAGCCAGAGAGGGCCAACTACTTCTAACTCTGATCTTTCTGACTTTATAGTTGAGATCATTCCTGTTGCCCATCTGGTAACCTAAACTCATCGCCCTTCCCCACCTCCTGCTGCAGATGTGATGAACGAAGATATCAAGTTCTGCCCCTCTGACAGCAAGGCTGGGGTCCCCTTGCCCACACCGACTGGCACTGGGCTCTGAGCTTTCAGACAATGCCCTGGCCACAGCCAGCCTCAGAGGAGGTGTTTATGATCCCTGTTATAGACAAGGAAACAAAACTCCCAGAGATAGCGACTTTCACACTGGTCACCAGCAAGCTGGGATTCGAGTCCTGCTTGAACCAACGGCAAGAGCCAAGCTCTGCTGTGTTGTTGTGTCTGGTTGAGGAGCCCTGTCAGGAGTTGGGGCTGTGCTCCTGGGCTGACCTCCCTGCCTGATTAGATGGTCTGACCAGGAACCACGTGTGCTGTGAGTGTTCCTGGAAAAGGAAGCACACTGGTATCCACTGGCCAGCTGTCAGTGAGCACTCTGACTCAGTGTGACAACAGTGAGGTAAGGAGATGCCAGGATACAGCTACACCCCAACCCCACCCCCTAAGACCTCCCCATTACAGGTTCTCTGCCGCTGGAATCACTAAGTTATGAAAATGCATGAAATCCCCAAAGAGAGAAGTCAAATAAGAAAAGCATAATTATTGCAAAACAGGAAAAGGAATTTAATGCAAATGAAATAGTCCCAGAACTGGAAGGTGGACCGTTGAGATAATTTCAATATTGAATCTGCCTGGTCTCTGTCTTCCCGTCTTTATTTCCTAAGGTCTGTGCTGTGACATGATAGCCCAGAAAGCCAATCATCTACATGGAAATTAAGTTGTTAGAAGAGTTCTTATGACTCCTAATTCATATTTTATAAGCCTTTGTGCATTTGGAGAGTGATCAACTGAAATTTAATTGGGTTCGATGTTATCATTTAACATTTTAAATAACTGCACAAAAATGAAATTTAAAATCCCCCCATGCCTAATAAATTAGTGCTGTAATAGTGATAGTAGCCTCTGATGGACTGAGCACAGGTGGGCATGAGTAGAGAGGGCTGCCCATCAGCCCTGCAGGGGCACCTAGGGCTGTGAGGACTTCCATTGAGCATCACCCTCCCGTTCAGTCAGACACTTGATGATACAGACCGTCAGTGGCTTCATTTTATGAGAAATGTTTAATAGCCATGAAAGTCAGCCATAGGCAAGCCTGCTGCCTCCTCACTCATCCAAGAGGAGGTTCCCCCTCGTTTTGGGGAATCCTGGCCTGGCAAGGTTGTTTCTAGGCCAGGTAATTCTCCTCCCAGGTAAGGAGGTGCTTCCTGAGAGTCTGCCAGAGGCTGCGAACCCAGCACCCTGGGCTCGCAGGGCCCCACAAGCCTCAAAGGGAGTAGCAGGGGTCACTCTACAGTCCTCTCTTCCACAGAGACCTCCCTGCCCATGACCAGGTCCACTGCATGACAGGACCAGTCTGCCCAGAAGTAACCCTTGGGGTCGAGGGGGTCAGCAAGTCCTTCCTGACGGTGCCTGGCAGGGTGTTTGAGAGGACACTTGGAGAATGGGGCTCCAGACCTGGACCAGCCTCCTACAGTGGCCCCTTGTCCTCTTCATGCAACAGAGCTATGGCTCCAGGCTCCCAAGCAACCTTCCCTTTCCTGGGGCAGGTTTGAGTGGCAGCACCATTTCCACATGGTTGTGGCCTCCCTGCCATAGATGCATCAGGATGTCAGCCACTCAAAGGGCAGCCACTGCCCTTGGGCAACTCACAGGGACCCAGTAGATGGACACAGTTATGCACCACTGCCCTCTGGTGGACAGGTCAGGGCCCAGGACATCGGGCAGGGGCTGACAGTGCCCACACTAGGACCCCGGCCCAGGAAGCACATGCTGGCCCACAGTCCTGGGACACAGAGCTGGTGTCCACTTGCCTTTCAGGGAAGGATCGGTTTGTATGGCTCTTCCTGTTATACAGACCCGCTCTGGCTGTTGGTGGGACGGGGCACATCTGGGGCCTGAGACAGGGTATGCAGCCCTATCTACTGCCAGGTGCCTCACACAAGCTACTTGTGCATCTCACCTGATGTGATAGATTCCCTCTAATCTATCCTCAATGAACCATTTCAGCCCCAGGGCCAAGGAGGCTTCCGCCCTGCATGGTCCCCTTTCCTTCCAGGTGGGCTGGGCTGTAAGAGCAGGTGCAGAGCTGTGAACGCATGCTTTGCTGCTCTATGAAATATTGAACCCTGGCAGCTCCCAGATTCTCTGCATCCTTTACAGTCCATCAAATCACAAATGTTCTTCATGTCTATTAAGTTATTACAATGAAGTCAGAACGTTTCCAGTATTACAGACTCTCCGGATAAAAGGCCAAAGGGCTGCACACGTAGATCCAAGTTAAAGTCTGAAATTAGAGTCTCTCCATCTACAAGGCCCAAGGAAACTTTTTTTTCCTGTCTTCCTAATTTCTGGGTCATAAAATACGGACATGAAGAAGCAGGGACTCCATGGGGCAATGGGAAGAGGGGTGGGGCCATGCAGGGGTAGGCCCAGCCATGCCAGCAGGGTGCTCTGAGGGGGTTTCACCTGCCCACCTCAAGCAGAGAAATGTCTGGGGTGGGGATCAAGCCCATGGCTTCTATGTCCTCACTGCCTGCCCCTCCAGGGTTGGCCATGGAGCAGGGGCCTCAAGATCCAGCTCCCTCAGTCTTTCTCAACCCTCAGTGACCAATCACTCACTGGCATCGAAGAATCCTCTTCAAAGGAGCCTTCCCTCCCCTTACTCTGACGCCTTTGATCTGTCCCTAAAACAACTTTGATGGCCTTTGTCCCTCTCCTGGATTCTAGGGAGGCTCCAGTGCTGACGCCCCTTGTACCCCACCAGGTGGAGGAGCTCCGACAGGGACAGGTGTGACCTCACAGGCCGGCCTTCCCCCTGCACACTCAGCTCGCTCCTGTCCACTCTCACATCTCATACGGCAGCCTCTGCACCCTGTCCACTTATGGGTTTATCAATGTCCGCACTCAGTGCCCTAAGGAGACCTGAGACATAGTATGATCCCCAGACAGGCTCCCAGACGGAGGCTGGCCTTCCTGGCAGATATCTGGTGAAGACTCCAAGGTGATGGGTGTAGTCCAGGCACTCAAGACCTGGAGCCCTGGGGAGCCAGGCTGAGGTGTGCAGGGTCCCGAGGGCTCTGCCCTGCTCCCCGTCTGCTGCTGCAAGCGAGACCAGAGATGGGGCTAGCTGCCCTGACAAGAACTTTCGTTCTGATCTGTGATGACAGCTTCCCTGGCTTCAGGAGTAGGACCACGAGCACACTGCTCCTTCCTACACTGGCCCCTGACTTCCCAAAGCCTGAAAACCAAGAACATCTGCATCTGGACATCCATGGCCCATCAGTTCGCCCCTGAATGGCATCACGTCCTCCGCTCTCCTCACCAGAAAATTAACAGTAGGTGGGCAGAGATGCACTCTGTTAAAAGAACTGGCTGTAAAACTGATCCTTCGGCAGGATCCATGGGGCTAAGAACATCCCAGTGCATTCTGTGTGTGTTTGTTAAAACACAGTTGTCACTGGACATCTGCAGCACTGCTACTTCTGCTGAAAACCCAGTGATGAGGCTGTGCCCACAAACAGCTGGTCCCCCAGCAGTCACTCTCTTCATCTCGAGTGTCACTTGACTTTTGTAGAGACATTTGTGATTGGAAAGTAGGCCTTTGAGTTAGGGCCACATCTCTGTGCAAGATTCACTGGGACCTGTGGTGGAATTCATGGCGGGCAGGGCTTCCCCAAGTCCAGCCCCAGCAAAGGCATCCTTCCCTGGAAGAAGCTGGGGTCACAGGCACCAGGCACAGGTGATGGAGGCAAGCAGGGTGCCAACCTCCACTGTGGAGCCCGCTGATGATGCCACTTCTGAATACAGGCAGGCTTCCTGATGTGACCTCACAGCTGGGACATCTCCCGTTAGTGCAGCACACAAACTTGCTTGTACAAAACTGGTCATTTTAATACAAATAATACATTTCCTCTTCATAAAAGTCAAGTGGTTATAATTCTTACTTTTGTTTTCAGTGAACCCAAGAGAACAGTCCACATGGTGGGTGGGTGGGGCATGAGTCTGTGTGGAGACCAATCCCACTGAGGTCTCAGGGGGGCCAGAACAAGGCTGTGCCCTAAACAAAGTCTCCAGAGCTGCACCTGGCCAACCCTCTTCTCTCTGCTCACCTGTAAACCAGGAAATAACATGGCCTGGCAGACTCTCAGGAGACAGACAGTGGGATGGACACAAAGTGCCTGCTGTGCAGTCGGGAGGTCAGGGCCATTCGCTGGACTCAGACACTAGTTGTCCCTTATGGCTGCATGATTACATGAGCATTGGTGAATGGTTCTCAGAGCTGGGAAAGGGACCGCCTTGGAGCACAGCCAGGCCTCGCTCTGCGGGGCCTCCATCTCTCCTCTATTGCATCTGGTCTGGCTGATGAGATACTGCGTTTGAATGCTCCTGTTCTAACAGTTTTCCATTTGCTTCTATTTGGCTTCAGAAATAATTACTTCCATTTTTATGTCTTAATATTAATGGGTTGGTGTAACTGTTTCACTTCTTGTTCAAATTACTTGAGTTTTTGTGTTTATTCGGGGGGGGGGGGGGAGGGTTCATAAAGAGGAGGGTCCCTAATTATCTTTCCCTCATCTAGAGAAGCTGCCCCACTGTGCACATTCTGCTCAGTCCTAGGAGAGGTGGTGGGCAGTGACGCTCCACCTTAGTGCCAGACCTGGCCACATCACCTACCTGAAGAGGTTGCCAGCCCAGGTCCTCAGAGCCTGTTTGGCTGAGCAACTGATGGCGGTCTCCCAAACAAGCCTCTCAACACCCTTGTGGGCAGTAGCCATTCGATCCAGGCCTTTGTTCCACCTACTTTGGAATGTGAAGGGGGAGTAGTGAGTGCGTGAATGAGTCTAAGAGGTGAGTGCATCCTGTCCCCATTCTAGGGAGTGTCCCCCAAACTCATATTCACCCAGAACCACAGAATGGTACCTTACTTGAAAATCAGGTCTTTGCAGGTGTAATAAGGTCATACTGGGTTAGGGGAGGCTCCAAATCCAAGGACTGGTGTCCTTATAAAAATGCCACATGAAGGCAGACACAGGGAGAGGCCATGTGAAGATGGAGAGATGTGTCTACAAGGGAGACAGTGGCCACCAGGAGCTGGAGAGGCCTGCAAGATCTTTCCTTAGTGCCTTCAGAGGGAATGAGGCCCATGAGGCCCTAGGGACACCTTCTGTCCTCTGGCCTCTATGCGAGTAATTTCTTCGTGTGAAGTACCTGGCATGTGAGGGTTGGTGAGGGCAGCTCCAGGAAACAGCACATTGCTCCCTGGACTACCAGGTGTCTGCAGTGCCCAGTAAACAGCTGCTGTAAATCACTGACCTCTATGGGATAGAGCAATGCATGCAATGCCTTCTGCTATCAAACCAGGCAACTTTGCGCATTGCATACACACAAAGTCACAACTCAGAGACCCTTTCCCATACGTCTGGCCCAGTGGGACCCCTGACACAGCAAAGAAGTGGGGGCTCAGGGCATCCCACCTGGGCATTGTGGTCTTTTAGGACAGCACTGAACAGGGGCCCTGTAATCCATCAGTGACATCAGCGCCCTAGGTGAGGCTTAGCCCTCACTCCTGGGTCTCTCATCACTGTCTACACAGCCAAAGTGGAGGGCTGGCAGCTGTGGACTATGACTTGGGGGAGCTGTTCTGTGATGTGAGGGTAGACCCATGACAAAAGTCAGGTGGGGTGGCTGGTGACATCAAATGGGCGGCTCCCTGACCTCAGGAGCCCCTGCTCCAGCCCCCAGGGCTCCTACTGTCCAAGTACAAAGTGGGAAGGGAGGGGTGGTGTTAAGAGACGGAGCTCTGTTTCTGTGGGAAAGTACATATGACTTCCTAACAGCCTCGGGACTAGTGATGCTCAGTGCAGGGAAGCCGGGGTCACCTCACCTGTTTGGCCTCTTTGTGGACCCTGTGTCCTGTGCACAGAGGTACTCAGAGTGGGGAGTTCGGGGCTCAGCTGAACTGTGGAAATCCAACCACAGTCACTGGCTCTGAGCACAGCTGCTGCCAGGTCATTTATTTCAGACACTGTGTCTGGACATATAGTTTCTAAGAAGAGATCTGTGGCTGGAGTTAGAAATGGCAGACTGGGGACACTGTGTGTGATCACAGCAGCTGCAGGTTTTATAAATGAGAGGAAGCTGAAACTGTAGCTGAAGAGCTAACAGTAGAGTTTTCTACATTTCTCTTGGCTGCCTGATGTGGTCACAGAGGCTGTGCTCAGAAGCACATGGCAGGAGCCCTGGCAGGGACCTCTCAGCCCACACTTGTAAGGGACGTCCGTTTTCAAAAGTCCCTTCTGTGGAAGAAACACACTTGTGAAGGCGGTCCTTAACGATGCCCTTTATTCACAGTAGGAACACCCCCCCGCCAGGCAGCACGAGGACCTTCCCTACTTTAGCGAACAAACACTGAAATGCTCACGTGCATAGCCTCCCAAGACTCAGGGGCATGGTCTGCTCTAGTGATGGTGCTGTTTGAACTGGAGGCCACAGTAACCGCAAGTTCCAGTTTTTGTTTCTTTGTCCTGAAAAAATTCAAAAGGGAAGATTTCATATTTCCGTATTCTACTACAAATCTATTAGAGATTAGACACTGAAAGTACACACAAAATCTAAATGCACTGTCAACCCGAAACAACTGTAAAACCCAAGTCACAACTGAGCTAGAAACTGACGGTGCCCAGGGCCTGGGCCCAACTCTATCTCCTCCTGCAGCCTCAGGCCCTGCCCTGGAACTCGGGGTCACCTCAGAGAACCACTTCCAGGGCATAAAGTGTCAGCACAGCCGCTTCTTGCCCTTGGCTCAATCCTTCCAGGAGGGACAGGGTCTCATCCGGAGCACAGACTGCAACTTAACTCGAGTGGGTGGGTCCCCACAGGGCTGGGTTCCAAGCTCACTCACACTACCAGCAGAAGGGGCAGCAGTGGGTCCTGCCAGCTTCCTTCCCCTTCCTATACATCTGGGCTTTCACCTGTGGTTTCCTTCTCGGCTCTAATGTCCTGAGTACTACTCCTCTTCTCTAGGCTCCGATTGTGTATTTAGCAAGAAACTTGGACTTAAAAACGGTGAAAGCCGGAAAGACAGTGCTGGCAACACTAAGTACACTGCACAGCAAGTCACAGGTGAAAAGATGCCACTGTATTCAGCCCTGCAGTTGGCTTTGTAGGCAAGATCAAGCAGGAGAATGTGTGGTCATAGGAACACTGCAAGGGCCACCCTGAGAGCAGAGAAAGGACAGAACAGAAAGATGGGTGAGCACTGGGGTCACATTACCAAATTTATGTAGACTTTCGGGTGACCGAGAGCCCCCCCACCGCCATCACACGACACTATGCGACTCTCCACTTCACTCACAGGCTGCTCAGCTATCAAATCAATGGCAAAGTTCTCATTCACCTGGAACGAGAAGATAAAACCTTGTGTAGATAAGTACAAAAACTTAATGATTTCATTAAATTTAAATCTATGTAGACACCTGCCACCTCACACATTCATGTACTGCTAGCACAGGCAGAATTATATTCTGTACACTTTCTTTTAAATATAATTGTAGATTGTCAAAACACACAAATAAATTTAATAAATACATCTATGTATGCACACACACATTTAGCTTTTCATTGTATATAATTTCAAATTTACCAAAATGTCACAAGAATTCTCATTTCGTCTTTACCTGGACTCAGATTGTTAACATTCTCCCCCATTTATAATTTGCTTTCTCCCCTCCCATCGCTCTTTCTCTACACACATAGTTTCATAGCTCTGTCCACTGGGGAAGACTAGAAACAGGGACGACCCAGTGGCAATGAGTCCACGCCATCTCTGCCACCATTTCATACTAAAGGAAACGGCTCAGAAAACAGCTGGTTCCAGATGCAGAACAGATGTCCCAGATGAATGGGAGACGTGTGTCTGTGACAGAGAGAACCGAGGCAGCAAGGACCCCTACAGTTGTGTCAAAAGGGTAGCCAACCTGGGGACACTGCCAATCTGATAATGGATATGAGAAATCTGAGGAACAATAGAATTGTAACAGCAAAGGACTGAAACACAAAACCAAACTGAAATCCATGATTCCATAATGATATTTTTAAACTTCTTTCATTTCCTTACTATGGGGAATCAATTCATCATTTTTAAAACTGATAAATAACAGGAAAGAATCTAGCATTTCTTCTTCTTTCCTCCAGATAACCAAAGTTTTTGTTTGTTTAGTTGTTTTTCTGTATATTTTTTTATGCTACTAATAAGAGAACATTATGCCTTACAGCCTGTGTGAGTTAATGATTTGGAGGCGCTTGTCCACTCTACAATCAGAACCACCATATCACCTGCCCAGTAGGGTTACCACAGACAAAGAACCTGAGTCTGATCTGACAAAGCAGCTGGATTCAACCGAGCATGCACACTCAGAGGACCAGAGGTGCCAAACAGCACGGAAGGAGTGCAGTAGGCTAGGGCCAGCTGTGGACGACCCTACAGAAGAAACACCAGGTCCTGTGACAGATGAGGAAGAAAAGGGGTGTGTGTGTGTGTGTGTGTGTGTGTGTGTGTGTGTGTGTGTGTGTGTGTGTGTGTGTGTGTCACAGGAACCTAAGATTAGAGAAACTTGGACGCATCACAACTGCAAAAAAAAAAACACAAAAAAAACTGGGTATGTGTGGGGGGTAACGGGAACCTAAAGATCAAAGAAACCACAATGCATGGGACTTATTTGGATTCTGAATCAAACAAGCTGTGAAAATTTTAAAAATATGACACAGTCGAGAATATTTAGGCCACCTAGATACTGAATTGAAAGGAAACTCTGTAGTCAGGTGAGATGATGCTGTCATTGTCAACACCTCCTGAAGGTGTGCACGGTCAATTTCAGATCTGATGACACGATACAGACGGTGGGGAGCAGGCTGCTGTGAACACTGCAGGAACAGGCATGATGTCTTGGTAAGCATCCTGTGGCACCTGTGGAAACTGAGTGACCAGGCACAAGGAGGAGGGGATCACTGAACTAGGCCCTCACTGCATAGTCACAACAGCAATTCCAACATCCTGGCTGGGCAAATCATTTATCCGACAATGCCCTACTGTGGCAAAAGTGGGCACTAGACAGGAGACATGTCTTGGTTGCACTTGCCTCAATTAGAGCTGTCCTCAGTGACTACAAGAGACAAAGCACATGACACTGGGGAAACTGTAGAAGCGAAGCATCAGTGTCTGCATGTAAAGGGAAAGAAGGGAACCTGAGCCCTCACAGAGCCCAGTGGGCCTCAGAGACCCACTATGCATGTCCCCTGGTCACCAGCCCCATGCCCAAGGGCTGTGGCTCCTTTATTCCAAGCACTGCACATCCTGTGAAGAAACCCAGCAGTGCCTTCTCCAAGCTTCCTCCTTTCTGGGGCCATCTACAGCAATTACAGTCGCCCTCTGTGTCCAACACTCGGCTCCCAAGGATTAGCTTGCCTGATAGTGCCTCTTAAACCCAGCATCTCCTCCACATCTTTACCCAACCCAAGGTGGATGACAACAGCAAGACCACATCTTGAAAGTCCCTCCTCTGGAGGCCAGAAGATCTCTCAACTGGAACACACCACACAGAGGACAGTCAGAGGGGCAACACCATTCTTCCCCTCTCAGGTCTCCCAAATCCATCACAAGTTTATAGGAAGAAATGCTTAATGGAGACAAGATGGGGCAGTGCGAGGCTAAAAATCAGATTAATAAGTGTTGGCCAAGGTTATCCTGCGATTTGGGTTTGGGAATAATCTCAGTACTTTTACCATTATGGGTGAGGACTGCTGGGCCAGGTCAGTCCTGGCTCCCAGGGCCATGTGGCTTCCAGAATCTCACCTACACCAGAGGCCTATTGCTCTAGGGAAGACAAGAACACAGAGACTAGGTGTAGATAAATCCTTACAAACAAGGGGGTAAGGGGGATATAAGTTTAATAAAACTTTAAAATAAGAAGAACACAGTTAAGCTCAGTTAACTTTTCCAAAGCCAGCCAACTGTCCAGAGGACACACAGTCCAGCGACAGAGCCACTCCCACCACTCACACACAGAGAAGGCCCCGCCTGCCACCAACACGGATGACACCAAACACCCCACCAGAACTTTGATGCCCTGAACCCACACAATGTGGACAACATTTTGGAAAGGTTTAATTATTTTTCAAAAGCTTTGTCAGTGATAGAGTACGATTTTGTAAAGCTTTTCCTTAAAATTCTATTTTCAAAAACACAGCAGGAAGTTACCAGGAAATGTGCGGATGTTAAAACAAACACAAGTGTGCAGGGCTGCCGCCAGGGTGTTTTACAAGCTCCTTTAAGCACAATGCCTCCGCCAAGGCCTCCTGCTCCCTTACACCATACCTTACAGCGGTCTACATGGTGAGTGATGGCCCGCGCAAGCCACGCGCCATACAAATGAAGCCTCAGGGTGTAAATAATACGGTGTCTACCTCAGTGACAAATGTGTCACAAAGGACACACTAACAAACTCCCATCACGCAGTCCAAGAAACAGGCTGTCTCCTGTGGGAAGGGCAACTGATGCCTGACGTCTGAGACTGACACGGGACTGCCCCTGTCATTCAGGACTGCAGCTCCAGGGCGACCCTGACCTCCCATGATTAACACCCTGGGACTCAGCTCAACCGCAGGAAAACAAAGAGCCCAGGAGTCAATGCCCAGTCACAGCACCCAACCACGGCCCAGCTTCCAATTCCGTTAAAATTCAGGGCTGCAGTGTGCCGCCCTGCCCCACGAAGGGACAAGGAAAGAAAGCATTACTGGACCTCATGAGGAGATCAGTACAGAAAACATGTCACAGCATCCCACACCCTTGGCTGTAAATGTAGTGTTTTCCCAAGTACATGGTGTGTCACAGACCTTAAGTTGCCCAACCACTGTAAAAATTAGCATATTAGTAGCATATATATGTGTAATAGATTCTACTATTATATATATATTATATTATATATATATTATTATATATATCTACTATTATATATAATATATCTACTATTATAATATATATATATTCATATATATATATACACACACACACACACACACATATATGTGTGTATATATATATATGAACCTATCTATATAGTTACCTCTTGATCAACTCATCTGGGTCTAAAAATATTTAGGTTTAAATCATTCATTTGTCAATAAACTGTTCTATTTTTTTTAAACTCATGTTTTTGGGAGTGACAGTTCCTATGGAAAGTTTACTCTCTTATGTCAAACTGAGATTAAATCCATTAAAGATAAAATATACATATAAGTCTGCAAAATACTATCAAAACTAGTACAAAAAGGAAATAACTCAGTTAAATAATCAATGTTTTGTAAAATTTTGACCTAATTAATGGAAACTTACAAGTTTAAAATAAACTAAAAGCCCCAGTTCAATTATTTAGAATATCAGGTGTTTTGTTTTGTTTGTTTTTAAATCTATTTTATTGATTTTTTACAGAGAGGAAGGGAGAGGGATAGAGAGTTAGAAACATCGATCAGCTGCCTCCTGCACACTCCCTACTGGGGATGTGGCCACAACCAAGGTACATGCCCTTGACCGGAATCGAACCTGGGACCCTTGAGTCCGCAGGCCGACGCTCTATCCACTGAGCCAAACCGGTTAGGGCTAGAATATCAGGTGTTTTTAACACTAACACAAGTAATTATAATTAGCTAAACATACGTGTGCACACACACATATACACAGTAAAAACTGAAGTTTTCATCCAAATTAATTTTTAAACTAAGTAAGTTTGAAGAAAATGATCAAAAGCAGGGATAGGGAGGTGGAACACAGAAAGCTTTGTGGGCAATAAAACTACTCTGTGTGATACTGTAATGGTGGATAAAAGAGATAACACGTTTGTCAAGACCCACAGAATGTACAGCAAAGAGTAAACCCTAATGTAAACTATGGGCTTGAGTTGATACTAATATATCAATACTCATCCAGTGTTTAAATCACTCACTTGTAAAAAAATGTAGCACAAGAACTGTGTGAGGGGAAGATGGGGCATATGGAAACTCTGTACCAGTACTTTCTATGCAATTTCCCAGTACACCTACAGTCTTCTAAAACAATAATGTCTCTTGGAAACCAAAATAATTTTAAAATATTACTAAACACCAAATTTTTGTCGTTAAGAGCAAAAGCCACAGCAGAATGCCAACTCATCTTTCACAGACGTGCTGTGCACCTTCACAACCTGGGGATGATCCCAAATAGGAAAAGGCCCCAGAGACCCCGAGCTGGATAGCGGTAAAGGATTAGGCAACACTGGCAGCACATTATTGCCTCCAAAAGCTCCGATTTTGTTTGTTTAGCTTTGTTTTTAAATTGCTCCCTGTTGCCTCTGCTATGGCAATCAGCAACCAGGGCCACAGAGAAATCCCAGCAGAGAGAAGTCTGTGGCAGAACCAGGTCCTGCCAGAGCATCAGAAGGCATGAGATAGGAAGCTGGGAGCCAGGCTGCAGGGTTGACTCCAGGACTGATTTGCTCTGAAGTGCCTCATCCAGCGCTCTGAACTCCATCTCCACCACACTGTCCCTGCCCTTATGACACCCACAAAGCAGGATGGAAGTAGAAAAGCAGACTTTGGGAATGTAACCAAGATCAAAGGGAAGGAGAAACACAACTTAGGGAAAGCTGAGGCTTAATAAGAAGAATCAACAGGCTGACTGAGGGGAAAGAGTGATTGACTCAAAGTGATTATGGAGGACAAAACTTACTTTAATCTGAGGGCCTCAGGAGTATAAGGCACATAAAAAAAGGAAAAGACCACTCCCATTTATATATAAAAAAGAACTACACTTACTAAGTGTTGTTACATACTGTGGGGGGACAAGGAAAACAAAACAGAAACAGCAGAAACAGACACATTTAACATTTAGAAAAATGCAGAATTCCAGAGCTTCTAGGATGTCACAAATTGGGGGGAAATTGTTTAAATCTTACATATTGATTTTTATATTTTGTCGGTTACATAAATGTTTTATGAGAGCTTACCTCTCTTTTAGTAGTTGTTGTTTGTTTGTTTTTGTTTTTACTTACCTCTTTCTGACGACCTACAAATCGAATTTTCCTGTAGTCTTTATCATCATAAACCTGGGGGGAGAAAAGACCATATGTGATTTTACAGCCTAATTCTGAAAGAGGTCAGTTAATATCCATTATAGAAAAGTGTTTTTCTCAACATTTACACCATTCACGATCAAACATATGAGGGGCAAGGTATAATTGTGCAACCAGGGACATTTTTCAGCAAGACCCCTAAGATGACAATGAGCAGTAATCTGAAGTGGAAGGCTGCAAGGTGGAGTGAGAGAGCAGAGGCGGCAAATTCAGGCAGAGGAGGTGCACCCCCCTCCTTCACATGGGGCCAATGGTTTATGTCCCCTCTAAATCTACTGGTAAGACTTTAATAACATGGGTACTTGCTCTCTCATCTTATGATTATAGTCTAAGACTACGTTTGTGTTTTTGACTACAGCAGACTCTCAAGTTATTTAAATGCACTATTTAATATCACATGAACATTACGAGATTCGAGCCACAGAATCAATAGGGAAGCCGCCCACAGAGATCAACAGCTACGCTCTGTGTACCAGCTTCATTTCAGAGCTCAAGGACACTCTCACAGAATTTGCAAACGCTCCACCAACCCCAGCACCGCGTCACCCGTTTTTATCCACGCCGGTTGGTGCGGGCGACAGCAGCACAGCTCGACTGTGCTTCGGTCGCACCGGGGACCCGCACGGTATTCAGCCGCCTGTTCTGCGCGATCCCTCTCATGGACCAGGAACCCAGGGACACGGAGGACCTAGGGCACTGAGGACAGCGGAACGACCGGGGTTCCATGACGCACTGGTTACCTGGCCGGTGTGCGTGACCTTCTCTCCGGTCGGTGCGATGCGCACCCCGAAACACCTGACGCCCCGGGGCAGACTAAGCGCGGCGGCGCCGCTCCGGCCAAGGTGCCTACAGAAGGTCACTGCCGCCGCCATCTTGCGGGCCGACCCTTGACCCGGCGCGACGACGCACCAGCGTTGACGCATGCGCACAGGCCCGCAGGTGGCCCGCCGCCGTTTGTCTTTCTGGCGCACTCACGGCGGTGGCGTCTCCGCCCCACTGCACAGGCGCAGGCGGGGACGCAGGCGCGGGGCAAGGCACGCTCCTGGCCCCTTCTGGGCCGGTTCTTTCCAGGTCAGGGGTCCCTGGGAATCCAGCGGGGCTGGGGGCTAGGGAGGCGGCGGGTTGCTGGGGTTCGGATCTGCCCCGGAGCCGCCTGCCGGGTTGGGCTGCGGAAGGGCTCGACCCAGAGACTCGGCCTCAGTTTCCCCCTGTGGGCCGCGGCCAGAGAGTGCGGGGGCAGCTTGGGACCGGATCCCGAACCTCGTGGGCGGTGGGCGGGCCCCGAGCGTCCACTGCTGGTGTTGGGGTCGAGGCCCGGGCGCCAGCTAGTGCGCCTCCGCTGGGTGGCCCCGCGCAGTGTGCGCCCGCGAAGCGTCCCGCTGGGTTCCTTGCCGTCCGTCGGTCGGTCGGGCGCCGGCTCGGGTGCCGGGTGCTTCCTGTCCAGAACACCAGGCCAGCTCTTTCCCATGCTTCCTGTCACTAAACCTGAACGGGGTCGGAGACTTAGGGTCCTCGCAGCCATGCCTGGGCTCCCACAAAGGGCGGTCTCGCCAAATGTCCCCCCACCCCCGTGCCCCTGTCTCAGCGAAGGTGGTGGCGTGGTGGCGCCCCTGACCCCTCCACGCCTACGCCACAGTGAAGTGGGCAAAACAAAGGTATAGTAGGAAGTGCGGAAGACGCTGTAACAACTTTTTTTTCTTTCTCGCATAGGTTCAGCCACAGTATGGCAACTCTTTTTATAAGGAAAATGGTGGTTTCTGCTGTGAACCCTCTCCTACATCTGAGTCGTTACACAATGACAAATTACACAACGACATCCCGAGCGCTCTCCACGCTGCTGCTGGGTCCCCTGCGTGTTGCAGTCCCTGCAGGTGCAAAGCCCAGCGCAGCAGTGGCCTCTCCTCTCTCCTGCCACCCCCTGCCCTTCCTGCAGCCGACTCTGGGGTTCAAGGACAAGACCGTCCTCAAGAAGCGTTGCAAGGACTGTTACCTGGTGAAGAGGCGTGGGCGATGGTACGTCTACTGCAAAACGCACCCAAGGCATAAGCAGAGACAGATAAAGCGCCTTTGACTGTAAAAATAACATGCAGGATTGTGCCATTTCCTTGGGTGACCTTATCGAAGAAAAATAAAATGTAAACATTCTGTTTTCTGAGACTGTTGACCTGCCGGTTTTGTTGACTCTACTTTCCAGGTCTCTCACTCTTTATCCACATCTAGTCCAGCCAGAGCCTCAGCTGGGAAGCAAATTCTTTTATCTTCCTTGCAAGCTAGCAGGCGGACAGAAGATGGAGCCGAGGAAAGGCCAGTTTGCCCCCAACGTAAGAATGCAAGTTCTTGAGAAAGAACTAGATTTAGTCTCTGATTGGCACTGTGTCTGCCTTCTGCCATGCTGCTGCTATCCCGTCTTCAGGATGAGGAGGAAAGGCCTTGATAACAGTCCTTAAGTGAAGGGTAATTAGTTGTTTATATATATGAAGAGATTTTGGATATCAATTATGTTTGTCACCCTTGATCTGAGATGTATGTGCATGTGTAATGTGTGCATGTATGTACGTACTACATACCCACTGTGCGAGCAAGAGGCCTCTCCTGTAGTGTGAAGACAGGAACACTCAGGTGGTTACAGCACCATGGCTGGTAGGTGCTGTGCCTACTGCTGACCCAGGAGCAGAAAGCAGGCAGCCACATGCCCTGGTCAGGGTCTTGTCTCTGCTCCTTACTCAGTGCTGGGCCTTAGACAAGAAGCTTCTATTGAAGCCTCCCTGCAGGGTTCTGAGGACCTATTTCTCAGTCACACTCTTGCTCTCAGTCTGCCACAGGGTCTGGTATACAGTAGGCACTCAGCAAGGAAATGTAGGCTCAAATGATCACAACTTGTAAGCAGGCAGCCTCTTATCCTCTCTAGCTATTCAGAACCAGCTCATCCTGCAAGGCCAAGCCCACAACTTTGTTCTGAAGAGGTGGTTGACATCCCGTCTAACAGACCCAAATGCCTCTGGCACTAGAGCATCGATAGTGAAGTTGGATGCTGGACTTGTCTAGGTCTTTAGCTGTTTCGTATATGTATGCACCTGCACACACATACACACATATACACATAGGTACACCACACACCTTTATTATTTTCTCCTTGACAGATGAATGAGGTATATTTGCCTTGTGAGCATCCAGCTCTGTAGGACACATGGTGCTGGTATATATGTCCATGTAAATGAATATATTGGATATTGAGGGACAGGCAGTCCTGGGTGTAGTGAAGCAATGTGGCCCATATCCACACAAACCTGTGATTATTGCTAGCTACCTGGAGTTCTAACAGCATTGATAAATTTCTAAATTGCTCTCTCCTGGGATTACGAATCTCTTTTTGATCTAAGGTCATAGCATGTGTGCTGACCAAGCCTTACAACTCATATACTTCCCAATAATGAATGGACCAGCATTTATAGCTCCACAATCCAGCTCAACAAAAAGTTATTTAGGTCTGGAGTCAGCAAATTAGGTTCCATAGGCCAAATCCAGCCTTCACCCATTTTTTTAAATAAAGTATTTTTGGAAAATGACCATCTCATTTATTAATGTACTAGAGACCTGGTGCATGGATTCGTGCACTAGTGGGGTCCCTCGGCCTGGCCTGCAGGGATTGGGCCGAAACTGGCTCTCTGACATACGCTGAAGGGTCCTGGATTGCGAGAGGGTGCAGGCCAGGCCCAGGGACCTTACCAGTGCACGATCGGGGCCAGGGAGGGACCACAGGAGGGCTCCAGAGTGTGTCCGGCCCTTCTCGCCCAGTCCCCCATCAGCTGGACCCCAGCAGGTGGTAGGTGAATAGTTGCAACAAGACCCAATGGCCTGAGAAACTTAAAATATTTACTAATTGAGTACAAACTTAAGATGGAAAGCAAGGAAGAAATTAACTCATTAATGTATTTCAAGTGGACTTCTTTACTAGAAACCAAGATCATATAGGAAAGAAAAAAAGTGTTGTATTATTTTCCTGTGGCTGCTGCAACAAATTATCAGACTTGTGGCTTAAAGAAACATAAAGGTATTCTCCCCACTAACCCAGGGCCATCTCATCTCAAGATCCTTAATAACATCTGCAAAGGCCCTACTTCCAAAGAAGGTCATATTCTGAGATGTAAATGGGGGGAGGGCACAATTCAATCCACTGCAAGTGGTACAGAATATTTTTGAAAATAATATCAATTTAAATTTTTGTTAATGTGTTCATTTTGTTCAAAATGCAGTGGAAGTCTTCCTCCTGAACCCCAGATCCAATTTCTCTCCCCGGAAGCAGACAGGATCATCAGCTCCCAAAATACCCATTCAGTCATGTCCTGTGACTCTTTAGGTGAGTCCCTGTGACTCCATTCCTGTCCCCATTTGTACAACTAGCCTAAACCTGGAACACATCTGGGTGATGTCTCATGCCAGCAACCACAGGGTATCCTCTTTCTTTCCCAGGCCACTCTGCCCTGATTTCTTCAACAAGCTAATGTTAGATATTGTAGGCATCACTTTTTACTTAGGGCATTTTTCTGCATCTATATGAGTGTTTTTATTTTTCCTTTTTGGATTTATAAAGCATTTTGTTCTATTTTGTAATTGGTGGTTGAAATTCCCAATTAGAGGCCAGTTGTTGTGTGTTTTTTTTTCTCCAAAGTTCCTACTTGTCATTTTTCTGTTTAAAAAGCATGGAAAAAAAATGAGTAATCTACAGAACAAAGAGAGCTGTTTTGCATTGCATGAGAAATTGACTGGCTGTGTCAATATGCAGAACAAAGCTGTCAGGAAGCTAGTCCTCGCTAGCCTCAAGGGCCCAGCCAAGCAGCTCCCACGTATGGGGTACAGATTTCCTCCTCTGAAACGCACCATGAAAGAGTCATTGTCTTTTCCTCAGAAAGTGATGTGTGTTTTTCCTTACATAGTGAACAACATGAATTACTGTGCAGAAATTCTAGCACTTCATCCTCAGAGTGAGGCTTTCTCCTCAGATTCCTGTTTAAAGGTAATAATTGTTCTTTTAGTGCTAATAACGTGTAATCATCTAAAGTGGAAGCCATAGTTTTTCACTTATAACTTCTATCAGTTTAATTATCTAACACATTGCTGGGTCTAAGGTAAAGGAGTCTTCTCTGGCAAGTCAGTCATACTCTGATTCTTCATTTATTTATCCATTCACTGCAATAGTTATTAAGCTTAATTTTGTTTCATGTTCTGTGCAAAATACATGCTATATATATGGATTCGTGCATGAAGATAGTCCTGCCTGATCACCTGATGACATGCCTCATATTGTGTCTAATGCAAGAGGTAGGGCTGGAAATAGCAGTGGTTTAAGCAAAATATGTAGTGTGTTGCCCACTTACACCAAGGAAAGACATCAGCAGGCACTCAGTGTTCGGGTTTCCCAGCCTCTGTCCTCTCCATCACTGCCAATTCTTGGTGCTTGGTTTCCAGTCTCCTGGCAACTACATGGCACAAAATGGTGGTGGAGCCAACATTCTAAGCAATCAGACAGAAGAGGACTAGAGGACAAACCAATGCTGCCCCTGATCCCTCTTATCCTTTTAAGCAACTCTCCCAGATTCACCAGGGATTTCACCTTGCCAGATGCTGCCCCTAGCTGTGAAGGAAGGAGGAGAAACACTGCCCACTGTGCCCCACCATGAGGACATGGCTGAGAAAGAGGCTCCAAGCTGCAGTTACCCGCTTCCCAAAATCGCGTGAGCCAATTGCCCTCTCTGTTGGTTGTTTCTCTGGAGAACCCTGTCTTAGTCCATCCAGGCTATTATAACCAACTAGAGGCCCAGCGCATGATTAAATCATGTGTATGTAGGGTCCCCTAGACCTAGCCAGCCATCAGGGCCATGTCCACCGCCTCGCAATGCCTGGCACACTCTAGGGACACTGCGGGCACCCCACAACACTCCACCGACGCTGCTGGCACCCTGTGATGCTCCACCAATACTGCCGGCGCCCAAGGAGGGGGTGGGGGGGTGGGGGGAGGGCCCGAGAGGTGCTCCATGCACCTCATGGTGACGAGTTATTTGGTTGTTTCAGTCATGATGCCTCTTGGCCTTTTATTATTATGATACCACAGACTAGTGGCTTATAAACAACAGACATTTATTGCTCAGAGTCCTAGAGGCTGGTTGTCTGAAATAAGGGTGTGCCAGTGTGGGGGTTCTGGTCAGAGCCTCTATCTTGCTTTCAAACAATGATACACCTTCTGCATGTTCCTTTCTGGGTGATTGTCCTGGTAGCCTTCAGTGCAATGTAAGACATTTGGTGACCCTGAGGCCACCACATGGAGAGGCCATTTAGAGGGAGAGAGGCCCAAGGAGCCCAGGTGTAGGTCTTTCCTGTCAGGTGCCAGGTATGAAATGAAAGGGCCTTTGAGGTGATCTGGCCACAATCACTATCTGATGGCCACTGTATGGAAGACCCCCAACAAGAACCACCTGCTGAGACCAGCCAACCCGAGATGCATGAACCAAGTGTGAGTTAAGAGGTTGGAAGGGTTCGTTGCGTGCACAGTGCTATGGAATTGAATGTGTGCATCTCCCAAATT
The DNA here is from genome assembly GCA_026230045.1 of Corynorhinus townsendii. Lineage (NCBI taxonomy): Eukaryota > Metazoa > Chordata > Mammalia > Chiroptera > Vespertilionidae > Corynorhinus > Corynorhinus townsendii. The sequence continues at coordinate 2,222,281 of JAPDVU010000012.1, forward strand.
CCCATGTGGAAGCCCTAACCCCCAATGGGAGGTGACTCAGTTTACATGAGGTGATGAGGTGTGGGCCCTGGTCTGGTGTGGTTAGGGCCCCTGTCCAGAGAGACACCACAGCACATGCTCTTTCCTGTGTGAAGACATAGCCAGACAGCGGCTGTCTGCCAGCCCAGAACAGGCCTCACCAGGAACCAAACCCACTGTACTTTGATCTGAATGTCCAGCTTCCAGATGTGTGAAAAATAAATGTGTGTTGTTTAAGCCCTCTCTGTGGTGTTTTGATATAGCCGCCTGGGCTAAGAAGCACAGACAAGTCATCCTGAGCCCACTGAGTAAAATCAGAACGCCCTTGCAGTATAGACTGCATACTGCCCTCATCAGATTCTGATCTGAGCCTCATGCCACTTCTGTACACAGACCAGCCCTGGATGGTCAGCAAATGAGTCCATCTCCACATACTTGAACTTGAGGAAGCACCTACATCCTGTCCTCCCTGCAAGGCCTCACTCCACCTGTGCCCCTAGACCTATCTCCTGGCTACGTGGTTTTTCTTCCCCTGTTTACTCTTGACCATCTACTAGCCTTGCCCTCCTGGCCTGGCCCCCAGCGAAAGCCCACCTTGGCCTTGTCCTCAGAATCAGGTTTCAGGGATGATGCTCCTTAGAGTTTGTTTTGAAATTCACATGGGTTTTAAGGTAAAAATTCTCCTCTTTCTCCTTGAAATACAACAAGACAAATTTGGAGATATTTATCCAGAGCAGTGAAAGTGAGATGTTGAGTCAATTGATGGAAAGTGAGGAGCTCAGCAATACAGGAAATGTCCTGGAGTCTTTATGTCTTACCCCTTGAAGGTTTTCCTGTCGAACGTTTGCTGTGTGCCTGAGCAGGTGAGATTTAGCTGGACTCCCCAGTTGCACTCTTTTTTAATAAACTAGCATAAAGTAGGATTTATTTACATAATGCAATGATCCATGAAGGTTACCATAACACCGAGGGACCATATTAACCGCTTGGGTGGAATTCATTAGAAATTAACTACCACTTAAATTAATTTTCCCACAGTCACAAGGCTGTAATGGTGGGAGAGGGGACCGTTCATCAGCGGGTGCTGACAGGGGACCTGTCACCGCTGTTATTTATAGGTGAGTGAGTTAACCCGTGGAACAGGCACACCTGGGCAAACTCGGAGCCCCTGACTCACAAAAGCCTCTCCAAAGGCCTCAAATTCCTCATTAATAAGTCATCTGGCCTCATGAACCCGCCCTTTCTCACACTTGATGAGGGTGACACAGAGCAACTCTGGTCATCACAACCTGCAAACAGGACAACTGTTTTTGAAAACTTCGTCATAAAGCATAGGTTCTTACATGCAGAGTTGCTCAGAGCCCCTGTGGCCTCTCTAGGTACCTTTCAGAGTACCAGGTGCAGATTACCTACTCATAATAGTCCCTTAGAGACTTCAGAGATAGGGTCATCCCAAGAGGAGAGCCAATCCTCAATGAAAAGAACAAGCTGGCAGGGACCCACTAGGTCTCCTGTAGGAGGACAGAGAGTGTGTGTGTGGGGTATGTGTACACATGTGGTGCACGCATGTGCTGTGTGTGCATCTATATGATGCCTGCATGCCCTTTGTGCTATATGCACCTGTATATATATGTGTGTGCATGTGTGTGATACGTGTGCAAACATGTGGCATATGTTTGTGTTGTGTGTGTACGCATCTGTATGATGTATGCATGGTATGTGTATGTGCATATATGTGTTTGGTGTGTGTGGTATGTGTGTGCACACATGTGGGCGTGCACTTTGTGGTATGTGTGTGGTGTGTTTGTATGTGTACATGTGTGTTGTGTGGATTGTGTTGTGTGTGAGAAAGAGAAGGACAGAGGGACAGAAGTCATCCCTCTGGGAACCAATATGTGTGAGGAACATCAGAAGTACTGGGCAAGAAGGGGTGGGGTAGAGCCTGGTTGAAAGGCCCACCATCTGGGAAAGAAGGAGGTGGAGGCCAGAGACCCAGAATGTTTTTGTGGGAAGGTCCTGGGCTCCTGCTGAGGGAGCCGTGGATGCAGTTTAGGTTCCGGCTCCTGACTCCCTCCAGCTGCAGCAGAAAATCCAGGAGGCCTCGGAGACCTGGGCTTGGGGCCCCTGACAGAGGGTGGAAGGAACAGCATGCCTGGCCTGGGGCCCTCTCAGCTCTGATGCCCCCTGTGAGATTGGTGCATTCAGTGGGGGCTTCCGCATGCCAGGGCCCAGGGTACACCTGGGGCTGGAGGTGTATCCAGGCTCCAGGCCACCTTTCCCCCTAGATTGGGCTTGGGGGGGGGGGGGGTTACCTGGAGGCCAGTGAGGACCAGGGTCCGAGGGGCCTCTTGCTGGACTCCTGTCCGGAAGGCCCCAAGAGTGTCCCAGGCAATGACCACGGGGGCACTCTGAGCTTAGAGATCCTGGTGTTTGGCCCCAAAGCCAGCAAATTGAGATGCATTTCTAGGAAGAGAGGAAATCCCCAAGTTTAAATCTCAATCAGAGCTGCCTCTCACCCAGGCAACAGTTCCACACCACGGCCCCTCTCGGGCACAGAGCTTCTTCTGAAAAGTGCAGGGAAGGACATGCCAGGGAGCCAGAAACACCAAAGTGGAAACGATGGAGGCAAAGTTGGAGCGGCGGTAACCCAGCGCTGAGCAGCCTCTGGCCTTTGGAAGGGGACCTGGGGAGCATGAAATAGGAGCCAGAAGGGGCCCCCAGATGCCCCCAGGACCAACGCCGCTGTGCCTTCGAGAACCGAAGTCCCGTCACCCTGAACTTGATGCAATATTGGCTCTCTGTACTCGCCTTCCAGAGAGAGGTTCATGGCTTTCTCCAGATTTATAGGAGGGGCTGTCCCCCAGTGTCAGGGCCCCAGCCCTAAGGGGGTGGCTGCTCTGGTGACACTATTTGCTTTTGCACAAACTGGGCTGTGGTGGATCTTTTAAGGAAGTAGACCACTGATAAACTGCCCTCATGTCTTTCTATGGCACTTCCCTCCGACACACACACACACACACACACACACACACACACACACCTCTGGGGAGCCTGTAATGACCCTGATCCGGAAGCACTGGGACGAGCTTCTGGCCCGGGGCTTTGCACACATGTGCCAGTCACCTACTGTCTCAGGCTTACTTACCATCTCAGGCACAGCCACTGCTCGCTGCCCAGACTCGCCCTCACCGGCGAGTGTGTGTGAGGGACCAACGTGGGGGGGACATCAGGCCCTGGCACCCTAGCCCACTCCCCCCGCAGCACCTGCTCTGTGCAGTTGCCACCAGCCTAACTTCATTCCCCCTCGTGCAGAGCTGAGGCCCCTCCTCCAGCTTCGGACTAGAAACGGCACATAGCCTGAGGCCACCAGAGTAATGCTGGTGTCACGTGTTAGAAAACATATTTGTTTTGTGTTCTCCAAGGACAAATGACAGACATGTGAAAACAGTTCCCGCTTTCCTTTCAGGGACACTGAGTTTACAATTAACTTCTGTCAGAGGAAACGGCATCTCCTGTGTCCCCTCAGTGTGACTGCCCACTGCTACCATTTTACAGGGGAAACGCCGCGCGGTGTTTGACACATGTGATTACAAGTTTACAGAACCCACTCACGTTCCTGCTGCTACTGCTGCTTCTCTTTAGGAAAAGCCACTCATTAGAACCAAACAAGTCCATGTGGGGAATTGGTTACCCCAGCGCAAGAGGCCTCATTTTTCTGTCTGGGGAACATGGGCGCCCCCAGGGCTTAGGGAATGGGAGCCAATGTCCTGCTCCTAGATCCCAGAGAATGGTTTCTCAGGATAGGGGATAGGAGCTGGTCCCAAGCTTCCTCCTGGAAAAATGCACACAGACAGCACCCAGTGCATGCACACCACACACACATATGCACTCACACCCACACATCACATACACATCAGTGCATGCACACATCATGCACACATGCACACACCACACGTACACACACTTACATGTGTACATCTTGCACATATGCACCACATACACATACATGCAGGTGGGCAAATGCCATGTACACACATATGTACTTGCACGTGTACACACACCTATGCATGTGTATACACATGCACTTGCCCACTCAGGGACAAAGAGCTCTCTTGGGACAGACAGAAGTGGACAGACCTTGGTCTTCAGTGTGGTTGGGGCTGTATTTCTGCCTCCTGCTTGGTAAGGCCTATGTTCACGGTAGGCTCTGTGTCCACTGCTCCCCAGGAGACACCTGGAGGAGATGGTTGTATGTGCTCAGAGGCTCTAGAGGAGAAGTCCTTACAGATGCCATTGCCCACCTTGTCCCACCCACATGGGTCCAGAAGTGGGGGCAGAGGAGAAAAGGAACCAAGAGGGAGTAGGAGTGACCACTGTCTGTATTGCCACAGCAGTTGACAATAAATCCCAGGAAAAGAATAAGGCCTCCCTCACGGTCTCAGAGGTGGAGACCCATGAGCTGAAGCCCCTTCCCAGGTAGGCCTGGGTGGGTGGGCCATGGAGAAAACCCACAGGACTGTGGAAATAGCTACTACTCCTGGAATGGGGGCTACTACTAGATCCTGGACACCTGGTGTGCCAAAAACAGAGCAAGCCCCTGTGGTCCAAGCTCAGGACAATTTTTTGAACTTAATTCTAGAAATATTTCATGAGGATTTTGTGAAACACAAAGAAAGGAAGCAATGTGACCTGTATCTGTGTTGTTAAAGGCTTATAAAAATTCTTTTAAAATCTTCACCCAAAGATATGCAGTTTTTTTTTTATTAATATTTAGAAAGAGAGGAAGGGAGAAAGAGAGAAAAATCTTGATTTGGTAGGGGGGCCCCATGGCCTTGTTCTCCTCACTGGATACCTCAAGATTCTCTGAGGGAGTCAGGTGCCCTTGCTGAGAGGTGATCGCCAGAGCCTGGGGGCAGCCAGGGGACAGCAGAGCCACCCTTGCCCAACATATCAGGACCCAGGCAGCTGCCACTTTTTGCCATGCCCTTGAGCCAACCTTGACTCATCCACTCAGCACCTTTGCCTTGTTTCCATGGAAATCCCACTCCACCAGACTTTCCCAATTGGCAGGTGAGCCTTTGAGGACTGCAACTCCCATTTCAACAGAGAACTCAGCTACCCCTGCACCAAGGGGCCAGCTTTGGTCTGGACCCTGTGCGATTGCTGAGGGGCAGGCTTCTGGTCCTGTCCTCCTCTCTAGACAAACAGGGTTTTCTGGGACCTCCAGCTTTCTAGCCAGCCCTCAGGTGTCTGAACAGATCCTGGACAAGCAATGGCAGGGTCAGGATTTATCCTGACGCCCTAAGCCCTAAGCACAGCTCCCTCGTCTACACATGCTTTCTCCCTCCCTGGCTCCTGTCATCTTTTCTGGCTCCTTGCCTCTCCCAGGGCTGATGGGGCTTCCTGTACCAAAGCAGGGTCCTGCTTCTACCTGGATGGGCCATGGGAACCCACACTACCATCTTCCCAGACTCTGCTACCACCCATTTCCACCACGAGGGAGCAGCCCCCCTACCACCACCTGTGAGACAGGAGACGCATGGTTGAGCACCAACAGGAAACAATGTGTTTCCCAGATCCTCAGGCATCTTCCCTTGGTCCTTCCTGTGTCTCTGCCACCTCACCCCCGCCCTCACAAGGATGCAGGCCTCCCTGCACCTGACCGCCTGAGAACCCTGGGTCCTGAGTAGCTCGCAAGGGACCCTTTTAATTTTGCATAAAACCAAGTGAATTAGCATCAGGTAGGAGCAGCTTTGTGCACATCAGTAGGCGAAGATATCCGCTTGGCTCTCTAGCTATTAGTCCAGCTGTGGCTTCTGTTTTTACAAGATTTCATTTCCATTGGTGTTGCTGCTTTTTAATAAAGAATTTTTCATCTCTTTTTCTCCAACCAAAATAACATTGTAGCCAACTGGGATACCCATTTTTCTGCTTCAGAAGAAAAGAAGAATAAAGTGGCCTTTTGAAACCATCTGATTTTTTATAAATTTAATTAACAAATTCTGTATGTAGAACATGGAGTCTATTCTAAAAAACACCATATTTTCTATTTGTTTTGAGCTCTAGGATTTTCTGTTTCTCAGCGATACTACGCTAAATTAACTTTGCATATTCTATTTACAAGTATATTATATTTCATGTATATGAGTAAATTTTTCATGTATCTAGAAACATAACAGGTTTAATTAGGAATTCGTCTCCAGTTCGATCAGGAATTGTTTTCTTTGTTCTTAAAATTGTTCTCTTGTTTCTTCTAACCTGGCGACATAAAGAGGAAAGTGATGATTGTGAAAATAAAGAGATTTTAGTTCTTCGTCAATCCCATTCCTTGGGAGGTCATGTGGAATTGAACAGAAATTGAATTTTGGGAATTGATAAGTAATGGGAAAGCTTGTGTGTGTGTGTTTCAAGTTATCTAAGCACTTTGCAAACAACCCAACACAAAACAGCTTGGGAAAAACTTTCGAGTCTACATGTTGGGCTCCAACAGTCACACTGGATTTCTTGGGACCACCCATTGTGAGGCTGGTCCTGGACACCTGTCACAGGATGGGGGTGGGGACAGTTTGGACTTTGTGGTCCTCTGTGATCCCACTGCCTCTGGATTACAGACCACAGCAAAGAACTCAGAAGACCCACTTGGTCCCTTCTCTTTCCCCCTCCACCTCTGAGGCAGGACAGGTGACAAGCCAAATCTCCCAGCAGAGTAGGGACAATGTTTAGAACACAGCAAATTATCATAAACATCAAGCATGACACCTGAGTCCCCAGCCCCGGTGTTGCCAATGATCTGCCTTCTCTAGTACTGGTGACGACATGGACGACACTGCCCCCCCCACCCCACCCCACCCCCCGAAGGCAACCCAAGTGTCTTTCAGATTCCCACCTATAATACAAGCACATTCTTCCCCTTTACTTATAATAGTTTCTGTGCACACAACTTCTCCAGAAGACGGTTCAGGAGGTGGGTCTAACACAGTTTCTCAATGGAAAGGCAGCCTCCTTGAAACAGCAGAGCACCTGCTCTCGCAGACTCACATTCTGGTCAGGCTACACCTGACTTCCTGAAGCGGCGGCCCAGGCAGTGGTGGAGGCAGTGGTCACAGTGGAGGTGGGGGACGAACTCTCGTCCCAAGGCTGAGAGGGGAAAGGACAGGTCTCGCTACCCCATGATTCCTGCCTGTGTCCGTGGGAACATGGAATCCTTTCACCACCTCCACGTCTACACACGGATTCGCTTCTCCTGTCAGGAAATCGAAGGAGGCGAACACAACTGTGTCTCCATTTCCTTCTGTTCAGAATCGGTGACATCGCACGTTTCCACACTGTCCAGGAATGTTTGACTTTCAGCCACTCGGTTTCATTTCAAACCAACACATGTTGTTGCTGCAGCAAAGCAGGGGTGTTGTTTGTTCCAAAAGGAACGACATATGCAGCTGTGACATAAACACAAATAATTGGCTTTATGACATTCTTAATAAAAAAGACACGTTGATTTTGTTCTAATGGCAAATTTATGGCATATCTTTCTACTGAGTGAGAACAAATGTGGTCTAGGCCTGAGCATCCCTTCTGTAAACCAAGACTGCCCTCTACGGACACACGGGCTTTCTCGTGGCCACCCTCCCATCCTCCAGCTGCTCGGGCACCTGGGGAATGAGGGCCGTTTCTAAACTGAAAAGCCTTCAGCTGAGAAGGGGCGCTGTTCCTTCTTGCCACCCGTTTCGCAACAGCCCGTGGGGGCAGATGTCCTCCATCGATTTCTGTCAGAACCAGGCTCCGAGATAGACACCCTCATGTGTGGCCCCGAGGCCTGTAACTCGGGATTCTGTGGAAATTCCCAGGGTGACAGCCCTCGAGAAGCAGCATGCCTTGGAAATGCCGACCACTACAGAGAGAGAGAGAGAGAGAGAGAGAGAGAGAGAGAGAGAGAGAGAGAGAGAGAGAGAGAGAGAGAGAGATGCTTGTGCGGAGAAAAGCTGGCCTCCACTGTCTCTGGGTCTAGAGAGAGATCTCTACAGTCAGGGAGATGGATGAGAAGGCAGGAGATGGCTGGACCACGGCGGCTGCTTTTCAGAGTTGTAGAGTGGCTGCCATGTAACCATTTGCAAGGCTGGGCTGGAACACACAGGTGGATGGCGATCTGTCCTCATACAATGAAACAGGCTAGAAAAGCAGTGCTTCCTGCACGCCTGCAATCTCAATGAAACATGGGCAGGAAGAAAATGCCCTGGTGGCCGGGCCTGAGACACCAGCGGCACTCACATTCTGGTCAGGCTACATCTGACTTCTTGCCCATCAAAATACAGGGAGCGGAGTTTGCTAGGAAGAGGTCAAGTCCACACAAAGGGTGCTCAGCGTGCTCTCAACGTACCCTACAGACGAGTCTCCAGGGAGACGAAATGAGAGCTGCAACCAGGGTTGCAACTTTGACTTCCAAGTACATACCTGAGTCACAGCCACCCCTGTTGTGACTCAGGTAAATGCCTGAGCCTATTTCCCAAATAGTTGCAGCTGGTCAGTGGGAGTCTGCGCTGATCTCTACCCACTAACGCCATGTGCGGCCTGCTAACTGTGGGCTCCTGGGCATCTGTGCCCAATCCCCTGCTGTGTGCAGAGGAGGCAGCTTGGTGATATGGTGAGAAAACGGGCAATCACTCTCAGATTACCTCAGTAGAGAAAGGTCTTGGGGAGCACTTACCTAATCAATAATAGTGCAAGAAATGGCCACTCGAAGCCAGCTCTCTCTCTGCTTCTGCTCATAACCCTTCGAGGGGACAGGCCTTTAAATAGAAGCAGGGCTGGCTCTGCCTGTTCCCAGCTGCCTGAGCGACCTCCCAACCATGGCAACACTCCTTCCTCCCCTGGGGCTTCCTGCTGGTCTGATGCCCACACTGGACAGCACAAGAAACCAGGAAATGTGCCCCAGTGGGCCCCTGGGATGCATGGTTCATATTTCCTCAGTGGCCAGGCACCGGCTGGCACTCGGGACTCACCCCCAGCTGATTCCTGCTGTCCTCAAACTCTTAAAGCTGGAATTCCACTTTCTGAAGTGAGGATATCAGAAGACAGCGCAGGGCATTGGTCCCCCGAGTGTTGGCTTAAGTGAGCAATGGAAGGAGGGGCCCAACTGGGAAAAGAGGAAATGCCCATTCATTCTTTTTTTTTTTTTTTAGGAAATTCTTTCTTTTTTGAAAAAAGAAAATTCTTTATTGATTAAGGTGTTACATATGTGTCCTCCTTCTTCCCCCATTACCCCCCCATCCGCCCCACTCATGCCCTCACCCCCCTGTTGTCTGTGTCCATTGTTAGGCCCATATGCATGCATACAAGTCCTTGGGTTGATCTCTCCCCCTTACCCCCACCCTCCCCTACCTTCCCTCCGAGGTTTGATGGTCTGATCGATGTTTCTCTGTTCTTAATGGCAGAGGAGTCTAGAAATCCAGGTCCCTCTTGCTAAAAGTAAAAGCCAAGTTCTTATCTTAGCGCAGGTTCTCATTGGCCAGTTTTACACTTCGTTAAAGCTGTAAGAGGGAGGAACTCCTTGAAACTGCTCCAGGACGCCTTCCCCAAGGCGTCACTTCATGGCCTGCACACTTGTCATGGCCACCTTGCTGGGATACCCATGTTTGTTCTTTTTCAGTTCAACATGTTCCTACACTGACTTCTGCTAATTAGTGTTACTTTCCCCAAACCACTTTAGCTGTGCATGTTGTCCTGGTTTTAAGTCTGCGGTATAGTATAGGCTGTGAAGTCAACATGAAGTTTGCATCCCCACCTATGTGTTAGGATCTCATGAATTTGAAAATGCATTGGATTGGATTTCTGTCCTTATAAATTAAACCAAATGTGGCTCAAACCCCTGCCGCCCCCCTCCCCGCTCCGAACCCCTATCCCCTTGGCTCTGCTGGCTTCTCATGGAACTGAATACAGTCAAACATTTCATTCGGATGGGGTTTCATTTTGTTCTGTTGCCAAACCCTGTACAAGAAGGGACTTTTTTTAACTTAAAAAATATATAACATTTTGTAAAGAGTTAGCACTCTGTTCATATTCTGGATGAAAACCATATTTGGAAATAAAGGAGACTCTCAAGAGTTTTAATAATTTGGAATTTACTGACCACATGGAACAACTCTTTTTCAGATTTGAACTTCATATTAATTTTTAATACTTTTCAATAAGTCTTTGCACTTCTCAAAATAAGCGCACTGTCGTTAGACTGGACTGACAGCACTGTCCGAATGTGTGAAGATTGTGAGTTTTACCACTTCCTTAGGATAATTAAATGCACACCATAGGACCCTCTAACATAAACAGCATAAAGTCCCTCTTCTTTGCAGAAGTTCCCAGTCCTAGCAAGCTGCAGGGTTCTCCCTGGGCTCCCCAACCTCACCAGGCCTCGCAGCCTTTGATACAGGGGCAGTGGTGAGGGAAGCAGGCAGGACAGGGGTGCGGAGAGAGGGCAGCAAACTTGTTCTTAGAGAGCCAGAGAACAGGTATTTTTGGCTTTGTGGTCCTCATGGTCTCTGTCACAGCTACTCCACTCACTGTGTAGTTTCAAAGCAGCCACAGACAATTCGTGGATGAATGAGAGAGACAGAGTTCCAATGAAATGTTGCTTGTAAAGACACCAGGGATTCACCACCCCTGTGGCATGGGCCCCAATCTGACTCTGGCACGAGGCTGTGAGGCCAAAGCCAGGCCAGTCCACACCAAGAGCACACTGGAAGCCACAGGCCTGGGCTGACCAAGATCATCAGATTCCGGGCAGGGTGTTCAGAATCCAGGCTGCTGGGTGTTTCCTAAAACCTCCCCAGGGGATTTTAATGAGAATACAGCTAGAGACCCCTGGTAAGAGGAACAGCATGTGACACACATGCACACAGGAACACTTGTGTGTGCGTGCGCACAGACATGCATGTGTGTGCATACAGAAATGCACACACCACATGCAGACACATACATGCACCACAGAGAGATGCACCAGACATACACTTACCCGCATACACACACACACATACACATAAAGGCACATATGCATGCCCAAACATGCCATGCCTGTAGACACACACACGCACACACATGCACACACACACCTTACTCTAGTTGGCCCAGTACAATTCTTAACAATCCAAATTAGGAAAAGGATGTTTTTTGTAATCACCCCTTCTATTAGACTCTGGAACAGTTGACGTCCACTTTGATCATCGCAGAGAGGAAATGTACACAGCTCCCCAGGCCCAAGGAGAGCAGAGCCCAGAGTCTCACAGGCTGGCTGTGCAGCTGGCATGGACCCACTCCCTGGGATGTCCTTCATCAGCCACACAGGAACTAGGAAAAGGGAAACCTGCTAACACGCTTGAGAATGTGTGGTCACAGGCCCACACGCAGAAAATAAGCACCTCAAACTTCTAATTCAGGAGCTGTGTAAAGTCATAGTGGCAACTCCGCCTTGGGGGTCCTGGAGAGAAACCAGCTTTCCAGCCACGCTGAGCTGGGGGTCAGTTGGGGGGGCGCATAGGGAGGCTGCTCCGCGTGTGCCCCACCATGTGGCTGAGAGCTGCTTTCCCAGCCGTCTTAGATTTCAGAGGGGATACACATCCTTCTTAGTCTCAGTCTCCACAGAGTAAGGGGCAGAATTTATTATAGTTTTTTAAATAACTAATACTTTGTATTCACAACATAAGATATAGTTCATCTAATAAAAAGTGAGAGCACATCTTTACACCCCGAACACATCACCTGGGCCTCAGAAGTGATGTCTAGTGATACTTGTTCTTCTGATCTTTCTTAAATGTGCATGCATGTCCTTCTGTGATATTGTATAACCATATACTTAGAAATATGAGTATATTTCTAAGAAAGTTACCTAGAAATAGGTCGAAAATGAGATTGATTTGACTGTACATCATGCTGAGGTTGCCCATCAAAAGTCTCTATTTTTCTGGTGACCCGGGTCACTGGTGAGAAGTCTGATGCACATTTAGTTTTTCTCCTTTTGATTGTAAGCTGCTCACTTCCTCTGGAAGATATTGGAGTTTTCTCTTGTATTTGGTATTCTGAGCTTTGGGAGATCGGCCCAGAGCGTAACGGTGGCCTCAGATCAGTTCTCCCATCATTAACCTTCTTAGCCCTCGTTGAGTCAAAGCTGACCATTTGTTTCTCTTCCTCTCTGAATTATGATTTAGTTAATTATCCTCTCTCCACCCTCTTTTTCTGTCCTGGAAGTCCTGGAGAAACGCTGACACTGTGGGCTAAGCATCTACATCTTCTTACTCATGCCTGTGTGTCCTACGGGCTCTCTTTGATGGCAGCTTCCAGCTCACTGACTCCATTTCAGCCTTGTCCATAACCTGGGACTCCAGGGAAAGTGGAAGATCCAAATGACCCCAGGCAGCTTTCTCGCTCCCTGAGTGCCCCCTGCTCCCACCAGCAGCCCTTGTAGAAGGGGTAGCAATGCCCACTGTCCAGGACATTGTCTGGGGCTCACAGGAGGCCGCTTTCCCCTTGACCATCCAGTGGGTCCTCCTGCCACATACGTAGTCTTCTGGCTTGACTTGGATCAGGAACAAACAAGGGTGAAGTAAGTTGGGTGTTGAAGTCCCTGAGGTGCCTGTGCACCGAGGCTGAGGGTCAGATCAGGGAAACACACCACGGGAGACGTGGGAGGTGATGTCCACCTGAGAGAACACGCAGATGGCACCTCTGTCTACGGAGTAGCGTTCATTGGCTGAAAGATTACACAGATTGCAGGCAGAGCAGTAACATCATCAGAGGGACACTTTAAGATGATATTGTATAACCAGAAGTTGGGAGAGCTTTTCTCATCTATAACAGAAAACCCAAAACCTTAAAGGAAAATCAGGTACCTTTTACTTTGTTGAGCTGGGTATTTTTGCATGGCAAGGACCCCTTACAGAAATACAGAGTAGCGAGACTGAAAAAATTGTTTGCAGATCATATGGGAGACAAAGGGTTGATCTCCTTACCATACAAAACCCTCTTACTTCTTATTTAGAGCAAAACAAGCAATCTAATGGGAAAATAGCAAAGAATAAGAGTCAGCCGTTTGCACAGCCTCCCTGGCAAACACCAAATAAGGACAGAAAAGATGCTCAGTCTCACCCGGGGCAGCCAGACACAGCCCCAAAAAACAAAGAGCACGCCTCAGGGAGAGCGACACAAAGCTCACTTTCTGCACTCCTGTGTGTTTCTGTCCAAGGCGTGAGTCGAAACGACCTTTTGAGAAGTTTATGGGGCCACGTGTCTAAATTGAAAGTGGATTGTATTCATTTACCCAGCAGCCACATTTGGGAGATTATCACACAGCAACATGAGCATTCGTGTGGAATGATCCACATTTCAGGGTGTCTCTTAGGTCAGTATTTGTATTGGCAAAAACTGGAAAAGTTCTTGAAATAACTTTCATTCCTGTAAAGCACTTGAACAGAGCTGGCACGGGGCCAGCACTCCAGACGTTTGCTTAAACACATGAAACTGCGGGTTTTTATAGTGTGGAGGTACCAACAGGCGTTGTCAACAGGCTCTGTAACATGTCAGCTTTCAGCAGGAGGTGTTGACGGAGAAGCAGAGAGACGGGCACTGAGAGGAAAAAGGGAGGTCTGGACACAATGAGTCCTGCTTTTGTTTAAAAATAAGAAGAGAGAAAGACCACTGGGATGTGTAATTTAAGCTGTGTGTGTGTGTGCACACATGTAGAGAAAGGTTCGGCGGATAATAGCGGGTTTCTGGCGGTGCACCTCAGAGAGACGGGCTGGGGACAGGGAGGGAGATGGAACTCCCTCACCACATGGTTTGACTTGCTACAGTGAACATACACTGCTCTGGTAATTAAAACGTCGACTAACACAAAACAAAACAAAAATTAAATGGAGTGAGAAACCGTCATAATAGTTTAGATTGCTAGATCAGACACGTGGTCTCAAAACCAAGGGTAGTGTGCAGGCTTTTTTTTTTTTTTTTTTAGAAAACAAAGACCTCCCTCCCTGGGGTATTAGTTTGATTTGGGGCCAAACCGAGTGACCTCCAGAGGACAGCACAGCATGAGGGGCCAGGAGAAGCAAGGGGCCCATCGCTGTGGCAACGCTGCCCCATCTCCCACCGTGACCACCAGCAGGAAAGCTACCGAGGAAGGAGGCACACAGCTATTTGACCCCCTCCTTGTGTCTCCTCCATGTTCCCTCAGGGCCAGTCCTAAGGGTCGGGACACCAGAGCATCCTGCCCTCCCAGTACTTCCTTTCTAGAAGGGATGGGAAGGAATAAAATAGTCTAGCCAGGATGAGTTCTATGGGGGGGAGGAGGGAGAGATGAGGGCACTTTCCACTGTCAACAGAGGGGTGAGGAAGGGTTCCTGGGAAGGTGCCCTTAGAGGAAGGCCTGAAGGGAGAAGGGAGCCACAGACACCTGGGCAGAGACTGGGCAGAAGGAGCAGCCAGGGCAAAGCCAGGCTGCAGTCTGAGACCTGGAGGAGAGAGGCCATAGGGCAGAGGGAACTGGGAAGAGGTGGGGGTTCGAGGGGCGGTTGCTGTGAGCTAGGGAGTGTTTTCTAAAATTTTGCACAGACATGGGACAAGCTCTGCACAGATCCCCCTGGATGCTGGATGGGACTGGACCTCGGGCACCAGGGAGAAGGCAGGATTCTGAGGAAGGAGCCTTTGCAGGGCTGCAGGGGACAGGGGAAGGCATGGGGGGCTGGGGACGGAGTGCCCTGAGGAAGGGGCTCCCAGGGCTTCGGCTTCCCTGTCTGTCAGCACTCGGCCCAGATGGTCCCGCTCATGTGTGTTCTCTCTCCATCTCCCTCTTCCCTCTCCTTCCACTTCTCTCTCCCAATTTCGGAAGATTTGGCAGGTCTCCCTGGCTCCTCCCCTAAGAATAACTTCCTTACAGTATTTCTCAGGGAAGATAAACAGTCAAAACACTGTGTTGTCAAGTCACTGGAAAATAATGCTTTTCCTCCCTGGGGTCTTGTCACCAATTTGATACATAATTAGGTTCTTTTGTTTTAGCCTGTTTTCCATTTTCTTCTTTTTGCTCAAGTTTTTTCTTCATTTGTACAAAGCGCAGATCATTCCAGAGCCAGCACACACCAGGCTGTGTTGGGAGACTCGCCCCTCCCCCAGGAGACCATCACTGACTTTGGTCCTAGTCTCCCAGTGCTTCCTTCTGCAGCGTGCACGAATGCCTGCATGGATTCCACGTCGTGGCTGTAACTCAGTCTTCCATGCCCGGGGCACCGGGGCAGAGGTGACCATGCCCAGCCTGCTGGCCAGTGTGCAGGATGAGGGGGCAGACAGCTGGGTCCCAGTGCTGAAAGCTGGGCTCCTGGGACCTCAACGGGGCTGTAGCCAGAGTCCCTGCCAGTCTCTTCATGTTGGCCTGGGTTCCCAGATGGATGGCCTTTGGTGACCTAGCTTTGTAAAGTCACCCAATGTCACTTTCTCCCAGTCTAGTGCCTGGGCAGAGGTAAAGGTGGGAACAGGCCCCAGCCGTGCTGGCCTTGCCATCGTGAGGGACGTGCAGGGCGGGGCGCGGAGGCAGCACCTCTGGGAAGCGCACCGTGCACCACGTCACGTGTGTGCTCTCTTTCTACACCACGGCTCCCCTCCACGTCCTTGTGGTGGCTTCACACCCTACAAACTGCCAGGGAGGAAAGCGATGAACCCAGCAGAATCGGTGGGACTTCCCCGGCGCAGCTGTAAGAGGGCTTGAGGAGCAGGGTTGCTGGGTCACGGGGGCAGGAGGGGGCGCTGTTTGGGTTTGCCTGTGGGTGCATCTGGAATTTCACTGTGACGCTGGTTTTCGTTTTCTTTTTTTATAATTGAATTTGTTGGGGTGACATTGGTTTGAAGCCATACAGGTTTCAGGTGAACAACGAATAAAATTTCATTTGCGACACAGCTTTTCTTTTCCAGGGGAGAGGGTACAGAGCCAACCTCCGTGCGTGTTTTCCTTGTGAGTATTCTCCTTTGTTAGGTGTCCCGTCAGCTGCCTTATTATTACTATTACTATTATCATTGAGGTGTAAATGGCACATAACATTGTGTTAGTTCCAAGTGCACATTGTAATGATTCAGTGTTTGTATAAGCCCTGTGAGTCTTTTATGCATCTTTGTTTTGGGTCATCTATCTTTTCCTCATATATTCTGAAGCCTATTGTCTGTTTCTGTCATCAGTATGGCTCTTGTTCTGTTATTGCTGCCCTCTTTAATAAGCCCTGAATAATATTAAGCAAAGCTGGACCCAGTCTCTAAACAAATAGTGAGTATATGCAACACGAAGGTGCCGGCCTGAAGCCCAGGTGTGGCCCGGCCCAGCCCTAGCCTCTCTGTGGTGACACAGCCCAGCAACATCCTGTGCTGAGGGAGCAACTCTCCCAGCTTTGACTGCGACTCCGGGCATCCGATGCCTCGTTCACAGCAGAGCATAAATACTTCACTAAAGCCTCCATTTGTCACTTGTGCACAACACTCTGGAGCTCATGCAATATGAACTATGGTTTGTAATGGCCTTCATGTACAGATCTTTGGGGAAAATACGGTTTTCAGGAAGACAAAGCAAATTGCAGGCATTCCTAAAAGGGCCAGACTCTTGTCCACAGAAATACATTGAACCTGACAAAGTTACTCTGATGATCTCTTGGGTGGTCTTTCATTGGACACAAAACCAGGTCTGCCTGTCAAAGTCATGTGTGGCCAAATGTCCTGGCCCTGGAACCCCAGGTGGAGTGGCTAGAGATTCCAGGAGCAGAACCCAGGTGGTGTCTAGGGAGTGGGCGGGGTGGGATGACCACACACCGTACTTCTCCATCGCAGGGGAGCAGTGGTTGGCGGAGCCCTCCTAGGCCTCTCCTGAAACAGTACTCATAGTGCCCGGGAACCTCCGCTTTCGGTGCCAGCCTGACCCCTCCTCGGCCCCTGGTGCCCGTGAGCTCCGGAGAGGGTTGATCACTGTAGTCCCAAGCCCCAGGCCTTCCAGGCCATAATCTTCCAACCTCTCCAACTCTGAGCGAGGGCTCCAGGCTGCTAGCCTCTTTCTTCTCAGCTCCTATGCACAAACAAGGGATGAGGAACCAGCCTAGTGACTGGCTCCAAGTCCTGGGCACCTTGCACCTCGGCTAGCTAGCAGGTGCCTGACCGCCCTGCCAATGACTGGGGCTTGTTCTGGTTGCAGGCAGAGGCTCTGCTTTGTGCCTCCCCATCTCCTGGCCTGGAGGGCCCAGGACTGGAGACTCACCGGACCTCTGCCCTGACTTCCACACTGCTGGGTTAGTCTTACGGAATCCGGTCCACCCTGTGACCTTATTTGAACTTGGGGTCTGGAAGAGGATCTGGAAGACTGAAGAATGGGGAGAAAATAACTGCTTATGAGCAGTTCTGGTCCTCAAGCCCACATCCCTGTGGGGCCAAGACTCAGCCCCCCATGGAGTGGAAGTGTTGGCTCTGCCCATGGTGAGCACCTGAGGGAGCAGCAGCTGATGGGCTACCATCGTATTGTTGACAAAGCCCATATAGTCACTGGAGGATGGCAGCAGCCCCCCTTACAGCTGAGAAAATGAGAAATAAGAGAAATTAGTTGACGTGCTCGCAGTCCTAACCCACGACTTCATGCACAATGAAGACATAAATAAGTCCCAACATGTTGCAGTACATCCAAGGTGACCATGTCCCGGTGCATTCCCTGCAGCTCCCAGTCGCAGGAACCAGCCTGCACAGGAGCTGGGCAGTGAGAAGGCCTCTCCAGCCCCACCAGCGTGCACTGTGCCGACTCGCCCTGCGGGCCCAGACATTCAGGAATCCAGTGTGGAGGCCCGTGGGTCTGGAGTCAGCCCCCTGCCAGTCCAGATACATGGAGGCTGGATCCAGACAGAGGCTGCCTCCCCCCAGGCTGGATGGAGGTTTAATGCCCCCCCCCCCCACCCAGGCCTTGTTGGGCTCCTGCTGGCTCAGGCCTGCCTGCCATTCCCTGTCTGTAACGCAGCCTGCACACCACAAAGCCCACATCTTTCTTCCCTGGTTTTATTTATTTATTTTTTTTAAGAGAGAATGGAAAGGAATTTTTTTTTTAAAAAAAGGAAGGAACGACTAAGAAGGAGATGCAGGAGATAAAGGGCACATGTGGGTGACAAAGAAACTATGACATAGTCAAATTTTATTAATGGCTCACCCATATGCATTCAGAGAATAATTAACTATTCACAGGTGAAGTCAGCTGATAGGAGTGGCTGTCTTGAGCAAATCGAATGAGCTCCGATTATATCAATAGTTTTCAACCAGTGTCCCTGGTTATCAAACCATCAAATAAATTTGTCCACTCTCTTCCTTTGGGGGGAAAAACTTTAATTATCCAGCCCCAGCGTATGGCAGGTCATTAATAAAACCTAGTTATCAGGCTGCAGGTTCGGGAGTTTTACTGTTATCCATCTTTTATCTAAATAAACATTTGGGAAATGTCCTTAAAATTATTACAGTTACTTTGCCCCTGCCCACAATAGGAATTTCTAAATGGAGCCCTCTGCATTAGACACACAATGCGTGGCGTCTGTCCACCCGCGGCCTCGGGCGGATGGATCCCTGCGCCCGGCTGCGCCTGCGTTGATGGATCGGGACCTGCAAATGCAGACAAGGGGGCACCGGCGCCCGCCCTCTCTCCTAATGTTATTTACGCGCCTTTATGTTATGCATGGGTTCCTGATTTCCATGCCACATAGATCAATGACAAGCGGAAGAGCAGAACGGCCAGTAATAGCACAGAGCAGGGCCCTAGGTCTTCCTTCCCAGTGCAGGATCCAGACAGTGTTCTTCATTAGAAGAAAGAATGAGTGCTTCGAAAAGCATTTATTATTCCATTTCCAATGGAATGAAGGTCACTCTAGAGAAACCACCAAGCGTGGTCTATTCTGTGTTACTTCACACAAAAGCACATTACTTTGTGGTGTGTGCTCACCCTTGGAGATTCCGTGCTCCCGATAGAATTTGCATAACCCACACCAGGCAGGAGACAGAATAAACAACACCCACCCACCGTGCCCGCCCCGGGGCAGCATTTCCCCTGTGGTCACCCCACTTCCGGGCGCCACGTGTAGGGATTTCAGCCCAGACAAGTTGGAGAGAACCCTGCTTCCGAGCACAGACAGGATGAACCAAAAGTAGAAAAGCAGACTCGCCCTTTATTGAATATGCCTGAGAAAGGGCGGTAGAAAACATAATGCTGGGGTTATTTTATTTCTCCCCTCCTCTGGTCTCTCAACAGTTGCCTAAATTGCTGGATGGAGACAAAAGTTGAGGAATCGTGGTTGCTGGGACATTTACCATACAGAACATATTCCAGGTGGTCCGGGTCTGAGGTTCTATTCTGAATGGTCCAGGCCTGAGGTCCATATTCCGGATGGTCCAAGTTGGATGTTTGTATTCTGATGTCCCAGGCTGGAGGCTCCTATTCCAGATAATCCAGGCCAGAGGCTGTCAGTCCTTCACCAGCTCAAACCACCAGAGGCAGCTCACACCCAAGTAGGTGGGGACGGAGCGGTCCTAGCCCTTCCTTTTTCCTTCCTTCATACAGATATTAAAGGTGAAAGCAAACTGTTGGCATAGCCTTACACTGAGACTGCTACCAGAAACGTGTTTGCAGGCATGAAAGGTGGGATGTGATCAGAGCCCCTGCCCACGTGGCCCCTGAGTGTGGAGGTTTGGGGTGATCAAACTTAACCAATCAGAGCAGTGGCCTCAGTCTAAGCCCAGAAAAGGACAGGTGGAGACAACTGTGGGTGAGAAGTGGCAGCACGGGGATTCCTAACCCTGGTACGGAGCCTAATTTAGGCTCTCATTTTCTCACGGAGGCTGTGGGCTGTTGGGTACTCAGCCATGGGGAGTGATTGGTCCCTTTGGCAATTGATAGGCACTCGGGTTGTAAATCGCCCAAATAAATTCCCCAGGACCAAAGTCTTAAATTGTTTTGCACATAGTGGAGTTTATAATGCACATTTAAGAATAATTTCCATTTCCTTTATTGGTAGTATTTTGTTCTCCCATAGTTATCTCCTGGCTCTGAGGAGTCCCCTGACATGGAGTGACTGCTCGCCGTGGAGACCCAGGACAGGTGAGGAGCTCTCACTGAACATCGGGGTCTGCATTACTGGGGAAGAGCTGCGGAGGACTACGTGAGTGCACATTTGTTAAACTGGGGAGGGTTTGCTTTAATCTGAAGCATCTGTGCTCCAGCATCTAGAACTGCGCCCAAGACAGTGGCACAAGCCCCATGCACCTGGCCTCAGCCACAAGGTGCCGGGTCCCAAAGACCTTGTGCAGAAAACAATAAGATGTAAAATAGCTATTGAGTACTGGTTGAATTATCTTATTTTGACTATACTGAATCACACCTGCTCCTTCTCGCTAAAATAGCACTGTGGCTGGTGTTACGTTGCTGCTGGACTGCAGGGTCTATACATTCTCAGGAAGGAGGGATGTCTTTCGCTCGGTGAGGAGAACTGGACCCAGCCACCCTGTGGGCACCACTGCTGGAAACCCAGCCTGGGACTCAGTGGACAAACGAGGCCAGCTGCAAAACGTGTCCCAACTGAGAGGGAGGAAGAGAGAGAGAAATGAGACAGAGACTGAGACTGAGAGGTTGAGCAAAGCTGACCAGCGTCATCGTAGAGCTTAGCCAGAATCCTTAGTTCCTTCCTCAAATTCTGATGCCTCTGGAGGAGTGGGCCAGCCGGGAGGGGTGACACGCAGGTTCCTGTGCACGTATCTTAGCATATTTCTGTAAGAGGCCTTCAAGCAGGTGGAGGGCACAAGCGACCTTCTCTCTCACTGGACTCAGGACTGGGGATGGGTGGAGAACACAGATGACCCTCCCTGACATTACATCCCGGACACTCATGTGAGGCTGAGCACAGGAGGTATGAGCATCCTCATTCACAAGCAGATTAACCCCCACCCGCCCTTTCATGCAGTGTTTTTGGTTATGAGCCTCTAGTTCCACCCCTTCTATAATCCATCTTCTTAACAATGCTTCCTTTTTAATCAATGTGACTTAAAATTGCAGCTGCTTGTGAGTTTGGAGGATGTGTGTGTCTGCTCCAGCTTCACCTGCTGCATCCTGGCTGTTCCATGTTTACTTTTCCCGTCTTGGCTACGTGCTCAGGCCTATCACTTCTTATTTTGCAATTATGCCTGCTCTGCTCCCTGCATGCTGTCTTTGGTAGTTATATAATTAAAGAGCAGAGACTTTTTCCCTTGGCTGCACAAGGTGAAAAATGTTAGCTATTTCCACACTTCAGAGACCCAGCTGCTACAAGCATTAAAAATTACTTAAAACATAAATTTATGGCATTGTGATCACAATGGATTGTGTTCTTGTAAATGAATTGCACTGCAAACTGCTGTTTTAAATTAAAATATAGCTTATTAGGAATGGCAGGAGAGTAATACAGAAGGAAGTGAGGTTTCATATAATTGTCCCCAAAAGCCCATTCCTCCAAGAAGTGATGGCAAAGGATGTGCCAGAAGCAGCGACAACTTCCTAGCTGTGTTGGACTCTGGGGCTTCCTTCCTTCTTTCTCCCCCCCACCACCTCTCCTCACCTCCCATCTGCCCTCAGCGTTTTGGGAGGGTCAATGCCACGCATTGCTCTGAGGTAGACAGTGGACATGCTAAGATAAATAAGATGCTGTTGTTCCCTCACACCACACAGGGTCTATTGGAGGGCCAGGTGGTCAGACAATGGGGAAGGGGCAGCGATGCCGCATGTGGGGTAGTCTTTCAGCAGCTGAGAAGAAGCAAGAACATTCAAGGACACACAGAGGAGATGGGGACCTGATTAATTAATCTAAGCCAGCAGCTGCTGAGGCTGACAGGAATTGAGGTTGTCAAGGAGGGGTTTTCAAGAGGCGAAATTTAACCCTCTCTTGAACACTTTTGGAAAATGGTTGTCTATTCTCTACTTGGACACTTCCAGTGGTAGAGACATTGCCACTTTGTGAAATATCTCCTTTCTTTTGTGGACACAAATTGAAATCTTCTCCCAGATACACAGCCTGAAAATCACATCTTCAGTTTGGACACTTCCACCTGGAAATGTTTGGGTGACTTCCAAGAGAAGATGCGTGATAGGTGTACATCCTGGGCACAATCCGAATGGCCAGGGCATGTGGACATGAGATAAGAGGAGCCCACGGAACGACGTGCTTATATATAAAAAGTGGAAATATAGTTGACCTAATCAAGGGCACTTACAAAACCAGGGCTTGATCAAAAAGGCAAAGCAGGCTTTTTGGAGGTTTGTGAGCAATGGAGTGAAATGGAAGCATTTTAGGACGATTCATTTACTCTCATATTGGATGGAGACCGTAGAAGTCACCTAATCCAATACCACACAGGCTAACAGCTCCTGCAAGACTCCTGCCTAGTGACTGCATAGATGCCCCTGCCACAGGGGCTGAGCATCTGAGCAAGGCTGGCTGCCACGTCAAACTATCTTCAGCCAAAGCAACCCAAGCGTCGTGTCCTCCTGCTCCTTCCATATCCTGCCACACCTGTTCCAGGTGCTTCATCACACATCAGTCCAGAAAGTTTAGATATAACAGAGAGGGGACTGCTCATTAACATATCCCCACACTTCCAGGCATCTAGTTAGTAAGAGATCAATGCCAGATGTTATATGAGGCACAGAGGGCACAGGGTTCTTATATAAAGGAGCCTCAGTTGAATGAAGGGAGATGGGCCAGTGAAAACAGGCATGCCATATAGACCAGGACCCGGGTCTGGGAGGGGCAGTGGGTCCTCGGTGGAAATACGGCTCCATCAGGTGGCGAGATGTTTCCAAAGCCTGAAAAGATACGTGGATCTCAGATGTGGTCTTGACAGATGTGCAGGGCTTGCCCTGGAAGACAGGAGCAGGAAAGTCTCCCAGCAGAGGGAGAAGCGGGACTTCTGTATTGAGAGAGGTGAGAAACACAGGAGATGAGGAGTAACAATGCCCAGAGGGAAGGAGACATCAGACTCACATGTTTTGATTCTCTCTCTGAACCTGGAAGAAAGGAAGGAGAGGAGACAGAGATTGAAAGTAATTTCTACACAAACTGTTCCATAAAATTGAGGAAGAAAGAATTTTCTCCCCCAGTGCATTTCATAAGGTCAGCATTACCCTGATGCCAAAACCATGCAATGTCTTACAAGAAAACTACAGAAAAAAAAAACTTTCATTAATATAAGTGCAAATTTTAAAAATAATGTAAACAACTTAAATCCAACAATTTATAAAAAATGATAATACATCATGGCCACGTCCATGCCAATATTGTGAGATTGGTTTAACTTTTAAAATCCACCAAAGTAATTAATAAAGAGAAACTCTGAGAATCCAAGATGGTGGTGGAGTAGGTGGAGGCCACACTCATCTCTTCCAAGGTCCAAAGTGGAACCAGGACTAAATTTCACAATAATCACCCTGAGTGACCAACAGAACACTAGCTGAAGGGAAGTCTTATAATCAAGAAGAGAAGCCACAGGGCTTTAAATCATGAATGGCAGCGGGTGGGGGAGGAGCGGGGGGGCAGGACAGCTATTCCTTCCACACTCGCCTGCAGGGCTGTGCCTGGTCCCCTATCATCTTCCCTGGAGATCAGTGAGAAGAAATTCTGTTTCCAGTTTGTCTGCTAATGACACAGACAGAGCAGTGTGGCCAGGTTGTGAAATGAAGAAAGGATGATAGGTTACCTCCGGTAAATGAACTGCTTCATGAAAGTGGTAGGGGACTGGGGTCAACCAGTTGTATTAGTTCTGAGGGTGAGGTGGCGGGGGAGCATGTGCGGGGCTTGTCTTCCCAAGATAGATGACTTCCATGCTGCAGACCTCTTTGGGTTCTCGTGACCTCGCCAAGGGACCAGAAAATTCTCCCAGTTGGGGCCCCAAACGTAAATCATGGAGGACAAACGTGCTGCTTTGGTCATGTCCTTGAGAGAGAGAAATTGTGACACATGAGGGTCTTACAGGTAATGGAGAGCAATACAGTGAGAGGTATTTTCTGTAAGTGGGGACCCCAGGTGAAGACCTGCCAGTCCTGAGTGTGAGGGGCATTGTAGCGAAGTCCCTTCCCTCATCTCATCCATGGGTATCACCAGCACTTACTGCCTAGGACAGGGGGTCTGCCAAGGGCAGGTCCTTGTCTGGCTTTTGGCAGAGGTGATTCCAGCAAAATGCACAGTGATCCCCAACGCCCCCTGTTGTGTGGTCGCCTCGAGCACCCTGGTCCCCCTGCCCACTGGGCAAAGACAAGCCACCTAGATGGGGCTCAGCAAAGGAGGACTGGACGTGATGTGCGCGATGGATGACAGCAGTTCCACTTGACTCAGCCTTTTGCTTCTTCCAGATGAAAATCAGCCTGCTCAGATCACCTGCCCAAGTGCGTATAACATCTTCAGTGGAGAACCGGGACAAGTGATTAGGTTAGAACAACAGGAGGGGAACTTACAAAGGGGCGAGTCTTTGCTGAGTTTGAATTTCATGCCTGAAGCACTCAGCAGAAACCACACTCAGCCATTTCATCAATCAGCACGCCGCGGTTCCGCACTCCAGGTGGGTGAGACCCAGCAAAACCCAACCAGGCGTTAACACGCTCATCTTCTCTATGTGACTGCAAATTCCAGTTGTCATTCTATGATTGGGGTGCCAGATTAGTTTGGCTCCTTCCGTCCCCGCTCAACTCCCCATGCACACACCCAACACACACAGTGACAAACCACAAAAACACACATGGACATACCACATACACATCACACAGACACACACACATGACCATGTATAAGCAGAATATGGAAAGGTGATAATAAAATGAGTGCATTTTGTGTCTGAGAAACTTAGCTACAAACAGTAGCCCTCAAATATATTTGTTTTCCAAAACAAAACTGTTTGCCATGAGTCCTCTCAATGGAAACATATTTTTCTTGGTAAAGAAGAGAAAATAACTTTACAAGGGGCTAGGTGTTCCTCTCGAGGCAGGAGAAGAGGTGCTGAGAGCAGCGAGGGTGTCCTGCACCTCCCCCCATGTGGATACCAGGTGCCTGCGCCCACAGGACACATCCCACTCTGCACCCGCTGCACCCAGACCAGAAGCCAGCGTGTCAGGCTGGGAGGTTCCTTCCTGGGTCCCTCCCACTGAACACTCTGCTTCTGGAAAGGCCTTGCTTCTCACTCCATAACAGGTCACTTGTCACACTTCTCGGGGTCCTCACACCTGCCCAGCAGTTTCCCTCCCACATCCTGTGCTAGTGATAGTCCCACTTCACAGAGTGCCTGAGCTAATTAAAGGGCAGGTCTCTATTTGCGACTCTGAAAACTCTCCAGGCTGGGCAAACAAGGAATGCCTTCCATGATTGCTTGGGCATAGCATGGAGTGGGAGAGGCATTTGCACAACACCAGCAGTAAATCAAAGATTTTGCAAATGTCTCTTTAGTCCTTACACAATGAAAGCTGCAAAAATGCAGCACAGGCAGTCCAGGTGGGCTCAGGTGAGAGGCTGGTGGGGCCATAGGGGCACCAGGTAACTGCAAAACAGGCATGGGAGGGTGCTTCTGGGAGCTTATAAGTGGGTCCCTCTGTGGAAAACGTCTCCTTGGCTTCCCCTCTCCTAACACTGATTTACAGAGGGCTGAGGCCCAGGCTTCCCCTCCTCCATGGCTCACCCTGGCTGAGGCTCCCCTTGTTTCTTGCACACATCGGCCCAGCCTCGGCCAGGACCCAGGGAGCTCTTCCTCCTGTCCCAAAGGCCCTGCAGTAAGTGTTCCCAACACTCACGTTCTTGCTTTGCCAATGTCTTCAACTAGATGCCCAGAAGAGAGTGACATTTAGTTCTGCAAACACATGGCTTCTAGGGTAAAAGTGAGCAATTTCCTGGACAGTTCAGTATCAGAAAGAGTCCATGACCAGTGGATGTGTTTCCTGCCCCCATCCTCCAGGTGGTCGGTCTTCCTGACAAGGATTAGGTAACACTAACCATAATACTTAGACCGTGAAAACAATTAAATCTGCACTGAGCATTACGGGGACGACTGCACATTGTGTTACATCAGCAATCAGGAATGTGTCATGAAAACCTGCTAAACTGTTCTTGGGATGAGGCGGGTATGAGGGAATAGTATCTGTATCCCAAACCACTGATTAAACTTACTGACCACAGATAAATGTCACTTCCCTGGGAAACACTGGAAAGATCTATAAGAAACTTTCTTATTGGCCATCTTACCAAGGTAAACCAAGTCAAACTGTGAGGTGATGGCAATGCTGGAGCCATCGGAGGGGCACCATCACACATGTTGGGAGAGAAGCACCCATCACACCTGCAGGGGAGGGGTGCCCATCCACAGGTGCCGAGAGAAGGGTACCAGGTTGAATCCGGCTGCCCTATGACTGAATTTCCTGACCTTCTAGAGCTAGCTGGCTTCTTTCAGCACCTTGCCCTAGCTTCCCATTGGGGGCGGGGAGGGGGAGCTTTTACTGGTTCACTCTATTTCTGCAGATTTGGGGGGTACTTTGGGTTTTCTGCTGTGCAGGTGTCACCAACACAATTCTCTTTGTGAAGTTTATATGTCAAGCAAGCACACCTGTACCCACTACCTAAGCTAAAACAAAATAGAAAATCAGCATTACCTTGGGCAATCTTTCATCTACAATCTAACCATCTGTGCATGTATCTCTGAAAAATAAATCATTGAATGTTGAAGCACTGAGTAGTGAGCAGGCATCCAGCTGTGCGTGGCCAGGGTGCTTCTGCCTTAGAAGAAGCCAAGAGAAGGGCAGAAGACCATCGGGGTCTGTCTGCCCAGGGAACTGACCACAGTGGAGGGACGCAGTGTGTTCTGGGGAACGATAGTACCCACAAGAAGCCTGCAAGCCAGAGCTATGACCAGCCACAGCCCAGGAGTTGAGGGGGCTCTTGGAGACCAGGGTATGGGGCAACAGGTGCGGGACCAGCACATTTCCTGAAGCTCACTCCTTCATGTCATTTATGCCCAAGCCTGGGGATATGAGAGAAGGGCGGGGTGTGGCCCAGCCCTGGGAAAAAGTATTGGGAAGGCTGTGCTGGCCAGAAACCTGCCCTCTTCCCAGGAGCAAATGGGAAGGTGACAGTGGGCGAACATCAACAGAGGATTTTCCTTCCCTCCCATTTCTTCATAGAGTCCCTCTCAAAATGCAGTTCAGCCCAGAGATGGCACCTGTGCAGGCTAAATGTTGTCCCTAGGCACATACTTGGCTTCTTACTCTGCAGGGACTGGTGGGGAGTGTTGGATCTGAGTGGAGTTGGGACCAGGTCTGCCCAGGATCCAGAATCCAGACAGTGGTGCGGCTATTGGGGAAAGAGGATCTAGAAGGTCAGCAGGTTCCCCTTGCATCCTGCTGCCCCTGGACCTAGAGAGAGGGTACACTCAGGTGTACATCTCCTCAGAGTAAATGAGGCTTGAGGGGCTCTCCTGCCTGTTTCCACCCTTGTGGCAGCTGGGTAAGGGGGATCTACAGAAATAAGAGGCCATTTCTTCTCTTCCAGCTGCACTACCACAGATAAGACAAGTGTACTCTCTAATGATAAAAATAATAACTGTTGTTTTTTTCTTCTAAGTGTCCATGTTGGGTCCACTGGTCATAGCTCTAGTTCACTCATTTTGTAGGAAGCAGCGGCCCCGTTTCCCAAAGATTTGATGCAGATGGATTGAGGGGATTGGCATGCAGGGAGCTGTCCCAGGTGCTGAACTGAGTGGTGTGGCAGACCGGAATCATGCTATCCCCTGCTGTCAGACTCTGGCCTACCACTGTCCAGTGCTCACAGAGGTCAGAGTTCACTGCTATTGCAGGTGCTTGTGCCCATTAGTGTCATAACTTCTATGCAGACTGAGCTTGAAGGTCTCAGGCACTGTGGCAGCCCGGCCCAATGCAATGGCTTGGATGAGGATTCCCCCTGAACATCTGCACTGCCTGCTGCTGTCCACATGTCCAGACAAGATCCTCAGGCAGCATGTGTCCAGCCCATTTGACATGGAGTCAGCCACACTCGGGACCTTTGCCTCTCAAATCGTGGCAAACCTGAGTTACCACCTGACTGAATGAAAAGAGGGCACCTCTGAACTCAGAGACCTGAGAGTCTGGGGCCCTGCAGACCCTGACCAGAGGGAGGCATGCACGTGGGTCTTTCACTGCCCCATGTGGCTTCCATAGCCTGCAGAACATTGTGCCATGAGGATTAGAGAGAGCTTTGGTCACAGACATGAAAAGACAGAACGGAAGAAGAGAGATTGGGGACAGTGACAATGTGGTTTCAAAGAAGTGGGTTGCATCAGTTTTATTAGTGACCATGGAAAGTGAGACTTTCTGACTGATGTAATAATACTCATCAAGGTCACTTAGCAGTAACTTTGGGGAGGGATCAATTATGAACGTGGACACGTTTATGGCACTTTCCCAATCCTCTTATAGGTAGTGTGTAATTGTTATTAGAATATTAATCTTCAGTCTCTGAGGAGGTTATCTGCCCCCAAAATACTCCTTTCATGTTTAGATTGAGATTCCAGCTGTAAAAGACATACCTTTGCCTGAAATCCTCTTTTCCTCACAGGGTCATCTCATATTATACTTTTAAGTACAGTGGATGCCTAATGTGACATCTACAATAGTTGGAACCAAGCAGGAAGTTGTCAAAACAGTGATCGGATTGGTTTGTAGTGGATGGTATTTTACATCCACCCACTCTGTATGAGCTTGCAGCTCTGGGGAGATGTAAGTTTATTTAAAGTTTACATAAGTCTGTGCAACAGAGATTCCTATAACCATCATGTTGGGCTGCTTTCTGTCACTGTTGTACATTCAGGACCAGTCTATGCACAGTGTTGTCATGGATGATGCTAATTAAGGCCCCTGGAGGGGGCTTGGTTTTTATGGCAAAACCACATGCTGCTGGAAGAAACCCAGCCAGGCCTGTGAGCACATGAAGAAATGGAACAAGATCTGGTTGGAAAATAACTCAGGTGGAAACACTTGCCAATTTCCAGTGGACAAAACCAGCACTGTTTGTTTCGTGAACTCACAGCAAGAGGGTGGAAAACATTTGAGGAGTCTGGCAAGCGAAAAAATAAAAAGCTGTAGAAAAGGGAAGACCTGGTGCCCTTGCTGAGGGGAGTAGGGGATGACAACATGCTCAACACACCTGAGATGAACCAGCAGGGCCGCTCAGATGACTGCTTTGTCTCTAGTCCCCCTGCAGAGGCAGGGAGCCAGCTCTCTAAGCACTTTGTGGGTGCCACACCTCGGACACAGTCCCGCCTCAGCACTGGCATCCCCTGGCCTCCAGGCATCGGTGTGCAGCTGGGAGCTCTGCTTCTCCCCAGATGCCACGTTGTTTTCACCCAGGGTGTCCAGTGTTCCACTCTCCAAAATACCTTTGGGATCAAAGAATCTGAAATCAATGAACCCTATTGTCCAATCCCGGGCATTTGATCTGATTTTAAATGATGCAACCGCACCCTAGGTTCAGGCTTCCCACAATGCCAGCTTGCATCCCCAGAGCAGGGCCACTGGTCGCACCCCTCTATCCCTGAGGAATTTGCACCTGCCTACTCACAGGAATCTCCTAAAGCCTGTGGGCTCATTTTAGCTGCTCAGGAGCCATGCAGCCTCCTGAATGGCTCAAACGTGGGACCCTGTGGCAGATACTAATAGCAGCAGACTATTTCATTTCTCAAGTCCACTTCAAATTAATAAAAGTGCCCCCCTTCTGTTTTTCATCCACAAGGACACTCCCTTTGCATATTCATTTAATGTTAAATTGATGGATTAAATTATACCAAGCTCAAAATCAATCCTGCGCATATCCATTAGAAAGGACCGAGTCCCTTGGCGGGGACAGAGCACATAAAATGCATTCAGGGACACTGATAAGTCCAGGCCCATCATATGTCATTTTAAACAAAGAGCAAAGAAAGCCCTTTGGAGAGGCTCTATCAGCTGTTAAACAGAGACGTCACGTGCACCGGGAGATGGATGGCCCTCCCTGGGCTGATGATTGCAGGGAAATGCTTCCCCGTGTCTCTGTCACAGTTCACAGGCAAACAGATGCCTCTGCGCTGAGCTTTCCTTTTGTCTTCCTCAGGCGCAGTCAGTTAACAAGTGCCAGGCGAGGACCTCCCACTCTGCCCAGCTTAGCAAGTAGACACACACGGTGTGTGACAGAATCCTGCCTTTCCATCTCCCTGAGCACCTGAGGCAGATGTGTGTAGGTGAGTAGTTGACTCCCTTTTCAGGGTGAGCCCCTGAGTACAGGAGGGGCATGCAGGGCTGCAGAACAAGGAGGGTAGCCAAAGCCGCTGCTGAAGTGGGGTGGCTCATGACCACAGACAGGGAGATGACAGAGGGCCATTCTGAGTTCTCTTTGAAAACTTTAATTCTGAATCTACTTTTAGGAGTGAAACACTCCAAAACAGCTCTTCCATCATCTTTCCTTCTCTCCCCCTTATGAATTTTCCTATCTTTAACCCATTTAGCACTCACCTCCGTCCACCTTCCAAGACTTTCTCCCACCCACAGCTGAACATAAAGGCAGAGAGCCAAAAGCACAATCCTGATTGGGACATGTCAAAGTGGCTTGAAGGAAGGCACAGTAGAACCCCATCAGGACGTTTTCTATTTCTCCCACATCAGACTTTCCTATGCAGCCTCCATCAAATTGCAGTGTCTCTCCATGAACACCAGGGTGTTACTTATCAAATGTTTCCACTAGTTGGCTCCAAGTAACTTTCTTCATCAATGGAAATATATATTTTTTTCCAATTTTTTAAAAAGTAATATACATAGAGAGGAATCCAAGATGGCGGCGTAGGTAAACACCTAAACTGCTGCCTCGCGCAACAATTTCAAAAATACAACTAAAAGACAAAACGTCTATCACCCAGAACCACTGGAAAGCTGGCAGAGTGGAAGTTCTACAACTAGAAGGAAAGAGAAAAGAGCATTGAGACGTGCACGAGCGCTAAAAAGCTGAGGTACGGAGGCGCGTGATCCGGACTGGCGGCGGGCATTGCTTTTTTCAACCCAAAGGGAGACAAGCCCCCGATTACTCTGAAATCCAGTTTCTGGGGAGACGCGGGGGACCCAAACTCCTACGGGGAGAAGCTGGACTGTCTGCCAGTGCGGGTGGCTTGCTTGCAGAGCTGCGCGCAGGAATAATTGTTTACGGCGCTGGGGCACGGGACGCCTACGGGACGCAGAGCCAGCTAACTAGCAGCCATTGCTGTTTGCCACACCCTAACCTAGTGACGCCCTGAGGCCCCGCCCTGCACAACCTACAAACCCACCCAAGCTCCAAGCAGCGGAGTTAGCATAAGAAAGCCCTGCCCTATCGCAGCTTAACCTAGCAAACTTGCAGCCCAGGTCAGACAGCTCCAAAACCTCCAAACCCCAAGCAAAGAGGAGAAAACTGTAGTTCTCACTGTAGCTCCTGCTGGGTGGACTCAGACAGTAGCTGACCTGCACCCCATTGGAGATCCAGAAGCCAGTGTACCTAGTGGTCAGTGTGAGACACCAGATTTCAACTCCTCACATCCATAAGTGACACATTCAAGAGGCAGACTCAGTGAGCACCAAAGCCCCACTGAAACAAGTCCTGCACCATAAGCATGTCTTCAGTGCAGCAGTTCTTCCATTATAGACACAGCGAGTGCTCACAGCTAATTGGCCTGGAGGTCAATTCCTCCCAGTGTACCAATAGCAATTAAGGCCTAACTACACCAAGACTTTGCACTCAGCCCACAAAGGGGTGTACCAAGAGCATCCACATCAGGTGATTGGGGAGGCTGAGCTACTGCCCCCTATAGGTCACCTACCACACAAAGCCACTCCATCAACACAGGGAAACAGCCAAAATGCGGAGACAAAGAAACATGTCACGAATGAAAGAAACGGAGGAAAGCAAACTACTGGACGACATAGAGTTCAGAACCACATTTATAAGGTTACTCAAGAATCTTCTTAAAACCGCTGAGAAACTTGATGAGACCTTTAAGGATATTAATGAGAATGCCAAAAAAAAAAATGGAAAAGGATCAGTCAGAAATGAAGCATACACTGTCTGAAATAAAGAATATACAGAAACTCAACTGTAGATCAACGTACCCCAAGAATCAAACCAAAGATCTGAAATATGTGGAAACAAAACACATCCAACCAGAAAAACAAAAAGAAAAAAGAATCCAAAAATATGAAGATAGTGTAAGGAGCCTCCGGGACAACTTTAAGCGAACCAACATCCGAATTTTTGGGGTGCCAGAAGAAGGGAGAGAGCAAAATATTGAAAACCTATTAGAAGAAATAATGACAGAAAACTTTCCCTTCCTGGTGAAAGAAATAGACTTACAAGTTCAGGAAGCACACAGAACCCCATACAAGAGGAATCCAAAGAGGACCACACCAAGACACATCATAATTAAAATGCCAAGGGCAAAAGACAAAGAGAGAATATTAAAAGCAGCAAGAGAAAAACAGTTAATTACCTACAAGGGAGTACCCATACAATTGTCAGCTGATTTCTCAACAGAAACTATGCAGGCTAGAAGGGAGTGGCAAGAAATATTCAAAGTGATGAACAGCAAGAACCTACAACCAAGATTACTCTACCCAGCAAAGCTATCATTCAGAGTTGAAGGTCAGATAAAGAGCTTCACAGACAAGAAAAAGCTAAAGGAGTTCATCACCACCAAACCAGGATTACATGAATTGCTGAAGGGTATTCTTTAAGAAGAGGAAGAAGAAGAAAAAGGTAAAGATAAAAATTATGAACAACAAAATGACATCAAATACATACTTACCAACAAGTGAATCTAAAAATCAAGTGAATAAAAAATCTGAAGAACAGAATGGACTGGTGAATATAATAGAATCAGGGACATAGAAAGGGAGTGGACCGACAATTCTCAGGGGAAGCAGGTGTGAAGGGTGCGGGAAGAGATTGGACAAAAATCTTACTCCTATGGATGAAGGCAGTGGCGGGGGGTAAGGGCATGGGGTGGGGTGGGGAATCAGGTGGAGGGGAGCTATGGGGGCAAAAAAAGAGGAACACCTGTAATAATCTGAACAATAAAGATTTATTTTTTAAAAAAGTAATATACATTAATATTACTTTTTAAAAAATTATTGGAACTTCTCCTTCCAAGTAAGATGTAACAGATATCAGCAGGGTATATAACTGTAAAATCTAGGGGGGGAAACTGGAATATATTACAAAAGTCATCATTTTAAAGACTTTATAGAGCAGTGAAAGCAATGTTGGTCTAGAAAAACTAAGTGAAATTTCCTGTTTTCTCTCAGTAGTTATGAGACATAATTCCAGCAATGTGAGGGGTCTGCAACAAAGATGCCAGCTCTTGCTATCAAGGTGTTTGCCAGATTTTAAAATCCAAGGAATATGGGCAATGCAAGGTGAGTTGAATCTATAATGACAACCCAACCTTAATTCAGTTTATTTCCCATTTGGGGTGATGTGATCATCCCTTACCCTGTCTGCCCAATAGAAGAGCAAACAGACTACCTCCAAAGGAAAATGACATCATTAGACTCAGTAGTTCTTTTCATCATATTATCCAGCTTTTGAATTGTTTCAAGTTTTGTGACAAATGTAAAGCAGAAAAAAAAAGATAAGTAGTTAATTAAAAGATAACAGAAAATAGAAAAAGATTTATAGATATTTCAGATTTGAGAGTTATCAAGCAAGAATTTTAAAATAACTCATAAACATAATAAAGAAAATAACCAAAAAATTGGTTAAAAATAAGAAATTTCAATAGAGAATAGACATCTACACAAAAGAATCTAGTTGACATTCTACAAATAAAAATACAATATTTGTATTTAAAATTGGGTCAGGAGTGTTCAATAAGAGACTGGATATTGTTGAAAACAGGATTAATTAACTGAAAGAAAGATCAATAAAAAAGTACCCTAAATGACACCCAACAAGAAGAAAAGAATAAAAAGAACAAAATAGTATAAAACGCACCTGGGAGGTGATTTATTAAGAAATCCCATCCCATGCAGAGAAAGGGATAGATGGAACTATATTTGAAGATATAATGGCAGAAATTATTTTTCAAAATAAAATATATCAATTGAAGAAACTTCATTAACACAAATCTAATAAATACAAAGAAAGCCACACCTGGATGCATTATAATCAAACTATTAAAAACCAAATACAAATTAAAAAATCTAAAAACTAACTAGAAGAAAATGAATGGTACTTTCAAAGGAGAAAAATAAGACTAATGAATGACTTTTCTCCCAAAACTATGGAAGTCATAGGACAATAGAATGCTATCTTTACAGAAAGAAAAGCAAAAAAACTACCAGCCTAGAATTCCATACCCAACAACATATTTTTAAATTATATGTTCACTAGAGACCTGTTGTACGAAGATTCATGCAACAGGCCTTCCTTCCTCTGGCTGCCAGCACCAGTTTTCCTCCAGCACCTGGGACCCAGGCCTTGGCTCTGGCCACCGCCTTCTATCTTTGCTCCAGCCAGAGCCTTCAGTCTTTGCTCCAGCTGAAGTGGCACTCCTATAGCTCCCTCCACCCCCCGCCCTCCCCTTCATAGGAGGTGTCCCGCCCCACCCAGCCACTCCATACCTGCATGCGTGCTGCCCAGAGGCCCAAAGCGGCTGGGGGACAGGGGGCACTGCCATCTTTGTCTGGTTAATTTGCATACCCACTCCTGATTGGCTGGTGGATGTCACGAAGTGACTATCAATTTGCATGTTTCTCTTTTATTAGTGTAGATACAAAATAAAGTTTAGAAGATTAATCTCTGACAGATTTGCATTACAAGGCATAATAAAGCAAAATTTTGGCTGAAGGAAGAAAAGGAAGTGTACATGAAGCAATGAAGAGAACCAGAAAGGATAAATTTCAGGATATATATTGATTTTTTAAAACAATAACAATAAAGACATTTTGCAGTGTTTCTAACAAAGGTAAAAATAAAGTATAGCACCAATGGCATGAAAAGCAAGAGTGGATACAAGGTAAGAAATTGTATGACAGTTATCATTTGCTCAGGAATTTGTAAAAGTACTAACTTAAGGTATATTTTTATAAATCAAGTATGCATAAAATAAAATAGAAATTAAAGATATCTAACTATGATACCAGTAAAGGAAAGGGGGATAAAGTAATAAAAATACTTGCTTATTACAAAAGAAGGAGAGAAGAAATAAAAGACATTTAGAACAAACAGAAAACAAATCACAAACTATCAGGTTAACCACCCAACTATTACTGCAATTAAATTAAATGTTGATGGACTGAAAACATTAATTATGATAAAGCTTGTCAGACTGTTTATTTTAAATAAAAATAAAAAGATTCCAATGTGTTCCTTATAAAAGATGAACTTTAAATAGAATGCATAGATAGGTTGAAGTAAAAATATGGAGAACAAGCAAATACTAGCTAAAAGAAAGTCATTAAGGCAGTAGTAACATAAAACAAAATATAATTTGATGCCCTAGCCAATTTGGCTCAGTGGATAGAGCATCGACCACTGGACTGGAGGGTCCCAAGTTTGATTCTGGTCAAGGGCAAGTACTTTGGTGCAGGCTTGATCCCCAGCCCTGGTCAGGGCATGTGTGGGAGGCAACCAATTGATGTGCCTCTCTCACATTGATGTTTCTCTCTGTGTGTCTCTCTCCATCCCTTCCACTCTCTCTAAAAATCAATGGAAAAATATATTAACATATATATAATTTGAGGTAAAAATTATTGTTAGGGGTAAAAAGTGACATTTCATAATGATAAATGAGGCATATAATAGGAAGATATTTAAAAACTTTAATTTGTATGCATAGCTTAAACTATAAAAGATAAAAATATATAAAGTAATAGATCAATGTACAATCATAGGTGGAGATTTTAAGGCACCACCCTCAATAATTAATTAGAAAAAGTCCAAAAATTAGTAAAAGTACAGATTATAACCACAAAACTAGCCAACAAGAGAGTAGACATACATTAAGCATTCCAGTGTATGACTGCAGAATAACATATTTTTTAAGTGCAATTGGAACAATTGCTCAATCTGGCCACATTCTGGCCATAAAGTAAGCCTCAGGGTATTTCTAAGAATTAAATTCATACAGAGTATTTCTCTTCTCAGTGTAAGTAAGCCAGGAATCAATAACAGAAATGCATGGGTCAAAAAAGAAAGCACAATGAAAATTATCAATTGAAGGTTAATTGAAATGAGACATATCGGTACTGTGAGATACAGCTGACATACTACATATAAGGTATATTTATATTTTCAAATGCCTATATTAAAGAATAAGAAAGAATAAGAATCAATTACCTCAGCTTCTCCATAATAAAACTAGAAAAACACCTGCAAATAAACACTAAGAAAATAATAGAAAAAAGCAAATAATAAAATGAGTACTACAAATCAATGATACAGAAAACAGATATGAAAGAGGAGAAAATCAAAAATTGGTCCTAAACATATAGTCAATAACATTGTAATAACTATATATGGTGTCGGATGAGTACTAGACTTATTGGAGTGATCATTTCATAAGGTATATTAATGTCTAATAGCTATGTTGTACACCTGAAACTAATGTAATATTGTATGTCAACTATAATTGAAAATTTTCTTAACTTCTAAAAATTGGTCCTATGAGGATTCATAAAACTCATCAGAGCAAGACAGTTCTCTCTCACTCCCTTCCTGGCCGACATGCACACACACACACATACATACTCACACAACACTCCGTGACAAAAGGTCTCGCCCAATCCACATGGGGGGGTAGAGTGAGAGAAAAGCTGATGTCACTGCCTCCACCATGAAAAGCAATAGTCCAATAACATAATATTCCAACCTGGGGACATCTGCATTCTTTGTGAAGTCCTAAGGAAATACATATACAGGGTTCCCACATCTTTAGGGAAATCTGACACACTGAGACCAACATGTCTACTCATTCACTTAATTCTCATAGTCCTACACAAGTTGGATAACTGCCCCATTATTATTTTTTTTAAGTCAACAGGAAGAGGAAAATATGAAAGAAAGATGAACACCTTTGGCACTATGGGAGGGGCCAGCTCAATTCCCTGAGTCCTGCAGTGCTTCTCCTTGGAAGAAAGAAAGGGAGTGACCAGGACTCAGGGCATCCTTGAGGGGCAGCTCCTGTAAAGTGTGTGGCTGCTGGGCCTGTGTGTGTATGTGTGTGTGTGTGTGTGTGTGTGTGTGTGTGTGTGTGTGTATAGATGGGGGTTGGGGAAGGGGATCAACAGGGGAAAAGAACTCTAGGGCCAGCCTCACCCATGATTCACAAAGTCTCTGGAATGGCCGACCTCCAGGAGCGATGGCCTGTGGAGCCCTCCATCCCTGTGGCCTTTAGATTCTGTGATGTTGACACAGCTAGTGTGAGATGTTGGGGGGAGCACATCCACACCCCAAACTGGATGGATTTCCACGCCAGGTGGCAGGTTCACCCTCAGAGCAAAATCACTGTCAGCTTTGTTCTGAGACAGTTTCCAGGAAGTCGGGGCAGAAAGGCCCACTCATAAACTCAGCCAGAGGCAACTAGGAGCTGAAGGCCCTCTTCACAGAGCCCTAGAAGTCCCCCACCTTCCTTCATTCAGTCCCAGGTGGGCCATGCGGACCCAGGCTCCTTTCCAAGGCCCTGTGTAATCAGAACAAATGAATGACACAGCAAACTTGGTATTACCATCCCAAACCTTCCCAGAGCCATGTTTTGCTTTCTCTGGTGAGTAAGTCTTCATAAACTTTCAAATCTTTTTCTCAAAGCAGTGAGCAGTGGGCATGGGACCACAGGGGTGAGGGCACCCTGGGGGGTTAATCACATTCAAGGGCTGCCCTTGACCCCCTGAAGTGTGATAATGGACGGTGAAGTAAACCACACTGGAAGTGGGCAGAGGAAACATTCTTGTGTAGCTCAACAAAGTGTTGTGACTTAGGGGCCCCCTGACTGCGTCACCTGGAGAACCCTGAAGAAATTCAGGTCCTCTAGCCCCTCCAGGCCCCTCCTGGCTCAGGGGTAGCCCTGGGGTCTAGACTGCTATAAGCTGATTAACTCCTGTCCTATCAGAAACCTCAGCTCTCTGACTGTGGCTGGAGTGATGGAGCAGAAGAGACGGTTGGTGGATTATTTATAAACGCCAGCGTCACCTCAAGACTGTCTCAGAGAAAGCCATCTCAGAGCTGGGCTCCCTGGAGAGCCAGCGTGCCAGCCTCTCAGACTCAGGCAAGCTCCCCTCCCCTCTGCACACATTGACCAGTTAGAATGCCTCGGGTCCAAGGGAGAAAGAAAAGCCAGCAGGGCGGTGGTTTCTACCCTGAATATGGAGTGTGGGGACAGAACAGAGACCCAGGAGTCAGGGACAGTGTGGCTCCAATCCAGGACCCTCACAGGTGTCTCCCACCCTGGCACTGCTCTCTGGGATCCACGAGCCCTGCAGCACCCGCTACCCTGTCCCTGCAGAACAGTCTGTGCCCATTTCCCAGCCAGAGCATCCTCAGCTTAGTCTTGGGGTCTCATAGTCCATGTCACCTGGAAGTTCTTCAAACAGTCAGCTCACATGCAGGGCAGGCTTGCCCCTCCCACCCTGAGTGCAGTGAAAACAGCCTCTATGCCCTCAGTGACTGCGTGCACAATGGCCACACTCCACATTCCTGCTGCCAGCGTGGGGACATCACATAACTCTTCCTCCAGACCCTGCTCCCTCAGGAAAGCTGAGCCTCTCAACTCTATCACACATCTTCTTGGTCTCTGGAGTCAAGAGCAGGCCTGTCCACCACTCAGGGGGCTAACTCAGTGCCTGGCTGCTCTGTCTGCTCACTCCTACTCAGGTGAGCTTTCTTGATCAGTGATGGTGCTGTCCCCAACCTCTCCAGTCCATGGCATCACCTGCTGCCACCTCAGCTAAGAGACATCTGAAGGGGCTTAGCTGTGCAGGTCATAGGCAAACACAGGTGATCCCTGGAAGTTGGGCATGCTCAGGGGTGGCACTGGAGAAGCTGTACAGATATGGGGGTGGCACAGTGTAACCATTGTGGCATCCGATGGTGTCCTGTGTCTCTCAACACACAACTTTTTCTGACAGAGAAAGTAACTTAATTGAATTTGCTTGGTTTCAGTTGTGCATTTAAACTTACACATATGCATATCCCACATTCTCATGCATGCACACGTGCTCACAACACACGTGTGCACACAGCGCTCAGATGATAGGTCCATGTATTTGCTACAATATTCTCTTTACGACAGCCCACATTTCTTTCTGTGTGATATTAATCTTTCGTATGCAGTGTGTAAGGGAACAATGATGGGGATGTGGAGTGTCCCAGCAAAGCTTGTCCTGGGCAGCCTGGAAGCACTCAGAGGTTACACGAGGCGCTGCTGATTCAGTCTGACAGGTCTGCCTCCCCATGGATGCCCAGGGTATCCCCCCAAGAAAAGCTTGCTGATTCAGTCTGACAGGTCAACCTTCCCATGTATGCCTGGGGTATCCCCCCAAGAAAAGCTGTGCAAGGTCACCGCCCACCAGGAAGCTGCAGCATACAGTTTCCCTCTGTTCTTCAGAGATTCATAAAACCAACTGAAAACACCTTTGCAAATGGCAAAGAAAAAAGCAAATAGTGAAGCAAGCCATTAGGACAGAATGGATATGTCCCAAGGCTCTTACCTGTGAATTTTGTGAGGCTCTGCACGAAAGGAATGCTCTCAGCAAGCTGCACAGAGGAGGGCTGTCACATTTGCACCTGGGTTCCAACAGGCAGAGGGGAGCTTTATCTTTTCACTTTCACATCGTCAACCAAGAATGCTCACCCGATGCACCTGCTTTGCCCGTTGGTCTTTGAAGGGTTCTGAGAGTTGTGATAAATGGATCTGGGGAGTCTTGGGCATTCTATAATTTTCCTAATGGTTCATCTAGGCCAAGAGGCCCTCAAGGGAAAGGCCAGACCGTGAGGGTGTACACTGGTTCTGTATAGCTTTCCTGGATGCCACTGAAAGTTAATTGACAGGACAACATTTTTGTTTCATTTGAATGGAAGGGTCTCAATCTGACACTGTTAGAGTGAACAAATTTTCACTGAGGACCACTATAGATCTAACAAACTTGGGCTTAATTTAAGCCAAGATTCAGCCAAATGAGAAAATCTGAAAGAAGACAGGTTGGGTCTGATGTTAAGCATATGCAGAAAGAAGCATAACCAAGATTATAATTCCAATAATGAGAAATAGGAGATGATTAAAAATTATAGATAATGTCCTGGCCTGTTTGGCTCAGTATATAGAGCATTGGCCCTCGGACTGAACAGTCCTGGGTTCAATTACGGTCAGGAGCATATGCCTGGGTTGCGGGCTCGGTCCCCAGTGCAGGGCGTGCAGGAGGTAGCCAATTGGTGATTCTCTCTCATCATTGATGTTTCTATCTCTCTCTCCCTTCCTCTCTGAAGTCAATAAAAATATATTTTTAAAAATTATAGATAATAATTGCCAGGCCAGTGGGGCTCAGTAGTTGAGTGTCGACCTATGAATCAGGAGGTCATGGTTCAATTCCCGGTCAGGGCATATGCCCGGATTGTGGGCTCGATCCCCAGTGTTGGGCATGCAGGAGGTGGTCGATCAATGGTTCTCTCTCATCATTGATGTTTCCCTCTCTCTCTCCTTCTCCTTTCCTCTCTGAAATAAATAAAAAATATATTTTAAAAATTATAACTAACAATAAAAACTGCTGGAGAATGCACTCATATGTTTTTCTTTTTTCTTCTAAATAGCCTCTGGACCCGGCAGCAGAAAGTGATAAAGCCAGAACTCACACCAACTGATCTGACTACAAATGCTGAGCTGAGTGACGTTGAGAAGACTGACAGAGACATGAAACCACAGCCTTAAAAAGTATCAGTCGTGGGCCAGGCTGTACATGAGAAATGAAAATGAATGGGTGGGAATGCCTGAGCCCATGATTCCCTACAGAGAGGCAACGTGGAAGAGCAAGGCTCAGCACAGGCTGAGAGGGATTTGAGGTGTCCCTGGGGAAGGGGTGGCAGAGTCAGGAACCCTGTGGGGCCACTGTTTCCTTTACTGGCTCTAAGTCCCTGGACTGGACAACTACCTGTCATTGACCTCACATCATAATGATAAAAAAATACACCTTAGAAAAGTAAAATACCATTTTTTCATCTCAATATCTCTTTGTTTGGAATTTGAAGAATTCATACCGATACTTTTTTTTATGGCTCACTAAAATATCACAGAAATGGAGACAAACAGATTTTTGTGTGGACATTTACAAGCTATACCCAAAATCCCAAACATTTCTCTGAAAAAATGAACGTTAAACTCTTTATCATGGCACAGTACCCCCTGACCATCTGACAAATGTCACCCCTTGGTCATGACTCGCTGCTCACATCACCTTCTCAGAGTTATGACCCCGGTTGCCCTGGGCAGTCACTGCCCCTCTGAAAGGCCACAAGCTCTGCATCCACCTGATTGAGCCACCCAGCCTGTGACACAGGGTGCTCTCCTGGACACCCTGATAACCATCAGGTCCCTGCTGAACTATCAGCAGCTGGAGGGTGAAGTCACATTCCTTCTTAGATTCTCTGACTGATTTCATCCACCAGAGACTCAGAGAATATACACTGTATCAATTCTCCTGTGGAGAAAGCAGGTT
Source organism: Corynorhinus townsendii (assembly GCA_026230045.1). Classification (NCBI taxonomy): domain Eukaryota; kingdom Metazoa; phylum Chordata; class Mammalia; order Chiroptera; family Vespertilionidae; genus Corynorhinus; species Corynorhinus townsendii. The sequence continues at coordinate 2,264,063 of JAPDVU010000012.1, forward strand.
ATAGACACAAACTAGCTCATTGGATGTAGAGTGTGGATCAGGCCTGGGTGAGGTGCTGTGCACGCACGACCTTATTTAATCTTCACAACACTGAACCGCATCCAGCATGGCCAGCAGTGAACCTGAGGAGGGGCGGTGAAGGACTAAAGAAGACAGACAAGAGAATACAGTTGGGGCTAGGTGGATCAATGTTCCTGGATGAGGAAACAGTGACCCAGCCTGTAAGCCAAAGCTTTATTTTACAGTCAGATCACACAAAGCAAAACAAGGGCAAGATGTTTACAATGTTCTTGCGAATTTCAAATTTGCTTCTTTCCCGTTGTTGCCATTTTCTGAACTCTATCAAGCTTTGTTTAGGCAGCATTTGCTGCATCCGCCGCAGCCCACATCCCTTAGTTATCCTAGGACCACAGGGTCGGTCTGTAAAGTCAAGCTTACAACCATAGCCTTTTGGCTATAATTGTGCTGGGAGGGCTTTGCCCTCCAGGCTGGGACTTGTATGTGGCTTTGCCACAAGTCAGTTTGAGGCTTGATCCTGTCTGAACGCTGTAGCTGTTCTCCACACAACACCATCAAAAGTAGGCTTTTGTAGGCTGGAGACTTACTTCATGTTATGTTCTCAGGTCAGGTAGAGCTAGGATTTTAAACCTGGTGAGTATGCTCCTAATAGCAGACCCCTTACAACCTAGCCTGTCATTTCAGTGATGGTGAATGAACTAAGAAAAATTATGATATTTCTTGGCACAGGACTCCTCGCTCACCACTATGGGCCCTCCTCCCAGTCCCCAGGATGAGGTTGACTTGTGCTGACCCAGCCATATTTTCTAGGATCAGCCCCCTCTTGCAAAAACAAAGCCCATATGTAACCATGAAAAATAAAGGTAGCATGTCCCTCAGGGCCTGAATTATGGGCAAATTCTCACTTAGCTTAGAGTCTAAGCTGCTCTCCATGGTGGGGGCAGAGCGGTGCAGCCAGCTGCTCTGAGAGCAACACACACTCTCTTCTCAAACACTTGCTCAGTGACACATTGCTGACATCCTGAAATTAGCAATGGTTGGAGTATTTACACCATATCAAGCAGCAAGCACTGCCAATCAGGGTTGTTTACCCCAGAAATCTAGTTGCTGAATATTGACTTGCACACTACTGGAATAAACTAAAAAATATATGGTGAGAATTCACATGATCTTCTTCATGCATTAAACTTAAGTAAGGTAAAATAAAAACAACCAGAGGGAAAATATTTAACAAATGTTTCATTGATACATGAAGCTTGGATAAAAATAAAACTACCGTAAAGTAAACTTGAGTTATAACGTTTTTTGTAATGGGAATAATATGCCCTTATTCTAGGCACTTTTTAATGCTTTAATGTTGGGATTGATACTTTTCTAACAGGGTCACCCAAGCCACTAACCCGAGACCCTTGGAACTACACCCTTGGAACAAGAAAGATGGGTCCCCAACATCAAGTCACTTTAAAAGAAGCTCAAAAAATGAACTTTATTAGCTATCTTAAATTTTTTCCAGCATATTCTCGGCTCCTGAAAACAAATTGCCTTCCATTTAACCTACAAGGCATTTGAATTGTTTGGTCAGCAGCAGGTGCCAAAGGCTGCACCTAAACCTCAGGCATGAAACCGGGAACGTCTTTAGTTCAGGTCCATGACAGTATTGGTCAGCATTAGAGAAGAATTTAGAGCTTCTCTATCTTTTCTAGCCGCATAGTCCATGCCTGAGCAATTCATTGGATAATGGTGATGAAATGCCTTTGCCTCTCTCTCCACACCAAACACAGAACTCTCTCTTGGCCCCATTACAGGGCTGATGTGGAGCCAAATCGTGCCCGAGGGGGCAGCCCCAGTGTTGCAGAAGAACCCATTATCCACCCCATGTGTGCCCACATATCCACCCCTATTCCCACCTGCCCTCAGAGATCAGAGAGGTCTGTTTACCCCAGAAGACCCTTGTGGTTCTTACTACCTGGGTCATTCTACTAGTCCCAGGGCGGGAGAGCACATTTGGGTCGTAGTAAGTCCTATCTGCTTCCAAATTGGAAATGACAGTGCTTTGTGCTCCAGTATTTGGGGGATAGAGGTGATGTTTAGAAGAGAGCCCCTCAGAAGAGCACGTCAAGGCTCTCCACACAGGATGCTTCTTTGACACATAAGCAAATTTAATTATGCAACTGGCAACAATGAACTTGGAAATATGGAAAAGTATGTCATGAACATTTCAACTGCCATGTAGTCAAGGCTTCATCACCTCGTGGCCGGGACCTCTTCCTCTTACAAATAAGCCTGGCGGGCTGGCCACCCTGGATGTCAGGCTGGTCAGCAATGCGGCGAGCACTGTGGTGTGGGAGCCACACACCTATGTGACCCCCTGCGTTTGGCATTATTTATTGTCTGCATATCTTTTCTTTTAGTAAGGGCATTAAAAAGCGATTGCAGTGTGCCATCACTCCAGCTCTCTTGCTCTCTTTAACAAGCCTCGCTCTCCTTTTATGCTCAGGACCTGCTGTAAGCCTTCTTTCTTGCTGTTAGATATCTCTCGAGATAATACAATTTCAAGGTGGGCACCTCCCCTCTTACCTTGTGAACTTTCCATGTGACTGTGTGTCCCAAGTGAAAGGCCATCTTTATTTTGAGATCAATAGGAACTGATGAGTCCTGGCTGGTTTGGCTCAATGGATAGAGCATCTGCCTGTGGACTGAAGGGTCCCAGGTTCGATTCCAGTCAAGGGCACATGCCTGGGTTGCAGGCTTGATCCCCAGTGGGGGGCATGCAGGAGGCAGCCGATCCATGATTCTCTCATCATTGATGTTTCTATCTCTCTCTCTCCCTCACACTTCCTCTCTGAAATCAATAAAAATATATTTAAAAAAAAAGAAAAAGAAAAAGAAACTGACTGGAGATTTCTCCAGGCCATCTCCCTCGCCACGCAGGGCAGTGCGCACTGTACTGGCCAAGTCTGCAGAGCTCTCGGCCTCGGCCTCGGCCTGAGCCTGCTCTGCTTACTCCGGTTAGAGGGGGACACTTAGGTGTGGGGGAGAAAGGGAAGTAAACTGTCTCATGACCTTTCTCAGGTTGATAGTGGCAATGGCCAAAGCCTGCACAGGACTCCATCCTTAACCTTACTCCTGAAGCCCAAGCAAAGGCCATGTAATGGCTTCAACAGAGGGGCCCAGCTTCCCTGCCTGGATGAGGGGTGGATGCAGTCCCTACGAAGTACTGGGGTCACCCAAAGACACTGTGATGAGGGTGATCACCTCTGGATTCAATTGTCATTCTCAAGAGGGAAAATGTGGAAAGAAACAGCACGGTGCTATTTCCAAAGGAAGAGATGAAGTGCTTGGGAAGCAGTGGAGCCCCCAGCAAGAACACACATGGATCTGTGACAAGATGCTGCAACTAAACAAGCTTAGCATAATCCTAGAGATGGACAATCAAAACATATTTTTGGAAAAGATACTCTAAGAATTCAAAGTAACTTTTAGACAGCATCTCCTCTGCTACACATTCCCAGGAAACAGACCCAGAGCTCCCTCCCAGGGCCAGGCCCACCCTGAGGCCCGACAGAGACAAAGGGAAAACAGGTCAGATAAAGAGCTAACAGGAAGATAAAAGAGAGGAAAGGGAACACAGTCAAGAATCTCAGACCACCATATTTTTGTAACTATTGAAAAATAAGAGGAGCACTGTGAATTAGGAAAGCTGTCCTGAGCACGCCTCCTTCTAAAGGTTAAGAAAAAATAGTTTTACAATAAAAATGGGCACCAGGAGAGGGTCAAGGTCAGCTCCTTCACCAGGCCATTATAAAAAGAAAAGAATAAATAACAAAATAGCTTCCTTGTATCTAATGAAAACATGCAGAGAGATATGTCCACAAAATAGATAAAATTGTAACCCACTGAAGTAAAAAAACTAGCTGATTGCAACATATAAATGTTATAAATTATGAGGACAAAATCATTAATAATTAGAAAAACTCAAAAATGAGCTTATACCTAGGATATAGTTAGAAATAAGAGGAAAACATCATTTTAGAAATGCAGAATAAGCTAGGACACAAGAATGAATAAGCAAAATTGATAATGACTTAAGGGAATTAGACACTGAAAAGGAAAAGACATTCTAATAATAATAATACATGAAGAAATAGGTCTAAAGAATGCAAAGAAACATGACAAATATTGACGACAGGCAAAGAAAACCCTGAGTCAAAAATCAAATAAGGAGTGGGGGAAGGGAAATGGGAGATATTGGTCAAAGGGTACAAAGTTCCAGGTATATGATAAGCCCTGAGGATGTCATGTATAGCATGGTGTAACACCAGGGTTTCCACATCTACAAAGGTTCAGGAATCTGGAAAAGGGGCTGTGCATAAATGGATTAAAGAGACTAGAGAAGCAATATGAATTTGGAAGGCATTTAGGGGGAGCCATAGGAAGCTTAGCTCTAGTGACTAAGTTCCCCGAATCTCCGCACACAGGGCTTCTTATTCACACATCGTGCCCTCTAGTCAGATATACATATCAAAGGTAAGGTTTGGTAAACAATAAAAAGATGATCAGGTTGGGGGAACTGCCTTCGGTTGTTCCAGAAGCAGGCAATAATATATGCAGATTTTCAGCCCCGCTGAAGCTGTCCATCAGCCTTCTGATGAACTTCTTGCATTTACTATGCTAACTACTGGGATTTGCTTCCAACAGCGGTGACTATAGTTAACAATACTATATTGTATATTTGAAAGTTGCCAAGAGAGTAAAATTTTAAAGTTCTAATCATATACACATACACACACACACACACACAGTGTACCTGTGTGAGGTGGTGGATGTGTTAACTAACCTATGTGCATATATCAAATCACCGCATTTTGCCCCTTAAACTTCATAGTATTATATATCAATTATACCTTAATAAATCTGGGGGGGGTGGCAAATGGAAAGAGCAGAATAAAAACTAACAACTGTAATTCAAGAGTTCCTGAATTTATTTATTAAAAGATTGGAAATATCACTTTGAAAGATTATACTGTACACCTGAGATTACCTGCCCAGAACCACCATCATGAGCACATATTCTTTTAAATATAAAAGACTTATTTTTTCAAAGAAGTAAAGAAACAGTCTATGGGGCATCAGGGAAAGAGAGTGAATGACTTTTAAGAAAAGGAAACTTGATTAGAATTAGGGTTTCAACAGCAATTCAGTAAAAGCTAAAAAAAAAAAAAAAAAAAAAAGAAGTAACAGTTAAGATTCTCAAGGAAAGAAAATTGAGCCAAACATTTTATTTATTTTTTAAATATATTTTTATTGATTTCAGAGAGGAAGGGAGAAGGAGAGAAAGATAGAAACATCCATGATGAGAGAGAATCATTGATCCATTGCCTCCTGCACATCCCACATCGAGGAAAACCCGGGCATGCGCCTTGACCAGGAATCAAACGATGACCTCCTGTTTCATAGGTTGATGCTCAACCACTAAGCCATGCCAACCAGGTGAGCCAAACATTTTATTTTATATTCATCATATCTGACTGTCAAATACCACGGCCACAGATACCTGTGCTCAGAGACAAGAACTTAGCCAATGTTGTTCCCAGGGTCTTTCCATGGATCTGTTTCCCAGAGAGCTTCGGAAGGTTGCTGACCTGGGCAGGTGGTTCAAGCTCTGTCCTTTTCCAGACCCCACCTGCCCCTTGGGGTCGGTGCGCAGCTTGGCTGTGGGCTTCTGCAGACCCCCATTCTCAGAGCCCGGTGCTTCCCGGCTTCCCTCTCCCTGCCTTCACTTACAGCTAAATGGGGACCCCTGACTTTCCCACCAGCTCTCCCTAGAGTCAGTATCCAACCTGTCTCAGGCAGCCGGCCAGTCCTGGCACCCACAGGGTCCCAAAGGACAGCTAGGTGGGACTAGGATTCAGGAGCCAGTATTGGACCCGGCCCTCACCAGAGGTCTGGGTGCTGAGCGTGGGCAGAGCAGGGGACCAGCCAAAGAGGTCACTGTCCCGTCTCCATGGGCCCAGCAGGACCTGCAGCTCACCAGGACCCGCACTCCACTGCAGTGGACCAGCGAGGACACCAGCAGGAGCAGGGAGGGGCCCCACCTTGGCCGGCCCAGGAGGAAGGGCCAGTTGGCCTCGACCCCGCGGACATCCCTGCTCCGGTCTGTGGGGCGAGATCTTCAGGTCTGCTCATCCCCCACGTGCTCCGGCCCCTGCAGCCCTCAAAGGGCCCTCCCCCTGTGAGTACTGCACCACTGGTCTCTGCTTGTGCTCTAGGGTCCTGTCCCTGCTGGAAATGAGGCCCCCAAAGGCGGGTGGCCACGGGATCGCTGAGTTTCAAAGGCAATAGTGCCACCACCGGGCAGGCGTGGTGGATGCACCCAGTTGGAGAGAGGGGGACCAGCCCAGGGGTAAGGCACCTGGGTTGGGCAGATACAAGGCGATGTGCCCTATGTAGGGCAGGGGTGGGTGGAGGAGAAATGTCTCCTAACATCATAAAGATGACAAACTGAGGGAAGGGAAAGGTCCCTTCTTCCATGGCCCCTCTGGGGTCTGGGTGGGATGTATGGTATCCTATCATAATGTAACACAATGCAAGAGAAATATAACACAGTGTAACACAGTATGATACATGTGATACAATGTAATTATCTTTAACAGAATGTGCCACAATCTAACAAGATGCTCTGGGTATAACACAATGTAACAGAGAGAAGACAGGCCGCATTTCAAAGCCCCAGCGTGGGGTCCACCTGCAGCCCCTCTGCTGATACCTGCTGCCTGGAATGCTGGCATCCCAAGTAAGCAATCTGGGAGCAGCCCCTGCCATCCATCTCTGTGTCCTAGGGCATGGAGGACACCTGAGGTGTCACCTGCATTTTGGCCTCTGTCAAAACTTAGCCTCACAGCCTCTGTCTGGCCTGGAAACCTGATTGTTTCTACCGGCAGAGATGAGAGTCCAGTGACCTGAGCAACATCTTAGACTGTGGGTCCTAGTCCCTGAAATTGCATTTCCTATGAGTGAAGGTGACCCACATCCTGGAGTCCTTCCTGAGCACTGTGGGCTCTTTGGAAAGGACTGGGGGGTCAGCTGAAATTAAACAGTGGCTGGATTGGGAAAGGCCAATGAGTCTGAACTAGGGTAGAATTCCTTCTCGCCCCACAAGCCTCTATCAGTCTCTTCCATTTTCATTTATCTCCCCCCTCCCCCCGCCCCCGCCACAATCCGCCCCTGCCATCAGGCCCACAGGCACAGCAGGGCTGAGCCACGTCAGTCTCCTTCACTGCGGGGGCCAGTCCCTAGCAGAGGCCCTGGGGCATTCTCTTTCTTTCATCAACACGCATGGAATAGTTGAAACTTGGGATGTGCCAAGGTGGAGAGACCCCAGATAATCGGACCGAGAAGACACCCTTCCCGGGAAAGCCCCGCGATGCAGGAACAGGGAGAGGTGAGATCTAGGGATGAGTGAGGAGGAGGAGTTCTGAGAGCCTCTGGGATGCAGTTATAGGGTAGCGTGGGCAGGGACCCATCCGCTAGGCTTAGGGCAAGCAGCTGACTGGAAGCTGGGAGAGTCCTCACTAGGAACTGACCACGCAGTCACCCTGACCTTGGGCTCCAGCCTCGAGAATTGTGAGAAATAAATGTTTGTGGCTTGAGCTGCCCTATCTGTGGTGTTTTGTGTTGGCAGCCTGGGCCAACTGAGGCAGAAGTCAAGTCTAAAACACAGCAAATTCTGTCCCATGCTCTGCCTCCTTTGTCTGAACAGGGGGATTTCAACTGCTGGCCTTTTTCATGCCCAAAACAAGAGGCCAGCAAGAAAACCCAGAATGGAAGAGGGACACAGGGGGCTCTGCACTGAGCAGTCAGCATGGGGCACCCGGGTCACGAGGGCCCTCTCCATTGGGTGTGAAGGCCCCTCAGAGCCCACGGACTGGGACATGGCTCAGAGGAACCCTGTGCAGGGCAGGTGATAGGAGCCAGCTACGGTGTCCCCAGGTCTGTCTGTGGGAAGCCTGGCACTTTCTGATAGGAGCCTGACTATGAATCCCTTCCGCCCTCAGAGAGGGGTTTCCAAAGCAAAGGGGTTTCTTGTTGGACTTTTCTTTCTGACGACTAAGTCAGCACATCCTACTTGGGAGTAATCAAGCATGACCTTCAGTAAAATGACACTTCAAAGGCAAAAATCACTAACGTGCTGGGGGAGATGAGGAGGGAGAAAGAATGCTGAGGTTCTTTGAGGGGAGGGAAGAGAGAGAGAAGTGGCTACTCCCCTGGCTTTGGGGAACATTTTAAAAGTTAAAAACAGAATTTTGTTTTGTTTCTGAGATTCAAGTGTGACAAAAAGATCTCATTTAAGTATGTCACCATCCTGATGATCAACACAGTATCCGTTGTTGAAATTCATTGCCTGGAGCTATGAAAAAATTAGACAGCCTCCTTTACATGAGTGATCAGGGAGAGAGCAGGTGGTTGGCTCCGGGTTGCTAAATTGCATTTCTCTGTTTTAGAAATTCCACTGTCGCGATGTGGCCTGATGAGGCCCCCTCGCGCCATTAACCCGCCGCCCGGGGCCTTTGCCCTCTCAGCTCCTGCCACACTCCCCAGGCTGGCCGCCCGCAGGAGCCACGGACATTATCTCCTTCTAAATTAAAATTGTAACTCGTTCGGTCCCATTTACACAAAGCCTCGGCTTTGACACATGCAATTACGATGAACACAAGGCCAACATGATTGCTAAGGGCTCCAGAAAGAGAGTTTAATCAGAGAACACGGAGTTGTTCCGGCCGACTTATAATTTCACTACTTGCTATTCCTTTATGTTCTTATGTGTTCAGATAATTAGATACACTGGTTCTTGCTTCCCGAGAGGCCAGAAAGGGCAAAATTCCTATTCTTTTTACATTAAAAAGATTAAATTATAATATAGAAAATCTGTAACTTTGGGTAGAAATGACAAATTCACACTACATTAATTTCAGTGCTTACAAAATGTTACCAATAATTTGTGCATTTTTTCCTTTCTTGTAGGTGCGTGTGAATTAATTACCTATCCAATTTCGGTGTCTTTCAAGTCAGCTTTCCACAGACAACTCTGAAATTAAAAGAAAATGAGGTTTGATTTCCACTCGCCGAGTGTATTTGTTTCAGATGTTTAACCATTTAAGCCTTTGTACGTGTACATGAGGACATGGATTAACAGACATGCTTGCATCCAAAACACCATGGGACAGTGAAGTCCATGGGATGGATAACTATGAGGTGAAAGGACAATTTCAATTTGATGCTTTAAAAATAGGAGCAGACTCACTGTAACCCCAAAGCAGAGGTGGCTGAGCACCCTAAGCCAGCAAACTCTACAGGAGGCCTCTCCTGGGGGCTCTAGCACACAGGGGGTGGGGAGGTTGCTGGGGGGTCCAGCTCCACTTCTTTGTCCAAACAACAATGGCTTGAGGCCCTGACTATTCTTGGCTCCATGCTAAGCAATGGGAAGCAGCTCTCTTGGCAAAGAGACAGTGGACATCCTGTTCCCCATGGAGTACCGAGGGCACTTAGACAGGGTGACCCTCTGCTAGGCCCCCAGCAGTGACAGGGGCTGCACAGGGACTTACAATTTCACTACTTGATATTCCTTTATGTTCTAACTAGAGGCCTGGTGCTCGACATTCGTGCAAGGGGGTGGGGGACCCTCTCAGCCAGACACCCTCTCACAGTCCAGAAGCCCTCAGGGCTTCCAAATGCCAGCTTCAGACATCCCCTGAGGGGTCCTTAGTGCTGCCCCGGAGGTGGGAGAGCTCCCACCACCACCACTGTGCTTGCCAGCTGTGAGCCTACGTTGAGCATCTGTCCCTGGTGGTCAGTGTGCATCATAACGACCCATAGTTCCACCGTTTGCTCTATTTGCATATTAGGGCTTTATTACGTAAGATGTGTTCAGATCGTTAGATACACTGGTCCTTGCTTTGAAGGACACCCAAACGCAGCCCAAGGTTCAGGGAAGAGGAGCTAGGTAGGCTGCAGTGGCTCAATGTGTCCCCCAAATTCATGTGTCCTGGGAGCCTGCGAATGTGATCTCCTCTGGAAATAAGGTCCTGCAGGTGTAATCAGGCTAAGATGGGGTCATACTGGAGTAGGGTGGGCCCTAACCCAGGGTGACCGATGTCCTTAGAGGAAGGCCATGTGAAGATGCAGCAGAGGAGCCCCGCCCGCATGGCTCAGTGTTGAGCATTGACCTATGAACCAGGAGGTCATGGATTGATTCGGGTTGTGAACTCGATCACCAGTAGGGAGCATGCAGGAGGCAGCTGATCAATGGTTCTCTCTCATTGATGTTTCTATCTCTCTCTCCCTCTCACTTCCTCTCTAAAGTAGCTATACTAATAAAAGGGTAATATGCTAATTAGACTGGGTTGACCAGACACCATCTGGTCCTCCTTCTGACAAAGCCACAGTGGCAGGGGCTGAGGCAGAGGCAGTTAGGGGGATCAGGCCAGCAGAGAAAGGCAGTTAGGGGTGGTCAGACTGGCAAGGGAGAAGTTAGGGGCAATCAGGCTGGCAGGGGAGGGTGGTTAGGGGCAATCAGGCAGGCAGGCAGGTGAGCAGTTAGGAGCCAGTGGTCCCAGATTGTGAGAGGGATGTCCTGGATTGGAGAAGGTGCAGGCTGGGCTGAGGGACTTCCCCCCCACCCACCCCATGCACCAGGCCTCTAATATATATACGCTGAGTGGCCAGATTATTATGATCTCTGAATGCATAATAATCTGCCACTCAGCATATATCCTATATAATAAAAGGCTAATATGCAAATTGTCCCCTCAACCATGAGTTCGACCAGCAGGCAGGCCGGCTAACCGCCTATGTCCCCTCCCCCTGGCCAGACTGGCCAGACCCCACCCATGCACGAATTCATGCAGCAGGCCTCTAACACACACACACACACACACACACACACACACACACACACACTGAATGGCCAGATTATTATGCATTCAGAGATCATAATAATCTGGCCACTCAGTATCCTATCTAATAATCTGGCCACTCAGTATCCTAGCTAATAAAAGAGTAATATGCAAATTGACTATCACTCCAACACACAAGATGGCTGCCCCCATGTGGACACAAGATGACCGCCACAAGATGGCCACCACAAGAGGGTAGTCGGGAGGGACCAGGCCTGCAAAGGAGGGCAGTTGTGGGCCATCAGGCCAGCAGGGGAGGGCAGTTGGGAGGGACCAGGCCTGCAAGGAAGGGCAGTTGGGGGCAATCAAGCCTGCAGGGGAGGGCAGTTAGGGGTGACCAGGCCAGCAGAAGAGGGAAGTTGGGGGCGACAGGGCCTATAGGGAAGGGCAGTTGGGGGGGACCCAGGCTTGCAGAGGAGAGCAGTTGGGGGTGGGGGGGAGGACCAGACCAGCAAGGGAGAGCAGTTAGGGGTGATGAGGCTGGCAGAGGAGGGCAGTTAGGGGTGACCAGGCTGGCAGGGCAGGGCAGTTAGGGGCAATCGGACTGGCAGGGGAGCAGTTAGGCATCAATAAGGCTGGCAGGGGAGCGGTTAGGAGGTGATCAGGCTGGCAGGCAGAAGTGGTTAAGGGCAATCAGGAAGGCAGGCAGGCGAGCAGTTGGGAGCCAGCAGTCCTGGATTGTGAGAGGGATGCCTGACTGCCTGTTTAGACCCGATCCTACCAGAATCGGGCCTAAATGGGCAGTTGGACATCCCTCGAGGGGTCCCAGATTGGAGAGGGTGCAGGCTGGGCTGAGGGACACCCCCCCATGCACGAATTTCGTGCACAGGGCCTCTAATGTGTATATATGTATGTATGTGTGTGTGTGTGTGTGTGTGTGTGCATATATATATATATATATATATATATATATATATTAAGATACAACAAAGGAGAGCCCCAGGTGATGCCAGAGGAGAGATGGGACCGATGCGCCTACAAGCCAGGGAAGGCCGAGGAGCTAGACAGGCATGAAGGACCCTCCTTTGCAGCCTTCAGAAGGAGCATGGCCCAGTGACACTTGATTCTGGATTTCTGGCTCCAGTACTTACTGAGAGTACATTCCTTTTGTGGGCCGCTTAGGAAAAGGAAAGGCAACCCCCCGCAGTAGGCTCAGGGGTGTACAGAGAGAGGAGTTTTGAGAGGGGGCAGGGGTCTGATCACCCCAGGCCTGCAGGCCAGGCCAGCGGTTACAGATTATTCCAGTCAAAATGCATTGGGAATCCCGTGAAAGGGTTTGTTCTTTTTTAGGGTCCCATTATGTGATGGTTGTCTGTCAGAGAGCCTGCACACACACCCACGTGTCAGCCTCCCTCCCGGTCCATCCTGCCCACCTCCATCAGGGGAGCCTCAGAGGGAGTAGGGGACTGAGGGGCAGTGCCCGGGGTTTGCAAGTCCTGGCGGTTCAACCGAGGAAGCTCTAGTGGGTGGGCAGTCAGGGCTGGGCAGCCTGTCTTGACCCTTGGCTCCTTGGGACTCACTGGTCCTGGGCAGCCTCCAGCCAGTCCACCCAGGTGAGCACTCTGCTACTCCACAGGCCCATTGTGGCTAAAGCTGAGAAAAACCCAGCCTCAGCCTCTTAGACCCCAAAGGAACTAATCTGCTAAAAATCCAGCTATGGATCTGCCTATTGCTGCATCCATTATTCTTGTCTTTCTGTGGACCTGTCCAGGCACACGCCCTGACCTCCACTCCGCCTCTCCAAAGGGAGGCACTAATCAGCTCTTCCCCAGCTCCCGCTGCCTGTGCGCCGAAGTGACGCGGCACCAGGGGGCGCTGTGGGCTCGGTCACAGCTGCGCTGACAGAGACCTGCCATCTCAACTGAGGGGCCATCAGAACTCCAGGCCCACAGTGGCCCGTGATTTTGAGGCAGCCTCTAGACTGTACCAACACTGCTCACTTTCGGGACACTCACTTTAAGGACACCCAACCCCATCCCGGGGTTCAGCAAGATCCTCAGCTGAACACAGGGCCTGCTCCTGTCATCTGCCCGATAGAGACAGGATCCCATTTGTTCACACCCTGTCCCCGCCCCCTCTCCTACCTCAGAACTGGCTCCCTTGTCCTGCTCAGAAAGATAGGGGAAGGCAGGCACCCATTTCCTCGTCACCCTCTCCTCTATACCTCCTCCAACACACTCCTGTGGACACACACCCCTGCAAAAACATGTATGCATGTACGGACATGGCCACACATGGCCAGAGATGTGTCCACATGCTTGCACATGTGTATACTCAGGCATGTGCACACTCAGGTGCATGCAGACAGCCACACATGACCAGACACACACACGTGTTTAAACATGTGCACACATAGACACTTTGATGCATGCAGTCATACATGACACTTGCACTTGTGCACACACAGGCACAGGAACACTTCCTCACATTCTTGCCCATGCTCACACACACACATATCAGGAGGATGGGGCTCTGGTGGGAGGGATGGAGACTGAGTCAGAAAAGCCAGAATAGGCAGCTCCCCACACCTTGCCACCCCTTCTCCCCTTAGCATCTGCTTTGGGGCAGCCTTTTCCTGGACCAAGCGAGGAAGACAAAAGAGACCTACACTCCTCTAAGCCGGGTCCAGCCCGGGGATCACGGTGCATGCATGCTGCTGGGGTGCCCCCACACCTAATGCTCCCCCATTCCTGCCTCACCTCCCTCCTGAGAGAACCTGGACCTGGAGTGCAGATACTGTCCACTAGAGGGAGGTGTTGGCTGTGATGTTGGTGCCTGGGTCCAAGGCCAGGCCCCAGGTAGGTTCTAACTACAGAAACAGAGAGAAACAGAACCTGCCTTTTGTGGCAGGACACCTGCCATTGTGCTTGGAAAGACTGGGAGCCTCCAGTCCACACTGACCCTCCCTGGTGAACCAGGTCCTGACCCCACACCTTCTAATTCAATTATTCAAAGCGTGGTCCTTGTTAAAACTCCGCTTCCTGGGCCCCTGCTGACCAAATGGGAGGCTTAGGGACAGGCATGGAACCTTGCATTGACCCCGGGAAGCCTGGGTAAGGGTCAGAGGCCAGCCTGGTACAGGGGATCCCTCCCCTGTCCTGATGCCCACTCCCCTCCACAACCCACCCGCAGGGCTCCTGGTCCAGAGGACAGGTAGTCTGACCTCCAACCGCACAGTCCCCAGTTGAGGGGAGAGGAAAGGGTTTCTTGGCCAGCATCCCAGGCATGCTGTTCCCCACTCCTGCCCTAGTCCCCTCCTGGCCAGACCATGAACTGTGAGCGACTGTGGAGGGCCAGGGGCTCTCCTCTCCTCCTGCAGGAAAGTCTGGTGCCCTGCCATCATCCCAAGGGCCTGACAAGCCCACAAGAATAAGCAGGCAAAGGCTTTGCAGACGCCGCCACCCCGAAGCCACCCGTGACCAGCCATGGTGAACCCCACCGTGTTCTTCAACAGCGCCGTCGATGGCGAGCCCTTGGGCCGCGTCTCCTTCGAGCTGTTTGCAGACAAAGTTCCAAAGACAGCAGAAAACTCCCGTGCTCTGAGCCCTGGGGAGAGAGGATTTGGCTACAAAGGCCCCTGCTTTCACAGGATCATCCCGGGATTTATGTGCCAGGAGGTGACTTCACACGCCACCATGGCACCGGCGGCAAGTCCATCCATGGGGAGAAGTTTGAGGACGAGAACTTCATCCTGAAACACACAGGCCCTGGCATCCTGTCCATGGCAAATGCTGGGCCCAACACAAACGGCTCCCAGTTTTTCATCTGCACCGCCAAGACCGAGTGGTCGGATGGCAAGCATGTGGTCTTCGCCAGGTGAAAGACGCATGGATATTGTGACGGCCGTGGAGCGCTTTGGGTCCAGGAATGGCAAGGCCAGCAAGAAGATCACCACTGCTGACTGTGGACAACTCTAATAAATTTGACTTGTGCTTTATCTTTATCACCAGACCATTCCTTCTGTAGCTCAGGAGAGCACCCTTTCACCTCGATTTGCTTGGAATGTTCTATAATCTTTGTGCTCTTGCCAGTTCATTGGGTTCCATAATTTCCTTACCCCTTCCCAGTCTAGCTGGATTGCAGAGTTAAGTTTATGATTATGAAATAAAAACTAAACAGTTGTCTGTCAAAAATGAAGAAGAAGAAGAAGCAGGTAAAGCACATGCATCCAGGGCCGGCTAGGCAGACAGTGGCCACGGCAGGTCACGGCTGCTGCTCTGACATATGGTTGTTTTGAGCTGACGGCATTCAGGGAAAAGCGGACTCACAGGGTCTCCCTGCTGTCCCCTCTCTGCCTGATCCCAGATCATCAGTTCTCTTGTGAAGGTCTGCACTCCTGGGACCAGACAGGGGAGACCAGCCCTATCACACAGATGAGGAGGGTCCCAGCCACCCCCAGCCACTGCCCTCAATCCTGTTAGTCCCCGGGTGTTTGCCTTCCCACAATTTCCCATCCCTCTCCTTTGTCTTGTCACTTCTCTTAAAATTCATTCTCCTCTGTCCAAATGGTATAAAATCCTTCACACCCGGGGCTGAAGGGTTTCTCTTCTTTGTGTAACCACCCCCCCCCCCCCCCGGCAACCACATAGAACTGACATTAAAAAAGCACGTATGTTTTTTCTCCTGGGAATCTGTCTGTGGCCAGTTTACTTTGCAGACCTGGAGCCCGGCGGGCCCTAGAGGCCAGGGGAACAGAGACTGAGGTGTTTGCTATGGCTCTGGAGCTAAGGGTCTCTGCCACATGGTAGCCTTTATTTGACTGTTTTTACAACCCTTGGGAAATGTAAATGCCATTCTTAGGCCCTGGGCCACACACACACAGGCCACAGGCTGCCTTTGGAGCACTTGGCAATAGTTTGTTCCATCCCCCACCCAACATCACCCACACAGCAGAGTCCTAACAGTGGAATTTTTCTAGGCCAGAAGGTATGCAATTTTAAAGCTTTTTTTTTTTTTTTTTTTTTTAATCCTCACCCCAGGATTTTTTTCCGTTGAATTTTAGACAGAGTAGAAGGGAGGGCTAGAGACAGAGAGAGAGAAACATCAATGTGAGAGAAACACACAATGATAGGTTGCCTCCCGCCAGGGCCAGGGACCGAGCCTACAACTGAGGTACATCGCCTTAACCAGAATCAAACCTGGACCCTTCAGTCCGAGGGCCAATTCTCTATCCACTAAACCAAACTGGCTAGAGCCAGTTTTAAAGCTTTTGATATGTTTTCCAAATTCCTCTCTGGGAAAATTACACGGATTTGTGCTTTCACCAGAAGTACCCGAAATGTATTCCTCTGAATATTTGCCAATATCAACCAGTATTATTTTTAAATGGGTTGCTATTTTTAAAGGCAAAAGCCACATTGTATCTTGTATCCTTTTAGGTCATTGTGAGTCTGTTTGCACATTTTGACTTATGGTTCCATGCAAGTCTTCCTACTCGTGGTGGACATTGGTCCTCTGACATAAGCCTCACAAGTCTTTGTTGGCTTTTGTTTTGCTTTAGCGTTTTTTGAATTGTCAAAGCTTTTTATTTTATGATTCAAGGAGTGGTTTTCAAAGCTGCACCTCAGAACTTCCAGATAAGCACTAAAAGGGCCCCCTACTGATGCTCCAGAGAGAACAAAACTTTTATCTGTTCTGCAAGGAAGAGGCTTCCACAGTAAAAAGCAAATAAAATAAAAACCAAAAATTTCCTCATCTCAAGCATGTTTGTCCATTTGTTATGACTGCCTTTTCTGCATTTAACCCTTACACTCACATGCATAAATACACACATACACTGAGTGGCCAGATTATTATGATCTCTGAATTCACAATAATCTGGCCACTCAGTATGTGTGTGTGTATATATTAGAGGCCCAGTGCATGAATTCGTGCATGGGTGGGGTCCAGCCAGCCTGGCCAGGGGGAGGGGACATGGGCAGTTGGCCAGCCTGCCTGCTGGACGAACTCCTGGTTGAGGGGACAATTTGCATATTAGCCTTTTATTATATAAGATATACACTGAGTGGCCAGATTATTATGCATTCAGAGATCATAATAATCTGGCTACTCAGTGTATATACACACAGACACACTCACACACATACATAAGCATACACACATGTACACAAATGACACACACACACACACATCCTCACTGACACATTCACCTACACATATCTACACACTTCCTTTGGGCTCTGCCTGGAAGCCTGGGGTGTCTTGGGGTGCAGGCCCAGTCAGTCACCCTGCCATCCTAATCTTGGTGAACCCCAGGCCAGAGGAAGTGAGAATGGCTGGGATGGGGTGGACCAGCAGGAGACCAGGCTGGGATACGGGAGTATGGACATCCCGTGAAGAGCAGGGTGGAGGTGTGATAGATTCACAGAGGTGCAAGGGTTCTTCTGGCTGAGGGAGCGAGAGGAAAAAACTGATTCAAATCTCAAACAACCATTAACAGTCCAAACCCTTTATATGTGAGGTTATAAGGTGATTTTTTTTTTTTTACAACATGATTTCTTATCAAATCTACCTCACCCAAACATGAGATGGGGAAACTGAAATAACCCAGGTGTAGGTGGCCCTTGATCCACACACGCGCCTCCCAACCCCCACACTGGGCTGGCATCCACTTGAAATGCTGCCTGTCCAGTGGGTCACTTCTGTTTCCCTCTCTATGCTCCTAACTGTGGTGGCGAGCAGTTTTGTTTATCATCGCATCTTCCTCTTCAGTGGGTTTTCTTCTGGTCATCGGCCCTCCCTGAAAAGTGGTAGGTTCTGCTCCTACCACGTGCCTCACAAGCACCCACCTGGGAGTTTCCCACCCACTCACTCCGGCCAGCCCTGGCCTTGCTGTTCCTCCTACAGGGGCACCGAGATTGGCGGGCACCCCAGACTTGCCCAGAAGAACAGGCTGGAGGCAACCAGAATACTGAAAAGCAAGTCCCCATAATACAAGGCTGGAGGACTGCAGGGCTGCCCAGAGCCAAGCTCCTTCCCGTCCTAACTTCACGCACCACACGGGGGCGCTGCGAGCCGAGTTTTCCCCAAAGTTCCTTTCTCCAACGTGATTTCAAGTGGAAATCAGCACACATTAGAACCGAAGAAAAAAGGAAAAACTGAAGACTGAGAACTAGTCATCATGGTTTAAGCTCTGTTTTAAACCTTGAACTTTATTTCCAGCATCTCATTGTAACATTGCCCATAAAAACCATCTGTGAAATGCATTTCATGGCTCAGAAAAACTCTCTAAAACGTCAGGGATATTGTAAGTTAGTTTAAAGATTTTATTTAAAAACACTTTTAAAAATAGCAAAATTGGTATCTGTAGTGTTCTCTGGGTGTGGGAATCTGAGTGAATTTATTTTCTAAACTTTGCATATAAATATTCTCCAGGGTCTTTTTACAATGAGTAATTTTAACAAAACCACTATCCTCTGAATCACAACACCCTCTGAGAAGCTGTCCCTTGCCAGGGCGGAGTGACCCAAGTGACCCTTTTGGGGGGTGGGGCTTGGGAACCCCAGGAGTCCCCATCCCAGGAGTTTTACTGGAGGCAGTGGGTTCCATCTCCATGAAGCTGGCTGGTTTGCCTGGGCTGCTCAGACCCCCACACCCTGTCACCCAGAAGTGCTCTGACGTTCACATGCTCAATTCCTAATCTGTGAGCAAGTCATCTTTGCCCTCAGAGCCTGGAGAAATGCAGATGTGAGCCACCCCACAAGTGTTGAGTCAGAACCCACATGCCAACGTGACTTCTGCTGACTCAGGGTCACACAGACACTGGGACGGAGCCCTCCCTGAGCTGGAGCACTCCACGGAGGTCCCTGGGAGCTCGAGAGTGCTGAGGAGTTCCATGAACAGGGATCTCTCTCCCCACACAGTCACCTGCTCCCCTAAGTACCTGAGAGAGGTGTGAACTCACAGCTGCCACCAGGCAAGACCCAGTCAGGGACCAGGATGACTTGGCTCCCCCTTTCTTGACCTGTCTACCAGGGACAGGGAGGTACCTGCCCACATTTCTCAGAAGAATCCAGTACCAGGCCTCAGGGGCTGCTGGGGACACAAGGAGGGGCTTGGAGAACTCTTCCTGTTGGTTTGCTTCTCTGAGAGCCCTTCATGTGCCCTTGGAGGGAACGTGACCAGCCTGAGTGGAGGGCTGGGAAGACTTGCTCCTGGCAGGGCCTGGGGAATGTGACTGTGGGGTGCAGGTGGGTGAGCCTTGGCCGTGGGCAGAGCAGTGAAGGTGCAGGCCCATTTCACCGCAAGCTGCTGAGTGGCTGACCTTGAGCACGTCCCCCGTGCCCTGTGCCCCATGCACTGGAACCTGTCATTCCAGCCAGACCTCAGGGACCCTACCAAGGCCAGGGGCCCAGGACATGTGCCTTCGGGTCAGCTCTTGTGGGCACAGGGAAGGGCTGCCCCAGGCCCTGGCACAGCGGGCTGGTCTGTGGTTTTAGTGACCCCACCCACAGCACAGGCATCCCCCCAGGGTGCTGTCCGCAGCCAGGATGACTAAGCTCCTGTCACCACCAGGTTCCTTCCCCAGTCGCTGAGAGCCTGCCACCCACGCCCGCACACCACCCTCGCTGCCCTGCCTGCCCCCACTGGGAGAACCTCTGACCAAAGGGCAAAGCGCAGCCGGCCCCCCACATGGGGACCTCCCGACTTCCAGGCACCGCTGAGCACCTGAGCAAGGCTCTCACCACCACGTGGCCCCTTCAAGGACTCGGCCACTTTCTCTTTCGCCCAGGGAAGGGCAAGTGCTTGAAGCACAGCCAAGGAGCCCAGAGGCCTGACAGGGTGAGGCGAGGTGGCCAGGGCGTGAGCCATTGATCTCCTGCCCTGAAGCTCTGGGGGAGGAAAGGCCAGGTGACAAAATGGCCAACATGTTCAGAAACAGGCAGGTGGGCAGAAAGTGCAGGTGCTGGGGAGAGAGCATCAGAGGCTGAGGTGAAGCTGGGGCCAGTGAGCCCCTCCAACAGCCCTATCCGCCCCACCCCCCACCCCGCCCACCCCATGTGGACAGGAGACCCAGGCACAGCCGCGCCTGTGTCCTGTGTGATCCCAGGTGCTCTGTTCCCGACAGTGGGACCTGAGCTGGGGCAGAGGTGTCCTGACGACTTGGAGACAGTAACCGAGCAGGTCTGGCCCTGTGTTTGCTGGACTCCTCAAGCTGCGGTCGGTCATCCTCCCTGGCCCTGGGCTCCATGCCTTAGGCTCACTTCCAGCAGAAGCTGTTTCCTAAAAGCCAACGAGGCACAGGTAGGCATGTGCTCACACCTGAGGAGACTGTCTGCCCAGGTGCTCGCAGGTGGCATCTCCCAGTCAACCTGCGCCTCCCCTTCGGTTGTAGCATGTGGGCCCCTGTACAAGGCTGCTCCCAGGCAGCACCCCATCTCCTCCCTATTGAGCTGATGGATACACATGGGTGTTGGGGTACCTACCCCCAGACCCCAGGTTGGCCGGGTCCCCAGCACCTCAGGGGCAGCAAAAGTCACTGGGTTGCCTCTGGGCTGCCACACTTCCTCTGCACCCTCAGGGGAGATATATGGTAGACTTGAGGGAGCCTGCAGGTGGTAGTGGGGCATCGCTAGGCACCCGGGATCCAGGTGGGGTGTGTTTGGAGGATCTATGGGAAAGCTGGGGTTCTGGGAGCAGATTGGGCCGCAGTCACACACGGGCTTCCAGGGTGCCGGCAACCCTCAGGTGCCTCTGTCCTGTGGTCACTGCTAGGATCCTCCCTTTATGAGGAGCTCACACCATAGGCTGCTAACCCAGCCCCAGTGGGGGCGGCCTGGAGGCAGATGCTCCTCCAGCAGCTTAAGGCAGTGCCTCCAGGGCAGGTGTGGTGACTCACAACGCTCTCCTAGGTCAGTCCATCACCAGCACGAGGCTCTGGCCTTGATATGCACTTCCTGGTTTGTGTCCTGTGGCCTCCTCGCTGGTCTCACCAGATGGTTTTCTAAGGTCAGGAGTCTCCCAGGCAGAAAGCAGAACTGTTTTCTACCCCAGTGCTATGAAAAGAATATGACAAAGTCCATAAACGATGACTAAGTTCAACTACATCTGAGTGATGAGACATGTTTGCACCACAGAAAGAAAGAAAAGCCAAACTAAAGCCGGTGCAAAGACAGGGAAAATGTTCACAGAGTGTCAGGAGAAGTGACCGACAGTAAATCAGCTTTTGCAAAACTGCAAATAAAAGACAAGAACTCAGTGGACACGATGAATACATGACCCAGAGAAAGGAAATGCACATGGGCAACAAGCATGTGAAGATTTCAGCCAGGCTGGTGGGGCTCAGTGGTTGAGTGTCAACCTGTGAACCAGGAGGTCACTGTTTCGATTCCCCGTCAGGGCACATGCCCAGGTTGCAGTCTGGATCCCCAGGGTGGAGCATGCAGGAGGCAGACGATCAATGATTCTCCCTCATCATTGATGTTTCTATCTCTCTCTTCCTCCCTGAAATAAATAAAAATATATTTTTTAAAAAGAAGAAAAGACCCAGCCTGGATTTTGTCTCTGATGGTGGGTCAGAGTGATCGGGTTGACCAGTTGTCTGTGGAGATGAGAGATTGAAGACAGGGACTGGTGATTGAGGGAGCGGGGTGGGGCTGGGTCCAGGGGCGGGGCCAGGGCTGAAGAGCAAATAAAAGTTGACAGAATAAAAAAGGAAGAAGAAGAAGAAAATGCTTCAGCAACAAGAAACCACAGTCTGCCTGTGAAGTGACCATCTCCAGAGACACAGGCCCCAGGGACAGGCATGCTCCCCGTCTCGCAGGTGAGCATGTGCCTCAGCTCCACCGAGAAAACTCTAATGCCTGTGTGTGCACCTGGGTGATTGCTGTCTCCAAGGCCTCTCTTGGCCTCTGAAGCCCTTCCGAGCCCCCGTCCGCGCCCCAGTCTCCTGGATGGTGCACAAGGTGGCCACGGCCTAGGGCTTTTCTCTAAGAGCTTGAAGGAGCAGAACTCCTAACAGATGGATTTGGTTGTCTGAATTTTTCAGGAAATACAGATTGAGGGCCCTTGGGGTAGAGGCTGCCTCTTTGTAACAGCCCAGCCCCAAGTCAGCAGGTCGGGTAGACAAGAACAGGGGTGTCCTCCAGGCAGCTGTGGTCTCTCGCTCATCTGCTGTGTTAACGGGCCCCCACCTCCATTGGGGTCCCCAACCCTCACAGAGCAGCATGTGTGTGAGCTCCTGAGTGTGAGAGGATGTGGGGCCAGGTCTGGGGTCCGGGACCTCCTAGAGCAGAACAGACTAAGAGTAGAGGCAGGGGCCGGAGTCAGGATGACCTAGAGCCTGAACTTCCTGATGTCACAGGAGCCAGATGGGAGCTTACTATTGTCCCAACTTTACAGTGAGACAGGCAGGCGAAGTGTCACCCTGAGGTCACACACTTCAGGCCAAATGAAGCCCCAACACGTGGTTGTGAGCTCCTCCGAGACCAAGAGGGAGAGCAGGCGGCGAGCAGGCGATTGAGGGCAACCTGGCAGGGCTCACCACACCCTGGAATAGCCTTCCCCCCCTCTTTATTTATGCTCTGGTTTTACAATGAACATGTTTGGTTCATGTAGTGAAAAGTGTCCAGATCAACAGAATTCCAGCTACTCTGCCCTCCCGATGGCAGTCAGGGTGAAGCAGGTATGTGGTGCTCGCTGCATTTGCCAGGGTCAGTGGAGTGGCTTACCTGCCAGGCCAGATGGGCACCATCCCTAAATTACCACCCAGATGGCAGTCACCCTGGAGTAGTCCCGACTCAGGACCCCTGGCTGCACACTGTGCCCTTGGTAACGCACTGCCACGTGTCTTGACAGAGTCAATGTGGGGATCTGGTAGCGCAGGCAGTTCGAGTGATTGGAGCAGCAGGTCATGTCCAGGCCAAGTTCTGCTGGCGTCCAGTTGGAAAAGGTCAAAGGACGTGCAGGGAGGGAAAGTCAGAGGCACGAGGACGAGCATGAAAGGGGGAACTCCTCATCTTGGAACGTGCACCTCAATTCTAAAGGGTTTAGGCAACAAAACGTATTGGATTTCAGTACAGTATTTGGAAAATGTTGATGAACACATTTAAACGGAAATGGTGTGTGTACACAAGAACTGAGAGTAAGTCAGGAACTCTGTCCCTGTGAGCAGAATTAATAAAAGTTAGGCTTCAACAGGTGTCCCTCAGTTCCCACCCTCGACTACCATCCAACAGCTTCACTTTGGCGTCCGCCTCTCTGCTGGCCCTTGCTTGCTGGAGGTCCGGCTGACCTGTGTCAGCATGGCCAGGGGTCAGCACCAGATGAGCCGACTCTAACTGACAGGACTGAGGAATGGCATTTATCATGAATTTCCACCGTAGCCAATGGCACTTCCATGCTGAAACCAAGATAGCCACTGCAGAAAGGGCCACCCCTTATCTCTGAAGAACATATGGGACCATGGGCTTGTCTTTGGGCTCCTGGCTCAGGCCTCACCTCCCGGGGCACCAAGCAGCTGCAGTGCCCACATCCTGGCCCTCTGCTCTCTGTCATCGCTTACCTGCCTTCTGAGTCATGACCACTGTGTTGTTCATCGCAGAAGAGAATTCTCACCATGCTTCTCTCTCCTTTAGGAATTAGTCTGTTGGAGAACATCACAGTACACTGGGTCAGGTCGCCTGACAAACACCTCAGAAAGCTACCATAAGGCCCCAAACTGCTCTAAGTAGTTAAGTAACTTAGAAAAAGCAGATGTATGTGAAGAGCAAGCAGGCGGTGGGGAGGGAGAGGGAGGCACAGGGTCAGAGCGCTGGAGGCAGAGGGCACCTCTGGTCTTGCAGAGGAATGCCTGCAATGTTAGAGTTTGCATGAGAAAGCCTTAAGAGGTTCTGACAGCCTGAATGGCTGGAGTCAAAAATGGACAGGTGGTCCGACTCGCCACTTCCTCCATCTATATTTTAAACTGACCATTCTCTGAGGCTTCCAATGGGTAAGAGGAGGAAAGGTAATGATTTCAAGCTGTGGTGTCCACACTCTCCCATGCAGACGCCTGTTCTTTGGTTCCTGAGAGTGCCCCTGGCGAACCCACGTGGCATCTGCAGAGGTGAGGCTCCTGCTGTCCACGCCAGAGAACTGTCCCTGCACCAGCCCCTGGTCGGCCCCTCACACCTGGGACTGGGCTAAGAGCAACTAGAAGCACTATCAGCACAAACTTCACTACCCGAAGTCTTCTGAGACACAATCGTTTCTCCCTTTATTAAACAGTCTGTAATTTTAAAAAATTGCCTCTGTTTAAAAGCCCCAAATGTTTATATGCCTAATTCATTATTGCTTCTTCTGATTTATTTTAGAAATCATCAGACGTGCTCACTAGGTTTATATAGAAAGATGTTCATTTCACAATTGATCATAATAAAGAAAACTTGTACGTAGTCTAGTGCCCAGCTGCAACATTGTAATAAAATGCAGAGTGTGAAATATTATGTGACTATATTTAGCACTTATTCAACTTCATAAATATCTTAAATGCTTCATAAAAATATGATGTAGAACTTTTTGTTTTGTATGTATGGTAATGATTAATTGATTAATCAAGGAAATGGCCAGATAATTTAGAAAATAATGCATTTGCAATTATATTAACTCACACTAATAGGCCATGTTTCTTCTCCTCCCTTCTTTGAGCCAATTCTCTTTAATCAGCCCTTCGGTGCTAATTATCGTGCTAGGAAGTGCTCTCAGCTGCTGCTAGGAGTTAGGGAAGCCCAGGCCCAGGTTCTGTTCTGTATGCGCCCCTGCCTCCGTGCCTCGCCCCTCAAACAGCTGCACAGAGGAGGGGCGATGTTGGTAAGAGTGCTTTCTCACTCTCCCCTGAGAGGTTCTGAGGACCGAGTCCCACTCTGCCCCATACCCGGCTCTGCTCAGCACCCGAAGAGATCCCAGGCCACAGGCATGTTCCACTTCCTGCCACGTGGCTCCACAGAACACCTGGGACAGAAGGTGCCTTCATCCCCCCCACCCACTACTGTCTTTCCAGCTCTCTCACCTGGGGTCACCCACTAGGTGATTCTCCAACCCTATCATGATCCCGTCCACTGTCCCCACTCCTGTTTTACTATCCCACATCCTCCCGGAGGCACCAACCTGACCACCCTGTAGGGCAGTGGTCAGCAAACTCATTAGTCAACAGAGCCAAATATCAACAGTACAATGATTGAAATTTCTTTTGAGAGCCAAGTTTTTTAAACTTAAACTATATAGGTAGGTACATTGTTATTAACTTAATTAGAGTACTCCTTCAATCGCACTGTACGTGCGCGCCCGCACGTAGTATTTTGTGGAAGAGCCACACTCAAGGGGCCAAAGAGCCGCATGTGGCTGGTGAGCCGCAGTTTGCCAACCACTGCCATAGGGCATTGGAGGCCCAAGCAGGGCCCTTTTTCGGAGCCAGCCAAGCATCTCCAGCCAGCTCACCCCAGCCTCCTCCAGGGGCTGCCACCCACGCAGAAGACTAACGACACTGAGTATCCATGAGTGAGGGCTGCCGGCTGGGGATCTCACACATCAATGGTGGGAATGTAAGGTGGTGTCTCCCCTTCGGGAAATGATCCGGTAGCTTCTCACAAAACAAAGGCACAGCTGCCCTGCGACCCATCAGTGCCACCCCCACACGTGCACCCGGGAGGCGGACAGCCTGTCCACACAGGGCTATGGAGCAGGGGGCCCGGCACTTCATCCCTGGCATTCCCGTTGCCCAAGTGTCCATCAACAAGAGGACAGAGGAACAGGTTGGAGCTCATCTACCCGACAGGAGAATGACAGCGGATACGCATGGCGCGTGGCATAGCTGCACCACATGGGTGTTGTGTTAACACTGTTAGTTGCCGATTGCTGCATAACTCGTAACCCCAAAACTTAGTGGCTTAAAGCAACACCAAACAGTTATCTCACACAGTTTCTGTGGGTCAGGAATTCCAAACGGGCCTAATGTGTTGGTTCCAGTTCCATGTCCCTCAGGAGGATGCAGGCCAGATGTTGGCCAGATACCTGAAGGCCGGATGAGCCCGAGGACTGGCTGCAAGATATTCTTCATGGAAACTTCTCCCTGGGGCTCTTCATTCATTTTGAAACTGGCTACAAGGGCAGCCCTCTCCTGTGGGAGGGACTTCAAGGGCTGTCATTTTAAGATGACCAGGAGGTGGGGTCATTGGTGCCCACCATGGAGACCAGCCACAAGTACATACCATGCGTTTCCAACTTTTGGAGCTCAAGATCAGGCAAAACTCACCCAGGGGATAGAGTTCCCAACAGTGGCCCCTACTCGGTGTTTGCCGGGGGCAAGCGGGCGGGGGTGGGGGGGCACGGTGAGGGGCGGTGTGGAGAGCGGTTACAGTGTTTGGCCACGTTCAAGCCTCGGTCTAATGAGAGGGCACAGTCCTCTCATCGCCACATGAAAGTCCCAGCTTGGATGGCAGAGCCCTCCCAGCCCAATTATAGCCAACAGCTATAGTTGTAAGCTTGAACCTATGGTCCGAACACGTGGTCCCACATGCCTGAGTGATGTGGGTTTGATGGAGTTCAGGTGCATGTAATTGAGTAGGATCCAAACCCACAAGAATGTTGTAAACATCTTGACCATGCCCTTACTTTGCCTTGTGGAATCTGGCTATAAAATAAAGACACAGCTTGTAGTCCATGGCGCTGTCACTAGCTCTCCATCAGAGAGGACAGCATCCCACTGAGAACCCAGCTTTCATTCTCTTGTCTGTCTTTTCTCAATCCTTCACCGCCCCCTCTCAGGCTCACTGAACCTGGCTGAGCTGGCGTGGCACATAAGGTGCCCTGGGGCTGAGTATGCCATGGCCATGCCGGCTCGCCACAGGGTAGGATATTCGTTCTGTGTCTTGACTGGGTGAAGATTGTGCAGATCCACACACGGGTGAAAATTAGTCGAATGCTTACGACCTGTGCCTTGACTGCCTATAAGTCAATTAAGACAAAAATTGAAGCACACTATGTGGTAAACACTGTGACCTTGTGACAAGGCTACGTGAAGGGCCCCGTGGACAGCCTGACTGGAGGAACAAAAACCCTGAGTCCGGCAGCCTGGGAGGAAGGCAAGGCTTGGGGCATGGGGAGAGCAAGGAAGGTTTGTCCAAGTCTGTGCAGAGACTAGACCCCAGACTATGAGCTCAGTGACCCTCCTGGCAGATGGCACTCAGGGAGACCACTTGGGAAGGCCTGAGAGGACCTAAAGGGAGAGAGGCCAGCCAGCCCCCAGCTGCTCCATACGCCCAGCCCCAGGCTTCCAGCTCAGCCAACACCTAATTCCAGCCACCAAGACCCTGAGAGAGAGCCACCCAGGACCTCCCAGAATTCTAGACCCACATCCCTCAGGAGTGTGGTGACATGGCTGTGAAAAGCCACCAGGTTTGGGAAGTTCCCTGAAGCTGGACCCCGTCCTCCGAGACCCCTCTACCAGAAACCCGGGCCCTAGGTATGTTCATGGCACTTCTGCTGTGAGAAAAACCGTTTGACCGCTCTGAGACCAGTTTAAATGCGCTGGGACACCTGTGAGTGCTCAGGATGCGCTGAGCATGTTTGCGCCCGTCAGAAAGTCGGTTGCAACATTGGAACGGCTGTCATCACAGATAACATTCTCGTCTGAGAAATGAGAGGCCCCGAGGAACAAACGGAGGCGTCTGCAGTGATAAACCTTGATTACAGGAGAGGGTGCCAGCGGCTTCCACCTGCCTCCCATGCCTCCTTCACCGGTTTCCACCCGAGTCAACGTGCCCTAAGAGCAGCCCTGGTCTTGGGTGTGTGTCAGGACTCTGAGGGGCACACAGCAGGCTGGGCTCTGAGCTCACACAGAGGACAGGGTCCCGGAGTACGAGTGAGGAAGCAACCAGTCGCTGGGGGAAGGGGGGGTGGCGGGGGGGGGGGCTCTCGGTCTGAAACAGAGAGAATCGAGAAGGCCTGGGCACAGTCATGGACAACACCCGAATTTCGCTTTGTAGGTCTACGGACCCCAGCATGTCCGTCCCACTTGTCCTTGTGTAACTGGCATTGAAGCACTGCCTGGCTGGCTAGTGAGCAGGACCCGGGGGCCTGCCTGGCCTGGAGGGCGTGGCCTGGAGTGAACACTCTCCTGAGGGCTGGGCAGGCTCTCCAGGGGGTGAGTGTCTGTGTGTCCTGAGGCCTCTGGAACAAATCACCACACACAGCAACAGAAATGGGTTCTCTCCCATCCTGGAGGCCAGAGTTTGACATGCAGATCCTGCTCTCAGTGGCTCCCACGGGCCTGCCCACTCCGGCTGCTGGTGCTCAGAGGCTCCTGGGCTGGTGGCGGTGTCTCCAGCCTCTGCTCCATCTTCACGTGGCTTCTCTCTGTGGCACATCTAATCTCCTGTCTCTCTCTTGTAGAGACATTGGTGATGCATTCAGGGCCAAGTAGTTAATCCAGGATCATCTCAGATCTTTAACTAATTCACATCTGCTGAATCACATTTCTCCTATTTGGAGAAAGGTCACATTCACAGGCTCCAGGGATCAGGACATGGACATGGCACCCACCACAGGAGAGGTGTCGGTTACAAAACCGCTGTGCCCATCCGTTATCAGGTCTGACCAGCAGAGACCATTCTTCCCAGATCTGCAGCACAGGAACCACTGGAAGGACATCGGGAGGTGACCAGTTTCTCAGGGGCACTGGAGAGGCAGGTTCAGAACGTGGCACCAAGACAGGAGGCCAGAAACCAGCCAAGGTCCAGAACCGAGAGCAGATTGGGTAGGGTCCTGCCTTGGTCACGGGACCCCCCAGTGACCTGGTCACTCTCCGTGGAATGGACTCTGCCCTGTACCTGGTGGTGGGTGAGAGACCTGAAGCTCTCCATAAGAGAGGACAGCGTCCCACCGAGAACCCAGCTTTCTTCTCTTGTCTATCTTTTCTCAATCCTTCACCACCCCCACTCAGGCTCACTGAACCTGGCTGAGCTAACACAGCACATAAGGCACCCTGGGCTGAGTGTGCCATGGCCGTGCCAGATCACCACAGGGTGGGATGCAGGACCCTTCATGATGGGATCCCCCAAGTCGGGCTTCCTGGCCCCAAAATATGTGGAACCTAATTCTCAGGGAACAGGGCAGAGCACAGGTCAGGGGCAAGTCATGGGTGATGCAGCATCCCTTGGTTATAAGAAGTGAAAGCCCCAGGACATGAAGACTTGAGGGCCGCCCCCCCAACTGTGGAACCCTAACCATGCAGCTGGAGAGCAGCTAGTGATGGAGAAGGGTCTCCGTTCTGCTGATTGCTGACCCACAGGAGTCTAAACAGTGGGGTCCGGAGGGGTGGGTCCAGGAACTCTGTCAGGAAGTGCATCTGCTGCCTGGTGCCATGAAGGCAGGAAGGGAGTGAGAGGCAAGAAAGCCAAAGTGACAAATGTGCCCCCTGCAAATGCTGAGGTTCTGCCCCAGGCCACCCCAGAGACAGAAGAAAACCATGGACAGAAATAGTTAGTCTTTCAAAATGAGCTCTTATCTGTAGTCTCTACTTCATATATTTTTAGTGCTTGCATTTATTTTATTATGATTTCTTAAAATGCATGGACTTTTCTCTTGGTGTTTCTGGGCCTTGCATGCAGAGTGAACCCCCTGGTTGAGGATGGCAGAGCCACAGATGTAGTGGTCAGTTTCTGCCTGACTATGAGCCACCACAGCAGCCATGCCAGGACCAGCCACCTGGATTTTGTTTTTAATGGAAGGCCCTGCTCTTTGTGATTTCTGTCCACTGCAGCTGAAGCAAATTCTTCCTGCTATGGACTCTCCCTCATTATGGGTGGGTAGACGTGTACATTTGTTTAGCTACTTTGAATTAATTTTTAAATTGTAGATACTGGTCCCTCCAATCCTCAGGCAGCCTCCCCATTTTCCCTCTATTATCCTTAAAATATCCCATGTTGAACCATCACTGAAAATAGCCATTCTGGAAGACTGCTGGATGGCCTGGAACTTGCATGAGTGATGGTCAGGGTTGTCCAGGTGGCTGCTGCAGAGGTGCTGGGCATCCATCAATGCCCACTGGCCGTGGGTGACTCCTGAGACAGCGTCCGGAAAGTTTCTGGAGATGCTTAGCTCCTCCTGAGCAATGGAAACAGTGGGCACTGTCATTGTTTTGCGGGAAAACAATGACTCCACGAAGGTGTGCATTTACAACACATCCATCCAGGATATTAATAGGGTGATCTCACGCCCCCTCAACTCCTCCTCCAACCAGCAGCTGGTGAGGGATGCCTCCATGGACACCTGTTCCCAGGACCACACAGCAGGTGGCAGCTTGCTCTACTGGGGCCACACCTGGGTTACAACTTGGAACTGAAATGATCCATCCAGCTGGATGGCCTGCAGTCCAGACATCTTCTGCTACATGAGTTCTTCAAGGGCCCTAAGTCACCACAACCCTGCCTGCCTCCTTGCAGTGGCGTGACCCTCAATTAATGTGTTTCATTCCATCAAGAAAACACAGCCAGGGTCGTTGATTTGCATAGTTCAGTGTAAATCATCGGCTGATTGACTGACACCACACTTTTCTGTAACAGCTGTCGTGGGACAGTGTAAATGCTGCCAGGTTCATCTTTTGGCTCTGGGCTAGCCTCCTCCTACCCCTGACAGGCCTAGGTCTGCCCAGTATTATCCACACACAGAGTCGCAAATTGGGCAACTGTGAGAAGAATGACAATAAGGGCAGGAGGGTTGTATCTAGCACAGGTGTTATTTTGTGGAAAACTCAAGGGTTTATGGGAAGCTCAGTGGTGTTTAAAGATCAAGGACATAGAAGGTGAGGGTGATGCTGACCTGCTCTCAAGAGTGAGCCCCTCAGAGACATTTTCAGGAAGGAGGCTGGGATTTGATGGCGTAGTAAATATTAGCACAGCTGGACTCGGAGATGGACAAGGAGACCTGATGTGGACGGGTCCTGCCAACGTCAGCCTGCCCCGGTTGGGAGAGGCACCTGCCACAGGGACCCTCCCCAGCACCCTCACACCCTCTCTGCTCCAGGGCACAGCCCATGGGGACAACACCAGCCTCCCCTCCCCACCTGGCCCAGCTGAGGACAGGACCACTGTCTACACTGCAGGCGCTGAGTCCTGCTCTCTCTGTGATGTCAGGCCTGCTGAGTACCCAAGGCACTGCCCCGCCCCCACCATGTGTCATCAAAACCACTAGAAATTGTTCAGAAAGGCAAATACTGGGCAAGCCTGCTTTCCATGCACCACGGAGGACACCTGCCATCCAGACATGGTTAGATACATAAAGAGCAGCCTTTGATTAAAAAAAGAAATGTTAAAACTAAGGAATCATTACTACGAGGTTGAATAACCCTTGTTTTAATAGGAAAGTCAGCTTCCAAATTAATGTCTCACAATTGAAAATCTTTCTATACTGAGGTGTCTTGGAGTGACGTGCACCCACAGCAGGCTGCCCTGCAGCAAGCTCTGCATGGGCCGGTGGGAACTGAGTTTATCATCAACCACACCACCTCCCCAGTGCGTTCCAGGGCTAAGTTACACAGGACTCCAAGGTGCTGCCTTCAGCGTGAGCAGTGGACAAACCTGTGTTTCCAGTCACCTTGGAAAACATGGTTAAAATTCATCACAGCATTGGGGTGGGGAACCAAACTCATCACAACACAGAGGAGGAAGCTGAGGGGCTGAGCGCCCAGCCTTGATCCAGGGCACGCAGTAACCAGACCCAGGCCAGCCTCCTGACCCCACTTGCCCCACACCCACAGCATGCGTGGCTGGGTCTGCAGAATCTCTGTTTGGTACACAGACCCTGACCAGTCACCTGCTTCCGAAATCTCTCGCCCTTTACCTGACTCTTATTGGTAAGTTCAAAACACAACTCCACCTGCTTCCTGGACATCTACTGAAATGTGTGTGAATGTAAACATGCCTGAAAGCCAACCTGAGCAGCACCTCACTCCCTAGGCATTTGGGGTTCAGGGCATGCCCCCTCCTGTGGCACAGTGAGCCGTCAGCCCACATGGGAGGGGGTGTCCCCTGGGACGGTGCCCTCTCCCCCAGCTGTGGCACTCACAGCCCAGCTGCCCACACACCATTTTTTCAGCACTGCCCTCTCTATATGTCCAGGAGCCGTCTCACCAGGAGTCAGGGACGAGAGCAAAGAAGTCGATACATAGAGATGTGGGGGAGTCATTAACACAAACCTCTTCACGCCGTGTCCCTGGGGACAAGCTCTCTGGGCCAGAGGCATGAAAGTGTAAAGCAACACCCTGAGGAGAGGAATGGGGGTCTGTTGGGGTGGAGCACCATGGGGCGCTTCCTGTTCCCGCAGGCCAGCTGAGCGGATACCCAGAGGGACAGAGCTCTCTGCTCCTGCTCTGGGGCTGACTTCCAGCTGGTATGTCAGCCCCGTTTCTCCCCCTCGGGGTCTGGGCCAGGCATGGCTTTGAGGGCAGTGCAGGAAAGTGTGAAGCTGGGCACTGTGCCCTCTCCCTCTTTCTGCTGCCTGGTTTCTGAGAATGGCCCACAGCTTCCTGACACTGGGAGTTAGCACTGCCACTTAACAAGAATGGGGGTGCATTTATTTGAACAACAAGCCAGCATATTATATATATATATATATATATATATATATATATATATATATATATATATGGGTTTTTTTGTTTTGTTTTGTTTTTTACTGATTTCAGAGAGGAAGAGAGAGGGAGAAAGAGATAGAAACATCAATGATAAGAGAGAATCATTGATCGGCTGCCTCCTGCACGCCCCCTCACTGGAAATTGAGGCCACAACCTGGGCATGTGCCCTGACCGGGAATGGAACTGTGACCTCCTGGTTCATAGGTAGATGCTAAGCCACTGAGCCATGCCAACCGGGCTGAAAAACAAGCCAACTTTAAAAAGTCGCACCATGGCTGGCAAGACCCCTGCATTTAAGCCTCAAATACCAAGTGCCTCCTTGACATCATGGGCAGAGCAGCCTCTCTGGCTATGTTGGCCCAACTCCCGGGACCACCAGAGTCTCCCTGGAGAGGCTTTCCCCTCGGGCACCAGATGTCAGGGGATCAGCCCCCCTTCCTTCCAGGGAGCCAAACAACTCAGGTTTCAAAGCCCGTGGATGGGGACTGACCACAGCAGCCTCACAAAACCTGCACCAGTGCCTGTCTCCTTCCTGGTTCTGGCCGTGTGGTGCCTTCTCACCGACATAGGCAGTGCTGACTTGAGCCAATGCCCACGCCCCAAAAACTAAACACTAAAAAATGGGCTCCATGCGCTGAGTGTCCAGTGACCATCTGACGCTGCCTGAGAAATTCATGGGACGGGTTTCCTCTGGGTTCACCCGCTGAGCCAGGATGGGCGCCACTGCCTCTCCCACCTGATGGGCTGGCAGACGGAAGAGCTGTCCGGGCACCCATCTGGGATTCCGGCCCCCGCAGTGTGGCCGGCCAGACCCTTTCTATTCAAAGTCATGAATGAACAGAGGCTTTTTGTTGCCCTGAGATTTCCAGGGCTGAGTGATCTCGCTCCGTAGACCGAGGAGGCCTGGCCAGTGTCCAGTGGGACACAGAGGGACCTGTGTGTCGTGTTGGGTCAACAGCACAGCACAGCACAGCCGTGGCGGGAAAGTGGGGCAGCCGTTCATAGAACTCTGACTGGTGTGAGTGAGGCATGCTTTTTCCAACGTAGCCAAGATGCCGGGTCGTGCTGAAAACTCAATGCCAGCCGTGGTTACGGCATTTGGATTGAAAATAAAAATGACAGAATCAGAAGCTAGGGTAAATTCCTTTTTCTCACTCTCCTTCAACAAAGCCGAATGAATGGAGATCAAACCCTGCCCTTCAAAAACACACTTGGCTGAGAACTGCCTGTGCCAAGTGTCGGCCAGAAACAATTGTTCTGCTGACAGCAGAAGCCCATGAAAGGCGGTCTAGCAAGTGCTGACACCACCAGACACACAGCGGGCAAACGAGGTGCGGCCCTCTCTCATTCCATCTGAAAGCGAAAGGGCCTGGCTGCTGAGCCGCATGTCAGACCAGAGTCCTGTGAATGCTGCTAGCAGTAAGAGAACTTATTATTCAGACAGCCGTGCTATCTCAAACATAAAGTAAAACAGAAAAACTGAGATTAAAGTAAAAAACATAAACACCTCAGCTTCATTATCAAGTTAAGTTAAATTTACACTCATAACTAATGAAACAGCTGAAATTTTCCTTAGCCTCATGCCCACTCCTCCATCTGGCTCCCACCCCAGGCTGCTTTCCTAAGCAGACCCTCAGCCACCCTCGCCCCACTGGGCATCATCCCCTCACACTGCCCCTTCTGGGGCTGACTTTGTCCCCACTCTCAGCCATGCTGCTTCGGTGTTCCAAATGGGGTTTCAGCACCTGCCATTTCACTTGTGAAAACCTACTCTGTCTCGTGGAGAGATCCAAGTGACGGTTCAAAGCGCTGCCTCAGAATGCCCCTCGCCCTCTGTGCCTCTCGTCTCTGGTCTCGTGATTATCCCAGTGCTTCTTGAAAACCCGGTTCTGCCGGCACTGAGGCTGTGCCAGGAGACGACAGATCCTGGTGGCCGCTTGCAGTGCCTGGTGACTGGACCCTGCTCAGTGCTCTACCTAGGACCTTGCAGACTGGACTTGTCGCTTCCCTCCTGGAGGGCATTGCCAGTCTCTCAGTTCCAAATCAAGATTCTTCTCATGCGTGAGACTCCTCTGGGACAGGTTCCAAGGAGTGTAATTCCTAGATCACAAGGCGTGTGTGTGTGTGTCGTTTATTGGATATTTGCGCCCTGCCTCCCCAGGGGCTGCTCTCATCTCCTCTGAGCATCACTGCGGTCTCCTGGCCTGGCCGACCCTCTCATGCTGCCAGCTCAGGGATGGGGGGGGGGGGGGGGGCAGGGAGGGATCTCCTCATGGTGGTGTTTGCATTTCCTGGGCCCTAACCCTGAAAATGTAATTGGCCAGATAGTAGAACAAGCAAATACCTGCTTTACATCATGGAAATGAAAATGTACTCGACACCTTCTGAGAGGATCCATCCATTTCCCAGTGTGGGTTTCTATACAGGGAACCCCAGTTTCACAGTCCCTGACTGTTAGGTACAACCATGGCTGCAGAAATAGCTGTGGGGAACACACTCAGGAGCTCACAATGCTCCTGTGTGCTTGGCCGTGCTGACTCAGAGAATGAGGCTCTGGTCTCAGCCCCTCCTGTTGGGGCCCTGCAGGAACCCTCTGTGACTCTCAGTGGGTGGGAGGGGGTCCTCTGCCCAGTGCTGCAGAGCAACCACTGTGGGCCCCAGGGGAAGGCTGTGCTGGGCGCCTGGAAGGAGGAAATGGCCCTCACATCAGTTTATTGAAGACACTTCATAAATCACAGGAACCCTATAGCACAAAACGCAACGTTGTAAAGACTTTATGAGTTCCCCTCAAAGTATATTGTTTCATTGTGTGCAGCCTTTTCCCAGGTGTTTGTTTTTCTATAACAATGAAAAGACAGTTTCCTTAGATCTATTGCCTCTTGACATTTGAGTTCGTGTCCATTGGCTCTTTCTAGGCGAGCCGGGTCACTCTGATCTGTAGCAGAGGCTCACATGCCGTCCAGCCCAGATGACTTCCTCAGGCTCAGGCCAAGCCCAGTGGCTGGACCGTTTACTGAGT
Source organism: Corynorhinus townsendii (assembly GCA_026230045.1). NCBI lineage: Eukaryota > Metazoa > Chordata > Mammalia > Chiroptera > Vespertilionidae > Corynorhinus > Corynorhinus townsendii. The sequence continues at coordinate 2,299,659 of JAPDVU010000012.1, forward strand.
TATTTTCTCCATACATCTCTTGGACAGTGATCAAAGGAGAAACAAGATCTGGAGGCAGCCGCTCCCACAGGACTCTGGTGCGTAAGGAGCAGGATTAGGATTCAGGTTTTGAACTGGATTTCCTGTAGCGCCTGGGCGCCTTTAACTTTCCACGGAGCACAGCATGGCTGTGACTGTCCAAAGTGTGAGTTCATGTTTTCTCATAAAATTAAACAGCACCTTTAAGACATGAAACCAACTGTGAAAACATACTCTTAGAATAATAACAATTTTTAAAAGACCACAGGACATCAGCCCACGTGGTTCCTGAGCGGTAAGGCGAGGACGTGACCCCCCCCCCCCCCGTCATGAACACTCAGCAGACCCCCAAACCGAAAAAAAATAAAATAAAAGGCCATGATTTTACACCTAATGGAAGAAGGCAGAGAGGTCTGTTCATTCAGCTGGCGCAGTGAGTGAGAAATACCAGGATTTAATATTCAGGTGAGAGAGAGTGGCTCATGCTTTTCATGTTAACACTGACAGCTATGTTTAAGAGCTTCCTATGGGCCAAGCTTATGCTAAGGTTCGACAGCAAATGCTATTTGCAAACCTTAGAGATGGGTTGTATCATAAACCCCTTTGTAGATGAGATAACCCAGGCTCTGAAGTGGAAAGAACTTGTTCAACGTTCCCCTCGTGGTAAATGATGGTGCCAAGTCCTCATGCCTTTCCCCGCCCCTCCCCTACTCGGTCCCTCCCCCGCCAACCTCAGACAGCCCTGGGGGGAGGGGCCACGGGGACAGCCTTGGTTCTCTGGTCCTTTTCTGTGTGATATGTACACTTTTTTTTTTTTAAGAGGAGACATTTTATTTTAAATATATTTTATTGATTTTTTTTTTTTAGAGAGAGAGAGAGAGGAAGGGAGAGCGAGAGCTAGAAACATCAATGATGAGAGAGAAACATCAATCGGCTGCCTCCTGCCCTGACCAGGAATCAAACGGGCAACCTCTTGGTGCATGGGTTGATGCTCAACCACTGAGCCACACTGGCCGGGCATATTACACTTTTAAATTACATCCCTGTGCACATGGGCTAGGGACGCAGACCCAGAGAAACATGTGTGTGGGATGTGGTGACAAGCTCACACTTACAATGATGAATGGAGGACATCTCGGCCCAGCTGAGCCCACGTACCCATCTTGAGGGTGTAAGAAGCCATTTGTTCAAAGAGAAGGTGGTGAATTGCCCAGCACAGAATATTCCAACTTTTCCTCTGGGAACTGGAAACGCTCAAACTCGGAGTTTTCCTGGGATTTGCTTCCCCCAGTGTTACAGTCAGTGGCTGAAATCATACCCAGCTTTCTACAAAACCCCACCTGCAATCCGGGATCCACCTCTCCAGGAAAGCCGACTAGTTCCCTGATCTTCATAAAAGAGTCCATCTTCGTGTTTACCTGGCCACGTCAACTCCGCTGAACTGAGAATTCGAGCTGTGCTCTTGTCCACCCAATCCCATGTTCGTGAAAGGACTGCTGTCCTGAAGGGCGATGGCCAGGCCCCTGACAGACAGCGGCTCAGCGAGCGCTGGCTGCAGGCTGCGCTCTGCTCCCCACTTCCCTGCACGCACTCTGAACCTCACAAAAACCTCAGGCAGCTTCTACCTCGTCTATATCACAGGTGAGTACAGAGCTTGAGGCAGAGACAAGCTGTCACCCCAAGGTCACACAAGGCCCGTGCTCTAACCCTTCTCCATCGCCTCTCCATGTCATGAAATATAACTCGTGATTAAAAAGGCCTGTGACTGGTGTCAGCTCACCCCAGCGATCGGATCACTGTTGTTACAAATGGATTTCTAGGAGAATCCTTTAATTCCAAGCACAGAGGAAAGGAGAATGGCAGAAAACAGCATTGTCTGCATGAAGTGTTACTCAGCCAGGCAGAAACGAGAGTATTTGCCATATAGGAAGGGGTTGGCACAATGGAATGGTTTGTAAGTATATATGTCAGACCTCTATGACAAACATCCTAAAGTTGGCGGGGGAGGGGGGTGCGGGGGGCAGATCAGGGGGTTATCAGCATCTGTTAGCAGAGACCAAGTACTTCCACTCAGGAAGAATAGCACTGCCAAAGACATTAGGTTCATTTGGGTTAACAGTGCGTGTCCTAAATGGAGATCATTCTAAAAACATGATGAAGCCCTAGCTGGTTTGGCTCAGTGGATAGAGCATTGGACTGTAGACTGGAAGGTCCCGGGTTTGATTCCGGTCAAGGGCACATGTTCAGGTTGCGGGTTCAATCCCCAGTAGGGGGCATGCAGGAGGCAGTTGATCAATGATACTCTCTCATCATTGATGCTTCTATCTCTCTCTCCCTCCCTCTTCCTTCCTCTCTGAAATCAATAAAAATATTAAAAGAAAAACATGATGAAGTGAAACACATGCTAAACACACTTCCAAGAGTCCAGGACTGCACCCCCAATTACGTTCGAAGAGTCCTTCCCAAAACACAAATGCTACTTACCTGTTCCTTGTTTTATGAGACACGCCCTCTTTATTGAATCTTTAAACTCAAGTGGCTTATAAAAGGCCTCCAATCCAGTAAGAGTTCCTGGCCTCATCAATTCAAGTACTGAAAATATGTACAAGGGCCTCTATAACAAACATCCTGAAGTGGAGGGGCAGGTCAGGAGGTTCTCGGCATCTGTTAGCAGAGACCAAGTGCTTCCCACTTAGGGTACTTCCTGTTTACTAAAGCCAGAACTGGTACAAAGCAACCTCAACTGGTTGTGCGGGTGGGGCGTCAGTGCACATGCAAGGTGAAGAGGGCAGGTGTGTGTGCAGGGGAAGGTAGTCATGCAGGTGAGGCTGTATGTGCAGGAGTGTGTGGAGGAGCAGTGTGTGCACAGGTATGTATTTGCATGTGTGGGTAAGGTGCAGGTGTATATACAGGCGCAGGTGTGTGTGCAGGTGCAGTGGGCATTCAGGTACAGGTGGGCATACAGGTGTGGCTGTGAGCAGCACACTCAGGGGTACTCATGGCTCTCCTGCAAATCCCATCCACACCTGCTGCACCCATTCACCTTTGGGAATGAGTGAGAGGCCTTGTCAAGGAGCCAGTCAACAGCAGTCATGTCCCCAGAGAGAAAGGAGGGGGAGGGAGCAGGCTCACATACCTGACCCCACCTTCACATGGTAAGATTCTAGCTCTGGGACTTTACAAGACAAGCCTCTTATAAAAGACGTTGATGATGTATGTGCCTACCTCCTCACTCACTGGTTTTCTCCTGGGCCTCTTCCCAGAGCTTCTCAAATGCCGCCTCCTCCGGGGACCTTCCTGATCTTCCCAGTAAGAGTTAGTTCTCTCTTCCTAAGAGCTCCCCCACCTTCCCCAGTACCTCCTTTCCCACACACTCCAAGAGGCCCAACTGTGTCAATGTCAGCGTTAACCTCCAGCTGGGAGCAGAGTCCACCTGTCACCCTAAGTCCTCCCATCCCAGCCAGAGCTTAGGACATACTAAGGGTTAGATCATGAATATGAAGATGGATGTCACTACATCCTTCTAAAATAAACTTTTTGGTTCTCCAAATGTGTTGATTCTCTTTCTCTTTACAGACAATGAATATTATACAACCAAAATGTCTTAGGACTTTATAGCAAAGGGGCACCTTGATCCTGATTTCCTACCATGTTCCAGAGCTCTGCTGGGCTCCAGGCCCACTGAGGAGACAAATAAGGAGGCTCTGGAAGTGTCAGACCACCGAGGGCATGGGAGACCCTCCTGAAGGACGCACAGGGTGGGTTTGGGGGAGTGACATGGTGTGTGAAGGTGTAAAGGGAGCCAGGCCGAAAGATCCTGTAGAAATTGGGATGAGAAACAACCTGGGTTCAAAGAGGAAGCAGCAGACAGGCATACTCACAGGAATTTAAAAGGGCTTTCTAAATCAATTTCAATATGCAAAATAAATACCACATCACCTCAGCTTTGCTTTTTCAGTCCAGTGGTATGTATATTCATTAGGATTAAGTTCACTTGCAAGTAGGAACAGAAAAATCCAATATGGTAACAACTTAAACGAGACGTTTACTTCTTCTTCACGTTCATGAAGGTCAAAGTTAGTCATCCAGGGCTGGGAGCATCCTCCATGGGCCCAGACTCAGGCTCCTACTCTCTGGTTGTTCTGTTGGCATGACTTACATTCCCAAGGTTATCTCATAGCCCAAAATGAATGCTTTAGCTCCAGCCATTACATTCACCTTCCAGCCACCAGGCAGGGACCCTCCCCTTAAGGGCACTTCCCATTAATTCTATCTTGTGCTTGTGTCCCATTTGCTGCCAGGATGTAATCACTTGACCACAGCTAGCTGTCAGAATATAATCACATGACCAGTTGAGGCCAGAATATAATCACTGTTGGCCAGGCCAGTGCCCCCTCCTCACGGTGAATTGTGCCTCCAAGAATTTTCCCTACTGCCACAAAATGAGATCTCTGTCTTTGCAACTTTGCAAATATAATTCCCCTTTACTTCTCAAAACCAACTGGAAAGAATTACTATACACATTTTTTTCATAAAAGATCACTCCTTTGAGAATAATCATTTTCATATTTGTGCTTTTTTGACATTTTAGGAAGCAAAACTACATGCAAACATTTGTTCTGCAAACCCAACGTGTGAAGAAAGTTGCACTCAAACACCAAAAAATTGTTTCCATGCCTCTGAATTTCAAAAATATTTTTAGTTTGCATAAAGGCCCACAGGAAAGAGGATCATTTTTTTTTTATGTCAAGGAAAATAAAACAGATGACACAGCTGAGGGAGACCCTGTGCGGATGATGCATTTTTAAATCACGCGCGGCCCTTTAACCCTGTGTTTTCATGGTGGCTTCAGATTGCTGGCTGTGCTGTTGATGTCACTACCTCATGTTTTAAATACTGACCTGCATGCTGAATAAGAGTTGAAACTCACAAATAAAATATAAAATACTGTCAAGTATTTAGATTCTTATTTGATGTCAAATATTGTATATTTGAAGAAAATGATTTTATCTGGAATCCAAGGGTTGTAAAACTAGGGCCTCTCTCTGGAAGGACACATGCAGAAATAATGACCAGGGCCAATGGCCCCGGGGAATCCAAAACCTGAGCAAAAAGAAAGACTTCTGGAAATGAGGCTACAGCCTTCACTGGCCCTAGCTGCAATCTTGGCCCAGTCTCCTGTGCTTCAATTTCCCTGTCTATAAAATGGCCCTAGCAAAAATAGTGAGGGAGGAGGAAAAGGGGAGGGAGGATGGGGAGGGGAGCGGAGGAGGGCCACGGAAGCCCTGGAGAAGGTACGTTCAGGGTCGAACAAGGTGTGGAGGAACTACTGGCCAGGAAGGAGGAGAGTGAGCAGGAGGGAAGCGAGGTTCCTGTGGCATCTGGGAGGCAGAGGAGAAAGCCGTTGGAGCCCTGAAAGGAGCAGAGCAAGGCGAGTTCTCCAGGCAAGGTGGCCTCTGCACTTTTCAGGTGCTGGCAGGCGTCTTTTCTGGGCCCGTGACTAAGCACTGTAGCTAGATGCTCTGAATCTGCCACAGGGTGCCAGGGCACAGCCTGTACTGGTGGTGCACCTAACCGGGCACAGGATGATGCTGAATAGCCTGTCTACAGAGGGCATTGCTGTGAAGTGTCAGGACGCTACAAAGAACCCTGTAATGGGGACTTAATGGGTGGAGTCCTCACTCCACCAGGTGTGGGAAGGAGGAAAGGCCCTAAGAGCAACCTGGTCTCTCTGGGGCGGCCCAGGTGTCCTGCAGCCCAGGCAGGGACCCTGATGAAGAGGCTGACCTCATCCGCACCCTGCACAGCCTGTGCCCACAGAAAGAGATACAAAATACTCATTACAAAATACTGAGATACCCACATTTTCTTTCTTTTAAGGAACCATGTAATGTAAATTCCTCAGGGTATAAAAACATTTTTTCTTTGTGTTTCTTTATTTGAGTTTCACCTTAAAACTAAGCCGAGTACACAGAAAATCACTTTCTTTGCTGTGTGCTACATAAAACCTGCCAACTGTCACTCCTACGTAATAATTTTCAACTGGCTGACATTTATCAACATGGTATTTTGACGTGTTTAAGTCCCTATTTTGGTAATATTTTCTTTCTTTCCTCCAAATTGCATCAGCAATGAGTTGAATAAGAATGGGGGGGAGGGTTATATGCACAGCACCTCAATTTTGTTTTTCCTTAGAAATGCATCACCCACATGATGCCCTGTTGCCCACACTGGCAATTGCTCCCTGAAGTACAGAGGGACTTGGGGGAGTCACAGACAGGGCAGTCCCTGTCCTTATGGCTCACTGGGAACACTGCAGCCTGGACACCCCTCCTTGGAGCCTCCGATGATGGTGGGCAGCCAGGGACCTGAGCAGCTGAGCTTCCCACAAGGCCACCACTGAATCAAGGCCCAAGTCCTGACCCCTGGTTCCTGTGAGGGTGACCTTATTTGCAGAGGTGATTAGGTAAGACCTGGAGATGAGAGCCTTACAGCCCATGGCTGATGTCCTTATGAGAGAAGGGAGAGGGGGGCCGGAGACCCACAGACATGACCCTAAATCTATTATAGAAATTGAATTTAAGTTAAAAACTCCCCCCAGAAAGAATACTACTGCTGCATACCCAGATGGCTTCATGGGAAATTCTACCAATGTTTAAAGAAGAAATAATGACAGTTGTGCAAAAGCTCTTCCAGAAACAACAGGACAAGAAATAACCCCTAGGTGATTCTAGAAGGCTAACCTTGCTCTGATACCCAAACCAGTCAAGCACTATCCCTTATGAATATAGATGCAAATATCCTTTAAAATGTTTACAGACAGAATACAGCAATGTAACAGGGTAATACATAACACCCAGGCAGGAAGATGGGATGCCCACTCACAACTTCTGTTTGAAAACTTCCTCAAGATTCTCACCAATAAAATCAGTCAAGAAATAAAAGGCATCAGATCAAAAGGAAACCTAAAACTGTCTTTATTTGAAGACAGCATGATTTTCTACCTAGAAAACATAGAACTTCTGAGAAAGCTGCTAGAACTTACAAGTGAATCTACTAAGATTTCAGGACACAAGATCTATATATAATTAATCGTATTTCTAATACTACCCATGAACAATGAAAAATGAACTTTTTAAAAAAGTACAAGTACAGTAGCACTGAAAAATTAAATAGTGATAAATCTGACAGAAGATGTATAAGATTTGTACACTGAAAGCTATAAAACATTGCTGAGAGAATTAAAGAAAACCTAAATAAGTTGAGAGACATGCAATGTTAATCAAAAGACTCAATACTGTTAAGATGTTATTTCTCTCAAAATTGATACATGGAGTCAACATAATCCCAATCAAAATTGCAGAGACTTTTTTGTGGAAAATCACAAACTGATTCTAAGATTCCAGTGGAAAATGAGAAGGATCTGGAATAGCTGGAACACCTTTCAAAAAGGAAAACTGAGTTTAGTTTGGAAAACTAAAGCAATGCTCCCTGATTTCAAGACACATTACAAAGCGACAGCAAACAAGGTGGTGTAGAACTGACATCAAAATTGATGAACAGAACAAGACAGAATAGACATTCCAGAAGTAGAAGCACGTGTATGTGGTCAGTTGAGTTTTGACAAAGTTGCAAAGGCAATTCAATGAAGAAAAATATAGTCTTTACAACAAATGGAGGAACAACTGTATATCCATATGCAAAAAAAAACAGCCTTGTAGCTATACCTTACTCCATATAAAAATTAGATCACAAAGCTTATAGACCTGAATGCAAAATCTTAAATTATAAAACTTCTTGAAAAAAACAGGAGAAAATATTTGTGACCTTGATTTAAGCAAGGCCTTTTAACACTGAAAACACAACTCATTTTAAAAATGATAGATTAAAAAACAACCGTGAAAATAAATAAATATCATGCTCTGTAAATTAGTATCAGGCATGTGGGCACTTATCCAGAAAAACGGGGCTGGTTTAAGATTACAATATCCAACAATTTCAATCAACATATTAACAGGATTAAGGAGAAAAACTATAGGATAGATTTTTTTTAAATAAAATGACAAGAATGCTCAACAAACAAAGAATGGAAGGGAATGCCTGACCTTATTGAGAAAATCTATGGAAAACCTACAGTAAACATAATGACTTCACACTTTCCCCAAGATTGCCAACGAATAGGGGTGCCCTCTCACCGCTTCTGCTCAAGTCTATAGAGGGTGTCAGTGAAATGAAAGAGGAGAAAGCCAACAAAAGGCAAAAGCTTGGAAAAATAAACTATATGCACAGATAGCATGATTGCAAACAGAGAAAATTCTAAGAACTCTACAAACTGATGAGTGAATTTAGCAAGATTACAGAATACATAGTAAACACACAGCATTTGGTTGTGCCTGTATGTGCTAGCAACTAACTTCTGGAAGTAGAAATTAAAAATTACAATTTACAGCATGAAAATATAAAATACTTAGGGACAGAATTAGAGAGACATAGATAAGACCTATAAATTACCTGGTATAAGTGAAAATGATAAAACATTGCTGAGAAAATTTAAAGAAAATCTAAATAACCAAGCATGGATTATTCAATAATGGGAAACTATTGATTTTTCCAATTGATCAACAGATTCAACACAATCTCATTAAACATTCCAGCAGATGTTTTGGGGGATATTAACAAATTGATTTCTAAAATTGTATGGGAAATGTAAGTATCTAAGAGTCAAAACAATTTTGATGAAGAGGAACAAAGTTGGAGGACTTACATTATCTAATTTCAAGACCTAATATAAAGCTTCAGTGATAGAGATGGTGTGATATGGGCATAGGTCGAAGTGCAGGTAAATGAAACACAATACAAAATCCAGAAACAGACCCATATAGACATGATCACTTGATTTTTTACAAAGTTGCCAAAGTAATTGTATGGGGCAAGGTATTTTCTTCAACAAATACAACTGGAGCAAGTGGATATCCATTTTTTACAGAAAAAAATGTAAATCTCTGCCTCTACCAGCAATTCATGCCATACACAAACATTAACTCAAAATGGAATATAGATTTTAATGTTAAAGCTAAAACCATAAGACTTCTGAAATAAGAAAAAAATTTTTTAAAGTTTTAAATTGTTTTTTATTTATTAAAAGTATCTTAATGGCCTTGGTGTAAGTAAGTCCTTCTAAAACAGGGTATCAGAAGCATGACCTATAAAAGAAAGATATTGATAAATTGGACTTCATCAAAATTTAAAACACCTGCCCTTTGGAAGATACTATTGATGCTTAACAAAACATGCCAACACTTAGCTACTTAAAAGCACAGGATTTACTGTTTCTCATTATTCTGTACTTCCCTGGGAGGTTGGTCCATTGCAGGTGCTGGGGCCACTCATTCAGCTGCATCCACCTGGGGCTGCATCCACCTGAAGCAGAGACAGCAGTGTGGGCCAGGGACAGCCACCTGGGACAGGGACATCCACCATGGCCTCTGGTCCCCCACAGTCTGTCATTACACAACCTCAACAATATCAACACAACCAGTAGTATTTCTCCATATGAGTCATGAACAAATAGTAAGATTCCTTTATTTTACCACTATAAATGTATAATATAACCAGGAATTAATCTAATAAATATGGAACACTTATGTAGAAAAATTTTAAATGCTCTTAAAGAACTTAAGAAGACTTAAATAAATGAAAAAAAAATAACCATGTTGGTGAAAAACAATGCTTAAAATTGTGAAGTATCATATATTCTGTATGAAACATGATTTTCGGTATTTCTAATGCTTTGACATCTGGGAGCCTTGCTGACTGATTGCCTCTCCCAGGGCTATCTGCCTGGAGCACACCTTTCAAATGCAAACCATCCCTCTCCTCCATCAGGCACTCAAAGGCCACACCAATGTCTCTGCCCTAATCACCTCAGGGCAGATACCAGACAATCAGGGGCAGCCCCTACACCCTGAGCCCCTCATTGAAATTATTCAAACTAGCCAAACCTAAGCCTGTTTACCCTTCGTGGTCTGTTCCCTCTTGTGGAAATCCTATATAATAAAAGCGTAGCATGTAAATTGTCCCCTGGACAGGGAGTTTGTCCAGGAGTTCGACCAGGGGGTGGGGCCAGCCGGGGAAGGGAGGGAGGCCCCAGCTGGCAGCCGGCAGCTACTATGAACCCTACCAGTACACAAAATTCATGCACTGGGCCTCTAATCACAAATAAAGGATTTTGCCGATGGTTTTCCCTCGCTTTCCCTGCCCTCTGACCTCTCCTGGTTCTTCCCCCTATGGCCCCATGTCCCTACGTGCCTCTTGTGTGTAGGGAGCTGTGAGTAAAAGTTCTCCCTTGATGATAGTCACCCCCTGTCTGTGTGTCTTTCCACAGCTGATTTCACCAAACTCCAGGTACCCAGCAACACATTCTTACGAAAGCAATCTACACATTTCAAGCAACTTAAAACAAAACTTCCAGTAAAAACCTTTAGCGACTGGACAAACTGATTCTATCATGTGGATGGATAACAAGTCCTATGAATTGCTGAGGCAACTCTTGAAAAGAAGTGCCAATAGAAACGAAACGCACCCTATGGTTACTAAGGCAGATTATTTCTAAGATAGAAGTGACTGCAGTGTGGGGCCAGCACGGGAATGAATAAACCAATAGAATAAAATAGAGCACCCAGAAATAGCTTTATAAATACTTCTGCTCATGTACTAAGTGGAGCCACACATGGGAGAGAGACTGATAAATGGTTGTGAGAATATTGGGTCGCCATGTACAGAAAAAAGATCTTAGATTAAAAATAACCATGAAAAGCAGAACTAAAATATGAGAAAGAAAGAAGAACATCTTCCTTTTCTGTAAATAAGGCTAAAATTCAACAATTAAACACACCACAAATCCCCAGCCCCACAGCAGCCAGCAGGCACCTGCATGCTCAGTTCATCTAGACCGTGGGAGAGTTTTCTCTCCATTTACCTGCTTAAACGAGAAAAAGAGCAGGGAGCCACAGGGACTGAGCAAGGCCAGCAGCTCCTGTGCTCCCAGCGTCTGCATTCCAGAAGGTTCCTGGAGAACCATGTGGGACTTGCCTTAGTAGTTAAAGGGCCTGTCTGGTGGTTTTTCCAAAATTGAGAAACTAAGTCCTAGAGATGAATGGAAGTCTATTACCCTCTTCTGAAAGAAACTGCTTACAGTAAAACCCCAGATCAAAGACCAACTTCTCCTAATCAAGCTTTCAGAACCCTCTGGGACTTCTAGAACATTCCATCACAGTATTAAAATTGAAGCCTAACAGTAACAACCAGTGCCAGCCAGCCAACCTCCCAGCTTGCACCATTCTTTCCACAACCCCACCTGCCAGCCCCCACCTGTCACTCAGCCTCCAGGAGATAACTGACTTGCCCTAGCTGGTTTGGCTCAGTGGATAGAGTGTCAGCCTGTGGACTGAATGGTCCCAGGTTCGATTCTGGTCAAGGGCACATGCCCAGGTTGCAGGCTTGATCCCAGTAGGGGGCGTGCAGGAGGCAGCCGATCAATGATATTCTCTCACCATTGATGTTTCTATCTCTCTCACTCCCTTCCTCTCTGAAATCAATAAAAATATATTTTTAAAAAAAAGAGAGAGATAACTACTTCCTCACACACAAGGAACCTTTGTCCACAGTGGGTAATCCACCTTGTTAGGTGTCTCTCCTTTCCAGCTACAGCAGGAAGGGGTCCCACCCTGGGTCCTCTGGACTGAGATGGGGCCATCCAGGGGTCTTCAGCTGCTCCTGCATGGCCAGCTCTTTGCTGTCACCTAGAAATAGGCCTAGAGTACCCTCCCTAAAGGAAAGGCCCTGGGTCTGCCCCCCTCCCCTACACCTCCTCACCCTGCATTTCCATCTGCACTCCTCCCTTTTTCCCTCCCTCCTTCACCAGGCAGCTTTCCAGAAAGAGACTCCTGGAATTCCCACTCCCTGTCCACCACATGGCTCACTGTAGGGTGGTCTCCACTGCTGTCTACTACAATTGGACAACCTCTAAATTCTATTCTGGCCAGTCCTCCTGAGGGGGCAACTCCTGAACCCACCCCTGAGCCCTCACTCCTCCACCCCGCTCTCTGGTGACCTTTGGCTCTGGTTGATCTCCCAGGGTCCACCACGGCTCTGTTGGTTGTAAAAGAGTGGAGCAACCTCTCCCCCTCCTCCCCCCTCTCCTCTCCCTCTTCCTCCTCACTATGCCCAGACTCTCAAACTGCCCCATCAGCCTTCCCAGCTGGGCTCTCATGTCTGAGGTCGGAGCATTTACCAACCAAATTCCCAAAGATCAGCAGAGTGCTGATGGCCACAGAGCCTGGTGCCTGCCAGTGTCCACCAGCAGATAACAGCCACCACATTGCCCAGGCCTTCACGTCTTCACAGCACAGAGTGCCTTTCACAGATGTGCTAACCAAGGTTCTAGGAGCGCTCACTGGCGCGGGTCAAGCGTAATGGCTCTGAAGCTGTGCTGGACCCCGCCCTGGTCTTCCCTTTCTTACTGGTGCTGCTGTGTAGGATGCCAGGAGAACCACTGGCCTCTTTTTTGGTTCCAATTCTCTCCCTCCATCAAAACACAGAAAGGGCCCAGCATGGTGATATTTCACCGTGTTAGAGGTGAGGGTTTCAGCTAGCTATTCAGAGGGTCAAGTTACTCCCTGTCCCCCTGCCCAGGAAGGGATGAGGCTGGAGACCCTCTTAGATCACAAAGCCCCAGCGAGGTCTGACCTTCCTGCAGTCCTAGAGCAATGCAGGCAAGCTGGGCTCCTGGCCCTAATGTCAGACGCCCACGTGTCCCAGCATCCTCCCTCACCCACCACCTGGTGCCTGCTCCTCCATCTCCTGACTGACTGGGCCAGACAGAGAGGCATGCTGAAAAAGTTAGCTGTTCTCACTACAAAAGGTTTGAGGTGAACTTTTGAAATTTATAAATTTTGAACATGGAGCTATTTCATTGTTGCCCTAGTTCCGCGGTCGGCAAACTGCGGTTTGCGAGCCACATGCGGCTCTTTGGCCCCTTGAGTGTGGCTCTTCCACAAAATACCACGGCCTGGGCGAGTCTATTTTGAATAAGTGGTATTAGAAGAAGTTTAAGTTTAAAAAATTTGGCTCTCAAAAGAAATTTCAATCATTGCACTGTTGATATTTGGCTCTGTTGACTAATGAGTTTGCCGACCACTGCCCTAGTTAATACTGTGCCATTAGGGATCCCCAAATGTCTCCCCTTCACCTGGTAATTCCATGAACCAGAGTAATTAGGGAATGAGAATCATTTGATTCAAAACACTGGGTCCAAGGTAGCAAATGCAACCGTTGACCCTTTCCGGCCTGGCCCCACCGTCTGGGGTGGGGCCCTGGGCTGAGTGCCCTTCCCCCCCCTCCCCCCCCCCCCCCCCCCCCCCCAGTCTGGATGAGGCACAATCCTAACAGCCAGGATTGGCACAGACCTAAGAAGCCAGGGAGAACCTCCTTCCCCAAAACCGCCTCCCAGTAACCCAGTCTGAGAGGGAAGAAAAGCAGGGGGAACGGGGTCTGGGGGCCATAATGGGACAGTATACTGTGGCCTCTCACACGTGGTTGCGGCCAGGGCAGGCCCTGCTCCTCAGGGTTCTCAGGATTTGAGCAGGTGGTGCGGCCTCTCACCCGGATCAGGGGGGGGGGGGGGGGGGAGGGGGAGGGGCATGCGTGCTGGGCGGGTGCGGACCCCCGACCCTGCCCCCGCATGAGTCAATTCAGGAATCACGGCCGCGCCCCCAGCCATGCGCTGAGCGGCGGAAGGCGCGACGTGGCTGGCCTCGCCGCACGTGGGGCCGGACCGTCTTCCTCTTCTCTCGGGACCAGCGGCTTGCACGTCCCGGAGGTCCGGCCAGCGATCCTCAGATCCGCGCAGCCCCGCCGCGCAGCCCAGCCCCGCCCCGCCCCGCAGCCCCACAGCTCCACAAAGGCTCCAGACGCTGGGAGGGGGCAGAGGCAGGCGGTCTCTAGGGGACGGCGGTGGGCGGAGTCTGTTGCTAAGCCCCGCCCCGGGCACGCCCCCGTCGGCGCCCCCCCGCCCACGTCATGCCGCCGCCCCTCCCGCGCCTGCGCGGCCGCACACCGGCCCGCTCTTGGCGCCGCGCATCCTCGACCCGCACCCGCTCTGCGCTCAGCTCCCCTCCGCGTCCCGCTCGCGCCCGGCCCGCCCGGCTCCTCGGCTCCCCTCGCGGAGGGCGGCCCGGCCATGAGGATGCGGGGACGCGGTCCCCGCGCTGCCCCCGCCTCCAGCGCGGGGGCCGGCGACGCGCGGCGGCTGGCGCCCCCGGGGCGGAACCCCTTCGTGCACGAGCTGCGCCTCAGCGCCCTGCAGAAGGCCCAGGTGGGTGCCGCCCGCGCCCCTCGCACCTTGGCTTGGGCCGCGCCGAGGAGGGACTCGGGGAAGGGTACTCGGCGCGGCCCAGCCGGGCTGCCGCCCCTCAGGCGCCCGCCGCCCGCGCCCTCCAAGCTGCCCTGCGGCCCGCATCCCCGACGCCCTCTTCCCATTTCAGGTCTCCTTTTTACTTTCCCGCCGCCCATGCCCCAAACCTGGCTCCTCCCCTTTTCCCAGCCCCCCGCACTTCGAACCCGGCCTTATACCCTCTTTCCCTGATCCCTGCACCCCTTTTCATGATCTCCGCACCCCTCCCGTGATTCCCGCACCCCTCCCCCCAGCTCGGTCCACGCAGCTCGTTCCCTGGTCCGGTTGTCCATTCCTGCAGGACTCGCGCGGGGCTGGAGAGGACCCCCCTGGATGTGACTTTGTCACTTGATGAGATTCGTCGTGTGTGAAGACCTAGTTGATCATTTGAGTCAGTGCCAGAGATATTGGGGTGCGGGCTGTGTGGTGTCCCCTGAAGATGAACAGGAGGAGAATTTGCGCTTCTCTGTTTGCAAGTTATTTTCTGGGGAGTGTGCGAGGGACGCTCCCCTGGGGGTTTGTCCATAACCGGAAACAGTGTGTACAACTTCGGTTCCAGCCTGGGAGGGAACAGTGTGCGCTTTGCTTCCACCCGGTTTTATTTGTGAGGTCGACTGGTCCTGGCTGAGGGATGGGCAGCTGCAAGAAGCAAGGGGGCCTCCACACTTGTTCCTTTTGTCGCGTGGGTTCTGACCTGGTGGAATGACTCCCTGACGATCGGGTCTCCGTGTTCTGGTAGTGGTGTTTGGATTTCTGTAAGATCGCACACAGGTCAGCCTTTCTTCTGACTCCAAAACTGTACACCGAAGCAGGCGCAGATTTTGGGCTTCAATGGCTGTCCAGTTGGTGGGGAGTATATTTCCGACATGACAAAACTTTTGGGCGTGATAGTGAGAATTTTTTAATGTGTAATGTAACTCATTTGAAATAATGCTCAGGTGAAAGTTCTTGAAGTCAGTTTAAAGCTGTCATTTCTGGGACTCCTGCCTTTTCTTGAAGCACTTTCTCGGTGGGTTCAGTTGGCATGGGTGGCAGAGGAAACCAGGCAGAGATTGAGAAGAGAATGGAGAGGGTGGTGTCCCTCCTGATGATAGCAAAGGGCAAGGTTGTCCCCAGTTGGCTCCTGGTCCCTGCCCCTGTGTGTGTCCAGAGCCAGACACTGGTATCTTCCTCTTTCACTTGTAGTTTTGTACTCACCACCCACTAGGTGTTGTGCCCAGTGTACTAAGGTGTTAGGACACAGTCACTTCCTCTGTGCTCCTAAATGCCTCCCTTCCCAGGTCCCCCCCTGACTCTTGTGGTTTAGGACAGCGGTCACCAACCGGTGGTCCGCAGACCACTGGTGGTCCGCGAGGTCCGAAAGGTTGGCAACCGCTGGTTTAAGAGGCCTTCCTCTTTCCACTGCTCTGCTGCTTAGAATCCCCTGAGGTGCCCTGGGAACCAAGCCAGCCCTGAGCCCTTCAGGTGGTTTCCAAGGCCCCTTCTGGGCCCTCCCCACACCTTTGGCTCCAGCTGCCACAGGGCATTCTGTCCCTGCCTCTCTGCTCCTCCCTCTTGGGTGAAATATCACCTCCAGGAAGAATCTCTCTTCCCTGGAGGTTCCCAGAGGACCACCTCTATATCCCTGTCACATTTGCAGTCCCCCTCACCCCCCCTTCCGGGTCTGTCCTGTCCCAAACTATGCTCACTGCTGAGGTGGGTGAGGTCCACTGCAGAGACTCAGCTAATTAGATGAATAAACAAGTGAAAGGGGAGGATGTCAGAGCAGAGTCAGAAATCCCCAGCTCCCCTCCCCAGAAATCACAAGGTTGTAAATTGGAGGTTTGGAGCAGTGCCTGTGGCTGTTCTTCCCTGAGACCGCTTTCAGATCCTGGTTTTAGATGTTGGCAGGCAGCATCTGGATGACATTCAGAAAAAGAACAGGTAGGTGGGATGTTTTACCCTCCAAGGAAGGGCGGGGTACCTTGTGTACACCTTGTCACAATGTTTCAGAAACCGTAGTCAGAATAATCACGTGTATTTGTAACAAAGTCATCGCTACTGCTCAGATGTCAGCAGTGTGTGGATGAGGGTGTGTAGTTCCTCAGTGCTCTCAAGTTCCAAGTCCTGCTCAGCAGACATATTTTGCTTTTCATCAAGCAGTGCTGTCTGCCAAGCCTTTTACTTTTATCTACTGTATTTTAGGGTAACATTTCCACAGAGTGAATTGGACTAGCCAAGCAAAGAAAGCCTGCCTCCCAAATCAATAAGTAAATGGATTCAGCAATGACGGAACACCGTGGGAGCTCAGAAACTCACCTAAATTCTGGTTAAGATAAACCAGTAAGGGGACCTGCGTTTATCTGCTTGAATTTGCTGCCAGGGAAGAACATTGTATGTGGATTAATGACCAGTCCATCTGTCATTTAACTGCAGGTTTAGCAAGGAGCTTAAGCAACTCTTTGGACAGAAAACAGCGCAGTAAGATCTGAAAACTGGGAATAGTATAATATGGGCTAGTCATGGTGATTCCTTGCTTCTGAAATCATGAAGTGGTTTTATATCACTTGGATTTTGGGGTACTTCCCGCTGGAGCCCACAAGTGTGAGTGTATCCCACCTCCAGCTCTGAAGTTTCCCCATTTCTGAATTCCCTGTACCAGTGTCAGTGAGCACTTACTTCCTGGAAAGCTGACTGACTTCCTGTGTACCTTGGAACTGAGTCCTGGGAGGGAGGAAGCTGAGAAACACACCCCTCCCTCTGCCTAATCTTTAGAGAGGATTACCAGAAGGGTGGAGTCCAGGGAGACTCAGACCCACTAGACCTGCTGGTAGCAGCCCTTTGTGGAATTCACCCAAAAGTGGGTGTTCTTTTTCTACAAGTCCTCAGTTTTGATCAAAAAAAGCAGCAGCAGGGGCCTTGGTTGGTCCCAGCCTGGATTCCAGGTTAGGTGTGGCCATTCTAGAACAGGGAAGCCCACACTCGGTTCATTCTGGGCCACTCGTGGTCTTGGTACGCTGTCCCCTGGCCTCAGTGCCCCCATCCCCATGCACCTGTGTGCATGCACCTGTGTGAAATGCCTGGCATTTCCCTCCTGCTCCACTGACCTGCCATACTCCTGGGTCCTGCCCAGCCCTTCCCATCACACCCACCCTGCCTCCCCTTGTATCTGGGTGCTCTATGCCTGAGACATAATGAGCAGCTCGGACATAATGAGGTGCCCAGAAGGCCCAGGAGGCTGAGGCTCCAAGTGGGCACCAGGCCCTGGGTCTCTGGCCACCTCTGACCACCTGGGAATTCTGATGGTGATGCCTCTGTTGGCACATTTTTGGCCCAGTGGGGTCCAGGGGAATTCCCAGTGTCCTTCCACTGGTCACTCAGTGCAGCTGTGGGAGGAGTGGGTCATTGGAGGGTCAGGTGCTATATACCCACATCCCAGGTGAGGAGACAGGCCCAAGTACAGTGCCGTCCCCAAGTCCAAGGCAGTGATGGCTGCTTCAGGCTGTGACCTGACCTCCCAGGGAGCCCCGTCCAAATCTAGTTTATGGAAAGGTCCACACATGACACTGAATTGTGGCTAACGCTGAGGGTGGGAAGGGAGATTCAAAAGGCTTATCTTTTAGTTTTTATACTCCTCTGTCCTGAAATGTGAATTTTTAACACGTGTATAATGTTTTATATGTGTGTGTATATAAACACACACACATATACACAGAAGCATATTCACACATTCACACATTACATGCATACATATGCACAGAAGTATATACTCACATACACACATACACACAAAAGCCATGC
Source organism: Corynorhinus townsendii (assembly GCA_026230045.1). Classification (NCBI taxonomy): domain Eukaryota; kingdom Metazoa; phylum Chordata; class Mammalia; order Chiroptera; family Vespertilionidae; genus Corynorhinus; species Corynorhinus townsendii. Next base: position 2,317,909 of record JAPDVU010000012.1, read on the forward strand.
TGCAGGAGCTGGGCACCTTGCCCACCCTGCCAGGCCCACAAGTGTCAGGTCCCTGGGAGGGCACAGCCCCGAAGATGTAGACCATCTGAGGAGAGCCCTGAACTTTCCTTTCCAGGCGAGCCTGAGCAAGGCTTCCACACACCATGTTCCAAGGAGCCCTGCCCTTGCCCTGCCCGCCTGCCCAGAGACCTGGAGCTTTGCTGGCAGCCCTGCCCCCTGTCCTCCTGCCCCCAGGGCCTTCAAAGTACAGGACAAAGTGCCACCATCCCCAGAGCAGGCAGAGCCCCATCGATCCCCCGGAGTTCCTGTGGGTTTTTGGGGCTGGGTTAGGGCGACATTCCTAGTGTTTCATGAACCTAGCCATGGCCTAGCTGTGAAGTGCATTATTTTGAAAATGAGCCCAGAAGAAAGCATGTGCTTGGAAATAACATGTTTGAGGACGTGGTCATAGTGTTTGTCCTTCTAGAGCCCAAGACACCATGCAGCCCCTCCCCCTCCCCCCGGCCATGTTTTGCAGGACTAAAACCAGTACCTTATTTCCTGTTTGGTTTGTTTGTTTTGTTCATTAGAGTCCACATATAAGTGAAATCATATTGTACGTGTCTTTCTCTGACTGGCTTATTTCACGTAGCATAATACTCCCCAGGTCCATCCATGCTGTCAAAAAAGTAAGACAGACTTGTTTTTTATGGCTGAGAGTATTTCATTGGGTAAATATACCACAGCTTTTTTTATCCACTTATAGATAGAGAGAACTGACTGACAGCTGTCAGAGGGGAGGGGGTTTGGGGACTGGGTGAAAAAGGTAAAGGGATTAAGTAAAAAATTCATAGACACAGACCTGTATGGTGATTATCAGAGGGAAAGGGGATGGGGAAAGTGGAAGAGGGTTAAAGGGGGATAAATGGTTGCGGAAGGAGACTTGACTTTGGGTGGTGAACACACGATATAATATTCACACATTACATGCATACATATACACAGAAGTATATACTCACACACATACACACAAAAGCCATGCTGCAGGAACTGGGCACCTTGCCCACCCTGCCAGGCCCACAAGTGTCAGGGCCCTGGGAGGGCACACCCCCAAAGATGTAGACTATCTGAGGAGAGCCCTGAACTTATATATATATAGATAGATAATGTATTATAGAATTGTACACTGGGACCCTATATAATTTTATTAACCAATGTTACCCCAATAAATTCAATACAAATTAAAAACAAAAACTAGTTCTTTGTCCCTTGGCATTTTAACCATGTGGCAACCTTATGAGCTTAGGTGTTTTAAGTGCTGAAATGCTGTTCAGACACGGCCACTGGCAGTCGGCTTCCTGTCTTACTTTGGGCGCATTTCCTGGGCTCTGTTGCATTTGGTGACAATCCACCAGCTACTACAGGCCATCATGGTCGGAGCCCTGGCCTCGCTCTGTGTTACCACACATGCAGGTGTCCACGGGACCACGGCCCTTTTCCTCTTAAAAGTCAGGTTTCCATCTCAGAGCCCAAGGAGCGATATTTCCTAAAAAAAATTATTTGCCACATAAAACCTTCTTTAAAAAAACATTTCATAATTTTAATATTTCAACCCCCTAGGCTGATGACATAGAGCTGGGCCTCTCCATGCTGTGTCTCACGCAGGTTCCCTAAGAACTGGGGGGCGAAGACCAGCATTTGACACCTAGTTAGGCCTGGTGCTCCATGGCCTGCCCCAGAGCCTGAGCGGCTCACAGGTGACCTTGGTGCCGAAGGCAGCCAGGTATGCCGACTGGCAAAGGTCTCCATGTGGATCAGGCCCTGGATGCCCACCCTGGGATGGGGGTCTTCTATCTTAGCCCATTTACTGTCCCAGGCTCTTCTGGAGGAGGCATGGGTGACTGTCTCATATACAGAGCAAACAGCAAAATTCCCCACCACCACCAGCTAGCTACCCTGCCCCCACACCCTCCATCCACCCTAGCTGACCCTGTGTCTTCCAATCACTCCTGTCTTTCCCCACTGTGCTATGGCCAGGGGACACACTGTCCGGAGTCCTCTCCATTTCTCTGCTGACTGGCACCAAGGACCCAGTGCCGGGCCCAACCTCACCTGACCAATGTTATTGGTGGGCTGGAGGCTCCTCGAAGCTGGGGAGCAGAGCCCTGATATTCTGGGGCACTGTCTGTATTTGAGGGTGGGAATAATCATGAGTAGGTGCCCAGGTGGGGGGCTGCCTGCAGTTGGAGGCATTCTCCCCATGGCTGGGAGCCCAGGACTTCTGGAGAGGGTCCCACCATGGGAAATTTAGGACACCCTGTCACCTGGGCCCTGCTGGCTGTGTAGGTATTTGCTAAACAAATGGAAGCGGCTGGAAATGCTGGATTTCAAGATTCTTGAATTTCAAGATTCTTTTATTCGGACATGAAGGCCCCTGGAGATAAGGGATTTCCTTAAGCTACAACTCCGAGCTGAGCTGAGCTGGGAACAGTGAGGATCCCTCAGACCTGCTGTGTAGGTGGGCCCTTATTGCTGGGGTGCTCACAGCATCCTTGTCCCTGCCTCTGGCGTGTTGTGGTCTGCACCCCCTACCTTTCCTGCCCCTGCTCGCCATCCCCCTGAGCCAGATGCTCCCCCTGGAGCACATGACACATGAAACTGCCCACTGACCCTGCTGCCTTTGGGAGGACACACCCGATTTCAGACAGATTGTGGGGGCTATGCACTTAGGAGCAGGGACTGCGGCCTTTGCCTCACTTTCTGGCCTGTGAGCCTCAAGGACAGGGACCTGCTCTGTCTGGGACACAGCCAGGGGCCTATAGGGACCCACCTGTCGGATGAGCAGACCTGTCTGCCCTTGGTGCTTACTGCAGCACTCTAGTTCTGCCGGCCCCTCCAGTGCCACACTGGGACCACTGGTGTTCTGACCCTGTCATTTCTGGACATCACTTTTTAATGGACCAGGATGAGGTCTTAGTGTTGGCCTGTGCACTCCCCTCCTTCCTGAGTTTTTATCCCTCAGGGATATTCTCAAGGATAAGCCAGGACCTTTCAGAGTGGCTCTTGCATCCTGGCCCTTCACCAGGCTTTCTTGTGGGGGCCTGCCCCATACCCTGGGGGCTGCTGTCCAGCCTTGCTTGTCCTGGGCTTCTATACCCATCTGTGGGGCTCACAGCCTCCTGGGTCCATTTCTGCAAGTGGAACTCGGTGTTCTTCATGTAATTACAGGATGTCCTGCCCACAGTGAGGTGCCGTGGGAGTAGGTCAGGTGTTGCTGGGTTTCTGCAGCCTTTAAGACAGGATGTGGAGCCAGCTCCTGCCTCTGGAGCTGAGCCTTATCCCAGAGTGGAATATCCAGCCCAGGAAGCTACACTTCCCAGCCTTTCTGCGCCCCCCCCCCCCCCCGGGCCTCCACCTGCCTTTTGTTTTACTGTGGAATTTCATATCCCAGGGTCACAGGGACAGACTCTAGGCTCCAGCCAAGAGGCCCTGAAAACCCAGGGGGATGAGATTTTGTAGAAACTGAGGAGGAGAAGGAATGAAGACGGAGAGCATGGGGGGGCGGGGGGGGCGGAGGGAGGGGAAGGGGAAGGGGACCCTGAGGATGCCATCATTCTGAAGCAGTGGAGCATTAGTGTCCGATGTGGCTGCCCTGCCTGTGCGCTTTACCCTTGCCCACCCTGCCTGCCTAGCCCCCTGGCCCCACCTGCCCCTCCCACAGGCCTGGCCTCCAACCCCAGAGCCTTTGCACTAGCCTTCCCTCTATGGAACCCCTCCCACGCACCCCCCCCCCCCCCCGCACTTTCTCAGTCTTTGCTTGAATCCCACTGGACATTATAAAGACCTTCCTCAACTCCCTTGGAGAAGAGATAATCCCCTCCACCCCTCACCCCACTCCAGGTGTGCCCACTACACCTGGACACCTATTGGCTGCTCATTTGTGTTGTCCCTCCTCTGTCTTGGGGCCTGGCCTCTGACCAGTGAGCCTCTGTTGGCGTCTGGGTGGTAGTTTTCCCTGGAAACCTGAGTCCATGTGGCAGATGGCTGCTGATGTCCCTGAGGGTCTGCTTCCCTGGCTCATGTGGAGGCTCTTTTGCTCACCTGCTGCTGTGTGTCCTTGGGCCCAGTGCTCTGCTGAGCACCCCAGCACTGAGGGCCCACCTACACAGCAGTGCCTTGTGCTCTTGCTCCCTTCACCTGGAAGACCCGTGCTGCCCATTGTGTTGACTGCTGACTGAAGGGTTTGTTTCATTCTTCCTTCACCAGCTGGACTGTGGGCCCCACTGCCTCAAATTCTCCCCCAGGTCCCAGTGCCAGGGGCCTGCACATCCTGAGCCTGTGAAACCATCAGTGCTGATGGAGCCAGACTCAGTCCTGAGCTGGCCTTCTGGCTGGACCCTTCGGGCACTGGCTAAAGGGCAGGCAAGCAAGGACTGTCAGGAGATGGTGGTGGGATTCCTTTTGGGGGGGGGGATTCCTGTTATAGGGTGTCATGTTGAGGGTTGCCGTAGACCAGAGGTGCTGACCTCTGAGGAGCGGCATGGATGCCCATTGCTGCCTCAGGAGACCCACCATCACTGCAGGCCTTGGGAGTGGTCAGTGTGGCCATCCAGGAAAACTTGGCCACTGACTGCAGGGCAGAGGTGTAACTCCGAGGGAATGACTGAGACATTTTGCGGACGCCTCCAGATTGGGCAGTGAGTGCTTAGATTTGAGTTGAGAGCCCTTGAATAGTGATGATGGGGATGGCAGGGATGTTGGGGTTGGCTGAGAGTTTGAAAGACAAAAATAGCTGTTTTAGAAAAGCTGCATTTAATTTTAGATTTGAGTGGGATAGCTAAGAAGAAATAGCACGTATTTAGCAGTAAGCATGGGCGCTGCAAGTTTTCTTCATTGGGGGCACAGGTTATCCTAACAGTCACACAGGTCCGTGGACAGGGAGCCTCAGAGTGGGATACAGTTGACACCTAGGGTCAGGAAGACACAGCATTACTAACAGCATTCACATGTTAGTAAGAAAAAGGCAAATGAGTCCATGTGAATTTGGGCAAGTCACAAAAGTTCAGGTACCCAGCACACACAATGTATTGTCCCTCTGAAGCTGCCCTCGGATGTGACCTGCACTCCCTGGCCCCCTAGCAGTCATTCCCACACCACCCCCCTCGTTGACACCTTGGCTCGCTAGCCACCTTCATGCTTGTCTTTCTGTAAAGAGGAAGCTTTTTCATAAGAGCAGTCATGTGTGTGAGGAGGTAAAACCGACCCCGACTGTTGAGACATCGGCTTTTTGTTTCCCTTTTGCACTCACGTATTCTATCTCTTAGTGTAAGTATGAAAGCTCCTGTTTGTTCCATACTGAAGGCAGCATAGAGTTGGGCCCAGCAGTGTTTTATGTCTAACAAGGATGTGGTGGTGATGGGGAAGCACCTCGGTGGGTTTGCTGGGTTAGCATCTGCCACGTCGGGCCCAGGGCTGACCTCGGAAGCTCCTCCAGGCTCGGCTCCAGGCTTCTGTGGCTGGTGGAGTTTTCTAAGGAAAGTGCTAGATTGTGCCAGCTGGTGGGACTCCTATGAGGATTACTGTGCTTTTTCTAAGTTGTTTTTTCTTTAAAAAGAAAAATAAAATGAGACGTCTCACTGCATCAGAAGAAAGTGGCCCCAGTAGATTTGACTGTTTCTACGTGGCTCTGTGGACCACATCTTGCCTGGACAGGCTGAGGTGTGGGGACCACCAACTTCCCAGGGCATCCGGCATCAGCTTCCCAGTTTTTGAATATTCTGTCTAATCTAAATCAGGATTAGCAAAAACAGCTTGTTTTTTTGTTTGTTTGTTTGTTTTTTATAAGTAACAGTAAAAAACAAGATTAATTCCCTGGGCAAGGCTTTCCTGTTTATCTCACATTGCCCCCGAGAGCTTCCTGCAAGATGAATGCATTGCATCTCCAACCTGTTCCGCGAGGCACAAGCTTGGAGGTAACCAAGGCCCAGGGTGTATTTGTGGAGTTGAGTGCACAAGACCCAGCCCCAGGAACCGCTGCTCCGACAACTTCTGAACCCTAGTGCATGCTTCGTTCCAAAGATGAGCCCTTGTCCTCCCACCCCCAGTCTCCAGCTGATCTGCCCTCATTCATAGCTCCTATCCCAGGAGTCCCCCTCCCAGGGAAAGGCTTGGTGTACCTGTCTGGCTCAATTCCTTCACTGGAGGTCCAACATGGGCCCTCCTGTATGGCCAGGTATGTGAGCGAGGTTCTGCGGCCAGCCCTCCAGTGATTAGGGGAAGGGCCTGCCCTGCAGGGGTGCTGGGGTGCCCAGTATGGTGGGAGAACGGAGGGAGGCCAGTGTATCCAGCAGAGGCCAGGTTGGGGGTGGAGGGAGGGGACTGGGGTCAAAGGTTGACTTGGCAGCAATGCAGAACTCTGAGCACCAAGGGGCAGGGTTGGCCATGTGTGGTGAGCCAGGGTGGGAGCTGCCATGTTGCACCTTGGAGGAGGCGGGGGTTCTCAGATTCTGGATTTGTTTTGGAGGTGGAACCATTAGGAATTGGTAAGAAAGAGAGGTGGCAGATATGACTGTGAAGTGTGTATCTACTGCCCAAGCAGCACCTGAGGGACGTGTCGCCCTGTTTGAGGGAAAGGCCGGAGAGGAGCTGGCCAGCAGGGCTCAGTTTGGGTGGTGGTTGCATATGGCTGTGGGTTCTCAGTTATGCTGTTGACAACACATGTCTGGAGCCCTGGGCAGCAGATCCGGTGGGGTGTCAACATCAGAGCCATTGTCCCCGTGTCAGGCCAGTGTCCACAGGCGCGAGGTGCATGGAGGAAGGACCGAGTCCTGGGCCTGGGGCTACCTCGTCTATTCCTTGAACCTGGGCTTTTGCTATGACCAGCTGACTGACCTTGAGAAGCTGCCTGCCTCCCTGTCCTGCCCATCCACCGTGGATACCTTCTTGCTGGGACATGGACCACACCCTGCATTCCCTGACAGGACTCTCCCTGCTTCCCCCTACAGTGGCGGCCCTGCCTGTCTGCATCTCACTCATCATGCCCAGCCCCTGGTGCACACGCCACCATTGTTGGTTTGTTTGTGTTGTTGTGGTTTTTTGGGTTTTTTTTGAGAGGGGGTTAACTGATTGGGGTAGTTGATTTATCTGTTGTATTGTTCCTTGTTATGAAAGGCACCCCTAGAGCTGGTGAGCAGTCCCCTTTAGTTCCTGCCTGCATATGGGGACCCTGTGGGCTGGGAGCAGGGTGGGCCCTGGCCTGTGGTACTTTTCCTCGGTGGCCCTAGGGTCCCATCCTTATGTTTGCTATAGCAACCCCATTAATCCAGGCTCCACCACCACCCAGGTACCACACCCATTAGTGGTTTGTCCATGTCCTATGTCCTCACCTAAGCCTACCATCTTTGAAAAGAAATGAATTGCCACCTCGAGACCTGTCCTCAGTGCCTCCTAACTCATAGCTCCTCCCTCTGGCTGCCCCTGGGTCTGTCACACACAGGTGGTCTTCAGCTCACCTGTCCCTGGTGCATTCAGCTCTGTTCCCAGCAACACTGGGATCAGCAGCCTCTCTGAGTGCCCACACCCCGCTCCTGGGGAGCGGGCCTGGGCTGCCAGCTGGCAGGTGCACTCACACAGGTCCTACCTTAGTTCTCACCTGGCAGAGAACACACAGGCCATGTGCTTAGGCGAGGTGAAGGCCAAGCCATGGGGACCTGGTGGAGCACCGGAAGACATATGGGCTCTTAGCTTGGGATGCTGGGAACCCCCTGCACTCTGTGGGGGTGCAATTTACACAACACTGTACATATTTAGTACATACACATATTTAGTATGTGTGTATATATAGTACATAAACACACACATACATACATACATACATACCAATAGAACCACTTCCTCCTCATGCTTTAGGTGGAGCCAAGTGGTTCACCCTGGATCTACTTTATGTCCCACCTACCCACTCCTCTTGTCATTGGAGGCTTGTCTGCGGAGGGTCAGAGCCTGTCCTTCCCCTGCTTGCTGCGAAACTCAGAAACCAGGACTGTGTCCTTCCCGATGCTCCCGAGAGCAGGAGCAGGAGCACTAATGCATTCCCTGAGGTTCACATATTGTGTCCCATGTGGAATGGCCGTGTGGACCCCATGGCTGCTGGCTACAGGAACATGTATTGCTAATTAACCAAATAACTTGGACAGCAGCACTCTGGCCCTGAGTCAGGGTGCTGGGCAGGCTCCGGTCCCTTGACCAGGTCTCGACAGCTTCTCCCTGGTGGTCCAGATGGAATGAGGCACTGCCTCCATCCCAGTCTGCAGGTCCCAGATGCATGGGGAGGGGTGCTGGAAACTACATGCTCTTTCTTGAATCCCATGAGATAACAGTTGTTTTAGACAATGATTTATAGTAGGAACAATCCTGGAAACAAAAAATGCCTGCAGCCTGGCTGGTGTGCCTCAGTGGTTGAGTGTCGACTTATGAACCAGGAGGGCACATGCCTGCGTTTGGGTTCTATCCCCAGTAGGGGATGTGCAGGAGGCTGCTGATCAATGATTCTCTTTCATCATTGATGTTTCTATCTCTCTCCCCTTCTCCCTTCCTCTCTCTAATGTCAATAAAAACATACTTTTTAAAAAATGCCTGCAGAGCAGGGTGTGGTGGAAATGCCACACCATCCAAGTGCGGACTTTCTGGGATTTTCAGGTACTATGCCTATTCACACGTCTGCAGCACAGGCACCAGACAAAGGGCGATTTATGGGAACAAATAGTAAACTCTCCTGTAACCTGCTATCTTTGCATATTGAGAAGAGAGGGCCAGCTGTCAATTTTAATGGCAGAGCAGGATTGCTGAGCTAGCTCCCAACCAGCACCCCAACAGTGAGGGCACCTCAACAGTGAGAGCAGCCCACAGGCTGGGGGAGAAGGGTGAGGGGTGGGGGGTTACATCTCAGGAATAGGAGGGAAGTGTCACCTACAGACTGCGATCTCTTTTCCCTCTGCAACAGAATTCTAAAATAATCACAAAGGATAGAAAAGGACATAATATTGTAAACTAAATGTTAAAAATAAAGGAAAGGCAATAAACTTATGTGATTAAATTAAAGAGGTACTTAAGAGAAAGTTGTGTGTTCTCAGTGTGAATTTTGGGAAATAAGGTATTTCTGAAATTAATGCTCCTGGTTTTTACTGCAAGATATTAATTAGACCGTTAGCATAGACTCAGAGTAGGAGACACTCTAGTAAGAGCCAGAATCAGTATCAAACTGGTTCTATAAGCAGATTAATAAAATAGAATATCTGTCAATATAGGCTGAAAAGTTTTAGAAGGCACAAATAATATAAACAATGAGATTGTAGACCAGGACTGATCTAAAAGTCACAACGAACGTCATGGGCAGCTTCAATTATCCTGAAATCACTCATGCCGGGAAGTTTAGTGGGGGAGGAAAAGTCTGAGGACTTCGGAGATTTCCTCATTGACGAAAGTACTGAAATGAAACCAAGAGAAAAGAGAAAGCTTGATAAACAGTAGTCTTAGAAACATGGAAACAGCAATCAGAAATCTCCACAGAAATTTCTCTAGAGAGGCAGCTGGCTGAAATCCTAATGTTGTTCCCAGAGTATTCACCCAGAGGAGGCAGCACGCGAGGAGACCCAGGGGTCAGAGTCACCGAGGATCCCGATGACTCGGTCTCAGAGGCGTTTTCACAGGCAGACCCAGCGATTTATTTATTTATAAGTTGATAATTTTGTATGGCCTGCAGATATTGTTATAAATATCCAAATGGCCCTTGGCCAAAAAAAAAAAAAAGTTCCCACTCCTGCTTTAATAAAAGAAACTGTACGTGTCACTTTGCAGCACTGTCGCTAAGGTTTTAATGTGAGACAAGCTGTGAACACATCACTTGTGGTGAGTGAGGACAGGCACAAGTTCACCCACTGGACACAGACCTGTGATCAAGTTCAGCACCCAGTCACCATGTAAAGCAAAGCCAAGTTCTCAGAAAGCCAGGATGTAAAGGTGCATTCTTACCAGTAAAAGACATTTCCTGACAGCCTCGAGCCAGCACCACTTAGTGGGAAGCAGGGCCACTGAGCCAGCAGGACAGCAGGTCTGGGATGGCCGCTTAGGTGCAAGCTCCTACTGAAACAGGAGCTTCCCGCTGGGCTCTCCCCACCCCGCTCCTGCAAGAGGAGGATAGAAGAGCCATTAAACATTGCCATCATTTGCAAAACATGGTTATCAAATCCGCACTGTCCAACAGGCAGCCGTGGCCACAGGTGGCTATTGAGCACTTAAAATGAGGTGAGTGTAAATTGGGATGCCCCATAAGCATAAAACGCACACTAGATTTCCAAGACATGAAAAAATCATGGACTACCTCATAATTTTTTATATTGAGTACATGCTGAAGTGATATTGCAGGTATATTGGATTAAATAAACTAAGTTTCATCACTGTATTTTTTAAAGTGTAGCCACTGGGAAATTAATAATTACACAAATGGCTGGCATTGTATCATGTTGGGCTGTGCTGGTCTTGACAGGAGCCCAAGGGAATCTGCAGAGGCTGAGGGAACAGCCCACATGCACTCGAGTTGCAGATGACAGAGGCCCAGCAAGGTGAGGCAGGTGGGGCTGTTCAGGCTTGGCCAACCGAGAGCATGAGACCTCACCACAGACCTCCTGTCTTTCTGTCTTCTCTGCACCAAACCTGCATATTTGAAGTGTGTATTATTGCAGGTAACGGAACACTGCAGTATGGGTCATAACGTCTTTTTAAGTTTCAGTTCTTTCATCCTTCCCAGTCCACTTCTGACTGACCACCTGAGTATCAGCTGGTGCAGAGCCAGAGCGTTGAGTTGTGCATGGAAGTGTTTTAGTGACAGCTGTCCATCCACCTGGACTCTCTTGGACTTGACCACTCCGCTGAACCCATGTGTCCATCATTCCCACTCCCACCCCGTGTTTGCACTATCCTCTCACCTGCAGGGCCTGCCCCTGCCCGCAGAGCCCCAACCCATCTTCCTGGCGTCCTCCCAGCTAGACCCACGGTGGCACATTCTCTGCTGGGCTTGAGCCCTATAACTTCCTTGGGCTGGAATGCCCCCCGTATTCCCTGGTCTCCCTGGGGCCTAGTCTTGCCAGCCCCACCCCTGCCATCTGGCTATTTCACAGATGACATCTTAGTGCTATGCAAGTGTCCTCATATCATATAAGGCTCAGGTTCGGACTGCCTGCAGGTGTGGCAGTTGGGGTGGAGTGCTGTTGACTCCTCGAGAGAGCCCCCAACCCTGGTCCTTGGCCTCCCGCAGGGGTGATTTAGGACAGAGTGCGAAAAGGGTAGCAGCTCCCCTGTAACCTGGGTAGGGTGTCACTACTGCTCCAGCCACCTGGCTGTTCCTGAGATGAAAGTACCCAGGCCAGGGCAGGTCTAGCGCCGGTGCCTGGCAGCTTCCACACGAGGATTCCAGAGGAGAGGTTCCCTGATGACAGTGCTTCTGGAACGAGCTCAATCTGTCTCCCCAGATCGCGGTCATGACTCTGACGCTCTTTCCCATCCGGCTGCTGCTTGCCGCCTTCATGATGCTGCTCGCCTGGCCCTTCGCACTCGTCGCTTCCCTGGGACCCGCTGAGAGGGACCCGGAGCAGCCCCTGGCCTTGTGGCGGAAGTAAGTCCTGTCAGTGATGCTCTGATGTGGGGAGTCACAGGGTCATTTCTTTGTTCTCACAGCTTCTGTCCACCCAGTGTTTATCCTCCCCTTCCCGGGGCAGTGTGTGCCAGGGCTGCACTCTCTGGGCTCCTGCCACACCCATGCCATGGTCTCCAGCTTCTAACAGGGTCCTTCCAGCCACATGGCTACTATTTCCATGTCCCCCAGCCCTCAAACCCCAGTGTGAGGTGTGGGGCGTGCAGGAGGCAGCTGATAAATGATTTTCTCTCATCATCTATGATTGTATCTCTCCCTCTGAAATCAATAAAAATACATATAAAAATAAGTAAATAAATAAATACGAGAGAACAAACTGCACACTGAACTCCTGAGAGGAACACACAATGACTTGTGCCCAAGTGTGGGACCCAGGGAGGCAAGAGGAAACAGGTTTTGAAATAACAGGGCTCAGAGCATATACCCTTTGGCCCCATGCACAACGGGGAGCACGTTTGTGCAGTGGGCGGGGAGGTGGGTCCTCCCTGCTGTGCACAGCTGTGCAGCTCTGAGTAGACTGAGGTTAGGGAACCTTTTTACTGAATGTATGTTAGTGTCATTCAAAAGTTCCTAAAATAAAAATCTTAGGTTTTGTTAATGAAAGGAAGTGCGCCCTTTCACAAAAGGCACTTACTCTAAGTTACTTTCAAAACACACAGTGTTGTAAAAACTAGTATCTTCTTGCAACACCTGACCAGCGGGCCGACACCTGAGCCAGGTCAGGCGGGCCGTGGTAATGGTCGTATTGGTGCTGACACTCCCCACCCCCCTCACTCATGTGGTAGAAAGAGGGTGTCTTAGTCCTCTCAGGCTGCCTTAACCAAGTACCACCAGCCGGGACTAAACAACAGACATTCGTGCCTTGAGTCTGGAAGATGGAGGCCAGGGTGCCAACATGGCTGACTTCCTGAGGAGGGTCTCTTCCTGGCTGCAGATGCCACCTTCCCCCTGTGTCCTCACAGGACATGTTCGGGTCTTTCTTCCTCTTATAAAGACATCCTATCAGATGCAAGACCTACCCTATGATCTCACTTCACCTTATTTCCAAATATTGGGGATTAGGTCTTCAACATAGGAGTTTGGGGGACATGGTTCAGTCCCAAGTGCTCCATGGGGGAACTCTGCTCTCAGATCTGAAAAGTCCATCTTCATGACAGGCTGGTGCCATGTGTGCACTGGAGACCGGGGCCTGGACTTGAACTTACTTTCAGCTTTTCTCTGCTCTCCTGGAAGCCTCCCCCACCCCAGGGTCTTAGCTTGGGATTGCCCTGGAGAAGCCCAGTGAACCCACCTGCCCTCCAGTCTGCAGCTCAGCACTGCCTCTAGACCTGCTGCCCAGGGACTGGCCCTGCTCCTGGCCAGCCTGGCCCTGCATTGAGCTCGAAGCTCCTTGCAGCTCCAGGACATGGCCCAGGCCCTTCCTGTCCTCACAGCCCCAGGATATGGCCTCAGGCCTCTCCTGTGCATCATCACCTGTCATTGCTTCATGGTGAGGGGAGGGAAGGGGGAATAGTAGGCAGTGTCCCATCAACACACAGGCCATCTCTCACCTCTCCCCTTGTTTGGGTGCTTGCTCCCTTTTGTAGCAAAACCATTTTAAACATGCAGATCAGCGGTCTCCAGGACCATATGGATCTCGAAGACCCAGGTGGAGTGGGCTCTTGTCCCACTCTTCACATGCTTGCATGTTCAGGGACCAACACCCAGGGTTCGATGTCAGGATGCTCCCTCCATCCACCTGGACACACTGTCTCCTCAGTGTCCAGTTATCCCCCTCACCGCAGTGACCCTTTACCCGCTATGTGCCCCTTCTTGTTTTGCTGGCTGTGTCTACCTCTCCCCGACCTCGGCTGCAGTGAGTCCCTGTGCTCTCCTGATGAGCTCCTCTAGTTCAAGGATGTCCACAACTGTCCACAGGAGGACGGAGACTCCTGTTTGACTTGCATCCTCTCTCATAGGGTCGTGGACTTCCTGCTCAAGGCCATCATGCGGACCATGTGGTTCGTCGGCGGCTTCCACCGGGTGGCCGTGAAGGGGCGGCAGGCCCTGCCTACCGAGGCAGCCATCCTCACCCTGGCACCACACTCCTCCTACTTCGATGCCATCCCTGTCACCATGACCATGTCCTCCATCGTGATGAAGGCTGAGAGCAGAGACATCCCAATATGGGGAAGTGAGTGAGGCCCTCCCCACTCGCCCTCGGCGCAGGTCACTCCCACGTGAAATAGGCCCTGCGCTTGCGTCCCTGTTATCTTTCCCTTGTTGTGATTTCCTCTGTATTAGTCATGGGTTTTAGTTTTCATTAGTGCCCTTAAATATAACTTGTTGAAGTACTTCTTCAAGTTCTAGCACCGAGGATCCTAGAAGTCTGGGCACAGCACAGGGCTCTGTCCTGGCGCACTAGTTATTGTTCTCGAAACCCAGGCACAGGAGGGTCCTTAGACTGCATGGTAGATCACTGTGGCTTAAAACAACAGAACTTTGTGATCTCTCATTCTGGAGCCAGAAGGCCCTCATCATGTTATCTCAGGACTGAGCCCCCGATGAGACTCCGGGGGGCATGGCGGGGGGGGGGCGGCCTTCCTGCCTCCCCAGCTCCTGATGCTCAGGCGTCCCTGGGCCTGCGGTTTTAGGGCCCACTCCACCTCTTTCTCCATTGTCCCAGAGCCTCTCCCTGTGTGTCTTACAATCCAGGGTAAGTTCACCTCAAGATCCTTACCTAGGTACATGTGCAAAGACCCTTGTTTTAAATGTCACATTCACAGATTCTGGGAGTTAGGACATAGACATATCTTTTTGGGGTCACCATGGAGCACACTCACCATTATTGTGGGGGCTGTAAGGAATCCTGGGCACTCTAGATGGTCCCTTGGGTACTCTTCATGGTCCCCTCACTTCGCAGATGAAAGCACCCCACATGCCAAGCCTGGCCCAGCCCTCCTGGAGCACTGCCCATGGTGCCCCTGAAGGGTTGGCCAGCCTGTGCCAGGTTTCCATCCCCATGGTTCCTCCTGCTGCTCTGCCTGGGTCCTGCCTCTACTCTCTTCTTCGCCAACCAGCCTCTGCCCTTTTTTTCAAATCCTCACCCAAAGATATATTTTTATTGATTTTTTTTCAAGAGTGAGGAAGGGAAAGAGAGAGAAACATCCATTTGAGAGAGAAAAATCGATTGGCTGCCTCCAATATCCACTCTTACTGGTGGATGGAACCCATAAACTGAGTACATGCTCTGACTGGGAATTGAACTAGTGACCTTTCAGTGCACAGGACAAACTCTAACCAACTAAGCCATTCAGGCTACCCTCTCTGACTTTTAAACTTCACGTGGATTCTGGAGCAGGGCTTGTCTAGGCAGAGGCAAGCGATGGTCTTCTCTCCCACTGTGTCTGTTATCCCTTCTTATAAAAAAAAAACCCAGTCACTGATTAGGGCCCACTTCAATCCAGACTGCCTCCCTGTACCTTGAAAACATCTGCAAATATCTTCTTTCTGCCTGGCCGCTGTGGCTTAGTGGTTTGAGCGTTACCCCACGAACCAGGAAGTCTCAGTCAGTTTGATTCCCTGTCAGCGCATATGCCCGATCCCCAGTAGAGGGCATGCAGGAAGCAGCCCATCAGTGATTCTCTCTCATCATTAATGTTTCTATCCCTCTCACCCTCTCCCTTCTTTTCTGTGAAATGAATACATATTTTTAAAAAATATATCTTCTTTCCAAATAAGATAACTGTCATAGGCTAGGACATCAGCCTGTCTTTTTGAGGGACACAGTTCACCCCACAACAGGAGCCATGTGTCCTGGATCCTGTGACTCTTGAGTCCATGGCCCTCACACCCTTCTTTATTTACAGTGACAGAGGCTCTTTGCTCCCTGATGGTCAGCCTTGCTCTGCTCTTTCCCTGATTAACCTCCTGTGGACACTCAGTGTTGTTGCTAAGGCTTCATGCTGTTCCTCTAAGTTTACCGGAAGCTTTGGTGGTTTCCCAGATCCTTGTGCCCAGGCATGGACTCCCACCCACCCCATGGTACAGCCCCTGGGACCTCTAGGGGTCTCACCTCTCACCCAGTCCTGCTCAGCGGAAGTGGTGTATCCCTACATGACACCTCCCCTTCCCTTTCAGCTCTGATCAAGTACATACGGCCCGTCTTCGTGTCCCGGTCAGACCAGGATTCTCGCAGGAGGACCGTGGAGGAAATCAAGAGACGGGTGCAGTCGAATGGCAAGTGGCCACAGGTAACCCAGCCTTGCTTGCATTTGAGTGGATTTATTCCAGAAGGTGTGAGCTTAAAGACTTGAGGGGAGAAGAAACAAAAGGGCCAGAACCTGCCTTCCATGGGGGCTGGCTGTGTTTAGTTTCCTTTTATTTCTGATGAGTGTGTAAATCCAAGAATCTGCTAAATATCAGGTACTTTTGATTCTGAAATTTTAAAATTAAAAGAAATAAGAAATCATTCAGACCTGCATCTCAAGTTCCCATAATCGTCTTTATTGACAACAAATCTTTGTATAAGTTTTTAGTCAGAAAGACCTGCTACCCAGTCCACAGGGTCAGCAGCACCTCGTTTCTGAGCAGAGCATTCGTCTATAAGGTGCCCACTGCTTCGGGGTCATAGGCTGAGCTTCCTGAGTGCACCTGGTTCCTCACCCAGGCCATTAGGCGCAGGCCTCGGCTGCTATTAGCCGTCAAAGTGTTTGACCCAAGCTGTATTTTTCTTCTTTTAAACTGAGCCAATATTCAGAAGTTGGAAATCCCACCAGACTCTGGGTTCTGGCTGCTCAGGAAACACGAGGGGGCTGGCTCCCAGCACCTGTGCCCGGGCAGCCACTTGGAGTGGTTCCCTGGCTGCCACCCCTGCAAGCGCAGGCCATTTCTGCCCCTCCTTCAGCTTGCCTGCCTGACCCTTGGGCATGCCAGGGTTGGACCCCCGGTGGCTCATTGTCACCTGGGGATGGTCTTCCCTTCAGGGACCAGAATTGAAAGCACCCACACAGGTTGTATTTTTCAGCCATGGGGAAGGTGTTGCTTTACTGTGGATTCTGTTGGGGTTTCCACTTGCTGGCCAGCACCCCCTTCCCCAGGGCCATTCCAAGTCCTGAGTCCTTTTGCCACAGGCTCTCATCTGTGTGCCCCTGTCCTACTCTGCCTCGGACACCTGCTCCCACTGACAGCCTGCTCTGTGCAGGTGTGTCTGGTCCTCGGGGCAGCCAGGCGGCAGGGACCACAATTAGCATATGCAACTCCCTGGTCTAAGAAGTCACATGCTGTTGTCTACTTGCGTTGCTTCCAGCTTTTAATAAATCCCATAGTTAGAGAAGAAATCAGCATAATCTTCCATAATGCGTTTCACCTTATTCAACTGAAAATGATTAAAGTATCTAAATTATGTCAGCAGTAGGGAAATAGATTGTGAAAATTGGCACCTGTGAATTCTGAATTATGTCCCTTTATTGCTAAACTTTTTTTTCTTTTCTTTTTTTTATTTCAAGATAATGATTTTTCCAGAGGGAACTTGTACCAACAGGACCTGCCTAATTACCTTCAAACCTGGTATGTAGCTTTTTTTTTTTTAATGTTTTTATTGATTCCAGAGCGAGGAAGAGAGCAGGAGGGAGGGATAGAAGCATCAATGATGAGAATCATTGATCAGCTGCCTCCTGCACGCCCCCCACTGAAGATCGAGCCCACAGCCTCGGTACGTGCCCTGATCAAGAATCAAACTGTGACCTCCTGGTTCATGGGTCGACACTTAATCACTGAGCCACACAGCCAGGCTATAGTTTTCTTAATTATTTTTTTCTCCTTGAAAAAGTGGGGGAGACCCTCACTCCTACCAGTGCTCCCAGTTGTCCTATCAAAGTGCAGCTCAGCCTGGAGACACTCACATCTCCTCCTGCCAGCAGGGCTGTGACCCTGGAATCCTCTGTATTTTCCACCAGCACAGATGGGGAGGGCCTTCCAGGCATGGGATTGCTGCTGACCAGGAAAGCCTTGCAGGAAATCCCATTTTATTCTGAGGCCAGCATGGGCCATACATGGGACCTGCAATAAAACAGTTCCTGTGTCCCTTTTCTCTACAGGTGCCTTCATCCCGGGAGTTCCTGTCCAGCCGGTGGTTCTGCGGTACCCAAACAAGCTGGTGAGTGTGTTCTCCTGCGGATCTGTGTTCAGGCGGAGGGCCTGGAAGTGAGAACTGCGAGGTGTTTGAACACACTGGTTTTCCAGTCAACCCTGCTGTTCCGAATATTCCCAAATATTCACGCACAGAATCCTGCCTTCGGAGGTCAGGGAGTGGTCCTCCTCTCATGTGATCGATCCTGACATTTTCAGGTGAACATCCCCCCTCTCTGCCCAGTGTCCTCAGCAGCTGTCACTGCCTAGTTCACACTCTAGGAAAATTTTAAATTAAGAATATTCAAATTCTGAAGGGCTGGAGGCAGCAGGAGAGAAAGGAGTTAGGTGACTTTGTGGTTCATGTGTCTTTATCTTGCCTCTGTTGTGTGCAGAGGTTTTGTTTGTTCTAAGAGAACAAAATAAAAGAAGGGGTGTTTGGGGCTCAGAGCTCCCAAACAATCTTGATGGATCCCCAGCTCAGAGGCAGAGCTGGGACAAGGCCTCAGAGCAGGTTCCAGCCAGGGCCCTGCTGGCCTCTCTGGCCACATCTGCAAAGCAGCCATGGCTGCCCCCTTCTCCCAGATGCCCTGTGGCAGCGGTTTCCATGCTGGCTGTGTCTCACTTCTGTAACCCCGTCCGTGGGTGTCCTCTCACCTTGATGGGCTGAGGGCCCTTGCAGCCGAGAGAGGTCCACACACACATGTGTCCCCGCCCTGCCTGGGCCCTGGACACATGGGAGTGGTTCTCCATGGAGGCACCTGAGGCAGATCTGCTCGTAACACGGAGCTTTCTCTCCGTTGCAGTGTCTTTATGACGGCAAAGGAAGAAACCCACCAGCCAGGACAAGGGGGGCTCTGGAGTCCCTGGTATAGACGGTGCAGAATTACATGTGACATCGGGGCCAGGCCTATAGGGTCTGAGATTTGCACATGGGGCCTACGGGTGTGGACAGGCGCAGTGAAGGCTCTCTGAGTGGCCACTAAATAAATGTCAATCAGAACTGGTCTCCACGCAGACTGACAGATAAAATTGTTCTCGCAGCACAGCTGAAACTGAAGAGGTGTGTTTGTTAGTCAGTCTCTGGAAATAAGAGAATCTGTCATTGGTGTGTAGAATTCTAGATTTTCCATTTTTTAAGTTTGTCCCATGAATGTATTGTAAGCAAGGTTTCTTATAGGTTCCAGAGCATGCAGCTCGGGTGTCAGAAGCACCTGCTTTGCCTGTTTGTGGCCCATGTCCTGTGTTCAGCTGCGTAGCCACAGGCATAGCCCACTGCTGGCAGGTTCGAGCACAGACCTGCACAGAGCGGGCCACATAGGAGGCAGGGAACCCCGTGCTGTGGGTTTTTGGAGCCTATGAGAGGAATGCATGGGTGTCAGGACTGAGGAAGGTCCATAGGGGACCTTTGTCAGGGTAGAAACAGGCACCTGTCCTCCATCCCACCTAGGTGGCTGCTGTGCCTGCTGAGGCTGAGAATGGAGGGGTCAGAAATGCCCTGTGGGGCCCTGGCCTGGCACGGGAGTGCGGGAGTCATGGTGCTGCAGTGGCTTGTTCTACCCCTTCCCAAACCTGGGGCCAACTCGCTGGACTTGGGGGTGCAGGCAGGTGTGGTTTTGGAATTTGGCTGGGTGTCGCAGGCCCTCATGAGCAAGTCTGAGGGAGCAGATGGACAAAGAGACTCCTTGTTGTAAATTGAGGTTGCCAGGATACCTGGGGGGGAAGGGCAGGAAAAGGAGCTGGGAGGGGTCTTAGGTGGTCAGCACCCACCTTCTCTGCCCTAGAGTGGACTTGGGAGGATGAGGAACTCAGCAGCTGGGATCAGAGGAAGGTTAGAATAAGGGCAGGGAGGAGGAGGAGGACAGCACAGGAAGTTAGGATAAGGGTAGGGAGGGAGGGGCTCATGTCGCATCCCCAGGAATTTCTGATGCCTAACTCCCAGTCATGTTTCTCATCCATTCATTTCTTGCCCCCAGGACACCATCACGTGGACATGGCAAGGCCCCGGAGCGTAAGTCAGACATTGTGCTGTCTCATTTGTCCTGTCCTCCTGGGAAAGTGCTCCAGTTAATTTAACAAATGTGAAACCTGAACACGTAACCCACTGCTATTCGACAGCAGTTAGGTTCAGCCTGTTGTGGAAACTGAATGTAAAAATTTGGTCTGTCCTCACACCCTGGGTTCCGGGACATAAGTTCATTGTCTTCAGCCCCACTGGTAAGATAATTGTGAGAACCTTTCTGTTCCCGCCCTGCGTCTGTCAGCTCAGTGATTACCATCCTGTCCCTGGAAAAGACAGCAGGCCTCCAGGGGCTGCCCTCCTCTTGCTCAGCTATTGGGAGGGGGGGCGTGGAACAGGGGACCAGGCACATTGGGCCTCCAGGGTGCTGCCGTTTGAGCTGGTTTTAGAAATGGAAGTGTGGGTGCTGAGGCCAAGCAAGAGCCCTCCCATGGCCCCCAGGCCTTGTCAAGGTGTTTAGAACAGAATGCTTGGGAGGTGCCATGAGGAGCGGCATGTCCGAGTGGTGGTCCTCACGTTTATGAGGCTAGCGTGTAGGGGTAGGTGGTGAGAAGCTGGAGAAGGGCTGGAAGGGGCTCCTGGTGGCCTGGGCTTGAGGCTGTCTATGAGGCAAAAGTGGGGTGTGTAAGAGTGTTACGAGGGGGACTGTGTATCAAGGGGGCAGTGAGTGAAGGCCCAGGGATGGTATTCTGGATGGCTCCCCATTTCCAGCTTCTGCAAATAAAAATTTTTAAATGCTGGTTCTGAAGTCAGGAACTCTGGGAGCCAGGCATGGGGGTGGCATAAGCGAGGGCCTGTCCAGTCTGCGCTGCATGAAATGACTGGGTGAGGACTGGTGGGCAAGGTTTCAGATATGGACAAATTTAATAAGAACAGTAAAGACCGCTATGTAATAAAAGTAGCCTTTTCTCTCACTGTTGTATTTTAAGGTTTAGATTTAGGCTGAGGAAGGTTCAGCATCTGTCTCCTGGAGGAGAATTAACTGCCTAGTACTGCCCTCTGCAGGGCAAGGGGTTTGAAGATTTTGCTAAACAGAATCTTCTAACCAGTGCTGTAAATCTATTTGTTTTTAAGGTTAGAAATCCTGTGGCTCACCCTGTGTCAGTTTCACAATCAAATTGAAATTGAGGTTTGTATAAATATAGTGTTACACAATGTTACATTGGGGTTATAAACATTGTATCAAGGTCTTTTATAGATACAATGTTATGTTGTCTTTATAGATATAATGTTATATAGGTGTCTATGTATATATGTATATATAGCGTTAGTGGTATCTTGGGTTTTATATAGATACAATGTCACATTGATACCTCTATATAGACACAATGTTATGTCATCTGTCTCTTGGAACCCTTGCCATTTCTCATGGCTCCTTAGAGGTGCTTCCCAGTAATTTTGCATCAATCACTTTGTGTTTCTTGGATGATTTTTAATCTATTCAGATACAATTTTTTTTTTAAATCAACAAGGAAGCTAACCCCAACATACACATGCAATGAATAAATTTTTTAGCTTTTTTTTTTTTACTTGATACTAATACTGCTGAATTCATACTGCTAAATTTGTCATACTGTCATCCTTTCTTTGATACTTGGTCAGATCATGTAGTCTGCCTTTCATTTTGCATCTCACTGGATGTATCAGACAAAGTCACAACATCCATCCTCTCATCTAAATTAAATATAGCTATATTTGTTCAACTTGTAAATTTGATCTGAGTGGATGAGGAATAGAGTTTATTTTCTTAAAAAGGGAATTACCAGGCTACTCCTGCACCTGAAAATTAAAGATGAGTCATATGCAACTTAAGTATTTCATGGAACACTTTACTACCTTCCAATCAATTTTACAGAGTAATACTGACTACAAATGAGCCGGCTTTCCACCAGGTTCTTTTTATTTCAGTAGAATGTAAGCCACTTAATACTCAGGGCTGAGCCAAGGGTAGGAGGCCCACAGCTTAGGACATTTTATGTGGCTCGCCTGCTGGTGGCTCAGAGCACAATGGAGCCAGACTCTGAGAAAGACAAGTTGGGCCTGCTCTGGGCCTCCTGGTAGAAACAGCTCTATTTCAGATCTGGCTTCTTATTGTAAGCATTGAAAAGAGACTTTGTGGCTTGTGAAATCCCTCTAAACATAATTCCTGGTGTTACTCCTCTGAGACGCTGGTGCTAATGTAAGGAACTGTTGCAATTTGTGTGGTTCTTTTCAATGTAGCTGTAAGCGAAAGGTTCAGTTATGAAAATTGATAGTATTTCGGGATATTCCTGTATTCTTAAATATTAGTGCTAAAGAAAAAGGACTCAGTGGTGATTGTTTGCCTTTTCTGCATGGTAGGACTTATTTAAAATGTTGTGTAGGTGTCCAAAAGCTAGTAATTGTCTTTTACGTAGAAATAATTTGTTGTGTTATCCCCAACACAAAACTGAGACCTTTATAAATGAAAACACACATGTCATTCTTTTATATCTAAAGACTAAGCCCCTGTGTGAAATTACAAATACAGTGTACTGGCCACAGCTGCAGCGTCGGGGGAGTGGGTACTCCTAGTGAGGAATGGCAAGTTGTGAATTTTCATACACACCTGTGCATATATGTGCACGTGGGTATGTGCATGTGTACATGTGCAAGTGTGACCACTTCAAAGATGATACTAGTGGGAAGTGCTTTGACAGATCTTAATTTTTTCAGACTCACAATTGTCACTCATAGTGGCATTGGTAAGGGGGGTGTCTTGTGATGCTGTGCAAGTAACGCAGCCTTCTCTGTGTGCTCAGTTCCTTCCAGTGTACAACCCTTCAGAGGAGGAAAAGAAGGACCCCACCCTGTATGCCAGCAATGTGCGTCGAGTCATGGCCGAGTGAGTGTGCCCTCTGTCTCCTCCTGGCCTCCTGATTTCCTTTCCCTAAGTATTACCCAGCACTCTTGTTTACCTGCTGTTTTCCTCCTCAGTGCTACTAAAAACAAGAAAGCCAATAGCATTAGGAAGATGGGTTCTTGCAAAAGCTAGTGAACAGCATGGACTTGGCCTATTGGACATACACTTTATGTCTCAGATGACATTTCTGCTTGTTCAGCATTTGGAAGATCCTTAAACATCACTTAGTTTCACTCACGTCAGGTGTGCCCATAGCCGTCAGTCACCCAGGTGCCACATGTGTGGGCGCCCGTGTGACCGGCAGCAGAGCTGTCAGTGAGAGCGATGGCCTGTGCAGACTTCAGGGTCTGTCTGGGCTGGAATGTTCTTGAAGCTTCTCTCTCCATCTACCCACGCAGTGCTTATTAATGTTCCTGCTCCATCTCACCAAGTTCAGTGTGATAATTGTGCACCTAATCTTGTACAGTAGCTCGTCCCACTTGTACGGCACCCATGCCACAGTCAGGAACATGCTCACCTCCTATTGCTGGCCATTCCCAGCTTGTTCCAGATAGTGGTAGTGTCAGCTCTTAGACCTGCCCCTCTAACTGCCTTCATCCCTCCCATCCCGTCTTCTCCCCTCTCCTCCTTTCTCCTGTTCCAGGGCAGCAGGGGCTGCCTCTGACTTTGGCCACCTCGGTGCCTGCAGGGGGCTCAGCAGCTCAGCGGCTCTGACAGTGAGTGCCACTCGTTGGGGGTCCACGCGGCTGCAGAGGGGGTTTTATAACAGTTGCTATTGCTGACCTGTGTGGCTTAAGACTTCTAAGATAAAGGATTTCAGTATGCACATTGCACCCCACTTTAATGCATTCTATAAGACTCCGTTGGGCAAAATCATGCATCTCACCTCAGCATACATGAAATAACACTCAGCAAGCTGTTCCGTCTTTGTCCACAGGCTCCTCAGGAAATTGGGCGCTAGGGATAGAGTGCAGTAAAACGCTTGCCTTGGGCACCTCCCTCTTCTTCTCCCTGATTCACACCGGCCACCAGGATGTGCTTCATCCTCAACCTTTGGGAAGTCAGGGCGCTCAGTGACACCCTTGTTTAACCTTTGATAAAAAAATAATGTCCATCCATGGAATTGCAGGATCAACAGGTTGGGTATAAATATTCTTCATACACACTGAAATAAATTAACTGTTAACATTTTTAAAAATACATATCCTAAAGAAACTGTCCATATTAATTCAAAGGAAGAGGACAGATAACCCATGGGTCACCCCCTCACCTCAGTGGCTGCAGGAGAATTTCAGTGGGTTGTCGCCTCCCGGGAGGGACCAGGATCCCCAGGGGCTCTGTGGACAGCCCCTCAGCCGGCCTCATCCCCCTTCCTGAGGAAAAATTCTGGCTTCTGTCCCTAAAGGATTATACCTGAGTTTGTCAAGGAGAATGTCAGTCACTGTTTCCTTCTCATGTGATTGCACACTGCATTATTATGGCAACAGGAACTTTTATCAAATGATTGAAGCCCATTCAGTTATGAGGGTGGGGAGCTGTTTAGTTTTCCATACTAGGAAAGGTTATAGCTCATGAACCCTGACGCAGCTCTGAGAATGGCCGAGTTCTGACTCTCCCCAGCTTCAGGGAAGTGCCAGCTCTGATAAAAGCGATCCCGGTCACTCGTGAAGAATTGAGCTTCTCCATAAAACATCCTGTGGGGTGGTGGTGTCATCTTTCAGGCCCAAGTGCATGGTTGTTTCCTAATGGGTGCAAACTTGGGCAGCCCCAAGTTTTAAGTAATTGAAATTTAGGGGCAGCTATTAGGCATTTATGTTGAGTACTAAACATGAACTTCCCACATTGCCCTTCTGTGCATCTCGGCATTCAGAGTCCTCCCTCACGTACTAATCCGCTGTGTGAGGAGGGTACCCCAGGGGCTCAGAGCAGGGTGCAGGACGCGCATGCAGCACTGCCTCTGCCAGGGTGTCTGCCATCGGAGCAGACTCAAAGAGACCACAGGGGTTCCTGTGACTCGGGGCAGCCACCGTGCAGGGCGTTCACGGCAAGGCCTCCTCTCTGCTGCAGGGCCCTGGGCGTCTCTGTGACTGACTACACCTTTGAGGACTGCCAGCTGGCCCTGGCGGAAGGACAGCTTCGGCTCCCTGCAGACACCTGCCTTCTGGAATTCGCCAGGCTTGTGCGGGGCCTAGGGTGAGTGCCTGGGTTTTTTTACTCTTGATCAATTCGTCAGAAAGGGCACTCCCTCGAATGCTGTGACAAGCATCAGGGCTGCGATGTATGACAGAGCAGGTGTGTTGTGTTCAGTAGCAGTGAGGAAAAGCTTTGCACTGGACCAAAAACTCCGGGCAGAACCTCACAGGGGCCTCCACCCTGCAGGTGTTGGGGACCGAGCTGGAGGTCACAGCTACACCTGGGGCTGCCCTATGTCACTCGAGACAGGGCATCAAGGAGAACTGGAGTGCTTGTTCTGGCGGTCCAGTTATTTTCCTCTTTTCATATGCCAACTTCAGCCCACACTGAAGTGCCAAAAAGCCCCTCATGGCTGGTGCCACTCTCTCTGGAGCTGCGCCCGGAGAACGTCCTGCTCACAGGCCACCCTGCCGAGGGGTATACATGCTTATGCAGAGGCTTAGGCAGAAAGAATTGTGTGCCTTCAGGTTATTAGAAGTGTGTTCTTGAAAATTAGCAGCTTGGTCTATAAATCATATTGATAATTTGTGGGGTCTTAAAACAGTAAGCCTCCTATTTTTGGCATTCTGTGATTTTATTGAAAAAAAAACAACAAACTTTTCCTCTTTTTATTTAGCCTAAAACCAGAAAAACTTGAAAAAGATCTGGATAGATATACAAAAAGTGCTGGGGTGAAGAGGGGGGCAAAGATCAACGTTTCAGAGTTTGCGGCTTACCTGGAAGTGCCTGTCTCCGACCCGCTGGCCGACATGTTCTCCCTGTTTGACGAGGTAGCACATCACCCGGTGGGGGTAGGGTTGGCTAAAACTTCGACTTCAAAGTATACATTGTTTTCCTTGTAATATAAACATTCTGTAGACAGTTTTGGAAGTAGAGAAGGGAAAACCATCTCTCAGTGGCCCCATCCTACCAGCCTACCCTGTTCTCGGGAGTATTTTCTCCCATGGTTTTAACTGCACAAAGAACCTGACATTTCAATTAACGTGCTGACAAACATGTCTGTAGTTTGGGTTTCCTTAGATCAGATCACTAAAAGGCCGAGTGATATCACACAGCAATGCTGGCCTAACCACTGCCATGTCTCTTCCCAGAGGCCTCCACTGACCAGCCCAGCCAGGCCTTCAGAATTTCTAAACATGGCCTCTTTCTGGATGCTCGGCTTAGTGGTTCCCCATTGCCTCTGTCTAAAGCTTGGGGGTCTCCCCCTGGGGAGCAACCCTTCCCCTCTCCACCTCACATGTCGTAATCGGTTGTATGGGCTGGCTGCACAGAGTCAACACGTCACTGCAGCTCTGGGAACGGGGCGGGAGGGTGGCCTTTCATGTTTGAGAGGTGGGGAGACATAGAACCAGGAGGGCAGGCTGCCGTGTAGCCAGAAACCAGCCACGCCTCGTCATTCTGGACGTTTGTATCGCAGTGCAGACCCCTATGTGGTGCGTCCTATAGGACCATACAGTGTGTGTGAAGGGGCTCCTTCGGCCACAAGTGTTCCCTGTGAAAAACGTAGTATGTTCTGTGTGAATAATGTAGCATGTTGCATGTGGACAACATTGTGTGTTCTGTGTGAACACTTGGAATTTCATGTGTGTGCAACACAGCATGTTCCATGTGACAACATTTCATGCTCTGCGTGGTCACAAGTGCAGCATGGTGGAACCCGAAGAAGCTGGTGGGTGATGTGGGCTCTAGAGACCCCATGAATGTGCAGGTTTGTGGCACCACAGTGTGCAGTTGGCGGGTGGCCCATTTGGGCGACCCCTGACGTAAAGCAGCTTGGGATGGATTTGTGGCTACATCTCACTCGGGCTCTGTGACAACAGGGGCAGGTTTAAATTACAAGAGTGAGCGCGGTTTCAGCCGGTGACATCCAGTGATGCGTTATCATCCCCGAGCACCAGATCTCTTGCCACTGGGTGGGTCGTTCGTTTTTATTTTTCACAATTTCTAGGGCACAATGGTCTTACAAGGTAGGAATATTCTCCGTTTCACAGAGAGCCTCAGACCTGAGATTACACACCTTCCCAGGGTCAGGGGCATAGGCGTGGGACCCAGTGTGCTTGGCCGGCGTGGTGTCCACATCCACTCGGGCTCCCCTTTGATTTGCACGCTCGCTTTGTGGTCACCAGCAGGCTCGGTTTCAGAGCCCAGCAGTGAGCCTCGTTGTGGGCAGGTCTGTTTTTCTAGAAGGCAGGCAACAGTCATCATGCTGCACATACCTTCCTGAGCAGCTTCATGTGACAGTCACACTGAAGATCCATTCTAACGGCCTAAAGAGTGGAGAAGCCAGTGATTAGGAGCACTCTTCAGATGTTCTCTTCATGTAGACACCTGATCTCAAGTTGGTGTGAAAGTAGTCTTGTGTTGACACCCAGCAGCCAGTGTCGAACCCCAGCTCCCAGACAGGTAGCCGGGCTGCCCCTGACAGAGCGTCTCTTTCACAGAGCGGGAGCGGTGAGATGGACCCTCGGGAGTACGTGGTCGCCTTGTCTGTTGTCTGCCGGCCTGCCCAGACCCTGGACACCATACAGCTGGCCTTCAAGGCAAGTGCATGGTTCACATGAGTTTAATTTATGGGGACAGTGAGACATGGGTTACAGGTGGAGCATACCTGTAGGTGGGAGGGCGGGTCATGCTCAGGGGCTCAGCACTCCCTAGGGTGGCACGCTGGTTCTGGCCTTGCTGTCTGGTGGATCAGGGCCTGCTGGAGCCCCAAGGGGAGGAGGAACAGGCCACTCTGGGCAGGCAGTTGGGGCTGGCGGGGCCTGAGGATGGAGGAGGGGGCTTTGGGGTGACACCAGCCTTGCTTTGCAGATGTACGGGTCTCAGGAGGATGGTACCATAGACGAGGATGCCCTGTCCAGCATCCTCAAGACGGCATTAGGGGTGGCAGAACTCACCGTGACCGACCTCTTTCAGGCAATCGACCAGGAGGAGAAGGGAAGGATCACGTTTGGTGAGAGGCCCGGAAGCAGGGAGGGTGGCCCAATGGTGCCGGAAGTGAGGACACACATGGGACCCCCGCCCACCTGTGCTTGCCAGGTCGCCCTGTGTCTTCCATAACACAGAGCTTCTCAGGAGGAAAGTTCTTCCTAAAACCTGGCCAGAAAGGTGGGAGCTTACAAATCTGATTTCTGCAGGCAATTAATAGAGCCAAATTCCAAGCCCAGTAGACCTGGGACCAGGATGAACGTCGTCCTGGGGGCTGTGGGCACGTGTGCCAGGCCAGGGCCTCTGCCATCCAGGTTCAGTGCAGGAGCGAGTCACCTGCCCTGAGGGCTCTGCTGGACAGCTCCTCTCTGAAAGGTTTGGCTTCATTACCTGTGGATGCACAGAGCAGGCTGGCCTGATCCTCAGGAGCCAGGACCTGAAACCCACCTGTGGGCTGGGGGGCTGGGCAGTAGGATCTCGGAAGGCATTCTGCTCAGCGCACTGGCCAGCGTATGCATTTCACAGTGAGTAAGTGTTCTTGCTGAAAAACTAGCAGACATTTGCTCAAGAAAGGTCATCGTGCATGTCTTGTTTGGACATGTTTTAAAATTGCATCCAAATGTCAGGCACAGATGTGGGTTGGGAGGTGGTGGTTATCTGTGTGTGTGTGTGTGTGCGCATGCACACATCTGCGTTAAAGTAGGCCCTGCTTCCCGTGGGTTTGGGGGTTGTTGATGACGTTGGTAATGAGCCTGACCAACTGCAGACTTTTCCAGTAAAAGCCATTCCAGGTTTCCTACAAGGAGACATGGATGACCCTGGAGCCTGTAGGCTCCTACACCCAAGGCCTCTGAGCATCACCTGTTCTCAGGATGCCTGAATGCAAGCCTGAGGGTGCTCTCCACCCAACACCAGCTCTGGCCACTGGGAGATGCACAGGCAGGGAGGCCTTGAGGCCCTGTGGCCAGCTTGCAGGGTGACCCTCCATGCACACATGGTCTCCCCAGTGCTCAAACATCCATCAGTAGTGCCTGGCTCATGGTGTATCAGTCACCACACGGATGCTCGTCCTGTCCCTGAACCAGCTCTTGTGATGTGCAGCGCTCCCTCACTTGCACTGAGTCCCCAGAGTGTCCAGAATTGTGCCATTTCTTTAGATTTCCCCCAAGCAGAAGTAACTGAGAGAATGCAATGGCTGCCCCTTTGCTTTTGCTGTGATTTTGTGCGCAGCAGAGAAAAAGTGAGTGTGGCTCTTGTCCTCACCTCTAAGACCATGAACATAGACCCCGTCCCCCTCTGGGGGCCCCAAGGGGAGGATCACGTAGGCCCAGGGAAGAGCTCCAGACTCTATATGTCTGCTCCCAAAGCCCCAGTAACCATGTGCCCTTGTCTCTCCAGCCGACTTCAGCAGGTTTGCAGAAACATACCCCGACTTTGCAGAGGAGTATCTGTACCCCGACCAGCCGCCTTTCAAGAGCTGTGCACAGACGCTTCCCGCTCTCACCCCTAACGGCTTCTGTGCTGACTTCAGCCCCGAGAACTCGGATGCTGGGAGGAAGCCTGTGCGGAAGAAACTGGACTAGGACTGAGGGTGCTGGAGAGATGAGACTGCTCCCTTGCAGTCGCCACCCGCCTCCACATGGCCGCTAGCCCTCTGCTGTGACCACCTCCGGGCTCCACTCTCCACGTCGGCCGCTCGGTCACTGTCCCCAGGCCCAAGTGCCAGAGGCTGGGTGTTTCCACTTTGCTCCTCTGTGGGGCACCGGCCTGAGGGGTGCCTGTGGGGCATCTGGAAGGAAACCTTATGCTCATGGCACCAGGACTCCTCACAGCAAGACTGCGTGGGGCATGTCCTGTTCACCTTGGCGGGGCTCAGGGGTCTCCCTGCGGGCAGGTCCTCGGGGGTGGGTGGACACCAGGTGTGGCTTGTTTTCAAGTGTCCTGGGTTCCGATTTTCATCTCACTCTTCATGCGGCCCCTGTTGGTCAGTTCGAGGCACACGCACAGGCGGTCAGCCTCTCCGCACACTCAAAAAGCAGGGCATGTGGCACGTGTTCGATTCCAGACAAACCCTTTGCTGACTTCTGGAGTCACAGCATGGCCAGCCCGCCAGCAGTTTTTAAACATTTCTATATTTGTGGGAGTTCATGAGTATTTTATAAACCTCATTTAGATACTACAGGAAACATTCAGCATTTTTTTTAAAAGAAAGTTGTTTTTCTACTTCATTTTCCTTTGAGAGTCAGAGGATATTTATTTATAGGCCCTTTTTGACTCTGAGGCTATCTGTGGCTTTGACTTCACTCTCTCTGTCCTCTCCACTAGGTCATTTTCCCTCCTGTTTGGGCCACCAGGAGTACCAGCCCAGAACTGCTATCTCCCATCCTTAATCCTTTTGAATCCCCCTCTTTTTTTTTTTATAAACATTACCAGTTTGGTATTTCTGTTTTAATATGAAGTCATCTACTTCACTGTAGTGTCGGCTCCAACGGAGGCATTGAACATGGGTGGCATGAGGGAGGCAGGAGGGAAGGACTGGTCCCGGCTCCTTTGTCATGTTTGGCTGTTCACCTCCAGCAGCCCTGGGACAGCGCGTCCTGCTCGGAGGGTGGCCATCCCTCCCCTGCTCCGGCTCTGTGGTGAGTGGACGAAGCAGCTGCCCCTGCAGACAGATGAGCTGCACTGACAGACAGACAGACAGATGGGAACTGGAGAGCAGCAGAGCCGGTGATTGCCTCAGGCTGATGCCCCGCCTGTCAGGGAGACAGGCCACATAAGTCTGTCAGGGACCAACTCCAGTCCCGCCCTGGGTCAGAGGAGAGCAGTCTCCTGGCACCAGAAGGGGGACACTGGTGGTGGTGCCTTTGTTCTTCCTGAAATCCCCTTGGTTCATTTGTTTAGGACAGAATTGGAACCTGTCCTTAAAGCACAATCATAACCACAGACTCCAGTTGGTGTCCTGAAGCAAAGCCTCTGGGTTCCTTTGGGGGGAATTTTTTTTTTTTAATTTCTAAAATGAATTGAATTTTGTATTTGGGGCATCTCTACTGAAAGTGACCACCAGGGCCAGAAGCACAGGGAAGATGTTTACTGATTTCCCGAGGCATGCATGACGTGCATTTCTACCGGTAGACGCCAGGAAAACCCTTAACTCCGGTTTCAGCTGTCCCCTCCCCCTGTTCCAGCTGCTCACTGCCAGCCAGGACGCACACAGGGGCGGGTGCTGAGGGCCATCCAGGGCACTCAGCCTGCTGGACACCACAGAAACTCAGATGCAGCCTCGGTGGCTAACAGTGATTGATTTTATAATCACAAAATGCATATTCATTTTTCAAAAAGAAAAACCCACCAATGACCAATGAAGGAGGTGAGTAAACTAAGATGTTCTGAGGAAGGGGCCTGAATTTGGCCTCCATCCTCCAGGTCTGTGCATGAAGGGTTTTTTGAATGAAATGCCACGATGCGTTTTCAGGAAAAAAATCTCTGATAATCAGACTTTGAATGGATGTTTGCGCCTCCTGATCCCTTTTCTCTCTTGTAGTGACTCAATGGCATTCGGAACTGTGAATGTACATAGTGTCTGAATAAACCCCATTAGTGTGAGAAAGACACATGGGCAAGTGCAGCCCTGGCCCCTCCACCTGTGGGGGCCCTGCTGGGATGGGGGGGAGGGATCCTGCTGGGACGTGGGGCCCTGCTGGGAAGGGTGCCATGTGAAGAACTTTGGGTTTGTAATGGAATGAATAAAATGTAGTCCTATGTACTTGAAGATGCTCTTTGTTATGTGTAGTGTGTTTTTTTTTATTAGACAACATTTCTTAGGCTGTGACAGGACAGGCAGGCAAGATGAGATTTCTAGCATGTTTGGGAAGCATGGTAATTGAAATTCTGTAGAAGCAGTTTCTCTATAGCGAAGGGGCGCTGTGAAGGGGTTCAATACCCTGCAGGCAGTTACGGCATTTCCCAGAACTCAGACTTGCATAGCTGTCTCCCTGGTTCTGTAAATTCTCTGTGTTGAGCATATACAGCTTAAACACACTTTGCAGTCCTTCTATTAAATCAGTAAAGGGTTTATAAATAGAAGTAAAGCAGGTAGAACTGTTATATTACAATCCCAAACACTGCGTGAGAACATCGAGGGTGTGTGGCTCAGGTAACAGGGATGAAGTTTCTTCGCAGAAGTGAGTCAGGAGCTACCTCCAGGAGTGACAGGAGGAGGACACAGGGACCACATTCACACAGCAGCCACTTACTTTGTGCTTGTAAGCCCTTTTTAACATAACAAATGAGTCTTACCTTTGAAATTGGTTAAATTGATTTAAGTAAAGGAAAGGGCTAAAGCAGAGACAGGATCTGGACATTTCACACCCAGAGATGGACACAGCTTTGCAGTCGAAACGAAAGAGGTCACCACAGCTGTGGGCTTTGGGGTCATGAAAGTGGGCAGGGTGGCTGCAGGTGGATGGGAATGCCCACTGGGAGCCCGCCTGTGATGGGACCCATGCACATGGGCTGGTCCAGTACTGACAACAGGGCCCATCTCTGCTATTTAATACTATCAAGAGCTGGTTAGGTTCTAATTAATTCTCTTGCACGTAATAAAAGTGTAAGAATCCAAAATTTTGCTTCCAATCGAAATGAAGGAACAGAGATTGGATCCACCCTCCCTCCTGGTGGAAAACTCTGAGGGGCTTTTTTCTCAGTAGTGAGGAAATCGGCAAAACACTGCCCAGGTCCAGGTGAACACAGCTTCAAAGCAAGACCTGAAAGAATGGCCAGGCTGTATATCAGTAACTCACCTGCAGCCTCAAAGTTCCAGGATATTCACAGGAATGCAAACTTACCCAGCACCCTGCAAAGTAGAAGTCACAATTCCTGGCATTCAATCCCTGGATGCTTTAACAACAACAAAGGCCGGAAACGATCTATAATCAGTAGAAACAGACCCAGAAATGACTCGGATGATGGAGTTAGGTGAGGTTCGTTTGTTATACAACATCACTGTATGTTAACTTGTTTATTAGAAAGCCAGCAAGAGACAAGATTGAATATCTTCAGTAGAGACATGTGAGGTCTTTTATGGGATCAATATGAATTCTAGCATGAAAACTACAATGAAATTCCAGCATGAAAACGACAATGTTTGAAATTCCAGCATGAAAACGACAATGTTTGAAATTCCAGCATGAAAACGACAATGTTTGAAATTCCAGCATGAAAACGACAATGTTTGAAATTCCAGCATGAAAACTACAATGTTTGAAATTCCAGCATGAAAGCTACAATGTTTGAAACGCCAAATACACAGGCTAAGAGTAGGGGTGGGTTTGACATCACAAGAAGAGACTACGAGTGGACTTGAAGGTATAGCAGTACAAACCATTCAGAACAAAATAAAGAAAAGACCAAAGTGTAAACCGAGCATCAGTGAGCTGTGGAACTTTCTCCAAGGAAAGAGGCAAACAGGAAAAAATATTTAGAGAAGTACTTTTCCAAACTTGATGCAAACTGTGAATCCACAGATCCAAAGAGCTCAGTGAACTCCAAGCACAGGAACCATGATGGAAACCACACCAGGCAAATCAATGTTCAAACAAAGGGTAAAGAGAAAACCAACCAGAGGAGAAAAGACACATTTCATGCAAGGAACAAAAATATTCAGAAAAGCAGGTCTCTCGTCAGAAATGAGACCAACTAGCAGACAGTGGAGCAACGTCTACAAAACAGGAAGAGAAAAAAGACAACTGCCAACCTAGAATTCTTTACTCAGCAAAGATATTTTTCCAAAAAGAAAGAAAGCTGCTTTGGACATATAAAAGCTGCAAGCATTCATCACTGGCAGTGCCCCACTACAAGGAATGTTGGAATACGTCCTTAAAGCAGAGAGAAAATCTGGACCTACACTAGGAACGCGGAGGACCAGAGATGGTAATCATATGAGCAAATATAAGCACTTTTTCTTATTATTTAAATCTCCTTATTTTTTTATTTATTAATTATTGATTTCAAGAGAGGAAAGGTGAGGGAGAGATGGAAACATCCATGATGAGAGAGAATCATTCATCAGCTGCCTCCTGCACGCCCCCTACTGGAGATCGAGCCCACAACCAGGGCATGTGCCCTGACCATGTAATCTCCTGGTTCATGCATCGACCCTCAACCACTGGAGCCATACTGACTAAGCATTATTTAAATCTCTTTAAAAGAAGATTGAGCCCTAGCCAGTCTGCTCAGTGGATAGAGCATCGGCCTGTGGACTGAAGGGTCCTGGGTTCGATGCTGGTCAGGGTCAAAAGCAACCACTAAAATACCACAACAGAAATTTGGCTAATAATCCCACAAAAGAGGAGGGAAATAGAATTTTTAAAACTCAATCCAAAGACAGCAGGAAAGGTGAAAAGGGGAACAGAGAACACATTGGAAAAATAGAAAACATATAGTCAATTTAGATTTAAACACTACCACATCAATATTCACATTAAATGTAAACGGTCTAAATAC
Source organism: Corynorhinus townsendii (assembly GCA_026230045.1). Lineage (NCBI taxonomy): Eukaryota > Metazoa > Chordata > Mammalia > Chiroptera > Vespertilionidae > Corynorhinus > Corynorhinus townsendii. Next base: position 2,352,223 of record JAPDVU010000012.1, read on the forward strand.
CGCCCCCCCCCCCAAACAATAGAAACTGTCAGCTTGGATATAAAAGCAAGACCCAACTATATGATGCATGTAAGAAACATGGTTTACATATGAAAACACAAATCGGCTAAAAAGGAAAGAATGGGTGCTCACTCTAATCAAAAGAAACGTAAGAATGAAATCCTAGGACGCTATAGTTCAGTTTGAATAATAGAAGCATTATGGTCTGGGACTGCTATGCATTGAGTGTGCTCCCCCCAGGGTCCCACCAAGGGAGGATGTATTAGGAGGTGGAGCTTGGGGAGGTGACTCCATTTAGAGGTCAAGAGAGTGCTCCTCCCCCATGGGATCAGTGCCCTTATAAGGAGAGATCAGAGGTGTGCTGACGCCCTCTCCTCCCCTATCCCCCATTTTTTTCACCTTCCCCCCACCCTCACCCTCAGCCCCACACGTGAGGACACAGCCCCAGGGTCTTCACCAGAACCCCACCACACCAGCACTCTCTTGGACTTCCAGCCTCCAGAGTGAGAGAAATAAACATCTGTTGTTCGAGCTGCCCAGCCTGGGGCATTCTGTTATAGCAGCCCAAGCTGACTAAGGAATACCAGCCACTGTACAAGTTATAAACAGAAAGGGGTTTCATGCAGAGTATTAGGTTAAAAATTGTTAGATGGTTTGGAGGGACAAAGGTGGGAGGCATGTGGGTCCCAGCGTTGAGGAGCTGCAGGGAACCCAATCCAGCTGCCTGGGCCTCCTCCCCCTCAGACGCAGCAGGTGCACCCACTAGTGGCAGACCCTGACCTGAGCCCTGCTGGCCAGGGCATTTGAGAAATGCAGCTTCGGGCTTCCAGCTGCCCGGTGGCAGGGGATGCAGTGTTGTAGAGCCCAGCCACAGACGGGAAGGCCCTAAGATGCACTGGACGTGGCAGTCAGGGTTGCCCTGGACTCCAAAAGCAAAACAGCAGCTAGCCTCTTGCTCACAGAGGAGCACCAAGGGTGTGCCTGGTCTGCTGGTGGCTTTCCTTCACAGAGGCCCTCCTGCTCAGGGCTCGCTCTGCACCGCAACACCTCACTTCCTCCCTCATGAGGAGGGGCTGCCAAGCAGCAGAGCATGGTTTGGGGCATGTCATGTTGTGAGCTGCTCCCTCCAGAACAGCCTGCTAAGGTTCCTATGTAGAGTGGCATGAATTGTGCCCCCCCCACTCCAATTCATATGTTGAAATCCTATCCCAGGAGCTCAGAATTTGGCCTCATTTGGAGGTATTTACAGAAGTGACCAAGTTAAAATGAGGGCATCAGCGTGGGCCCTGTTCCAATAGGACTAGGGACACTTGGAGACACACAGTTGCACCCCTGCCTGGCTTGTGTTCCTGCCTGATGTTTTTTGTTCTCTCTTTGTGTTTGTGTGTTTAATACATATCCGAACTCATGAGTTCTACCCTGTGTCCCCTATTTAAAGGACAATGGTTTCCTTGATGGCCATTTATTTCCTGGACACTGTTGATGAAGGCCCTATCACTGATTACTCCTGTCCCAGGAAACCTGTGCTGTTGAACACGTGTGGGGAGAAACAGCCTGTGTGAGGGTCACTGGTGTGTACAGACAAGGTGGCACATTACTATCTCCTGAAACCCCGAGTGCCATGGACTGCACTGTGTACACCACCCCCAATCCATATGTTGAATCCTAACACCCAATGCAATGGTGCTAAGTGGTGGGCCTTTGGGAGGTGATTGGGTCATGAAGGTAGAGTCCTCACGATGGAACTAGTGCTCTTTTAAATGAGGCCCCAGAGAGCCCCCTGGCCCCTGGCCCTCTGAGGTTACAGCAGGGAGATGCCTGTGAGCCAGGCAGTGGGTCTCTCCAGAGACTGAGTATGCCCCTCCCTTGATCTTGGACTTCCAACCCCCAGAACTGTGACAAAGAAATGTCCGTTGTTTATAAGTCACACTATCTTTGGCGTTTTTATTAGAGCAGCTGGAGAAGACTGATACACCAATTTACGAGTTCTAAGGCCTTGATTCTAATCAGCCTGGAAGAGCAGTTCCTGGCACTGCGGCTGGGTACCAGCCCTGTTTTTGTCACCAGCTTGAGGCTGTGGGTAAGGCAGTGATGCTGGTTTTCAGGTGAAAGCCGAGAGCAAGTGGGGGAAATAGTACTGAGGATGTGACAGGGTGTGACAAAGAGACACTGCTTCCATAACAGTTCTGAGCAGCAACTTGCAGTCCAGACAGAATGTAGATGTCCCCCTACAGTGAGTGCACAGTGGGTCAATCAAAGGACACACGCCAGGGCTGTTAATGCCTGGAACTTGGGTCACCAGCCAGCTGCCATACCAGAAGCCACCGCTCACCTTGGAGCCATTCCACACCTGGGGGATCTGAACCTGGCTTGGTGGCCTGGAGTCTCCATTCTTCTGCGTCATGATGTGAAATCTTGCAGAGGACATCTGGGCTAGGAAGATTCCGACTCTGTTTGGTACTGGAACTAGTACTGACCACCAGGCCTTTGTGGGAAATCAGTTTTTGAGGAGAGCAGGAGTCGAGCCCCTTGGTGCCAATCGATGGCTGCAGGCACAAACCATCAAGACCTCCTGCTGCTCACCCCAAGCTGCCTGCCCAGGCAGTGCCGCCACAGAAGGACCAGGTCTCCACAGCTTGGTACCTCGTACCTCCAGGCTGGGAGACCTCCAGGTTGGGAGATCGGGCGCTCAGCTACAGGTCAGGGCAAGGCAGAGGTCGCTGGGGCCCAGCTGGGGTGCAGACAGGACATCACCCGCGTGGCCTCAAAGGGAGAGGTCCCCTGGGCGCTGGATCTCGGAAGGGAACCGCCACAGGAGAGGAGTCTGTGGAGCTGGATGTTGGGCAGAAGTGTAGCATCAGGTGAGGATTGGGCCGCGGAGGGCTGGGGGGAGGGAGACCACAGTCTTGGCAGGCTCAGCCCCCCGCCGGCCATGCCTGGACCCACAGGTGTTCCCGCTCCCAAGCATCTGAGGCCCGGGGCAGAGTGTTCTGCGGGCGCGCACTGTGGGTTGAGGGAACGGCTGGGCTCGTCCCCCGCCCACCCGGGGCGGCGGGAAAGGGAGCCCGGCCGGCCGGTGTGCGCCCCCGACAGCGGGCGGGGCGGCGGGGCGGAGCGGGGCGGGGCGGCGACTAGATAAAAGCCTAGAGGCTGAGACCGCCCAGCGCAGCGGGACCCGAGCCAGAGCTTCCGCGGGCGCCAGGCGGCAGGACCCCAGAGCAGAGCCGAGGCCGGGAGGCCAGGTAAGGCCTGGGCACTCCGAGGTGACTTCCCACACAGGCGCCCCCACGCATCCTCCGGTTCGTCGTTCGCTCCCTGGACCCCGAAGGCTACAGCCGAGGGGGACAGAGCTGGGACGGGCACCGTCCGGAGGCGCCGCGTTCCTCAGACGACAGCGTCTCCAAAAGTGGCTCACAGCCAGGGTGCATAGCGCGCCCCAGTGCCTCTGGAGACCTTAAGGCGATCGGTGGCTGAGAGGTGTGTGCACGAGGGAGCATGCAGGCTGGTGCGCGCCCCCGTGACCCCTGGCCCTGGCCCCTGCAGGTGGAGCGCCCAGTTCCACAGCTTCTCCTGGCTCCAGGGATGCGCCGGCTTCTGGGATAGCGGGAAGGGGCGGCTTCCCTGAGGCGCCGGCACCCGGGCGCCAGCTGTTTGTAACTGACTCCTGCCTGTTGACCCAGACGCGGTGCAGGGCGAATCGGACTGGGCGGAGCGCCCTGGATCTGATCAGGGTGATATTCGCAGCCAATGCTCCATCGTGCAGGGTTTTGTCTTTGATTTTGAAGGTGAGAGGAGGGGCTCGGAGCGGTGCTTCCAGGCTAATTACAGGCACAGACAGAGACGGACCAGCAAACCACAGCTTATGAGCCAGCTGTGTTCTTCTGAGAGACCACATTTTGCTTCCCTTGCCCAGACCTGACCTCTGAGGGCACGGCTCCAGGAGTGGGTCACTCCAAATGCTGGGTGCGGGCTTCCCTGGCAGGTGGCCAGACTGGAGTGCAAGGGCCCTTGTCAGAGCAAAAAGGCGGGAATTTGCCACCTCTACAGCTCCAACCACCCACCTGCACCGCCCAGCAGGCCAATCTCACCTGCCTCCCAGCAGATGCAGCCCCTTGGTTCGTGTTTCATAGTCTCAGGAATGCACTGTTGGGTTTGTCACCAGAGGGGAAGGGGCCACAGAGGAGTGGTGCATAAAGAACTTAAGTTGTGAGTTTTTGTTCAAACTTGGATACAGTGGCAAATACTCTCATTAAGCTCCATCCTGATATGGTTCCGCTTCAACCACGGTGTGCGTGTGCGTGTGTGTTTGTGTGTGTGTGTGTGTGTGTGTGTGAGCAGTTGTGTGTGCACTTGTGCGTGAACAGTTGCAGCAATGCTGCTGGGTCCAAATGCCAGAAGTCAAAGTTGAAGCCGCTCTTGGCCCCGATGGCCCAGCTTGCTCCTGGCTGTCACTGTGGAATTTCTTCTCTTCCCTCGATGGCATTGTCCAGGGCTTGGAAATAAGCTCCTGGTAAAGTTGCTAAGTGTAGATGCTTGTGGTCCCTCAGGTGAATGCTGACGTGATGCCGTCTCTTCCAGGTGGGGCTGGTGAGCCGCCAGGCCACAGGTGTACGTGGGCCATGTAGGCATTCCTTGGAGAAACTGTTACAATCATTATTTCAACTTGTCGTTGCTGTGGGTGATTTTGCTATGGTGGAAAGAATGGGTGTGCACTCTTGTAAAGTCTTACTGTTGAATGCTATTTAAAGATTGCAAATTACTCCCTGCAATGTGGGGTATGGCAGAGGTAACCACTTATATTATTGTTAAAAGCAAAATCAGAGATTACACAAGCCCTGAACTTTTGTTGGACTAGAGAGGAGAGCCAGGGGAAGGGGGCAACGCAGATGTCTGTCCTGAGGTGTCCACAGCTTTTCTCCCCCAGCCCTCAGGAGAAATAACTCATCTCCTGTCGTCCTCACCCCTGGCTGCTTGGAATGTATTTGTTCTGCCCCAAAGAAATGATTATAAATGCCTTGGATCTCTGCTCTGGCCATTGGGTACATCTGTAGTTCTGGCTACTAACTCATTGCATTCCTGTGTGTGTTTGTTTTTCTTGCTGGCTGAAGACCAAGAGGGAAGACGCACAGAAACCTAGATTCCTTCCAGTCTGCCCATGAGTAAAAGCAAATGCCCAGTGGGACTGATGCCTTCCGCGGTGGCCCCAGCTAAGGAGCCCAATGCCTTGTGCCCGAAGGCGGTGGAACTTGTCCTGGTCAAGGAACAGAACGGGGTGCAGCTCACCAACTCCACCCTCGTCAACTCCCCACAGACCCCCATGGAGCCCCAGGAACGGGAGACCTGGAGCAAGAAGATAGACTTCCTCCTCTCGGTGATTGGCTTTGCAGTGGACCTGGCCAACGTCTGGCGGTTTCCTTACCTGTGTTACAAAAACGGCGGGGGTGAGTCCCCGCCATCCTCTCTGTGCTCTCCTGCTGGGCTGGACTGCTAGGCAACGGAAGCAGGGCTTTCGAGAAATCCGCGCACTCTGTCAGCATGGCACTGGGTTGTAACTTAGCATTAGCTGGGCACAGACTCCCTAGGTGTACGTCAGAGAAACAGAGTCCAGAGCAATCTCACTCCATGTCAGGACTTCATAGTTGAGGATAGTGAGGCCAGGAGAGCAGGAAGCAGGAGTTAGCCATTGGAGGCACTGTCGTCCTGCCTTCTGTTTCCAAGGGTGGTTTTCACTTTGGAAAGAAAAGGCCACAGAAGGGTGACTTAACACAGTATTATGGAGTGAGGACCTTGAGCTTGGAGTGGTGGAAGATGCCCTGCCCTTCCCCCACCCCCTGCTCCCACTTCTCCCTGAACTCAACCAGTCCTTGAACCATGACTGTCTTTGGACTCCAGGCAGTAAAAGGAAGGTACAGGGCAGGATCACCCCAAAAATTCAAGTTGAGAAAGCCAATTAAGTTGGAGGTCATGCCCACCCTCCTGGTGCTCCATTTCCCTAATGGCCTCTCTGAGTCCCTGGCCAAACCACACCGCACAGAGGGAGGTCCTGGGAAGACAGTCCCAGGAGGGGCCTCCAGCATGCCCGTGGGTAGGTTGGCATTACCATTCCCAGGTCGAGGAGAGAAGACCAAGGCCTCAGCAGTGCATTTCCTTGCCCAAGGACAGACAGAGCTGCAGGGTCTCCCTGCCTCCCTCCCCATCCCAGGAAGAGGCCCCTGGCAACATCACCTCTCGTTTGAGGCAGGCCTTTAGGAAGCAAAGCCTGGGGCCCTGGTCTTTGTGCTTGGGGAGGATGTAGCTCCAAGAGGAACAAGGCGCCTCCCTGGAGGGGCTGCAGCCTTCGGTCAAGGCTGGTTTCAAATGCTGGGAGCTGGGATGATGACAGAACCCACACAAGGTCAGAGGTGGCCCACAGATCCCAAAGAGTCACAACTCAAGAGGTTCAGACATTCCACAGAGGAGCAAGAGGGGCCAAAGGCAGGGAAGAAGCCACAGTGTGGACAGGGCCTCATCTCTGTGCTCTTGGGGGTTGACTCCATAACCTTGGACACTGGGAGTTCAGTAGGGCTGGGCTTACTTTAAGGGCTTTAGAGGGGGTTCGGAGCACTGATGACAGAGGGACTAGGCATGGACAGAGGAGACTCACCCACCCAGTCTGTGGCTTCCCTTGGAGGGTGGTCAGGCAGGGAGCTTTAGGACAGACAGGGACAGGGACTGTGATCAGGGCCAAGACGGGTGTAGTTGGTGGAGATGGCTGAGCCCTGCGGTCCTCAGTGACCATGCTGTCCTGTCCCACAGGCGCCTTCCTGGTCCCCTATCTGCTCTTCATGGTCATTGCGGGGATGCCGCTCTTCTACATGGAGCTGGCCCTCGGGCAGTTCAACAGGGAGGGGGCTGCCGGCGTCTGGAAGATCTGCCCTGTACTCAAAGGTAATGGTAGGGACACATCCTCACACCTGGCGTGGCACAGATCAGGCTGCGGCTCCAGAGCTTTCAAAGCAAACCCATGCAAGTCGCGTGCAGTCCATAGTGCTTTGCTAAATGTCTACGCATGTGAACATACCATTTGAATTTTGGTCCTAAGATCAAACCTCTGTCTATCTGTCCATGTATCAGCTACCTATCTATCATCTATGTATCCATCCATCAATCTATCTGTCTATCTAGATATCATCTAGCTATCCATCCATTTATCTACGTATCATTTATATATCATTCATCTATCTCTCAACCATCTATCGTCTATCAACCACCTATCGTCTACCTACCTACCTATTTATCATCTATGTATAACACCTGTCTATCTATTAAATGTTGTCTGAACATAAAATCAGGAGGCTCTGGCTAGAAATAAATGATAAAGATGTATTCAAGAGCTTACAATTGGAAACACAACTAGGCAATAGCTAGAGTGTTCTGAAGAAGAAAGAAAAACTGAGGTTCTTATATTAAAAAGTACAATTGAGAAGAATCAGTCCTGCATTCTGAGTCCCCTGCTTGGTCTGAGCTGGGAATCCTCTAGATCAGTGGTCGGCAAACTCATTAGTCAAAAGAGCCAAATATCAACAGTACAACGATTGAAATTTCTTTTGAGAGCCTAAAACCGACTTCTGCGCATGGTCCACAAAGTTTCAATCGCACTGTACATGCGCGCCCGCACGTGGTATTTTGTGGACGAGCCACACTTAAGGGGCCAAAGAGCTGCATGTGGCTCGTGAGCCGAAGTTTGCTGACCACTGCTCTAGATGACCGGTGGTCTGGATACTGGATGTCAGACGGCCTGGACACCTATCCGTAGTCCTTCGGGGGTAATCAGGGTTTTTGGGAGGTTTGATGTATATCCAGGCATTGATGCAGGACTGGATATTCAAAGGTTTAAGTTCCCAGGCTACTTAAAACAAGAACAGAATTATTTTCTCATGCCTCAACCTACCTGACTTTAGTAATTTAGCAGCTCGACTATCTACCTATCTATCTATCATAGCTACCTATTATCTATCATTTATCCATAATCTACCTAACTGTCTAGTTATTCATTGAGCCTTCCAGGCTGCTACTGAGACGCCATGATACCATGAAGCAAACACACCTCATGCTGAGTCCCGGTGACTAACCCTCCACAGTTCCCTCGCTCCATCCTCATGAGAGCCCTAGGGAGGGGACGTGCTGTGTTGTGTGTCTTGGAGATGTAGGCATTGAGATTAGGGGGCTTGAGTAACTGGCCCCTGTCACCTAGTCAGGGGCAGGGTGGGATGGAATCCTATCTGACTTCCCATGGGGCCAACAGGAGCTGATGGCGCAGGATTCGGGGGTATTTCCTCAAAGAGACCGGAGAAAGTGCTTGGTGCAGACAGCTGGATTCATTAGGAAAATGGCTATTAAAAGACCAGGCTTTAGATTTTCTTAGAGTTTCTTGAAAAGTTGATGTTTTGAAGAGAATCGAAGTCCTGTTGTCCCTCCCAGGATGCCATGTGGGTGGGTCGGGGAGGGCGAGAGGGGTGTGCTCAGATAGAGACTGATCAGCCTCAGGAGTGAGGACCTAGCACAGCTGCTGCAGTCCGTCTCTATGAAAGAATCGCCCTCCCACGGCGGAAATACTGAGACCGGCCAGGCATGATAGCTCCTCTGGGCACTGTGTGTTATTCCTGCTTAATGGGCTGCTGGGTGAATCTTAAAACGTTAGAAATATTTTCCGAGGCCAAATGATTCATGCCCACCCTAAAGTGGAACTTCAGAGCGAGATTTGGACACTTCTAGGTTCAGGTGCCAGGTGCTGGGTGTGCCCTTGTGCAGTTTGCACACAGAAGTCACAGCTCAAATGAGTTGCCTGAGACTCGCCTCCGGCACCACCATTGATTCCCCCGTGGAGAAATGTGCAGGTATCTGAAGACACCGACACCTATGACTGACAGTTACAGGTTTCAGCCCGGACATTTCCGTGCCTGTGTACTGGCACAATGTTGGTGCCACCGAGGGCAATGAACCCAAGCTAACAGAAAAGACACAAATGAGTTAATCGTGTTCTCTGCTGGGCAGTGCTGACATGTCACGCGGCCGCGCACGGCAATGAGCTTTCGCTGTGGTCAGTATTTATAGAGCATTCAAGCGCCCAGTCGGAAATTAAGCGTGTCTATCCTCAAGTGACCATCTGGGGAAGTGCTGAGGAAGAATGCCTCCAACTGTGACACACAGATTGTGGTGGGACCAGTTCATATCTCTGGGTTTTCAAGAAGCATGTCCTTCTGGTCCGAAGTCTGTCTGTCATAGTTTCTTACAATTCTGTGCCCCCACCTCCCTCCGGGGAGTCTAGCACTGAGTCAAAGTAAATCTGCCTCTTTCTGGAGCGCCCATGGGCGAGAGCCTGCAGAAGAGGAAAAGGATTGTGGCTACATAGGGAGGGAGGCCAGCGGGCCAGCAGGTGGAAGCTGATGTCCAGCTTTTTCCTGCCACAAAAAGTTTTCTCCAAGAAAGCTGCTGAAGTGATTTGTTATATTGCAGCTTATAAAATGTCAAATAGTTTCCAAGGATTTCAAAGTGCTACTAAACCCTAATGAATTGGGGTCGATACAGGAAGTATGACTGTCAGCACCCCATTCTAGAGAAGCTGAGACCACGGATGGGGGCATTTGGCCACATTCCAGAAGTATCAGAACCTGGAGGAGAAGTCGGCAGACATGGTGCACCTCGGTAACTCACTCAGAGTCCCAGCCTCACTGTCACACCCTAGCAGCTCATGTTGGCTTTTGTCCAGTTTTGGAAACTCATCCGCGTGGAGGGCTGAGCTGAGGCCACCAGAGGATGTGCCATGTGGCCCCTGTGGGTGGAATCGCGGTCGGATCCTGGTCACCTATCTCCTAACCTGGGATTGAGGGAATCGCAAACCACAGAAAGTAAGCTATTGACTGGGAATCTGTGCAGCCAGCATAGGGCTGTGCTCATGGAGGAGATAAACAAATCAGTGCAAGAACACTAGACTTTCATGCTTGGAGAAGAGGCACTTAGAATGGTCATGCATGACCCTGGGTGACCTTGGGTGGCCCTAAGTAGCTATGAATGAACCCATATGACCTTGTTTGCCCTGGATAGTCTTGAGTAGCTATGGGTAGCCATGAATGGCCCTGGATGGCTCTGGGTGGCCCTGTATGTGCCCTGGTGGGTCTGGATGAGCCCTGGTGGTCTTTGTGGTCCTAGATGAGCATGGGTGGCTGTGGATGGCCATGGGGGAACCGAATTGTCCCTTAGTGACTACTGGTAACTCTGGGTGGCTCTAGCTGTCCCTGGATGGCTCTGGAAATCACTGAGTATTCCTGTGTGCCCCTGGATGGCCTTTGATAACCCTATTATCATGGGTGGCCCAGAGGTTTCTTGGTGATCCTGGATGGTTTGGGGTGGCCTTTGTTGACATTTGGTGGTGTTTTGTATCTCTGGGGGCCCCTAGATGACCCTGAGTGGCCATGGATGGCCATGGGTGGCAGTGGACGATTTGGATGGTTTTGCATGGCCTAGTGGTGCTGGATAACTCTGGTTTGGATTGCTCAGGGTGACCCAGAGCCACTCTAGATAACCTTAAGTGAGCCTGGATGATCCTGTTTGATCTTGAATGGCTGTGAGTGGCAGTGGATAGCTGTGGGTGGCCCTTAGTTGCCCTGTATGTCTGTGTGTGACCTGTTCTACCAGGGTGGCCTTAGATGATCCTACATGTTCCTGGATGACTCTTCATGTCCCTAGGCATACTACATGGTTCTGGGTACCCTTCAATGAGCCTGGATGGCCTTTCAGACCTTGAATGTCCCTCAGAGACACTCTGAATGTCTCTGAGTAGACAGAGATGGCCATAGATGGTCTTGGAAGGGGGAAGCCCCCTCTCTGTGGTCACAGCATAAAGTCCAGCATCTGCCTTTTCACCTATCTCCCCTTGTGTGTTTAAAGATGTTGCCTGATATTAAGGTGGTGGCAAACAGCTGGCACAGGGTGGCAGTGTCTCCTGCAAGGGAAGGTGGGAAGGGGCGTTGTGTTGACGGTGGCTCTGTGCTCTCGCCACTCTAGGTGTGGGCTTCACAGTCATCCTGATCTCGCTCTATGTTGGCTTCTTCTACAACGTCATCATCGCCTGGGCGCTGCATTACTTCTTCTCCTCTTTCACCATGGAGCTGCCCTGGACCCACTGCAACAACACCTGGAACAGCCCCAACTGCACAGATGCCTACTTTGGCAACACCAGTGACGGCTCGGGCCTCAACGACAGCTTCAGGACCACGCCTGCCGCCGAGTACTTTGAGTAAGTGGGAGGTCCGCTCCTCAGGGTGCGATGACTCCTCACTTGCTGTGGCTGCCTCAGGAAGGGAAGGACGTAGAGCAAAGCTCTCTATGGCAGCCCAGGGTCAGCCACCTGCCCCTGCTGTGTCACAGGGGTGTGAGAGGACCCTTTCATTGTCATGTGCCCGTGTTTCGTTCCCTTGGGGTTTTTTGTGGGGTAAAGGTAGCATGAGTCCTCGGCACAGATGGAAGGCCTTCGCCTAATTTCTAATGTAAATTAGAAAATTACAAATCTAACGCTATGAATTTGCCTCTAAGAGACTGCTTTAGCAACATTTCATATGTTGTATTTTCATTTTCATTCAGTTCAAAGTGTTCCCTGATCTGCCTTGTGATTTATCTTTGATTCACAAGGTATTTTTGGAGGTTGATATTGTCCTTTGATGCACTAAAGTTTTTAATCTTGATAAATTCAGTAATTATTTTTTCCTTTTATTGTTTGTACTTTTGGTGTCCTATCAAAAACTTCATAGCCAAAACTCAACAAAAACCAGCTAAGTTCATAGATATGGAGAGCTGATTGGTGCTGCTAGAGGTAGGGGGTGAAGGGTAGAAAAAAATGGGTGAACTGGGGGTTTTCTGTTTGTTTAAATAAATAGAATTTTTTTTATAAAAAGTTCGTTGTCAAACCTAAGGTCCTGAAGATTTATGCCTGCCTTTTCTTCCAAAAGTTCCATAATTTCAGCTCTCACATTTAGTTTTTTACCCATTTGAGTGGCTTTTTGTATTTGATATGAGGAAGCTATGGATCAATTTTCTCCTGGCTATAGGTCACATTTTCTTGCTTCTTGTTGTCTAGTAATTTTGTAATCTTCCTGTAATGAGTGTTGGATTTGCTCTGGTAGGAAGTTAATTTGCTTGTGGTACAGTTTTCTCCTTTTGAAACTTGTTGAAATGCTTTGTGGGGCAGTCTTTGCTTTAGGAATGGTTTATCACCTCTACTGCAGTGACCCTTCCAGGGTCTACTGAGCACTCCATGTGATCAGCAAGTCCCCTGCCATGGCTGGTGGGAGATCAGTGGTCCTCAGCCCTGCCTGGGCTTGGAGACCTGCAGAGTTTCACCCTGTGGCTGAGTCAGTGGGCTCCTGTGGAGAGCCTTTCAGCACCTGAGACTCCCTAAGCTCTACCCAGCAAGACCACATGCTGTGCTATTCGGGGGGGGGGGGGCGGGGGGGAGGAGGTGCCTCCAGGTGGGAAGTGGGGTGTTGTCATCTCCAGTCCCACCTCTGCAGTACTCGTTTGGTGTACTTTGTCCATCTTTCTAGTTGGTATGATGACAATCCTCATGGCCAGAGTGGAGGCCTCTCCCCTCCTTTCCATGGCAGCCATCCCCCGCCCCCCAAGGCAGAGCATGGGTTCAGAGTTAGGCTGCCTGGGTCCAGGTCCTGGCTCTGCTGCTGGCTGCCTCCGGGTTGGATAGTGTTCTTACCCTCTCAGTTCCTGGGTTCCTTGCTGTAAATGGGGCATCAGAGCTGCAGTGGGAATCCAATGACACAGTATAGGTGCAGCCCAGTGCATACCTGGCACGCCTCAAAGGCTCCCTTATCTGGATCCAAGAACCATGACAATAAACACACCTGGAGAAGGAAAGCCACAGGGAGTGGAAGTCGTTAGATCTTTGCCGAGGCTGGTGACATCCCAGGTCATCCCTGTTTGGTCCTCCAGGCCACTTACACTCTGGAAATGTCTGCATTTCAGTCCCAAACCATCTTATTCAGATGTCCTGTCCTCATCGTACCATGCGCCTGCTCTTGGGACTGGCGTGTCTGGCATGGCTGTCCCACACGGTGCGGTGCCTGCCAGCTCCTCTCTGGCTGACAGCATCTGCAGGTCCTGCCCTCTGAGTGACTGTGGGATTCCACACAACTTCAAACAAGAGGACTTTTTAGTCTTGGGGAAGGGACTTGGCCAGCACAGACAAAGGGCTAATTCTCAAAGCAGCCTGGAGTATCTGAGGTAAAACCAGGATGCACAGCATCCTAGAAACAGTTCATGATCAGGAGAGCCACATGCTTTCTCCCCAGCCATACCCTCTCAGGCCTTGGAGGCTGTGACCCCTGTGGGCCACTGTGCTCCTTTCCCGGGCAAAAGGATAAGTGGCCATCTGCCACCAGGTTAGGTGCATAACCCATGCCCCTGTGTGCAAAGCATAGCTGGATTGTATGTAGGGGTTGGTCTGGACCCCACACAATGTGTGGCCTCACTGGTTTTGTGCCAAGGAGACTTCTCTCATTGGTGAAAAGAGGTTCCAGGTGATAAGACCTGGCAGGGGCTCCAGGGCAAGGTGAGGAGGGAGCAAGGGCAGCAGGCACAGAGCCAGGGCTGAGGTGAGGGAAAGAGGAGAGAAAGACATGGGGAATTCTACTGACACAGGTAAAGCAGGCCCTGGAAGGGCAGGTCCCAGGAGGGCAGGCCCTAGATGAGGCAGATCCCAGGAGGGCAGGTCTCAGGTGAGGTGGGTCCCAGGTGAGGCAGGCTCCAGGAGTAGGTCCCAGGTGAGGCAGGTCCCAGGAGGGCAGACCCCAGGTGAGGCAGGTCCCAGGTGAGGCAGGTCCCAGGAGGGTAGGTTCCAGGAGGGCAGGCCCCAGGTGAGGCAGGTCCCAGGAGGGCAGGTTCCAGGTGAAGCAGGCCCCCGGAGGGCAGGTTCCAGGAGGGCAGACCCCAGGTGAGGCAGGACCCAGGTGAGGCAGGTCCCAGGAGGGCAGGTTCCAGGAGGGCAGGCAGGGCACCGCAGGCTGAGGATGTCCCAGGGGTCCCCTCCTCTGCCTGACCAAGCAGCTCCCTGTCCCAGATCCCACACTGCTATCAGACAGCATGAGGAGATTCCTTTCACTTCAGCGTGTATCTTGTGCCATAAAGATGGTGATGACCGTTCGGACACTGCAGGCCAACCTAGGCTATGCCAGGTTTGGGATGGAACAGGAGTGCTGCTCTGGGCTCTCCCTGCCTGTCACAGCCTCTCCTGTCCCAATACTGTGTGAAGACCCGAACTTCTCCAACGTACCCTGAGGTGCCTACAGCTGGTGAAAGGTCTCGGATGCTGCGGTCTGCGGCATTCTCCCACGGGTGCCAGGAAGATCTCCTCGGACCTCGCAAATCCAGTGGTGATGGCTCTTTTCACAGTGTGGCTCCTCCACTGTCTGGGCAGCAGCACAGCCTTTGGCTGAGCTTTGACTCACAGTCCCACCTGGGAGGGGAGGCAGCAGGTGCACAGTGGACACAATGGCGCCTTCCCCACAGGTTGTCACAGGATTGAATGAAATACTGTGTGGAAAGTGCCTCAGACCCCTGCCTGGCCCACAGGGAGGGCTCTACTGGCCATTCTGTCCCCTTACCATGTGGCCTTATGCTCTGTCTTTATGGTGGCAGATCCTTCTCCCAGAAAGTTCTTGAGCTAACCTGGCGCAGACTCACCCTGAGTCTGTTACCCGCAGAATCCTCCTCTACAGCTGGACAGCTCTCCTCAACTGTCACCCTCAGAGAGCAGCAAAGACACCTGTTACTTTGGGTCCACTCAGCCTCAGCCCTGTGAAGGGCCTGGACCTTCTGTGTGCAGCAGCGGCCACCACCTTGCTGACACCTTCCCTCTGGTTTCTGTACTCTTTCTTCAAAGACCCAAAGCACCCATTCCCTCCCCAGTTCCAAACACAGGGTGCTGAGGGGCAGGGCTGGGCTTCTGTGGGCTCCTAGCAGGCTATGCCCACCCTCTCCCTCACCTGGAGGATATAGCCTGCATCTCAGCTAGAACTGCTGGGCCTGGCCCTTCTCGGGGTGGGAGGTCTCTGGCCCTGCCAGGCTGAGTCTTGTCTGCCATGTGGAGCTGGGGAGGACAGTCTCTGGGAGAGCACAGCTGTCTGGTTACAGTTCTGGGTGGGGAGGCAGGGCTCTTCTAGGACCCCCACCTTTCTCCCTCTTCAGGCGCGGCGTGCTACACCTCCATGAGAGCCGCGGCATCGGCGACCTGGGCCCTCCCCGCTGGCAGCTTACATCCTGCCTGGTGCTGGTCATTGTCCTGCTCTACTTCAGCCTGTGGAAGGGAGTGAAGACTTCAGGGAAGGTGAGGCTGAGCCTAGCCAACGGGGAAGTGGACACATGGCCATTGGGGGAAGTGGACACAGGCCATAGGGGGAGTGGACACATGGCCATGGGGGGAGTGGATACATGGCCATGGGGGGAGTGGACACAGGCCATGGGGGGGAGTGGACACATGGTCATGGGGGGAGTGGACACAGGCCATGGGGGGAGTGGACACAGGCCATGGGGGGAGTGGACACATGGCCATGGGGGGAGTGGACACATGGCCATGGGGGGAGTGGACACAGGCCATGGGGGGAGTGGACACATGGCCATGGGGGGAGTGGACACAGGCCACGGTGGGGAGTGGACACATGGCCATGCGGGGGGAGTGGACACATGGCCATGGAGGGAGTGGACACATGGCCATGGAGGGAGTGGACACATGGTCATGGGGGGAGTGGACACATGGCCATGGGGGGACTGGACACAGGCCATGGGGGGAGTGAACAGGGGGCTGTCATGAGGTTTACGGTGGGAGTGCAGGCCATGGCAGGTTGGGCTGTGGACGGATGGTTGTGAAGTGGAGGGGTGGCTGTGGGGGTTGGGGAGTAGACAGGGGGTCTATGTTTGAGTTGAGGAGTCAGCGCAAGACTGTGGTTGAGAAATGGCATCAAGGGAAAAGCACAGCAGCGTGTTTTCAGCATTAAGACAAGCACAGCATAAATTGGTTTTTGCTGATGACAATATTTTGGGTGCTATTATCCGGGCACCCAAAGCAATTTTGACCCAATTTTCATCAGGTGTGATAATACATGTAGTGAAGGGCCAACACATGGGAATCTTTTGATACTGAAGGTACCTTTCCTCCCTCTGGAGCCCAGAACCCATCCTTTACACGTAATCCAGGTGCACATTTGCACAACCAAGTGAAATTTGTTCACATCTCACTCATCAGAAATCCAGCTACTCCTGCTGTGACAGACCAAATACAGAGCAGGAATGCTCCTTCCTGCCAAATTGTTTGTCCTCTTTTAATCCCTGGGAAAGATACACAGAGTAGAAGTCATGATGGCCTCACCCAGTGAGCATTTGCTGAGCTGACATCCTGTGAATGTTTGGGATGTTGGGCTTCCCAATCAGAGGTCACCTCTCTCCTAGCACCAACCATCAGGGTGATGTTGTGCCCACTCCCTGCCAGCAGGTGGCCTGTGCAGCCTGGTGACGCTGTCCTCTCCCCAGGTCGTGTGGATCACGGCCACCATGCCATACATGGTCCTTTTCGCCTTGCTCCTGCGAGGAATCACTCTCCCCGGAGCCATGGACGGCATCAGGGCATACCTGAGCGTTGACTTCCGTCGGCTCTGTGAGGCGTCCGTGAGTATGCCCACCACTCGCGACCCTGCAGTCCATGTGGACTGGCAGGTACGGTGTTAGGGGGTCCCCATGCTTTGGGGCAGGAGATCCCAAAGGCAGCATCTGGGCAGGAATTTCTCACTCGCCCTATAAATCTAGCAGGTGCTAGCTGCCCTGCTGTGTGTCAGGTTCTGCAGGGCAATGTGCAAACCTGATCCCACCCATAGAGTTCACCATCTTGTTGAGAAGGGGGTGGGGGGGCGGGGAGAGAATGGACAGAAGGGAGTGGGTGCAAATTCAGGTGGACTAGATGGGCAATCAGGAGAGCTCAATGGACCAAGAAGAAGGCAGTTAGGGGGAAAGGCAATAGGATGAAGGCTCCTGCCTATTGACCTCTTTCCCATGTCGCATCCCATGTCCTGGAAGAACGCTCTTGGGTTCCCGGATAAGCACCGATGGCGCTGTCCAGTCTGTGCCAGAGAGCTCCGCCACTCGCCTGGAATGCAGCCTGAGCTCCAGCTCCTTGTCCATGGGCCCAGCAAGGCTGAGATATCGCAGGAGCCAGGGCTCCTCCTCAGGAAGCCAGACCTCAATGGTGAAACACTCCGGTGCCCCCAGCACAAGAGCATGATCTAAAACACTAATTCTGGAGTGATGCTGCATGTTTCTTCAGCAAAGGAAGAAGTACTGGAGGCAGCCTCCTGGAGAGCAGAGGCTTGGCCGGGCCATGGGAGAGGGGTCCCCGGAGAAAGAGAGAGAAGCGGGGGGCATTGCAGGGAAACAGCTCAGAAATGACAGTGACCGCTGGCCAGTGGGTGTAGGGGTAATGGGAACGGCAGCTTTCCAAAGGGAATGGGTACAAATTCAGGTGGACTAGATGGGCAGATGGTGGGACTCCAGCAGCCACCAGGGGAGTAACTAGATGTGGAGAGGCATGTGGCCAGGAGGGGAAGGTCCAGGCTGGGGGTAGGGGCCCCTTTGGAAGGGGCTGCCTTATGCTGCTAGGTTGCAATGAGAGGCAGGTGTGGGGCTCACTAGGGACTCAGGAAGGAGCAAGGAGCAGCCCTGGGACAGAAATGGGAAGAATGGGGGGTGGGGGGGAGAGTTCAGCTCCCAGGAAGCCACAGGAGGGGAAGTGGCTGCAGGAGCCATGGGAGGAAGATGAGGTGAGGTGAAGGGAGAGGGAGCTGGAGGACTGGAGAGAGAAGAAATGCAGCAGAGGCCCAGACACAGCTCCAGGCAACATGCACGAGGAAGCAAAACAGATGCCAGCATTGATTCATAATAAATTAACTGAGGTCGTGTGGGCAAATATAAAGAATGCACAAAGACGTGGTCCCTTTTCATCATGCTCCTTCAGGCCAGTGACACAGGAAGGTTTATTCCCTGAGACGCCTATGACTCTGATATGCCAGGTGCTTTTTGATAATGATGTTGCATTTAAATTCCACCCTGTTCCATGGAACTGGAGGGATCTCAGCAGGAGACGCCTGCAGGATGGACAGGGAGCTGAGGCCTCGGTCTTTGCACAATTGCCTCGTGACAGCTGGCCCTCACTTCCGCAATTATCTCTAACAGCCGCTCATTCTCCTCTGGCTGCAGGTTTGGATCGATGCTGCCACCCAGATATGCTTCTCACTGGGCATTGGGTTTGGGGTGCTAATTGCCTTCTCCAGTTACAACAAATTCACCAACAACTGCTACAGGTAAGTTCTGAGCTCCTGTCCCATTCCCTCCCATAAGATTGTCTGCAAAAATCAATGTGCATCACTGATATGGGGGTGGGGGTATCACAACTAGTAGAAAGGAAGGGGAAATAAGCTCTGTGTGCAAAACCTCTGAGCCAAATGGCTTTTTAAGTGAAAACTCAAATGGGAAAGCTACAGGCAAAATGTTGGTCCTTGCTTTAAGGAAGGTATTGAAACACATGAAGATGTGCATCACATCCCTGCAAGGAAGCCTCCTAGATCCCAGGAGCAGCAGTTCCCCCCGAGGCCCCACCCCTGCCACCTCCTCTCCCCCTGCCTCCCTCCTCCTCCCAAAGCCCAGGTCAGGCTCCTCCTTCAGACATCCCCACCGTGAAGCACCTGAACGAGTCCCCTGGCCTGCACCTGGGAGCCTGGGTCCCACAGGGTATCCCAGGCCCTATGCAGAGGCACCCAGATGATACAGCATCAGGACAGGAAGGAAAGTGGCTGCACTCTGTGCCCACAGCCTGGTGGCCTCTTGGCCATGCCACCTGGCCCAGAATGACCTGACTTAGCTGCTGCCACAGTTTGGACCCAAAACCCTTCTAAAAACAGAAACAGAATTTACCTGGGACCTGCTTTCTTTGACCTTTGCAGGCTCATGTTTAAATATGTTTTTATTGATTTCAGAGAGGGAAGGAGAGGGAGAGAGAGAAAGAAATATCAATGATGAGAGAGAATCATTGATTAGCTGCCTCCTGCACACACCCCACTGGGGATTAAGCACGCAACCCAGGCATGTGCCCTTGACCGGAATCGAACCTGGGACCCTTCAGTCCACAAGCCAACGCTCTATCCTATCCACTGAGCCAAACTGGCTAGGACTACAGGCTCATGTTTATATTCTTTCATATCCTGAGGATAAAAAGTGGTAAAAATACAAAGACAGCTAGTGTGCACAGCAAAATGACCAGACAGACTGCTGCCAGGCTCCCACAGAGGGTGAACTCCGGACAAGCTGTTTCCAGCACAGCCCTGCCTGAGCCCACCTGTGCCCATAGGCCAGGGTACTCTGTGATGTCCTTCCATTTGGCTCCCAGGAGGGCTGATCCCACCCCCGTCCTCCCCTCTAGCCCTCAGAGTGGAGTCTCCAGACCAGCAGCACCAGCTCCCCCAGAAGCAGCAGGAAAATACAACATCTAGGGCCCACCAAACCCACCCTGTCCGAATCTGCATTTGAACAAGGTCCCTGATGCCTGACAGCCCCTCACCATGGGTGGGGACCCCCATGGCCATCTATTTGTCCACCCAGAGCCCCCAGGTTGCTAATGCAGACCATCTCACCTTCAACACTGAGTCATGTGTCCCAGGAGCCTTGCCATCCCAGCCAAACATGACGGCTGCTCACCATAAGAACATGCCCAGAGCCCAGAACCTGCAGCTGGGAGGTCCCATGCCAACGGGCAGCACAGCCAGAGGACAGGCTCTGCAGCTGCAGGAGGGACTGGCCGTGCTTGGCAGGAAACAGATGTAGTAAACTGAGAATAATGACTGGAAATTGCAGCTGCTCCAGTGCTGGCCTGGGTGTCTTGTTCTCACAGAGATGCCATCATCACCACCTCGGTCAACTCCCTGACGAGCTTCTCCTCGGGATTTGTGGTCTTCTCCTTCCTAGGGTACATGGCCCAGAAGCACAGTGTGCCCATCGGCGATGTGGCCAAGGATGGTGAGTCCCCTGAGGGCAGGCTGGGGCCCCCACACCTCTGCCTGCTCTAGGCCAGTTCTCAAAAGGTGTTTTCTTGCAAAATGAGGGGGAGACACAGGCCTTGGTACCAAAATAGTTGCTGATCTGAAGAATTATACATGTTCATGTGCTGGACCGATTGCAAGACAAGGAACTGGAAGCAGGACAACCCCTGTCCCGCATCCTCCCACTCCCACCCTTTGCGGGACAGTGTGACAGTGGCCCCTCAGCCACATGCTCCTCACAGAGGCCACTTGGGCTGCAGGATGAGGGTCTGGTTCCCTTGTCAGTCTGGATCCCCTGACTTTGTTTACTCCCTGAGGGGAGATGAGCGTGGTTGGGAGCACTGAGCTGTCCCAAGCAACAAGGCTTTTGGACTTCCACGCATGATCAGCCGAAAAAAAGTTGGGTTGTTTTTGACATGAGCAGCTAATCTGTTCCAAAGCTTTTCCCTCCAAACACCGGTGGCCATGACATGTTCACATGGGATGTGGACAGTATTCAGAGGAAACCTGGACTCTCCAGCACACAGCATCTGTGCCCTGGGAGTTGGCAGGCGGAGGGTGCGGGTGCGGGCACAGACCACACAGGAGTGGGCTCGGCCCCAGCAGGGAGTGCTCCAGGCAGGGGAAGCTGGGAGGCTGGGCACAGATATGGGTCCTGAGAGGGGACTCTGATTGCTGCAGCTCCCTGACTCATCTTCCTGGGTCAGGAATCATTCAGGGAGGGACCCACCCCACCTGTGCCCTCAGCTCTCAGCCAGCAGCCTCATCATCCCATCTATTTTTTGAGAATTGAGCATTAAGAACCCACTTTGAAAGTAGAAAACAGACCCAAAAGGACCCCTCTGGAATGGCAGCGAAAGCAGGGGGATGAATCCTTCGCATGGTCTCAAGTCCATCTCCTTCCCTCTAGGAAAAAAATTAATAAAGGTGGGAGAATGGGAACATAACGCAAATAAGTACAGACTGTGAAATTTACTCACCTGCATGTATGCATTTTCACTGGTCTTTTTTGCCCTTTATTATGATAAATAGGAATAACTTGCAAAGACCTCTATTAACCCTTGAAGGTAAAGCTGGATGTTTTCTATGCATTTGCATGACAAGCAAAGTAAATGTCATTTATGCCTCTAATTCTCAGGAAAACAGGGTGAAATGTTAACTCAGATACAGAAATGAAAGGTGAGGGTGTTGACATTAATTCAGTAGAGCTGATGAATATCTTTCTGAGTTCCTGGCTTTATGGCATTTAGACTTTACAGCCTCTCAAAGAATTAAATCCTGGCCTTGCATTTCAGTCATCAGAGAGCCCAGCCCGACCCCAGGGCCATAGAGCCTCTGGGAGGTTGGCCGGGGTCTCTGGCCTTTGTCCCATCCTCTAGAAAGACCATAAGCGCCCCATATAAGCACCCTGTTTCTGGCTGGTGCCAGCAGGTCCGCTGAGGACTGGGAGAAACAGAAAAGCTATAAGGCACCTCCAAAGCAGACTCTCAGTGGACAGTGCTCATCAGCTAAGTATGTGTGTCTTCTAATTGACCATGAAAATTTCTGTGGAAATATTTACCACTTTCCCACAAGAAGATATTTTACCTTAAGGTCATTGAAAGCTAAACTGCAACTCACCTTAGGTGAGTCCCGCTGTCCCCATCCCCTCTCCGGCCAGGCTTACAGCCTTCACCTCCACCTGGATCTCACCTGTTGGGGTTGAGGAGCAGGTGTGGCTGCCCACAGCGCCTGTCCTGACCCAGCAATACCAGTTCCAGAAAGCTGTAAAAGGGGCTGATTTGAGGAGCACTGGCATGTGCCCAGGAGCACTCCCGTTCCCAGCAACACACCAGACAGCACTCATGAATGTGGTCTGCGCATCCAGCCTGTGGTTTTACAGATCACCCTTAGAGTACTTCAGGGCACAGAAAATATTTACAACATATTGTTCACGAGCCGTAGTGAGTGCAAGTGTGTGAGCGACCTGCTCAGGAAGAACAAACCAGAGGGTCCTCGAATGCTCAGGGACACAGGCAGGACCCCAAAGGTCCTCCTTCCCCTCCCCCCCTCGCCCCAAGCCCTCACAGCCATGGACAGGAGAGATCTGGAGCAGAGCTGTGGCCCCTGGGGATGGGACAGGTGAATTGGTCTAGTTCTGCTTCTGGGTTTCCATTATCTAGAGTCCAGAACCAGGTGTCTGTGAAATTCACAGGAGGGAGGATGGGAGTGGCTGTGATGGGAAAGATTTTGTGCTACTGAATCTGGAGGCACTTGTGGGGGCTGAGTTGGCCTCTTGGGGGTGGGGAAGAGGGTGTAAAAGTGAAGTGAAACTCGGTGGCAACCTGAGGTTCTGCTTTCAGGGCCAGGGCTAATTTTCATCATCTACCCCGAGGCGCTGGCCACGCTTCCGCTGTCCTCTGCCTGGGCTGTGGTTTTCTTCATCATGCTGCTCACCCTGGGGATCGACAGCGCCGTGAGTGACATCAGCGCTTCCCGTGCCTGGGTCCCGCCCACAACAGCCAGGCTCATCTGCAGCCACAGACGCTCCCTGGGGTCCCCTAAAGTTTGTTCACACAGAGCGCCACATGGGTGGCAGGGAGGGAGCCCATGATTACTTGACACCCTTCCTGGGATGGAGTGTTCGGACCAACTCACCCCTTCTTTTTCCATTTGGGGTGCCAGCTGCGCCCTCTGCCTGAGCCATCATGGGCCCTAAATACACACGAAGCAAAAGGGCTGTGCAGGAAAACAGGGTGATGTGATCACACTGAGTCAAGGCAGATTCCTCATGACGCAACCCTTTCCCAGCCCCTCAGCCCTAGGAGGGGTGGCTGCATTTGCAGGAAGGGTAGCTGCACCTGCAGGATAGGGCAACAGGAGTCTCTAGCCGCAGCCTAGGCCTTGCCCATTGAGGGTCTCATGTGAGGCCCTTTGTGTGTGTGTACGGGGGCATACTAGGGGGTGGCCCTGGGCCTCCTGGACTTCCTCAGCCTCCCTCCCCATTGCCTGCTCCTGACCAACAGCTGAGACCTCAAGGTCCTTGTGACTGGCCTTGTTTCCCTGAGCTTCCCAGAAAGTGCAGAGTCCCTCCCCATTAGAACACTGGTCACACTCCATAGCCCTCCACCTCCTCTCCTGCCAGCCTGGTCACCAGCCCTCCGGGTGAACTACGCCCTTGGATGGCAGGTCTGGTGGGGTTGCAGTCCTGATAGCACTTCCTGGGGGAGGTGGTCTCGATAGAGTGGGGCTAGAGGGACCCCAAGCAGTCAGGGCCCCCTGGGCCAGGACACACACTCAGAGTCAGGAAGGCTTCATATGTTAGTCACATAGTACTTCTCCCACCCCACCCCAAGGACTTCACAGTAGCTGGGAAAGTCATCCCCAGTGGATGGAGCATCCACTCCCAGTCCTCTCTCTCCAACAACCATGTCACAAGAGAAGCCCTCACGAGGGCTGTCTTGTATTTAGGGCATTCTGTACCCTGGACACCATGCAGTTCCCACTCATGTCCATTTCCGGGTGAACATCCACTGAATCACAAGTAAATCGCACCCGGGTGTGGTCCTGAGTGCCCCCCAGCACATCCCCTGCTCTGTGTTGGCTGCAGATGGGCGGGATGGAGTCAGTGATCACCGGGCTCATTGATGAGTTCCAGCTGCTGCACAGGCACCGGGAGCTCTTCACCCTCTTCATCGTCCTGGTTACCTTCCTCCTCTCCCTCTTCTGCGTCACCAATGTACGTACAGGCTCAGTTCACCTGACCATGTCTCATTAGCACTCAGCACTGGGCAGCAAAAGGCTGGTGCTGCCAGGCCAGACAGAGCCACAGCTCTTCGAAGGCTGCATCCCCCCAAAAAAACCCTTGATTTATAATCATACTTGGGTAGCTGTGGTCACACTCGGGTAGCCATGATCACATGGAGTAGCCGTGGTCACTCTCTAGTAGCGTGGTCACTCTCTAGTAGCTGTGGTCACTCACAGGTAGCCACGAGCACAATCAGGCTAGCAGTGGTCACACTTGGATAGCCGTGGTCACATGGAGTAGCCATGGCACCTGTGGAACTTGGTCTAGAGTTACTTCAGTACCTGGACAGCTCCCTGGGAGGTGCCCTTGGCTCAGCCACCTGCCTGTGGGTTTATGGAACTGGAAGGAGGTTAGTCCATGGGGCACCCAGGTCACCTCCTCTCCCAGTAGGGGCTCTTCCAAGCTTGGCATTTGGTTGCTTTCATTTCTCATGCCACCAGGAGCCCTCAGAAAGGAAAGGAGAGTTTGCCTTTTTCTTTTTTTTTTCTTCTTTATAACGGATGTGTCCCTAAGAAGTTGCATGTGGATAGAATTTTAGTGGTTCAAATCAGACTTTATAGGAAGTAGTAAAACAGAATATGTCTATAAATTGAACCCACAGGCCAGGTTTATGTTTTAAGAAAAGCACTTTCACCCTAGCCCATTTGGCCCAGTGGATAGAGTGTCAGCCTGCAGACTGAAGGGTCCCAGGTTCCATTCCGGTCAAGGGCACATGCCTGGGTTGCAGGCTTGATCCCTAATAGCAGGTGTGAGGGAGGCAGCCAATCAATGATTCTCTCTCATCATTGATGTTTCTATCTCTCTCTCCCTCTCTCTTCCTCTCTGAAATCAATAAAAATATGTTGGAAGGAAGGAAGGAAGGAAGGAAGGAAGGAAGGAAGGAAGGAAGGAAGGAAGGAAGGAAGGAAGGAAGGAAGGAAAGAAGGAGAAAAGCATTTTTGTAGTCAAGGCCTGCCACACCGGGACACTGGATTTCAGTGGGCACTCCCTTCTCTTTCAGGGTGGCATCTATGTCTTCACACTGCTGGACCACTTTGCAGCCGGCACATCCATCCTCTTTGGGGTGCTCATCGAGGCCATTGGGGTGGCCTGGTTCTACGGTAAGGACAAAACCCTTCCTGGGGGCTGGTGTGCTTCAGCAGGCGCGAGACCTGGCCCCGGTGCTGCTGCTTTGTGGCTGTGCCGCTGCCTTCCTAGGGAAGCTGGCTTGAAAAGGGAAGAACCTTACCTCTAGGATGCTTATTGTGGTGACCACAGCATCACAGAGATGAGAGGCTTGGCAGCATTATTCCCTTGGATCAATGAAGACAGCCTGGGTGGCACCCCAACACCCTCAGCAAACCTGCCTTGGCCATGCCAGAGCCTGGGACACATTCAGGGCAGGAGAAATTCTTTTAAGATCTCCTGGAGAAAATACTGGTCATCTAGAAATACTTTCCTTAAAAAAAATGGTGATTATATACACACAATGGAATACTTTTCATCCTTTAAAAAAAGGAAATCCTGACACATGCTACAACACAGATGAACCCTGAGGACATTATGCTGAGATAAACGATCCCAAAAGGAAAAATCCTCTGCGAGTTCACTCTTAGGAGGTTCCTAGTGTTGTCAAGCTCATAGAGATGGGGTTGGGGGTGCGGGGGGAGCGGATTATTCTTTAATGAGTTCAGAGTCTCAGTTTGGGAAAATAGAGAAATCCTAGAGATCAATGGAGATGATGGCTGCATGAATGTACTTAATGCCATAGAACTTAAAAATGGTTAAGATGGTAAATTTTTTGTTATATATATTTTGCCACAATTCTTTTTTTAAAATATATTTTTATTGATATCAGAGAGGAAGGTAGAGGAAGAGAGCAATAGAAACATCAATGATGAGAGAGAATCATTGATTGGTTGCCTCCTGCATGCCCCCTACTGGGGATCAAGCCCACAACCCAGGCATGTGCCCTTGACCAGAATCGAACTTGGGACCCTTCTGTCTGCAGGCTGTTGCTCTATCCATTAAGCCAAACCAGCTAGGGCTTGCCACAATTCTTGAAGTGAAAAAATAATGATTGCAGAGGGGAGGCAAGGACAGCTGGGGGAGGGGGGCAGGACAGCTATGGGACGTTGGGAGGACCCCTGAGGTGAGCAGAGGGTAGAGAGGGTCAGGCAGTGGCTGGTACCCCACTGGTCTTCCTCATCAGGACTGAGGAGAAAACATTACCCAGTATCACCATGGGGAACATGTGTGGGGACCCGCCATCAGCAAGACCACCGGGCAGTCTGGAGTGGGGCTGGTCCCTACAGGAGACAGTCTGGGCTTGAGGTTCCCTGGGGCGGCCCTGGGGGTCAGCAAGGACCAAGGTCTTTGCCTAGGTTTCAGGGAAAGTGCTTTCTTTCCTGACCGCCCTGCTTGGCTCCCCAGGTGTGCGGCAGTTTAGTGATGACATCAAGCAGATGACCGGACAGCGGCCCAGCCTCTACTGGCGGCTGTGCTGGAAGTTCGTCAGCCCCTGCTTCCTCCTGGTAAGGGGCTGAAGGCCATATGCGTCCCTGCTCTGCCCCAGCTCTCACGTCTACCCCAGGGTCAGTGGTGGCCACAGGCAGCTTTCACCTGAGCAAGTGAATATGCTTGAAGCTGGGGAAGGGGAGTCCCATGCTGCCTGGAGACCAGGGTCTCTGAGGTGGAGTCGGCGGTCACGCAGGACTCCAGGAGGGCAGGCTGGTCCCTGAAATCCTCTCTAGCCTCCTGAAGGCATGGCTCACCCCCCACTAAGCTCACTGAGAAACCTCATGAGGGATCCAGGGTGATCTCCTCCATAAGGGCCCTTGTGTGTCCTGCATTCGGCCATACCTCTGAGTTGGAGGGGAGGCCTGAGATGAATGAGGTTATTGACCTTTTGCCTTGAGGACCAAAGTAGAATTTAAACCTTCTGGGGCAAGAAGTACTCAGTCCAGAGGACAGAGTGATGTGGATGCTGTCACCGCTCTGCCCTTAGGGGTCTCCCCAGGCACAGGCACCACTCACGATCCAGCAGCTGCCTGGCTTTTATTGTCTGGGCCAAAACCGCATGTGCCTATTTTATTAAAACATAGCCGTGCCATTCACTTACAGCAGGGGTGGGGAACGTCCAGCCTGCGGGCCATGTAAGTCCTGCAAAATCATTTGGTCTGGCCTTGCCAAGGCATTAGGAGTCAGTTTATTAAACATATTAGTCTAATGTTTAAGTTGATAATTTTGTATGGCCCATGAATGATGTTATAAATACCCAAATGGCCCTTGGCAAAAAAGAGGTTCTAACCTCTTCACAGGCTGTCCGTGGCTGTTTCCTCGCTGCAGCAGCGCTAAGTGGTTGTGACTGAGACCCGATGGCTCTCAACACCTAAACTACCCTGGCAGGTCTGGACAGGTGACTCCAGATGGCCGTTCAAGGCCAAGTCCTGGGGTGATGGAGAGTCAGGGAACTGTGCATAGAGACCAGCACCCCCTGACCCTGGCTCTCCCCTCACCCCAGCCAGCCCAATGGGCACCTCAGACAGGCCTGGGATGGACAGGCAGCTTAGGCTGACCCCATCATGAGCCAGCCCAGAGGCTAGTGAGAGAAAGAGGGAAGAGTCAGGGTGTGGCACCAGATATGACGGTGCTTCTCACAGAGCCACACCCGAACCTTTGGAAGCTGCTTGCAACCCCCGCCTGGCAGGCCTGTCTCCAATATGCCCATCTCTCCGCACTCCAGAGGGCAGAGGCTGTGGGTGTGTGAACTCTAGACAGATGAGGTGTTATTGTGCTACTCTACACACTTAGGTCCCCCGATGGGACAAGGTGTGAGGTTGTCAAAGGACAGCAGAGGGAATGCCCACTGTCAAACTCAGAACTGAGAGGATGTGCACCTCAGGAACACCATCCTGTGGCGGCAGCTAGGGATTCAGAGCAGCGGGAGAAGCAGGCCACTGCCGGGGTTCCCTGGTCTGCGGGGCCAGGGCCCCTAGAGCTGTGGTGGCTGGAAGACCCCTGGCCCCGACACGCTGGCTCCACTCCACCTCTGCACCCCCCGCTTGTTGGCCGAGTGCAGCTGCATGACCTCTGCCTTTGGTTTCAGTTTGTGGTCGTGGTCAGCATCGTGACCTTCAGGCCCCCGCACTATGGAGACTACGTCTTCCCCGAGTGGGCCAACGCACTGGGCTGGGCCATCGCAGCGTCCTCCATGTCCATGGTGCCCATCTACGCGGCCTACAAGTTCTGCAGCTTGCCCGGATCCCTGCGGGAGGTGCGTATGTGAACAGGGCCCCTTACCCATCCTGGTCACCTGATCATGAGGCCACCAACTACATCAAGTGGACTTCTACTTCCCGCCAGCCAAACTCTGAACACAGACCACATAAAATCTCAGTACCTGAGACAGGTGAGGCTGTGGCGGGGCGGGGGGCGGTCTTCTGAGGCTGTAACACTGGAGAGGAAACCTGGACACAGAGAGTTAGAGGTGGCAGCTGCTGAGAGATGGGCTCTGGAGGACCAGCAAGGAGCACAGCCACACTGTCCAGCCCTGGGGCATGGGCCACTGGGGCAGGAGGTAGAAGGAAGACCAGCTTCCTGGAGCTGAATGCGACAGAAAGCAGGCTCCTCTTACGTGGCATGTGAGCTTCAGGTGCCCTGGGGCCGGACTTGGGCCAGTGGGGGTGTGTGTTGTTCACCTCCCCTCGGAGCCCACCAGGAGCTGATGTGGAGACAAAACTTCTCCAGCATCTGCCTCTTTAACGTGTGCTGGACTCTGGTCCAGGGCCTAAGGGGACCTGGATGTCAGTTCCCGTACCTGACCACCACATGCCAACCAGGGAGTCTAGTCTCCTTACTGAGTGTGTGCCGGCACCCACGGCCTCTCCATTTCTCCTAGAAAGTGGCCCACGCCATCACCCCTGAGAAAGAGCGCGAGCTGGTGGACAGCGGGGAGGTGCGCCAGTTCACGGTGAGTGAGTGCTGCTGTCCCCACTGTCTCCTCGGCTGGATGCAGACAGATCTGGAGAGCAAGGCTGTCCTTGAACCACAGCCCTCAGAAAGCTGGGAGGCTCGTTTACTCTTTCAGTGAATGCTCCCTGCTACTACCTTCTGAGAACCCCTGACCTGAGAAGGGCGGGCAGCAGACAAAGTGTATCAGGTGCAGACAGCACAGGGAGAAAGAGAAAGCAGAAAGGGGCGGAACCTGACTTGAGGCCCACCAAGACGTGGCATCTGAACAGACATCTGTGTGAAGGGAAGGGCCTGCATTTGGGAGCGGGGACACATCACAGGGAAAGGCCCTGAGGGGTGGGCAGGGCAAATTGTAGGATCAGCAAAGGACCCACCTGCCTCAAGGGGAACTAGCGAGGGAGAAAAACTTGCAGCAGCCCAGGCCACCTTGCTGGTCATCTGCAGGAGGTGAGAGGCTCCAGAAGATCTGGTGCCAAGATCTGGTGGAGCCCAGATCTGATGACATGGACAGGCTCCTTTGGGCTGCTATATTGAGGTGGGGCTGCAAGGATCCTGGGGGAGATAAAGGGAGGCACTGGTGGGAGAGAGTAGCGGGTCATATCAGGCCTGTGGCAGGATTTATTCTTTCTCCTCACCTTCCAACTGGGAGCCATCTGAGCATGCATGAGCTTCCATATGTGTTTACCATATGCTATGGAGCAGCTGTGGAAATGGCCCTAACGTTGTTGAGAGACAGAGTAAAACATGTGATACATTTTAACTCCCACATCCTATGAGGTAGGTTGTCATTCTCTCTTCCAAGAGAGACTAAGCACAGAGAGACTAAGGAACACCCCACAGTAACATAGCTGGTCAGTGGGAGGTGACATGGCAGGCACTCCCTCTTCTACTGCCTTGTGAGAAGGCCCCAGATCAGGTGAGGGCTGAGTTAGGGCACTAATGACAGCTGTGACTGCTGGATGGCCAATCCTTCCAGGACGTGGATGGCACATTGACTCAAAAACCATCAAAGAGGCACGATTTTAGGCAGGGGAGGGCGAAGTGGTCTATTAAGACAGAGAACTTCCTCTTACACAGTTTGAAGGACAGATGACTTGGTGCAGGCTGCTATGCTTGCTTTGCTTTCTATCTCATTAATTTCCCCTCCTGTCTTTATTATTTCTTTATTCTTTGGGTTTACTCTGTTATACTTTTGTCAACATCTTAATTTAGACCTTGGATCACTAATTTTCAACATTTCAGTTTTCTGATATAAGCCTTCAAGGCTATGAATTTTCCTCAAAATACCCTGTTGGCTGCATTCCACAACTTTTAACAGTATTTTCCTCATCATTCAGTTCTAAGCTTATTTTAATATATATTGTGATTTCTTCAAGTCTGCTTTTATATTACCGCCTGTTTCAGTTACTATCTTTCAGCATTTTGAAGACATTAATTCTCCTTTGCTGTCTCTGTCATCACACTGAAAAACTTGCAGTCCTATGGGGCATGGTTGCCATGTGCTATGAACCCTTTCCTGTTTTCTTTGCTTTTGGTGTTGCAGTTTCCCGGTAGTGTGCCTTCCTCTTTTTCTTTTCTAAAATTTATCTTTATTGCTGAGAGTATGACAAATGTCCCCCTTCCTTCCCCCATTGACCCCCTCTCGGGATATCTTGTGTGACCAGGATGTGTGGGTCCATGTTTTTTGTCAGTTCTGGGAATTTTGCAGCTAGACTTAAATCTTGCCTCTTGCCTTTCTGTTTCCCCTTGGGGCTCTGATGTGTGAGACTCACCTAGGCATTATGCTTTGAATCTTTGGGGTTTGCTTTTTTTTCCATGTGTGTAGTTACAGCAACTCTCTTTTTGCTTCTTTTTTTTTTTTTTTTACCATTTTTTTTATTGTTTTAAGTATTACAAATAGTAGTACATATGTCTCCTTTTTTTCCCCCATTGATCTCCCCCCGACCTCCCCTACCCCCCAGTACATGCCTTACCCTGCCCGCCCTCCCCCCTGCCCCAGTGTCTTATATCCATTGGTTGCGCTTATATGCATGTGTACAAGTCCTTCGGTTGGTCTCTTACAGCCCTCTTTTTGCTTCTTATACCCACAGTTCATTGAGCCTCTTGGAATTCTGCATTTATAGTTTTCAAAAAGTTTGGGAAATTTTGGCTCTCATTTCTTCAGCATTTTTTCTGCCCCACACCTCTTCCAAGGGCTCCAATTACATGTATTGGGCCACTTTAATTTTCTTTTTTTCTATTTTATTTCATATGCTTTCTGTTGTATTTTACTTCACTATTTGTTTCCTCTGCAATATCTAATGTGCTGATAATCCAGCAATTTATCATCTCACACATTGTAGTTTTCTTCTCTAGGAGTTCAATTTGGGTCTTTTCACAGCTTTCCTGTCTCTGCTGAACTCTTTGAGCATATAGAGTGCAATTATAATCACAGGTTTAATGTCCTTCTGTGCTGATTTTAACATTTATGTCAGTTTCTGTTGGTTGACTTTTCTCATTAGGTGTGAATTTTGCCTCTTCTTTGCATGTCTGGTGATATTTAATTCCATTCCAAATATTGTGAATTTTACCTTGCTAGGTGCTGGGTATTGTTGCATCCCTTTAAACGTTCTTGAGCTTTGTTCTGGGACATTGTCAAGTTACTTGGGGACAGTGTGATATTTGGGAAACTTGCTTTTTAGGATTTGCTAGGTGGGAGCAGATCAGCATTCAGTGTAGAAAATAGCAGTGTAGGGCTATTTCCTACTGCTGAAGCGAGTCCTTCATGAGTACTGTTCCCAGTGTCCCACACACCTGGATTTTCCAGTTGTGCTGGCGGAGCAGGCACGGTTCCCATCCAGGGTGCATTTCAGAGGCTATTCCCTCTAATCCTGTTGGGTGGCTCTTTCCCAGACCTCCTGTACACAGAGTCTTCAGCTGAACCCTCAGGGGGACTCTGTGGTCTCTCAGGAGAACCCAGGGCTCCCTGTGCAGTTCTCTCCTCTAGGGTATTTTGTTCTGAAAACTCCAGCTGCCGTGGTGTCCCCAGCACCAGTGGATTCACTGGCTGCACCAGGGTCCCCACTGCAGCATATAGATTTCTCCAGGCGGGCAGTCGAGAGCCCCCATGCTTGTTTCTCTCAGTATCATTGTCCTTTGTCATCTGGGTCCCGTGTCTTGACAACCATTATTATTTATATTATATTCATTTTGGACAACATCAGATAGTAGAGTAAATTCAGTCCCTATTAGTCCATCTTGACCAGAACTACCTTTGTGTGTGGCTGTGGCCCACTCCCTCCACCTGCTACACGACATTCACTGTGTAAACCTGGCACAACAGGGCCCCCACCCTCCACCTCGTGGTTCTCTGACTGCATCCTGCTTCACTGACAGCTACACTTCACTTCATCCCTGGAGGCTGCATTTGGTCCACCTGTTTCTTGTGAAATACGCTGTCATTGTAAGTGGCAGATGTCACTTTTAAAACGTCTTACACAGCTGCCCCGTGACCTGACAGTGGCAACCTCTCTGGTCAGTGGGGTCTGAAGTTTTCTGACCCCACTCAGGGAGGGCTGCAGCCGTGTTCCTGATCTCCTTGTTCACGAGCTCATGGCTTGATCTTAATCTATCGGAGTTTTAAGATGCCCCCTGAGCACACCTTCCTCCAGAGAAGGTCGCCTCCTGCTGCTGCCATGGCCAGGACAGAAGGTTGTGGCTCGGCCCTGGGTCCCAGGCATGGCCTCCCTTGCCCACCGGTTCCCTTCTCAGAGTATCTGGACTCTGCCAGCACTGGCCTCATCTGTTGGTCGCTGCCGGCTCCCTGGCGTCCCCACCCCATGTGGGTGATGAAAGAGCCCTAAAGGGGACCAGTGGCAGATTGAGCATCTCCCTGTCCCTGCTGTGGCTGCATCAGAAAGAAGCCCTGCATGCTCTTGTTTTGGAAATGTTTAAAAAGTGTAGTTCTTGCCATTTAGTGTGATCGAATGGCTTGTGCTCAAAAAAATAGGCTGAACTCCCAGCTGCATAATAGGCGATGACATTTGCAGGAAGACTAAATAGCTGTCCTGTCGATCTCATCCGGCCCGAGTGGTAACGCGGCCTGCTCCTGCACCTGTTAGGGTCATAGAACTGCAGGCAAGCCTTTCAGGGACGGACCACAGGCCCCAGGATAGTGGCTGTAGGGGTCTGGGGACACCCCAGGTGACACACATGATTGTGGGGATGCCATCTGAGACCAGCCCCAGGTTTGCTGGTGTGCAGTGTTTGTCTGGCCAG
Source organism: Corynorhinus townsendii (assembly GCA_026230045.1). Taxonomy (NCBI): domain Eukaryota; kingdom Metazoa; phylum Chordata; class Mammalia; order Chiroptera; family Vespertilionidae; genus Corynorhinus; species Corynorhinus townsendii. Next base: position 2,385,340 of record JAPDVU010000012.1, read on the forward strand.
CAACTGGCCCAGCCCCCATGAGGTCCCCGGCTGTATCATCACCATCCTCTCTGCTGAGACCCCTCACAGCTACCAGTCGGTCATAGGCTTCTCAATTCACTTCTAAATAAGCCTGTTTTCTTTGCAGCTGCGCCACTGGCTCATGGTGTAGAGGGGAGCGGAGAAGGGAAGCCCTGGGCAGCCGTCCCTGTGGGATAGACACAAACCAAGATGGAAAAGCTGAGCTTGGACAGAAAAGAGGGCTGCTCCACTATTTAACTTCTGCTTCACTGGAAACACAGGAGCTTAATCTTCTGACTGTTTACACCCTTATGCCTCGAGGAGAAGGCCTGCCGTCCGTCCTGTGTCGCTGTGTAACTCCGTAGATCTGTGCCCATTCCTGCAGGTAGAAAACATTGTGTTCTATTCATGTAACATGTTCCCCACCCTCAGCCGCCACCCAGAGCACAGGTCTCGCTCATCTGTGTGCCAAAAAGAAATACAGTAATTATAGGTGCACTCTGTGAGAGCCCAGTGCTCACAGCAGCTCTCTTGGTCATTTATTTTGTTCATATTAAAAAACAAAGACCATATTTTGCCTAATTGTGCAGAAGGTGAAATGGAAGAAGTGCAAAAGTTGATCAAGTGGGGAGGTGGGGTGCTCATATCTTCACGTTACACACTCAGTCTGTTCAGAGCCACTGAGGGCGAGGGTCCCGTGTATGATGGGAAGGCTATTTATGTCCTTATAACTGAGAAAAACAAATCCTGTGGAATCTGTATGGCCGCCACCACTCCCATCTGATGTGAGCCCTGGTCAGCTCATGTTCATCTTGCTGTGGATCCCCAGCTCTGGGCCCCGACCATGCAGAGCCCTGGAGGCAGGCAGCCTGGGACCCTGCCAGGATTTTATTTCTCTCTGGCACACATCACATCAATAACAACACTTTTTAAGTTAGGGAATGGCTTTTTAAAATCATATTTACCTGTGAATCAAAACTAATTCTCGGATGTAGGATGGGTCTCTGAACATCTGTTTGCTGATGTCCAGTTGTTGTTTACGAGAGTATTAACAAAACCAAGTGAGGACTGTTGGCCAAGGACTGCTCTCTGGGCACCTGGCGTCTGTCTGGAGGAAAAGCAGCCATCCGCCATCAGGATGCACGGGGCTGCTGACCATAAGCTCCGGCACAGCTCTGTGCCCCGTGGAGAAGTCCCACTGCGTGTGCTGGCCTTACAGGGCCTTCTCAGCACCCCCTACCATGGACGCTGGCCCCAAGGGGTATGGAACTTGCCTCTAGGGCGGGGAGGTGGGACGGTGGAGGGACAGACTCTGAGCTGGAGGCTGTCTGCAGTGCGGCCAAGAGGAATCGGGTCTGCCCTCTCCTCCTTTTGGGGAGCATTGAGAGCTCCACGTAGAACACTGGTGTTGTCAATGTCTGTCTGTGTCCATACTCAGCATCACCAACAATAAAAAATGTATGTGGGAAAGACAACCCCGGCTGTGTGGCCACATTTTTGCTCCACCCCTTTGTTTTATGGGCTGGCTGCCTCCGGCTCACAGCTTCACTCCCTCCTGAGTTCTTCACCTGGCACCTCCCAGACCAGAGGGAGCACAGCCTGGGCCCTAAAGGTCTGCTGGGCTTAACCTGGACCCCACCCAAGGCCCAGGCCTGCAGGTTCCCTGGTCCCCGCTGGCTCGGGCCAACCTCACACTGTCCTGCTGCCTCTAGAGTCCTCATCCGGCCCATCAGCTCCCCTGCAGGCTCCTGCGTGGCCAGACTTCAGCCCTGCGGTCTGACCACTGTCCCTGCTGGGCCAAGTGCCCCTTCCAGGGACATGGATCAGGGTCTCGAGTGGCTCCCTGTCCTTGGTGTCTGAGGGCTTTTCATCCACTCTATGGCCAAAGGAGTCCTTCTAGATACCAGTCAGTTTAGGTCACAGCCTAGAGGAGAGCTCTGTGGCTTATCATTATACTTGAAATACGCCAAATTCTGTGATCTGAGTGGTCAGGCAGCCAGTCACTCCCTCCAGGCTGTGGGACACTGGTCACTCCTGCCAGACCCTCCAGCCCTGCTCCCAGCCACGGTATCCAGCAGGCACACCCACCCCTGCATGGTCATTCTTGGTCCAGGTCCCCAAAGAATATCCTCACTTCTTTTGGGTTTCACTTTTCCAGGGACCAGGGGACCACACAGAGTCTGCCCATTGGGCTTTACTCATCTGGCCACATCTGGGCCATGCCTCAACTGTCCAGCGCTTCCTGCTGCTGCTTTCCTGGGGTGCTGCCTGCCCCTTGGCTATGACCCATCCCTCCCCCTCCTGGCTCCACAGGTGTCTTCACCTCTGTCAGCCATCACAACACACCCTGGGCGGGACACAGGACCTGTCCCAATGGGACCAGGTGAGCAGACCTCAGCACCATTGTGTCCCCTCTACTCCCTGGTCACCAGAGCAGGCGTGGTCCACTTGGACTAACTGTCCATGGACTCACAGGCCTGTTCTTTTGCCCCAGGTGCAGTGTGAGCATCACAGGACCCTGGGAAAAGTCATGAAACAAAGGTCTGATTGTGGCCACAGCCCCCACGTGGAGCCTTCCAGGTGTCACATTCTGGGGTGGGGAGAACTCCAGGAGCCAAGCTGTCCTTTCTTACTTATTGTCCCACACAGAGAGGGACATGCACATGCACACACAGTGTATATCCTGCACGTGTCACACATATGCTGCACACACCATACACCTACCACATTCCACACCCACACATGTGAACATCTGCATGTATATATACACAGAAGCACATGCACCAGGCATGCTTCACATCACACATGAGCATGTGTATGCACACACACACGCTCTCATACTGGGTCCACTGCGATCAGCAGAGAGCCTCATGGTCAGCTGGGCACAGCCTGGGAACTTTGTGCCTCCCTGGACAGTCCCAGGGAGCTGTTCCATGGAGCCAGGCCACCCCAGAACTGCTGAGGGGTGTTGTCTTGGCAGCCACTTGTTACAATGGGAGTCTCCTCTGTATCCTTATCTCAAGCTACTAGGCTGGGGTTCCTCCTAGGCAGCCAGACAGACAGCCACATGCTGCTCAGAGCTGTGACCCAAATGGACATGACAAAGGGCTTATACCCTGCATCTGTAGGGAATTCCTACCAATCAGTAAGAAAAAGAGAGACAACCCAATAGGAAAATGAACAGGCACACAAGGGGAAGCGGGTCCAAATGGCCAACCGCCCCACAAAAAGATGCTCAACCTCATCTGTAATCGAGGACTTGCAGGGGAAGCTGTGAGATAACTCCACCTCAGCCTGCCACACCTGGTAAACTCCAGAGGCCGGTCACTCCCCACCCATGTCAATGAGCAGGCCAAGCAATGGGAATGCTAACGCATTTCAGGCACAAGAATAAATGATATGCGTTTTCAAGGTTGAACCATGCTGCAAGCTCTCCGTCTGGCATATGGGATGTTTTCTTGCCTTTGGGTGTGGCACCTGCTGCAAGTGAGGACAGCTCACACCTGGAACCACCCCGGGGGCTGCCTGGGTGACTGGGCCCCTCACACAGAGACTCCTGGGGCTTGGGCTTAGGCCTGCCCTGGGATGGGGATGCCAGTTACCAACCATTGACCATGTGCAAAAGCCTGACACTGATCTGAGGTGGGTCCGTGCCCCAGAGTGCCCCAGGGCAGGCTTGCTTGACTGCTCCTGAGACCAGGCCCATTCTTAGCCTTTGGCCCCTTTACCCCATTTCCTTCCCATTTTCTCCTGAGCCCCCCCCCCCCCCGCCCCCTGCTGAATCAGGGAATCCTCTGCTTCTCAGGGGTTCCACCCTACGGAGAAGTACATCCCCAAACACAACAATTCCACCTCCAACCACATGCCCAGCAGAACATGTACACACCTGTCTGTCACAACACACTGAGAGATCATGAATGGAACATTTCAGCCGGTAAGAGAGGACCTGTTAGCAGATGGCATTGACTTACGGGGGCACTAGAGGTTAATTTCTGTGTCCCAGCAAGAGACAGTGAAGTCCTAACCCCAGCACCTCATTGGAAATGTATCATTACTATTATGTTAGCATAGTATCAGAGGGTAAATAAGAGCATTAGGGGTAGCATTAGTGGAGGTATGAGAGTATCAGAGGATAGATAGTATTAGAGTTCCCGTTGCTCCACAAATTCACTAACACAAGGGGTTGTCATCTTTTAAATGTTAGCTGTGTGGCTGGGCAGTGGTATTCCCACACAGGATGTATATTTAATGGAATATAATTAGGTAAGAGGAGGTCATACTGGAGTGGGGAAGGCTTCATCCAATATGACTGGTGACCTTATAAGAAAAGGAGAGAGACAGAGACGCAGCAGGGAGAAGACCATGGGATGACAGAGGAAGAGAAGAGAGTGAGGCAGCCATGGCCCACAATGCCCAGGATCACCAGTCACCCCTAGAAGCTTGGAGAGAGGCGTGGAACAGACAGTCTTGGGGCCCTGTGGAAGGAGCCAGCCCTTCCTGTGCTTGATTTCAGACTCAGACCCCCAAACTGTATAAAAATGGTACATTTTAAAGGTAAATAAAATCAATTTCCACTGTTTGAAGCCCCTCCATCCCACCCAGGTTATGGTGCTCTGTTACAGCAGCCCCAGAAAACTAATACAGGTGGGCCTGCCGGGGATGTCAGAGAGAGCGGGTCTACCCTGAGTGGAGTTCAGGTCCCTGAGACCACCCTCCAGGCTCCAGCCTAATGGGACTCATCTCCAAGTTCCTGAGCCTCCCACTTGCTCCCTGTCTAGAACAATCTCCTTTCCACTCTCAGCTCCCACTTTCCAACCACCATTCCCGACACCATTCCGGCTTCTCTTGGACAGCACCTCTGGAAGCCTGCTCCAACCCCCACTTCTGGGTTCTGGCCCCTGGTCAGTGCCCCCTGAATGTCCACTCTCCCCAGATGTCACAGGAAAGGGCGGCATTCCTCCCAGTTGGCTGGGAGCTCCCTGGGAGCAGGCCTGAGCTGGTCCGGGTCACTTCTACCAGTGTCTTGGATAGTCCTGGAACACGGTGGAAGGTGTCACTCATATACAGGGTGTCCAAAAAAATGTATACACACTTTAACAGCTGATAGCTCAGTTTTGAAGATGAAATGTATTTTAATAAGCACTGCATTTATAATTATTCAAAGTGTGTGTGTATACATTTTGGGGGACACCCTATATTTGCAGATGGATGAGTTGGTGGGTATTTAGATGAACGAGTGAGTGAGTAAGTGGATGTTTGGTGGATGGGTGGATAGATGAAAAAAGGATAGGTGGGTGGATAGAAGGAGGATGGAGAGAAAGGAGGGAGGGGGACAGGAAGGTAGAAGAATGGATGGGTAGGTGGATGATGGATTATGAATGGACAAATGATGGAGGGATGGATGAATGGATAGGTGGGTATGTGGATGGATGGTTGACAGGCAGGTGATTGGGTTGATGGATGAATGGATGCATGGATGGATGGTGGGAGGAAGGATAATAGATGGATAGGTGAGTGGATAGATAGAGGGGTAGTTGGATAGATGAACAAGTAGGTGGAGGGTGGAAGGTCCTGCATTACATCTAAAAGTCTGTCATTCTGGCCCAATATAAGATCCCCAATAAAAGTATTGATCCAGACTCACTAAATTGAAGTACTCTGACATTGAGGCTAGACATAGGAATGCTGTATGTGCCACTTGTTCTCCAAGGAGACATCAGCCTCTTTAATACTGTCCATTTCAAAACACCTGGAGAAGTGTACTCTTCTTACACCAACATGTTCAGAGGGCAAGCTCCCTGGGAGGGAGAGCCTGCCTGTGCCCCCAATTCTGTCAAGTGGGAGGTCTCAGCCCACTGTCCACCCTGCACTTTACCATCGAATTTATGCTGTTTGCCAAGTGACCTTTACACACAAAGTCTGCAAGTTAAACCCCAGAAAAGCCATGTGATTTTCCTTTGAGAGAAGCATTTTAATTTAAGGTTCAGCAATAGTGAACTTGGTGATTTAAAGGGTAAACAGATTCCTCTGTGTTCAGCTTTTTTGCTTTTTCTCCACAATCCTTTAATCTTTAGAGATGCATCTGACCAGCCCAAAGTTTGCGGCCTTTACCTGAATCTTGATTCTGGGCAGCAGAGAAAAAGGTCACCTTTTTTTGAGACAATTACTGTAATTAGCAAGTCCCATGTTCAGTTGTCCCCATGGATACTGCTACCACACCCAGATCTACTTGTTCCCCTCCTCCTTCCAAGGAGCCTCAAGGGCACAAACTCCACCTTCAAGGCCATGATTACAGTGGAGAAGGCTGAGGCACCACACCCTCCCCACACATCCCTTCAAACCAACCCCAGAGCACCCGTGCTAACTGCCTGCACAGAAGGCTCACATGGGAGCTGGGAAGACAAAACAGGAGCAGATAGCCACACAGGGGCTTTCACCCCTCCAGCCCCCACCCCTGCTTGTCAGGTAACTGGGGAGGGACTAGGCACCTAACTGCTTCCCAGGTAATCCAAGCAAAAGAACCTCTGCACTGGGACAGGACCTACAGTTTTGGGTAACATCACATAGAATGGAAAATGTCAGAGCATTTCAATTTAGTGATTCTGGCTTGATACTTTTAAAAATTTTAACCCAAAATATCAAAGTTAGTGCACCTGAGAACGGCAAGTTCTGTTTTGTGAAACCTGTTTCAGGTGTGTGTGGGAGGGGGAGGGGGAGGGGGAGAACAGGCCTTTGCAGGTCAAGGTCAAAGACTTGAGGCCCAGACTGGGAAGAGTGAGTGACCACCCCAGTCCACCCAGCACTTCCTAGGATGGTTGGTCACTGGAGTCCGCAGCCCCTGTAGCCCCCATGCTGTCTCTCTGTGAAGACCAGGGGTGGAGCCCTGAGTTCGGGAGGAGTGAGGCCCAGAACAGTTACATCTGAGAAGGGCCACGGTGTCCCGAGGGGGAAGGTAGCAGAGGGGTATTTGAGGAGAGCAGACATGTTTGTCCCACTGTGTCCCCAGGGCAGCTGTAGTGGAAGGTGGCAGCTGATGAATGACACAATAGAAGAGAACAGTGTCCAGTGAACTGGGGGGGGCTAAGTGGCCCTCATTTTCCTGTTCAGGACACCTCACCGCCCATAGTGTGCGAGTGTGCACTGCTGTCTGCAGTGGAAACCAAGGACTCTAGTGGGGGTGGGGCCCCGGATGACCAACACCAGTGCAGACCGGCCAGGTGTGGACAGGTAACAGAGATGAGTGCAGACACTAGGAAATTCTGCCCTGGGGAGCAGCCCTTCCCTTTCTCAGGAGGGGTGGTGTTCGCTGGGAAGGAAGGCTCCCCCTTGGGGACACCAGCCTTGGGGGTCCTTGAGTATACCTAGCAAATACGTGGCGTGGGAGAAAATATCACAAACACTATTTGCTTGGAATACTCGCTCTTCCAAACTGAATGCAAAAAGCTTCAGTTTATATAAGTGAACTTTAAAAGTCAAGCCACTTATGCACTGAATGTATTTATCTAGAATTTAAATAATTTTACTTATTCCAGGAGCTAAGTTCCTCTTGCCTTAAAGTTATTTGTTGTGTAGATGAAGAATTGCCTCCAACAGAATACTTATTGGTTAAAATTTGAATGGTAAATGTATTCACACGCTATCCCACTTTAAACAGTGCGCCCAGCCTAGCTGCCTGGCACAGGGGCAATGCCCTGGGGGTCCTCACAGGGAGCTAGCCTGGTCTGGATCAAAGGTTAATATTTGAGTAGCTTTTCCATAAATGTATTCAAAGATGGTATTATCAACCATCAGCTATTAAACATTCTGATTTATCCTTTAAGCCTTTTTCACACAGAGACACTAAATCTAAAATTTTAAATATTCTACTCTACCACAAAATGATTATTTTTAAAGCTTAGGAAGAAGGGGAAAAATCACCTATAGATCCATTCCCCACGGCAGCAAAGTCCATGTTGGCCCTGTGCCGATGGGGTGCAGAGTTTTGTCTGTGTGTCAATGTTAGGACCCCCTGTCCTGTCCACCCTGTACTCTGTCCACCCCAGAGGTGTTGGAGGAGGACGTGGGAGGAGAGGGGAGGGATGGGCAGGACCCAATGCCCAGTTTAAGGGCCAAGTTCCCGCCTGCCTGTTTACTCATCAGTTTACTCATTGTAAACAGGTGATTGCCAGGCCCAGCTGAAGATGTTGAAACTATTAAATGAGTTAAGTGTGGAAGGTCTCAGAGCACCCAGTGCTGGGAAGCCTGGGTTATGAGGTTGATGTAGAGCCATTTTCATGGGCTCTTCCAGTGATTCGCTAACGAGATCATATTCTCAGTTGCACTCACCGACAGTTGCTAGCACGGAGGAAAGTTGCATTTAACCCAGGCAATAGATTTTTATGGCTTCTCTCTGATTTCTAACTATAAATGCAAGTTTATCTGAACCAGTACGTTGATTTGTTTCTGTTTCTGACCCCAGCACCATCGTGGCTTTGTGGGCAGTGTCCTGGGATGATGGTCACTCCTACATGCTTCCTGCAGGCTTGTTGGAGGTGCCCGTGCCCCACAGGCATGGCTGGGCACTGAGAGGTGGAACACTATGGGCCAGGGCTTTGCCTGGGGAGAGCTTCTGCCCCGTCATGAAATTGTCCACAGCAGCAACCAGGTGTCCTATGGGAATGGACATGCCTTTCACAGCATCAGCACCCCCTCAGCCGCCTGTGGAAGGGGAAGCTCTCAGACCGGGCTGGACCTGCTGCAGCTGTGGGCATCTTAGTCGAGTGCCTGGCTGAGCCCAGGGGCACACACATTCCCCCCACCCAGAGGGCGATTGGCCCTGAGCCCCAGACCAAACTTCTGATTCCAGTGCAGATCGGTTTCCTTCTGGCTGCTTCCAACTGGAGTCAAAATGCTGCCCAGCCCTCCCTGGCCTGGGGGCCGACTGACCAGCCACTCCTCAGACTCCAGGCAGATCCCCCCAGACTTCCTGGAGAGCTGCAGTACACTGTGGGTTCTACTGACTATTGTAGCAGCAGTGGATAGACTGGGAGACCATAGGCGAGCAGGCTGGGGCATGAGGTGAAAGTGGTGCTTATAGCCCCATGGGTCAGCCAGGCCAGAGGGCTCTTTATTCCCCAGAGGTGTGGCCCAATGGCCAGACGTGCAAGCTTTCAAGGGTCCCTGCGGTGACCACGGCCCTCCTGTGTTCCAGCTGAGTCCTGGGTGTACGTGAGCCCTGGACCAGGAAGGACTCAGTGTTATTGCGTTGTGACTGAAGAAGATAGAGCATGTCCAGGAGGCCCAGGGAGGGGAGGGCCGGTGGCCTGAGCAGCACCCTTGTGATTTCCGTGATCCCACCACCTAACAGGCTGCATTTGTGGCTAGGAGAGCGCACTTTCCACAGAAGACTAGAGACTGGGTTTTCCCCAGCTAGCGCTGAAACGACCATGGAAGAGCAGAGCTACCTAGTCAGAGAGGGGCCTGGTCCCAGGGCCACCTGACCCTAGAGCTGTTCCACAGCTGGGGTGTAGCACCACTGAGCTCTTCCACAGCAGTGCTATTTTCACATCTGTGCTGTAGCACCACTGAGCTGTTCCACAACTGTGCTGTAGCTCCACTGAGCCATTCCACAGCTGTGCAGTAGCGCCACTGAGCTCTTCCACAGCTGGGCTGTAGCACCACTGAGCTGTTCCACAGCAGTGCTATTTTCACATCTGTGCTATAGTGCCACTGAACTGTTCCACAGCTGTGCTGTTTTCACATCTGTGCTGTAGCGCCACTGAGCTCTTCCACAGCTGGGCTGTAGCACCACTGAGCTGTTCCACAGCAGTGCTATTTTCACATCTGTGCTATAGTGCCACTGAACTGTTCCACAGCTGTGCTATTTTCACATCTGTGCTATAGTGCCACTGAGCCGTTCCACAGCTGTGCTGTAGCGCCACTGAGCCGTTCCACAGATGTGCTGTTTTCACAGCAGTGCTCTAGCACCACTGAGCTGTTCCACAACTGTGCTGTAGCACCACTGAACTGTTACACATCTGTGCTGTAACGCCACTGAGCCGTTCCACAGATGTGCTGTTTTCACAGCAGTGCTCTAGCACCACTGAGCCATTCCACAGCTGTTCTGTAGCGCCATTGAGCTGTTCCACAGCTGTAATGTTTTCACAGCAGTGCTCTAGCACCACTGAGCTGTTCCACTGCTGTGCTGTTTTCACAGCAGTGCTGTAGCACCACTGAGCCGTTCCACAGCTGTGCTGTAGCGCCATTGAGCTGTTCCACAGCTGTAATGTTTTCACAGCAGTGCTCTAGGACCACTGAGTTGTTCCACAGCTGTGCTGTTTTCACAGCAGTGCTGTAGCATCACTGAGCCATTCCACAGCTGTGCTGTAGTGCCATTGAGCCGTTCCACAGCTGTGCTGTAGCACCATTGAGCCGTTCCACAGATGTGCTGTTTTCACAGCAGTGCTCTAGCACCACTGAGCTGTTCCACAACTGTGCTGCAGCACCACTGAACTGTTACACATCTGTGCTGTAGCACCACTGAGCCGTTCCACAGCAGTGCTCTAGCACCACTAAGCTGTTCCACAGCTGTGCTGTTTTCACAGCAGTGCTATAGCACCACTGAGCTGTTCCACAACTGTGCTGTAGTGCCACTGAGCTGTTCCACAGCTGTGCTGTTTTCACAGCAGTGCTCTAGCACCACTGAGCTGTTCCACAGCTGTGCTGTTTTCACAGCAGTGCTGTAGTGCCACTGAGCTGTTCCACAGCTGTGCTATTTTCACAGCTGTGCTATAGCACCACTGAGCTGTTCCATAGCTGTGCTGTAGCACCATTGAGCTGTTCCACAGCTGTGCTATTTTCACAACTGTGCTATAGCGCTACTGAGCTCTTCCACAGCTGTGCTGTTTTCACAGCTGTGCTGTAGCATCATTGAGCTCTTCCACAGCAGTGCTGTTTCCACAGCCATGCTGTAGCATTGTTTTCACTGAATAAAGTTTCCTTCACTGCACCCCAATTGGGGATTCTTGTTGGCATTGAATTGGTGCCAACAAATTATTGGTTGACAGGTGCAACACACATACCTGCCCGGAGCCTGGCACCTGCTCCTGTCTAGGCAGATCCCTACTGAGTACCAGCACTGCCATCTCCTGTAACCTGGGCTTCCAACCTCTGGCCCAAGCCCTGAGTACACACCTCTCCCTTCTGGCCCTGCACTTACCCCCCTACTCCTCCACCCACCACCACTGTCCCTCCCCACCAGGCTGGCCAACTGTCCACTGGCCCAGGGGTGTGTCAGTTCAGCTAGGATGAAACAGAGGGACACCTGACCCCACCCCAGGTCTCAGGATGACAGTATTTTGACTGTCTGTGGGAAGACAAGTAGAACTGTACACAGATAATGTGCCCCAGTTAGGAAATTTGTTTTGCACAGAGATATGAGTTAGCAATCCTGGAGTTATTTTGTTTCTAGAATTGAGCAAGCGAGCAAACATGTTTTGGATAATCAGAATTGGATACATAATTTTGCATAATTTTCGGGCCCTGTACAAAATGAGAACATGGGGTCCTTGTTCAGAATTCGTTAACAATTTCAGGACAGCAACAGTAGAGCATTAAACCAAGCCCTTCTGCGCGGGAAGCTATGTGGGTAATGAGTCTCAAGGTTGGATAAGGTGAATGTTGGTCATAAACACAGAAGGAATGACAGAGAAAAACAAACATGATGTGATTTCACTTATATGTATAATCTTCTTAAAAATCCCAAACTCATAGAAAAAGAGAGATTTGCATTTACCAGAGGTGTAGGGTGGGACAGAAGGAATTGGAGGAAGGGGGTCAAAGGTACGAACTTCCAGGCTTAAGATCAATTAAGTCCTGGGAGTGTCGAGTACAGCACGGGGACTACAGGTCACACTGTCATGGGGGATATAGGAAAGCTGCTCAGACAGCAGACCCTAACAGTAAAAAATACAAGAACATGTATGTTCAAGCTTATCCATTACCAGAGGCCTGATGCACGAAATTCATGCAGGAGTAGGACTTCCTTCCCTTGGCTGCCAGCACCAGCTTCTCTCTGGCACCCGGGACCCGGGCTTCCCTCGCAGCCCCAGCTTTGTCCAGAAGGACAGAAGGATGTCTGGAAGGACGTCCAGAAGGACATCTGGTCTAACTAGCATATTACGCTTTTATTATTATAGATAGCCCAGTTTTAAAGCTGAAGGCTGGAAACAACCCATATGTCTGTCAAGATGGAGACAGTTGAATAAACTGTGGTACAGCCACAAAATGGAGAAATGTGCAGCTGTAAAAAGATATAAGAAATGTCTCTTTTACTGCACAGCATTTTTCCAGTATATAAAAAAAATAAAAATAAAAACTCAAACATCTGGAGGTAAAAAATATAACACCTGAAATAAAAAAACACACAGAATGAGCTTAATAGCTTGAAAAAGGCAGGAAAATATTGGTGAATTTAAACACACAGCATTAGAAAGTATTCAAACCCGAGCATGGGAAGGGGGGAAGTTGGAAAAATAAACCAGCCTCAAGCTGTGTAACATACACATAGCTGGAGCCCCCAAAAAGGGGGCAGAAAAAATTTATTTGAAGAAATCTCAGTGCAGCATTTTCAAATTTCAGCCCAATCCCTGCAGGCCAGGCTGAGGGATCCCACCGGTGCATGAATCCATGCACCAGGCCTCTAGTTTAAAAATAATTAATAATATAATAATAATAGAGAGCAAAAATAGAAAAACATACCGATAATTACATTACTTTTAAATGATGTAACACCAGATTAAATGGCACAGATTGTCAACCAGAATTTTGAAAAAGCAAGAACTCTAAACTGCCTATAAGAAACACATTTCAAATGCAAAAACACAGAGGTTAAAAAGTAAAATATCATGAAAGAATATGCTAGGGAAATACATCAAAAGAAAGCTGAAGTAGTTCTGTTACTGAAAGTAGAATTGAAAATGATATCGCCAGGATAAAGGACAGTTCAGAATCCCAAAATGGCCAATTTATCAAGAGGGCATAATCCTAAATGAGTATGCTCTTTTAGAGCCTCTGAGAGGGGGTCCTAACCATTTTTTTCCAGTTAATTTTGTATTTTCTTCAACAGCACCCGCCCTATGGAGTTTATATTGAAAAAACAACAAAGACTGTTACCAAACTCAAGGGGTTCACGTTGTGGGTTGTTCTGTTCAAGGAAACTTGGTTGCCTCCAAGTAGTTTTATTTACTTGCAGCAAGTAAAAGAGAAGGGATTCACATCTAAAGCTCTGTCTCCCCAAGGGAGGCCTAGCCATTGCTTGTATCAGGTATTTTCCAACCATTTTCATCTCATGGCGCACAAAAACTAATTAGTAAAATTCTGTGGCACACCAAAAAAATATACATTTTTTGTCGATCTGACAAAAACATAGGTATAATTTTGATTCATTCACACTGACTGCTATTATTGTGTTGGCTGTTGTCACTTTTTCATTTGACAGTCTAAGGAAAAAGAAGTCAGTGCCCCAGACTAAATAGTCAGGTACTGCATGATTTTAAAATTCTCCCAGCACACTGGTTGAAAATCACTGGCTTATATATACTATTTAGTCAATTACCCGTAGTAGGCTACACATACCTGGTTGGGTCCCTATCAAGCTTATCCTGTTTACAGCAGGTCTGCAAAATACTGTGCTACCTTTTAACATTTAGTTATGTGCACAGGAAAAGGGGCCACATAGTAAACCTGACTAAAGCTGGGGGCAGGGTGGGGGAGCGGTCTGCATGGTGGGACAGAAAGTAACCACACAGGATGGTCTGAACTTACAAATGTCCTAACTGAAAGCAAGTCATAGCAGGGAGTCACATCCCGGGCTGGTAGCTTCCTTAACAAAGGCCATTCTTTACCTTAAGCGAGCCTGTCTTTTTGCAACTGAGATAACATACCTTTGAAATATCAGTCATCTTTTTCCAGACCCCTGAGGGCCAACTCCCACCAGAGCAAGAGACCACAGAACCGTCATTGTTATCTTATTGCCCACATACTAATGTAAAACAAGTATTTGTCTCTCTCTTTTGCTTTTTATCCAATCTTAGAGATTTCCCCTGCTTTCCTTTCTCCCGCCTCGTTCATCTACCACCCCTGGATTTCATGTAACCACCACCCCCCTTTATGTCTCCTCCTTTGATCTTAATGTATAAAACAAGCTGTAAAACTGCCATTCTCCAGAGCATTTTCTCAATGCGTTAAGCTTTTGATTCCTGGCAATTGTAATCAATGTGGCTCAAATAAACTCATAAAAACTCTATAGGTTTAGACGTTTCTTACTTCCACGTTTAGAACCGCCCAGACCTTGCGACCCTTGTCCTGTCTAACAAAACCAACATGAAATCAAGTATTTCATTTTTGTTAATCTATTGACTACTTCTTTCTCTTTAACTTTTATTTTGACGTTTCCAGATTTAGGACTGAAACAACACAGAATCTCTGTATGGCCTCCATTCAGCTTCCTCAAAAGTTAACATTTCACTCATTTGTGGATCTGGCCAAGCCTGGGGGATGGCGTGGTTCCAGGGCGAGGGTCCGCTGGCGATCTCCGGTGGTGGTAGGCTCTGAGATGGCACCCTACCACCTCAGGGCGCCCCTCGTCCGCCGGCTCTGGTCCCCAGACCCGCCCCCGACCTGAAAAAGCCTGAGAGCCCTGAATCCCCGGAGCTCCTGGAAAGGACGGCGCGGGGAAATGACGTCGCCGCCTCGTCCCGGACGCGAGCTGGTGCGTACATACGCGCCCGAGGGGACTAGACTACGCTTCCCAGGTGGCCGTGCGGCGCGCCCACTTCCGTCGGGTGGCAAAGGACCCGGAAGCTGCCGGCGCGCCGGCGAATCCCGCGGTGACAGGTAGACGGCGGCGGCAAGAGTATGCAGGGTGACCGGTGGTCCGCGGCGCCCGGCGCGTTAGTTCCCCGACGGCGGCGGCGGCGCGCGGCGGCTCTCGCGTGAGCGGCGACGGCCAGAGCATCCAGTGGGCGCTGGAAGGGAGGCTCGTGGGGCCCGCGGCAGCGAGACGGACCGGGGCGGGTGGGCGCCACGCTCTGCCCGGAGGCGACGGCACCATGTGGAGCGGCCGCAGCTCCTTCACCAGCCTGGTGGTGGGCGTGTTTGTGGTGTACGTGGTGCACACCTGCTGGGTTATGTACGGCATCGTCTACACCCGCCCGTGCTCCGGCAACGGTAACTGCATTCAGCCCTACCTGGCTCAGAGGCCCAAGCTGCAGGTGAGTTCCCGGGTTGGGGAGAGGGGTCTCCGCGACAGACGGGGGCCAGGAGCTAGTCTCACCTGAGCTGGGCAGAGTCCGGTGGGCTAGGGGTCGCTTCTCATCTGAGCCAGGCTGGAGCTGGGCTGAGGGCTCTCCTGACCTGATCCCTGACCTCCCCACCCCTAATATCCTAGAGACTCAGCATGCAGAGTGGCCGCAGGCAGGCCCCAGACGCTGCCCCTTGTCACCCCATTACAAGGTACCCAGAGTCAGTGTACCCCTGCTCTGTTGATCCAGTCAGCTACACACTTTAGCAAGTTGTTCTCTTGCAGCAGACACATCAGATACAACCATTCTTTCACAGGTCAGAGTTTTGTCCCTTTGGGAGTTAAAAATGAAACCTTTCACCTTTCAGATTGCTCTCCTTTGTGTAGCTGTTTGATGTGTGTATTTTGTGGCCAGGGCCTTGCCAAGCTAATTTTCTTGACATCGCTTCCAGCTGAGTGTGTACACCACCACACGGTCCAACCTTGGTGCTGAGAACAACGTGGATCTTGTCTTGAACGTGGAAGACTTTGATGTGGAGTCCAAATTTGAAAGGTGTGGTTATATGACGACAAAGTGCCAGTGATAAGGTTAACATAATAAAATGTTTAGATTGTTTAAAAGTTAGCGTTCTGTATGTAACAAGGTTGCCTTAGAAAAGCAGTATTACCTACCGTCTTGTGAGAAAGTTTTAATGGAAGACCTATGTGTGATATGTAGACAGTCAAACTTTCGTTTTACTTGAAAATAGTAGATATGTTTGTCATTTAGGAAGCAGCTGACACCTGCATCTTATGGCTGTGGGACATGCAGCAGCTAGGGGGCGTTTTTGAAGGAGTGGATGTTGCAGTGGGAATGATGCGGTTTCCCACAGCAAACTACTTGTCTCTTCGTAACCAAAGGCATTTCATATATAACTATGGCTCTAGAGTCTTAAGATTTCAACAAGCGCAACTTAAAAAATGATGTGCTTGTCAAGAGTCTACCTTTTCCCTCTACATAGTCTGGGAGGTATCAGATAGAATGATGGGAACATGTGCTGGCATGAATGTCCTCTAGTCAGCCAGCCCCATCAGAGAGCTGCAGAGGCAGTGCAGCGGGCAGGGGCCTTGCACACTTGGGGTTGGCCACTACCTGTGAGTGAACTGACTTCTCTGAGTGCCAGGAAGTGGAGGCAGAAAACGCAGGCTTTCCTGCTCTCAGGTATAGCAACTCAAGCTTTTAGGAAACATTCTATAACTTCTGTACCTAGGATTCTCAATCAAAGGCAGGTGGGTTTCATTTTTGGTACTCTAAACTAAAATTAGTTGTTATAAAGATATTTGAGTAATCTTTGCTGTGTGTGATTATACAGTGTAAGTGTACACGTTTGAAATTGTAATTTGTCTTGTTTTAGGACAGTTAATGTTTCTGTACCAAAGAAAACAAGGAATAACGGGACGCTGTATGCCTATATCTTCCTTCATCATGCTGGCATTCTGCCTTGGCACGATGGGAAGCAGGTGCACCTGGTTAGTCCTCTGACCACCTACATGGTCCCCAAACCAGAAGAGGTCAATTTGCTCACTGGAGAATCTGCTGCACAGGTGGGCATCTTCATCAGATTATTAGCCAAAGGAGCCTGCACTCTGCTTCCTGGAATTCACACCTGCATGTCCCTGTACGTGCAGCTGAGATCTAGGGCTAGGTTATTGGCGAACATGTCTGTGTTTCAGCAGAATAATTTCCCATGATTTACACATAAATGTTTTGTCAAATTAGTGACATGCACTTTAAGTAATCCACTGACATTTTTTATGCGTGTTTTTTCACAGGGAGCCCCTTCTGTGGAGCTCAGCTGCATTCATTTCTTAAGACTTGGGAAACTTACTGCACTTAATATATTTATTCTAAGAATATAATTTAAAATTATTCAAAAGGCAGATGTACAGATCATATTTTATATATCCGTAGAAAACTATATGTACCAAGAAACACTGGGAATTACATAAGTGACCATTGACAAAACCTAGGAATTCTGGTGTTTGGGTCTGTGTTGAATGGAAGGTGAGATCATTTACAAACAAGAAAGATGGCAGCTTTTCAGGAAGTTCCTGTGATGCTCCCTGCACAGGGACAGGACTATCAATGGTTCAGGTAGGTTTTGAAAAACCTGACAGCCTGCTCTGGCCTCTCGCCGTTTGCACTTCCTGCTGTGTGTCCTTGAGAAGACCCCTCACCTCCTTTTCCACAGGCAAAGTATGGCCCTGCCTCATGGGGCCTTCCTGGGAAATCAAGGAGGCAGTAAGTGTAAAGGGAATGAGAGGTCTTTGGAATGTATAAATGCCAAATGTTAGCTATTACTATTATTTGGGAGATAAATTATTACATAAAAAATATCTTTTTTAAAAAAAAATATTTTTACTAGAGGCCTGGTGCACGAAATTTGTGCACAGCCTGGCCTGTGCCCTCTTGCAATCCGGGACTCCTCAGGTAGGGTCCCTAGGCCTGGCCGGTTATCAGGGCCTATCGGGGTTTTCCAGGTTGCCGGCAGCTAGCCCTGCCCCCACCACTGCTACTGCTTGCCACCTGTGTGGCACTGACCCCCCCCCCCCCCACACACACACCTCCGCCACCAGTTGCCTCCCTCTGTAGGCAACAGGCATGGTGTACGATTGCTTGGCTGGCCTGGGCGTCCCTCTGCAGCACAATCGCTGGCCAGCCCCACACATCTGCCACAGCGTTGCTGGCCAGTGGCCTGAGCCTCCCTCTGTGGGGCGATTGATCACAGGGCCCCAGATTGACACCCCCGCCCCCCCCCCCCCCCCACACACACACAGAGGGAGCCCCATCAATCGCGGAGCCCTGTGATTGATCGCCCTGCAGAGGGAGGCTCCACCCACCTGGTCAGGGCTCTGCGATAGATCGCTGCACAGGAGGTGGCCTGGGCCTCCCTCTTTGGGGCGATTGTAAAGCCCTCCCCACCACCCCCCCCCATCAGTAGCCCCACCAGCTGGTGGCCTGGGCTTCCCTCTACAGGGGCGATCGTGGGATGATGGCGAGGCCCCCCGACCAATCGCATTGCACCCGCTTTGGCTGGCCTGGCGCCAGTGCGTGTCATAGTGTGGTCATCTAGAAGGTCGCTGTTTGGTCATTTGGTCAATTAGTATATTACACTTTTATTATAGATTGATTTCACAGAGGAAGGGAGAGGGGGGGAGATAGAAACATCAATGATGAGAGAGAATCATTGATCGGCTGCCTCCTGCATGCCCCCCACTGGGGATCGAGCCCACAACCCAGGCATGTGCCCTTGACCGGAATTGAACCAAGGATCTTTCAGTCCACAGGCTGACACACTATACACTGAGCCAAACCAGCGAGGGCAAAAATATATCTTTTAAGTAGGAGATAAAGGACACTGTTTCCTAGACTATATCAATTAGAGCTCAAATAAAGATTTTCCTGCCAATCAGTTTCTTGGTGGATGCCTAGACATTGACACAACTCCTTCCAGACAACCTGACATTCCTGATTGAGGAGCAGTGTCCTTTTCAGTTTCATTGCACATGCAGGACAGTTAGCTCTAACTCGCCTACACCTCCTGTAATTGTCTCGAGGACTCACCCTCCCCAGGTTCCCTGAGAAGTGTGCCTTGCTTAGGTGGAGGACCCAGGGCAGGAGTCAGTGAGATCTAGGGCCACATGGTGCTTCTATGGAGAGAAGGAAGTGAGGTATAATTTGGGCAACTGGCAGTTGTGGCGCCCCACGCTCTGCCAGGTTCTGCTTCCCGATTGGTCTTGGCATGTGGGCTATTCCTAGGTGAAGGTGCCAACCACCCTGTTACCTCAACCTATTTCAGGCCCTGTTTCCCAGTCAGCATTGGCCTCTTTTCATGCTAAGTCGCTCCTTTTCATTTAGCAGAATATCGAAGCTGAGAAGAAGCCGATGAGTGCCCTGGATGAGCCTGTTTCTCACTGGAGACCAAGATTGACACTGAATGTGATGGTGGATGACTTTGTCTTTGACGGGTCCTCCCTGCCTGCCGATGTGCATCGGTACATGAAGATGTAAGTGCACTAGTCTAACCGGTGACTGAGGCTTACTTGCCTGGCTTTAGCATCAGTTTGCCCTGAGCTGACAGCAGAGGAGGCGACCACAATGGTGAAGGGAGGAAGCCCCTCAGGATGGTGGCCCACCAAAATCCAAACATGGATTGGTCGCATGTGCATTTTAAAAAAAATATGTTTTTGTTTATATAGGGATAGAAACATCAGTGATAGAGAATTATTGATCGGCTGCCTCCTGCATGCCCCACACTGGGGATCAAGCGCACAACCTGGGCATGTGACCTGACTGGGAATCGAACCACTAACCCACTTCGGCTGGACACATGTGCATCTTTGAGTTGTCCCTGGGTTAGGAGGCCCAGAAGAGCCTAAGGTGCTGCCTGGATACCCTCAAGCTTTGTCTCTTTTCTCTGGGCAGTCTTGCTGACCAAGATTGCCATCAGAGCATTGGAATGAATGAAACTGGGAGTCATCCTGCCCTTTGTTTTTGTTTTTGTTTTTAATCCTCACCCAAGGATATTTTTTCTGTTCATCTATAGAAAGAGAGTGGAAGGGGTTGTGTGTGTGTTGGGGGGGGGGGGGGCGTTGGGGCGGAGAGGGAGAAACATCAACTGGTTGCCTCCAGCAAAACCCCACCGGGGCCAGGGTTCAAACCTGCAACCAAGACTGGGAATCGGGCTCGAGACCCTTCAGTCCTAGGGCTGAGATGCTCTAAACACTGAGAAAACTGGCCAGGGCCTGCACTTTGTTCATGGCAAAGGCTTCCCTTGGAGAGAAAATGGGAGCACTGATGAGACCATGTCACTTGAGTTTTGTCCTGTCTGCATTCTGACTACCTTTGTTAGGGGCACCAAGGTCAGTTTTAATGTGACTCATTTACTATTTAAAATGAACTTTTGGCCCTGATGGATAGCTCAGTTGTTAGAGCATCGTCCAGATATGCCAAGGTTGCTGGTTCTGTCCCTGGTCAGGGCACATACAAGAATCAACCAATGAGTGCATAAATAAGTAGAACAACAAATCAATGTTTCTCTCTCCCCCTCTCTCTTTCCCCCTCTTCCCCTCCCTCCCTCTCCCTTCCTCTCTCTCTAAAAAAATGAATAAATTTTTTAAAAATAATAAAATAAACCGTTAGATCTTGTCACTGTCATTTGCCATTATTAGTTAAGCATAACTATTAGCATTGATTGACCATTTAGACTAGTCCGTGTCCCCAGGCTTTGGGGAGCCTGCTGTTAGGTTAAGACCTATTATAAAGTCATCACATAGCATCTATGAGTGGCCACTATGATAAGTGTTCTTATTCATTTGTCAGTAGTTCCTCTGGTATTGTCAGGAGGGGTTTTCCTTTTGTAAATTTAAACCTTATTTTTGAATACATGATACACTCGCAGTTCAAAATGTGAAAGGTGTAGAAAGTATCATTCAGTAAAAAGCACCCCCCCCCCCTCCTATCCTCTGGCTCCCACCCCTCCCAGGCATGAAAAGCAGGTAGATTTTTATTTTTGTTCTTACTGCCTCACTGGACCATTCATGTCCGTGCACAGAGGGGCCTCTTGCACGTTTTCACGCCCTGGATGATGTTCCACAGTGTGGTCAGGTCCTTGTTTATTTACCCATCTCCTCCTGGTGTCCAGTGTGTCAGCAACGAGCGTAGCTTGTGAGACCCCTGCTTCCGTTGGGAAGGTGTGCCTGGGACTGTTGTAACCAGAAGCAACTGAAGGTGCTGGGAGGGATTTCTCAGGTAAATGCAGTGTCTGGGGCTGCGTTCAGGTCATCTAAGGTGACAAAACTTCACAGTGACTGAAAACTGCTTCACCCCAGGATTCAGCTTGGGAAGACCGTGCACTACCTCCCCATCCTGTTCATCGACCAGCTCAGCAATCGGGTGAAGGACCTCATGGTGAGCACACTCCCCTCTGCACTTCGTGGCCTGAAGTGTGGCTGCCTCCTCAGTCCTGCCCTGACGGCTCGTGTGTGCTTTCACTTGGCATGGGTGCGCTCTGGGTTTGCTCCTGGCCAGCGGCGGGGTCCTTCTGAGCCATCCCCTCCTCGAGCCCCTGTGCCCTCGCTGGTGTAGGGCTTCAGAAGGTCCTCATTAAGGATGGCAGTGAACACTTGGGAAGCAGTGAGGAGAGACAAGTTGGTGGCTGGGCCACAGAAGGATCTGGGCAGCATCCACAGAGCACCTGTGTTATCCTGGTCACTGCGTGGTTTGGTAAAAGGCCTGCTGTTCAAAGTGCTGTTGTTCACAGAAACAGACGTGTGTGTATACAGCTAGCTTTTTCCCAGGCTGCCTTCTGCCACTAATGCTTTGTCTCACTTGGAGCTGCTTTTCTGAAGGAATGCCATATTTGGAGAACAACCAAGGCCACTGGTGTGTGGGGTGCTGCCTGCTATGGGAGCCTTTACAGTGGCGCCCCCGTGGGACGGGCCTGGCTTGTTGCCCACCTGGCCTGAGGCTGGTGCACTGCATGGGATGGCCCGGTGCTGGACCTGGTGTCTGGTTGCCTGGCTCACTGCAAGGGATCACGGTGAGCATGGACTGTGACACTGATGTGTATGCTCAGGACCCTCCTGGGACCTGACCGCTGCAGCCACGTATGCTGCTAGACAGTGGGACTGAGCTTTCCTTCCTGTGGCAGCCTCCACCCTCAATTCTGTGCCTCCTCATGAGCCCAGCCTGAATGCTGCCTCTTCCTGGAGCTTTCTGCCAGCCCAGATGGAGTGACTACCTGTGCCGGGCACTTGGCTTGTGGGTATGGGCAGAGCAATTCTGTTCCCAGCCCTTCTAGGAGAGGGGCCTGTGTTTGGTTCAGTGGCACATGTGCCCTTAGTCCCTGGCATGTGGTGGTGCCGCTCATGCTGGGAAGGATGAGCTGAGGAGATGTGGTCCAGAGAGGTGTGCAGAGTTTCCTCAGGAAGAGCTCAGAGCAATGTAT
Organism: Corynorhinus townsendii; assembly: GCA_026230045.1. Lineage (NCBI taxonomy): Eukaryota > Metazoa > Chordata > Mammalia > Chiroptera > Vespertilionidae > Corynorhinus > Corynorhinus townsendii. Next base: position 2,407,609 of record JAPDVU010000012.1, read on the forward strand.
GCAGGAGGAGTCCCGCCCAGTTCTGAGAGGAGAGCACGTGGGTGCTGGAGCCCCAGAGGAGGGAGGGAGGGAAGGAAAGAGGGAAGGTCAGCCTCAGTGTGACCATCATGCCCAGGATGTAGGAGTGTCTAAAGCCCACCAGCCACATGGCCTGGGCCTGAAGCTTCAGCTTCCACTGTGCCCAGACTGGTGGGTGCAGAACTTGGGGACAGAGGTGCAGTGTCCATGCACAGGATGCAGCCCAGGGTGCACAGTGGTCTGAACGAGGCAGAAGGGTGTGGTCTGGCAGCTGGGTGCACCCTGGTGGGCAGGTTCTGACTGTGTCGTCACTCCCTTAGGTCATCAACCGCTCCACCACCGAGCTGCCCCTCACCGTGTCCTACGACAAGATCTCACTGGGGAGGCTCCGCTTCTGGATCCACATGCAGGATGCCGTATACTCCCTGCAGCAGTTTGGTGAGGCCGTGGGTGCCAACCCAGACCCTGGGCGGCAGTGTCCTGTAGTTGCAAGTCCAGATATGTACACAGACTTGGTAGCCTTCGTACCTTGTGGTGCAGGTTCTTCCATGTAATTTTAATCAGAGGGTCACTCATATCCTGTCTTTGAAAAATTCTTGATTACCTGAAAGTTTGCTTTATTCAGAACATAGTATTTGAAATGCCATAGTGTTGCTCAGGTGAACTCTTACTACCAACAACATTCAGAAACCTTTGTAACATTAAGTAAGGCTGACAATGCCCATTGCATTATGTTTCCTTTTTTCAGGGTTTTCAGAGAAAGATGCTGATGAAGTGAAAGGAATTTTTGTTGATACCAACTTGTATTTCTTAGCGTTGACCTTCTTTGTCGCAGCATTTCACGTGAGTGGGTCACTGAGTCCTTCTTGGTGATGACAGTGGTGGGCGTGGTGGCTCCAAGGGCGCCAGTCATCCTCAGCTGGGGGGTTGGTGTAGCGGTGTCCCACCTGGCAGCCCCTTGGTTCCCAACGGACCTGAGACTCCACAGGCCATAGTGTTTGGCCTTTATCGTGGAAATAAATTAATGATTATATGAGCCCTACTGTGGTGATCACAACATTAAACACCAGTCCTCTGTGTGGAATCCCTGTTTGAACATGGGGTCTGCAGGCTGTGGAGGAAAGGCATCACTGGATGGTGGCTGTGCTGGATTCAGGTCCAGGTGAGGCAGCACAGGTCCAGGGAGCTGAGCCACAGCTGGCTCTGAGTGCCTGGGACTCAGCTGCCAGTCCAGCTAAAACTTTGCAAAACTGCTGAAAAATAGCACTTTTTATCAAAAGTTCATGTCTCAAAATGAGCCTGTGCGCTTCTGAAACGGACACACTGTGCGCTGTTGCCATGAGAGGGGAGGAGAACATCTGGGCGCCTGTGGTCTCCCTGCCACTGCAGGCGGAGGTGCTGGTCGTGGTGACCCCACAGTGCATACCACAGCGTAGTACATGAGACATGGGGTTCACCTTTTGCGTCCACTGCCTACCTGCCAACCCACGGGAGATACATGCACACTGCTGTCCTCTCTCTTTTTCAGCTTCTGTTTGATTTCCTGGCATTTAAAAATGACATCAGTTTCTGGAAGAAAAAGAAGAGCATGATTGGGATGTCCACCAAAGCAGGTAGATGCCCTCGGGATTTTTGACCCATTCCCAAAGCGTATTATGCTGTTATAAAAATGGGTTAGAATGTTCATTTTGGAACCTAAAGTTATAATTGTCTATGATGCATGCTGGTTGCAGGCCCCATCCCCTGCTCCTGTTCAGAGGGTCTGCTTAGGTCATGTATGGTAATAACTGGGAGGGAGCTGTCTCCACGATTTCGGTGAGTGTCGTGCAAGTCTGTGTCCACAGAGGACCATGGAGGCCACACAGCCAGGGCCCATCTCAGTGACGTTCCTAGTGCCGTTTCTGTCAGCCAGGCGAGTGTCTCCCATGGAAATGACACTCCCCAGTGGCTGGTCTGGGATGCTGGGGTGCTCCCCTGCCCCTGTCATCCGTGTCTCAGATTCTTCTTTCCTGTCCTCTGGTATCCTCAGAGAGGATGCCCCTCCCCTGCCGAGTCCTCCTGCCTGCTCCCAACCTTTTCAGGTGAGAGGAGAGTGAGGGTCCCTGAGTCGGTGCCCATGGAAGGCAAGTAGGCATCTTACCCCTCACCCCCCTGCCAGTGCTCCTGGTGAACGCCCTGCAGAGCTGGCTCTGCCGCTGCCTCCGAGAGAAGTACTTAAGGCAGTCGGACACTTTCAGTCAGCTACAGTGTTTTCTAAAGCACCACTTTCTTTATTGAGTTTAGAGAGAGAGGAGAAGGGAGAGGGAGAGAGAGAAACTTAGGCCTGCTGCCTCCTGCATGCCCCTTACTGGAGACTGAGCCCACAGCCCAGTTATGGGCCCTAGCTGGGCATCAGACTAGTGGCTTCTCAGTGCGGGGAATGACACTCAACCAACTGAGCCACACCAGTCTGGGCTAAAGCATGACTTTAAAAGAAAAAGGGTACAGCTTTAAAAGACAGGCGTCTTTATCACAGAATTGGTATAAAAACAAGAAAGTGTAATTTGATTACAGGAAAGCAAATTGTCATAATGCCAGTCAAGAATCCATTATTCTCAGTGTATTTGCTGTGTGTTTATGTGTTTGCAAGTGTAACTTGATCATGTTTATGAAGTTGAGGTTGCCTTCTGCTGGGTTCTGGAGCCTTTTCTAACATTTTCCTTAGTGCGTGTGGCCTACTGTTCACTGTTAATGGACAACGGGGGAGAAATATTGTAGGTCCACACATGTGTGCATGTATGTGTGTGTTTGGAGCTGGGGCAGGGATATGCATGTGTGAGCTGTACACATACAAGTATGTTTTTTAGTCAAGTGGAGATGTGCGTGTGGGCTCTGTATATACAGGTGTATGTATGTACAGATATATGTGGGGCTATTTAAATACAGGTATATGTGAGTGGGATGGGTATGTGGGGGCGGGGCTGTGCATGTGCTGGTGTGTGAGAGCCGGGGGGGTGGGGGGTGGGTGGGTGGGTGCTTGTGGTCTGTACACATGTAGGTGTGTGTGTGAGTGGGGTGGTGACCCCCCTCAGCAACCCCCACCCCCTCTGTCCCCAGTGCTCTGGCGCTGCTTCAGCACTGTGGTCATCTTCCTGTTCCTGCTGGATGAGCAGACAAGCTTGCTGGTTCTGATCCCAGCAGGTGTCGGAGCCGCCATCGAGGTGAGCTATCGTCTGAGTTGCCATGGTCCTTGGGCACAGGTGCTCAGTGCAGTCAGAACCTGTGTAACTGCCCGAGTGACATGGGGCCACCTTCATGGGCAGGCAGGGACGCAACTGCTGTGAGTGTTTACCAAAGTGAGAATTCAGAAGGTCCTTTAGGTGGCCAAACAGTTTCTATTATTAGAAGGCCCCAGCTCATCACATCTATTGCAGAATGTATTCTGACATGTTTCAAGTTCCATGTGTTTCGTGCTGTGCTGGATGCCACTGAAAACAGAAGTATGTGGTGTGGGCTCCAAAAGCTTAGTGCCCTGTGGTGGCCCTGCTATGTGGGGCTCAGGAAAGGGAGCCCTGTGGGGCAGGCAGGCTTGGGCCAGTTCTTAAGGACGCAGTTGGAGTTGGGACACAGGAATAATGGAGGGAGGTGGCAGCCTGCACATCCTACTCTGTGAGTCGCAGCCCTCTTTGCACATGGCTGCCAAGTCAAGGACTGTGCTCTCCGTGCCTGTGGAAGAAGGCCGCCAGCTGGGGACACTCCCAGAGCCACAGCTGCAGTATAGAAACTGGCCACAGCTGCAGTATAGAAACTGCTCTTAAGGCCGTGACGCCTCTCCTATCAGCAAGGCAGCAAATGGGGCATGGGTCCCAGAGACCCAAAAACACGGCTTGAGCAGAGGCTGGGGCCTTCCAGTGTCGGAAGAGGGTGCCAGGGTGAATTTAAAGACGCAGGCAGGGTGTGGTGAGCCAACCAAGTGCACACAGCTGGGAAGGAGACAGCCCAGAGGAGGGCAGCAGGCTGAGGGCTGGTTGGTTAGTGCCGATAGGTGGTGATGTCATCCACATGGGGGATAAGCTGCTGGGTGGCATGTGGGCCAGGGGGTCATGTCCCAGGGCCTGTGCCTGTGAGCTAGCCCATTTGGGCTTGAACAGGCAGGTGCCTGGTCCACGAGGGTTCCAGTGGCGAGTTCTGGCATCTCCTTGCTCTTAGAATCATAAATGTCGGTTTCTTGTTTTTCCTCAGCTGTGGAAAGTGAAAAAGGCTCTGAAAATGACTATTGTTTGGAGAGGCCTCAGGCCCAAGTTTCAGGTGAGTGTTTTTGCTGTGTTCTGTCTTCCTTCCTCTAGTCGACCCATCTGCTTCCCTCTATACCTCCCATTATTCATGTGCACCAGCTTGTCTGCTGGTGCATTTCATAGCTGCACCCAGTGAGGTGCAGGACCCTGTGAGCATGCGACTGGACTGCCCTCCCGGCACATGGAGCACCTCCCTCGGCAGGGCCAGCGTTGGCTCCTTGATCTCAGCTAATTAACATGGGACACCCCAGTCACAGACTGAGCAGTGCCTGCCCTAACGGCAAGCTGCCTCTACACCAGACGGGACGCTGGTCTGACAGCTCCCATGCTCCTTGGGCAGTTCAGGCCAGCATCCCAAATAGCCAGCCACAGCCCAGACTTGTCCCAGCTATGGTCGGCAGTAGCTTCCCTCCCAGATCAGGGCTGTGAGTTGAGTGGCATTTGATGTTTACAGGCATGAAGCTCACTGCTCTCTGACACCTCGGTTGACAGATTTTTGACCCTCCCATGTCCAGGTCCAAACAGACCAAGGGCAGGAAACTCAGCAGATAGTACAGTTCACTGTTTTCTAAGTTAGACCAGTAAACCCTCCTTTACTGGTCTCCTTGACTGATCTAAGCGCACTGTCCGTGTATCTGTACAGAGCAAGTGTTTTCACTGAAAACACCAACAGGGGAAGAACAGGGAGCAGCCTGGTGAGTGGGACACATGTGGACAGGGCTGCTCTGCCACATGGACACACGATATGGTGCAGAGTCTAGGCCAGAGTGGAGCAGAAGTGCTGCCTGCTGGTCCTTCCGGTGGAGGGAGGTGTGTGGTCATGCCAACCTCAGCCTTGATGGAGGGGTTGTACCTCACACAGTGTGGCCAGGCCAGGCATCTCTGCCAGTCAGCACACAGCCTTGTCACCCCTTCAGTCCTAGCGAAGTCATGCTCAGACACCTGCCTTAAGTCACTTAGTTAACATGATTGTATTGACTTTTACAACAGTTTGGCGCCTACAGTGAGTCTGAGAGGAAAACCGAGGAATATGACACTCAGGTGAGCAGCAGGTGGGCAGGGGGAGATGGGGGGAGCTTGCATGTCCAGCAGACAAGTCACTGAGCACCTGACTGTGACGTTCAGCACAGAAAGACCATCTTCTCGGAGGGTGATCACGATCCTAAGTGGTTTTCTGGCTTGGAAAAGGGGCCAGCGGTGTCTTCTCCCTGTTTCCGGGTCCCTGCACGTGTCCTCATGCCTGTCTCCCAGGACATTTTTCATAAGCAGATTTGTTCCCTGGGGGTTTGCTGTGAGCTCGCTCTGTCACTTGGACGTGAGCGACCCCATAGGGAGGCCCGTGTGCTGAGGCTACTGTAAGGGAGCAGCAGTTTGCAGTATGACCATACAGCGTGTCCTATACAGGAATGGTATGTTTATTAGCTAATAAGCATCAGCCTGCATCCCAACTTTTATTGAGGCTACGATAAAATACAAATTAGAATAAACTCAAGGATACAGCCACATTGACTTAGATAGCAGTCTTGACACAAACCTAGGAGCGTTTCTTCAGATTTTTATCCACATTTATTCACTGATCTGTCGTAAGCTAGTTTGTTTTGAGTGAGCCAGTATGTTATTGACGTCACCGTCTACATCAGTGGGCTGTGGGTACTGTGAGTTCTGTAGGTTTGATAAACGCACACTGATGTGTCCTCCATTACAACATCACGCAGGTCAGACAGCTGACCACACATGGCAGTTTCTTATCCTGTTTGTTTGTTTTCCATCCTTGTGAGTTAGTTGCATGAAGTGCATGTTAACAGAGGTTTGAGGATTGGGCTCTAACGGGAAGTACTTTGCTCCCTGCAGGCCATGAAGTACCTGTCTTACCTGCTCTACCCTCTGTGCATCGGCGGCGCCGTCTACTCACTGCTAAACATAAAGTATAAGAGGTACAGGCACCACTAGAACTTCCCCTGCCACACTATCACCAGTTTATTCTGGCAGCCATGCAGACCATGCCCCTCAGCCTCCTTCTGTGTCTGCCTGCCATTGTGGGGACTATGGACTGGCCAATTCTGTGGCTCTATCTCATCTGCAGTGTGGAAAGCAGGAGGTCGGGGGTTGGAGCGCTCATGGGAGTAACCTTAGACTTGAGACACAGCTGAAATGCGGGTGTCCCCATTCCCATTTTTCCAGATCAGCGGGCACATAGAGGCCGGCACCCACAGCACTGGTGTCCAGGGGTGAAGTTGGATGCTTTTGATAAGGGAAAACCTAGTAACAGTGTGTAGCTGCTGCATTCGGGGCCACAGGGGCTTGAGAGAGGCCTGGGATTTTTCCATCTGCCTGGCAGTTCCATCTGTCAGTGTAGAGAAAGCATGTCAAACTCGCAGCCCGCCAGCCATGAGTTGGATATGCTTGGTGTAGTCTCCAACCCTTGCAGGATCAGGGACCTGACCAGGGTCCAGGGCCTCCATTGTGCAGAGTATCTCCAGGAACCTGTAACCACACCTTGTTACGGGTCCCTGGGAGAGCTGGTGTTTACAGAGGGTTCCCACAAAAGAATTGGTTCAGTTTAAATAGACACTGATGAGAGGGAAGTTGAGCCTTTCACAGTGATAGCTCTCTTCCTTTTCAGTTGGTACTCCTGGTTAATCAACAGCTTCGTCAATGGTGAGTCATGTGGTTTTCTGTTCTGGTAATGGCATACATAGCAGGTACCTTTTCATTGCTCCTGTAACATGAGGTTACCCTGTCAGGCCCTGTGCACTCGGCTGGGCCTCAGGATGCCCATTTGCCTACAAGAGTCCCATGCAAGCTTCCAGGGACTAGAGCCTTGAGAGGTCTGTTTCCTTTGCGTGAAAACCTGAAGAGTAAACAGCACTGTTCTTACATCTGATTCCTTAGGGCAACTACAGCCACAGCCCTACAGCATGGAGCTCTGCCTGGGGCTGGCCCTGACCACAGCACTGGGTCTCTGCAGGCAGTTAAGGGCACAGAGCAGAGGGGATGGGCTCCCGGTATGCCATGTTCACTGGGTGTGGGTCTCAAACCTGGCCATAGCCCCAGGAGGGGACCATGTGGGGTGGGTACCCTGTCCTCACAGCCCCCAGCACTACTTGGCCCCTGTGGGGGAGACTTACAGTGATTGAAGAAAAGGATGTTGCTCTCTGAAGTCACTCTGCTGGGGCTGTCAGGGTGGCATAGTCCATGCATGCTCTCAGCCATGTCTTGTCTCTCCAGGGGTGTACGCCTTTGGCTTCCTCTTCATGCTGCCCCAGCTCTTTGTGAACTACAAGGTAAGACACATCCCCAGCTGGACAGTTGCTCATGTGCTCTGTGCAACCTGTCCCTTACCTGCACATGTCTCCTTGTCCCCAGATGAAGTCGGTGGCCCACCTGCCCTGGAAGGCCTTCACATACAAGGTCAGTGCTCTGCCTGCAGGAGGCGCTGTGTATACAGGGCCACATTCCTGGCACAGTTGGGGCATCTCCTTTAAACACAGAACCCCAGCAATGACTTTAAAAAGACAGCAGCTCTGACTCTCAGAGCAACAGAAGACGTTTGCTTGAATTAAATGCCATGTTACTTGGCAACATGGATCAAACGAGCACCCAGGCCCTGGCTGGGTAGCTCAGTTGGTTAGAGCATCGTCCTGATATGCCAAGGTTGCAGATTTGATCCCTAGTCAGGGCACATACATGAATCAACTAATGAATGCATAAAATAAGTGGAGCAATAAAATTAATGTTTCCCTCTCCCTCCCCTTCTCTCTTACAAAATCAATAAAAAAAATATTGGACATCCCTGACCCAGTGGCTGCTGTCTAGAGGGTAGCCCATCATCCCATAGGTCAGGTTGCCCTGAAGGCTATCTGGGTATGTTGTGGCCAATCCAGAGCCCCAACTTGCTCATTTTGTTTTTATTGTCACTACAAGAGTCTATGTTGCCCATGGTATGTCTGCTATGATTTGCTGAGATGCGTTGTGAGTATGAACAGGGCTCAAGTAGTTGGGCATCTCCAGGTGAGCCCCCACAGCCCGTTCCTCACCCTATCCCCTCTCCCACCCGACACAGGCCTTCAACACCTTCATTGATGACGTCTTCGCCTTCATCATCACCATGCCCACCTCCCATCGCCTGGCCTGTTTCAGGGACGACGTGGTGTTCCTCATCTACCTGTACCAGCGATGGTGAGTGTGGTGTCTCTGAAGCGCACTGCCAGGTGGAATCTCACCATTCCTGCTGATGTGCACCTGGCCATCCTGAGGGGAAAGATACAGCTTGCAATGGTCTTTGTGTGTTGCCCAAGCTTGCATTCTGGTTGCCAGTGGTAGGCGGTGGAAGAAATTATTCTGTCTCTTGGTATAGAAGTGCTTGTTCTGTCTGAATGATGGGATCGGCCACTGTGGGCTCATATCTCCATAGTCGAATTTGGTGCGACATAAATGAGGTCGCTGCCCCAGCCTCTAGGAGCTGGGACCAGTCCCCAGGGGCAGGCCTTCACTGGGCGTGGTGTTCCAGCCCCAGCTCCCACTTGGGCACAGCTGTCCTTCTCCTCTGATCAGCCTGGAGCACAGAGCTCTAGTCTGACCATTTAAAAATATCAATAGGCACTAGCTGGTTTGGCTCAGTGGATAGAGCATCAATCAGCCTGCGGACTGAAGGGTCCCAGGTTCAGTTCCAGTCAAGGGCACATGCCCAGGTTGCGGACTCAATCCCCAGTAGGGGGTGTGCAGGAGGCAGCCGATCAATGATTCTCTTTCATCATTGATGTTTGTCTCTCTCTCACCTCTCCCTTCCTCTCTGAAATCAATAAAAACATATTTAAAAAATTAAAATATCAATAGGAGGGCAGGCACCAAGGTGAACCCCCAAATTCCTCTAATGCAATAAACTTCTGACGATTTGATTCTTTTTTTGTCATTTATAAGACATTTGATTTTTTATTATTGGGCTCAAGGGCATGTGCTTCCTCCCTTCAAAAGCAGTAGAGCATCCATTGTATCATTGCAGGCTCTACCCTGTAGATAGGAGCAGAGTGAATGAATTTGGGGAATCCTACGAGGAGAGGCCCCAGCAGAAACCCCACACACAGTGAGCCCTGGCCTGGGCCACCCTCGAGCCACTATGCAGCACATCTTGGATGGTCAGCTGACTGAGTATTTTTGAATGCTTCTGGTGAATTCCTGGACATTACACCTTCTACATTGCCAAAACCTCTGAGCATTTCTCATACGTCTCCTGAGTCCGGTCACAAAGTGTTTGAGAGGAGCTGGCTGCACTTACAGTGTCCCCAGCGTGAAGACATCTGCCTCGATCACTGAGATATTGGGCGCTCGTGGCCATCCTTGGCCGTTGGTGGCTCTCAGCACAGGAGCGTCCATTGTCGGCAGTGGCTATGCCATCACCATCACCGGTGTCCCCCGACCTGGCGGACTCCGGAGGCAGGGAGGTGGAGGTTTCCACCTCCAGTTGTCTGTAAGTGCTCCTTAAGTGAAATTTAAATGCCTCTAAATCCATGCTGTACAGACTCTGGGATCAAATGGCTTTTTTCCTTTTTGTTTAAAACTGGACTATTTTAAAGCTTAATGTATGTATGTTTCTATATTAAAATAAATTTCTCTGGCTGTAAAAGTTTCTTTATCTACTACAGATACTTTCAGATACTTTCATTTATCTGGTTTCCAGAGATGAACTTACAATGTGGGTTCATTTGTGTTTGCTAAAAGGACAAATGTAAAGACCTTCTACCTAATCTTAGAGTCGTGAATGTTCTTAAGTATTTATATTTGGTATTGAAGACTAAATGACTAAATTATTATACAGTCATAACTGGTCAGACTGATGGTGTTTTTGTTACAGAAATGCCCTAGGTTAATGTAGAGAAATAGCACAGGTGAGGCAGAGAGCAGCCACAGATTTGGGGGTAATGTGGTTATTTTTGTGTTCAGTGAAATTGCATTATTGAGGATCTGTTTTCAAAGTGTATGTGTCCAGGTATGTGAGCACAGTGGATAGCTGTCCATGCTTGCAGCAAGGACATCAGTATCTCAGCCCCAATGGCACTTGGGTCAAGCTTGGACTTCGGTCTTCTTGCCACTAAGGGTCCTCTGGGTGCTCTGGCCTCTGCAGATGGGCCCATGACGGGCCCCTTCTGGGGAGAAGGTAGAGCGGAGCGAGGGCCCTGCTCAAAGGGGAGCCTGTGTTCTTCCCACACATTCCACTCTTTGTCAAGCTTGTCAGGAATTAGCAGGTTTTAGTAAGGCGTGTGAGCCTCCCTCGATGATTTGAAAGAACACTGGTTTCAAGTTACCCGTTTTTAGTTTTATCGGAACACTGAGGTGGATCCAGGGTCCCACCATCAGTCTCTGAGACTGGTCACCTGCATGGAAAGTGCTTATGAAGGTTGGGCCACCCAGTGGGCTGGCCCTCTCACACCCACAAGTTTTATATAATGTGTTTTCTTTGGGGGAGTGGAGGCTTCTCTGAGGGTTCATCCCATCCGCCCGTGTGGAACAGGAACACGGCTCTGAGTAAAGGAGCTCCATGACCACCTTGCTGGGCCTGAGGGGCTCTGCTGACCTGGTGCCAATTCAAGACAGGCCTCAGACTCTCAGCGCCGGGGCCCAGCCCCCACAGCAGTGATGTCCTAGAACTTACTCCTTGCACTTGAAGCCTAACACTTGGCAGACAGGAAGTTTTCTAGAGATTGTTGCTGCTCTCTCGTTTTCAGTTTCCTTATGAAATAGATGTTAGGAAGACTATTGCTTTGCCAACAGGTTGTGCAAAGTTCTCACAGTGCAGGAACCTAATGAGCCTGGCAGCATGGGTTTCTTTACATATACATATACATATACATATACACACATATATGTATATGTAAATATATATGTGTGTGTGTGTGTATTTTATTGATTTCAGAGAGGGAGTGAGAGATAGAAACCAATGATGAGAGAAAATCATTGATCGGCTGCCTCCTGCACACCCCACACAGGGGATGGAGCCCACAACCCCGGGCATGAGCCCCAACCCAGAATTGAACCTTGACTTCCTGGTTTGTAGGTCAACGTTCAACCACTGAGCTACACCAGCCAGGCAAACACAGGTTTTTAGGTGGTCGTTGGGAAGTCCCTGAGGGCTGGCATTCAGGGCTGCGACACTGTGTTCCGTTTCTGAAGAGTCTCAGAGCTTCCAGTGGCCTTTCAGTGACTTTTTTTGCCAGGTTGCAAATCCCATTATACGTTGACCAGTCTTGTCTTGTGGCTGTTGAAGTCACATTCTTTTAAAAGAAATGTTTAATCAATAGCTCCTTTTAAAAAGCTGTAGTCATATGTGTTAATAAGTTACTTGCCGGGGTCACTTCAGAGCCTGCCTCTATTTTTTAAGATAAACAAGTTTAAATCAAACAAGTTTGACATGAAATCTTAAAGTCCCTTCCAGCTTCAGGATGGAGCATTCTTCCAACACTCAGTAGAATGTCTCAGAACCCTTAGAAGCTGTTAAGTTGAATATTGGGTAAAAGTGATCCCTTGAAAGGGACCAGGACCCAGAGCCACACAAAAGCTCCTGATTTGGGCCAGTGGGCTCCATACTTGGGCAGTTGGGCCCTTCAACACACGCACCTGTGTCTTCAAAGTGAACACAGTTTCTGCGATGGCCCTGCTTGTATTGCATCCGCGCAAAATCCCGCACTCGTACCGGTTTAAAGCAGCCCAAGAGAAAACATGACATACAAAGGACAAAGGAAGTGATGAGATTTCTTGTAGGAAGCAAGCCGAACCAGAAGACACTTTTCAAATACTAAAGGGGGAAAAATCTGACATAGAATTCTTTACTCCGTGACATATATTTCAAAATGTATTTTAAAATTGAGGACTTGTACAGACATATAAAAGCTAGAAGAAATCACAGGCAACCTGTTACACAGGAACTGTGCCAGGGTTCCTCCCAGCAGCAGCTGGTGGAAGTCTGACCCACAGGAAGGATTGAGGCAGCCAGAAAAAGTAACTATGTGGGTAAATGTAGAGATTGTTCTCTTAGTCAAATTATTTTAAAAGATAATGGACCACTTAAAGCAAAAATAGTAACTGTTTCGTGGGATTCATGACATACACAGAAGTGAAATGTATGACAACAGTAGTACAAATGCACGCAGGGGCCATAGCGGAAACTGTTGTAACATTTTTCTACTAAACGTGATGATGTGATATAACCCAAAGGTTGACTGAGATCAATTAAAGACAATACTGTAAACCCTGCAGCCACCTCTAAAATAAGACAGTTATAGCTATTAAGACACTAGGAAGATAAAATTGAATCATAAAAAACACCCAATGCAAGGTAAGGCAGAAAAATGAAAAGAGGAACAAAGAACAGATGAGACAAATAGAAAACCAATAGCAATGTAGTAGATTGAAACCCACCCAGCCTTATCAATAATCACATTACATGTAAGTAGTGTAAAACATTCTAATTAAAAGACAAAGATTGCCAGGCTGAATGGAAAAGCAAGACCAAATTAAATGCTGCTTATAAGAAGCCCATTTGAGCTCAGCTGTTGTGGCTAGTGGTTGAGCATTGACATATGAACCAGGAGGCCATGGTTCTGTTCCTGGTCAGGGCACATGCCTGGGTTCTGGGCTCAAGGGGGCGTGCAGGAGGCAGTTGATCAATTACTCTCGCTCATCATTGATGTTTCTCTCTTTCCCTCTCCCTTCTGAAATCAATAAAAATATATATTTTTAAAAAGGAGCCCACTTGAAATACAAGGACAAAATAGGTTAAAAAACACATTAAGAGAAGATTCACCATAAAAAGGAAGCTGGACTGACTATAGCTTTCCTAAGTGAATGTTTGACTGGTAGCTATAACGTGCACTATGCATAGGCATGGAAACATGGAACAGACTGATGAATCTCAGAGGGAAAGGGAGAGGGGTGAGGGCAGGAAGAGATTAATCAAAGATCTTATATTCATACTAGAGGCCTAGTCCATGGATTCGTGCACCGGTGGGGTCCCTCGGCCTAGCCTGCGGGGATCGTGCCGAAACCAGCAGTCCGATATCCCCAGAGGGGTCCCATATTGCCAGAAGACATAGGCCAGGCCGAGGGACCCCACCGGTGCATGAATCTGTGCACTGGGCCTCTAGTATTACTGTAAGGAAAAGCAGATTTTATGGTAGGAACATTACCAGGAAGTAAAGTATTATAAAAATATAAAAATAAAGTCTTTTCATAAAAATAAAGGTATCAGTTCATTGAAAGGACATAACAATTCTAAATATTTATGTACCTAATAATAGAGCTTCAAAATATATCAAGCAAAGATTGTTAGAAATGCAAAGAGAAACAGTAGAAACCACTGCAGGGGATTCCCGCATGTCTCTCAGTAATTGATAGAACAAGTATACAGAAAGTCTGCAAGAATTTTCAGCCAGCTTCAGAAGGACACACTTTCTTTTCTGAAAAATGAGACAGAGGACCAGAGACCAGGACACAGGCTTTATTAGAGGAGAAGACCCCTGCCGGGCTACTTTCCAAATGAAGAAAGAGCCCATGTGCAGGGGTGAAGGTGCCTTTTGAGGGGAGGAAAGGGAAGGGATGGGGCTTAGGGTAGTCGACACACACTGATTGGTGGTTTCATATAAGGCACATAATTAGGGACTTAGGAATTGGGGGCTTTGGCTATTTGGCAGGTGTTGATTGGTGGTTCAATGTACAGTCCATATAAGGTGCCTGGTTAGGTGTTCAGGAATGTTCAGGCTGCAGGTAGAGTTTACATCATTCTCCGTCCATCAGTTAGGGGAAGGGAGGATGTATCATTTTCAAGAGCTTATAGAACTACCCAAGAAAGACAATATTCTGGGCCATAAAACAAGCCTAGATAAATTTAAAACTATTATGTTCTCTAGCCCCAATGGAATTAAAAGCACAAGATCTCTGGGGGGGAAAAAAAAATCTCTAAATATTTTGAAATTAAATATCACATTCTGAAACAATTACTAGGTCAAAGAAGAATCAAAGGGAAATTAGAAAGTACTTTGAACTAAATGAAAATTAAAACAAAAATTATCAAAATTTGTGATATTTGGCCCTGCTGGTGTGGCTCAGTGGTTGAGCATGGACCTATGAACCAAGAAGTAATGGTTCAATTCCTGATCAGGGAACATCCCTGGTGTGGGGTGGGCAGAAGGCAGCTAATCAATGATTCTCTCTCATCATTGAAGATTCTATCTCTCCCTTCCTCTCTGAAATCAATTTTAAAATTTTAATTTTTTGTGATATTTGTATAGATGAATGTACACCTAAAGCAGAAGGTGGACATTCATTGCACTGAAAACCTAGGCTAGAAAAAAGGTTTCAGTGTCTTCAACATCCACCATGAGAAACTAAAAAAGCAAATTAAACCCAAAGTAAATGGAATATAATAAATATTAGAGCTTAAAAAAAAATCAATGTAATAGAAAAAAAGAAAAACAATACAGAAAATTAATAAACTCAAAAGGTTGTTCCTAGAGATGGTTAATAAAACTGGTAAACTTCCAGCCAGGATAAGTAGAAAAAGAGAGAAAACATGAATTATGGTACCTAGTATGAGGGAAGTGACATCATTACAGATTCCACACATATTTAAAGCATCATAAGAGAATATTATGGGTAATTTTATGCCATTATTGTCAACAGGACAAAATGGACAAATTCCACAGTTCACTCAAGAAGAAACAGGTAACCTGAGTAGCCCTCTATCTATTTAAAAACTTGAATTTATCATTAAGGCCCTCCCACAAAGAAAGTCAGGGACCAGATGAGTCACAGTGGAGTCCGTCCGACTCTTAGGGAAGAAGCCAAACCAGTGCCACACACACCTGGGAACAGAAGTGACCTCAGGCCTCCCAGCTTGGCCCATGAGGCCATTTACCCCGGATCAGCCCTCAAACTTCAGTGCTGTGAATGTCAGTCTTTTACTAGCTTACTTTCTTTTTTTGAGCCTCACCAATCAAATCTCCCTTTTATTTTATACATGTGCATGTTTCCTTGTTCACATTTCTTTCCTTCCTTTAGAAATTCGGCTCCTGGTAAATCCTTCAAGATTTATTCAGATAAAATGTCTTTGTTGCACTCTCATTCTGGAGAGAGATGTTTTTACGGGGCCACTCAGTCAAATGGTGACTTCCCCTGGTTACCTGCAGGTGTTTCCCTAGAGCCACTGTTGCTTTGGTCGGTGATGTGTCTTCTTTCATCTGAATTTAAGATGTTCTTTCTGACATTTGTGTAGCCCCTTCTTCAGGTGCGCAATGCACTTTAGCAGTGCATTCATGTATTCCATCAACAATAGAAAATTTCAGCCATTTGCTCTCAAATAATGCTGCTTCCACACTTTCTGACTCTCTGCTGCGATTTTGTTCTAATCTCTTAATCTCTTCCTGTTTCAGCCTCTTTGTCTCTGCTGAAGTCTGTGTAGTTTTTTCAGTTATATCATTTTCCCTGTTGCTAATTGTCTCTACTTCGGTACTTAGTTCATCTTACTGAATTTCATTCATTGATACACATAACTCTAGACATTCTGTTTGACTCTCTTTAAATCTTCCTGGTCAGTTATAATAGCCTTGCTCTTCAGTCATCCCTTACCCTCCTGCTTTTGTTTTTAAATAGATGAAACAAATTTGCACTACACTACAAATCTTTTAAGTTGCTGCAGAATTTGGACATCTGTTTCACTGTGTTTTGTGTGTTTCTGCCTACTCTCACAGCACTTCGTTTTCTGTGTTTGGAGGATTCTGATGGTGTGTTCATAAGTTAAACTTCATCTATGGGAACCTCCAGACCTAAAGTGTAGGTCAGTCCTTCCAGAATGATCCCATATGTCATATCTGCTTGGCATACACGGGCACAAAATGACTAGCTCTTTCAAGGGTCCTGGCTGAAGGCAAGCATGGGAGGCGGGCGTGGAGAGACCAGGCAATGTGCATCTCTGAAGGCCAGAGTAAAAAGCCTGGGTTTATTCTAGGATCAATGACAGGCCTTAGCAGGTATGAGGAGGATGTTACGTGCCCTTAGTCGTGATTTTCTTTCTTTCTTTTTTTTAAAATATATATTTTTATTGATTTCAGGGAGGAAGGGAGAGGGACAGAGACATAGAAACATCAATGGTTTCTCCAAGACCCTAGTTAGGACCCTGCTTCTGATGTGCCCCAATCCCTGTGCCTTCCTGGCAGGGAACCAGCACGTGGCTAGGCTGGGAACGTGGTGCTCACAGAGGGAGTGATTAAAGGACTTAATTCTCTAAGTAAATTCCACCTTTTGGCATCCCAGTGAATAATTTTAACTTACTGCTTTCTTAAATTTCATCAAATACCTCTTAAGAGTGCAGAAATCTGAACGTGGGCGGTTAGAGCTGACTGTTTGCCAAGATGCAAGGAGTAAACACTGACAGCCTCGGGGGTTTTGAGCCCTGAGCTTTTTTATTGGTTTTCATAAGGAGGTTTAAGGTGCAAGAGAAAGTACACAGGAGATGGAAACAGGTCAAGAAGGATTAATGTGATGAAGCCGCCCATAGGGGAGATCAAAGGTTTTGTCCAACTAAGAAAGTGGGAAACATCCGGTTTTCCCTGGTAGCTGCCAAATTGGGCGAGGCTACAGCATCTGAGTTCCTGTGACTCTTATGACCTGGCAGGGCCATGCCCCCAGAGTCCCCACCCTGGAGCACTGGGTGAGCACTGGCCTGGGGCTCGGAGACCCTGGGTTTGTGTCCAGGCTCTGCCCCAAATTCTTATGGGGATTTTCAGGAAGCCACCACCTCTGAACCTGTAAGAAAGTATAATGGCACTTACTTAGCTACCTCCCAGGGCTGCTCAGTGATAACGAATTTGCTAATGTGCAGGAATTTGCATGTGAATTGTAAAGCTCTTTATAAACAAAGACATTATTCATATTGTTATTTATCTTCACCACTAAGAATTAAATATTCCAGTAACCTCTTTGGCATAATAAAACAGGCACAGAGCAACCTGTTTTATTACTCTTTTATTTTGCTCACGGAGACCTGCCCAGACTCCTCAATGATAAATCAGATAAACCCAGGATAGAAAGTGAACTGGGGGTTGCCCTGAACCCCCCAGGTTGGGGTAACAATAGCCGCTGGAACAATGAGCTCTTGGACAGACAAGCGCAGAGGTTCTATGGGACAGCTCTCCTTCTCCCACCCACCCACCCGAGACTCGGGACGTGGGCACACAGATTCACACTCATCCCCTCCCCAGCAGGTCCCTTGGCTCTCCCGCTGCTCCTTGCTTCTCCAGAAAACACTTTCTAAACTTGCCTTAAGGTTGTTCCCTCTTTTCAATCCCTGTCTAGTTTGAATGACAGCTCTCCTGACATGTTTCTACTTTGCCAGCATTCTCTGAGCTGGAACCTACCTCACAGCCCAAATGCAGGTCCTTGTGTTGTGGCCTCAAACTCTGGCTCTGCCAGCTTCCAATCCAGACCCCCTACTGGATATGTCCCCCAGCCCTGAGGTTGTCAAGGCCTCTCAGGACTATGGTTGTCAAGGCCTCTATCTCACTTATACACCTATCAGAGTGGCTACAGTAAGAACAGTGACACCACCAAAGGCAGGCAGGGACACAGAGAAACCACATTCTGGGTACACCACTCTACATGGGTGATAAAGTGACATCAAGCTACCCACACACATACCAGGGTCAGCATCCTGGCTCTGGCTTAGTGTTGACTGACTGACAGGAGTTTACCACTTGGGGGCGCAGGGAGAGAAACCTGAAGCTGAATGGTTCCTCTAACAGCTGTACTCTCTGCTGCGCTGAGTGTCCTGGGCAGAATAATGCCCCCAAGATGTCACCTCCTGGTCCTGGAATCTGTCAGTGTGACCTGATCCAGTACAAGGGACTGTGCAGAAGGGCTTATGTTAAGGATGTTGCGGGGGTGGGGGGTGGTGGCCCTGGATTATCTAGTTGGCCCTAAATCAGTCAGTCTGAGGGGTCCTTAGGAGAGGGAGTGGAAGAGACTGAGTCAGAGAGCTGGGAGGCTCTCCCAGTGTCTTGTCCTCATGCCTGGTGCTGGGTTTGGGATCGTGCTGGTGTTTTCCAGGCAAGGGCACACTGTTGCCCGGGTTTTGGTTTTACACTGCTTTGTGGTCAGGTTGATAAAGACGATTTGAATGTATCCCATTATGTCACACTGCATTCATCTGGCCCCCATCCTGACCCACTAAGCCGTCTGGATCCTGATTCTGCATCTGGCCTTCCTGCCTCCTCCTGGCTTTATGTCTAAGACACGAGCTGCATGTGTCATCCAGGATGCTGACAAGAGGGTGCCCAAGTGGGGCATGCATTGGGCACTGGCAGACTGTGCATTGGGCACAGGCACAGGCAGTACCAGAGCACTTCACTGCGGCTCCCTCCCTCCTCCCATGGGCTATCACTCAGTGCTAAGCCCAACAACCTAATCACTTATTTAGACATCTCCCTAGGCTCAAGTCACACTCACTGATCTGGAGTTTATGGAATTCTGTCTCCCTCCCTTTGCTCAGATGACTCTTCTACAGGCTTTTCTGTGGACTGGCAGCCACAGTGGGCAACACTGCAGGGCAGCTTTGGGACACAGTTGAGTCAGGACTCCTGACTCTCCCCAGGAAGAACCCAGTGTCCAGTATTGTGCACATTGTTGCAAATCTGGGGACATCAGTCTCTTATTCATCATCTCCCAGTGAGCGAATGGTACATTGGTATCCTTGGCTCCTGGCACAGATTTGCTCCATTTAGAAACTCCTGAGTGTAAGGCCCATCCATGTCCTCCCAGAAGACCCCAAATGGGATTTTGTGGTTGTATTTGATCTCAAGCTGACAATGCCACTTTTTTTCTGGGAACATTTATGTCTCATGAGGCAATGATTTAAGACCATCCATCACTCACACCTCAGAGCCAGAACAGAAGCTGCAATATGGAGGGCTCTGGATGTGAACAATTCCATTCAAACTGGAGATTTCCTCACTGTGGACATGGTACTAAGCACACACGCCTGCCATTGTCTGCCTTGGGTCCATCTATTCTTTTATTATTGTTATGTTTCATCCTGGTTTCTCCAGGTGAGCCAGAGTAACTTCATTGTTGGAAAAGAACAAATTTCCTGAAGCAGCCCCAAACCCTCTAGCTGCACAAGGAGAGAACAGCAACCCTTCATTCCCAGGATTACCTGGCAGCAGACAGCCTGAGGGCACCATAAATCTGAAACACCATCTGTCTGGGGAGGGAGAGGGGAGGCCTGTAAATGCTGAGGCCATGAATGGGAGCAATTTCCGGAGCAAGTTTCCTCTGTCGTGCAAGGTTAACATTTGTTCAGCCTTCAGTGTTTGCCAACTCAGATCTGTCACCTCAAGGAGCCTCCTAGACCTGGAAGCTTCTCCACTTCTTAGTGATGCAAACATGGACACCTGCAGTGCCTGGGTCTGGTTGTAATCTCATTGGGGTGACTTCTCTGAACTGCCTTGTTCAGATGACCAGCCCTTGTCAAAACTGTCCTCCTGCCTCTGGGGAGGATGAAGGGTTGTGGGGTCTCTGCTGCTCAGCTGAAAGGCGGGGATCCTGACTATTTTTGAAGCTGCAAGGCTATGGGGAGATGCCTTGGTCTGTCCAGTCTCACCTTTCTCCCCCTGGGTTGGGAGGGCTCATGTATGAAGAGACCACGCAGGTAGGTCCATAGATGGTGCACAGGAAGCCTGTGGCTCCACTTTCTCCCCTTCCTTGGCAGACTGACCAGGTGTGTGATGAATAGGGAACTGATCTTTTTGTGTGTATTTCTGTTTATGGTCGGGACAAGAGAAGCTTAAGAAGCCAAAGAGAAATTACAGTCCTGGTCAAGGGGACCAAGTCAGCAGAGGACTGCTGCTGCCTGCTGACCACGGCCGGTACCCGCTGCCCACCCTGAAAATGATGCGGGAGCACCACTGGGTGCCGGCAGAGGATGCGCCTATGCCTTTGTCCCCCCAGGCCTGCCTGGCCCGAGCACTGGGATCCATTCTCTCCTTTGTACATCATTATATATTGTCCTCTTTCTAAAACCCTCTACTGAACCCCAGAGCAGCCCTCTGTGCCGGAGTTAACGGTCCACGTGAGAAAATGATAAACCAGAAGGACCCTCTCTCCAGGGGGTGCAGAGTGCACCAGGTCTCCCAGGGGTCCCCTCAGATACCCCCAGAGCCTCTCCAAGGTGAGCCTCGCTGCGAGCCCTGCACCCTGGAGAGGTCGCTGGGCGCGGGTGGGGAGCTGACCAGTGCAGCGGCGCAGAGGGGGCACAACAGGCCTCATGGACACCAGATGCCAACATCAGGCACCGAACACCAGAGCGGGAGGTAAAGTAAAGGGGCCGAGCACCATCCTGACCCGCCCCTTCGGCCTGACCAGACTCCGCCCCTTCCTCCCCTAGCCTCGCCTCCTCTGCGCAGACCCCGCCTCCCCTGCGCAGACCCCGCCGGCCCCGCCCCTTTCCTTGGGCAGCCCGCCCTCTCCCGGGACCCCTGCTGGCTGCGCGGCGCGCGCGCTTCGGTTTACTACACGTGAAAGCCCAGCACGTCTCCTGCAATGCCGCGCGCGCCCCGGTGCCGCGCCGTACGCGCCTTGCTGCAGGGCCGCTACCGGGAGGTGCTGCCGCTGGACACCTTCGTGCGGCGCCTGGGTCCCCAGGGTCGGTGCCTTGTGCAGCCGGGGGACCCGATGGCCTTTCGCGCTCTGGTGGCCCAGTGCCTGGTGTGTGTGCCCTGGGACGCGCAGCCACCCCCCGTCGCCCCGGACTTCCGTCAGGTGGGCTTCCCGGGGACTCTGGTCGGGCCTGCGGGGTGGTGTGAGGGCCGGACGCCATCGCCCTAATGCTCCCGGGTACCTCCGTGCCCTGCGACTCGAGACCCCTCTCCCGCAGGTGTCCTGCCTGAAGGAGCTGGTGGCCAGGGTCGTGCAGCGACTCTGCGAGCGCAGCGCGAGGAACGTGCTGGCCTTCGGCTTCGCGCTGCTGGATGGGGCCCGCGGCGGCCCGCCCATGGCCTTCACTACCAACGTGCGCAGCTACCTGCCCAACACTGTGACCGAGACGCTGCGCGGCAGTGGTGCCTGGGGACTGCTACTGCGCCGCGTGGGTGACGATGTGCTCACACACCTGCTGGCACGCTGCGCGCTTTACCTGCTAGTGCCTCCCAACTGTGCCTACCAGGTGTGCGGGCCACCACTCTACGACCTCTGTACCACAAGACACGCGGGCGGGAGCCTGACGGGCCTCGTACCCACACGCCAGGCCTGGAATGGCGGAGGTGGCCGGGAGGCCGGGGTACCCCCCGGCTGCCGAACGAGGCGACGGCGGAGCAGCGCAGGGGGAAGTCCGCCTCAGGCCAAGAGGCCCAGGCATGACCTGATCCCAGAGCCATGCCGGGGCCCAGGTGCCAGCGACCCCCGCGTGGTGACACCTACCAGAGCCGCCACGGAAGCCTCTCCTGGGGAGGGCGAGCCGCGCAGGCCCCGGTGCCCCTTACCACTGCTGGGCCGCGAGCGGGAGGCCGGCTGCCCTTTCTCTCGGCCCTCACGTCCCCAGGCCGCTCCTGGTCCCCGAGTGGTCGCCGAGACCAAGCAGTTTCTCTACTGCTCGGGTGGCAAGGAACGGCTGCGCTCCTCCTTCCTGCTCAATTCTCTGCAGCCCAGTCTGACGGGGGCCCGGAGACTAGTGGAATCCATCTTTCTGGACTGGAAGCCCCTGCAGCGGGGGGCTCCCCGCAGGACGCGCCGCCTTCCCACGCGTTACTGGCGGATGAGGCCCTTGTTCCAGGAGCTGCTTGGGAACCATGCGCGGTGCCCCTACGGCGCGCTGCTCAGGGAGCACTGCCCGCTGCGAGACTCAGCCACTCCGGCCACCCCAGCAGCGGTGGAGGAGGCGGCCCCAGTGGGGTCCAGCAACCAGGGGTGCAGTGGAGTGGGCATCAGCGCCCCGGAGGAGGACACTGGTCCGCCGCGCTTGGTCCAGCTGCTCCGCCAGCACAGCAGTCCTAAGCACGTGTACAGGCTGCTGCGGGCCTGTCTTCGCAGGTTGGTGCCCGCACGCCTCTGGGGCTCCAGGCACAACGAGCGCCGATTCTTGAAGAACGTGAAGAAATTCATCTCTCTGGGGAAGTTCGCTAAGCTCTTGAGTCAGGAGCTGACCTGGAAAATGAAAGTGCAGGACTGCGCCTGGCTGTGCCAAAGCCCAGGTGAGGAGGTGGGTGCCAGGGCCCTGCAAGCCCAGGCCCCATAACCCGCAATACAGTTGGCCTCCTCCTTCCCTTATCTCCGTGTCTCCCCCGTCCGCCCCCCCCCCCCCCCCCCCCCCCCCCCCCCCCCCGCTTCTTGCTGCTCTGTCTGGTTTCTCTGCCTCTGATCCGCTCTCCCACCCAGTTTGCATCAACCTACAAGACTTCACGGACGCTGGCAGGTTCTGGGTGCTGGGAATGGGCAGTAAGCACATGGAGCATGTGGAGTAGGGGTATGTCAACAGGATGGAAGCATTCAGAAGCTCTCCTGAGTGTCCCAAACGTTAATTCATAATACCCTTTTTGACATTCATGTTTATCACCATGGAATAGTGCCCCGCTGAAACAGGCTGGGAATAGAATGCATATATATATATGTATAATTTTGTTGTTGTTGTTGATTTCAGAGAGGAAGGGAGAGGGAGAGAGATAGAAACGTCAATGATGAGAGACAATCATTGATCGGCTGCCTCCTACACACCCCCTACTGGGGATCAAGCCTGCAACCCAGGCATATGCCCTTGACCAGGATCAAACCAGCCACCCTTCAGTCCTCAGGCCCACAAGCCGGCCAGGGCTAGAATCCACTTTTGCTGGGGGAATAGAGATAAAGCTCTGGCTTCCCAGATGTATCTGGTCAGCCAATACACAGATCCCACTTTAAGTTTCAATTGTGCAGCTGCTATGCCAGGGCAGGGCAGCTGGATGGGTGAAAAAACTGTGTCCTGCACAAGGACCCTCTCCATCTTCAGGAAGGAAAGGGTCACCAGAGAGCAGCAGGACGCTCCTATGTCAGGGAAGTGGATGGTTGCAATGGGTGCTTCAGGAAGTTTTCTGCCAACCTGGCCTAGCTCTCCCCCCAGCCCTTTGGTTTTCTGGGCTTGATGATGAGGTCCCTCTGGTCCATCCACCACTCAGCCCCCTTTTGGCCAGTGTCCTCTTGGTCTGCGCACCAGTGCCAGGTGGTGGGACCAGCCACCCCCCCTGCCAGCCCCCCCCCCCCCAAGAGTAGAAGCAGTGAGAACAGACCCAAGTTTTGCTATACTTGATTTCCCCAATTCCCAAGACATTTAGGACTTTAGAAGAAAGATGGTTCAGAGCCCTCTGTTACAGCCAGGCTAGCCCACCCAGATGCATGTTACAGCTTTCTGGGGTGGGGGGCCTTAAAAATGCCCATCTCCATCCCCAAAGATCCCAATTGCAGTGGTGTCCTACAGGGAATCAGAGGGGTACACCTTCTCAGAGTCCTAAGAGACCCCAGGGCCAGGTGATTCAGATAGAATGTGACCTTCCAGCAACTTGTTTTTTTGTTTTGATTTTGTTTTAATTGTGGAAAACACCCCATAACATGAGATCTACCTCTTAACCACTGTTTGCATGTACAGGACAACAGTGCTGAGTGTAAGCAGGGCTGCACAGCAAATCTCTAGAACTTGTTCATACTGCGTGACTCGTGCACCCACAGACCACCTGGAGCAGTGTGGGTGACCCTTAGGTGCGTCAGACTCAGTTGAGTTAGCTGTCATACGCTCACTGTACTTGGGGCTTCAGCTTGCCTTGTGAAAGGAGAGTCTGACTTCTATGACTCTGTTCCCCAACTTCCAATGAGGCCTTGCCTCCACCATGGTGTTTTCCCAGGCAGCTGGGACCTCTGTGGCATCCTTGCTCACTCAAGCTGTACCCTAGGCATTTGTTTCTTTCTGTGGCTGGGCCATGCCAGCTGCCCACTGGCTGAACAAATGATGTACGGACAGCCTTGGCCTCTGAGCCACCTCTCCAATCACGGCTGTCCATGGTCACCTCTTCCACCCTCTCCTGCTGGGACACCCCTTCCTCTGTGCTGGCCTTCTGCCCTGCCAGGCGCTCTGTTCACAGCATCCAGCTCCTTTGCTTCTGTCTAGCCAACCTTGACCATTGTCCCACCTGCCGTGCTGTCTTTTGACTCCCATCGACTGCCTGGTCCCCAGCCTTGGAGGCCAGACTGCCAGCTGACCGCATCTGCTGCATTGCTTAGAG
Source organism: Corynorhinus townsendii (assembly GCA_026230045.1). Taxonomy (NCBI): domain Eukaryota; kingdom Metazoa; phylum Chordata; class Mammalia; order Chiroptera; family Vespertilionidae; genus Corynorhinus; species Corynorhinus townsendii. The sequence continues at coordinate 2,432,183 of JAPDVU010000012.1, forward strand.
ACATCGCAAGACAGGTTCCTGATGGAAACTCAGGAGCTACCATGGCTCCTTGCTTGCTTACTCACTGTCCCTGGGCTGTCTTGGGCTGGTGGCAACCCCTGCCCCTAACCTGGGCATACACTGCTGCTGGCAGTGCTCATCCTCCAACTCACAGCCGACCACATCATCACTTTTCCTGAACTACCATCCTAGTATGTCCCTCTTGTAGAGGCCACCTTTACCTTCAGGGCAGAGTCTGGGTGGGGCCTTTACCGGACCTTTGTTTTGAATTCTGTTAGTTTTTCCAATGGTTGTATTTCCTCTCGTCCTCTGACCTCTCAGGTGGATGTCCGGCGGTGCCTTTCCTTTGGTCCTGCTCAGCTGCCCCTGTGTTCTGATATGTTGCTCTCATTTTTATATCAACTGCATTTAAGTATTTTGTAGTTTTTGTCATTTCTTCTTTGATCAGTGAGTTCTTTAGACATATATTTTGGATTTTTTCAAATGCGTGGATATGTTATCTTTTGTGTTACTGATTTCCGATTCAGGTGTGTAGTGGTCTGAGTGACCTGAGCTATTTGAAACTTGCTTTGTAATCTCATTGACAGTCTTCACCGACAGTGTTCCTTGTGTCCTGGAGGCCCGCGTGGTGGCTGTGTTCACTGTGTCGGGCTTGTCATGTGCTATGGGAAACTGTGAGTCCTTCCCGGGGCCCAGTGCTGAGTGGCGCTTGTTCCATTGGGCGGTTTGTCCAGCTCCTCGTGTTCTGACAGTGTTTGCGTGGTTTTATTAGGCACAGCACGCTTGAGAAGTTTTATCTTCCTGATGTACGTCTACTAATTCCTTTTACCTTAAAGTCTGTCAGAACAGCTTAGAGAACATCTGCACTGGCTTCTTTTTGGTTAGTGTTTATCTCATATCATTTGTCATTCTTTGATTTTTATTTTCAACCTTTTTATACCTCCATAATTTAGATGTGTCGTCTTAATAGCCTATGACTGACATTTTAAGTTTATTTTGATCCAGTGTGAGTGTTTGCCACATTCCTGTAGAACCTGATTTGTTTTCATTTCTCTATAATTATAGTTGTGCCTACATGTTTTTCTTTGTCATTTGCCTGCCTTTCCCATGCCCTTACTCCTCATTCTGGTTTTGCCTCCCAGTAGCTAGAAATTATACTCTCCATTCTCTTTCCTCAGTGGTTTCCCTTCTGAGCAACAGAAGTAAGGGCCTTAGCATATTTTAATCTGGTCCCACCCTAACCTGTGTGCTTTTTCCCCACTGGCCTGGTTATGTCCCGGATTAGACACTGTTACTGTTTCCCACGGTTGTTGTGCATTCAGCTTTGTCCCCACCCTGTTGTTCCCCATCCTATCTTCTGTCCCACACCTGCCTCTGGGTCCCTGTTCTTCTCCTTTACATGTTTCCATATGTGCTGTGGCCCTTGTGGCAGCCGGGTGACACCGTGGACCTCTTCCCACAATGTTTCACAGAATAAAATGCAGAGGACCACAGAGGAGGACAGCAGCCCTGGTGCGTGTTTGGAGTCCACAGCACGTGGCATCCCTTAGCTGGGTGTGACTGCCACCACTCACCTGTTGTCCAGCCTGGAGAACCCCAGGCATTTTTGGATCTTGCTGCTCAGTGAGGATCCCTCAAGTCATACACACCAACACGTGACTGTGCACCCATGATGGGCCATGCAGGTGGGATGAGCATGTGCCTCTCATTCCAGGGGGTCGCTATGTCCCAGCCACGGAACACCGTCTGAGAGAAGCGGTCCTGGCCAAGTTCCTGTGCTGGTTGATGGGCACATACGTGGTTGAGCTGCTAAAGTCGTTTTTTTATGTCACGGAGACCACGTTTCAGAAGAACCAGCTCTTCTTTTTCCGGAAGAGCGTCTGGAGCCAATTGCAAAGCATTGGGATCAGGTATCACAGTCAGAGCATCGTGTGACCTGTTTTTTCCCATCTGCAGACACAGCCCTGGCTCCTGCCCCGGAATCCCTGTGCCCCCACCTTGGGGCCCTCACCCAGCTACTCCAGGGGCTGTCCTGGCCTATAGGGGTCTTTGCTGGCATGGACTCCTGGAGCGCCTCTTTCCTTGCCTGTAGCTAGGTAATCTGTAGGGTCTCTAAACCACTTATCTTTGGCATGTGGTCAGATTCTATTTTAATTTGCACAGAATAAGTGGGACTTGTATCAAAAGATAAACCTGCCTGCTTGATAACTCACTGTGGGAAGTGTCTGGAGTCAGAGGTATCTGCTGTCAGGCAGGACCCTGAGTTGGAAACTTCCAGAAGGTCGACTCACCTCTGACTGGGTTTGTCTTAGCTGCTCAGTGGCTGCTTCGGGTACATTGTGCAGGACTGTGACAGATGTGGGCTGTATTGGAATCCATCAGGGTTAGGGGTGTAATGGCCTGACACACAAGCTTTCCTCCTCTCTGTGACCAGCCTGGCCGAGGGCTTGGCAAGGACCAGATCAGGGCTCCTGGGCTCCAAGCACATTTGGGTCAAACCCAAGCCTGAACCACACATCTCTGAAGGGTTGCAGCAACTCCTGAACCAGGGCCCAGTCCCAGTCCTCCTGCACCTGGGAGAGGGTCTGGAAGCCCTTATCATGGGTCTGAGGAGATGCACAGTGCATCCTGTTTAATAATTTAAAAGTTCATGACATATGATCCCAAGTGGTCTCTTTTATCCTCACTGTGGGGACCATCAATTTGCCTGTTGGGCATTCAAGTGCCTCCAACTTCCCTTCACTACCAGGGCCACAGCTCAGGGAGCATTCTTAACCTCTGCCTCTCCCTAGAGGAGGTTTCAGGGGAAAGGCCAGCAGGGAGCTGGGGGTCCCTGGAGAGTCATTTCTGACCCTTGTGAGGTTGCACCAAGTAGCCCCCACCCCACATTCCTTGTGGCAAAACATGGGACCTTTTTCCCAGGGGTCCCGTCCCATCCCAGCCATACTAGCCAGGGTTCTGGTGCAGAGGGTGCTCCAGCAGCGTCTGGTCATTGTGTCAGTGCAGCCTTCTGGACATGGGCACCTCTGTAGGTCGACCACCTGGGTTCTTGTGTGGCTGCCAAGCCACATCTCATGAGGTTCTGTTTCAGACAACACTTCGATAGGGTGCAGCTTCGAGAACTGTCGGTAGCCGAGGTCAAGCGACACCAGGAAGCCAGGCCTGCTCTACTGATGTCCAGACTCCGCTTCCTCCCCAAGCCCAGCGGGCTGCGGCCAATCGTGAACATGGACTACGTCGTGGGAGCCAGAACGTTCCATGGGGACAAGAAGGTCACCACCTTTGTTTCATTTTTTAAGCAAACAGCATTAAGCCCAGGCCTGGTGTCCAGGTAACAGGTCGGAGGGCCCCAGGGTGCCATGGGTGGGCCGTGCTCTTGGGTCCAAGGAGGAGCTCCTAGGCAGGCCAGTCCTAGAAGCTGCTGTACAGGCTCCGAGACCCCACAAGGTTCTCATGACATGGACTCGTGACACGTGGGACTGACCCAGTGCCCGTGGTCCTGCCGTGGCACTGGGGATGCATGCTCTCCGAGATGCAGGGACGTAAGGAACTGGGCCATTTAGCCTTCGGGTTCCTGGATCCTGTAGGACCCCACCCTGTGGTTAGCATCCCCTTCCACCTATGGCATCTCTGTCACCAGCAGTTCTGGCCCCTTCCAAGTGCCTTCCTATAGCATTTGGGGCTGATTTTGTTGTTATTGGTGTCTCCCCCTCCCCCAAAAGGAAGTGAAGCTGTTGATGTGGATTAGGGATCTGGTTTGGTCTGTGAGTGCAGATGATGAACTGCTCGTCTGGGGTGGGGGAGGGGGCCAGATGAGAGAGATGGTCCTGTGTGTCACTACTTGTTTTTTTATACCATGTTTCTGGGAATTCCAGGGTGTGTCCCTGGGGATGCCCTGGAGTCTGGAGTGAGCATGGGTGGGTTGTCTATCTGTTCCTTCCACCCGAGGAAGCTGGGTGGGCAGGGGGATGCAGAAGCAGAGCTGCCCCTCATCACTGGGCCCAGAGGTGGGATGGGGCCATCGGGTGCCAGATCCCCTTGGCTGGGGGCCTCCTGTGACCATGCCGCCATCCTGGACTGGCCCTGCAGGTGCAGCATCTCACTTCCAAAGTCAAGACGCTGTTCAGCGTGCTGAACTATGAGCGAGAGCAGCGCCCTGGCCTCCTGGGCGCCTCTGTGCTGGGCATGGATGACATCTATAGAGCCTGGCGTGCCTTCGTGCTGCGCGTGCGGGCCCAGGACCCAGTGCCTCAGCTGTACTTCGTCAAGGTGGGTGTCCCCTCCCCCCATGACCCCACTCAGCACCTTCAGGCTCACCCACTGGGTGACTCCGCATCATGGGCCTGGCCAGAGCCTGCAGTGTGGCTGGCTTTTTTAGGGCCTGTGTCTGTCAGTGTGAGGTCCCTATAGTGGAGCTGCAGCCTTGGGAGAGGGAGGGCAGGTAACCCAGGAGGGAAGATGCTCTGTTTGGGAGCAACTGACTCCTGGGGGCAGAAGCTTTGAGCCTTCCTTGTTGGCATGGACTCTGTAGTTCTGCACCCCAACTCCACAGTGGCCCCTGCTCTTGGGGAGAATATGACACTGTACCTGCTCAGGGTGTTGGGGGATCCCCTTCTGGGAAGGCAATGCACCTGGCTCAGCTCACAAAATTGTGGTGCCCTAGCACCCCGATCACCTGCCAGGGACCTGCTGCTCATCAGCCTGCACTCAGAAAGGGATACAGGCCCACCCTGGAGTGTCACAGTCTGGGGTGTCACAGTTGGGGATGTGGAGAGAGGGACTCAGAGCCACCCTGGGTGTCACGGTCTGGGGTGTGGAGAGAGGGACACAGGCCCACCCTGGGTGTCACGGTCCGGGGTGTGAAGAGAGGAAGACAGGCCCACCCTGGGTGTCACGGTCTGGGGTGTGGAGAGAGGGACACAGGCCCACCCTGGTGTCACGGTCTGGGGTGTGAAGAGAGGAAGACAGGCCCACCCTGGGTGTCACAGTCTGGGGTGTGGAGATAAGGACACAGGCCCATCCTGGTGTCATGGTCTGGGGTATGGAGAGAGGGACTCAGAGCCACCCTGGGGTGCTCAGTCTGGTGGATGTGGGGATGTCTCAGCCAGAGCTCCACAGTGGGGTGGGTGGGTGGGTGTGGCTGGGATGGGGCTCTGGGAAGGGTGTTCAGGGGCTCCCGGCTCCTGTGTGTCCTATCACCCCAGAGTTTTCTAAGGACAGGCTGGGGCCCCAGCTTGGCAGGGCAGAACGGGTGGGACCCAGGACACGGGGGGCCAAGGTGGGTGTGAGCAGGCTATAAACGCACCTCTGTCCGTGCAGGTGGACGTGATGGGTGCGTATGACGCCCTCCCTCAGGACAGGTTGGTGGAGGTGATCGCCAACGTGATCAAGCCCCAAGAGCACACATACTGCCTGCGTCAGTATGCCGTGGTCCAGAGAACTGCCCATGGACGCGTCCGGAAGTCCTTCAAAAGACATGTAAGACCTGTAGGTGTGTGCCATGAGTAGGTGTGTCCATGACATGGATGTCGGCCCCTGTGGTCCATCCCTTCCCCCATGGGCCCTGAGCCCTACTTCCTGAGCTCCCATGCTGGGAGATGCCTCCATCCTTGTCATCCTCATGCTCTTGTTCATATTACAGTCAGTCTTCTCTTCAAGCCACTCCTGCCTGCTGTGCCTTTACAGGGCCCCAGGTTTGTGCATGGAGGTGGCAGCACAGCCATGCGTGTCCTTCTTGGTGTCCCCGTGGCTGCTCCCCAGGAGCCCAGGCCACGCCTGTGGCTACTCAGTGGGGCCAGGTGCTTCATGGCTGGCACTGTGCTGGCTCTGTGAGGAGAGGGCCAGAGAGCACCTCACCCAGGACACCTGGGCCTCGCTCACTGTTCTGCCTTCCAGGTGGGTCCGAGGGTGCCCCTCCCTGCAGTGGCCAGCGGCCTGAGGCCTCAGTGGTGCAGGGAAAGGACAACCGGAGTTCAGGTTGCACTTGAGGCCCAGTTGGCATATGGGAATTTCTGAGCCATTGTCATGAGCATTTTGGAGTGTGAGGGCACCCAACCTCCTAAACCTATGCCGTGGGGAAGGCAGGAGCGTGCAGAAAGAGTTCCCCCAGAAATTCTTGGGAAAGGCATACCTGAGAACCCCTGGGCAAGTCAGGTGAGTGTGGGTTGCAGATCCAGAGTGGACAACACAGTGAGATTGTACATTTGTGGACAGATGGCGCCACCACCTGCATCAAAGGATAGAAAGTCACCAGCAGCCAAGAAGCTCCCCCTTTCTCTCCAGGTGCCTGCCAGTCTGACTTCCCTCATGCAGACTCTCTTGCCTGTCTCAGATTCCGTGAATGTGAATCAGACAGATCGCCCTTCCTGTCTGGTTCCCATTGCTCCCCAGTGAGTCTGAGAAGCAGCCGGGGCCCTGGGAGCAGCTGCCATTCACCTCACCCGGGGCGTGTGCCTGTGCCCACACTGCTCTCCGCTGCTGGTGGGCCTTTGCTAGTTCCGGGTTGGGAGGTTTGAACGCTACTGAGAGCATACTGCGATGTGTCATTTGGTGGATTCGGGTGGAGATGCCAGGCCACAGGCATGCTTTGTTTAGTCTTAGACGTCACCAAAGAGTGTTCCTGAGTGGCCTGTGCCACAGTGGCCATGAAGCACTGCGGTCACGGGCCAGGCCTGGGCTCTGCGGGGCAGCCATGGGGACGCCAAAGTATAGGAGGGCCAGGCATGCTCATGCTCACACATTTGCAAGTGTCAGCACTTGGGGGGCCGCGGGGGGGGGGGGGGCTAGCCTGGATTCCCTGAAGGGCAGGCACTGCGTCTTGTATGGTCTTGACTTGCATTCCCAATGACCTTTCTATCCACCCTTCACATGGACATTTCTTGCGTGAATGCCTGTTCAAGTCCTCTCCTCATTCTCTGACAGGCTGTCTACCTTTGTTGTTGACTTATAGGTGAACTTTGTATGTTCTGAGTATGAGTCCTCTGTCAGGTGTCTGCCTTGGTTTGTCTCACTTTTTTAGTTGCAAGGGGAGTCTTGATGACGAGAAATTTTTAATTTTAAAGAAGTCTTCATCCATTGTTTATGGCTGAAACTGTGTGTTTTCCTTCAAGATGTTTATTGTTTCTGCTTTCTCATTCAGGTGTTGGGTCCATTTTGAATTAATTTTTGTATATGGTATTTTTAAACTGCTCTGTTTCTGCTTAAATCCAAATTTCTCATGAACCTGCTTCCAGTTCACTAATCATTTTCTGTCTCTAATCTTTGGTTAAACCCACTTACTGAATTCTTAAGTCCGGCGATTCTATTTTTCAGTTTTAGAAATCCCATGTGAATTTTCTCATACATTCCAAGTATCTGGTAAAATTCCCTGTCTTCTCCCCTATTTTGTTGACTTTGCCATCTTTACTCATTTTTAAATTCCATAACTCAGTAGCCACCCTGCCCACCATGGGTTTTGGAGGATCATGCCTATTTCTGCTGTTTCACTGGTGGTCTGGTCACACAGGCCTGTTCTTCACCATGCCTCACAATTTTTTTCATGAGATGCCAGACTTTTAAGTTAAAAAATTTAAAACATGGGTTTTTACATAATGTTTTTCTTTGGGGAGGATAATATTTTCCTGAAAGTTGGAATAGTGAATGACCTTCATCCTGCAAGGGTCGTCTTTACAGTGTGGGCTAGTCTTCATTTTGCTCCTTCCCTGGCTGTGGCCCTCTGCTTCTCATCTGAGAACAGGTGTGCAGCCCTTGGTGAGTCCAGGCTCCTCTCAGCCCCCTCTGCCAGGTATCTGCTAGGACCATACTCAGCTCCGGCTTCTGCCAGGTTTCCTGCAGTCTCCCTGGAGTGCCTGATGCTGGGGGTTGGTGAGGATTGGAGAAGAAATCACTCACAGTTTCAACTCCTTTGTCTGCAGCTCCCTCTTTCCAGCACCTGATCCTCAATCCCAGTTGCTTTGATGGCCCTGAACCCTAAGTGTCTTCAGTCATAGACCCCCACTTTTTGCTTAAGCTCCACCTCATTGGATTAGACAGGCCTCAGACTGTGGGATATGCACCCAGGACTGGGACTCTAAGTCCACCTGCTTCCTGCCTCTCCAGCATCCCCAAGAAACTTCCTTCTGCATTCTACCAGCAGAGTAGTCATGGGGGAGTGACTGGAGGTGACGTCCTGTGATTTTGTAACACTCTCCTCTCCCCGCATCTCCGTCCTCCTTCTCCTGAACACAGGCTGCATGGCAGGGCCTCCCTGGGTTGCTTCCAATCTCGACTTAGTCTTCCATGATGTGACTTCTGCTTGTCGATGTCCAGGCCAGGGCTCAGGAAGGAGGCACCCACCTGCCTCACACCTGTCCTCTTCGCCGGCAGGTGTCCACCTTCACGGACCTCCAGCCTTACATGAAACAGTTTGTGCAGCAGCTGCAAAAGACGAGCTCCCTGAGGGACGCTGTGGTCATCGAGCAGGTAGGTATGGGCAGACGGCAAGGCCACCCTCAGCCAGCAGACACTTGCTGTGCCTTCAGCCGCATTTCTCTTTTTGCACCTCGCTGAATTCTGTGTTACTGTCCAACTGCTTTGAGATTTTCTAGAGATATCTTCTCCCTCAGTTTTGATCTTGAGGCCAGAAGAAAACGTGCCCCTAGATTTGACCCCTCAGGTGGGAAACCCAGGTTTCTTGTGCCTGCGCAGGGACTGTTCCTGAGTTTGTGGCTTTCTGCAGAACCGCTTTCGGTTGAGTCGGTCCTCCAAGTATGGCTCTGAGCCCTCTGGATGGATGCCTTTCCTGTGGCCAAAGGGCCCCACCACGTGCCACAGAGTCAGTGTGTGGCACAAGCTGTCTGGGCCAGTGGCCCTCGGTCTGAGCCCAGCCAGAGCCACGATGACCCATGCTGTTCCTGCTCGTCCACTACTGCCCACCCTCCTCCCCCCGTGTGTCTCTGGCTAGCGTGTCCTGCTCACCCACGTGCGCCTCCCATTTGCTTTTCCAGAGCTGCTCCCTGAACGAGGCCAGCAGCGGCCTGTTTGATGTCTTCCTGCGCCTGGTGTACAACCACATCATAAGGATCGGGGGCAAGTGAGTTAGGGCTACCTGCTGCACGTTGGTAGAGAGTTGTGTCCCATGTGGACGGTCCATGGCAGGGCTTTGTGGGCGGGTGTGTGGTCTGTGTTCTCTATGTGTGTGGTGTATGCATGTTTATGTGCTCTGAGCAACGTGTCTGCACATGTACGTGGTCTGCACGCATGTCTGTGATATGAACATATGCTCCACCATTCTGCCTACGTCTCCCCCCAGGTTTTACATCCAGTGTCAGGGGATCCCCCAGGGCTCCATCCTGTCCACCCTGCTGTGCAGCTTGTGCTACGGAGACATGGAGAGCAGGGTGTTCCCTGGACTTCAGCAGGACGGGTAACAGGTTCCTTATCATTGGTGCTCTTGATTGCTTTCACCTGCTGCCATGCTCTGGTGCAAACAGGGCTGCCCTTTCTTCACGGGAGGTTTCACAGGAGGTAGTGAGCAGGCCTCAGACATAGGCTGTGAGTGGCTCCCAGTGCACCGGGGAACAAGGCGTTTCCAGAGGACCCGGCTGGTGGCTGTGCTGGCGTGATTGCGAGGCCCCTACCCCCTGTCCCCAGCCGAGTCTCATGGATTACTTTGTTCTCGTGCATGTGAACTCGTGTTTAACGCCCTTCCTCGGGCCTCTTTTCCTACCAGGGTGCTCCTGCGTTTGGTGGACGACTTCTTGCTGGTCACTCCTCACCTGACACAAGCGAAGGCCTTTCTCAGGTAAGGGTGTGCACACACGTGTGTCTCGCAGGTGCTTCTGTGGCCTCATGCTGCTGACCTTGCTTGTATCAAAAGTAGTTCTCACCTTGTGCCCAAGCTTCCCACGGCGTCCCATCCTCCCTACTGAGGGCATGTGGCACAGTTGTGCTGTTCTGAGACCCTAGACATACAGCATAGAAGCCTGGATCTGAAAGCGTGGCACCAGGACACATGTATCCCCAGAGTGGACACAATTGGCCATTGCAGAGAGGACCTGTGTCCTCCATGGGCCCTGCCTGCCATCCCATCTGGCCAGTCTCAGTTCTCAGCCTGGAGCCTGAGCTCTTTGCTCACCTGTCTTACCTGTGAACAGGGTCATGTGGCATCTACTTGGCCTTCAGGACTCAGCCTTGGGTTTCCCTTCCCTGCTGCCGGCCTCTGCCCTCCTGGCAGCCACCCTGTTCTTTGATCGTTGCCACTGGTCATCCAGAGCCTTTGGAAACCAGCACCTGGAGGCCCACAGGGTCGGTGTGGCCTCCCTTCAGTGCCAGCCCTTGCTCCCCACTGCCTCTTGGGGTTTTACGTAGCATCGAGCGAGTGCTTCCGAGACCCTGGGTGGTGTCCCTCTCCTCCCGGTGGCTGAAGTGGCCTGTCTGCTTCAGGACTCTGTCCAGGGGAGTGCCCGAGTACGGCTGCAAGGCGAACTTGCGAAAGACAGTAGTGAACTTCCCCCTGGAAGACAATGCCCTGGGCAGCACGGCCCCCCTGCAGCTGCCGGCCCACTGCCTGTTCCCCTGGTGTGGCTTGTTGCTGGACACGCGGACCCTGGAGGTGTTCTGTGACTACTCCAGGTAAGTGCACCTAGTCAGGTGTACGTGGGCCAGTCTAGCCCCATTCCTGCTCTGTGTGCAACACGTGGCTACAGTCCTGAAAGGTCAGAGGCCTAGGTGCTAGCTCCCCATCCAGAGCAGGAACACGTCATTCTTGTGTGGGTGAGGGGACTGGCCAGGTGAGCAGTTTTCTGGAGTATTTTTGGTAAAAGGAAATTGTATGGCAGACTTGGGGACCCCAGCATGTAGGGAAGCAGTAAAGATCTAAACGCAGAGATTTCAGGTCCTGCTGGTCACCAGGCTCTTTGCAGAGAGGGCATGCACTTTAATGCCCATCCATAGCCTCACTGGATGTCTTGTGTTGCAGTTATGCCCAGACCTCAATCAGAGCAAGTCTCGCCTTCAGCCAGGGCTTCAAGCCTGGGAGGAGCATGCGTCGAAAGCTCTTTGCAGTGTTAAGGCTGAAATGTCACAGTTTGCTTCTGGATCTGCAGGTGAGCATGTCGCCAGCAGGTGAGCCACGCAGCCAGCTGACTTCAGAGCGCAGAAGACCTGCTGCTCAGTCTACCTGTGGGAGCTGTTTTATAGGTTCTATCATGTATTGTGTGTGTATAAGTGTGTGGATGTGCATGCACGTGTGAGTGTGAGCATGCATGTGTGTGAACACATGGGTATGCGTGCATATGGGTATATGTTTACATACAGCGTGCATGGGTGTGCATGTGTGAGTATACATATGGGTGTATATACATGCATGTGAGTGTGCATATATGCCCCCTGTGTGTATTGAGGGTCCTTTTCCTTATCCCCCCTCTGGCTCCCATCTTCCTCAGCCCTGGAGCTCCTCCTTGCAGGGTATGGGACGCAGGCCTCAGTGGGCTCAGGCTTTGGAGCCTCAGGGCCCAGGACGTCATCCCAGCAGGTCTGGGCGCTCATCTTGTCCCTTTCTGCCTGGTTCCCTTATGCAGCTGCAGCAGAGTCCTAACTCTACCCCAGGTGGTGAGGGGCCACCAGTGAGGACACAATAGTCCTTTTTTTAAACTCCATTTGCGCTGGTGATAAAGCAAAAGATAAAAATTTAAACTTCAGATGCATTTCCAACATTTCCTTTCCTTGTGGCTCCAGGTGAATGGCCTTCAGACGGTTTGCACAAACGTTTACAAGATATTCCTGCTGCAGGCCTACAGGTGGGCTCACTGGCTGCACCACCACGGGGACGGGTGCATAGCCACGCGCTGCCTGGGTCCCACTTTCCCGAGCCTGGGGGCAGCACCCACTCCCCGGCTCCCAGGCTTTCATGCTGAAGCCTTCCATTTATGAGAGCATTTTCAATGGCAGAGGCTGCCTCTTTGTGTGGTTCATAGAGGCTCTGCTTTGTTGGGAGGTCCTGTTCCTTTCACCAGGTGGTGATGGGGGCTGCATGGCCCTGTGGGTGTCCCTGTCTCCTGGTGGGGGGAGGGGAGGTCTGAGGAGAGCTGTAGGGTGTGAGGAAGGCAGCCCACGTGTGGTCATGGGAGGCAGATGCCCTACTGGGAGGATCCCAGAGAGCAGAGGATCCAGGCTGTGCAAGTGACCATCTGTAGCCACAAACACTTCAGTGTCCCCCAGAGGGGGCTCTGGTGTGGACTCCCAATCAGCTCAGCCACCACTCCTGGCACACATTGGTGTGTGCTGAGGCCCAGCTGTGCTTCCAGAACATTCCCTGGTTTCGCGGCCACCTGCTGAGAACTGGGGCAGAACACAGTGGAGCCATTCACTGGTTGTCCTGAGTCTTTGCTGGGAAACCAGTTCCACTGTCAAGTTGTGCTGGTCCCTTCAGAAGATGGACATTAACCTGGCTACCTGCCCATCTGGCCTTAGGACACTGGTGTTTGCTCAGTGGTTTCCAGGGGAGACCTGCCACCAGGCAGCTCATGGGGAAAGCGTTCTGCCCAAAGTCAGGGCCAGTGGCTGTAAGCCGTGGGGTGGATGAGGGGTCCGCATATCTCCCGAGTGCTGGGAAGCCAGGCATCTATGTTTTGAGCCCCTGAGTTCGTATTAGCCAAGGCTGTGCCCGTGTGAGACAAGGTCGTCTCGTAGGAACTAGATGTTGCTCTTGGAGGAAATGCCTGTTAAATGTCACCGAGAAACTCCTTCAGCCCCGGGGGCCTGTGCCCTGTGCTTTGGCCAGGAGGGCCATGTGTGCGCTTCCGTTGTTCCCTTGGTGTCTGGGAGGCGGTCAGGCCACCGCCTCCTGCTTTTCATGTGTTTCCTCCTTCACCTGCATCTTCTCCCATGCACTCCTGCTCCGTGTGCAAGCTGCCATGATTCCCTCTGCAGATGGGCTCAGTATAAACAGGAACATGCCCTCAGGCCATTCACAGCCAACAACAAAGTGGCTGTACACCCTCTCACTTTTCGGGGCCCTCAGGGGTGAGGAGCAGTCAGGTGATGCTATCAAGTCAGTGGGAGGCCAGCCCTTGACCAGCCTCAGGTCCTTGGAGGCCATCTTGCCTGCTGAAGGTATTGCTCTGGTGTTCAGCCCGGCCTCACCCTTGTGTCCCTGGTGGTGGACCCCCTTGCTCTGTGGGGCCCTGGCCTCAGACACCTGCCTGCCAGGAATGTTGTAGTGACCTGGGTACAGAGCAGGCACCTGGGGCAGCTCCGTGCTCCTCATGCAGGGAGGGGCAGTTCCAAAGCAACAGTGGGTGCTGAGCTGCCTTCTCCACCACGTGAGAGTTAGCTGCTTCCCAGTGTGGAAGGTTAGACATGCGGACCTGCCCGTGCCCTCCCCGGCAGGAAGGGGTACATAAAGCTGGACCATGATGGCCATAGCAGCCAGGGCTGTGGCATTGAGCACAGGGAGTGTCCCTGGCACGCAGAGCAGGACACTCAGCGGGCACTGTCTGAGGACCTGCCGGGCTCATTCTTTTCAGACAAGTGTGGGCTTCAGGTTGGAGGCTTTGGCAGATGTGATATTCACTAGTGGAGGCCTCTCCCCACCCTGCATTGAGCACCACTCCTCTTGGGAGAGGGTCCTCCAACTGCAGAATACGGTCCCCTTCCAGGCCAGGGGCGTGGCCCCACCCAGTTTACAGGCCTGGCTCCCCTCTCCCAGGAGTGGCAAAGACTCCACCTCAGCAGGGTGAGCGTGAGGGAGGGGTCATATTGCTGGCTGATGGACACACATGCACGTTGTTTGGCAGGGGCCCTAGGAATTGGCCATGTGCACACCAGGCCCCGTAGACATACACACCTGCTCATGCACATGTTGCAGCCACGGGACTTTCCTCTGAGAAACCTTACCTTCCTCAGGTTCCACGCCTGTGTGCTCCAGCTCCCGTTTAACCAGCACGTTCGGAAGAACCCCTCATTTTTCCTCCACGTCATCTCTGACACCGCATCACGCTGCCACACCCTTCTGAAAGCCAAGAATCCAGGTGGGTGCAAGTGACCCAGGGCTGGGGTGGCCTGTGGTACTGGCAAATGCCAGGTGCTCACTGCACGATTCCAGCACGGAGCTGCCTGTGCTCCATGGCTGGCACAGCTGCGGCCTGGTGTAGCGGAGGCAGGATTCAGGGAATTGGGCTCTCGACACTTCCTGGCATGGTTTAACTTGCTAAACACTAGCTGACCTCTCACCCACCCTCTGCTGTGTAGGCAGACATCTGTCCTGATTGGAACGCAAAGGTACATTTGGGAGCTGCCTTCTCCCGGGCAGGGCCTCCTCTCTGGTGCTCAGGGCGTGCTTGCACAAATCCAGAGAGTAGTCAGGAGGAGGCTGGGTACCAAGTCCCCTGCCTGTCTTGGGGGGGAGGGGAGTGTGAGGGACACCCACACCATCCACTTTGCCCATCTCTGCTCCACAGCCTCATCATGCACAGTCATAATCAGCCTCAGTTCAGGTTGTGCTGTGTCTTTGTGGTCCTGAGGTTGACCGACTCAACTTTCTGTTTATTTCTGTTTTGAGGAAGTTTCTTTGAGGAAATTGAAAACATTTCAGTTGTCAGAATTCTGTGCACCATGTTGTTAGGTGGCTCCTGAAACAAAGTCTCCTGTTTGGCCCCCGCTTCTGCACTCAGTCCGGCAGGGACCCCTGGCATCCACAGGAGCACACGGCCTCTCGTGGGAGGAGCGCTGAGACACGGGCCAGTGGGAGTGTCAGCCTCTCCATGTGTTGTTCCCAGGGATGCGTCTGGGGACCAAAGGTGCTGCAGGCCCATTTCCTTCTGAAGCCGCAAGGTGGCTGTGCTTTCACGCCTTCCTGCTGAAGCTGTCTCGCCACAGCGCCACCTACAGGTGTCTCCTGGGAGCACTCCAGACTGGTAAGCTTAAGGCACCCCTTGTCTGCCCCTCTGTGTCTGAGTAACAGGGGTGGTGGGAACAGGAGCCCCCAGGTGATAGGGTACAGGTGGCTTGAGGGTCCTGGCGCCCTCACCTGGCGGGCCTAGCATGCCCAATCAGTCGCTCCACTCCAACCCTCCCCTCCAAGGCGGGAACTGCATCTTCCTCCCTCTCTCCTCCAGCCCCGCTGGTCTGAGTGCCCTTCCTCCCACCCTGGCCTGTGCCCTGGATGCAGCCCCCCTCTTCCATGCTCTGACATCCTTACTGGTCCCTGTCTGTTCCTCGGCCATGCACCTGGAGCCTGACCTGCACACAGTAGGCACTCAGGACTCAGCCATCTCTTCCTGCCCCTCATTGGGTCCAGGAGGCTGAGGTAAACATTCTCTGGTTCTCTCAGGGAAGAGGTCTGATCTCAATCTTCTTGCAGCCCAAGCGCAGCTGTGCCGGCAGCTCCCGAGGGTGACGCTTGCCACCCTGGAGGCCGCAGCCAACCCAGCCCTGACCACAGACTTCAAGACCATCTTGGACTGATGTCCAGTCAGCTTCTCACAGGCCCTTGAGCTCATTCCCAGGTGGTTCCATCCAGAGGGTCTGGCCCCTGTGCCCCGAGACCCCAAGGCCTGTGCTGCTGGCTGGGCTGCCCCCTGGAGGGGGTCAGCCCCCAAGTCATCGAGGAAGCAGAGCCCACCCAGCTCCCAACCACACCCCACACCCCACCGCCACTTTCTAGAGACAGGTTTGTCCTTCAACTGCCCGCTGCCAGGAGGAGGCAGGTACGAAAGCCTGGTTGGGGCATTGGCATCTGGAAGGGAAGCATCAAGGACCTTATTCACCCTCCTTGCTGGGGGGGTCACCCTGGTCTGCAGTGATGGCCCACGTGTGGTGGGTGGGGTGTGTGTGACCTCCCTACTGATCGGCTGTGACTCAAGCCGTCCACTCCCGCTGGAGCAGCATTCACCTAGCTGACCCCTCAGCTGCATCCAAAGTCCATGTCTCAATGAACTTGCCCAGAAGCAAAGGGCCCAGTCAGCTGTTTGAGCCCATTCCCCACCATCCACACCCACAGTTCTGACCTGTGTGTCCCCATGCCCTGCCCAGGCCTCCTGGAGCCAAGCATACAACACCCCCCACCTGCTTGCCTCTTCCACTTCCAGAGTCTTCTGCTGGCCCCACTCAGCACACAGCCTGTCATCCCTCCTGCACTACCTCCTGCCTCCACCCCAGGGATGGGGTGAGCTGTGAGAGAAGAGCCTTTGTATATTTTCTTAGTTTTAAAAAATTTCTCTTATGCTTGTATTAAAACATGCACCACATAGTACTGTTATCTATATAAACACGAGTATCGAGTTGATGTGCATGGGCCCATGATTTGGTGGGGCCTGGAGGGTCCTCCTGGGGTGGAGATGTGGTGGGAGGGAGGTAGGAGGCAGGTAGATGGGAAGGGCGCTCCTACAGGGCAGGTGCAGCATGCCGGTGGGCGGGAAGGCCCCAGCCCGCACCCTCCTCTGCCGATGGCTGACTACACTGGCTCAGCTTGGAGGTGACCTGGGAGCTCTTGAGGCAGCAGATTTCAAACTGAGCTCTGGGTTTTGGTGCTGGAACCACACATACTTGGGGTCCTGTCCCCCAAGTTCACAGTTCAGGTCTGGGATGGGACCTGATACTGCTGGCTGGTGGGGTGAGGGCCCCACACAACCACTACTGGGGGCACCGGGAGGTTTGGGGCTGATCTGGGGCTCTTCTATGCAGTGGCTGGGAGAACAGACTGCAGCTTGCTTGGTCCATGGTCAGGAGTTGGAGGAGTGTGGAGAGTGAGGTTATGGGGGCATGGGTGAGGCCACCTGGGAGAAATGACTGGCATCCTGGAGGAGCTTGTATGGGAGTGGGCAGTCTGGGGCCTTGGTGATGGGGAGGAGGGGCCAGCCTCACCAGAGCCTCCATACCCCCATGTCCCTGATCTGATCCCCACCTCTGGGTCAACCCTGCCCTCCGGTCCCTGTGAGGAGCCCCAGTGAGAAGGGCTTGCCTCGGAGTGGCAGATGTCATCAGCAAAAGGAGCTGGGGTTAGTCCCTCATCCTTGTGGAAATGACTCTTCAAGTGGAACCCACAACATGCCTGTCTGGACCTCTGGGGGGGGCGGGGGCACACTGCACCCGTGGGCTATGCAGGGCCTTAGACAGACAGCTGGAAGGATTGCACAAAGAACAACAGAAAGGGGCGGCAGCTCAAAGGAGGTGTCATCTGAAAGTCCCCACCAGGGCAGTTGGCGCTGGGGTAGAGTGGTGAGCAAGTTGGAGGCTTCCTTCCGGATGTCCCTAATGGGGCCACAAAACGTGACAGGTGCCATAGAGTGTACCTGGGAGGGGTTGCGTGCATGCTGCGGTCGAAGTTTATGGATATTGCCTTGTTTACTGCTACTGTGGTGAGTGTTTAAGTAACTGGGCTATGCGTTTATGGCTGACCCAAGTCCACCACGTGCATTGTAAATGCCCAGGAGAAATGAGCAGTAAGAGGCTGAGCCCCACCCTGGGCGCCAGCCTGCAGTGCTCTCACTATCACAAACACGGGAGGACTGACCCTCAGCGCAGGGTGGAGGACACTCAGGGCAGTTAGGACAGGGCCCAACCGGGCCCCGCAGGCACCTGAGACCAGATTTCAACCTGAGCTCTGGGTTCCTTGGTGCTTGAACCACACATAGTTGGGGTGCTGTCCCCCCAAGTTTATAATTAAGCAAGTCTGGGGTGAAACAGGCACCTGAGCTGACCCTCACTGGCTACCCCGGGCTCACAGCCCGGGGCATTTTGGGCATTTCCATAGCACACTGGGCCCAGGAGGTCCGCTATGGCTCTGTTATCCGTCTTCTAGAAGCTGTAGAATCTTCTCTAAGAAATACATCCCGGGGCAGCTTTACTCAGTCACATGCATCTTTACCCAAGTGTTAAGCCCTTGAGAAGGGCACACGCTATGGTCAGGCTTCACTCACTGAGAATTTCTGATTTATCTCTTTTTTTAAAAACCACTGTGCAGTCTGTCAAACTCAGGGTGAAATGTTAAAACAGTAAAAATTTTAAAAGAAGGATTGCTGGTCTTCCCTAGAACTAAACCACATGAACAGGAGCCTGTTTGCACCTGCATCCCACAGATGTGTGTGGAGCAAGTGAAATGAAGCTGTGAAAAGGAGTAACCAGGATGCAAGAGTGAAAAGCAGATGATGCTCCAGGACCCCAAAGTTCTCAGTGGTTATCCCCCCAGTCCCAAAACCCTGCCCCTTCCTTGCCCATGTGTGTGCCTGGCTGTGAAGGACACTACAGAGTAAACTGGTCCCAAACCTGGGTGGGCTTAGAACATCCCGGCGCTGTGAGGGGCAGAATAATGACCCCAATGTGGCCCACACCCTAATCCCGAAACCTGCAAGGAATATTAGGTAACTAATCAGCTGACTGAAATGGGAGATGCTTCTGAATTATCTAGGAGAACCAATGTGATCACAGGGTCCCTAAAAGGCTGAGAGACAGTCTGTCAGAGAGATGCCACAGGAGAAAGACTGGCCATTGCTGGCTTTTCGACAGAGGAAGGGGTCAGGGTCACAGCATGGGGGCAAAGGTCAGGACTCCCCCAACTGTGGGGCTTACCACACACTTTGGGGTACCCTTGAATTCAGACCATTTCCACACCCAGCTGCTCTTGGGCAGCAATTGTGCATGTTCTGTTTGCTGGGTCTGAGCTGGCTGTGAGCACAGATGGCTCCCAACAGCCGGCCTGGCCTGGACTGTTTATAACCTGCTATAAAACTTGCTGTCTGGGGGTTTTCAGCACCCTGGACAGTGTTAGCCCAACTGGGGATTGGTTTAAAAGGTGTTTAGACAGGCGTGTGCGGGGTCTTCATGGGGGCTGTTCCCAGCAGCATCTGGCCAAGGACATGATGGTCTCAGGGTGGCAGATCAGAAACAAGCTTGTATGTCAGGGCTCGGCTCCTTAGACCTGGCCCCTGGCTCATAACTGGTGGAGAGGAAAGAGGGAGGGAGGAAGGGCGGGCAGGTGAGGAGTTGGGGAAAAGGCACTGTGCTGAGGGCTCTAGAGGGGGTCCTGGCTGTCAGCTGCAGGAGGGTGGTGCCTGGCGCCCCAGCACTGGCACTGGCACAGAGGAGTGACAGGGAGCGAGGGGAGCAGCTGGGAGTGATATTTCTCCCCCTGGGGACAGTGGGAACCTGAATGATAATCGGCCTTTCTGTACCTTCTTGACACACATGTAAGTCTTTGAGAAAGTTTTAAAAGGACTAAAGGCAGTATTTCTGATAAAACCTCAGGAGCAGCCAGGCAGCCCCAGCTCCCTGGCAGGCTCACTCCTCCCTCAAGGAGGGTCCGTCCTCGGGTCCTGGGGAGGCCATGGGTTCCCTGAAACAATTCTCCATATCAGGCTGCCCACCTCGCCTGAGACAAACCCATGTCCTGCTGCCTGCATGGTTCCCTTCACCTGTGTGGCCATGGCAGACCGTCCCCAGGACCTGAGTGCGCTAGGTGCAGGGGCTGCTGCAGGCAGCCTTGGAGATCAGCCCTGAAATTCCCGCAACCCACGTGGCACAAGGCCAGCAAAGGGTGTAGATGTGGCTTCCTCAGAGACCCCCTCCTCTGGCCTGCTTGGCAGCAGGACCTCCCTGCCATTTTGCCGGTGGATTTGCCAGGTGCATCCTATGGCCACTCAGTCAGTGCTGTGCAGGACCCCAGGCCGCAGGGCCCCAGGCACCAGATGCCGGGCTTTCTCCCATGTGGCGAACAGCATGGATGGTGATGTCTAAGCTGGGCTGCGTGCTGAGAGGGTTGGAGGCGTGAGAGTGTCTGGAAGTAACAACCACAGGTCTCGGGGTCGGTGAGTATAATGGGGTCGGGTGATCTGTGAGCGAGGGCATACAGGCTGGGCCCTCCCGCCCTCAGCGGACCTCGCTGTCGGAGACCTCGCTGTCCTGCAGCTTCAGGCGCATGTTCTGCTGCACATTCTCCTGCTTCCGTCTGCGCCAGATGGGGAGCTGGGCCATTGCAACTCCCGGGACCAACAGTGCGGGCAAGAAGGACAGGAGCCCACAGATGGCCTGCACCCAGCCCGGGTAGGACTTCTCCTGCCGTGAGGGGAACTGCTTCTGCAGAGACAGGAGGCCAAGGGTGAGTGACCGAGGGAGGGGGCAGCGTCCCCCCGACCCACGACCTGGACAGAGCGAGGCTGACCCTCAGCCAAGTGAATGTGTATGGGCAGCTTCACCCCATCTCTTCCTGAAATGAAGCAGCAGGTTGGTTCATTCCCGACGGATGAATGGAAAAGGCACAGGGCCAGGGGCTGCTCCCTGAGAAGTGAGGGCACAGGGGGCTGAAGGCTTAGGACAGGACATGGGCCGAGCCTCCTGTGGGGGCTGGCCTCTGAGAGACAGGCCGGGAACCTAAGGGGCTGTGTTCTGAAAAGAGCCACCCTGTCCACCCCGAGGGAACCCACAGTCTCGAGGTTGCTTCGGCCTGACCCACGGGGCATCACTAGGCCCTGTGACCCCTCTGTCCCCTCTGTTGGGGAATGAGACAACACACCAACTTCAGGTCCTTCTTTATAAGGCACTACTGTATGAATCTAATAGGATAATATTCACAAGAATTCTATTTCTCCTTCTCCTGCCCGTGGTGTCTTGGGCAGCTCCCCTTTCCAAAGGGGAATTTGGACGGAATTATTTCCATGCTCCCCACAAGGGGCACAGTGATTTTCAGAGCGGCTAGACAGGGGTGGCAGGTCAGCCGGGCCACGTGGCTCAGCCCTCGGACAGGGCTTGGTGGCAGTTCAGTGACGCGTGCTACATGTACCTTCTCTCATCTCAGGCTAGGAGTGGGCAGTGTGAGGAGCTTCTTCCCACAGCATGTGGGAAGGCGGCTGGAGGCTACACTTCTGTGTGCAGGGCTATAGGGAGGGACCTGTGATGTCACCAGAGTCTGGAAACTGCTTGTCCTCCTGCTACTGGCTGAGGTTGTCCGGGCTGCCTGAGTCACCTCTGATGCTCCAGGGCACTCTAGGGGTCTCCTGACCTCGGATGACATAGCAAAGGCAGCCCACATGGTCACTTAGGGTACACTTGTCCACCATGAATGTCATCTGGGCCTGGGAGCACCAGACCCAGGCCAGGCCAGGCCTGAGGCAGATCCCAGGGTCCCTGGGTCCCCAGGTCCCCATACGAACGACCTACGTATTGGGGGTTCCAGGCCTTGTAGCTCAGTGTTGTCCAGACCAGGAAGATAATATAAGCCACGAAGATGGTCAGCAGCAGCAGGGGGCTGATGACCTTCCAGGTCACCCGCCAGTAGAGGCCAGGCCGCCTCCCGGTCATCCATTCAATGTCGTCACAGAACCTGCCAGAGACATTGGGCTTAGGTTCCCCCACCGGGCCCCATGTCTGCAAGCCCACATGCTCAGCCAGCAGCTTCATCCAGTGTCACCAGGATGTAGTCTGTGGGGCTGTCCCCCACTCCACGCTGTCCTTTTCCCTCATGCCTTCTTGAGTAGCCACCAAACGGGCAGCCCTCTCAGATCCTGATGAGGACTCAACTCCCGTCAATAAGTGGAAATGTCCCGAGTGAGCAGGTCAGTCCAACCAAGGAAGGGGACTGGGCAGGGGGTGCTTGAGGGGCTCCTTGCCTGTGCCAGTCAGCAAAGAGGAGGTCAGCCCAGCCCCAGCCTGGCCCCTGGGTGAGGTGCCTCTGGGCAGGAACTGTGGGTTCCACCCCTGGCAGGCTCAGCTGCTGGATGAGAAGGAAGCAGGTGCCTGACCTGGTGCCCTCAGTGCCCAGGGTGCAGAAGGGACCTGGACAGCATTGACCCAGAATGTAAAGCAGCTGCATCTAGGAGCCAATGGAAGGGCAGGACCCCCCGAGGCCCTCCCTCTGCTTGCTCCCTCCAGTCCAGCTCCACTCCAGGTGTTTCCCGAGATCCCACAGCTGGCTGAAGTCCAGGGATCACTGTTCATCCCACATTACCAAGTCAGGCCCCTGCCAGACAGCTGCCTCTCACTTGCTGCTCTCCAGGTGGGCAGTGTCTCACCTCGGGACAAGCACGCTCGCCCCTGTGCCCACAGAGCAGGAAGTAAAGCCCTAGATTTGTGATTGCCAGTATGCTTGGAACCAAGGACAGAGAGCAGATCCTTTAGGGCCACTCGGGCAAGGCTGTGGTCAGGGGCGACAGGTGTGAGTGAAGATGTGAGTGAAGGTGTGAGTGACAAGTATGCAGCAGGCCTGAGCCAGGTGGAGATGGGCAGGACAGGTGCTAAGCCTTCTTGGAGGCCTCCAGGAGGGCAGCTGGACCTCCTGTGCCCTAGTGTCTACTTATCCTTGTACTTGAGGAGTCTGCCCCATGTAGCTGGAAATTAGCCATTTTGTTACTTGTCTCCCCACAGTCTGGGAGGTCAGCACATGGGTGGGTCCTGTGGGGGCTTCTGTGGATATCTGGGAGTCACCCTTGGGGAGGGCCTCAGATGATTCTGTCTTATCCCTGTAGCTGCCCTGGGGACTGGCAGCCATGATGCCCAGACATTGTATACGAGGGATGCTGGGGACAGAGGGGCAGGACCCCAGCCCCAGCCAACGCCAAAGGAAGTGGAACTCACCGTTCCATCCCGTAAACATAGACGACGCCAATCACCTCGAAGAAGGCAAAGATGATCAGGTTCAGGGAAGCAGCGTATTTGTCGAAAACCTCGAGCCAGTAGTTCCCGGACTGCAGTGTGAAGCAGGTTGCCACGAGGAAGCAGAGCAGGCAGACCGTCCCTGCAGGCACGCACACTCATGCCTCGCAAGTTGCCCTGCTGCTGCCCTCCCAGCCCTCCCACCTTCCCCCTGTCTGCTTGTCCCCGCCGATTCCTGAACTGTGCCCAGAGGGCAGGAGGATGCTGGGACTGGCCTCAGAGGGCAGTGTGAGAGGGGATCCCTGCTCCCAGCCCTGCTGACTCTCCGCTCCCCATCACGGCCCTTGGGAGTCAGAACAGGGCAGGTGACAAGGCTGACCCCGCCCTCCATGGAGACTGACACGGCCCTTGAGCCCTCATGGAGGAGGGTGTCTGGACAGTGGGGAGGAGTGAAACCAGAGGCAGGCGAACAGCGAGGACACTCACCAGTCAGGACCTCCTTGGGGACCCGTCTTGGCAGGACCCCCATATCCAGGAGTGGCGTGATGACACCCTCTATGTTCCCGAACATGGATGACAGTCCCAAGGTGAACAGCATCGCAAAGAAGAGCACGGCCCATGCCGGTGCTCCTGGCATGTGCAGGATGGCCTCCGTGAAGACAATGAAGGCCAGGCCTGTGCCTGAGGCACTCTGTAAGACACGCACAGCCGCGCTGGGACACACGTGCACGGGGCTCCCAAGCTTGACACATACAGTGATACTCCTCATGCTCAGACACACGCACCAACATGGCCTGCACTGTGAGACATGTGCCCTGACACCCTCCTGGCCTCGGGTGAGATGCTGGGCCTGCTCCATCGGGGCTGTGTCGGGACAACACATGGGCACCCCTGAGTGAAAGAAACCTCCTTTCCTTCAACAGCCTGCAGCCAGCCTGTGCCATGGGGCCCGGCCGCTGGGCTCAGGCACCATCAGACCACTGCCCTGAGGACCTGCCCATCTCAGCCTGCTGCACGGGCCCCGAGGGTCAGCGGGCCCTGTGTGCAGCTGCCCACTCCTCCACAGCCCGTGACACCCTTCCCTGGCCAGCCGTCAGCAGCAAGGCCAGGCCCCCAGTACCTTATCCAGAAAGTCTTGCAGACGGCAGGACTCCAGGTGCAGCCTGGCCAACCTCTCAGGCTGGGTGGCATTCAGGTGCGTGAGGACAGCAGCGTATTCGTCCCTGGAGATGCTCTGGTCTGGGAAATCAAACTCATTGGTGAGGCTGAGGATGTTCCTGCAGGGACAGAGAGGTGGAGTAAGCGCTCAGTGGGGCACCAGCTCCCACAGTGAACATGCCCAGAAAGGACTACAGCAATCCCAGTGAGGGTCAGCCCCTCGGTCTGCCAGGGTCTCCAGGACACCTGGGTGGAGGGGGGGCCCGGAGGGGATGCTCCCCGGTAGAGTACAACTGGCCCTGGGTAGTGGCAGCTCCTTGCCTCCTGCACCTGTGGATCCTCAGCTGACACTGGGCACAGGGCTCCCTGAAGGCCCGGGAAGGGTGGGCCAAGCTCTGCTCCTCTAGCCTCACAGTCAGAAGAGCTTCACCCCGCCCCCAAGGCTCCCGACTCAAAGGAGTAGCGTAGGTGTTTCTGTATTTGCAACTTTGCCTGCTTGCTACAGTTATTTGTAACCTCAAAGTCAGCACCGTGGCCCTTCTGTAGTTATCTGAGGACATGTTCAGAGTGGTATGTCCCACGGAGACCGGAAGGCCCCCACCGCCTTCCTGTTTCACCTCTACTGTGGACAGGGTCTCTTACAGCCCAGTTAGGGCCACGGTTTTCACATCTTTTGTGCCTTTTGACGGCGATTTTGCTGTTTAAATGTCACCCAAGGATGGTACAGATGTGTCACGAAATATAGTGAATAGGACACACCGCCCGGAAGCTCATCCGGCTGACCCCTAGCACAGTTAATGGATCAACAGCTCGTGTTCACCAGGCGTCTCGGTGGAATTACACTGCCTCCCAGGGCACAGGCCTGCAGTGCCTCTGGAACATTCCGCCCCCTCCTGGGAGCACTGTCTGTCCTCTTCCTCCCTCTGCAGGCTCAGCCCAGCACCTCAGAACAGTGTCACGTTAGCACTGTGGACATGGCAGATCACCTTCTGCGGCTCTCAGGGGCATCCTTCCTGCCTCTGCAGCTCCTGGCGCTCTCGGCTTGCCGGGCTGTGGCTGTACCCCTGCAGCCTCTGCTTGTCATCACACAGCCTCTCCCTGTGTGTCTGTGTCCCTTTCTGTCTCATATAAGAAGCCTCTCCTGGATTCGGGGCACCCTATCCAGTATGATCTCATCTTGATCAACACTCTTTGCAAAGACCCTATTTTCAAATCAGGTCACGTTCTATGTTCTGGGTGAATATACCCTTTGGGGGACATGCCACCCTCCTGCCCTAAGGAACTAGGAGGTCACTGAGTGGGACCCTAGGGCAGCAGGCCCCATTTGGTGGCCCCTGGACACTGTCCTCACCTGTCCAAGCAGTGCCCATAGTCATTGGCTGCCTTGAACCCCAAGACAGAGAAGACAGCAATGGAGGCGTAAAGGGAGGTCATGCTGTTGACCAGGGCGATGGTCACTGCGTCCTTCTCACAGTCGTTCCTGAGCAGATGGAGCGCATAGCTGTGGTTAGGCCCTCGGGGAGGAAACTCGGAGGGAGCTCGCTGCCTCAGCACCCCATATAGATGCCCCCACGTTGCTCCTGGACCCTCTTGTGCTTGACCCAGAAACTCTACACTGTTCCTGGTTGCTCTCTGGACAGCCTTGGCCCCTCCCGCCCACCCATCCTCACCAACCCCTCCTGCCTCCAGGCTGCTGAGGTGGGTGAACTAACTGCACATGAGCTACTAGAGGTGAGAGTTGAGACAGTAACTTGTCAACACAGCCAGGCCCAGCTGGCCTTGGCCTCCGCCTCCTGCCCCTGCCTGCTCTGAGGGGTGGGAATACTGACACCACAGGAATTCGGTTGAGGGGTGTCACAGGGCCTTCAGTGTGTGGTTTACCATGCCGTGGTTGTAACGGGAATACCAGGTGGCTGTGGCTCCTTGTAGAGCGGAGGCCGAGTCTGCTTTAGTGACTACAGAGGCGACACGCGTGGCATCTCTGCTCCACGACCTCGGGAGCCACACATGTGGCTCGTGTTGGTGTGCCTGCCCCAGTTATGGCCTTGCTCCTGGGTTTGGTTATCTGGGCTCTCTTCCAGCAGCGGCTCCGAACGTGCGGGAGGCTGCCTGGAGGCTCTGACCTCCGGTCCCGGGGATGACTCAGTAATTGCTGGAATGCCCAGAATCTGGTCTCATCTCAAGTTCATCTTCGCTTGCCCTCTGTCCCAGGCAGGAAGTCCCATAAAGATGTGCTAAGTGAGAACCGAGACAGGCCCAGCACTTCGGTTGGAAGGTCCCCACCCGAGCCCGGCCCTACCTGGGCGGGTTGTAACTTGCTAATGCGATGTGTCCTCCGAAGGCCAAGGACAGAGAGAAGAATATCTGGGTGGCTGCGTCCAGCCACACCCGGGGGCTCTGGAGGGTCTGCATCTGGAGGAAGATGGGAGGCCCCTGTGCCACAGGCCAACCTCACCCACCCAGTGCCTTCTGTCCCAGGGTATGCCCAGGACTTCCTCTGGGCCGAGTTGTGTCACCTGCTCAGGCCCCAGGGGCAGTTGAGGACCATGCAGGAGGGAGTGTGCTTGCAAACTCGGCCTCCCACCCTGTGACGTGTCTAAGAACCCACAGCTCCTGTCCACATGGGACATGTGGGTGCTGAGAACTTGGCTGCAGACCCTCCAGGCTGGAAATGGGTCTGGGCAACTTGAACCTGGGTGTGCTGATCTGTTCCTCTCAGACCTGGTGGATTTGAGTGACTTGAAGTCTCCCACTTGACACAGTGCCTGGTGATTCTGCTGCTGGGGCGGGGGGGGGCGGGGGGGGGGGAGCGGGGAGGTGGGTGGCAAACACACTTCCACACAAATATCTCCCCTTCCCTTCCCCTGGGGCAGGCACTGCCTGAGGAGCCTGGGGCATGTGGTGCAGCCCCTGGAACCTCCCAGGGGCTACTGGGATCTGGAGAGCATGGAATGTCTCGAAGGGCTGTGGGCTTTGGTGGGCAGGTCCCTTGGTCCCATGGATCCTCTCCTGGTGGGGCTGTGCAGCTAGATGAGGCTCTCAGAGGTGTGGGGTCCAGAGCATTAGGGATGGGACAGCGGGTGCCCAGCCCGCCTCTCCCCTGAGCCCAACATTCTGCGAGCACCAAAGTCCGCATGCTCCAAAACGTGTCCTCCTCCTGCTCCCTGCTCCCTGACCCTGACCTCCTTCCTGAGGCCCAAGCTTCCCTCCTCATCATCATCCTGCAAGGCCGGGGGGTGGTACGAGCTGGGCTTGGCTTGGCTGTGGCCCTACTTGTGTGCTTCCTGGTGCCTGGACTTCCATTTGAGACCCACTTACGTTGGGAGTGAACAGGTAGATTAACCCTTCTGTTGCCCCGGGCAGGGTGAGTCCTCTGATAAGGAAGATGGTCAGCACCAGGTAGGGGAACAAGGCTGTGAAATAAATTACCTTAAAGAAAGACCAGATTGTGAGACTTTTCAATGGTATCTGTTCCACATAAAAATCTTTAGAGAGGCAGGCCTGCTGGAAACGCCTCAGTGGCCAGTAGCCCGTCGTTCATCTGGGACCCGGTCAGGTAAGGGAAGAGGGCACCGGGGAGGTGGTGGGTGGGATCCGTCAAGCTTGGAGGGGTTGGAGCTCACTGGGATGGTCACAGAGGACTCACGTAGGTGTTGGTGCCTGTGGGTCTGCTGAGGGGAGCACCAACTTCCTGTGCGGCGGCCTCCCTCTTGTTCACACTGTAGGCATTGAGTTCTCGTTTCACCAACACCTCTTCCCACCCTGAACCCCTGGCTGGCCACTCTCAGGGTCTCGCGCGCGGTCCCACACCTGCCCACACCCTCTCCCACATGGCACCCACTCTCAGCCAAGTTTGGCAGGAGTCTGCACACACGGCGTCGATGCAAAATAAATCTCTTTTCTCACTGCCCCCCAGACTGACTTTGGAGGTCACCCTGACACATCTTTAGGGACTTTCATAACTGGGCTGTCTGGAGTATCTGGCTGGCTTGTTGGGCCTCATGGCTGAGCTGCCTCCCTCGGTAATTCCAGTCCTCGCAAGTGTACGGACCCTCATGTGAGAGCAGCTGTGACACCCACACACCCACTGAGGAACGTCCAGGTGCACAGTGGGTGGGTCTGTGCAAGAGCCGCACAGTCACGACCGGGAGCCGGGGTCTGCAGGTGACTGGCACTGCACATAGTGACTTAAAAAGATAGATAAGGCCCTGGCTGGTGTGGCTCAGTTGGCTGAAGCATTGTCCTGCACACCAAAGGTCAGAAGTTCAATTCCCAGTCAGGGCACATACCTAAGTTATGACTTCAACTCCCGGTCAGGGATTGTGTGTGAAGCAGCCAATTGATGTTTTTCTCTTATATCGATGTTTCTCTTTCTCTCCCTCTCTCTTTGGGATCAATGAAAAATATATCCTCAGGCGAGGATTAAATGGGGGGAAAATACTCAAAAAAGAAAGAAAAAGAAACAAAGAACAGACTTGACAACTACAAAACAAACACAAGTGACAGAGTTATATGAACCAGATCAATAATTTCATGAAATGTAAGCGGTCTAAACACCCTACACAAAAGGTAGGGACCATCAGATTAGATTGGGGAAAAGCAAGACCAACTGCATGCTATCGAGGACAAGAAACACACTTTAAACAGAGATTCCAACAGGCTAAAAGAAGCAGAATGGAAAAACATAGATGTCAACATGGTCAGAGAAGGCTGGGTGGCTATGTTAATATCTTAATCAACTTCAGAGCAAAGACTATGACTCGGGTAAGGACAGTCACTCTGTAAGGATAAAGGCATTGATTCTCCAAGGAGATATGCTAGTCTTGATGCCCAAGCCTCTCCCAGCAGAGCCTCTAAACCCACTCTGATGGCAGTGGGGGAGGGGGCAGGACTCTGCAGCTGGAGGGAGTGAGGGAGGGGGTCTGCCCCACAGGCTCTCACCTTTCCAGTGGATTCGATGCCTCTGATGACACACAGGTACAGGACTGCCCAGCAGGCCGCCAAGCAGACCAGCAGCCGCCACTGGATGGAGCCGCTGTAGTCGATGTCGGCCGTGATGTTTAGCGTCTGCCGGTACCAGAAGTAGCTCACAGAGCTGCTGCCCTGGCACTCCTCCACGAACCCTGAAGCCAGGAGTTCTGGTCACGGGGCTGGCCTCGGGGCTCAGGTGGGATTCGGGCTTTGCAATCCTCCACCCAGGAATGAGACTGTGCATAATCCACCCTGGACCAGTGCCCTCCTCTGCCCAGGCACCCAGCATGGCCAGTGGGGTGGACACAGGGAGCCCCCAGGCCTGACTTACATCAGGCACCCAGAGTCGGCATTGTTCAGAATGAGTGAAATGCAAGACCGTACCAACCAGAGGTGGGAAGGGAGAAAGTGAGCAAACTGCTGAAAGCAATGACCGTTTTCCACGTTGCCTAGACCTAGTCAGATCCGGCACCAGGCTGGGGTCTGGACCTAACAACCTAATTCAGCCAACGCAGCAATCCCCTGCTAACCCTCTCATCACAGGGCCTAGCGTGGCTCTGAGCCCCCAGCAGAGCATGTTTGTGGGCCCCTGGGTCCAGCAGTGAGCAGAGACATGAGTGAAGAGAATCCGAGTTCAGACGCGCTTTTCAGGGTGACCATGAAGGGCTCCTGCGAAGGCAGGGCATGAACTCCCCAGGTCCCGGACACTACCTGTCTGGTTGAGGTTCAGCGGGCAGGTGCTCCAGGGCAGCGGTTGCTGGAAGGAGTTGAGGAGGTACCACAGCACCCAGGTCAGGACGGTGTTATAGTAGAGACTGATCAGGAAGGACGCGGTAAAGCAGCCCAGCCCTGTGGGCACATGACAGACAGTCACCGTCTTCCCTGTTACAGACTGTCTTGACTCACCTTCCGCCATTTCGGCTACCCCACATGTGGCCGAATCTCTTGGCTGAGGACACATCATTTTATGAAGCCCTGTTCAGCCCTCTTCAGCCATGCCCATGAGCTTCCGGGACATGCGGGCTCAGCGTGTGCACAGGCCCACAGGGCTCAGGGCACGGGACAGCCTGCTGCTGCTCCATGGGGCCAGCCTGTTGCCTCCTTCTCCTGAACCCTGAGCTCACTCCATG
The DNA here is from genome assembly GCA_026230045.1 of Corynorhinus townsendii. NCBI lineage: Eukaryota > Metazoa > Chordata > Mammalia > Chiroptera > Vespertilionidae > Corynorhinus > Corynorhinus townsendii. The sequence continues at coordinate 2,462,002 of JAPDVU010000012.1, forward strand.
CAACACCCTCCACCCAAGTCTGTCCTCAGGGGAACCAATGAGGCCTCCTCGGAGTGTGACTAGGGGTGGCTCCCACAGGGACACTGCTGCCTGGGTCTCCCTGCACCTTTACCCCAGGGTCCCTCCTTTGCCTGCATGTTCCAAATCACAAGCAAACTCACCATGCCCTTGGAACTGCACCCTTCACCCTGTCCCTCCCCAGCAACTGTGGGCAGGAGTTCCAGAAAGGCAGCGTACCGACTCCGCCCAGGTAGGGGGAGATGGCCTTCCACACCCCGATGCTGCCTCTGCGCAGGCGCTGGCCGATGGCGAGCTCGATGTGGAACAGTGGGATCCCCTCAAAGGCCAGGGCGATGAGGTAGGGGATGAGGAAGGCCCCTGCAAGGACGCTGCGGTCAGCAGGGGATGGCACCTGGGCAGGACCATCACTGCGGCCTCCCTGAGAGGGATGGACCGCACGTTGGGCCCTGTACTGCTGTTTTAAATCACTTGGCTGCATCCAACTGGTCAGTGCTTCGGAGGCAGTTTCATCAGCAAATGGGCTGTTCTGTTCCTACTGAGACCCCAGGACCCCTGGTGACCAGCTCCCTCAGGACATGGAGCTGTCTCATTCACACAGAATTCTGGAGAAGGTCAATGCCTCCGATTGTCTGCCCAGCTGTGCCCCGTGTTGGGGTGGGAGCGGAACAAAAAGCTTGGTCCTGGTGGCTGAGCGGTGTGAGAGGAGCCTTGGCTTCTCCCAGAGCCACAGACTCAGGCACCCAGCACGATCAGGACCTGCAGCCTCTGCCTGCAAGGCCTGCAGACCAGGCTGGCTCTCCCACCCCCAGACCCTGTGGGCATCCCCGGGCTGTCGGGAGAATGGTGTTGTGAGCTTTCCGAGGGGCCTGGGGGACGCTTACTGTCAGGAGACAAACCCCCATAAAGGTTCTGACACGTGTGGGGGCGAGTGACAGGCAAGGTTCCTCCTTCTCGTCTACATTTTCAAAAATTTCTGCATGCCATGAACCTTCTTATATTCAGAAAAAAATAAAAAAACTTTACAGAAGTGTTGCCCTCATACCTAGGCAAGCCACGTCAAGCAGTGCCTTTGTCTGCTCCGCTCTGCGGAGTTGGGCCATGAGCTCCCACAGAGCCCAGACCTTCCTGCCTGTTTCCCTAAGACTCAGCCCTGTCCTCTGGCTACCTGTGGCCACCAGGACAGCCACCTGTTTGCCCTTGAAGTGGGAAAGGATGGCTTCTGACCAGAAAGTGTGGTGGGAGAGCTCACCCACCCACAGACTTTCCTTCGTCCCTCGTTTCTTAGGCAGGAAGAGCCAGACTAATTGCCCAAAGAAATGCTCCCCACATTTCCAACCAGAGACCTCCTGCGGCCTGGTGATCACCTCGAGGGATTCCCTGAGAGCCCTTAAGTCACACAGGAGCAGAGGTGCCTGGAAGGCAAGTGGACCTGGCACGGAGGCAGGACAGCCCCTAGAGGGTGGGGCCCCAGAGAAGAACGAGCCCAGGCTGGGAAGTCCCTGCTCATCATGTCGGGGGACAAAATCAGAACAGAGTGAACTGACCCATGATGGCAGCCAAGGGTGGTTCATGTCTGTCTGTGCCCTCAAGTCTTCACGCACGTTCACGCTGCGCCAAGAGAGACAAGCGCGTGCTCACTGCTTTCGTCTGTGTCCTGGCTATCAATAAAATGACTCTACCTGCCCTGGCTGGTAGTGCAGCTGATTACAGCATCGTCCGGATATGCCAAGGTTGCAGGCTTGATCCCCAGTCAGGGCACATACAAGAATCAACCAATGAGTGCTTAAATAAATTCAACAACAACCACCACCCCCTTCCTTTCTCTAAAAATCAATTTTAAAAAAAAAGACTCTAACGGGCTAAATTTCCCCGTAGATCTGCAGCCTCCTGTGGAGACCCGCTGTCTTAGGGATGCTCAAAGCCAGACTTCTTTGGAAGAGAGCAAGGAGCTGACAGCGCAAAGACTCAGGAACCAAAGGCCTGGCAAGTCTGCACACATGGGCAACCCTAAGGCAAGGCTGGGCAGGAGCAGCGTTGGGAGGGTTCACCTGGGTCCCAAGAGCTCTGATGCCCTCAGACGGTTTCTCCCTGGGCCATGGCATAGCGCTCTTCCGGGCAGGACCACTCCCACCCAGCAGGAACCAGTGGCAACCCAGTCCGAGGTGCGACCATTCCCCTTCTCCTGTTTGAGGATGCGGCTGGCACAGGCTCACCTCCCCCGTGGCTCTGGCACAGGTACGGGAACCTCCAGATGTTGCCCAGGCCCACGGCAAACCCCACACAGCTCAGGAGATACTGGAGCTTGTTGTCCCACTTGGGCCTCTCATCCTCGCTGCTGTCCCCCCGTAGGTCTGGTCCCGGGGCACTCGCCATGCCTGGTCTCTGGAACCCTGGGGACTCAATGCTTGAGCCTCTGCTGGGGCTTGAAGCAAGTAGCAGTCTCCCCTTCAGGTGTATTTTTTTGTTATTTAAAGGAAAACCGTAGGGCCAGTTAATTGCTAACTCAGCCAGGCCCTGCTCTGGCATGCAGTCCCTCTCTGGCCCCCTCCCATCTCGTATGCTCAGTGCTGACAGCCCGCAGGTGCCACCACCAATGAACCATTTCCAACAAGGGCCCCTGTTCCATGCAGAGACACTCAGGGGCCTCAAGACTGGGGCACACTTGGCTATCTTGATTGTGAGATAATCGTCTAAGAAATGCTACAGAGAGCCATGCACCCAGTTCCCCCAATGGCAACATCTTGCAAATATCTTGTCAACATCACAATGGGATGTCAATGTCTATATGTCAATTCAGCACCTGTCCATCACCAGAGGGTCCCTCCTGTCTCTTTTTCTTTTTCTAAATATATTTTTATTGAGAGAGGAAGGGAGAGGGAGAGAGAGATAGAAACATCAATGATAAGAATTATTGATTGGCTGCCTCCCGCACATCACCCACTGGGGATTGAGCCCACAACCCGGGCATGCGCCCCCAACTGGAATCGAATCTGGGACCCTTCAGTCCACAGGCCGACACTCCATCCACTGAGCAAACCAGGAAGGGCCCCTCCTGTCTCTTTTTATGGACACACCCACCATCCTTCCACTTCCACCCTCTCCCTAAGCCCTGACACCTCTAATCTATGGTTGTCATTTCAACAATGTTACATAAATGGAATCACACAGTGGTGACCTTTGGGGTCAGGGCTGGGGGTGGGGTAGCATGGGCTTCCTCCTCTTGGTCCTGCAGATCCCCCCCACGCTTAGTACCCAGTGCCACCCTCAACATCCACTGCTGTCCTCAAGCAACAGGTGGGCAGGGTAACACCCTCTTGCACACAAGGCCACCCCACCTACCATGCCTGTGCTCTGTGGACAACAGGCCGCGGCTTCTTCAGAGGAAGCCCTGGAAACAGAACCCCAGCTCTGCACCATCCTTTCAGATGGCTCTACTATTCCCTCTGCTCATCCCTCTACATTTGAACAACACTTAGGCTGCGAATATGAAATACAATGATTTATTTATATACTTTATGCTCATAAAACCTGCATGTCTGACAATTTGCAAAGATAGCACGTCTGTAAATGAGGCACTCATCAGGGGACAGGAAATGATGAGATTAGCCCACCCAGTCTCTCCTTTCCTGCACCCCCCAGATGCTGATGAGTATTTCCCAGTCAAGGGTCAGAAGAACTTTGTGGAGAGAAGGAGGTGAGGTCCCACAGAGGCCAGTGGCACCCGGGGGTGGGGCCCAGAGCGTCATGGGGCCTGTGTGTCTCCTGGGCAGAGATGTGCTATCATGGCCTAGGGTAGAGAGCTATGGGCAGGCCTCCCATTCCACCTCTGGAGTTTTCTATAGATCATGATGGTCAGGCGATGGGCCAAGTAAGAGGACTCCAGACACGCCGAGGTGTTTGGAGTTTCTCAGCTGGGCTTCAGGGCTGAAATCTGTGGTCACTGTTGCACAGGAGGCACTGGGAGAGGGGAGCGTGCAGTGGGGCATCTCCCGTGGACGGACGGGATGTGGCAGCAGGTCTCACCCTCCACTCAGCTCCCCCATCCTTGCTCAGAGAACTCTCAAAAAGTCCACTTTAACTTAAACTTCCAGATGTTTCCATGGGAAATGGAAGTGACCAGTTCATTGAAATAAACACCCCAACTGCCAAGTGACTTTGGCTGAGATTGAATGTTGTATACAGGACGGGAGCAGACCTTCCCTTCACTGAGTGGTCCCAAGCGGACAGTCTGGCAGGGGCTCATGGTCCCTGACATTGCTCAGGACATATGAGCTGTCCTCAACCACAGTGACGAAGCTAAGTTACCCTATAACCCATCTTTCCCAACATCAGGCTAAAAATTCACACAGTTAATGTCCTCTTAAAAAAACACAAAGGGTGTTTCTGCCTTAAATTATGCCAAGCTGAGTTTTATTTAACTGTCATCTATTTGTGGCAGCCAGAAGCAATGATTAAATGGGTTAATATTTATTAAGATGGAACATTGCCAAGACTTAGGACTTTCTGCCAGCTGGCAGACAGGCAGGTCTCGCTGGCCCAGGGGCCTGAGGCCTCTTGCAGTTGGGGCTCCTCCTCATGGGGTAAAATTGCAACATTACTGCAGGAGATCCTAGGTCACAGGGTGGACAGTGAAGGGATGGGGCGGGGCAACAAGACCGTTCCAAGGAGCCAAGAAAGCAACACATTCCCGTCTCCCATGGCCTCCCTGCTGTCGCTTTTGACGGACTTTCCCTTGGAAGGTAGGGCAGGACCTGAGCATAGGCCCCATCATATCTGTGACGCAGGGAACCAAGAGGACAGCTGGGCCCCATGTGGGAGACATGTATGCTGCAGGATAACATGCATACACATGCATACACACATACCCACAGAATATTATACATGTCACATGCATACCCACACATTTATAAATACACAACCAGCATGAGCAGACACATGTATGCATCAACACATATGTATACGCACACATGTACGCATGCTTATCCACATGCCCATTTGTATGTATTCATATACGTGTGTGCACACTCATGTACAGTATATATACACAAAATCATATAGACACATACACGGAAGCACATGTATACACACATGTGCACGCATGCTCATGTGCATGTGACTTATACACATGTACACATATACATATGACATATGTATATGCATTATACACACTCTCACCTATGTGCACACACACATGCACACTTGTATGATCACATGCATTTACGCATATATATATATATACCCATGTGCACACTCACATGCTCACACATACATATGTACATGCATACATGCAGCCGTGGGCGGGGCACTCAGTACTTCAGGTCCCCATTTATGGAGGCCGTGGACATGGTGCTGACCAGCCCCTGGTGGCTTTCTTGTTTCTGGCAGCGATTCCTGATGAGCTTGTAGATGGCAAAGCAAGGGATGGTGAGGCAGGGCACACCAGCAATGATAACCACCACGCCATATGCCCAGCTTGGGTATGGGACCTTCTGGGATTTGGGAAATTCCTCCTGGGGAGAGAGCAACCACATGGTAAAGAGACACAAAGACAGTTAGCAAGGTCTCTTTCAGGGGCACAGTGCCCCCTTCTCCCCAAGATTATCACCTCCTGGCCCTTGTGGGGGAGGGAAGGGAGACCTAAGGCTCTTCCCACAAACACCTCCTCACAGGGGGCATGCCCCCCCCCCGACCCTGCCCAGCAGTCCCTGCGCGCTCACATAGGCAGGGTCCCAAACGCTGTATATCAGCTCCTTATTGACGTTGATCACGAAGAAGAACAGGAAGATGACCAGCATGAGCAGCGGGCTGATCACTCGCCACGTGATTTGCCAGAAGATGTTGGGCTTGTGGCCGATCATAAACTCGATGTCCTTGTTGAACCTGGAAGCAGAGGCCAAAAGGGAGCCATCAGCTGGTGGACATCCTGGGCCTTTAATGCCACCGAAGCAGAGGGCAGGCCAGCCTCCCCATATGGACACGTGGTGCCACCCTACAGTACTGCCCCTGCCTTTTGCCATGACAGCTCTAGCCATCCTCTGTGCAAAGGCTCGCTTCTCTGGGAAGCCACCGGGCTGTGGTAGCCTCGCTGGAGGCCCCTGTGCAGGCACAGCCCAGGTGCTCCGACTTGTGGGCTCACACAGCCTGGGTAGCCACTTTTGCAAATAAGTGTCAACACTTCTGGGGGAAATGGAGGAAGGAAGCTCAGCCCACGTACTCAGTGGGGCAGTGGCCCTGACCTTGGAGGCCCCACCATCCCCTGCCCCTGTTGTGCCGAACTCTCTTTGGCACAAAAGACTTTATTATCTATGGAAATCAGAACAGAGTGAACTGTCCAGGACCCTCGGGAGCCCACTTCTGGAAAAGAACAGGTGCCCAGGCCGTGTTCCCAGCAGGGTCTGGGAGAAGGTGACGAGTCTCCTCAGCTTGGGGCCATGCCTGGCTCTCAGCCTCCCACTCATGTGGCCTACTTGAGGCTGAGCAGCGAGTGTCTGACTTCAAAGTGTCCTTGGCCATTCGCAGAGGACATGCACGCACCAGGCCAGTCACGCCTACTTCACATCAGTAGCACCCACACGACAACATCGTGCACTGCCATTTAAGCCTCCTTCCCCAGCACGTGCCAAGATTACGGCACAGTGAGTCCGCTGCTTTCTGGACCCCTCACATTGAGGATAATGGAGTGATACCCTGAGTATTTGGCCCAGAGCATGGCTGGAAGGGCTGCACAGCCCCCTTCTTTGTCTGAGTGTCTGTCTCGCTGCAGAGCTCTCTATCCCCCTAGAAAGGCCCAGAGTATACCCACTACAGGGCTTCCCTGGCCATGGATCCCCAGTTGACATAAAACACCCAGCCCCTGGATCACGGGGACACCCCCTTACCTACAGCTAGTGTCCCCATCCTGTCACTCCCTCACCTCTCCTCCCTGCTTGCTCCACTGCCTTGGAGGCAGCTTCTGTGCTCCACAGGACACCGAGCACCTTCTCCTGATCTGGTCCCTCAGTCACATCTCGCCTGCCAAGGGCTTCTGCTGTACCAGTGCTTCACCCCCATGCTGGGCAACTGTTTCCCTAGCTAATTACTTCTCTTTTGACTTTGCTTAGGACACGTTGGTTATAAATGTTTTTAAATCACATGGTCAGATCAGAGGCACCAGTATTTTCATTTGTGAGGCTGTTTCCTCTCTCCCAACCCTGAGACTATGCAGTCTTCTATGGTCTGTGCTTACCCTTCTCCGCTAGGTCTGGGAGCACCTGGAAGCTGGAGGGGGTACAGTGTCAACTGCTCTGGATGGGCATCCATCTGGGATCCATCTCTTTTCCATCTCACCCATCCAGGTGCCAGACCCGTGCCCATACCACCCATACCACAGCAGTCCTCAGGCCTGTGTCCGCACACCTGTGTTCCACCTGGGACTGGAGCCCACACAACCCATCCCAGGATGGGAGTTTCCTATGACTGTTGGAGATGGCCACATGCCTCGGTCTCCCTCCTACCTGTCCACGCCATACACGTAGACCACAGCGAACATCTCACAGAAGGCGATGATAAGCAGGGGGATGGAGCCGGCATAGCTGTCCATCAGGGAGAGCCAGTACTGGCCGGAATTCAGCGTGAAGATGAAGGCGATGAGATACGACCCCAAGCAGATGAGACCTGGGGGCAGAGAACAGCCACTGTGGACAGAGCTCCCGTCTGCCCCCCCAGCCATGGCCCCCGAGGCCTGTCCTCACCACCTGCCTGCCCAGCCAAGCCCTGGCCTGTGTACCTGTGAGCACCTCCTTGGGCCACTTTTTGGGGAAGGCTTTGAGGTCCTGCAGGGGCACGACCACGCCCTCCATGTTCCCAAACATGGAGGACAGGCCCAGGCAGAAGAGCATGATGAAGAAGAGCACGGACCACAGAGGGGACACGGGCATCTTGGTGATGGCCTCCGTGAAGACAATGAACGCCAGCCCTGTGCCCTCCACGCCCTGCATGGACAAGCAGAGTGTCACCCACACAGGGCACTCATCCTCCAGGTCCCCCAGCCTCAGTCACATACGTCCCTCTCCTTCCCTGACAAATACTGGTCAGCTCTCCACAGGCCACGCCCACACCGTGCAGGTATGGGGCTCTTTTGAGCCGTCCTGTGAAATAATGGTCATTGTGTCTTCAGCCCAACTGTGTTTTTAAGAGCTGAACTATGTTAAATGGACAGGAAGAGGATCACATTTTCCAGCAGCAGTCAGGGCCCAAGCTGTCTGGACAGACACCTGACAGCTATGCAGATGGCTGTCTGCTCACAGACAGGGTGCCACACCCCCATAGATGATTCCTGAGATGCACCCCACATGGCCAGGTTAAGAGCCCCAAATGACTTCAACAGGGCCTGCGTGAGTCCCCAAATAGCTTCCCTGAAGGTATGGCCCATTGGTTGATTAGAGCCGATTAGAGCCAGTTAGAACAGGTGCAGGGCAGGTGTGTGACTGAGGAGATCCAGGGGTGCAAGCACCAGGGTGGGGCAGGAGGATCAGAGGCGGGCAGGATGGAGACAGGCCCCCAGGAACTGAGATCCTGGGGGAGGTCAGTGTCCCTCAAGGGTGTCCCCTCCCCTGCCTTGCGTTGCCCCAGAGAGACTCGCTCACCTCTGACAGGAAAGAGTTCATGTCGCAGGTCTGGAACTGCAGCTTGGCAAAGGCCACGGGATCAGTGGCATTGTACCACTGCTGTACTTGCTCAAAGTTCTCCTGGGTGACATTGCCTTCGGGCAAGTCGAACCCGTTGATGAGCGTCAGGATATTCCTGGAAAGAAAAGAGAGTGAGGCTGACATGGGCCCTGGGCGGTGCAGGCCTGGCAGACTCCTCGGAGGTGGGTGCGGACCAGGAGGAGCACTCACTGGTTGAAGCAGTCGTCATAGCGCTCTGTGGCGCGGAAGCCGATGATGGAGTAGACCACTGTGGCTGCGTATATGGATGTGAAGCCGTTGATGACGGACACGACCACCGAGTCCATCTCACAGTTGTTGCTGCAGATAAGAGTGGCGTCAGGTCACTGCAGGCCAAGACACCATGCCCACCTGCCTGGCCACGTCAGCACAGGCAAGGAGCCTGCCCTGAGCCTGAGCTACTGGGGTGCTGCGGGAGAGGAGACAGAGGCCTCCCACCTGTCCTTCCCTGACTGCACCCATCAAGAGGTGACCAGAGGGCCATTCCTCAGCCAGTGGCCCTTTGCTCCTGCCCTCCTTACCACTTCACTGCAAGTTGATGGCCTGGAGACCCCTGAAAGCCCTGGGGACTTCTAGAGCCTTCAGCACGCCAAAGCTGGGCAGGAAACCCTGTGCCAATCCCTGCCTGGTCAGCAGGTGCTCTGCGCCCAGAGGGTGGGCACTCAGTGAGCACTTAGCCTCATGCCATTGGGACTGGCCAGGGCCTCGCAGCCACACTCCCAAAGCTCTGAGGATGTGGTCTACCCCTCCATGCCCCTCCCCCATCACCTCTTGTGCCCCCCATTCCACTGTAACCCCCTGCCCTCGCCTGGTCCCTCCAGGTCCTGTCTCCTCCCAGCAGAGGGCTCCCATCTCCACCCAGAGCCTAAAGGCTTCCCTGGCTCAATGTGTCCAAAACCCAACCCCTGACCTCCCCAACCCAACCCAGCAGCTCTCCCACTGGCCCCACTGTTAATGCTAACACATCCTTCTAGAATGCAGATGCTTCCAGCAGAAACCTGGACCCTCAGCCCTCAGAGAAATGCAAATAAAACCACAGTGAGACACCTCATCTCACTCACCAAGATGGCCAGAATCAAAAAGTCAGATGGTAACAGGTGTGGAGAAATCGGGCCTCACCATTGCCCTGCTGGGCTCCCACCCTCTGGGACCACCCCCCATGGCCAGTGGCCAGCGGCCAACAGGCACTGACACTCACTCCTCCCTGTCTGAGTGCTCACACTGCACCTTCTGCACACGAGCCCATCCCACTGAGGACCCCAGCCTGGTTCCACACCCCTCCAGGGACCCCTCCTCCTGCTCATTTTGTTTGTCTCTCTAGGAGGCCACAGCCACAGATCTCAGGAGGACAGAGCCTCATGCTCCATGCAGGGCACACAGTAGGTGCTCCATAAGTGTCTGTGGAGATGAACTGATAACGACTTCCTTCCTCCGAAGGCCCCTAGGGTCCCTTTCTGTGTGGGTGTTGGTCTGGGATGGACTGTGGTAGCTTGGGCATCTAGGGTCCTGGATGCCGAGGGGCAACCAGAAGGAGCAATGAGAATGAAGGGGAGCACACCAAGGCTCATCATCCCAAGGACCAAGGCACCATGGGGAGGACAGTCAAAGCCTGAGGTGCTTAGTGTGTGAAAACCTCCCAGATCCTAAGTCTGCCTCCCTGGAATGGAGCCCCATGGACCCCATGATCCGGTGGGGCATGAGGCAAGCCCTCTGCCCGGCCCAGAACCCCTGTCCACACTCACTGGACGGAGTTGTAGCTGGAGAAGGAGATGAGGCCCCCGAAGGCCAACGAGAAGGAGTAGAAGACCTGGGCCCCCGCATCCAGCCAAGTCAATGGGTTGGCCAGCTCCGTGATCTGCAGCCAAACAGAGACCCTCAGCTGGCACCCCATGGATGAGGGGTCACAGGAAACCAAGGAGGTAGTGGCCCAAGGCAGAGATGTGAGCCTGGAGGCTGGTGACAGCTAAGACTCCTGGGCAGGTGATCAGAACAAACACCGCCCCCTAAAGGTGGTAACTGATAACTTGGAGGTGGTTGCCATCAATCCACACAGGGCCTCCCTCAAACTCACAGGCCCAGCATGCAAGCATTGAGGGGCTTGGGACTGACCAGGGCTGGTCTCAGGTGGAGAGGCCCATCCCCCAGGGCGGCCTCTCCCACAAGAACTGAGGCCCAGGGTGGGCAGCGGGAGACTCACGTTGGGCGTGAAGAGGAAGATGATACCATTGGTGGCTCCCTTTAGCGTGAGTCCCCGAATGAGGAAGATGGTCAGGACGACATAGGGCAGCGTCGAGGTGATGTACACAGCCTGGGGAGAGGGCAGAAGTGGGATGAAGGTGAAGACAGAACCCACAGAGAGAAAGGACCCTGGCTCTGTTCCTCCAGGCACCCCTATGGTCCCAGCTCCTAGGCCAGGGAGATCTGACGTTTCCTACGGCTCTATTTGTAATGATGACTACTCAGTCCTCCTAGTCAGAGAACTACTGTGAGTCACTCTTACTACAACTTTTTAAGCACAGGTTTGAGGACCATCCATGCCAGCACCACGTCCCCAGGGCCAAGGTGGAGGCAGCAGAGGCCCCTCCTGGACACGGAGTGGTGACGCTCAGAGCTGATTAAGGGGCAGCTCCCGAAGCCCAGCCCACACCTTGCCGGTGGTCTCGATGCCACGGATGGTGCATACGTAGAGGACACTCCAGGCACAGGTCAGGCAGAGCAGAATCCACCACTGCACAGAGCCCGAGTTGCTGATGGAGTTGGAGATGTTGAGGGTCTCTCGGTACCAGTAGTAGTCCACCGAAGAGCTGCGGGTGCACTCCTCCACATAGCCTGCAGGGGGCACTCACATAATCAGTGTGGGTCATAGGGAACCCAGGAGGAGGATGGGGAACATGGCAATGCTGTGCTCCCAACTCACTGACACCAGGGACATAGTACACACAGACATGCACGTACACACCCACACAGACACGTGTGCTTGTACACAAGCATAGCTGCATGTGTGTATGCACATGTACACACCCACATAGACAGGCTCATGTGTATGCATCTGAGCATACCTTCACACATTTGCACATGCACACATGTATACATAATCACAAGACACATACGCACCCATGGGCATACTTGAATGCAAACATGTGCATATATGTGTACACACAGAAGTGTGAGTCTACTAGACATGCGTGCATGTGTACACACACACACACACACACACACACATCGTGCACTGACCACTTCCTGCTTATTGGACCCCTGCTTACAGATCAGGCAGTTCATGTCTTGATGCAAATGTGTGCAAGTTGAGGAGCTGAGCACACAGCCTGTGTCCACAGAGGCCCCCGGCAGAGGGTCTGCTCCCCTCTTCCCTTCCCTGGAGGGGGTCCCAAAAAGACCCTGGGGAATGTGGTGGGAAGGGACAGTGGAGAATCAGGCCACCCCCTGTGAGAGGTCAGGGAGCAGCAGGGCCCTCCCTTCTTTCCTTCATTTTAATCTTGGCCGGCACCTCCTCCTGAGGTGGAGGCACCTTTTTTAAGGGCTTTTCTCTGGCACAGTGATTTTTAAAAATTCCCCATTGTCATAAATGTACTCCGGTTTTTGCATTTGAGGAAATCAAAGGGTGACTACTCATGGACTCTGTCTGTATGTTCAAAGGTGCACATCTCTCGCACCACCAGCCACCCTGTCCCCTGACCCCTGACCCCACCCTGCCCTGGACACACCTGTCAGGTTGTTGTTGAGCGGGCACGTGCTCCAAGGGAGGGGCTCCTGGAAGGAGTTGAAGAAGTACCACATGACCCAGGCGATGATGGTGTTGTAGTAGAGGCCCACCATAAAGGACACGAACATGGACGCGATCCCTGGGGGGCAATCAACACTGCTGGGGACACCACTTGGGAGCACCACTGGGGGGCCCCACTGGGGTCTGGGCACTGTTAGCAGGAAGGGGTCATGCTGGGGGAGCCCCTTGAGGACTGAGTGTGAATGGACTCAGGGTTCCAGAAAACAGAGTGGTGATCTTCAGGTGCTTGCTGAGCCCTGCTGTAGGAAGCATGGGGGACTCAGCTCTCCCCACGTATACACATTCCCAGGCCTGGGCACTCGGGATTCAGGATAGCCTCTGCTGCCCAGGTGGCTTTAGTGGCCAGGCATGACCCCAGCCTGGACCCTGCCACCTACACTTCTGTGAGATGCCAAGGAAGGGTTTGCAGAGGGCTAGGGGTGGTGAGTCCCCTGGAAACAGAGGCGAAAGGAGAGAAGGAAGAAGTGTGCTTGCTGCCCACACTGGGGCCTGGCAGGAGTCCCACCCACTGGGCCCAGACACGCACCTATGCCCTTCAGGGCTGGATGGATGGAGCTCCAGGCGCCCACACTGCCCTTGCGCAGTCGCTGCCCTATGGCGAACTCCAGGTGCAGCAAGGGGACACCTTCCACAACCAGCAGGATGAGGAACGGGATCATGAATGCTCCTGGTGGGGAAAAGGCAGCTGTGTGTCAGGTAACACACGTCAGGTGGCCAAGGGCCCCCTCTGGAGACACAGGCGCTGGTAGAAAGTGCCTGCAGAACTTGCCCACAAATACAGACAGAGCAACACCATCACATGCACCATTCATGACGGCCATCGGCACTGTTTTACGAGGGATGCTTCATGCCGTCTCATGACAGTGGCCGGCTTGTCTACTGTCCCTCCAAGACCATGCTTGTCCTACACGGTGAGCTCCTGGGGAAGTAAGGAAGGTGTCCACATGCTGGGAGGAGCATGGGGAGGTCATGGGGAGCCCTTTTGGGGCTCAAAATCCAACAAGAAGACATGGACAGCACATGGAACCTTCACTCAAAGGTGACAGTGAGCTCAATGTGACAATGAGATGAAAAGCAGAGAGCAGCAGTGATGATCCCCTTGCTGGATCTCCTGCAGGAGAGGAGTGGGGAGTTGCCCTGGGTCTGGGGTGCCACTAGGGCTGCAGGCTCACTGGGTCAAAGTATCAGCGAGGGTAAAGTGAAAATAAGAAAAGATTTGCTTCTTTACTGTTTTCCCAGAAGTTTGATGTGAATGTCTTTTGGGAAAAACCAAGTTATCCTTTGATTCATCCCTATTTCATGAAGTCACTTTTACCCGCAGGTCCCACTGCCCCTCCATCTCCATCAGGAAACTCCTATTCATCCTTGAAAACCCCACTTGGATAGTCGCTCCTTAGGAAGCCTCTGCTGCCTGCACTCCTGGCAGGCCTCCTCCTGCCAGCTCCTCCAGGTGTAATGTGGTGGGCGCCTGACACACCTGTCTGTAGGGGCCCGCGGTCCTGTGCCCTTGCACACTGATGGACACACATACAGAGGCAGAGACGGGTGGGACAAGGCAAGGTGTAAAGGTCCCGCAGAAGAAAGATACACTAGCATAGAAATGCAGCTTCCTTGGCCTTAGCCAGGTAGTTCAGTTGGTTAGAGCATTGCCCCGATACCTCAATATTGGGGGTTCAATCCCCAGTCAGGGCACATGCAAGAATCAACCAATGAATGTATAAATAAGTAGAACAATAAGTCAATGTTTCCCTCTCTCTCCAATCATAATAAATAAATAAGCTAAAATAAAGTAAAGAGATGCAGCTTTCTTTCTCTTTGAGAATTTTGGAAACAGTTGGGGGAGGGGAGAGGAGGGACGGCTGGGCAGGGGCAGCTGCTGTCTTCAAGGGCAGGGTCTAAGGCTTTCCCACATCTCTCCCTGCAGGTGGTGTGTGGCACAGAGGAAAAGCTCAAGGACTATTTGCTGACGGGGTGCAGGGCCAGGACCAGTAGTGAAAGGCAGCCCCAGGGACCAGGCTGGAGAGGCACATGGGCACATGGGCAGCCTGTGGTGAGCAGACAGCATGGTCCTTGGGCGGTGCTGCTTCCTAGTCCCCCCCCCCCCCCCCCCCCGGCCCCAACCCTATACACCAACTCTCCTAAGCTCTCTGTCCCTAAGAAGGGGTGAGGGCCACGCCCTGTGTCAGGTGGCAGCACTGGGGCAGACGTGGTGCGTTCATGTGGAGAACTGAGGTTGTGGGCAGATGTGTGGTGAATGCAATTCCCCTGGACATGCTCCTGGGCCTGGGGCTGGTACAGAATTCTTGGCAGTAGACCATCTGGTCACCGGGACCTGGCTGTTTGTGGCCAACTCAGGGAGCAGGGTGAGTCCTGACTCTGACCAAGTCTCCTGGTTCCAATCTCCTGCATGCCCCCCACTTCTAGGTCTGCAAAGCTCAAAGCTCGACAGAGTAGCTCTGCGGTGCAGCCTTTGGATCAGAACTCTCCAGCACCTTCTGTTCATGGGAGGTGTACAGCAGAGTAAACAGGGCCAGGACACAGATTGTCATATTAACTCAACTCAGGGCTGACTTCTAAAACCTCTGAAATACCCGTCTTCAGAAAAAGGGCCCATGAGACCACCTGCCGCAGCGCCCACATAGGGGCCATGGGTCCCCGAGCTCCTCTCGTGGTTCCCTGAAGGTTGAATGAAGAGAGGCTCTGGCTCTCACCCTGGCTGCCCCTGCCACCTGATTCAGTCCTCACTGACCCATCGAGAGACACAGGACACGTGCCCATTTCCTCTGAGTGGTGGCAAGACTCTGCAGAGGTGACTACACCCTGCTGCTTGCTGACAGCAGACGCACAAGACGGAGAAAAGAGAACTAGGGGGAGGCAGCTGAGGTGATGCAGGCAGAAGACACGGCCCACCTGGCTCCCCGTTTACCTGCTCTTTGGTCAGAGATGCCCCCATCCGAGATCTAGAAGGTGGGGCCCTCACGTGACAACACATCTCAATGTCACGCAGCACGCAGGGGGCTTTGTGTGCACAGGCACTCGCACACAACCACCACCCCACTCAATGTGACCAAGTGCTGCAGATGCTGATCTAGGTCATGAGGGAGGGGTCTTCTCTGTAGCTTTCTCTACTTTTCTGCTTTTTCCCCCATAATATAAAGTTAAACACAAAGTAAATGATGATTTGTTTTACTTTTCAAATTACCCAAAGCTCTTATAAATAATTGAAGACAAACTAAGTTTTCACCAAACCAGGACTGGTCCTCAGATTCCTCAGATCCATCATTTTCTCTCCAAGTTACCCAACCACTCCCTCCCTGGAGATCTGGGACTACAGGCGTGGGAAATGCCACCGGGGAGGAGTCACCTGCCACACCTTGTCATTGTCCTCAGCAATTTTCTCCTGGTGTTGGCTTCTTATCACTGTCCTCAACAATTGTCTCCCAGGCTTGGGGGTTATCACTGTTCTCAACAATTGTCTCCTGGGCTTGGGGGGTTATCACTGTCCTCAATGGCTGTCTGTCCACTCAGCAGGACCCAGGGGTGAGGTGGGACAGCTCCCTCTTATCCATAGTGTCTGGAGGCAGTGCCCCCGCATTACCCCTCAGACTCACAGTGAGTGTGTGCTGCACCCCAGGAGTGAACGCTTCTCAGTCCCAGACACCACCCCCCTCAGTCCCTTCCCTTTGGAACTAAGTAAATGCTGCTGGTGTTGCCAGAACCCTGGCCCAGGCAGCCTTGGTGGGGGTGGGGGAAATGACCAGGATCTTCCAGAGGGAAGAGGTAGCTGACCTCTGGGACTAAGTGATTCTTCTCTGGGCTACCTCACGGACTCCCAGGGTTCCATTCACCCCTCCACCACACAGAGGTGACTGACAGGACTATCTGGAAAGCACAGGATGGGCCCCAGGTGTAAAGACAGATCCTCCCAGACATTCAGAAGCTTCCGTTTTTGGCCATGGAAAGGGGGGTGGGTCACAAAGGTGGCCTGGGAACAACCTCATCTGCTTTCTTTTCTGCCACAAAGCCTGGTGAGAGCCTGCAAGATCTTCAGAGTAAGAACAAACTCACATCTCTAGAGAGGGTTTGTGTTTTCAGAGGAGGGTATCCAGAAGCCCACAGAAGCAGAAGCATTCTCAAAGCGTCCAGTCAGCTCTGCAGAGCCTGTCTCTCGGGGAGTGTAGCACCTGCCTGGACCTCCTCCCAGAACAAGCACAGCTCTGTTCCCCTTCCCGCCACGGAGCTCCTGGAGGCAGCTCCCCTCCCAGGGCTGGGGTCCAGGGGAGACAGAAGCCACAGGTGCATGGGGGCTGATGGGACCACAGGTGTGATCTCCGTCCCTGAAGCCTGTTGACACTGGAAGGGTGGGTGGAAGGACAAAATCATGGGGACTGAGACCCAGCAGCCCCAAGGCGGTCTCTGCAGCTGGGGGAGAGGGAGTGGCCTCAGCCCAAGGGAAGGAGACCCCTAGGCCACGGGCAAAGCTCCAGAGACAGCAGAGACTGCTGGAGGCAGCAGGATGGGTTGAGGCAGCGTTCCATGGGGGATGCAGCCTTCCCACCTCTGGCCCATGTGCACGTTGATCAGGAGCCTGCCTGCCTGCCTGCCTGTTCCTCTGTGGGTCACCCACTCCAGGCCCAGCTCCCTCCTCTGTCCCTCAGGGAACGTGGAACCCAGTGCCATAGGTATTTCAGAGGAGGGCTGGCCTTACTGCCCCTCCTGATGACACCTTCCACCCTCACAGAAGGGGCTCCATCCAGAGGAGCAGCTGGTCCCTCTCTGTCTCCCCCACTCGCAGGTCAGGCCTATTCTCTGGGAGCAGGTCAGGGCTCCTGGGTCCTGGAGCAAGGGTGGCCTCCACTGACACTAGCACTTGGGTGTGTGGGACCAGGCGCTGACCTCCCTCACCAACTTGGGCGAATGGGAGCAGAGTGAAGATGTCGGCACCTGGGCCCATGCTCCAGCCCGGCCTTCTGCCCAGCCTGCTCTCGGTGCCAACGTGGGGCTCAAGTGGACCAGTGAAGGGATGTAGGGCACGAGCCTGTGCTGTCCTGCCCACAGTACCTTTGCCCTGCAAACTTCTCCCCTCTATGAATAAGGTGCTGGGGTCCTGAGGACATTAATGTTGTTTGCCTGAACCCCCAACCTGCCCTCCTGCCCGGCCTACCTCCGCCATGGCTCTGGCACAAGTAGGGGAAGCGCCAGACGTTGCCCAGGCCCACGCAGAAGCCCACGCAGGTGAGCATGTACTGGGCCTTGTTGTCCCACTTGGGCCGCAAGCTGGACTCCTCCTTCTCGATGATCTCCAGTTGCTCCAGGGAGGGGATTCGGTCGTCCAGGCCCGGGTTGGGCAGCACAAGTCTCACCATGGTGATCACAGGTGGGTCCCTCTCAGCAGGACAGGGCAGGAGCTGGAGGTCGAGTAGACACAGCCAGAGCCCCAGCACTTTATAGGGAACCTTTGGCACCTCACCCCAAGCACCTAGGCTGAAAGGAAGCGTCAGCAGATCCGAAGGGTGAGTCCACAAGACTGTTAATGCCTTATCTGCAGAGGCGCTGGCCGACCCTTTGAGGCTCTCAGCTGGCACCGGCCAGCCCCTCCCCCTGTGCAAACACAGAGTCCCGGGCATAGAGGAGCCGCCCCCACCCCCACATGGGCTCAGATAGCCAGGCTCCCAGGGAGGAGGAATCCAGGACAAAAAGGCCCCATCCATGGCCCTGCCTGGACCTTCGAAGCCCCCTACTCCCCACCAGTCACACACTCCCTCCTGCAGGAGGATGCCAGAGGGTTCCTCTCTCCCCAGCTCTCTCTGCCAATGGGCTGGGTGCTGGGGTACCTCTCTCCCCCCACCCCCACCCCGCCCAGTCCAGAAACCTGAGTTGGAGCTCTGGATCCTGGGAACAGACCACTGCCCTGGTCACACTTGGCTCTAAATATCTACTCAGAGAGCCCAGTGCCCAGAGCCCTATGGATGCGGCCCCTCAGGATGCTCCTTCCCATGCGCTCTCCCTGGGCTCCGGGAGTGTACTGTCCCCAGCCACTGAGCAGCCTCCAGGCCTCTCCACCAGTGCAGGGCTTCTGTCCTTCCACCAACTGACCAGCTGCCTCCTGCACGCCTCCAGCTGGGGATCAAGCCCCAAACCTGGGCATGAGCCCTGACCAGGAATGGAACCGGCAATGTTTGGGTGCACAGGACACTACTCAACCAACTGAGCCACACCGGCAGGGCCAAAGCCAGGGCTTTTGAGCACAGTTTCCAGTTCAGGGAGTGGGGTGGGGTTGCGCCTCCAAGCTCTTGCCCCCACACCCCACCGAGATCCCGAGCTCAGTGATTTCCCCCTCCCCCACAGAACCTTCCCTGGGGCTAGTGACCACCCAACGGTCATCCCTCGGCTGGGCTTTCCCTCAGGGATGGCCTTCCCACCAGCCTGTGTCCAGCCTTCTGGTCAGTGCTCTGCGAGCCCTTCGCGGCAGTCTGTGCCCGCTGACCTCCCACCCCACCCTCATTCCCGGCGGCCTTCCTAGAAAGATGGATGTGTCGTTCGGTCTCTGTGTAGCTATCATCCGTGGTCCTCGCCGTTGGACAGTAACGTCTGGGAGGCCAGGCACCGGTGCCCTGATCCCACTTGACTGGTTCACACTGAGCTTACCAAACAATCCAAGAAGGCAGGTGGGGGTCACTAGGCACAAGTGAATTCAGGAGCCTGACCTTTGACCCCATGAAGCGGGGAGACTGGGGAAGGGTGGAGGCCGGAAGGAAGAGATCCATCCGGTTTGCTCTCAGGGACATCTGGCTCCTGACAGGGGCAGACTAGAGTGCAGGGCCAGCTGCAGAGTGACAGAGGCAGGGGAGCCAGAGAGAGGTGCGCCAGGCCGGCCAGGCCAGGGGTGGGGGCTGGAAGAGGGTTGTCTGGACCCCAAGGGCCAGCAAGGGGGAGGAGTTGAGGGAGGGGTGAGGTGGGGTTATGTCCGAGACATGTCCAGTGTGATCCCCCACAGGAGACAGGCACGGAGCCAGGTGCTGGGTGGAGGGTGAGTGTCTGGTTTCACCAGTGGGTTCTTCTGGCCACTCCCTCTGAAGCCTCGCAGAGGAAGCCTGAGTGGCAGGAACTGGACTTGGACCCACATTCCTAGAGCTGCAGCCTCCCAGAGCCCCAGCCCCACTGCTCGAAGGCCCTGAGGCCCTTTCCTAGGCTGTGAGACACGTTGTACACCAAGCTCCACCGCAGTTTTCCTAGGAAATATTCGGAAATGGTGCCTGGCAGACTGAAGGCCAGGAGCCAAGTGCTGACCCTGAGCAGCTGGGGTCTCGGGATCTTCCTGACACGGACGAAGGGGGCTGCCGCCAGGGACCAACTCAGTCAGGGTTCCAGAGGTGCTTGGGTCCTCCACAGCCTTGGGTGGGGGTCTGGGTGGAGTGCTGAGGAGCAGGCACCTCTGTGTTGGTGCCATGGGCTCATGGGGCTGCAAGCAGCCTCTGTGGTCTGAGCATTCTGATATGCAGGGCAGATTCGGGGTGCGGGGCTCATAGGAGAGAGAAAGAGAAAGACAAAGGGAGATATGTCGGGCAGGAGACAAGCAGGGCGTTCTCGCAGCCTGGTGAGGGCATGGCACCCCCGTCCCTCCTGCTCAGAACCCCCCATCCTGTTTCTCCAAAGGGAAGGCCTGGGAGCTGGCATCTGACCTGCCAGGACCCATAACCCCCTTTTGGAGGCCCAACCTTGCATCCCAGGCCCATGCCTGCTTCCCCTGCCTTCTTCACACGGTGTCTGCCAGTCCTCCCTTCCACTTTCAAATCATGGCATAGCCACCACGGGGCCATCCTGGTACCCCCTTAACATGCAGCATGACCCCCACCCCCTACTCCACTAAACTCTGCTTTTCCTTGGAACATGCAGTGAAGGTGACTCAGTTACTTGGCTAATTGCTTACACTCCCTCTTCCCTATGAGGATGTGAGGGCCATGGGGGGTAGGGGAGTGGGGACAGGAGGATGTGAGGGCCATGGTCAGGGGTGGGGGGTGGAGTATCTCTGACTCCTGTTTGGTCACTGATAACGCCCCTCAGACAGTGTCTGATGCCTCAGAAATACTCGGTTGATACAGACTCAGGGAGGGTTTCTGCAGCTGGAGGCTGGTGGTGCCTTCCCTGGATGACAGGTCCAGGCAGGCAGGGAACAGATGCCTCTGTCCTGAGGAGGAGAGAGTACTCCATAATGTGGCTGGCCTGCCAGCCAGTCGTGGGCCAGGACAGAGACTGTTCCCCAAATCCCTCAGAGATGACAGCAGTCGAGGCTTTCCTTTGGCCCTGGACTGGCCATGGTCCTGACCCAGCCAAGCATGTGAGGATGGTTCCGTGTCTGGGATGGGTCACATAGCCTTATCCTACCCACTCTGCCTGTTCTTTGTATTTCTTTGGCACCTGCCAAGCAGTGTGGAGGATGTCCACCTAAGACATGCCTTCTATGTAAGTGTCCCTTAATAAGCTCTGTTAGTTGCCAAACTGGAGAGGTGATTGGAGTCAATTGTGGAAAGTTACATTTGTCCACAATGAAGACACAGAGTGGGTCTCATGGTGAGGATCTTCTCAGGAGGCACACCCATCTGATGGCATCCGCAGCCTGAGGCCATCTCTTCATACTATCTCCTCAACCACGCCTGACATGCCAGGATTGTATTGCAAAAGGAAAACATGCTCCATAGAGAAAACTGGAGGTAAACACTAACAGCTTTCTCATTGGTCTGTAGTTCTATAAATATGTATGCGTGTGCGTGTGCGGGACCCCTGGGGTGACATGCCACAGCTCAGGTATTGTTCTACTGCTTCGGGCAGTACCCAGTGTGCCACTATCACGAAAGCCTCTGTGAAATCTGTCCTTGTCTCTGGCACACTCATGTCGTATTCCCGGTAGAACCGCTTCTCCTCAGTGTGCACGTGTCCAACTGGAAAGGATGCTGTCATGGCCTGCAAGAGGGGTTGAGCCAGTTACCCGCTTCCCCAGGGAGGCCCCACGCCCTTGCCAGCTTGGTGTCCTTGCTTAGTTTCCCTTGTGGCCATTGTGCCAGTGCTAAATAATCACCTGTGGATTTTGTTTTGTTTTGTTTTGCTGTTTTTTGGTTAATCCTCACCCGAGGGTACTTTTTCCATTGATTTTTGGAGGAGGGGGAGAGAGAGAGAAATACTGATGTGAATGAGACACATCCATTGGCTGCCTCGTGCACGTGCCCTTACCAAGGCTGGGGAACCTGCAACTGAGGTACATGCCCTCGACCCGGAATCAAACCCACAATCCTTTGGCCCAAGGACCAACACTATAACCACTGAGCCAAACCAGCTAGGGCTAATCATCTGTGGTTTTTAACTTGCATTTCCCTGAAGGCCTGTGCCATGGAGCTTAATCCTGTAAACTGACCGGCCGTCATGATCCTCCCATTCAAATGCCCTTTTCAATCGGATGCTGACCCTTTCTGTTAATTTTCAGAACATTTGACCATATTCTGGAAGGCAGTGCTTCAGAAACATCTTTCCCCCTCAGCCACCGGCCTCCCAGCCTTTCTGCACCTCCAGGTGGCGTCCTGGGGGGACAGAAACAGCCATTACACTGTTGTCCAACCATCGATCCTTTAAAAAATATCTTAGCCTACCTCAAGGTCATGAAGATATCCTCGAAAGTTTTATTTTGGAAGCCGGGGATCGAGACTGCAACCAAGGAATCCAAATGAAGGATCCAGCCCTCTCCTCCTCTCCCTACAAGCTGCTTTGGTCATGGATCTATTGTTCGCATCTGTGCAGTCTGTTTCTTCACTTCCTACTCTGTTCCATGAATCTGTGTGTCCACCTTCTGTCGTGGGCACAGTCTTCGTCCCTGGGGCTTTACACCGGGTCTTTGTATCTGACGGTGTATGTACTTCAGCTGTGCTCTTCTTTAAGAACGTGAACATTTTAGAATACCACAGAAAAGCTGCTGGGATTTTGATTGGAGTGCATGAAATCTATAGATTTGTGGATCAATTTAAATGGAGTCTTACCAATATTGTTTTTCAAATCAAACATAGTGGCGTTAACATATGCCTTCTTTCCTCAATAACAGTTTATAGGGTTTTTTTGTGTGGAGGTCTTGAAGATCTTTCATTCGATTTCTTCTTAGGTATTTGATTTTTTTCATGTTATTATGAATGGTATTTTTAAAAAATGTCTACCTTCTAATTGCTGGAATATATAACAATATAATTAATTTTTGTATATAGACCTTATATTGAAATTTTTTTAATTTTTAAAGTAAAACTATATATATATTTTAAAATATGTATTTTTATTGATTTTAGAGAGAGAGGAAAAGAGAGGGAGAGAGAGATAGAAACATCAATGAGGGAGAAACATCAATAGGCTGCCTCCTGCACACCCCCTACTGGGGATGGAGCCTGCAACCCGAGCATGTGCCCTGACCGGTCAACACTCAACCACTGAGCCCCACCGGCCAGGTTTTTTTTTTTACTTTGACTTTTAGATATATTTTCAATAAAAAAATATGCCAAGTGAAAAATGACAGCTTATCTCGATCCTTTTACCTCTTATTTTCTTATTTTTTTTTACCTTATTACATTGTGTCCAGCACAATGGTGGACGAAATCATTACCAGGAGTTATTCTGGGCTCATTTCTATCTTATAAGAAGCGTCTGCTATTTCACCTTGGACCATTGAAAATGAGAATTTTTGTACGAACTCTTGCCAGAATGAGGAATACCCCTTCTATTCTTCGTGTATTAAGAAGTGCTTTTATTTTTTGTTGTTGCAGATTTATTGAGATACAATGATCACAACATACAATTTACTTCCTTTTTAGTGTATCACAGCACTGTGCAACCATCACTACAACCAATTCGAGAACTTTTCATCACCTCCAAGAGAAACCTATGCTCTGTAGCCATCACACATCCCCATCCTTGAGGGTCCTCTTTTATTAGGAATGGGTGATAAATGTTATGAAATGGGTTCCTACATTTTTGTGATGATTATTAACTTGTTTTCCCTTATTCTCTCAATGTGGGGATAACAATTAGATTTTTCAATATGAAGCAACCTTACATTCCTAGATTAATCCCAACCGTGACCTCCTGGTTCATGGGTTGAGGCTCAACCACTGAGCCACACCAGCTAGGCCTCATAAGTTTTAAAAAATGTAGTTTGGCCTGGTTGGCGTAACTCAGTGGTTGAGCATTGACCTATGAACCAGGAGGACACGGTTCAATGCCCAATCAGGGCACATGCCTGGGTTTTGGGTTTGATCCCCAGTGGGGGACTTTCAGGAGGCGCTGATCAATGGTTCTCTCTCATCACTGGTGTTTCTCTCTCCCTTCCTCTCATGAAATCAATAAAAATATTTTTTAAAAAACTAAAAAAAGATTTTTAAATAAATAAATATTTTTTAAATGTAGTGTGAACCAGTAAGCTCATCAAAGCCCTTAGGAAGAGGATGTGGTCCTTAATCCACTTTGTGTTTGTCGCTCACATTTTATTTCAATGGGCCCACATTCAGCTCAGATGTTCACACATTAGTATTAGAAGAGGACACCCACCCCCGATGGAAAATATATGGAGAAGCCCAAGTTGTAACTTCTTTCTGTGCTGGTCCAGGAGCCAAGTGAGGGGGCCCTGCTCCTGAGATGTCCCCTCGACAGGACATACTAAAGGCTAGGAGGACCCCCAAGCCCTAGGACAGCAAGGCTGGGGACTGGAGCTGAACATTAGTGACTGACGTCTGCCTGGCCACATGCCCACCATCTTGTCCTCAGTGCTGTATCGCAGCAGGTGAGGGAGGGCCGCAGATTGATCTCGTCATTAACCTTTGCCTTGAATGGAGTGGTTTGTTTTCATGAAGGAGTCCTGTTTATAAGGCCTGAGTTACTGAGTAGTAGCCTCAGAAGTCACGGGATGTTTCTCTGCCCTCAACCCCAAGTCTGCATTCACTGGCGGTGGCAGGAGTAAAGCCCACAGGGTTAGTGTCACCCCATCTGGGAGTCAGCTCTGGCCTTTTACCTGTATTCCCTCTGCCTTTGTCTTCCCAGGGAAAAGGAAAGAAGGAGCAGAGTGTTGTCTGAGAGAGAGAGAGAGAGAGAGAGAGAGAGAGAGAGAGAGAGAGAGAGAGAGAGAGAGAAAGGGGGAGGGGAGAGGGAGAGGGGGAGGGGAGAGGGAGAGGGGGGAGAGGGGGGGTTCAGCTGTCCTGTACCTGCCAGCTCAAGATGACAGCCCCTGCATTCACAGAAGGCTTCGTGCCCCCAAATGCCATGTTTACTGGGAGTGGGGTCCCCAATGTGCCTGCCCTGAGTGCAGCTAGCCCTCAGAGAAGCTTGCGTTGAACTCTCCCTCAGCCTGGCCTGGGGGTGGGGGCAGCCAGAGTAACCAGAGTCTCATGCCTACCTGTTTGTTTACTCAGTTAACAACCTGGATCTTTGAGGAAACAGCCCAGAGATAAGCTGGGACAGGATGCACTGTGATTCTGCCTGTGTTATGGCAACAGCTGCCCTTAGAGCCCTGCTGGTAGCAGGGGGTGGAGCATAGGGGGTACCAAGCCCCACTCCCCTAAATGGTCCCCAGGAGGCCTGGGGACAGGGAACATCTGCCGGGAGCCCGGGGTCCAGCACACAGAGCACTCACTGTATTTTACAAGGTTGAAAAAAGTGGACACAGTATTGGGCTAAGGGTCTAAGGTAATTTTGCTAGATAAAAAGTAATATGTGAATGTTTATATTTTTGTAACTTTTGCAATTATAAAAGTAACACATTTTTATAATGTAGTTGAAAAATTCAGAGCAAATAGTGGAGTCAAAAGTATTCATAATTTCACCATTCACAGATGGTTATAAACAGTTAATTTAGCATTTTCTTCTTCTATATGTATATATGCATCTGAACATGCTATCACATATACTAGTATGTTCTGATATGTATTCATAATTGGTACTATTTTGCATTTTTCCACTTAACATATTGTGTTTTCTTATGTCATAAATCACACACTGCCCACTCGCCCGCATGCAGGGACCTGTTGGATTGTTGTCCATCTTCTATTGTTGGGCAGCTATGTTGTTCCAGCTTTCCGTTACTGTAAATGTTGTGGCAATAAACATCTTTGTTCAACCACCTTCTTCCCCATCTTTGAACTCCTGGGACAGGTTTTTCTAGAAGTGGCTTCGTAGGCTGAAGGAATGAAACAGGACGGAGAGACTTAGCAGACCCAATAAGGCAATGTCCCCTGTGATGTTCCTCACCCGTGACATGGCCCTGCAGAGGGGAGAGCGGGCCTCGCCTGCTGACCCAAATATGCAGGAGGACTTTTACAGGAGCTCTGGGGGTTCCAACCCCGTGTTAAACCCGTGTCTGGAACTGTTTGTTCAAGTGAAGCTTGGAGAGGAAGTTCAATCTAGAAAGTGTGAGAGGTCAGGGTTGTGCCACCTTCCACCAAGGGCTCCAGGTCCCTGAGGGCCTGCGGGGAACAGAGGAGATGGTCTGTGAGAGAGCCCCAGGGGCAGGCGAGGCCTCTAAGCCCACCCCACAACCCCAAAGCCCAGAGCAAAGGGGTCCCTGGCACATATGGGCCTGGGGCTCACATCCGTCCACCTGCCCACTGGCCTGAGGGAGCAGAGGAGCCCAGCCCACCCTCCCAGAGGGCAGCGTTTGCAGGGGGCAGAAGGCAGTACCCAGGCCACCGCCCCCTGTGCCGCTGTCTCTGGCTCCTCCCTGCTCAGGGCATTCCCAGAAGAGCCAAGTTGTTTTCAAACTGACTAACGTGATTAACCATCAACCTGAGGAAGTGACTTCTCAGCAGACTCCCAGGCGGTACTTTTCCAAGAGGCCCTGTGCCCCGCCCCGCCCTGTGTCCCTTTGGAGGTGGGCAGGGCTGGACAGTCTGGATGAGACAGCCTAGTAAGCTGGACCAGTGGGACAGGGAAACTAAGAGACAGTTAAGTGGTTTACAGGCATCTGGTAAATCGCAAAATCCTATTTTCCCTGGACCAAGGACACTTAAGGGTTAAGGGGAGAGCATTTGAGATCTTGTTCCCCAGCATATGTCATCAGTTTGACTCAAACTCATAAAAACTCTCTCTAAAATTAAAAAAAAATGGGTAAATGGTTTACATTTCTCCTTCCCAACCAGAGGGTAAATAGCTTAAATCAGCCTACTCAGGGAGATAGATAGCAGAAAGCCAATTAGTGCCATCTGTGCCAACCACACCCAACAATAGATAAAGTCAGGGGAATAACTCTCATTTTGGTGCATCAGCATAAAGCTGATGAAAACCCCAGCTTTTATTTTTTTATATGTTTTTTATTGATTTCAGAGAGAGGAAGGAAGAGGGATAGAGGGATAGAAACATCAATGATGAGAGAGAATCACTGATTAGCTGCCTCCTGCATGCCCCCCACTGGGGATTGAAACCACAACCCAGTAATGTGCCCTGACTGGGAATCAAACCTTGACCTTCTGGTTCATGGGCTGATGCTCACTCACTGAGCCACATTGGCCGGGCAAACCCTAGCTTTTAAAACCCACAAGATAGTATGGGCTAGTGTGACTCACGTTGTTGGAGCGTCATCCCTTGCACCAGCCAGAGAATATACATAGGTTGCAAGTTCGACCCCTGGTCGGGGTACTTTCAGCAACCCATCTCTCTCGTGTCAATGTTTCTCTCTCTCTCCCTTCCTCCCTCTCTAAAAATCAATATAAAAAAAACAACTATCCTCATTCTTTAAGAAAAACACACCCCTCGGGACAAATGAGCTCAGCAGGGCCTTTCACCTGCCCCCTCTCCCCCCAGCATGTTACCTTTACCTTTCTCTTGCCTAAGGTCCAAGGGCCCTTCTTTTGCCTCTGTAAGTTTCTAAATAAACTTTCTCTTATAGCTCTAAACGCGTGCTTAACCAGAACTCAAGAACCAAAGTCCAACTTTGCTGATAACAACTGGTGCCCTTTTGCCACCACCATCACCAGTAACATGGGAACCCAGCCTTTGCACCTGCAGTCCCTTTGGGGGATCCACACAGCAATACACTTGGAACCCTGCTTCTCCCAAACCAAGCCCTTCTTCCCAAAACTCCTGGTCCCCCCTACTCTTGCTTCAGAGCAGCCCCAGCATCTTTCCGGCCCCCAAAGGTCAGCACCTTCTTGCATCCCAGCTTCTCAGTGATGCTCAAAATCCTTCCTCAGGCCAAGCAGAATGAGCTCAGTGGGCCCAGTCCTGGGGCTGCCCTCCTCCACTTACCCTCCTTACCAGGGGCCCTAGGCCCCCCATGGAGGCAGGGCTCCCCACCTAACACCCAGAGGAGATCTTAGGTGCACACAGACCACACAGAGCAGGTCTGAGGGAGTCCACCTGTCGAGGCCCAGCACCTGGCATACATATATTTATGCTGTGCCCTGGGCAGAGCTGGCTGGGAGGACCCAGCAGTGCCCTCTCAGGAGCAGAGCCCCATTGTTGGCAGGAGCTGTGTGTGGACATAAAAGGGGTGCTGTAATAAATTATAAACCCACAACTGGGCAGGTCATGGTGGGTAGTCACGCCCTAGACATATAACTTTTTTTTTAGTAAAATGTTTATCTTTGCTTTAAGCAAGTCCATTGTTTCTGTGCATCTAAGTTAACACACCTTTAAAATAAGTCACAACTGAGAGAGATGCGAGGTTTGCATGCACAGGGGAAAGACCACATGAGGACACAGTGAGGACGCAGCCATCAATACATCTGCCATCATGGGTATGTGTGTGCATGTGTGGGTACCAAGAAGAGAGGCCACAGTTGTGTGAGAAACCTGAAATTGAAGCCCAGAGAACCAAGGAGAGTGGGCTACAAAGAACCATACTTTTCCCAAGATGCAGTTGTCCCACACAGGTATGGGGTGTCCTGTGGTGGGTCTGCCACAGCTGCTGAAGGATGCAGAGCTGGAGGCACCTGGGTGGAGAGATGGGAGACTTCAGGGATGTCCAGGGTTAGAAGCCCAGAGGATCTTATAAAGATAATTGAATGAAAAGAGTAAGAAAGATAAGAAAGTTCTGAACAGAATATTACTTCCTAAATTAAACCATATACATTCCCTAAGAACTCATGTAAACAAAGTTAATTTTTTCAGAAGAGTTGCTGGGACAGAGAAGGAGAAGATGCAACAAGTGCTCCCACCTGACTCTCCAGCTGGAGGTAGGGGTGGGGAACAGGAGGAGAAGAGCTGATGGAGACAAAAAGGAGGGGTGCACGGAGGGGAGGGGCCTTGGAGAGGGGTGCCTGGAGGGAAAGGTGGTCAGCAGCAGTAAGGTTGGAGATCAGGAGTATGGAGCCCATTGAGAGGCTGAGATGAGGAAGGGAAAGGAATTAAAACAGGACCCCTCCCTTCCCCCCCCCCCAAGCTCCCAGGGGCCTTTGTGAGGGACAGAGGGTCTGATAACAATGAGGGGAGGGAGACTTGGGGCTGGCCTAGAGAGGAATCAGAAAATTTGGAGGAAGGGGTCATAAAGGCCCCGCCCTGCTCCTCTGGTCTAAGGGTGATGCTAGGATGGCCCAGAGCTTAAGGACAAGTGAGAGCTGTGGGGCCTGTGGTGGGAGACCCAGCTTGTCCGGGAGGCTGACCTTGTCCTCAGGGCAAGCCGACCAGGCTAGGGGAGAGGGGCCCAGGGCCCTGGGCACTGACCAGGCCAGGCCTTAGTTAAGCAACCCCAGATTCTGGGGCTGGGGGGCAGCTTAGATGCTGAGCAGAGAGTGGGTTTGGGGAGTGCCAGGCACTGGTGTGTTCTTGGATGGGGGCCAAGGTTCAGAAGGCAAGGTCACTGGCTGGAGGCCTGAGTCAGCTCTAGGAACAAGAAGGAGCAGGGTGGATACCTGACCAGAGTCTTCAGAGGAGAGGCCTGGGTCAGAGGTCTGAGGTTGGCGAAAGGAGGAGGGGCAGCAGGGGCTGTGGTTTGGGAAAGGCAGGTCGGCAGACTACAGGGGGAGCAGGGCTGACCCCCACCCACCCTGATGTCCTAGGGGGCAGGAGCTGGAGAGAAACAACATGGGGAACCCCTTCCTCCAGGTCTCAGCTAACTTTCTCAGGGTCAGGAGCCTCCCTGCTCTCCCTGTACAGGGAGGTGGGGCTCCTCAGGGGCCCCACACAGGGGTGAAAGCCAGACCCCTGCTCTCCCCTCCCCTCACCCTCTCCTCTCCTCTCCTCTCCTCTCCTCTCCTCTCCTCTCCTCTCCTCTCCTCTCCTCTCCTCTCCTCTCTTCCCCTTCTCCCTCTCCCTTCCTCTCACCCCCTACCGCCCCTACAGCCTCCCCCATGTGGATGTAAGAAACATCCAAATCTGTAGAGAATTTTTGTAAGAATGTATTTGAGCCAAACTGATGACATATGCAGGGGAGCAAGACCTCAGATGCTCCGAAGAATGCCAGGTTTGCAACTTCCCGTATGCATTTGGACTTAAGGAGGGAACTTAAGGAAGATTACATGAAGGTGAGAGAAAGCAAGGCGGTGATTGGGTTAAGGCAGTGGTCGGCAAACTGCGGCTTGCGAGCCACATGCGGCTCACGAGCCGCGGTTTGCCGCTCTGTTGACTAATGAGTTTGCTACTGGGTTAAGGGATAGCTAGCAAGACTATGTGCTCTCTTAGGGTTAATGCCCTCTTGGAGGTGTTATTTCCGGTATTTCAAAGGTGTGTTAACTTAGATGCACAGGAGCAATGGACAGGGCTGGCTTAAGGCAAAGTTAAACCTTTTACTGAACAAGTTATGTGTCTGGGTGTGACTACCCACCATGACCAACTCCTCAGGAATTTATGATCAGATGGCCCCGTGAGGTTACGTTCCAGGATCAGGTGTGGTCTGCTCCCCTGGCCCCTGCGCTCTGCCTGGAGTCAGCCCTTGAAGCCATGTCCCTTCTCGTTCACATGTGTTGACGTAAGAAATGTCCAAACCTGTACAGAGGTTTTTTGTTTTGTTTTATTTTTGTTTTTCTTTTCTTTCTTTTTTTTTCTATTATTTCTTATGTACAGAGTTTTTATAAAGTTTATTTGAGTCAAATTGATGACATGTGCAGGGGAGCAAGATCTCAAATGCTCCTGAGAAGACGAGTTTTGAAGCTTTTTAATTTTATTTTATTGTTTTTATAATTGTTGACACTATTTACAGATATCGCCCACTTTCCTCCTCTTTGCCCACCTCCACCCAGCCCCTGCCCCCACCCCACCCTGCCCCTGGCTTTCACCACACTTGCAACTTCTTTTACAAATTTGAAATTAAGGAGGGAATGTAAGGAAAATTACAGGGAAGTGGGAGAAAGCAAGGCAGGGATTGGCTACAGGATAGTTAACAGGACTGTGTTCTCCTGAGAGTAGCTATGGCTCATTTCAAAGGTGTGTTAACCTAGATGCATAGAAACAATGGACAGGGCATAAGGCCAAGATAAACACGTTACTAAAATGTTATATGCCTGGGCTGCAACTAGCTACCATGACCTGCCCAGCTAGAGATTTATGATCAGATCACCCTGTGAGGCTATTTTCCATAACCCCCTTACTTTCTTATTTATTTTTAAATATTTCTTGTTGAAAGTATTACATATGTCCCCTTTTTTCTCCCATTGACACTTTATAACCTGCCCATGCCTCCCGTCCCGGGCAAACCCTTTTTTCATTTTTTCACCCACATTTGGCCTCAGGACCCCTCCCGCCCCCAGACATCACCATAAATCAGGGTCCCAGTATCTACCACCACGTGCAGCTCGAGAAGTGCAAACCCTGACGCAGATGACCCTGACCACACAGGGGGCAGATTAGATGGGCCAGAGGGGACGTGAGGAGAAAGTTTCAGCAGCCAATGCAGGCAGGACCCCAAATGACTGAGACCATTCAGATATGACGGATGGGTCACCTGCCAAGTCAGGACTCTGTGCTGCTGAGCTCTGATACAATCGGAACAGTGACCAAGAGTGGAGGGAGGACAGGCTAAGCAAACACCAGGCAGGGTGCCCGCTGGAGGAGGGGTGTGTCATGCAGATTTCCATGTCGTCATGCTGGGGATCTCTCTGTTCAATAGTCACTTCCTCCCATCCCTGTCTCCCTCATATTGCACATAAATGTGTTGGTGTTGCTAATCTTATAGTAGAGTCTTTAATCCAAGGCAGGTGCCTGCGACAGGTGATGAGACATCATCCAGAGGCGATCGATAGCGGGCAGGACTTTGGACACCCGGACAGAGATAGGAAGGCATCCCCATTTGCATGGGTGGGGGGTGCACTGTGTTGCTGAAGCATCGGCTCCAATGGTTAAATTGGGAAGGATGTTCATAGAGGTCCAAGGGATGGAGCACCCAGGGTGTTCTGCTGGCACTTTCCCTCTCCTGAGCCCTTTACTCAGGGACTCGGGAACCTCATTTCCCAGAGACTCTGCCACTGCGTTCTGGGCAGCATCCACCAAGAGGATGTCACAGCCCAGCCGGTGTAGCTCAGTGGCTGAGTGTCGACCTATGAAGCAGGTTGGTCATGGTTCGATTCCTGGTCAGGGCATATACCTGGGTTGTGGGCTCCCTCCCCAGTGGGGGGCATGCAGGAGGCGGTCGATTAGTGGTTCTTCCTCATCATTGATGTTTCTATCTCTCTCTCCTTCTCCAGTCCTCTCTGAAATCAATTAAAATTTTTTTAAGAAACAGTCACAGAGCATGGGACTAAAGAGGGGCTGCCACCTCCACAGCAGAAACAGAGTAGAGTGCGGAGGGGGGTGGCGGGGTAAAGGGAGACACAGAAAAGACCCTGGGGGTAGAAACACTCCCCCCCAATGCAGACCCCAGGAAAGGCTGGGCCTCTGCCAGCTGGAGACCCCAGGAGGATGCTGCCACCAGCACCCCCCTCCTCTCCAGCCAATCACCCTGGCTGCGAGTTGAGAAGACAAGAACAGGGGGCTGCTTTGGATGGGTGACCAGAGAAAAGAATGGGGCCCCAAAGGAGGGTCAGTTCCCAGAGGAAGACTGAGGAGGAGTTTGCTTTCCTCCTCAATCTTTATGAGAGGGACATTTCCATAAGCCATTGTCACTGGTGAATACTAACATTGCTCTGCACAGCCTCTGCCAGGTGCTAAGAGCCACCTGCTTTTTAACAGCTGAGGATGTACAGCTGGTCCCTTTAATCCCAAGCATCACCCCCTGAATAACAGGCCTTGTGCGTAGCTGCTCCATGAGTCCTCCTCACGTGTCGGTCACGTGGGCTCATGTGGGGAAATCACCTTTCGGATCACGTGTAGCAGTCACACAGGAGTCAGGAAGGCATCACCAGCATAGAGGCCGGGACAGACACAGAGGAGTCTATGCAGCAGTGTGAGCTGGTCCTGGGTGACATGGACCACTCTGGTTCCTGTGAGCTTCTGACTGCTGCTGGCATCTTAGGACCCCACCTCTGGACCGTTGCCTCAGCCCACATTTTGGCAGAGGGTCTCTGTTAGGCCATCAGCACACACTCTACCTCCCTTGCTTCCCCTCGCCCTGTGGGACCTCCTGGGAGGACAGGCTGGCTCAGCCCTGGGACCCTGGACAGCAAGGTGGTGGCTGCTCCTGTCTTGTGTCAGGCAATGTGCTTTATTTATTTAATTGTTAAAATAGGGATTGTGGTGGACGCTGTCTTTACAGCCTGCTTCCCCCCACTTGAACTCACAGTGAACATTTTCCCATGCCAGTGAACACTCCTCATGTACCTGGTGTTTAAGGATCACGTGCACCTGGAGTCTGGTGTTCCTTCACTCACCTGATCCTTGCCTCTGAGGGGAGGAGGGACTGCTGCCAGTTTTTGTTCTATAAACAATGCTGTGTGCTCATAGTTCATGCTCCTCTGGGTGGATGGCCAATGTGGGCTCTTTTTAAGGCTCCTGCTGCAGCAGACAACCAGGGGAGGTTCTGGACTGAGGGCTCCCTGCCTGAGGTTCTGCTGTCCCCACCTCTTCCTCACTGTCCCTGGGACAGACACTCCTGGCGCCCAGGTCACCAAGCACTCACCTTCTCAGGCAGGGCCCCAGAGAAGCCACATCCTGGCTGCACTTACCTGGTGTCACCAACTCTGGGGCCCAGCTTCCCCCTCTGTGCAATAGAGATTGCGGGGGAGTGGGGAGTGGGAGGAAGTTGGGGGGAGTGGGAGAGGCAGGGTGCACAGATAGCAGCCCTCTATACCACTAGAGGGCAGTTGCTTCCCCTCGGTGAAATGGTCAAGATCAAGAGCATTAATTCATCCCTGTTGGGCTGACATTAGGGCAGAAGGAAGGTCTCCTCCCTCCATCACCCCTGCCCATGGCCTTGGGCCTGAGAGGCCCCACTGCCAGCTCCTGGGAGCACCAAGAGTCTACAAGCCCAGGACTCAGGTACTGGGTCAAGACCTTTGCTGACCTTGGTGAGTGGTGCTGCGCAGACCATTCAGCAGCTCCCTTTCTGCCGGGTCGGAGTCTGGATCTTCGCCTCCCCCCCCCCCCCCCCCCCCCCCCGCCAGCTCAACCCAGCCCTCCTCCCTCACACCCCGGAGTGGTTAGGCTGGTGGGAGAGCCTGTAGGCTCTGCAACCTCAGCAGGTCCTTTTGATTAAAGGGGATAATCACAGAATTCGGTGCTCACTCGGGCCTGCCCACTTCATAGACCGAAGATCGTGTAGACCGCAGGCTCACCATCATTTCACATGCGGTGGAGAAAGAAAAAATACTGCCTACCACGACCCTACCCCCACTTCCTGCGGATGGTGGGAGGTGTCAGCACCGACAGGTGTGCACCTCACCTGAGCAGGTGTGCATCTCAGCGCCTGCGCAGTGTGGCAGGAGTGCTCCTTGACGCCAACCCGCCACCACTGCTGTGGGTGACGGCGCCACAGCTTAGGAGAACCTCGCTGAGCGCCGAAGTGGCCGCCGTGACCCACATTCCTTGTGGGGACCAATGAGGGTACCTCAAGCCAC
The DNA here is from genome assembly GCA_026230045.1 of Corynorhinus townsendii. Taxonomy (NCBI): domain Eukaryota; kingdom Metazoa; phylum Chordata; class Mammalia; order Chiroptera; family Vespertilionidae; genus Corynorhinus; species Corynorhinus townsendii. The sequence goes on from JAPDVU010000012.1 coordinate 2,496,465, forward strand.
GCCCGCTCCGCAGCCCTGGCTCAGCCTGGTTGTGCGCGCGGTGGCCAGCAGGGGGCACCCCGGGGCTGGATTGCACACTCCAGGGCGCTGCCACGGGCTGTGAGACCTTGCAAACATGGGGCGGCGGCTCAGCACCCTGGCGCATCCCTGCTCATCTTGGTTCGCCCTGGGTCACCCCGGTTCACCCCTCCAGGGGGCCCTGGTCAGGTCGCTCCGTCTCTCTGAGACTGTTTCCTCCTGGGGTCAGCCGAGCATGAAATGGGCCCTGGCTCAGGGATGTCAGCAAGATGCGGGGGAGGGGTGGGGGGAGGGGGTGCTGTTGCGAGTTGGAGTGCAGCTGCTTTTTAGAGATGAGCAGAGTGCGGAGCCCAGAAGGGACTTGCACCCGCTGTTCATGGAGTCCTCAGAGCACAAGGGAAGGAGGGGGTACACAGGTATTCAGGGCGTGGGCAGCGCCAAGGGGAGGGCTGTAAGTCCCTGGGGCCTGGGATCCCACCTGTCCATCTGACCGAGTGGCAGAAGGACCTCACCGGGCAGGCCCCCTGCCGGGAGGTTCCAGGCACAGTGGCAGTTTTCCCCTCAGGCCTGTGGCAGAGGTGTAGGGACTTTGTGCCTCGGCCTCTCTGCATGAACACCTGCTGCCCCCTTTCTTGACTGATCTGAACCCTTATCTTTGACTTGATGAGCAGGGGAGCCCCCACTGTGGGGCCTTATGCCCTGTCCCCCCTGTACTGCCCACCACATGACTTTGCCCTTTCCTGGGGTCCTTACACATGCCCTTGGCTCCTCTCACCTTCCTCCTGATAGCAGGCACCTCAGGAGAGTCACCACAGGGGGCTCCCATTTGTGTCCCCACCCCTGTACAGCAAGCTCATTCTCTGCACGCCTCTATATCATGGGTGGATGACAGATAGATATGGATGGATGGTGGAGGGATGACAGATGGATGGTGAGTGGGTGATGGATGAGTGGTGTGTGGATGGATGGATGAGTGATGGATGAATGGATAGATGAATTTATGGATAATAGAGGGTGGATGGATGGATGATGGTGGTGGATGGGTAGATAGTTATGGTGGTGATAGATGGGTGGATGGATGGATGGATCAGTGATAGTGTGGAAGGGGGGTGTCCACTGGTGGAAGTGGGGGATCCCCTTCCCCACTGGGTGCTTGGGGTTGGGTCCTTACAATATCTCAAGAAAAATAATTTTCTGAGCTTGCAAGGAGGATGAGTGATTTTTATTTGCCTGGAATTACATCTCTGGGTTTGCAAAGTCCCATTTCCCAGCAGAGCTAGAAGCAAAGCCAGTATCCAGACTTTCCGTTCCATGGTGGAGCTGGGTCTGCTGTAGCATCAGGCTAGCTGCAGTCCATTAGTCTATTGTGTGGGGGATCCACATGGCCGTGAGCCAAGTGTGGGAATGCAAAGTGTGAGAGTCCTGAAGGCCAGGAGTCAAGTGAGAGCAAGAGGCAAGAGAGAGAACTCCTTTGTTTAGGACTTAAGTAGCTTAATCCTCCCGCACTTGTAGTGGCCACACCTACTCTGGCCAAGGATCTGTTCCCAGGTGTGACTGATAGGTAACTACCTTCTCTATTCCACTCAGACTTTACTGGGTATGCATCTAAATTGCAGCTTTCTGGCCCAGCCAGCGTGGCTCAATGGTCGAGTGTAAACCCATGCTTCAAGAGATTACCAGCTTAATTCCCGGTCAGGGCACATGCCCGGGATGCGAGCTCAGTCTCCAGTAGGGACATGTGGGAGGAATATTTCTCTCTCATAGATATTTCTATCTCTCCCTCTCGCTTCCTCTCTCTCTGATATCAATAAAAACATTTTAAAACATCATTTAAATTGCAGCTTTCTGGCAAAGCTGCATAAATGGCCTGCCTATATTATCTGGCCTTCCCTAATCCTGTTAATTAATAACTGGGTTCATTACAATGGTATCAATGGGAAGTAGACTGCATGTACTGAATATATTCTTAGACCTTCTCAAAGAGCAGGCTGACTGCTACATAAGAAGCCTTGGAGATTCAGACTGTGCACCTGGAGACAGTGCCCAAGCCATCCAGTATGGGAGGCAGAGCTAAATGGGGTTTACAGTGCTTAGAGGCTTGAGGGCCACAGGCTTCCATATACTATGTGCCCCCCAAACCATGGGAGGCATCTTGAGGAGGCTTGGGGCCAGGATCACCTCAGCATCCCTTGCTAGAGCAGGGTGAGATGCCTAGCCCTGGAAACCCGACCTCCCAGGGGAGCAAGGGGCCAGAGGAGCCCCAGGGATCGTGTCACTGTGATGAGTGAGGCAGCGGGTCGGATGGCCCAAGTTTCCATGTTTACAAGTCCAAAGTGGAGCAGGTCTTGCCGAAAGGAGGGGTCCTTGGTCAAGGGCTGTCCCAATGACACAGAAGCAACATGGCCAGGGTTGGTACTGGGGCCTCCAGTCAGCAGAGGCAAAAGGGTCTTCCATGGGGGTTTGTGAGCATTCTGATCCTGCGATCCCCTGAGATTGACCTCAGAACCAGGACAGTTCTGTTTGAGGCTACCTAGAGCCGCCACAGCACCAGACGCCATTGCTAAATGAGCCCAGACAAGGACCAGGGCCACCTAACATGGCACTGGCCACAGGGTACAGCAGGCAGACCCCATACCCAGGCACAGGGGTCCCTACGCCTCTGCCACAGGCCTGAGGGGAAAACTGCCACTGTGCCTGGAACCTTCTCCCCTGGCTCTGCAGAAACCATTCTCAGCAATGCTTCCCTTTCCCCAACCCTCTTCCCCCACACCTACCCCATAGCTCATTGGCCAGACCCTTATCACCTGCCCACACTTACACCCAGCAAAAATGGGGAGGGGCTACAGAGATGGGCACAAAGTATCTGAACCTGCTGGATCCTTCCTGAGAGTGATGGGCACCTGGGCTTCCCCAGCAGGGTAGAACGACAGGAGGGATGGCCATGGAGGTGAAAGGCAAAGGGGCTACCCTCCACCTGCCACAACCTGCCCTCGTGTGGTCCTGTGGTCTCCCCCAGCCCCTTGCTTTGGTTTCCATCCAGCCCCGTGGATCCTAGTCAGCCCACCACTGGGACCAGTCCTGGCATCTCAACCAATGAAACCTGCCACATTCCACTCGCCCATGTGCCTGGCTCTTGACCTTTCTCTCTCTCCCTCCTCCTCTAACCTCCCCAAGGTAGTTTCACTGTCTTACCTCAGCCCAGAACTCAAGGTAGAGATGCAGAACTGAAGCCCAACAGCCACAGAGTTGTGGGAGGCTAAAAAATGTTAATACTTTCCCTCCCACTTTCTAAGTTCTTCTGGCTGGGCTAATAATCAAATTAACAGAGACAGATTAAGGGGGGTAATCAAGTTTTAATACGTGTGCCGGAGGAATTCCCATAAGCATGAAAAGTCCAAAGACAGTGAAGCAACATTGGTATAGAACACATTTTGGACAAAGGAGAAAGGAGAAAGGAGGGGAATAGGTAGGTATTAGATGTCAGAAGTGAGAATGGGCCATTTACAGGTAGTTGAGAGAGAGCTGAACACACATGGTAGGAAAATCCTTGCGAGGGGACTCAGAAACAGGCTGTCTAGCTACCTGTCTGAAGCCCTCTATTTGCCATGCTTAATTCAAATCAGGCTAAGTGACATGCTAAGATCGCCTTCCTGAAGCGGGTTTCTCTGTCTGAATCTCTTGGGCAGGAAAGGGGGATGAGTCTTTTGTGTCCAGGGCAAACAGTAGCAATTTTGACACTTTCTAGAAGAAAAGAAAGAGATGAACATTTACTGAGTGGCGACTGTACCTATTATCCATCCATTTGTCATCTATCCACCATCCATCCATCCATCCATCCATCCATCCACCCACCATCCACCCAGCATTCTTTCATCTACCATTCATCCCTCCCTCCGTCCATCCACCATCCATCTACCATCTCTCCATCATCCATCAATCATTCTACATTAATTTATGAATGTCAGAGGCACTGCACACTGTCCTGGGTGCTAGAGCAAAGCAGGAAATGGGGCTGATCAGAAGGGGGCCGATCAGCAGAAACTCATGCCCTGGGTTAGGGGCACCAACACCCCCCAGCAGGGGCTCTATGTCCTGCAGCCAGGAGGGCCCCCTCTTCCTGAGGGAAGCATGTTACCTTATGGTTACCCTGAGCCTGTCCTTCTGGGGCGTTGGGGATCAGGTCTTCCACCAAGTCAAGAAGCAGTGAGAGGCTAGGTGAAGAGGCTCTTGCAAACAAGGTAGCCTCAAGCTGAAAAGGAAGCCTGTCTCCTTCCTAAATGAAACTCCAAGTGTGTGAGAGTAAACGCCTTTCTGTTCAGAGGGAGGGAAGCCGCAGCCAGGACCCCACACTCAGCACCATTGTCGCTGTCCCCAGAACGCAGCGTTAAACAGGACAACCAAGAACAGAGGGAGGCTGCTCCAGGAGGGCCCAGGCCTCCTTCCCCTCTGGTCCTCCTCTGGAATGAGGTGTGGCCTCTCATGCTCTCACACGCAGACATTGAATTTCTCACAGAGGTGACACTTGAAACCCAAGGGGGATCTGAGCCCCCAGGAAGGTCCAGGATTGTAGTTAATGGGGGAAGACTTGGTTTTATGAAATAAAAGGGAACCTGAATATTTATAGGTGAAACCCACTGATGGCTGGAGTTTTATTCAAAATAATACAGGTGGGGATAGATGGGATGTTCCAGCAAGGCTGAGCCACAGGCGGGATGGGGTTTAGATCAGCGGTCAGTGGCATGGACCCCAGTGCTCGGGCCTCCTCACTGTCCCCCATGAGTGGCCCATGGACCCATAGCATGTGACATACAGCTCAGCCCAACTAGGGATGGAGCTGCAGGGTCTGGGCCTGATTAAGCTGCATGGCTCAGCCCTTGGACCACACATGTAACCCCGTCTGTCCTCATGGCTGACTATGGGGCCAGGGGTCAGGTTCAGAATGCTAGCACAGGCTTCAAGCCATCCTAGACTTGTGTGTGTGTTTGTGTGTAAGGGGGTATCGTCTGCCTGGGGAGTCATCAAAGATGGTTCCAAAGTGAGGGCTCTAAGCTCCAGGTTGTTAGTGTCCTTGCCCACAAAGCATATCATTAGCTGATGAGACCCAGAGTGCCCTAATCAGCCAGCTGTATGTTCTGATTAACATGTGTCCCAGTGCCCTTCCTGGTATGTCATAGTGTTGGCCTCTTGACCAGCACATACTGAGGGGGGAGCAGCTAGGCGGACAGAGGGTCCCCTGGGCCACATGGACTGCAGCCCACAGGGGCCCTCCTTGGCCTTGATCCTGTTGATGGCTAAGGATGTCAAGTGGGGCAAGCCCAGAACAGCAGTTGAGCCCCTGGAGTGACTGTCGGGTGGTCAGGTGAGTATTGGGGATATGGAGGCGGGAGAGGGCTCCTATGCAAGCTTGGTCAGATGACACAGAGGACTGCTGTTCCCACCTGCTTGCACCAATCCATGGATGTGCTGATTGCATGCTGAACCCTCATGGGTGCCCAGAACCTCAACCCCAATACACGCACACGCACATACACAAGCACACACACGTGTTCTCTGCTGGCCATCTTCTATCATTTAAAAGACTCTGAGGCTGTGACTTCACCTGAAGAGCCTTCACTTTGCCATCACTCCAGCCTGGAGGCCTGGCCAGTGTTGCCCCTGAAAGTTAGACTCTCCTAGGAGGTTTTCATAGCCAGGGCAGGCACTTTTAACATCAGCTTTAAATTTTTCCAGAATTGCCCTGACTGGTGTGGCTCAGTTGGTTGGGCATTGTCCAGTGCACCAAAAGGTTGCTGGTTCAATTCCCAGTCATGGCATATGCCTGGGTTGCGGGCTTGATCCCTGGTAGGGGGCATGCAGGAGACAGCAGATCCATGTTCTGCTGTCACATCGATGTTTCTCTATCTCTCCCTCTCCCTTCCTCTCTGAAAATCAATTTTAAAAAATCTTTTAAAAAACCAACAACAAAGAGCAAACTTAAAATAAAAGTAAATTTTTCCAGGCTAAGACTAAAAAAACTACACATTATATGATGGGTGCCACTTATGAGACATGCTGGAAACGAAGGTAGGGAGAGAAACTTGACTGTGCTGGGCGGACAGGGGTGGCTGATGGTGCTCTGTGTTCTGCTGCACAAATTTGCCAGAACCCATGGACCCTCTCCCTCGAGAGATGGTGACCCCTGCTGTTGGGACATTAGACCTCAGTTAACAAATAAATTATATATATACTAGAGGCCTGGTGCACGAATTCATACATGGGTGAGGTTCCTTGGCCTGGCCAGTGATTGGGGCCCATTGGGGCCATCCAGCCCAATCGCAATCAGGCTAATCAGGGTGGCCAGTGGGGGGAGGGACCATGGGAGGTTGGCTGTGGGAGCACACTGACCACCAGGGGGCAGCTCCTGCATTGAGCATCTGCCCCCTGGTGGTCAGTGCATGTCATAGCGACCGGTCAACCAGTTGTTTGGTTGACTGGTAGTAACGGTCGCTTAGGCTTTTATATATAGAGATAGATATATATGTGTGTGTATGTATATGTATATAATTTCAAAAGTGGAGGCTATAAAAAGGTTTCTAGTGGAAGAGATTAAAACTATAATTACATGCTATGTAGAAAATAATGACATGGAGAGAACACCCAGAGAAGATTGGCCTAAGAGAGGAGGCCAATGCTATTTTCAGAGGAAAATATATAATCTTCAGTGTTTTCATTTACCAAGACATAATGAAGGTCAGTTTTTCAAACTGAGTATTCTGATCAAGATGGTGGAAAGAAAGGTTGAAAAAGAAGAAAGAGGGAAGATAAAAGCAGAATTTATTAAGTGGGAGAAAAGGAGAAAGCAGGATTGATTGCTAACTCATTCTTATGACTGTCTCATGTCCCTCTGCATGTTTTTCTGGAATCCCTGAGCTTCTTTCTCCAGCCCGGTATTCTGTATTCATAGCCTTCATCTTTCTCATCTCCCTTTACCAGGCACATTAAGAACTTATGTGAACCAGGCTGCATTTCTCTGGTTTGAATATTTTAAAGAAGCAATTAGATATTTCACAATGTTCTTTCTTGCAGATGGATAGTGATAATCAGAGGTCACCCCCGCCAGGACAAGCAGAGGGTTCTGTGGTACCCAGAGGCAATCACCAACCACCTACCAGGTTAGCTGATGCAACCACTACCTATGTGGGGCCATTCATCCAGGCCAAGGTTGAGTGGCCAAGGGTTTGTGTGCAACTCCAATGTCTTTGGCTTTCTACGATGGCCACAGAGGGATGAGGTGGGAAGAGAGCCTATTTCATCGAGGGTATGGCTGGGCCAAGTAGGTTTGAGCATTTTGAAGGAAAAGCTGAACTTATAGGGTGTCCTGCAGCAGGCCCTAGACAGAGGGAAGAGAAGGCTTGCGGAAGAGAGCTGAGTGTGGGAATTGCCCTCGGCAGCTTCATTCCAGGTCTCCCAGGTCAGGTGTGTCTACAGCTGCCTCTGGGCCTTAAAGGTGGCTGCTGGCTTCTGATGGCTAATGATGGCCAGTCGGACCAGCGAGGAGAGGGCAGCAGAGCAGGAGCACTCATCCCAGGCCACTGACCAGCACAATGCTTCATGAAAAGACAATAGGACAGGTCCCATTCCAGTTCAGACCATCCAGCAGCTCTACCAAGCACAGTATTTCATATTGCCTTGCAATTTCTAGAAAACTCCAAAACAAGAACAAAATGGGAAAAAGAAAACAGAAGAGGCAAAAACAATGAAGAAAGACAAAGCTATCATTCTTTATATAGTAAATGACTCCTTTGCAAAACATACCAAGTTGAAGTTAAAAAGGCAATTGAATAATAGTATTTAGAATTCTGTATGCTGGCAGGTTACAAAAGAAATACACAAAAGCCAGTAATAGTTTGTTTTTGTTCTTACATATCAGCATAGTTGCAAGATCCATTACAGTAGTAACAAAAAATGTGAGTTAATTTAATAATAAAGACATTCAGGACCTGATGAAGGATTAATTCAACACCATAAGGATGTCAATTCTCGGCAAATTTATTTATAGACTAGAGGCCTGGTGCACGAATTCATGCACAGGTGGGGTCCTTGGGCTTGGCCGGAGATTGGGGCCAATCAGGGCTGGCCAGCTGCAGGGAAGGACCGTGGGAGGTTGGCCGGCCATGTCAGGTTGGCTGGGAGAGTGCACTGACCACCAGGGGGCAGCTCCTGTGTTGAGTGTCTGCCCCCTGGTGGTCAGTTCGCATCCTAGTGACCAGTCGACCGGTTGTTTGGTTGTTCAGTCTTCTGTCGCTTAGGCTTTTATATGTATAGATTGGACACCATTTCAATCAAAACATAAATGTATTTGGGGGAAACTTTCCAAAGTGATTCAGATGTTCATCTTGGGCAAATAAAATAAAATAATAAAATAAAATCATTGCTCAAGAACAGCCTAGAAAATATTGAAGAATGGCCTGGCTGGCATGGCTCAGTGGTTGGACATCAACCTATAAACCAGAAGGTCACGGTTCAATCCCTGGTCAGGGCACATGCCCAGGTTGCCTGCTCAATCCCCAGTGTGGGGTGTGCAGGAGGCAGCTGATCAATTATTCTCGCTCATCATTGATGTTTCTATCTCTCTCTCCTTCTCCCTTTCTCTCTGAAGTCAATAAAAATATATTTTAAAAAAGAAAATATTGAAGAATGGGTAGCTGAGAAGCAGAGCTACTGTGCCCATTTGTCAAAGGCAGAGATCTGCAAAGGGTGAAAGAGAGGCTCCTGAGCACCCAAAAGAGCCCAAAAGGATATGCAGGAAGGAGTTGGGTGTGGCCAGGTGTTCTAAAGGTGTGAGAACTTGGACCCTGGTCCTCTCCTCTTCCAATGAATGGAGGTGGGGGACATAATGAGAGCGTGGGTGCAAGAAGGAGTCCTCATCCTCAAGACCCCTGGATCTTTTCTCTTGTGTTTGTTGTGCCCCTAATACCTAACCCCTCATTCTTCCTTATTAACAGAGCCTCCGAACATTAGTGTGGGCACATTTCCCAGCCTTCTTCACAGGCAGGTGTGGTCATATGACTAAGTTCTGGCTAATGGGTCAAGCAAAGATGCTGCATGGGACTTCTGGGTTGGGTCCTGGGAAGAGAGCTAATTGCCCTTCCCCTGTTTTCTCTCTCCACTACTGGAATACAAATGTGACAGGTGGACCAGGAGCAGCCATGATAAACTCTAAGGTGAGTGAACTGAAGCCATACACAGCTGACCACTGCCCTCCTTTAAGTCGTTGCTCAGATGTCATCTCCTCCTGGGGCCCTTCTGAACACCCCTTTCACAATCTCACCCTTCCCAGATCTCTTCTTGTTTACCTCTTAATCAGAGCTCTGATCTCTGATACCACTCTAGAATGTATGCTTCAAAGAGGCAGGGATTTCTGCCTTTTGTGTCAGCCACAGGGCCTGGTGTAGCTAGGCACTAATAAATATTTACTGAATGAGTAAATGTGCAAACCACGCTGCATATTGTAAAGTGCGAAGTGAATAAATGTACAGTGGTAACAATAGTATGGTAATATTAAGCCGAGGCGGTGCCTGTATTGTAGGAGCCCATAAACAGAGTGGCTGATTCTCACCCAGGTTTCCTTGTCCATTGGTTCCCACCCCTCCTGACCCCCAGTCTCATCTCAACCTCCCTGCTCTCTACTCTCCTGAGCATACCTCTCCCAGACTCCAGGACTGACGCCCCCCCCCCCCCCCCCAACACACACACACCTGGATCATTAGTACCTGCTCTCAGTGGGCGTGGTCAGTGGTCCCAGGCCGGCGTCCAGGTGTTGGGGGTGATGACCTCCGGAACCAGACATCTCCGGCGTCCCATTGCCTGTCCCTCTCCTGGACCTGGCCCTGGCCCTGGCTCTCTGACCCTTGACGCCTGGGACGCGATGGGGTCTCCAAGATCTTGCAGCGCGACCCCCGAGGTTGTGCTGCTCGCAAGGGACAGGACTGGCTTCAAGTCAAGATTTTACCCGGTGCCCAGCTCCTGGCTCCTTCCGGGATTCTGAACTCGCAGAGTCCATCGACGGCCTCCTTCGGGCCGGCTGTGCCCCGCCCCCACCTCCGCCCGGCCCCTGCCCCGCCCACCTCCTCTCCTCCCCTGCCCGCCCCGCTCCTGCCCGCCCGCCCTCACCCCCACCTCTGCTCCGCCCCCGCCCCCGCTCCGCCCCCACCTGCCTTCCCCGGTACAGGCCCGGCTCTGGTTCCGCAGCCTTCCCGGCGCCCAGGGACCGGAGGCCACCATGTCCCAGCGTTTCGTGGTGACCCCCGCGGGGGGCGGAGTGGAGAATCCCGACCCCGCAGCTGCCCCGGATCCGCCGCGGGTGGACGCGATGCCCATTCTGCACTACGGACGTGAGCCCAGCCGCTACGGTAGGTGCGGCCAGACGAGGACTCCCCTGGGGGCGCGCGGACGTCGGAACGTCGTGAGAGGGGGGCCAGTGTCTTAGGTGGGTGAGCTGCCCGGGTGCTGGCCTTGGGGATGACCAAGTGTCGTCCCGGGGTCAGCGCAGAGTGAGCCGGTGCGGTGCGTCCAGAGCGTTCTCCTGGGAGACTTGGCCAGCAGCCGATCCCCACCGGCCGCCTGCCCTGCCTCTGGGCCTGGAGGGAGATGCGACGGCATTGTCCTTGGGAACTGGCAGTGACAGCTCCCGCCCTCTGACTTCGTGCTCCTGGAGCGCAGAGCCCTGTGTGTGGGATATGTGTGGGGTGCGGCTTGCACCCACCAAGGCAGTGCTCTGCTAGGCTCCTGTCCGGTGATGCAGCCCGAGGGTCAGTGAGCCTCCCTGCAGGGCTGTGCTTTTATAACGTGTACAGCCCTGGTCAGTCCTTGGTGTGTCCTTTCCCCCAGTGACCTCACCCGCCTTTAATCACTTTAACATCTAACGTCTATCTTCCTGTACCTTCCCTTTTGAGAACTGACTTCAAGGAATTGAGAAGTGTTGGCAGCCACATTGGTGATCCCTGCCTTGTCCCTCTGTGAGGGGATGTGCAGACAGTGTCTCTCCTGGGCACTCACTGCTCACATAGGTGGGCGCCCACAGCCCTGGGTATGGAGGGTGGGGATGTGGGAGGGCAGGCAAAGCCTGGTTGCCTGGCAGCAAGAGCAGAAGCAGGGTCTGACTGAATGAAAGGCTGCTGGAGGCCTGTCCTGCCACTGCAGTCTCTCTCCATGTGGGCGAGGATTGGCCTCACCCCTATCTGATCCTGGGGCACACTGCTCTTGGGCTCTCACTACAGGACCTCGGCCGTTCCAGGGCTGATGTAGATCTGAGCTACCTGTAGCTTCTCCCATGCCCAGTAGTCCCCGAAGGTCAGCTAGGGGGAGGCAGCTCTTTAGGTAGAAGGGCCTCCTGTCTGTCCCCACCCCCAGGGGAAACTCAGTGCATGTGAGTGTCCTGTGTGTGCGCACAATGAGAGAGGGTAGCTCTAAGTGTGAGGGCTGAAGAAGCTCAGGTTTTACTTTTTAAAATACGTTTTTATTGATTTCAGAGAGGAAGGGAGGGGGGGAGAGAGAGAAACATCAATGATGAGAGAAAATCATTGATCAGCTGCCTACTACACACCCCTACTGGGGACGGAGCCCACAACCCAGGCAGTGCCCTGACTGGGAATTGAACCGTGACCTCCTGGTTCATAGGTCAGCCCTCAACCACGAGCCATGCTGGCTGGGCAGGAGCAGAGGTTTTAGATGCTTGTTCAACAAATCTTCCATTGAGTTACTGGGACGTTCCATTACCATGATGGTGACATGTGAGTGGTGCCTCCCCACGTGAGCAGTGGGCTTTATGTGATGCGGGTGTGGGTGCGGTATGCATGTACACATGCATGTGGATATATGTGTTGCAGACACCCGCTCTTTAGGACAGCACCATTGGCACCGTGGGTTGTGTGTGTGCATCCAGTTCTACTCTGAGTTCTAGGTCAGGTGTGGATAGGTGGACAAGGCACTTGTCACCTTGGTAGTGGCTGGTTCTCAGGTCCTATTCCCTTCCTGTCACCCTCCAACCCTGGGAGCCATTCCTTATGCTCCAGGCTGGGTGTGTGGCACCTGCTGTGCACTTGTGATATCAACCCCAAAGCAGAGGGGACCCTCTCCATCGGGCCCTCAAACTGGGTGTGGCCCAGGTGGAGGGTGCTCTTTAATGGGGGGGCTGAGGTGTCACTGCTCCTGCTTTCCCAATAATGCAGTCCTTTTGTTTTCTGCTGTGAGCAGGTAAGTCCACAGGTTATTGATTAGAATGTAAGTCAGAGCAACTGATTATTTCTCAGGGGTTGTGCAGGCCTCCAGCCTGTTCTGAGAGAAATGGCTTTGACGCAGGAGTCAGTGGAAATTTCAGGGAGAATGTAGGTAAGAAAATGAACTGTGTCTGAGACCTGACAGGTGAAGGCTTCCTGACTGTAGTCAGCAGCAGTGAGATGAGCTGTTGCTTCTGGGCAACGGAGCTGGGACTGTACTCCCTTGGGGTGTTGGTCCAGGTTCTGCACTGATCCCAGCCTGGGCTTGCTCAGCCCCAGGCTCTCCTCACAGGAACTGGGGTCTCTGTGGCCTTGGTCTCGCCTCTGGGCTGGAAGATGGACGCCCAATGGGCACCACCCCAGCATGGGGCTGTTCTCCCAGCCAGTAGGGCTCAGCTTCCAGCACCCCAGGCAGGGGCACAGCTCTGGGTCAGCTGACCCTCCAGGTCCTCCTCTCACTGCATCCCCCTTCTGGGCATCTCTACTGATTTCTAACTGTACTTAGCATGCTGGCCGGTGCCCCTGCAGAAAGGGTTCAGTGCCAGGAGACATGCTCAGGTCTCGACTTGTCTTTCTGTTCTCTGTCAGGCTGTTGAGATTTTCATCTTCATGCTGACACAGACGAAGGGCATTTACCAGAGTCCTTGATGTGGCAATCATGAGATAGGCTGTTAGGGCCAGGGGATCCCGTCTGACCCTAGAATTCCCCCACACCCACCTTCACCTCTTCTTGTGGCCTGCTGTCCAGGGGGCAGGCCTCCCTTTCTCCTTCCCACCATCACCCACGCAGGGAGGGACCACCCCAGCCATCCCCCACCTCATTCCTCAGGTGTGGAAACTGCTGAGCCTGCAGCCACTTTATGCTTCACTGCTTGGCTGGCTAGTTTTTGCCCATAGACCTTGGGCTCTACCGTTCGGGACTTCTAGCCAGCAGTCAATCAAATGATTTTATGTTGTGCCCACTATATGAGAAAAAAAATCCCTATTATTCGGTGCTCCATTTAAACAATGCAACTGGGCTTTATTGGTACTCCTTGGTCCAAGCCAAGAAGTGGAGCATGGTGGACACTTATCCAGAATTGTCCTTTCACTTCCAGTATGTGTGTGTATGTGTGTGTGTATGTGTGTGTGTGTGTGGCCGGGGGCGGGGGGGGGGGGGAGTGCGGGGAGGGAGGAGGGGGTGATGGAGGGGAATTTCTAATCCTTCGCAACACCAGCCTCTCAACTCACAGACTCCCAGTGCCTTGTCCATGTCTGTCTGGTGCCTCCTTCAGTGTCCACTCAGATCAGTTCCCCTCAAGTGTAGTGTGTGGAGAGAGCACACTGCCGTGGGGCCTCCCTTCTCTGGGTCAGGACATAAGCCCAGCTCTGAGTCCCCATGCCTGTGTCTCTGGCTCAGCCAGCATTCCCTGAGGGCTCCCGCTGGAGTCCACAGCACACACTGGTCACAACAGCATGCCACTGAGCATGTAAGGGGACATAGAGCCTTCCGTCTCACAGGGAAGGTCTGGCTGTGCTGCCAGGGGGTGGAAATGTCACACGTGATCTACCAGGTTCCAGTGAGTGAGGCTGGGCCATCACTGTCCTCTTGTTCCCAGTACAGGGGTGCTGGTAGGAGCCCCATTGCAGTTCCTTTGGTGGGATGGTCAGAGGTGGTTGCAGATCCAGAATCAAGACATGAGATAGACATGTCCCCCTCAGCCCGAGGGCAGAGGAAGAGGAGAGGGTCCAGCCTGTGCAGAGGCCACCTTGCAGACAGTGATATTCAGGGAGGGTCAAAGCCAGCTCTAGGCCACATGGAGCAACACATGCCCTCCACCCCCAGGGCCACACCTTGGAGAGGAGCTTGGCTTCCCAGGGGCCAGACTCCCCTAGACCACCTCCTTGTTTCTGTAGCCTGGCGTAGAAGGTTCTGGATGTGAGTAGGGCAGTGGAGCGGCTTGTCACCTCCCCAGGGGCTGTGTGGGAGGAGAGCATCCCCCTGGGCTGGTAGGGAAAACAGGAGGCCGTTGGCATTGGAGGATCAGTCGGACAGCTGTCCATCTGGGCAGGGAGCAGCAGCCAAGGGACCTGGTCTGGTCAGGCACCGCCCTCGTCACCACAGCTACCCAGGGGAGGAGGGAGGGTATGGAGCAGGCACACAGATGGAGTGGAGTGAGGGGCTGGAGGACAAGCTGGCTCCCCAGTCACCCTGTGTGACAGACCCTCAACCTGTCCATGGACCCCAGCACAGCCTACCCCTCACCCCTCCCAGACGGTGCATCTGTGCTTCATACATCTGTCATCGTGATCATTAATGGTGTTGGTCGTATGATTCTGTTTGAAGAGAGTTTCGGGGAAAAGCCCCATTTTTCTGGCTGAATGTGGTGTTTTCTGTCAGGACCCAGGCTGCTGTAGTTCCCTCTTGGCCGACTGACACCCAGGGCTGGTTGGCGGCTCTGGTGTTGACCCTCCCCCACCTCCCCGGTGTGCTGGGCAGACTCTGTTTCCTTTCCCTTAAATATTTTATGGAGCACGGTGCATGCTAATCAGCTAGCCACCTCCAGAGCAGTGCTTCTGTCCAGGACACCCAAGGGTTTGGTCACTCTAATCCTGAACAATTCTCGCCTTGGTGATTTCTAACTGGTCTTAGAAAAACACATGCTTAAAGTCACAGCCTTTCTTTCTTTCTTTCTTTCTTCCTTCCTTTCTTTCTTTCTTTCTTTCTTTCTTTCTTTCTTTCTTTCTTTCTTTCTTTCTTTCTTTCTTTCTAATGTCCAGTTTGGTTTATTTTTTTAAATATATTTTTATTCATTTCAGAGAGGAAGGGAGGGGGAGAGAGAGAAACATCAATGATGGGAGAGAACCAATTGATTGACTGCCTCCTGCACACCCCCTACTGGGAATCGAGCTTACAACTTGAGCATGTGCCCTTGACCAGAATTGAACCTGGGACCATTCAGTCTGCAGGCCAACGCTCTATCCACTGAGCAAAACCAGCTAGGGCCAGTTTGGTTTCTTTTTCCATGGGGTGAGTGTCATGCATTTTGAGGCACCAACCTTCTTTATATATACATCAAAATTTTCTTTAAATAAAGGCTTTACCATCCAACAAGAGAATCACAGCTTGGTCTCAAAGAATGTGAATTGGGATCTGCACAGTGGGGTTGACCCCTTTGGTCTCTGGGCAGAGCTACCCACACACAGGGACCCCTGGGGTCCCCCATCCTCGTTACCCATCCCTGCAGTGGTCATTGCACACGGGTAACAAACACGAGAACATCTGTGTTCTGGCAGCCACCCAAACATCCTTACCCCACTGGGAGGCTGCGAGGGCAGGTGCAAGACCCCAGGACCCAGGAGCATCACCTGGAAGCCCTCCTGTGCCCTGTAGGCATCACCTGCCTGCAACCCTGGCTGCCCTGCCCTCCCAGACTCCACCCAGGCCTCTGTCCCGTGGGCTCAGACTTGAGGTCTGTATCTGCATCCATGGTTGTTGGCTATGAATATGGGGAGCGGGGGGCAGTCCAAAGGTAACTACAAGCACAGGGCTTAAAAAATGCAAACACGCACCAAAGAACACTATGAAAAGACAACCCAATGGGCAAAAATATTTGCAAATCATATCTGATAAGAGATTAACATCCAGAACACATAAAGAGCTCCTATAACAACTCAACAATAAGCAATCAAACCAATGACAAAATGTGCAAATATTTGAATAGACATTTTTAAAAATTAAATTTATTGGGGTGACATTGCTTAATAAGGTTACATAACTTTCAAGTGAACAGTTCTATAATACATCATCTGTATATTCTGTTGTGTGTTCACCACCCAAAATCTAGTCTCTTTCCATCACCATATATTTGACCCCCTTGACCCTCTTCATCCTCCTTACCCGCTTTTCCCTCTGGTAACTTCAGTCTGTGACTGAGTCTGTTTGTTTGTTCATTTGTTGCTTTCTGTTTTATATCCCACATATGAGTGAAATCATTTGTTCTTTTCTATCTGACTTATTTTGCTTAATATGGTACTCTCAAGATCCATCCATGCTGTCACAAATGGCAGTATTTCATCCTTTCTTAGGACTGAATGGTATTCCAGTGTACATAGGTAACAAGTCTTCTTTATCCGATCATTGGTCTAAGGACACTTTGGTTGTTTCCATCCATCTTGGCACTGTGAATAATACTGTAATGAACATGGGGGTACATATATCTTTATGAATAAATGTTTTCACATTTTCTGGGCAGGTACCCAGAAGAGGGATTACTGGGTCATATGGTAGCTCTCAAATAGACATTCCTCCAAAGAAGGTATACAGATGGACAATAAGCACATGGAAAGATGCTCAGCATCATTGATCATTAGGGAAGTGCAACCAAAACCACAATGAGATAGCACTTTATCCCATTTGAATGGCTCTCACACAAAAAAAATAGAAAATAACAAATGTTGGCAAGGACGTGGAGAAATTTAGAAATTAGAACCCTTGTGCGCTGCTGGTAGGAATGTAAAATGGTCCAGCAGCTGTGGAAAAACAGTCAGGAGCTTCCTAAAAAGTTAAACATAGAGTTGCCATATGACTCAGCAATTCTGTTCCTAGATGTTTACCCAAAAGAATTGAAAGCAGAGTCATGAAGAGATATTTGTGTACCCATGTGTATAGCAGCATTATTCACAATAGCCTAAAAAGTGGAAATAACCCAAATGTCTATCAACAGAAGAATGGGTAAAGAAGATGCGGTCCATCCATACAATGGAATATTATTCAGAATGAAAAAGGAAGAGCATTCTAACATGCTGCAATATGAGTGAACCTTGGGGATAATATGCCAAGTGAAATAAACCAGTCACAAAAGGATAAATACTGAATGAGTCCACTCATACAAGGTCCCCAGAAGAGACAGATTCACAGAAAGTGGAAGGGTGGATGCCAGGGGCTGGGGGAGGGAGATGAGGAGTTAGTAGTTAGTATTTAATGGGGACAGAAGTTTAGTTTGGGAATATTTAAAAATCCTGGAGATGACGGAGGTGATGGTTGCACAACAATGTAAATGTGCTTAATGCCACTTAGCTGTACACTTAAAATGCTGAGCTTTATGTTACACATAATTTATCACAATACAAAAAAAAAAAATAAAAAAGCAAACAGGAGAGAAGGGCCAAGAAGGAATTAAATCCCTCCCCTCCCTGCCTGTTCCTGCTGGGAACCCCTGGTCTCTGGTTTTCCGGGAGGAAGCCAGTTTGATTAAATCAATTCTCGCCATTCATCATTCGGGGCTCTCTCAGGAGTGGGTTCTTTTTAATCTAAATTGCTCTCTGCAAGGTGCAAGTTCAAACCTCTTACAGGAAATATTTTGTCCAGGGACCTTCCTGTTTCAAAGAACCCTGTGTGACCCTTTCTGGGCTGGTTCTGAAGGGGAAGAGTGGGTGGCTGACTGGCTTCCTGCATGTAGATTCTGGGAAGGGGGCTGCAGACCTGGTGCAGCCCCTCCTTACACTGCTTTCCCCAAGGACCTGCTGGTCCCTGGAAAAAGATTGAGCAGCAGCCTCAGTCACCCAGCCGGGCATGGGGGAGAGCTGTGTCCCTTCAGGCCCCGAGTCTTCCTGCCCGCTCAGGCGCCCCTGCCCGTGTCCCCCTCCCCCCCCCCCCCCCACCTCCTTGGACATGCGCAGATTCTCTTAGTGCCCAGAGTCAGGCTCAGCAGGCAACATAGGCCACAGGTCCTGGGCCTGCAGCTCCTGCATCACCATGGCCTTCACTGTCCTTTCCCAGAGACCCTGAAGTGGGGGCAAGCTCTACTGTCAGAAGGAGGGGCTGGGGTAGGCACTCCAGGGCAACCTCACCAGCCTTCTGGGTCTCTCTTTGTCCTGTCTGCTGGTGTTTGCCCTTTTCTTAGCATCAGTGGCATGTCCCCAGAAAGAAGGTGGGTTCTGTCTGCTCTTCCTCCCTCAGGAGGCAACAAATGTTGGCTTTTTGCCTGGGCTGCTCAGATTTGGCCTTGGGGAGAAATGAGGTCCCAGCTTTGTGCCCAAGGAAAGACCTGTGGACTGCATGCAAGGCAAAGCTAGTCATAATGGTCCCTTTGGTGGATATGCCATGTCCTAACCATGGGAAGGGAGTATGCATGTGTGTGCAAACATGTTTGTGCATGCGTGCATGCATGCAAGATTCCTCCTGTCTTAATAGAAGTGCCATGTGACTTGGTCCTCATCTTGGACAGTTTGCAAAGCAGTGTCACATCATTACCTCATTCATGTCTGTGACAGTCCAGTGAGCCAGGGAGAAGGTATGCTGCCCAGTGGAGACTGTGCCTCCATGATGTCATCAAGAGCTGGGCAGACTTGACCACCAGCCCTTGCTGGGCATGGGGAGCCAGAGCCCCTCCTGTAGCAGGCTTGGTCCCGATGCAACCCCCACTGAGGGCTAGATGGGCTGGTGGGCCTTCCAGCCCTCTGCAAAGTTCCCTCAAAGCCATGCCAAGTGGTGATGCTCACTGCAGACACCTGGGAAAATGTGGGGAGTGCAGTCATTGGAGTCCCAGAGAATCAGACCCAACAGGATGTGTGTGTACACACAGAGACTCATTGGCTCATGAGATTGTGGCTTGGTGAGTCCAAAATCTGCAGGGCAGCCAGAGAGCTAGAGACCTGGGGGAGAGTGCAGTTTAGTCCACAGCCATCTACTGGCAGAATTCCTTCCGCTCTGTGAGGTCAGCCTTCAACTGATTGCACAAGGCCCATCCACATTAGGGAGAGAAATCTGCTTTCTTAGATTCCACCAATTTAAATGTTAATCTCATCCAAAAAACACCTTCACCGAAAGACCCAGAAAAATGCTTGACACAATATCTGGGCAGACTTCCAACTTCCAGCACTGAGACAATAAATTTCTGTTGTTTAAGCCTTCTGTCTGTGGTGCCTGTTAGGTGAGAGCCGATTGAGATAAACTATTCAACTGTTACAGCCTGTGGGCACCCCCATCACCCTTAGGTGGGCCTGTCTCAGCTCCGCTTCCTTGGTGGCCATGCCCCACAGTTCTGCTCTGTCCTGAGCCCCCAGTTGGCTCCCTTGAACGGCCTCCTCACGGTGGCCCTCTGTGAGGTCACTCTAAGCTGTCACACCAGAGCCCTGTGCCATCTCCAACCAGGTGGTTGTTGACTGCCTCACCTGGACTGAGGCTCCCTCCATTGGGATCCATGCTCCCCTCCCTCTAGCCACCTGAGCCCTCCCCCGGGGCCGGAGATCCTCGTTGCCTCTCGTTGCCTGGAGACCCTAGTGCTCCTGTCCCTCCGGACTACATGGCGCAGAATGGGTGGCACCGAGATCCTGAGCAGCGGGAAGGTGGACCACACTGGTGCCATCACTGAGCACCCGTCCCTGAGAGAAGCAGGCCTGCCAGTGGAAGGGGACGGGATGCAGAGTGGAGCATGGTTGCTCAAGGGGACAAGCCAGGCAACTCTGCCCTTTGTGGGAAGGACAGTTGAGTGGACACCTGAGATATTGGGTTTCCCCAAGCCCCATTTCTCCAGTGTCACCCCTCCCCCACAGGGACTACCCCTCTCAGAGCAAGCCAAATCTCACTGTGTGGGCCAGACCCCACTGTCCTGAATCTTGGCCAGGCTATACCCTCTTGGCTGAGGGGCCTGTGCCTCATGAGAAGGTGAACCCCCACAGTGCTGCCTCTCACCACTGGCCACGGGCTCCTATGCTACCCTCAGTACCCGCTCTGGCATGTGTAGGCCCATTTGTCCAGGAAAGGGTGTCACCAGCCCTGCGCCCCTCTGCAGGCATCCCTGCCAGGCTCCGCAGAGGCCAGGGCAACCTTCCCCCTTCCTCTCACCCTCGGGCTTTGTGGGTGTGAGTGGGGACCAGCCAGCTAGGCCCACGAGGGTGAAGGTGGAACCCAGCTTGCGGGATCATAGGGGGCTCCCAGAGTAGCTCTGCTGCTGTCCTGAGGTCCCTCAAGGTGGCTGAGGGGCCACCCCTGGCAGCCTTTCTAAAGTCATGACCAGATCCACAGCCAGGATCCCCCGGGGACAGGGCACAGGTGATCCCCACCTGCCTGTCCAACTGCGAAGTGGTCCCCCTGTGCACAGAAAGTTGCAGCGGTGCAGTGGGGAGTGACTCCCTGAGACACCTCCCTGGGGCTCACAGACTTCCAAGTTTGAACCTGAATCTTATAGTTTTGAGGTGTGTAGTGGGCCAAATGGCGGCCCTCCAAAGTTATGCCCACGCCCTAACCCATGGGTCCTATGAATGGGACCTTATTTGGAAAAAGACTGGTCACAAATGTGATGAAGTCATGGACTTGGAGATGGGGAGATCATACTGGATGATCCAGTGGCTCTGAATCCAGTGACAAATGCCCTTGTAAGAGACACAGGGGGAACAGACTCAGAGGGAGAGGCCATCTGAAGATGGAGGCAGAGACTGGAGTGCCACACCACAGGCCCGGACGCCTGGGGCCCTGGGAGCTGGAGAGGCAGGCAGGACCCTCCTCTGAAGCCTCCGAAGGGAACATGGCCTGGGACACTTGATCTCATACTTCTGGCCCAGAGCTGTGAGAGCACACATTTCTGTGTTATGCCACCATCTGTGGCTCAGGGAACAGCAGTTGTAGGAGCTAATACAGGCTCTCTGAGTGGCCTGCAGTGGCTGAGTGGGTTTGCCTGAGCGGTGTTTCTGGAGTGCTGGGGGACCGGGGGTTGGAGTGAATGCAGAAGAACAGACATTACTGCTCTAGCTTCCTCCCCGACCCTTAACCACCCCTCCCCCCCAATGGAGCGGCATGGTGGCTGCCATCCAGGGGCTCTCCCATGTGCTGCAGCTCTGGGCTCCTGGGTGGACCCCATAGGGCAGCACCACGGTCTGCATCTACAGGGACAGAGGGGGAGCCTGGGGAAGCAGCCTCCAGCACAGACTCAGCCTGTCCTGGGACACACAGTCTGCAGCTAGTAGCCCAGGGCCTCCTGGGGCAGTCCCAGGAGAAGGAGACTGGACCCAGCAGAGAGGTGACTCCTGTGTCCCGGAGTTTGTGGGTGGTGGAAAGAGTGGGACTGAGGGCTGATGGAAGGAGCCAAGGACACTGGAACCTGAGCCAGAAATCAGCGCCCAGAGCTGACCTGGCTCCAAAGTGCAGCCCTACCAGTGACTGAGTCACCAAAAGGCTGCCCCTCAGGAAGCATGGGGTGGGGCAGTGCCACCTTCCACTCTCCAGGGCCTAAGAAGCAGCCCCAAAGGAGAGTCACCACCCGATCCCCTCAGCCAGAGACCCCTCCCACGCAGATCATTTTGGGGTTTCATGCACAGACCAAGGCCTGGCATCCACACGAATTGCCACGGGAGCACAAGTGTGTGTGTGTGTGTGTGTGTGTGTGTGTGTGTCAGTGATTATCACAAAGGCCAAGGTGTCTCCTGGAGTCCAGAATGGGAGGCCCCACGGCCCCTGAGCCCCCCTGCACTTTGTTCCCTGAGCCCTTTGAACTTTGCTCACGTTTGGTAACAGCTTTCTTGGAAGCCAGGTTGTGACTTTAAAACCCAGCAGGGGGTGAGTGACTGTCCTGATGGTGAGGTCAGGGCTTGGAGCCACAGTGGTAGGAAGGAGGATGCAGACATGTGCATGCGGAGCGGGGGCCAGGGGCTGCTCCCTGGAACTGGTTTACAAGTGGCTGTGGCTGTTTTCCTGGGAGGGCAGTGTTTCTTCTCCTGTGCTCATATTGAAGGCAAAGGACTCGGATTGTTTGGTTCCATGGCGTTATTCTTTCAGCTGAATGTTGGTGCTCCTGGCGGCTGGGCACGTTTACCTTCGCATCAGGCCAGTGGGGTGGTTGCAGATGAACCCTCACACTGGGTGACACTCTGAACACAAAGCCTTTGTGCTAATGACAATGGAAATGAGAAACTGTCCTGGCAGAATCCACTCCATCATCTCAGAAACATGTGGGTCACCTACGTGTGCCAGCACAGCGCAGTTCTCAATGTGAGGTGCCACCTCCCCATCAGTCCTGACTGTGGGTTCCAGTGACGTGCTGCAGTGAGTGGGAAGGACCTCAAAAGCAAAGGCTACTTCCAGGAAGAGATGCCCACAGCTGCTAGCATGTCCATGTCAAGGACAGCAGTGCAAAGGCCCTGGGGTAGTGCTGATTTCCGGACAGGGTTGTGGATGTGAACAAAGACCTGCCAGTGTGAATGGCCTGAGACTCCTGGGCAGGTAAACGAGTGGGAGAGTGTCACAGCAGAGAAAAGGGAGTGAAAGTGCCCCAATGGGGGCCATGAGCCTGGGAGCCAGGAGGCAGGAACTAGAAGGTGCATCTGTGTGAGTGCTTAGAGAGCATTGCTTTCCGTGGTTGGTCCTGAGTGGAAGCGGGGCAGTCTCTGACCATCTGGACCTGTCGCTGCTGAGGTTGTGGTTGGGCTATTGGGCTGCTGGCTGCAGAGGTTGTGGGGCAGGGTTCTGTGTTATCTGTGGTCTGGCCGCTGACAGCTGTTTACCCAGTGTCTTAGGGTGCAGATGGTGGGGCTACCTAGGGAGTGGCTCCAGGTCATTCAGTTTTGTTTGTTTTTAGGCTTACGGAGGGGCGGGGGAGGTAGTGGGGAGGCAGGGGGACCCATGGAACCCACATGGCCCCACCGGTTATGGGGGTGGACAACCCTTTCAGTACAGGCAGAGTGAGCTCGGGGGAATGGAAACCTCAGGGGAGATAGTGACAGCCAAGTGGCCAGTGAAAAGTTGTGGGTTGTCTTCATGGGGGGCATGGTGTGACACTGTGGGGCCCTGTGGAGCTCTGTGGGGGACCCTGTGGGCACTGTGGGGTGCATGGTGTGGCAAAGCTGGATACTGTGGAGCTCTGCGGGGGGCACGGCGGGGTCCTGTGTGAGGAACTGTGAGGACACTGTGGGCATTGTGAGGCACTGTGGGAAGCATCAGGGTCATAGGATTTCCCCCCCCCCCCCCCCCCCGCCCCCCAACTGGAGGGGCGGGGCTCAGGGCTTCTGGTCTCCAGGTGACCATTGGGAGAGTAACAGGATGACCAGTAGGGGGCAGGGGAGGACCGTGAGGTGGGACCTCTGAGTGGGTTTGCAAGTCAAACCTGTGTCTGGTACCCAAGTTCTGCTTCCAGCCTGTTCTCCTGGGAGGGCACCTGGGTCTTTTTGAACTCTGCTTCCCCTTCTGCCTGTTGGGCTTCATCCCCTCCTTTCCTTCCTCCTTCACCCAGTGGCCCTCCACTTCCCTCTCAGTTTTCCTGGAATGCTGGGCAGTGGTCTCTCCTTGCACCCAGGTGTGTCAGAAGGAAGCTTCTCTCCTTTCCCCCACCAGGCCAACTAAGAGGGATGCCCAGCAGGAGGCTGGCAGGTTTGCACTTTGGGTCCCCCACTCTCCCTGTCTGCTTCTGGGAGATAGAACCTTTCTCTCCCTCACTTCAGGCCCAGGGAGGGCAGATGCCATCCTCCCGCTCCCTTGCCCATGTGAAGAGAGTTCTCTTGCACATGGGGCTCAGGGTCTGCCCCCATGAGGTGCCCTCAAAGGCCGTTCCAATGAGATGTGCCCTGCCCAGGACACTCTGCATGAGGGCACCGCTTTGCAGCCATCCTCACTGAGGGGACCCACTTAGCCATCCTCACTGAGGGGACCCATCCTCACTGAGGGGACCCTGGCCAAAGCAAATGCTATGGCTTCTGGAAGACTCTAGAGGGTTCTGGAGCTGCCCAATTTGGCCACCTTGATGGGGGAGGCCCAGCAGACCCATCACCACTGCAGCTAAACCTCCTGTAACCAAACAAGCACAATGTTAGGTTATTTTCAGCAATTTTTCTGAACCACACCCAGAAATACAGTCATAGAGATAACATCAGAGGTTTCTTGTTTTGTTTTGTTTGTATTTTTAGCCCTCACTGGAGGGTGTGCCTTCACGGATTTTAGAGAGAGAGGGGAAAAAACCCGTCAATGTGAGAGTGAAACATCAATTGATTGCCTCCTGCACATGCCCAACCAGGGATCAAACCTGCAACCTGGGTATGTGACTTGACTGGGAATCGAACCCATGACCTTTTGCTATATGGGATGATGCTCCAACCATCTGAGTCACACCGGCCAGGGCCTTGGGTTTTTCAACTTGCTTTTTCAGGGGAAAATGGAGACATGCGCCCTAGGCTGCCCTGGCATGGATGTCCCTCCCTTGTGGTCTGACCCCAGGCCCTCAGGCTCAGGGCCCAGGATCGGATTTTCACGCTCTGACGACAGTGAGGCACTTTCCTTTTGAATCGTCAGGTTTGGGGCAGAGGAATAATGCCGCGCCTTGGAAGCAGCTCCGGGCATCTGTGAATGTAACCCCATCTGAAATCTTTTATTTTCGTCCTGTTTAATCATGTCAGTTATACCCACAGTTGAGGCTGTAATTTTCCTCCCCAGACGATGCTGACTGTTGGTGACTCCTGGGTGTTCTCATGTTCATTCATGGGGTGGCTGTGGAGCCTCTAGCCTGGCTGCTACCGAAGGCTGGTGGCATGCTGTCCAGGCACCTGGAGGCCTTCCCTTTCCACCCCTCCCCACCCCTGGGGACCCGGAGGGCGCTGTGCCTTCTCTTGGTCTGGGCCTCAGCACACAACCCAGAGGAGTACAGGGCAGGGGGTGGGTAACTTGGATCTGCTTCTCAGGCCAGGGGAAGGCCTGGACATTCCTCTGGCCTCCTGCACCTGGGCTCTCAGGCTGACCCCACATGGCCCCCAGGGACACTCCTGGGGGGGTGGTATCACCTCCTCTGGCTCTCTCAGCTGTGGAACAAGAGTCACAGTTGAAACTAGCAGCCCCCTCACCTTGCTTGGAACTGCTCAAAGCCTTTTAAATTTATTTTTCAACTGTGGTAAAATATACAAAACCTAAAATTTACCATCTTACGCATTTTTAAGTGTACAGTTCAGAGGCATTAAGTATACTCACAGCGTTGTGCAGCTATTACCACTGTTCATCTCTAGAATTTTCATCTTCCCCAGCTGGAACTCTATTCCCATGAAACACTGGCTTCCCATTCCCCTTGCCATCTCCAGGCCCTGGAGCCTCCGGAGAGCCTGGGTCATGGGGAGCAGGATGAGCAGATTTTTGTGGACACTTTCCTTGTCTGTACCGAAGTGTTTCCCCGGGGCCTGGAGCCCTGGTGGCCTGTGTGCACTCTCCCTGCAGACCTCGCAGACCTCCGGCCTGTTCCTCCTGCCCCTCTCCAGCCCTTGACTGCCCTTGTTGACTAACAGCATAAAGGAATCAGGAGCTTAGCTAAAAATAAATGATAAAGATTTATTCAAGGGCCTTCGGAGTTGTGTATTGGGAGCACAACTAGGCAATACCCAGAGTATTCTGAAGAAGAAAGAAATGCTGAGGTTCTTATAGTGAAAAGTGCACTCTTGAGAAGAATCGGTCCTGCATTCTTAGTCTCCGGGTTGGTCTGAGACAAATCCTCTAGAATCTAGATTCTAGATGACCGGTGGTCTGGGTGATGGATGTCGGGTGGTCTGACACATAAACATTCTTTCCGTAGTCTCTCAGTGGGTAATCGGAGGGTTATTTGGAGGTTTGATGTGTATTCTGGCATTGACTCGGGACTGGGAAGTTTAAGTTCCCAGCTAGGCTGGTTAAAATAAGAATTGTTTCCTCACACCTCAACGTGCTCTACTTCAGTGACTTCATTTTATTTTCTCACTCTTTCCTCACCCTTGACCCTCTGGAAACATCTGTGATACATTTAGCAGCCACCGTCCTGCTTGCTTATATGTGGCATTTCCACAGGTCCTTCACACCTCACATGACTTCCCCCAGTGCTTCTCTCCCCAGAGATGGGTGCTGCTCCCAGGATGCAGGAACATTCCAGATCTCATTGGTGATCAATGGCCAATATTCACCCTTTGGTCCCATTCAGTGGCCTCATGTCTCCCTGAGTCAGGGCCCCCAGTGACTCTGTCTGGGTGACATTTTTCTGTGCATGTTAGAGTCCCCTGACTCTGGGCCTGAGCAGTGGTGTTCAGCCTCCTGTCCCTCAGGAAATCATGGGGTCCCCAGCGTAGGCGCCCACCCTGCCTGTCAGCTAGTGTAGTGTGTGGCTCCAGAGCAGGCTGCAGCTGTATTTGCCCAGGTGGGGGTGTTTGCTTTCCAAACAGCTCCAGACCTGCCTGGTGCCCCCTACCCCCGGGTACTCTGGGGAGTGTCCCAGCTGGGCTCAGGTCTTTGCCCTTTCAGAGGCAAAAGGCAAGCTTTCTCTGCAGCAGTGAGGGCCCCAGCAGAACGCACACATGTTCCCTGTGCCCCGTTCCCCTGGAATGGGCAGAGAGGCCAGCAGGAGGGGCCTGGCCCCTTGGGGAGGTGCCCTTGATGCTTAGGACACAGGGCCATACCCCAGGAAGGACAGAGCCTTGGGTGAGAACTTGACCAGAGTCAGCAGGGGTTTGGGCAGGTGGGGAAGGGCTAGGTGAGGTCATCAGACTTGGGATCTTAAGGGGTCCCTCCCTCTCCCTGCAGGCCTCCCAGCAGGGTGTGAATGGGCATCTCAGAGAACGAATAAACCTGGAAAGAGTGGTGGGGTTAAGGTGAGGGTGGAGCCCAGCATGACTGAAGTGCCAGCCTTTGGGAGAGTGGTCTGGCGTATGTGGGAGCAGATCCAGATTGGTGTCTGCATGAGCAGGATGCCTCAGGGCCACTGCCCAGGCTTGTAGAGCCCTGTGTGGCTGACCCTGGTTGCCCCGGTCACTGAGGGAGCACAGCATGCCATGTGAGCACACACCCACAAGCCAACCCGCACGCACAGCATGCATAGGGCACAAACAAAAGGATACACACTCACAGACAGGTTCACACTCATACACCAACACAGACTAACGCACTCACATAGACACACTCATGTGCGCGCGCGCGCGCGCACACACACACACACACACACACACACACACACACACGCTCCACTGCAACCCTCAGGGATTGATGGGAGCCAGGGGACAAGTGGCCTTGATTCCACTGGACTCTGAGTTAATGCTGACTTCCTGCCCAGTCGCGACCAGAAGACATGGGCAGCTCTTGAACCGCACGTGGCTCCCAACCTCACCACTGGGAGCTGGTTGCTGCTCTCCAATCACTCTCTCCATTCTGGCCTTTCCTGATGGACATGTCCATTTTTATATAAACGGGCACCAACATGTAACATAAATAGCCAGATGGACACAAATTCTACATTTACTGCTTGCATGTAACCAGCCCTGTTAAACAGAAACCTTCACAGCTGGGAGCTTTTTTTTTTGGGGGGGGGGTGGTGGAAAGAAGGTTTACTGAGCCACATGCTACCCAGAAAAAAGAACAGGCCTTGGGCTTCAGCCTGAACCACCAGCGAAGGGCTGGATGGAGAAGGCAAACAGGTCGCCGTCCTTTTATTACAATAAGTTTGGGGAAGAAGAATGTAGGTTGTTTTGAAAGAATTTACCCCAGCTGCCTGAGGGGGAGGGAGCAGGTAAAGCAGGGCTAGGCTGGGACAGGTGAATTAGCCGTGTTTGCTGATTCTGCACGGGTGTGGGCCGCAGCCCGGAAAGCTCCCGTGTAAGCAGGAGGCGGTGGTGTCTGGCGGTCATGTAACTCTCCAGATAAGACCTGAAATAGCCATCTGGAAGTTGATTCGAAGTTTCAACAGAGTCAGGAATGTGAGCACTTTCCTTGGCTTCTGTTTTGGCTCTGATTGACCGACTCCCTATCACTTCTTCCCACCTCAGGCTGCTGTAATTTAATTTAGGACATTTCAGAATTTCCTCTTGTCACCTGCCAGGTAAACAGTGAAATGTTACAGCCACCCCAATTAGCAGCATTTTAGACATTTTTATGGCAAGTAGGATATCTCATTGTGGCTGTATCTTTCAGTTCCTTGGTGATCAAGGCTGATTGATTTGATGAAATGAGTTAGGCAGTATTCCTTCCTCTTTTTTTTTTTTTCCTTAACTCTCTGGAAGAGTTTAGCATAGTGTTATCTTTTCCTTACATGTTTGGAAAAATTTACCAGTAAAACCATCTGGGCTTGAGTGTATGGGTGAAGTTTTCAAATGATGGCTTTAATTTCTACATGAGATATAGTGCTATTCAGAGCTTCTCTCTCTTCTTGTGTAAATTTTGGTAGAAGAATGTAAGTGGTTTTGAAAGAATTTACACTCACTGCATAAGGGAGAGGGAGCAGGGAAAGCGGGAAACAGGAAGTGCTTGTTTCCCAGAGAATTTGTCTGTTTCATCTACAATTTCAAAATTATTATCACAAAGTTATTCTTACTATCTGTATCAATTTCTTAGGGCTGCTGCAACAAAGCTGCACAGACTGGTAGCTTAAAACAACAGGAATGTATTGTATTGGGGTTCTGAGGCCAGAAGGTGTTTCAGGGCCACACTCCCTTCAAAAGCTCCAAGGGAGGATTGCTCCTGCCTCTTCTGGCTTTGGGGGGGCTCCAGGCATCCCCTGGCTTGTGGCCACATCACTCCAACGTCTGCCTCTGTTGTCACATGACCTCCTCCCCTCCATCTCTCCTCTGGTGTCTTCATATCTCTCCTTTTAAAGGCACAAATCATATTGGATCAGGTTCCCCTCACTCCCCTACTCCAGTGTGATCTCATCTTATGTCAGTCACATTTTTCAATGACCCTATTTCCAAATAAGGCCACACTCACAGCTACTGGAGGCCAGGACTTAAGCCTTATCTTTGGGGGAGGGGGGCACAGTTTAACCCACCATACTACCTTTAAAATCCTCACTCAAGGATATTTTTCCCATTGATTTTTAGAGAGAGTGGAAGGGATGGAGGGAAGGTGGGGGAGAGAGAGAGAGAGGTGAGGAAGACACTGACACTTTGATAGGTTGCCTCCAGCATGCACCCCAGCGAGGGCCTGGGAACAAACATGCAACCCAGGTACCTGCCCTTGACTGAGAATCAAACCCACGACCCTTCAGTGTGCAGACTGACATTCTACCACTGAGCCACACGGACCATGGCTATCTTTGTAATTTTTGCAGGATCTCTTGTCGTGACAACTTTTTTCTTTACCCAGTTTTAGCTGCATTTTACAAGTGTCCATAAGTTGTATTTTCATTATCAGTTAGTTCAAAATATTACTGGCTTTCAATTGTGGTTTCTTCTTTAGCTCATTGGTTTCTTGGAATGTGTTGGGGATTATTCAGTTATCTCTCTGTGGCTAATTTTCTGCTTTAGTCCTTTGTGGTAAGAGATCCTACTGCTATCCCATTCTTTGAAAGTGATTAAGATTTGCTTGACGGTACAGAACACAATCTGTTTTGCTAAATGTTTTGTGTGCATTTGGAGAGAACATGCATTGTGCAATTGTTGGGTGCGTGTCTGAGTACCTGTCAATTATATCAGTCTTGTTACATGTGTGGTTCAAGTGTTCTTTTCTTTGCTGATTTTTTTTACTGTTCTGTCAGTTACTGAGAGAAGCATCTCAACATGTCTAACTACTGGAATGGGAGTGCCTGTTCCTTCTAGTCCCGTTAGGCTCTGCTGCTCTGGTGGTGCCCTCAGCAAAAGAGTTGGCTGAGCTAACCCGCCAGAGTGGCCATCCAGTTGTGAGCCTAGGACTCTGTTCTTGCCATCTTTGGTATTAACATGTCTTTTATTATTTTGTTTTCTTCCTCCATTAGTTTGTTAGTGATACATGCTCCTCTTCTTGTCACGTTGCCCTGGCTCGATGGGTCTGTATGAATAAGCACAGTTACCATGCCCCACACAGCACAAGAATCCATGACCTCACCCCCCTGCTGGGCCACTGTTACTGCATGTTTCGTTTTACACGTGTGTGTGACGTCTGTACATTGAAAGCCCACAAGTATCACCACTGCTGTCCTGTGCAGTCCGTGCTCTTGCCCTGTTACCTGCATACTTTTCCTCGTGGTTATCCTGCATTTTTGTGCTTCTATTAGGGGCCATTGGCCTGCAGGTCAGAAAGAATTCTCTCAGGTTTTGTTTGTTTGAAAATGTTTTTATTTTGCCTTCTTTTTTCATGACTGCTTTGCTGGGGTGGGAATTCAGCTGGCTCCTTTTCCTGGTGCGCCTTGAAGAGATCTTCCCCTGTCTTTGCTGTGACCGCCTCCCACAGGCACTTGTCCTGGCCCCCAGCCCAAGTTGCAAATCCTTCTGTTTGGGGGTTTTAATGTGCATCCCTTTTCTCCTCACAAGCTGAGTGTAGCAATCAGAGAGTCTCAGTCCATCCTGTTTTTGTTTCCTTTTCTCTGTGCTTGTGGGCACCTTTGTATTACTTGGTTTGGGCCTGTGACCTTTGACTGGGAAAGATTTGGCTGTTCAGTGGGTTTTGAGCTGTGGATGAAAAAAAGGGATTCTATGCAAAGTAACCTCACAGGGTGATCTGGTCATAAAGTCCTATCTGGGCAGGTCATGATGGGTAGTCACACCCCAGGCTTATAACTTTTTAATAAAAGATTTATCACACACACACACACACACGCACGCGCGCGCGCGTGTGTGTGTGTGTGTATGAAGGTTTATTTAGAAAGTCTTAGAGGTAGAAGAAGTGAACCATAGAAGAAATGGACTCAGGAGTTACAGAGGCAAAAGAAGGGCCCTTTGGAGTGTAGGAAGGAAGGGAAAGAGAGAGGAAGGGAGGAGAGGGGAAGAGAGAGAGAGAGAGTAAGGATATGAGCCTTGAGAGACAAAAGAGGGAGGAAAGTGCTCCAAAAAAAGGGAGAGTTTATCTTAGCCTTAACTTAAGCAATCCCTGTCCATTGTTTCTATGCACCTTTGCATAGAAACAAACCTTTGAAATAATCACCCTCGAAAGAGCACATAACGTTAACTATCCTGTAATTTCATCTGCACTTGCTTTCTCCCTCCTCCGTGTAATCTTCCCTACATTCAAATTTGTAAAAGAAGCTGCAATCAGGAGCATCCGAGATCTTCCTCTCTGGCATGTGTTGTCAGTTTGGCTCAGATATACTCTTATAAAACTTCTCTACAGGTCTGCACCTTTCTTATGTAGACAGAATTGTGAGGCCTGTACAACCTTGGTAGACTTCTGTGGCAATCAAAGCTTATTTAAAAAATGACTTTTTAAATCATTACCCTGAGAAAATAGAAATCAATGACTTGCAGTATTTACAAAAAGTAATTCTCTGTAGAGAGCAGGAAATCTTAATAGTCCATGCGTCTGTCTGCTCTCATGTGAATGAAGCCAAATATTTAATGTTTGAATGAGGTCACTAAACCAAGAAATAGTTGTCTAACTCAGAAACTATTCATCAAACTTTCCTTTAAGCAGAAGAAAGTCAAGAAAAAGAGATGGCTTTTGGTTCAGTTGGCCAAGCAGAATCTCAAGTTTAAAACTTGAGCTGATGGCTCATCCAGTTAGGGAAATGTTAGGCACAATTGACTACAGCTGAGTCTGTGACCCTGTGCCCCTGCACGACTCCAGGTCCTTGGCCACAGACACGTGCGTGTAGCTCAGATACTCGCGTGGGGGCGCAACCCAGAGCCACGCTCAGCCCCAAACCCATCATGGGCATGTCCTCTGCCTGGGCCTCTGTCTTCACCGGTTTGTTAGGACCCCTGGTGTGACCTTGGGAGAGGCCTTTGGTGACCTTATCTGGGCTGTGGGTAATAATAGGATAGAAATCACTGCCCTGGGCGCCAGAATGTGACCTGCTTATCTCCGGGCTCAGCAGCTGCTTAGTTTAAATGATTGTAAAGTATTTTTGTCTCAGCAGTGCTGGCACAGGCTACAAATGTGAAAGGTACAGAGGAGTGTGCAGTGGAAACGCCATCTCCTTCCCCTCGGCCCAGCCCTGTCCCTGCAGAGACGTCCCTCTGTCACAGAGGGGTGTGCCTGTGTGTGTGATTCTTTACAAAAATGGTGACAAATTGCTCCACATCACTCTATACAGGGGGGAATCATTTAGTAAAGCAAAAATCATTCACAGTGGCCAAAAGGTCGAAGCAATGCAACTGTCCATTGACAAATGAGTAGATAAACAAAATGTGGTCTCTCCATGCAATGGAATATTATTCAGCCTTAAAATGGGAAGAAATTATGACCCATGCTGCAACATGCATGACCCTTGAGGACATATGCTCAGAGAAATAATCCAGTCGCAAAGGACAAACACTGTATAATTCCACTTACATGAGGTCCCTACAGGAATCACATTCATAGAGACAGAAAACAGAATGGTGTTTGCCAGGGGCCAGGGGTCAGGGGATGGGGAGGGAGCTAGTGTTTAATGGAACAGGGTTCCAGTTTTGCAAGAAGAAGAGCATTCTGGAGGTGAAGGTGCAGAGGGCTGTACAACAACATGCTAAAAGGCACATCAAAGTGTTTAAGAGTCTAAGTGAGCAAATGTCCATTCCAATGGGTGTAAGTGGTTGGGAGTGCTGCCCCGACAGGAACCACAGGAGCGACAGGAGCGAGGCTCAGGGTTTATAAAGAAGATCTGGAGGCGAAGCAAGGAAGCTGGTTGGTTGGCCTCAGCTGAAGCGGCTGTCCTTCGGGAAGCCTCACAGGTGTCTGTGATGGCTGCTCTGACCAGGTCCGAGGTTCTTGGGTCCAGGTGCTAACTCTGGCTGAGGTCCCATGTTGCCTGCAAAAGGCGCCCTTCTTGTTTAATTACTGAAACACACAGGAGTGACTTCCTGCACCGGGCTGCACACTGAAACGTGGATATAAGGCTAATTTTACCTCATATGTAGTTTACAACAAACAAAATTAATTTTTTTAAGTGGGAAAGAAAAGTCAAAGTTAGTAAACAGTTTTTAAAAATATATATATTTTATTGATTTTTTTACAGAGAGGAAGGAAGAGGGTTGGAGAGTTAGAAACATCGATGAGAGAAACATCAATTAGCTGCCTCCTGCACACTCCCCACTGGGTATGTGCCTGCAACCAAGGTATATGCCCTTGACTGGAATCGAACCTGAGACCCTTGAGTCCGCAGGCCAATGCTCTATCCACTGAGCCAAACCAGTCAGGGCATAGTAAGTAGTTTTTGACAAGTTCCTGAAGTTGGTGTTGAGGAAGACAGGGGGCCACACGGCACCAGGATCTGCAGCAGCAGTGACCCCAGGGCCATATCTCACACATGGTGATGGCGTGGCCCTGGATGGCTGAAACCCCCAACCCCAAGGAGGTGCTTTCATCCCCACCAACCACGTGCTGAGATTCTGACGCTTGGCGGGAATCCACCGCCACTGGCCACAGGAGGACAGGGCCAGCGCCCCTTCCCGGCTGGCTATGCACACAGCTACTCCTTCCTGGGAGAGCCTGCACCAACTCAGACAGCCTGTGGATACTCATCCAGGGCTCACCCCACCCCAGGGCGTCCTTGGGGAGGTTTGCACAGGCAGTGGGCTCACCTCCCAGGAAAGGCACAGCTCCATCCTGGCCCCTCCCTCACCATGCAAGGGACTGGGGACACCCAGCTCCTGGAGCTCCTGTCCTGGTCCCAGTCCCACCGATCAGTGGCTGTGTGGTGTCTGGCAAGTTACTTAGCCTGTTTGGGCCCACAGATTATTGGCCCATCATTACTGTGCTAAGACAGTTGAAGTTCCCCACATAAAGACTCAGAGTAGTGCCAGCCACAGTGACTATCAGTGACAGCTCCCCTGAGAGCAGTTGTCCTTTGGGGAAGCCTCGCTGGAGCCTGTGATGGCTGCTCTGACCAGGTCCCGGGATGGGATATCAGCACACAGGGCATAGGACATGGGCTCCACGCTTCCTAGCGAGGCTGTGGGCTACTAGAGAGGACACATGGAGCTGCTCTGGCTCCTCTCAGCCCCGAAAACCCAAGACCATTATCTGGGGACTGACACTGGAATTCCATGTGCAAACTCCAGGCCTCTGTCCCAGGTGCCTTTGTTGGGACTGCAGGCTGGTAGAGTTCTTTCCTGCCCAGATGGCTTTGTGATTTAACCAAATATTTGCTGGCTTGTCCTTTCCTTGTTGACAGAAGGATGTGATAGAAACAGGCCCAGGTCTCCCATTGTCAGGAAAATGAGAGACTCAGGACCTGGGAGGCAACTCAAGGACCAGCGGAGACGCATATGCGTGGAGGGTTAGGCTCAGGCACTGCTTCCCTTTCATAGTGTGCTGTGAGGTCAGTCTGCACTCACCCCCATCTCAGAGGCTTCTCGCCACCCCTTTATCCTGTGAGGAGTGGTTGGCCGACAGTGGAGCACATAGGTCTATACCTGGTGAGCTCTGTGCCATGCAGCCCCCCTCCAGGTCAAAGCAGAGCCCGAGGTGCCCCAGATCTGACCACCCACTGCCAGGGAGCCACCATCCTGCCATTAAGCCCCTGAGCTTGAGGTAGACAGGCTCACATAGCCTCTACCACAGGACTGTGAGATGGAGTGTGGCTGTGGTGTGTCCCTCTCACCGCCATGTGCAATTTCACTGGACACACACGCCTGTCTGCCTGCTCA
The DNA here is from genome assembly GCA_026230045.1 of Corynorhinus townsendii. NCBI lineage: Eukaryota > Metazoa > Chordata > Mammalia > Chiroptera > Vespertilionidae > Corynorhinus > Corynorhinus townsendii. The sequence continues at coordinate 2,531,174 of JAPDVU010000012.1, forward strand.
GCATTGTTGATGGGCATATGGGCTGTTCCCAGCCCAGCTGACATGAAGGTGCTGCTGTGACTGTCCTTCTGAGTGTCTTCTGTGCCTGTACGTTTCTGTTGGGAGTGGAACTGCTGGGTCCTTAAAGAGGTGTGTGTATAGTTTCCCAGGTTACTGCCACACAGTTTCCAAGGTGGCTGTGTATTTTACATACCCACCTGTAGGGGATTCCCTAGGGCCGTGGTCAGCAAACTGCAGCTCGAGAGCCACATGCGGCTCTTTGGCCCTTTGAATGTGGCTCTTCCACAAAATACCACAGCCTGGGCGAGTCTATTTTGAAGAAGTGGCGTTAGAAGAAGTTTAAGTTTAAAAAATTTGGCTCTCAAAAGAAATTTCAATCATTGTACTGTTGATATTTGGCTCTGTTGACTAATGAGTTTGCCGACCACTGCCCTAGGGGCTTAATCACAAGGAACAACAACAGCCTGTAATTATTGGAATTGAAAGTCTAGGTCAGTGGTCGGCAAACTTAACAGCGGTACACTGTCATATACTACCCTTTACCTCTTTGCACACAATATGCCACAATTGCCTAATCCTCACAGCTTCCAACTACACGGTAACATTTAGTCTAGTCCGCATGTGGCTCGCGAGCCGCGGTTTGCCGACCACTGCCCTAGGATTTGGGGGTCCATTGCTTCTGTTGTCCACGCTGTTCGTGGTTGTAGGCTTACATGTCCTTCACATACAGCTGCTGGCTCTTCCTCTCCTGGGGAGCATTTGTTCACATTTCCACCCCTTTTTCTAGGTTTTGACTTTTCCTCTGTGGGCTGTCTTTATGGAATCCAGGTAGAGACTTGGGTTGGGTACATGGATGATGGTATCTTGGTACACTGGACCTGTGTTTTCTCTCCTAATGGTGTCTTTTGAGGAACAGAAGTATCTGATGTTAAGAATGACACTTTGCTAGTTTCTCTTCAATAAAGAATGTCTTTGAGGTCACAAAGGACTTTGCAGCCATCGTTTGTAGTATAAATCTGTTTGCAGCCCCTTGTTACATGCTGTGCTCCCCACAAGGTTGGGCCTTCCCCTATGGCTTTGCCTCCGGTGCAGGCCCAGCCCAGGGGGGTGGCCTCACTGGTGTCCTGTGAGCCTACTGGTTGGGCCAGGCACACCTCAGCCCCGGGAGGGATCCGGGACACTTGGTGGTGGGGGGGGGGGGGTTGTGAAACAGGAGACCAGGCCAGCATCCAGCAACAGAAAACTCCAGTAATTTGCAATGGAGTCAGAGAGAGCCACATCTGATGGCTCCAAAGAGACTGAATGTCTGGGGACAACCTGAATGTGTGTTAGGCCAGTATGGATTGAATTTGGGAGGGAGATGGAGCAGCAAAGGGGAGCAGCCGGGCCTGAAGCGAGGTCAGAGGTACCAGAGCCCAAAGCTGATGGTCGTGTTCCCACCACTGGCATAGGACAGCCTGGGGCTGGCTCATTCCCTGGAACTCTGGGGAAAGTCCAGAGGAATGGGGTGTGTTCCTGGCCTGCACCGTGAAACAGATTCCCGGAAAGGGTGGGGCCGCTCTGCCCATGCCATCTTGGTCCTGGGCTAGGGTGTGTGGGTGGGAGCCTGGGGGAGAGGGACTGGTACAGAGATGGCAGAGGGATGGCAGTGTGAGCCAGATTCGCGCCCTGACAGTTCCTGCTGGTCCTTACCACCTGCCCTGGGACAGCACCTTCAGGAGGAGCTGAGGCCAGGTCATTGGTCCATCTGGCTCTGGGGCACTTGCCATGTGTGAGATGATAGTGTGGTGCCTGTACTGGAACAGGAATGGGCAGAGATGTGTGCTTGCTCCCAGCCTTTCCCTGGAGCTGACGGCCTTGGGGGATCTGGAGGGTACAGTGAGGGTGGGGAGACAGCAGGGTTCCACACCTGTGCCGGCTGGTGGGTGAGGGCCCTGTACGCCTGTACTCTGGCTGTGACCCCTCCGGAAGGCATTGGGGAGAAGGCAGCAGCACTCCTGGGTCTGGCCTCTGCTCTCAGGTTCCCAGTTGCAGGCTTTCAAGATGCTGCTGGTGGTGTCTCTCATCTCCACTGGTGAAATGTAAAATGACATGCTGATTAGAGAACATATTCTTAGAGCTTTCGAAAATGCCTGTAACCTGCTACATGTATTGTCTCGTGTCAAGAAGAACAATCTGTAATTCATAGACTGAATTTCCACAGATCAGACTTTGCTTTCACAGAAGTAAGGCAGACCTCCTTCTAGGACCAATTATAAAATGCGGCTACACCCTCCTCCCTCGCTCGGACATTCCAGCAGAGGAGAGTGTCTGGAGTGCTTATCACTGACAGATGTGCAGCAACTTGTTTTCTTTTAAATTAAAACAGTGGGGTCCTGGTCCTGACCTGTTTGGCTTAGTTGGTTGGGCATTGTCCCATGCACCAAAAGGTTGCTTGCTGGTTTGACTCCAGATCAAGGCACATGCCTGGGTTGTGAGCTCGATCCCCAGTAGGGGGTGTGCAAGAGGCAACCCATAGATGTCTTGCTCTCACAGTGATGTTTCCCTCTCTCTAAAAATCAATAAAAATCTAAAAAAAAACCAAAAAACAAAAAAACCCCCAAACCCTTAAAAAAGGGGGTGAGGGCTCTGGCCCATGTGGCTCAGTTGGTTGGAGAGTTATCCCGTACAACAAAAGGTGGGGGACTTGATTCCAGGTCAGGGCACGTATCCAGGTTTTGGGTTTGATCCCCAGTCAGGGCACATGTGGGAGGCAACCAATGAATGTTTCTCTGTCTCTGTCTCTCTCTCTCTCTCTCTCTAAAAAATAAAATAAAATCAGAGCAAATACAATAAAACAGTCAGAGCTTATGATCCCCTGAGGCTATGGGCTGCCAGGAAGGTGAGGCTGTCTGTGGGTGCTCTGCTGGGTCCCCCTCTCTCTGCCCTGTGTGGACTCTGAGGGTCCCAAAGGGGGCTGAGTCATACCCACCAACTCTGCCTTTCCAGTCAGCCAGGCCAACTGCTTGCCCCTCCACCTCCCTGGCTTGGGAGAAATCCCCCCAAGCTGTAATGTCCTCAGGGCTTAGCTCGGTTTATTTTGAGGGTGGTTCCTGGGTTTTCTCTATTTTCAAGACCACAGGAATGGACTTGACCAAGCCCTTTCTGGCCAGACCCTGGGCCAGGGTTTTCCTCCTTCGTGGACTCAGTGTGATTTCCTGGTGGGATGACCCCTGAGACCTTTTATGCCCAAGAATAGCTGCATTGGGCCTCACATTTGAGTTTATCAGGGCCAGCCATCTGAGCTCACAGTGACTGTCCTTCAACATGCCTAGGGGGTTACTGCAGTCTAGTCAGGATGCATCACTGCCACTGAGAGTTTGAGAAATTTGGCTGACTCTGGTCTCCTCTCTCATCCTACTCTGGTCAAGGCTGCTTGTGCTTCAGCAGGGACTGTGCCAGCTCCAGGGACCCTGGGACACTCCTAGGCTCATGCTCTAACTCTAAAGCCTGGACTCTGGCACACCCTTTACCTGGAGCCAACAGCAAACATTTGCCCAAGATTTCCTTGAAAAGAGGTTACTCGAGGAACCAGTACAAAGGTCAGAGGGCAAAATGGTGTGTGGGCTGGTTCACACTTTGTGGAGTGCTTGGATGGCTGGCTGCCGTCTCTGCACCAGACCCCCTTAAAGCCTTCAGTTTGTCCTGTAATTCATGAGTGCTCACAGCGAAGTCACTATGGATGTGCAGGGTTTCCACAGCATCAGAGAGTCACAACCGGAGGGAAGGAAATTTGTGCACGTGCTACCCAAGTCCCCAAGCCTCAGAAAATGAGAGGATGGAGATCCATAGCCAGCCACCCTGGAGGGGTGTGACCTAATGGGCTGGAGCTCGGCCCATTAAAGGATCTAAAACCCCCTGGAGCACTCAAGTCCTAGCTGCTGTGTTCTTTTGACACTTGTTATTTTTCTCAAACACAAAATAAAGCCCCAATGCCCTGGCCAGGAGATTCAGTTGGTTGGAGAGTTGTCCCATACACCAGAAAGTTGCAGGTTTGTTTCCTGATCAGGGCACATATCTAGGGGTATGGGAGGCAAGTGATCCATGTTTCTGTTTCACATTGATGTCTCTCTCTCTCTCTTTCTCCCTTTCCCTCTCTCTAAAATCAATAAAAACACCCTCAGGTAAAAAACATTAAAAAAATAAAGCCCCAGCATGTTCTCCAAGGGCTCTGTTGGTGGGGATCCCACTTCCCATCTTGAAGGGACTGCCCTGCACCTCCCTGCACCCCAATCCTGGAGGCGAAGGGCGGTGTGGGCAGCTTGAGACATCCAGCCATGGGGCACCCAGGATGTCCTGAGCTGGGGACAGAGGAGCAGAGCAAGGCCAGCTGGCAGCAGGATGTCAGGATAACTCACGAGGGGCATTGAAGGGCGTGCCCACTAGTGTTTTCAATACAGCCACCTGTCACTTGGCAACAAGGAGCTTTCACCTAGACTTAAGAAATGATTTGATTTAGAAAAATTTCAAAGCGACAAAAAGTTGAAGAGGGTGAGGAGACTCACATGCTGGCAGCTCCACACTGCCCTTCCCAGCTGCCCTCCCTTCCCTATCCTGTGGGTCTTTTAGTCCCTTTGGTCTGCCAAGTCTGTGCTTTTTGTTTGTGTATTCTCAGGTGACAATGACGTGTTTCAGGATCCAGGACATTGTTTTGCTGAGCCCCAGAACCAGTTAGGTCCTCTGGGCAGGGAGCCTGCCCTGCCCTGTTCCTCTGAGAGGGAGATGTGTCCCCAGGGCCAAAACAGGGCTTCTGAGCAGGAGGAGGGGAGGGAAGCCCAGCCACAGGGATGGGGCCTAGGATGGAGAGGCCCACCCTTGGAGCCCCCCTCCAGCTACTGGATCCGGCAGGGGACATCTGCTCTGAGCCACTGAAGGCAGGACAGACCTAGGATCACCAAGACCACCCTGGCCCTGGACAGTCCTCTCCCAGAGAATTCTTCCCACCTTGGCAGCAGGAGAGTCCTGGTCCCAGCGGGCAGCCAAAGACCCGCACATCCTCTCCCCTCTGGGCTTTTGTCCCTGTGATGTCCCTACATCCCACCCTGCCAGGAAAGGCTCTAAAAAATATAACTTTAGCTTTAGGTAATGGGCTTCCCTCCCCTCACCCTTCCCTTTCTCGCCTTCCCCTCCCCCTCACTTCTGCCCCTCCCCTCCCCTGCTCTCCCCATATAGGGAGCAGCAGCCAGAAGGCATCTTCCCTTTGTGTGTGTGTGTGTGGGGGGGGGGGGGGTGGCGGTGGGGGGATTGGCTTATTCATGGGGTGTGGGGGCTTCCAGGCCCCCAGAGTGTACACCTGGGTGGTCTGGGCCCTTCCAGGCTAAGTCGGTGGAATTCCTGTGAAGAGTGGTCTTGGGCCTCCTGGACCCCAGGCATTAGATCTCCAGCTTCTGCCAGGAGCCTGGGACAGAAGGTGGGAACCTGGACCACCCTCCTCCTCTCCTTTGTCTTTCATTGGAAATGGCTTTTCTGAATTTGTTTTTATGTCGTTTGGTTGTTATAGGAATATAATGGGGGAGGGGAGAAAGCAGAGCTTCCCGGCCCTGCAAGAAGCTGGTCTCCACTGCCTTTGGGGCCTGCAGAAACACACTTTTCAAACACAATCAGACCATTCTGATTATTGTTTCAATATGTGTGACCACCTTTGTCCATACCACCTGTATTTCTTCATCATGGGTATAAAACTGCTTGGGGTGACTCATTGCACTTAGATGCCATAACTTTTCGGACTAACATCCTTTTGATGGACATTGGGTTGTTGGCCTGTTTCCATGTGTCCTCATTGGTTAAGGAAGTGGCCCGAGGCTCTAAGACACAAGGACATGGTACTGTGCCTGCCGAGTCCTCCTGGCCTCGCCTTTCCCGCACTGAGCTGCAAGCTACCTTTCCCTGTAGCTTGCCCCCGACCGGACCAGTAGGGTGAGGGAAGGGCGGGCTCCCCTGAGCAGGCAGGGATGGGCCTGGATCCTGTCGCAGAGCTTTAGTGACTTCTGTGTACCAGATTAAGTCCTCTGTGGACCAAGACCCCGGAGCAGCCCAGCTCCCTCCTCCCCAACCATAGCACGTTTCTGCTAGAAACCCCTTCCCAGGGGCTGGGTGAGCTCCAGGCAGGCAGGGAGGGGGAGGGGAGATCAGATTCCAGCTCAGTCTAGTTAGGGGGTGGGGCACTTCTGTTTCTCGAAGGAGCCGGACTGCGTCGGGAGCTACTACGCGGGGTGGTGGGGACTGTAGGCAGGGGCCTACTCTGCGGCGGCTGGAGTGAGACAGTGCAAAAGCAGAGAGTTACCCATCGGGAAAAGGGAAGGTGAGACGGGCGAGCAGGGGGCGCCGGCAGACCTGGCACAGGCTAGGGGAGCTACATCTGCGGAAGGCGCCCCGCTCCGCCCCTCGCAAACTTTTCCTGGGCCTGCGGACCGCAGGTGAGATCACGTGGCTGGGTGGGGCGGGGCGAGGACGGGGGCGGGGGCGGGCCGGGGGCGGGCCCCGCGGACCCCGCCCCTGCGCCCCTAGGCCGGTCGCGCGTCGGCGGGAGCGGGCGGAGCGGAGCGCGGCTGGAGAGCGCGTTGTGGCCTTGAGCCCGCAGTGTCGGGAGTACCATGCCCACCAACTTCACCGTGGTGCCCGTGGAGGCGCGGGCGGACGGCGACCAGGACGAGGCGGCCGAGCTGACTGAAGCGCCTGGCGCCCCCGAGGGCCACGAGCCCGACTGCTCTAGCCGGGGTGAGCGCGGCCGCACCTGTCCGCGGGACAAAGGCGGAGCCGGGCTGCGCGGGGCTGGGGGCGGGAGGGGCGGGAGGGGCGGGAGGTGGACCGGAGGAAAGAGTGTGGGACTGCTTCCCCGCCTTGCCTCCCCTTTTCCAGGGTCACCCCACAGTTCCTCTCACTCCGCCTTCTCCTGAGGTTCCCTCACCTCCCTCCAGCCTGCAGAGCCCCCGACCAAGTTTAGACGCGGGGATGCAAGGCGAAGTATCCCTGCGGTGTCCAGCGCTCCCAGGGTTGTGGGCCCCCCTGCAGTTTCCCCCTGCTAGCCCATCTTGGGACCACATTCATCTCCCCCCCCCCCCCCCCGGGCCCAGGGAGCACCTTCTTTCTCACACTCAGGGTGGGGCAATGAGGAGGTGTAGAAGGTGGGATACACCCCGGGGTAACTATGGGAACGGGGGAGGGGCCTCAGAATCCTGGGGCCAAGGTGGGGTGCCGCCGCCGCAGGGGGTGGTTTGCCCTCTGAAGCGCCTTCCTGCTTCCTCAGGCCTTTGCTCCCACGCGGCCGGGCTGTGGGCTGCGGGTCAGATTCGACCCTGCTGAGGTCCCAGTTGCCTGCGCCCACTCTCTGGGTCATCAGTAGGTCCCTGGCGGGGCTGGGCGAGGCTCCCCAGCTGTGCTCAGACTGAGGGTCCCCTGGCCTTCTTTGTTCTGGAGTCCCAGGTCTGTAACACTTTCACTTTCTCTTGTGGGGGCTCCCCTAGCCCTGGGTTCCTGCAGCTGATGGATGAGTTCTTCCCACTGAACAGCTTCATCTCTGCTTTCAGCTCCCATCTAGAAATTGGGGGGAATGAGAACTACCAGTCTAGCACCCACAGCTGGGCTCTCTCTGCCTGTGCCGTCCCCCCTCTCTCCCTTTGCAGCCTTGGGAGGAGGCTTCCAGCTCCAGGCACTTAAGGAAAGAGGGTGAGGTCAGTGGAGGCCACAGGTCCTGAGTGGTCACTCTTCTGGCAGGAAAGGCCAGGCCCTCCTGGGGACACCATGTGGAAGGCATGTCCTCATGGGCTGTTGCTTCATCAGTCATTAGGGTCCTGTCCCCTCCCTCAGGTGTCCCCTCCCTCAGGGCGAGGCAGCTGCCCAGCTTTGCTCTGCTGGGTGTGGGGCTAGTCACAGCTGCTTCCTGGCACAGGGTCTTGAGACCAGGTAGAACATAAAGGCAGAGTCTGTAAGCTCAGCCTTTCACCACCGCCCCAGTGGTTCTGGTTCTGAGCATCAAGGATAAGCTTCTCTGGCCACCAGCAGCCATTGTGTTCCCCCAGGAGCCCTCCACCGCCCTATTGGATGTCTGGTTCCCTGCCTGCTAGCCCCATCTTGGGACCACACTCACTCTCTCCAGACTTTGTGGCTTGTGGTAAAACGGGGGCTCATTTTCCTCCTGCTTGTCCCTTCTGCTTTCAGGAGCTCTCGTGTGGTGCCCTGGGCCTAGGAGCCCAGAGCTGATGGGTGGCCCAGCTGGTTTCTAGCCCCCAGTCCCCCCTTCCCTGAGTACCTTCACTTTACAAACCTGGATCCCCCAGTTCCTGCTGGGGGCCGGACAGAAATTGCATCTGCCTGGGTGATCGAAGACTCAGGAGCGCCAAGTGTGGGCTTTGTGCTCATTTGTTAACAGACCCTTCAGGTTTGAGCTGAACTTGTGACACTTGGCTGAGCTGGCACCGAGTTGATTTGGGACTTCCATGTTTTGTGTTCTATGCACTTCATGTTTTCTCAGAGAGAGGCGGCAGAGGAGGTGCTGCTGAGTGGTCCCAGTGATGTTGTCTTTTGGGGTCTCTGGCTGGGCTCTGAGTTTTAATGTAAGCTGTCAGACCACAGTCAGCGCCCTGTGAAGGGCACCATGTCACCAGCATGATGAGGAAGCCACCATGTGCCCTCTTATTGGGGAAGGTCCTGCAGGAACTGGAAACATCAAGGCTGGAGCAGCTTCCAAAGGCCCATGTGTGGGGTCCACGTTGTGTGGGGTCTGAACTTAGGGTCCTATGCCAGTGGCCAGCCTGCCCGATCACAGGGTCACTGGCGCTACTGAAGTTCCTGACTCTGGGTGACCCTCGAACCCCCTAGGGAGGCACCTGGCTTTCTGGGTGGGCTTCCTGGTAGTGGTGGAGCAAATTTGGGGAGATCTTGTACCTGGAAATCCCTGGGCTGTGGTGGAAATAAGAGGTGGTGCCATCCTCATCCCTTACCCTGGGTCCCGTGCCTTTTATTTCCACTACAGCCCAGGAGCTCATGAGATCAGAGTGTGGTCTGTCTAGCTTGGAGGCCTCTTGACCCTGTGACACTTAGAGCAGGAAAGATCCCACAGCATCCTGGGCCCTCTCTGTGCTCCAGGCTGGAGCTTCCCTTGGAGCCATATCTTTGTGAAGTTTAGCCCATTTTCTGGCTATTAGAAGCACCTGGGGTGCCCAGGCTAGTGGTAGTGTGGGCAGGTGGTGGATGCTGAGCATTGACCTTGAATTAGTCCTGCTGCCTTGACCCCAGCTCTCTTGGCAGGCCTGTGCCTGGTGCTGCACCCCAGCACTGCTTCATGAAGTCCTGGCCCCTTAAAGGAGACACTCCTCCAGTGAGTGAAAATTGGCAGGGTGCAGAGAGGGCTGGTGTGGGAAGCAGAGGCCAAGATCAATGTTAGCTTCTGCTGCGGACACATTTGAGTGCTCTTCCCACCTCCCCATTCCCTTCCAGCGAGGTGGGACCCGCTGTACTGGGATGACGGGTTCACTTTTCCTGGGGGCTGGTCCTCTCCCTGAGGATGGACACCACACCCTGGTACCCTGTGTGATGGGCCATTTATTCTGCATTTTATTGTGAGGGGAGACTGTTCTGCAAGTGGATAGGACAGGTTTTTATGTATCCCCACATCCTCGATACCTTCTTAGTAGAAATACCTTACAGAGGGGAGGTGGAGAGGAGGGTGCTTTTCTGACTTCTGATTATGGTGATTTTTAAAAAAGTTGATTTGAGAGAGAGAGAAAGAGAGAGAGAAATATCAATGTGAGAGGGAAACGTTGATCAGTTGGTTAGTTGCCTCCTGACCAGGGATTGAACCTACAACCTGGGTAAGTGCCCTGACCAGAAATCGAACCTGAAAGCCTTCAGTGTATGGAATGACACTCTAACCATACAAGCCAGAGCTGATTATGGTGGGTTTTAAACTGACTTTGAGGAGACTAATCCCCCTCTCTTGGTGACCACTCCCCCCTCCCCCCCCCCCCACACACGTGTAGGTGAGTCCTAGGGGCCATGAACAGCCTATGGGACCATGGAGTGGACGGGCACACAAGCCCATGGTCCTGGGCCCCACAGGCCCTGCCCCCCAAAGGAGGTTCCACCCCCAGCTTCTGTGGCTAATAGGGTGGGGGCTGCCCTTGGAGTGTACATGGAGCCCTTGGAGGGTTCATGGGTCCTGCAACCCCCATCTCCTACCCCAGCTGAGATTGTTCCCCACGTGGCATTACCCGTGGCTCTGACTCCACTTCCTCTTCCTTGGGTTGCTGTTCTGCTTTCTGGATTCCTTTCTGTGATTTCACTCTGCTGCTCAGGTCCTGTTGGTCACCCAGGGTCTCTTCTCCCACCCTCTGTGAAGGGGACCTGAGTACCCCGATGCGCTGATCCAGGCAGTTCTGGGGAGCATCACCGTTATCCTGTTGTGGCTAGCATTCTGTGAGGCCATCAGCTGGGCCACTTCAGGGGTTATAGGGCCTCTGAAGCCATGACCCCAGGTTTGGAGCGAGTTTTCTGCCGAGCATGGGGCTGCTGAGATGGTGAAGGCACAACTCCAGGGGGTTGTATGAGGGGGTTCAGGGAGCAGTGCAGTTGAAAAGTGGGATAGGACAAAGCTTCCAGGTTCTGCCCTGCTGAGCAAGGGCACGGAGCAACATCCGTCCCTGGGTTTCAGGAAGGAAAGGGATGTGTCACACTGACACAGGAAGGATAGGCAGCACCGCTGTCCCATCCATTGGGCAGACCCCATGTTCAGCCTATCTCCTTGGCTGTAGGCAGCTTGGCTCATGAATGTTCTTTAGGGAGATTTCATATTAGGTGGATAGCGGAGGTTATCAAACATGTATTTTGTACCAAATTCCATTTGTAAAGGCAAAGAAACAAAAAATAGTTGGCCACACGAAATGGAGCGTGGATCCGAGTGCTGGGAGCATGGCCTCTGTTTCTGTATCCTCCATGCACTCACAGGGGTTCCAGACCATCTTTAGGTGATAGGCCCTTTTCTTATAAATCAAGTGAAAATGTGGTTAAGGCCTCCTGCTGAGGCCGTGTGTTCACATGTGTGTGAGCATGCTGCCTGCATGTGCATATGTGTGTACGTGTCTCTTAGCGCATGCTTGTGGACATTTGTGTATGGTTGTGTGTGTACACATGTGGGCATGTGTGTGCGTGACTCCACACATGGTGGATAGAGAGGGGTGTGATCACTGGCATTGGGCCACATGGTGTGAGGGCATCTGTTCTTTCCTGCAGCTCCCCAGCAGACCAGTCCAGTCACGTGGACGGGGATGCCAGCTCCATCTTGGGCCATGCAGGCAGTGGGGACACGTCTGTGCTCTGGTCTACGCCCTGGTCTGAATTGTGTTTCCAGCTTTCATGCCCTGTGAACAGTGTGGGAGCCCATCACCTCTTAGTTTCAGTTCTGTGGTCTTTTCTTCTGGAAGGTTCCCCAGACCTGATCTAAGTGCTTTGCTGGAGTGGATGTCTGAGCTGTGGACACCAGTGGCTGCTGCTGCTCAAGGGGGTGGATGCCATGGGATTTGCCCTGAGGGATACCTCCAGCGGCAGCCCAAAAGGATCAGGCCACTGCAGGGCCACTGGGCACTGGTTATGGCAGCTGCTCTCTGACCTGTAAGGTTGTGGTGTGTCTGCCATGGCTGATCCATCGTGGTCCTTGGTGCATCAGTGAGCAGAGGGTTTCAGCCCTTCTCCTGGGGAATGGTGGCTTAGGATCTGAAATGTGATTTGTGGTGCCTTGGGGAAAATGGAGCACCAGGAGGGTCTGCGTGTTGGGGTGTCCTCTTAGAAGGGGACATTTGTTCAGGACTTGGGGGCTGGGGACAGTGTCATGGGCAGGGAGAGTGGCGACCAGGCGGGGTGAGCCTTCAGTCTTGGACCTTGGCTCTGTCCACATGGAGACTATACGCGTTGGGGCCTGTTCTGCTCTGATGCCCTGGCTCTGTGACTGTCCATAGGGTTGCTGCAACCAGGAGTCACGAAGTCTGGAATTGCCTCATCCAGGTGAGCCCACCGCCCACCTGTCATAGTTCATGAGGTGGGCTGTGGTTGTGAGCAGGGAGTAGCCGACTCCACAGGCAGGCTCTCTGTTCTTGCGGTCCCTTTCGGTGACATGAACATATGGCTGTCCTCATATTGTCTTTTTTTTTTAAATTCTCACCTGAGGATAATTTTTTCCCATTGATTTTTAGAAAGAGTGGAAGTAAGGAGACAGAGAGAAATATTGATGTGAGAGAGAGACACACTGACTGGCTGCCTCCCGCAGCCGCCCCAACAGGGGCTCGGGGTGGAGCCTGCAACTGAGGTATATGCCCTTGACCAGAATCAAACCCATGACCCTTCAGTCTGTGGGTGACGCTCTAACCACTGAGCCAAACCAGCTAGAACCCCATTTTGTCTTTTGGGTCCAACTGTCAGACTGTCCAGTGACTGAGTCAGGGTCTGAAGCCAGGGGTGATGACTGGCCCAGGGGAATTCCACAAGGGGCAGCCTAGAGCCTTGGTGCAGGGAGTGGGAGAGGCAGTTGGAGGAGCGCCTGGTGTGTGGGTTCTGAGGGCCCTTGGCAGAGTGGGCCCTTGGGCTTGGCAGGGTTGCTAGCCGGGAAGGAGTTGGCTATGCAGTCCCGCAGGGCTTGGATGTGGAGGTACCCCCTGTGCTTTGTGTGCAACCCACCTCTGTGCCAGGCAGCTCTGTGGGGCCAAGTGAGCCTGTGGAATTTCCTGCCGCTCCTTTAGTGCCTTGATGGGACCTGTGCATTGTTGGTGTCTCATGTGCTATTGGAGAATGGGAACCCCTTTTCTCATCTTTGCCTTGGGACCTGGAGGGGATAGGAGCCATGTGGCACTATCTGTCCCTTCTTCAGTGGCACAGGTTCAACTGAATTTCAAGGATGTTTCCTTCAAATAATTGACCGCAAATGTCTTCTCAGTGGTATGTGGCAGGCTTACTCTATACCACTGGGATTTTGGATGAAGTTCTTATGGGACCCTTGGAAAGAGGTTGCTGTATGAGTAAGGTACCTTGTGGTCTCGGGCCTGGTCAGGGCCGAGACCACGTGGGATCTTGGGAGATGTTTGGCTTGTGCTGCAGCTCAGGCTCACAGACCGTGTTGGGGCAGCTGGAGTGGGCCAGGGGTATCTGTCCAGGTCGGACGCAGCAGGTGAATGGTGGGCTGTCCTTGCTTCCCTGCCCACTGGGGGACGCGGCCGCGGTGAAGAGCCTCTGTCAGGGCCTTGGACCAATAGACCTGTGGCCACGGTCCTAAGCCCTGACCTGATGACCCCCAAGTCTGGGCTCCTGCATCAGGGGATGGGTGGCCTTGAACCAGGATACCTTTCAGGGCAGCAGTGCTGGAGGGCCGCTGTCGATAGCTTCTTGCTGCTGCAGAGCTGTTACCAGACTGAAAGAGTCTATTTGTCTGCTCACCTCAAAGCCCAATAACGTACAAAAGGAATTTACAGCCAAGAAAGTTGGTTTATTTTAAGGAAATGATGCCAAGCCTGGAGTCACAGGTAAGCTAGGGCTCCCAAGAGCTGGCTGCTCGATGGCTTCCAGGGGGTCGGTTATGTGAGGAAAATCATTAATCGTGGTGGCTAAGGGTGTTAGAGTCTTGACTCTACTGATTGGCTGGGGCCCAGGTGGGGAGTAGTTGATCATTTTGTCAGATCGTGATTGTCAGCCAGGGCATTCATTGTTCTATTTTCTTGAGGGTGTGCTCCACAGGGCCATCCACTTTCCTGCTTTCTTGGGCCTGGGGCTGAAAGACAACTGAAGGCAAGATGTTATCTTTAGCTTGGCGGAAATGCCATGGTCAGCAGACCTGAGGCTTTGTTCTTAAGATAGCTTGATGCTGACCAGAATCTGTTGTCCTGGGGGTTTAATGATTAAGGAAGAAGGTGGACGGGCCCTGTTACAGCAGGGGCGCAGCAGATGGGACCGTGGTCTGGTCGGGGCTGCGTCTGCCGGTGTCTGGTTGATCGCTTTGTGCTGCCAGCCTCCCGGGTCTCCTGTCATCACCTCTGTGGGTATGGATTTTATAAGCGTCAGGCTCTGTAGATGTGAGACTGGAGGGCAAAACGTGATATTCAGTGTTAGGTTTTAACTACCAGTACTTTTCACACGGCCAGGTGCTTTCCATTTCAGCATGTTTGTGGGGGTGTCCCATAGAGTCATTTTGTAGAGACAGCTGTACTGGGGTGTGTGTGCAGATGTCTGCCAGCTCTGGGCATGTGAGGTCAGCTAGGGGCCTCAGGAGGGAAAACCCACCTCTGTGGGGTGTGCCTGCCTTCATGAGGGGCCGTGTGGGGCTGAGGCTGAGTAACAATGGCATGATGGCACCTGGAATAGATGGGTGAATGGGCCGTCCAGACCCTGCCAGGCGGCTTGGCTGTGGTCACCTGCTGAGGACTGACCCCAGGGGGCCTGGGCCCCCTTCTGGGGGATGCTGGGGCAATGCTGTCCAGCGAAAGAGCAGGCACAAAGTGTCAATACCTTCCTTTTGTGAAGAAGAGGGGAGCTCACTTTTCAGAGCAGAGAGCTGCTCTGTGCAGATAGCCCCTGAGTTTCAGCAGGACCCGCCTAGAATGAGGCAGCCCAGCTCCCCGGTCCATTACTGCTGGCGCCATGTGGGTTCTTGAACTTCCTGCTAGGGGAGCCCTGGTGAGCTGGCTCCATTCAGGTGGTCTCTGTGGCTGGTGGGGGCTACGGGGCCGGGGTCATGGGCTATGTCCCTGGGTCCCTGGCCAGGAAGACCGTGAACTATGGTGTGGAGGTCTTGCCTGGGGTGGAGGCATCTGTATGGACCCCACGGGCCTGCCTCTGGCAGGGCCCTGAGAAAGGCCCTGGTCCCTCCTTGGGGTTCCTGGCTGGTTTCCTCTTTCTTTTCTCGGGCGGTTTCTTTCTGAGAAAACAGTTGGGGGAGGAGTGGAAGTGCGTTTTTGTTTTGTGTGGATGGGGGTGGGAGCTGGGTTCCAGGCGGCAGTTTAGTTTCCTGCGTCTGGGTCATTCTCCAGCACAGTCTCCACTTGCCTGGTCCTGCATGACTCACAGGCCTGGGGTCTCTGGCTGTTGGGAGGAGAGCCAGTGGCGCCTGGGCCTGTGCTCACCACTGGGGCGCCAGAACCACTTTCGATTCGGCTGTGTGATGCGGCCCGGACACAGGGCCTGTCTGGGTGTTCACACACAGGCCGTGCCCTTGGCCAGCACAGTGGCTGTGGCCTGGCGCCATCTGCGAGGTGGGGGTGCGCCTGCGAAGTGGGGGTGCGCCGTGTGTCCATGTCTGTTGTCCTTTGCTCGAATGGGCACATCCACTTCAGGGTGACGTGAGGCCCTACAGGATTCAAGGCTATCCCTGGGTTCTCCTTGTGCCTCAGTTTCCCTCTCCAGGAGCCAGTCTGCCCACCCCAGAGGTGGCTGTGACCTCTTGTCTCTGGGCTGTCTGTTCATGGCGTCTGTGGGTTGGGCCTGGGTTCTCGGAGGCTCGGAGGATGGTCACTGGGGAGGGATCAAGTTGAGCCGAAATCAGAGGGAGAGAAGCGCCAGGTTGTTCTTAGGTTTCCTCTTCCTCCCACCAAGGGTCTTGACCACAGCCAGACAGGAGCCGGAGTTGGTAATGGGAGCTGCCCCAGGGGGCTGGTGGGGCTTCTTATCTACCCCCTCAGATTGCCAGCTGCTGGTCCCTGAGGTGGAGGGGTCGGTCCAGGAGCAGTGAGCAGCCACATGACTGAGGGGGTGTCAGGAGTGGGGTTCCCCAGGAGCCTGTCATTTCCACGAGGGGGGTGCGTTCTTTAGAAAAAAGTCTGGGAACACATTCTGCTCTTAAAGCTCTCAGAGCTGTGGTCCCCAGTGAAGCCTATGTGCAAGTGTGTGCACGTGTGTATGTGTGAACATGTATGCATGTGTATATCTGCATGCACGAACTGAGTGTGTGCCTGCACAAGTATGTTAATGTGAGTGTGTTGTGTGTATGCCTGAATGTGTGCTGTGTGTATATATGCCATGTGTGTATCTATGGGTGTCTGTGTCTACTCACGTGTGCCTGTGTTCTGATGTGTGTCTGTGTTTGAGTGTGCACACATGTGTATGTCAGACTGCTTTGCCAGGACTTTTGATGACCCCTGGTTGCCATTTCTCCGCATCAGTGCCTCTTGGTAGCTGAGCACCTGGTACTGTCTTTGCTTTCTAGACTGTGTGAGTGTCAGATCTAAAAACCTGCCAGAGGTGGGGACTGAGGGCCCTGAATGGAGTGATGAGTAAGTTGAGGCGGGAGCAGGGGCCTTGGTCCTTGGTCTTGGGCCTCAGAATTCCCCAGATCTCCTCAGTGTTTTCCATGGGAATCTCCTCCCAACCCATGGGGTGCCGTAGGAGACAGTGCAGGAGCCTGTTGGATGTGCCTGGTTGGTGGGGGAGGGAGAGGAACATACCTGCACCCAGGTGGGCTTTAACCCGAGGCTGTACATGGATATCATTCTCTTGTGGCATGTTCTCAGAGGACTCTTACTTCCCTGGAAGCCCCGATGGGGAAGGGGGCAGCTCTTCATTCCTTCCAGAGGACACGCTGGAGGGAAAACCCCTCAGGAGCAGTGGTGGTCCTGGCTGGTGGATTGTGGGTGGTCCTTGTCCTCTCAGTGTTTCCTCTGTTTTTAATGTAGCAGGCATTTCTGTTTCAGCCAGAAACTTGCTGTTAAAAATGTGGGAACTCAACCTCAAGCTTTCATGTTTTCTTGGCCTGAATGCAGAGCCCATGGGCACCTGCTGGCCTCGATTGCCAGGCTGCTGGATTTCAGGTCCCAGAATTGATCCTGGAGCAAAGCATGGAGGGCAACAGGCAAGGACCAGGGGTCATTATCTAACTGTTAGGATTATGGAATCTAAAATCACTTAACCACTTCAAAGTGGACTTGGTCTCTGGGGTAGTGGCTGTGGGGTCTGGCCGATGGATGCACCATGAGGTCACCAAAAGGGACTCCACTCTGCTGCGGTGCCTCTCGGCTCCGTGGGCAGACCATGTGTCCCCCATCACTGCGCCTGTGCAGGCCCCTGTGTGGCCCTCAGTGTCCAGTGATGGGCAGACTGCCCATGCTTGGTGGCAGGAAGGGGTGATGGCTGCCAATGTTGGTCCAGCCTAGCCAGCTGACCCTTGGGAGCATGTCTGGCTCTGAGTCTCAGAGGTCACTCTGTTCCTCCCTGGGGAGCTGTTCTGGGAGAGACTGTGGTGAAATCCCATGTTTGAGCTGGAGGAGGAAGGCGTGGGGGAGGAATGTGCTGGCTCACTCGGGGAGGGGAGATTGTGCGTGGAGATGGGGGGGCTGGTGGAGGCTGTAACCGGAGAGTAGAGAAGGACACAGTGCACTTGGGGCCTGCTTGGGAATTCTGTCCTTGGCAGGACTCAGGCTCTGACCCAGTGCCCACAACAGACCATGGTGGTCTGGGCTCCCAAGCCACAGCAGGACACAGGCTCTGAGCGAGGATCTGCAGCAGACCACCTGGGTCCGGGCTCCCAGGACACAGCCGGAAGGTGGGTCTGTGGCCTCCTCTTTGCCCCTGAGCTTGGACAGCTTCGGCTGCGTTCCACTGCCCCGCCTGCTACTCTGGGCTGATGGCTGCCCCCTCTGACCCTGCAGAGGACTCATTGTGTTTGCTCAATAACCACAAGGGCGCATACACTTCTCTCAGGGACACAGAGCTCAAGTGCCCTGCAGCTTCTGTGCAGTCCCCAGAGTGACCGAGGTCGGGCGTGGCCTGGGGAAGGAAGTTGTCCCTGGTCACCATCTGATGTTGACTGGTGATGGGATTAAGTCTGTATTTCAGAGAGCCAGAAACATGGGCATCAAAATCGATGCAAGAGAAACTGATTGAGGGCAGAAAATAAGAAAAAGCCCATAGGTTGCCTGTAGGGGCATAGGAAAACTTCCATAGGAAAACTTCCTGGGTGTCCTGTATCCTAGGGGTCAGGGTCAAGGGTGTTGGTGGCTGCTGTGTGCTTTGAGATGCCCCTGGCCTCAGCTGGCTGGGAAGGGTTCGTGCTTGGGGTGTGGCCAGCACTGTTGTAGGTGTGGGACTTCGCAGAACACCTGTCAGCTTTGCAGAGTGCTGAAATGTTTTTGGAATGAAATGACAAGGTGAAGATACAGATGGGTGGCTTCATGGGGAGGAGTAGGATGGCACTGGTCAGGGCTGTGTGCCCCGGCCTGTCCTGCTCTTTCTCGCTGCAGTTGCTTCCTGAATCCCTGCATTCTCCACCGGTAGATGCCAGCCATCCAATCTGTTCCTGGGTGAGCTGGTCTGTGGTCATGTGGGCTACAACTCGGGGTCCTAGGCCTGAGCCAGGCCTGCTCACCAGTGGCCATTGGTCACCTGTCCAGAGCCAGGACCTCTGGGGATAGATGACCATGTATGCTAGGTTTAAAAGGTGCTGAAGGTGCTATGAGCAGATGTATTCCTGAAACTTCGTCGAAGCCTTGAGGGGACCAGCAGGTGTGTGTGGTCACTGAGGCCTGGTTATGCCATGTTGAGTAACCCATGAAGTGCTGGCTTCCTTGGACTTCTTTGAGCCCGAGAGCTAGGGGCGTGAGGAGAGGGCCTCTCCAGGAAGTGGGCTCTTCTACCTGCTGCTTGGTGGGGCCACGTCCTAAAGCTGGGAGACCTTAGGCTGGGCTGCAGTAAGAACCTGCTGGGCGACCTCCTGGCTGGTGAGAGATTCACATGAGCTGTGTGTTGAGAGCTGGTTGCTGAGCTCTGCAACTTATGGCCCGGCAAACTACCTGCTTTTGTCAGTAAAGATTTATTGGAACATGGTCCTGTGTTTGTTCACACATTGTCTTCAGTGGTAGTGAGGGGCCCTTTACAGAGAAAGCATTCTGGCTTATGGTCTAGAACAGTGGTCGGCAAACTCATTAGTCAACAGAGCCAAATATCAACAGTACAACGATTGAAATTTCTTTTGAGAGCTGAAAACCCACTTCTGCGCGTGGGCCACTGAAGTTTCAATTGCACTGTACATGTGTGCCCGCACGTGGTATTTTGTGGAAGAGCCACACTCAAGGGGCCAAAGAGCCGCATGTGGCTCGCAAGCCGCAGTTTGCCGACCACTGGTCTAGAATGTTCCCACATTGCTGTCTTTCCTGACATCAATTCACTCAAAGATATCTGGGTCACATATCTCGTAGAATGCCACAAAACTTATATATGCCCATTTCCTTGGGGCTATTTTTAGGAGAAACACTTAGAGGCGAGAATGCTCTGGGATGTTGGGTCACACCTAAGTATTGGGGTCAACCTCCCACCGCCTATATGACTTCAGACGATCCCAGTACTGGATCCTTCACCATTGTAATCAATATATGGAGACCTGCCTCCCACCACTACCTTTCACCTGGTGGTTTCTGGGTATCTCTTGTGTTCTTGCCCAATCATTTAACATAGTGGTTCCGAAGGACGGTCCCTCTCATACCCTGACATTCACGAGCTGCACCTGTCTGTGTTTTCCAGGCCTTGATTCTTAAAGTGTCTCTCTGTGGTCCCACCAAGATGAGAATTATTTATGTACTTAATGAACCTTCTGTTTGGCATAGCTCTGATTTGTGGGATGTGTGGAGGTGGAAGGGTTCCCACGGGCCCTGGTGTCCACTCTGCACTCACCATGGTGGTCACAGCTGAGGGCCGGTCCTAAGCGCCACTGTCCACTGCACTCCAGACCCTCAGCATCTCACCTCACCCTCGACGTCCTTCTGTCTCCAGACCCCATCCTGCACTCGGCCGTCATGCTGCTCAGTGTCCTGTTGGCTACAACAGGTCCTCCAGCTGTTCTTGTTTTCCATGGCGCTCAGTCTGAGGGGGTAGGCAGTGGGCTGGAGGTTGTCTTCAGTTGGGGTGTGACTCATGTTGCCCTGATGGCTAGACTAGGGTTGTGGGTTTGGGGAGGAAGCCCTCAGAGGGTGACCTTCTCATCTTGTCACATCCAGGGTGCCCCACATCACGGGGCTCATGCGACTGCGGGAACCGGCATCACTGGCTAAGGTGTGCTGGTTAGGTTTCTTTCTGCACTTCACTAATTAGAAACGAGTCGTTGTGTCCATCCCCCCAGCCTTTTACTTTTTAAAAAACGAGTGGCACAGTGGCTTTATGATCTCGTTTTATTCTGTGTTGTAGCCAGTTGTCACTACCTTGCGGCCCAGGTTGCCCCATATTTGGGACAGCCACTCTGCTGTGGAGTGGTGGGCTGAGTGCTCAGCTTTTCCTCTTTCAGTTAGGTGACTGGTGTTGGTGTCCTTGGCCCAGAACCCTGAGTGCTCCTAGGGCCGCTGGCCTCGAAGACCGTTAGGGTGCGGGGCCGCTGTTGCCCTCTGCTGCAGGACCATTAAATATGCATGTCAGAGGCTATAAAAAGACGAATTCTAGGAAGTGGCTGTTGTCTCACAGAAAATCAAACGTCTGGCCTGAGCACATAAGAGTTCAGAGCTGACCGAGTGGCAGCGGTCCGGGCCATGTGAACCAGACGCTAATGGCTGGTGGCCATGTGACAGACACTACCCGGTGTCCTGGTGGGTTTTGAACCCTGACAGCGGTCTCCTCAGAATCCACCTCCTGTGCTAGGGCCACTGTCACGGGCACCACACCAAGCACAGCGCCGCCCCTTCCGCGGCTGCCACGTCAGGGATGACTTGATGGACCCATTACCATGTTTCCATAAAGCCTCCCCATTTCACTCTGTTTTTAGGAAAACCCTCTTCTGTTCTTCAGGAGTCGTTGGCACCTTAGTTCTTTCCCATGTGATGTATCCACCGCTCAGCCACCCTATGGGGGCAGCTCCGGCCAAGGAGAGCCCACCCTGTCATCCCCAGGGCCACCCCGCCACCCCCAGTGCCACCCAATCTGGCTGGTGGTGTTTCCTGGTCAGACCGGTAGGGGAGCTCGGTGAAACTCATGCCCACTGGTTCTGCTGCAGGTTTGATTGGCTGAAGGGTCTGTTTTAAAATCTAACTCGTCTGTTTTCTCAGTGATAAGAGGAACCAGTACCAAGCCATGGGGGGTGGGGGTGGTTTTGGGGGAGTCTCTCTGGGCCGGGCTCTGTATCTGTAAACCCACCGCCACCACCACGTGACACGTTAAGGAACTGGAATCCCGCCTGCTCTTTATGCCGAGTGACCGAACGGCTATAACATGTCCTTGTGTCTTAGCTTTGGAGAGAGGACTCGCATGAGCTGTGACCTTCCACATTAGTGCGGTATTTTTCGGTGCAATAAGCAGATAGTTACATCTAGATTGTAAAAGCAACAGATTTTAAAATAATTTTTTAATGGTGAGGCTGGTGTGCATTTTCAGCCCTCAGATGCTGAGGTGAGTCGGAAATGGGTTATCTTTGGGCAAGGAGAGGGAGTGTTGTTGGGGGATGCTTTGGGGTTAACCCCTGACCTCTGGGCCATAACTGTGACTAAACATCTCACTGCAGACACTGGCTCCTCCATTAGAGCAGATTAACCATGCCTGGGGCATCTGCTGAGAGCGCTCCTGCCTGGGGACAGCAGGCGTGGGGCCTGCCCTTGTCCTGCTTGGCCCAGGACACCTGATCCTGCCGTGGGGCCCTCCCTCTTCACACGGCCTTCCACTTCATCCGGCCATTAGGGGCCACCACCGTGCAGCAAGGGCACCTGGAGCCTGGGGGCTGTGTGCCCGGTGGGGCCCCGCTCAGGAGGACGCCTGGGGGCCTGGCCTACCCCCTCCAGCACCTGCATCCCAGGGTTTCTCTGCTCAGGCTTGTCCTCAGTCATTCATCATGAATGAGCAGAATTACGAAGCGGGTGTGAGCCCAGGTGAGTGGCCTTCCCAAAACTCAGGTGGGTCTTGGCTAGAGGAGCTTCGGCCGGCCTGGCAGCGCTGTGTCTGGGGAGTGGGAGAGGGTTGGAGACCTGCTCTGCCCTCTGAGTTCCATGTGGGAAAGGATCAGGCCCTGGGGGTCTTTAGGGCCCAGTTTCCTTTGTTCAAACTTTAATTGTAACCTGATCCTCCTTTAAAAATATAAAACAAAATTTGAGTGTATTCAGAAGTACAAATAGTCTGGGGAAATCAGAAGAAGAACCATTTGGGTGCTGTGTGAATGGAGATGTAGTGAGTCCGTCACGTCAAAGCATTTGATTTTTACGGGGGGTGTCTTGACTGCAGCGGAGATGAGGAGAAGTAGTCACACTTCCTACTGGAGGGGCTGCTGCTCTGTGCCGGGGGGAGGGGGCAGCAGGGAGAGGGGGCCATGTGGCCGCGGACACTATCAAGGGCCTCTGTCCTGGTCCTGGCCAGGTGGGTTTGGGTCACACTCAAGCTCGGTGTTCACCCTGCATAGACGCTTCTCGTCTCCTGTCTCCTGATGGGTCGTCCGTTCTGCTGGGCACGCCTGAGGGCTAAGTGGGCACTTCTCAGAAATGAGGGGAAATGTATTCTCTTCACAGGACAGCCTGAGGTTATGGTTTATGCCTCGGGTGACAAGAGGAAATGCGGTTGGTCATAAACGTGGGGGCCATCTCCAGATGGGAAGGATTCACCCCAATACTAAGGGCGCCTACGCCTACTTTTGTGTACTTTTGGGTAACCTGAGAAAAGGGGGCAAGCAGCTACTGGGTCTGCAGCTCGTCCCCGGCCTGTGGCCCCTGGCGCCCTGGCTGCCTGTGTACCTGGCGGCTCATGCATCCTTCCTGCTGCTGGACTGCCCCCGACCTGCCCCAGTCTTTGTTCAGGGTGGGTTACTTCACCAGGTTTCCGTCTCTGTGCCAGGCTGATCTACAGTGTAAACGAGTCACCAGATGCCCTCCTCGCATACGTCGTGCCTGATGTCCTTTCTCTTGGGCTCCCACAGGAGCCCTAGGGACGCTTCTTACCTGTTTCGTTTCCGAGTCCTCTGTCGGGATGCCTTGTGTTAGGTGTTCCTTGTCACAGTGAACAGGTGGGGTGTTTTAGCGCCTGTTTGATGGCATGTCTATGAGCCTTCTGCTCCGTGAGTGTCAGATGCCTGGGAAAGACATCGGGGTCTCAGGTTAAGTACTTGGAGCTTCTGGGTGCGCAGGATTCTGCCTGTGCGGCTGGCAGGGGGGCCAGATAGACGGTGTTTACTTGCAAACAAGTCCCAAGAACCGTGACTACTAGCCTGTGCTTTCCCAGCACAGCACGGGGCTGTGTCTGGCAGTGAGCTGAGAGTGGACCTCTCGGGCGCCTGGGGACACTCCGGGAGCTGCCAGCTTGAGCTGAGCTGCAAGGCCCTTCTGCGAGGTCCTTTCCATGTCGGCTACCTTTCCCCAGGGACAAGAAGCATGGAACCCAGGAGCCCGACTTGGTCCAAGGTTGTGGGGCCAGGCTGGCTCGTCAGAAGGAGAACCTAAAACCGGGTGCATCCCCTCCTCCCTCCCTACCCCCTCCCCCCTCCGCCAGCACCTTGGGTGCTAGGCAACCATGTCAGGGCCTGGCCCAAGTATTCTCTAGACCACGGGTGAGGAACCTTTTTTCTGCCAAGGCCATTTGGATATTATTTATAACATCATTCGCGGGCCATACAAAATTATCAACTTAAATTAGCTTCCTATCCAGTAGTAGGTCCTTGGGTTACATCAGATATCCGTTCCTACGGCACAACGTAACGCTATTTTCGCCGTAAGTCGGAACCCACCTACATAAGCACCTACATCAGTCACATGGAGCACAAACACAGCAGTAACGAAGTAAAACAGTAAAAAAAATTTAAAAAGAAAGATAACAATTTCTGACCTTATGGTAAATAAAAAAAACCCATAAAGCACATATGTACATACATTGAACTTTTTTTTATATAAATAAATGGGAGATGGTGACGTAACCACGAAACAACTTACGTCGAGTCCAACGTAACCCGAGGACTGCCTGTATTTGTTTTTTAAATGCTTTATTGTTTGAAGTATTACATAAGTCTACCTTTTCCCCCATTGACCTCTCCCCGACCGCCCCCACCCCCCACCATGTCTGCCCCCCGCCCCCCATCAGTGTCCATTGGTTATGCTCACTTGCATGCATACAAGTCCTTTGGTTGATCTCTTATGCACGCGCCCCCCCCCCCCACCACCGCCAGCCTTCTCTCATAGGTTGGACAGTCTGTTAGATGTGTCTATGACTCTGGTTCTATTTTTGGTCATCAGTTTATGTTGTTCATAGTATTCCACAAATGAGTGAGATCATATGATATTTATCTTTCTCTGACTGACTTATTTCGCTTAGCATAATGCTCTCCAGTTCCATCCATGCTGTTGCAAATGGTAAGAATTCCTTTTTTACCACAGCGTAGTATTCCATTGTGTAGATGTACCACAGTTTTCTAATCCATTCATCTGCTGATGGGCACTTAGGCTGTTTCCAAATCTTAGCAATGGTGAATTGTGCTGCTATGAACATAGGGGTGCATATATCCTTTCTGATTGGTGTTTCTGTTTTCTTGGGATATAGTCCTGGAAGTGGGATCACTGGGTCAAATGGGAGTTCCATTTTTAACTTTTTGAGGAAACACCATACTATTTTCCACAGTGGCTGCACCAGTCTGCATTCCCGTCCTTTTTCTTCGCATCCTCACCAGCACTTGTCGTTTGTTGATTTGTTGGTGATGGCCATTGTGACAGGTGTGAGATGGTACCGTATTGTTGTTTTGATTTGCATCTCTCAGATGACTGGTAACTTTGAGCAGGTTTTCATATGTCTCTTGGCCTTCTTTATGTCTTCTTTTGAAAAGTGTCTATGAGGTAATTAAAGTCATTTAATTACCTCATCCCTAATGCCTTGGCAGGGCCTTGGCAGGGCCAGACCACATGATTTTGCGGGCTGGACGTTCCCCACCACTGCTTTAGACAGAGGCTGGTCTAGACAGCCCTTTGCATCTAGTGTTCACTCCAGAAACACTGTTAGGACCTGTGCTGTCAGCCATCAATCCTTACTTGTCACTAGAAAAGTAAAATCGGTATTCCCAGAAAACGTGCTGATAGTGACTCTCTGGTGGCTGTGTCCTGGCTGCGGTGAGCTGGGGACCTGGGTCAGGCTTCCTGGCAGACTAGCCATGGAGGCAGGGGTCCGAGATGGCCACCTGTGGGCCGGGTCCTATGTTTCGGTTCCATGACACCCATGGCAGGATCTGCCCTGAACAGCTGGGCGACTGTGGGTGACGCGTCAGGATTTGGAGTGCTGTCAAAAGAACTCACCAGCTGTCTCCTTGTGGCCCTTGTCTGCATGAGCATTTTCACATTGTTACTGGAACTTACAGACCCGTGGTCAGGAGTTATATTTTAGATATTTGTCCCCAGAAGTTTTGGGTGAAGCACAGAGTCTGTGGGACCCAAAAGGGATGGATTGGGACTTGACGTTTCTGATCAGAAGGCTGAGCACCCCCTCCCCAATAGGGACCTTTAAAAGGTCACAACAACACAAAGAAGTTATTGTCCGCAATCCCAGCCCCGCAGTGAGCCCCACTTGACCCCAGGCTGCCCTTTCAGAGGCCGCAGTCCTTACCCTCTCTTCATCAGATACATGGGCATTCGTCACACATGCAGCCCCATATTTTAAAAAATAAGTGCAGTTTTATTGCGTAGTGAGCCATATGTAACACTAAACTCCCACTAATGGGCCATTGGGTTGTTGAGCCGGTTTATCCTTATAAAAAGAGCTGTATGTTTGGTCTGAAAGCGTCCAGTTAATGGTTGGGAGGGGCGTAGAAGTGGTGCTTGCCAGAGCCAGTGCCTGCTGTGGGTCCCCTCCCTTCCCAGCAGCGGCACCCCAGGCCAGGCGTCTGCCTCCCACTGCCCGTCCTCTTGCCCGGGGTGCACAGTGGAGTGAGGCCAGCCTGGCATCGCTTTCTCTGGCCTCTTTCCTCTGAGGTGGACAGGCTTCGTGTGTTGGGTTCTCAAGCTGCCTGTTGTCCTAGGGAAGTAGGTGAGAGGCGGTTGCCGTCCCTCCCTGGCTGGCCTTGGGCCTGGGAGCTCTGCTGCGTCCAGGCCCTGGGTGGGGGGTTCCAGCCTTTGTGGGGGGTAAGGGGTCCAGGGTGGCATTGCGCCTGCAGGCAGGGCCCAGGCAGTGTGGCCATGACCTTGGCTTCCTCACTGTCGTGATCCGGCCTGCATGCCCCTCACTGTAGGTGAGGTTTTCTTGTCCTGACCCCTTTCTGTTTTTGTCTGAAGCAACAAGCAGTGTTTTTGGCTTCAGGGCAGAAAGGCCACCCCTGTGGGGGAGGGGGGAGGGGAGGGTATGGGGGCACTCTGCGTCAGACTCTCTGGGCTTATCTTGCACCAGGATGCCTTCCCGCCAGCCTCTTGGCAGACTGGACGAGGCATCCTGGCCCAGTGCCTGGGGCCTTAAGCCCCGGAGGTACACCTCCTGCTGGGCACATGGACTGTGCCCTCAATGTCAGGCTATTATCTGGGTGATGGGGGAGCCCTTCTGTAGGGGGTCCTGTAACTGAGCCTGAGCCCCCGAGGCATCCAGCTTATGTTTCACTGAATATCTGGAGGCAGTGGCTAAGAAAGTGCAGCCAGGTAGGTGTGAATTCCCCATGTAGGGACCAATGTGTTTGTGGGGGCGGGGGGTGGGGAACACAGTGATCTGATTCACCTTCACTGCCTTTCCTGCCTGGGTTTCGTGTTGGCAGGGATGGGACCCTCGCTTCTCTGTTTGCCAAGGACTTTTCCTGGCTGCTGAGTGGCTCCATGGTTCGCTGTGTTGTATTGGCCGAGGGTCACCTGGCCCAATGCCTGTCGCACCACATAGCCTGTCGCACCTCCATGGTGGACGGTAGCCCAGTCCTGCCCTGGGCTGCTCAGGACCCGCACTGAGGGAGACCCAGGACGCTTGTCTTGGCTGCATTCTGGTGCAGCGGTCACTGTCTCATCCTGCCTCCTTACTTCTCAGCAGCCAGAGCAGGGGGCTGGGACCCTCGTAGGCTCGCTGGGTGGGGGTCTCCGGCAGAGTGTGGAGTTGGCAGGTCACCTGCATGTCTGTGTTCCCAGAGAAGGAAGACTGGCCACATGTGGCTCTCAGAGCCACGCGCCCTCATCAGCACCCGCTCTGTCCACAGTGCCCTGTGTTTGGCTCATCTCAGCTGTGGGTTCCCATCGTCTCTGAAACCCCGCCCCAGCCCCTGGCCTGCCGCTCCCCTGGTTCCCTGTGTCCTCCACCTCCTATCAGCTCCTGAAACTGACCCGAGCTGTTTTCCAGCAGGAGATGGACAGTCGAGAGAGAGCAGCCCCATCATTAACAATGGCGACATGGAGCGAGAGAGTTTCTTTGAAGGAAAGAACATGGCACTCTTTGAGGTAAGTTGCACTTTCTCCTGCAAGAAGCAGGGGTCAGTGTAGTAGCTGTGACTTGGATAAGTAAAGAGGTCGTGGTCTCGTGACCTCCTGTCTAAGAGTGGACTAAGGGACTGGGCCGCCTGACTGGACACCATGTGGGGAGGAGCTGGTGGCCGCCCCTGTCCCACAGCCCTTACACCATGTGCCCCCTTGGCCGACACCTCCCTGTGAGAGAGAGGCTGAATCCTGGGCCATTTTGGAAACCCTGATCTCCCTCGCTGGTGGGTGGCCCTGTTCAACATGTCCTGGAGCCTGACCTGTGGCCCCTGACCCCTGACTTCAGACCTGTTGTGACCGGGGCTGGCTGTCACATTTTAGATTTGTGGGCTTCGGGACCAGGGGCTGAGCTGGGCTGAGATGGCCCTGGAAAGAGGCTTCCTGGAGTGTCCACATAGCAGAATCCCTGCTGGGTAGTTGACCTGGTCGGTTTGGGAGTGTTTTATTTTGGGATCTGGGTGACTTATTTCATATCTTGGTTCCAAACAGGAGGAAATGGACAGTAACCCCATGGTGTCCTCACTCCTCAACAAGCTGGCCAACTACACCAACCTGAGCCAGGGCGTGGTGGAGCATGAGGAGGCCGAGGAGAGCCGAAGGCGCGAGGTCAAGGTATCAGCCTCCTGTACCCCCTGGACCTCCCAGGACCCCTCAGGGCCTCCTCTCCTTCCCTTGGTTTTTCAATGATGGGACAGTTGGTCTCTTACCATTTTCCTAGGAATTTTATTTCTTAGGAAATATTTCTAGGAACCTATCTTAAAAAATAAGCAGATCTGCTGCCATGAGGATTCATGCAGAAAGAGGTTCTTGGGGAGAATGTGTAAGATCCACTTGGGAACCATGCAGACACCCCTTGAGGGCTGGTGGGTTGTGCGTGGCTCCAGGACAGAACAGCCAAACACAGTTTTCACTGCTTAGGGTGATGTTTACTAGTATATGGGTGCAGATGAAGCCACAATTGAGGGGCTTTCTATGGGAGAATGACGAGTGATTATTCATTTCTTCTCACTTCCCTTTACTTTTTAAATTCTCTTGCAATAAGTATGTATTACTTTAAAATCAAAGATTCAAGCTGAAAATTAAAAATATGTAACCACCAGAGGCGTCCCTGCAGTGCAGGCCGCAGCTTCCAGAGGTCCTGACGCGCCATCTCTCTTCCTGCCTCTGAAACTGACAGAAAGGGTGTTTCCCAAGTCTTGGCAATAGTTCTTCTGTTCACTTTTTTGCAGATGGCTCACAAAGGGTGGAAATTGGCTTTTCTCTATTTTAATTGGTGATTCTCCCCACTACCACCCCCCATTGGCTCTGAGAACACCATGGGAAGGACCCTGAGTCCTGAAGGGAGGGGCTTGTGAATGGGGCTGGGGCCTGTTGAGCAGGACAGAAGGCTGTCTGGCACTTTCTGCAGTGTTCTGCCAGCTGGGTGGGACGGCTGGGTGACCCCACAGTGCTGAGCTGGGACAGAGTGGGAGGGGGCTCGACATCTGCCTTTCTGCCCATCTCTTCCCCACCCCAGTGTCCACCGGCTCATTGGGCCAGTGCTGGGGCAGAGGTGCCAGGAGCCAGTGTCCACATGGCCTTGCTCCCTCCCCCTTCAAGTGCCTCTCTGTGCCTGTGTCTGGCCTGACCTTGGTCCCCTTGGGCTCCAAGCCAAGGCCTCTTCTCTCCGCCCTCGGACTGTAAACCCAGCAGGATTAACATGGGTTCCTGACACTCGAGGGCTTTGGCTCCTTGTGTTCCAGAAGAGCTGCTTGTTCAGGATGGAAGTAGTAGACAGGGGACATGGGACATGAGACGTGGCCTCTGTGTCCAACCGTGTTGGCCTTCCTAGGCACAGGGCAGTGGCCTCTGCAGCAGAGGTGTGTCTGGGTGCACCTTTCCTGGTCCCCCTGCCATGATTTTCCTGGCTCCTTGGGAGCCTGTGGCCACCTTGGCTGTTTATGGAGCCGCCCCACTCCCCCAAGGCAAGGGACAGGGGACACTGACCCCAGGTGATGCTATGTGGGAGGTTATAGCTTCAGATCAATGCTCTGGGTACTGCCTGTGGCTTCACTGCAGGAGCCCAGCTGTCCGAGCACACAGCACGCGTCTGTCCCTCTGTCTGCTGGAGCTGGTGTTTCAGGGAGCTGTCCATCTGCTCAGGGAAACACGCTTTCCGCAGAGACCTGGGTCTGAATGTTGCTGTAATCCCCAACCTCAGTGTGTGGCACCACCTGGGTCTCCGCCTGTGCTGCAGCTCCTTTTAGGCTGCGTGGCGCAGCCTTGGGGTCGCAGATGTCCTCCTGGCACAGACAGAAATGCAGCCAGACCCCTTGTGAAGGTTTGGTAGAGATGTGATCTCAGTTTTTAGCCTGGTGAATCTGAACAAGTCCGTACTTTGCACCTACTGCCAGGTTGGGATCTAGAACAGGATTGGGTTTCAGTCACAGGAGGGACAGCCACCCCGTGACCCTCAGCAGGACTGTGTAGCCAGGTGGGCAGGTTTCAGTTGGGATGAATCTAGTCGCCCTGCTTAGGACTGAGGGTCCCCAGGGAAGGGAGGTGGGGGCTGCCCCTTATTGTCCCTCTGACCAACCTGACATAGGAGCTTGTTCCCAGAGATGGGTGTGTGTTCCCCCAAGGCTTCATCTCCAGGGCCTCGGAGCCAGTTGGGTGATCCTTCAAAGCTGCCTTTTATGAGAGAACTGAAGGCCGCTGTGCCCTTCCAGGGTGACTCAGGACCATGTCAGCCGCTGGGCACAGAACTGGCTCCGGGCGGGCGGAGCCCATGTGAGGCCTGGAGTCCCAGCTGCTCTGGATGCAGGGTTTGCTTAGCCTCCTGTGGTGGTTTATTGATCTCTTCATATGTTCACTGAGATTATAAAATAGAAGCCAGCAGTTTGTCCAGGATGGTTGTCACTGCATTTCCATTCTCATTTTTAGACAATTGAAATACTCCCACTCTGTGTGTAAGATGCATAAATCCTCCTATTTACACAAAAAGCACAGTTATCCCGTGGGTGGGCGGCTTGGGAGGGGTGCTCTGGAGCTCAGGCCAGATGTTAAAGGAGCTGCCTGAGTCAGGACGCAGGATGAGTCTGTCAGGCTTTCAGACCCTGGCTCCCATTCCCTGCTGCTCTCAGCTCATCCTCCCCAGGGCCCTAGCATCTGGGAGCTCTGTGGGCCGCCCTCACTTAGTGGCAGGTGTTCCTGTCTGTCAGCAGCTCCATTTTCACCCGAGCAGCCCATCTGCTTTCTTTAATGGGGGGTCAGCCCCCTTTCCTTGGGCGTTTGCCCTCCAGCCACCTCCCTGGGGCTGGGGTGTGTCCTGGGGCAGTAGCCCCTCTGAGCTGCCACATGAGCTGGGCTGTGTCCTTGTTTTCCATCAGCCTTGTCATTCACAGGAAAGCTTATCAGGTGTTTTGTGGTTTTTTTCTTTTTAATTCAGGATATTTTCTCCATGAAACAGCATCTTGTCTTTGCACCCAGATGTCCCGAAATCCCAAGTGTGCTGCCGGACTGTGTGGTCACACTGGCTGTCACCCCAGGTCACAGACTGGGAAGGCCTTATCTGTCCTCTGTGGTGGGTGTAGGGCTGGCTGGCAGGCCCTGGCCATGTCGCTACCCTGTTCTTTGGGCCGGTCTGCATATCCCACAGTCTTTCCAGGATCAGAGCAGACATTTCCGCCAGGCCCCTCCCAGCACTGTACGTCCTGCAGTTACCTGTGTCCAGCAGCACCTGCCCTGTTTCCGTGTCTGCAGTTGTGGACGTGGGGGAAGGAGTGTGCCCAGGTAGCCAGTTCTCTGAACTCTTGATGGTGCCCCCTGATCTCTTCCTCCATGTGGATTGAGTCATTGCTGATATCTGCCTGGAGTTGGTGTCCTTGCACCTTCTGTGGTTTTAGGGAGCATGACCGTCTCATCCTCCGTGGCCCTCACTTCTCTTCATATTGTGGTCTCTTGAGGGTCTGGAATCCAGAGCTGCAGTCGTGATACACAGAGCCTGGACTCTTTTGCTCCCATCTTTTCCCAAACTTTCCCACCATCCTGCCATTCCCTTCACAGAGGAGGGAGGCCCAGCCTCGGAAGACCACCCTGCTCCCAGGCAGCCAGGGTCCTGCTCTGGAATCTCCTGGAGCTTCCATTCATTCTGGGATGTGGTTTCCCTCAACCATTTTCCCAGGTCCAGGCAGCTGAAGCTTCCCGCCCTCGTCGGTTCCTTTCCTTGTCCTGTTCCTGGGACCTCTGTCTGGGGCCTGAGGGTGTAGCTGGGGCTCCCAGAGGAGGGGTCCCCAGGGAAGGCGCTGAGGTTGGCCTCCCTGGAACAGCTGTTCTCTCTCTCAGAACCCAGGAATGGGCACCTTCATTGGAGTCTACCTGCCCTGTCTGCAAAACATCCTCGGCGTGATCCTCTTCCTGCGCCTGACGTGGATTGTGGGCGTGGCCGGCGTCCTGGAGTCCTTCCTCATCGTGTTCATGTGCTGCACTTGCGTGAGTGGCTGAGGCTGTTTCTGGGTTTGGGGCAGTGGCAACTGGACTCCAGGGACCTGACCATGTGGACAAATGTGGGCTCTCCCCAGTCCACTGCTCTTTCTCTAAGGTTGACCATGTGGATTCTGTCCCTGGGCCTCACCAGTGCTGGTGTGATCACTGGGTATGGCCTGGGGGCTGTGACCAGGCAGTCCAACAGCCCCAGGGAGTCTTATTTAGTTGCACCTGCAGAAATACAGGGGCAACCGAGGGTTTTCACCAGGCCCTGTCACCACGCACAGGAGTCCTGCACTTTGACCCGGTCCCCTTCCAGTTGGACTGTCTGCACATGTTCAGGGGCCCCGTTTATAGGAAGGGACATATGCTTGGTAACTTGTTGAGCCCTGACCCCAGCATGTGAGACCTGCCACTTGGCCTCCGCACCTGTGTCCCTGTCTGTTAGGGACACAGTCTCTTCCGCATTAACCTCTGGATGCTCCCCAGTGCCTCCTCCCGGCCCTGAGTTTTCCTGCTTCCTTTATTGTTAGGAGGGTGATTAAGCTGTTGTGTTACCCTGTGTCACCTGGAGACGGCTGTCTAAAGAATTCCAACCTTGCAGATGAGTGGGTGTTCGCGGGCCCCTCTCAGGCCACTTTCCCTGCTGCCCTGGGCTTCCCAGAGCTGTGGTGTGGTCACCTAAACCAGCGGCCGCCAACCTTTCAGACCTTTCGGACCACCAGTGGTCCACTGGTTAGCGACCGCTGACGTAAACAGCCTCACTGCATTCTCCCTGGGTCACAACATGTTTTTTACGTTTAAGAGTCGGAAAGTGGATTAGTGCCAGGTACACACACAAAAGGATACAAAGCAGGATAGTGGGGTGGGGTCTTGCTCAGGTGGCAGACACGGCCCAGCAGGAATCAGGGCACATTGGTCACTGGGGCCTTCGCTTTCCAGGCTGTTCCTTCTGGTCCTTAGGTTCTAAAATAGTTACTCCCCAACCCCTGGGTGTGGCTGCTTCTTGAGCAGGTGGGCACCTTATACCCCATGGCGGGTAGGCACCCAGGTAGAAGCTGGCCCTTCAGAGCTGGACGGGGTCCTGAGTCAAGTGTTTTCTGGGCAACCTGTGGGAGCTCAGTTTTGGGAGATCAGTGGGAGAGAACGCGGGGTTGGGGCTGCAGTCCTGTCTGAAGCTCTGCCTGCTGGTTCCTCAGCAGCCCTTTTGTGATCAAACTGGGAGCAGGCAGCTGGGCCTGCTGGGCTCTGGCCCAGGCCTGCTGCTGGGCTCTCATCGCTGGGCGGCCCTCAGAAGTGCTCCTCTAAAAGGGTCACCTGTCTTTTTGCAGACGATGCTGACGGCCATCTCCATGAGTGCGATTGCCACCAATGGTGTGGTCCCAGGTAAGGGGGTGCTGGAGGCGGGGTTGTCTGAAACGAAGCCTTTTTGTGAGTAGGAACTGAGCGGAGCCCTGCCTGGGCTCCGTGCATGCTCCACTTTCATTTTGGCAATGACCTTGACATTAGCCCTTCACCCAAGGCTGAAGGTGAGGCAGGAAGTGGGCCCAATCCCAAAGGCCTAGTGTCGACATGTCCTTACCACCTGGAGGTTGCTGCCAGTTATTCATGTCTGAGCACAGAGATCTCCTTGTCTAGAGGGGTTGGGTGGGTGGGAGAGTCACAACGTCCTCAGCCTGGCCAGGCCCTTCCATAAGCTCTGTTGGCAGTGATGCTCACGCAGCTCTTGCCTCTCACCTGCACGAGGACTCTCGAGGGCTAGTGCCCCTGGTGTCCCGGGGCCTCTTCCCCTGCCTCCCCTGAGGGCATTGGGCTTTGCTAAGACTAGGGTAGGGGCCTGTTATATAGCAGGTCCCCCAGTGCCTTCCGGAGTGCTCAGAGGCTGCTGTGCAATTGGGATTCTCCTCAGAGCGGGAACCATCAACACCCCAAGGTTTTTTCTTGTCAAACATGCCTTTGCTGTCTGGACAAGAGGCTGGCATTTTATGACCAGCTGTATCCCTTTGATTTTGAAGTTTAATCCCCACAAACCATCATTCTCTTTTTAAACCAACAAAACTGAAGTGCCACAGGCTTCATTTATTGCCTTTGACGCTGTCTGACCAAGGGGTTGGAACAAGGGAGGGGCTGCCTGGGTGATGGGGGCTGGGGGCGGGAGGGCGGGGCTCTGGTCTGCAGGGTTCACTGGTGTTTGAGCCCTGAAATCATGGCTGTTTTCCCCCATTTGGCAGCGTAACTCCCATTCCTAGGAAACAGTGCCCACAGGACAGTGAGCTCAGCAGAGAAGGGAAGGCGGGTAGGCAGGTGGGCCAGTGCTGCGCCCAATCTGTACCTGGGCCTATGTGGTCTCTCAGGAACAAAAGTGCAGGCACAGATGCCTCTAGTATATTTGGCACCTGGATTCAAGGAACTAAAATGGTGCCCCCTTGTGCCCCTGCAGCCTGTGCAGCCTGTGTGTATAAGTGAGGTCCAGCATGTTTTGCATCCCAAGTCCTTGAATAGCGGCCCCTTCCCCAGAACTTCCCAGGCCTCACAAGGAGCAGCAGCCGTGGAGAGGCCGTCATCCCGCTGGCCATCCTCCTACTGGCCGTCCTCCCCAGCCATGGAGCGTGAGCCCCTATGGGCTTACCGGCTGGGCATGGGGACCAGTCTCCCTTCGCTTCACGTCCAGCTGGGAGGCAGCACCGACACTTAGTGCTGAGGAGGAGGTGTGACCCGCTCGCGTGGAGAGATGATTCTAGTGGCAGATTGGCTTTGAGGTTTGCTTTTCAGAGAGAACGGCATGCCCTGCGGAGTCCTTCAGGCTCTCCAGAGTCACCCATGGTCTCCTGGTCGTGTCTGAGGGTGGACTCACTGTCCAACAGAATGGCCAGGGACCTATCTGTGGGGCATGGGTGTCAGCTGCGTGCTGGGGGTGACACAGAAGTGAAGCTTAAGCAGCCCTGGGTTCTCAAGCCTTTTGGGGCAGAAGTTAAGAGGATGGAAGTGTTCGTTTTACATCAAAATGTGCGGACTTACGGGCTCTGCCCCCTGCTTGTGGCTGTTTTTCCCCAGGACCTGTTTGGTCACAACTGCCAGAGCCACTGTCTGTTCTGTGAAGTCCACATTCACCGTTCGCAATGCGTCCTTAACCTCATTTCCTGTTTGGCGTTTTTTGCAGCTGGTGGCTCGTATTACATGATATCACGGTCCCTGGGGCCGGAGTTCGGGGGGGCCGTGGGCCTCTGCTTCTATCTGGGCACGACCTTTGCAGGGGCCATGTATATTTTGGGGACCATTGAGATTTTTCTGGTAAGTGCTTTGTTTTGAGCTGGTTCCCCTTGCCTAGCACCGACCCCAAGGGCAGAGCTTCTGGCAGGCCTTTCTTCTCAGCTTTTCTTCCTTATGTACCTGAGGGTCCCTTGTAGATGCATTCTAGGGGTGTGGGGGCCCTCAGGGAAGGAGGGAACCCAGCGCTAAGCGCCCCCAGAGAAGGGCCCTTCAGAAGGTCGAGACTGGCCCCGTCCCTCTCCCCATGTGGCCATCCTCTAGGCAGGGATGGATAGGCAGCCCTTTTTGACCTGCCTTGTCCCCACAGACCTACATCTCCCCTGGTGCATCCATCATCCACGCCCAGTCGCCGGACGGCGAGGCTGTGGCCATGCTGCACAACATGCGAGTGTATGGGACGTGCACCCTGGTCCTCATGGCCATGGTGGTCTTCGTGGGTGTCAAGTACGTCAACAAGCTGGCCCTGGTGTTCCTGGCCTGTGTGGTGCTGTCCATCCTTGCCATCTACGCCGGCGTCATCAAGACCGCCTTCGACCCGCCGGATATCCCGTGAGTCCCAGTCTTCCGTCAGGTCCTCGGTCCTCTGCTTGGGCCAGGTCTGTAAGGATACAGTGTTTCCTGGTTTGTAGTTGATGGCATGAAGGCGGGGCCCGGGGTGGTGGGGCCGTGTGTCTGGCAGTCTTACCTTCTTCCCCCTGCATCGGGGATGAGCAGTCAGGCTGCTTTTGTAGCCAACCACCTGCAAGGCCAGGACAGGAGGTTTGGCGAAGGCCCAGGGGCGTATCGGTTGGCTGGCGTCCCGGAGGACAGTCAGGCAAACTGATCTCCTGGCTGTGGCCTGCTCCCCTAGTCCTCATGAAAACCCTCAAGTGGGTTCTCCCCTTGTCCCCCTTTTGAATGAGGACACTTAAGTCACAAGGAAGTGGCCCTAGGTCACAGAGCGAGTGAGCGAGCTGGTGGTATGGCTGGTGCTCAGGCATCAGGTTGCCCACGGCCTGGGTGGGGGCGGCTGGGAGGGGGCTGGCACCCAACCCCCTCCTGGCCCCTGCTCTTTGCTGTCTCCATGTGGAGGGAGCCACCTGGGTGGGAATAGTCCCATTCACTCCAGGACAGACCATCCCTCAGCCCCACACTGCGTGAGAGCTGGACTCCTGCTTAAACACTGATTTCCAGCAGCTCATGCCAATGTTCTCATCATGCTAAACAGAGAGTGTCAGCAGCTAATAGCATGCCCCCCGCAAACTTCCACTGTCACTGAAGAAAGTGGTGGGAGTCATTTCTCAGGTCGTGCGCGCCCCCTCACGCTCCTGCTTCCTCTCCAGGGTCTGTCTGCTCGGGAACCGCACGTTATCGAGACGCAACTTCGATGTCTGTGCCAAAGTCCTCACCACCAACAACGGCACCGTGACCACTGCGCTCTGGGGCCTCTTCTGCAACAACTCCATGCCCAGCGCCATCTGTGACGAGTACTTTGCCCAGAACAACCTCACGGAGATTCAGGGAATCCCCGGCGTGGCCAGTGGCGTCTTCCTGGGTGAGTGCCCAGTGGATCTTGGTGGGGCTGAGTTGTCCAAAGCCCAGTCCCTGGTTGTGCCACTCCTTCGTCGATGCTGATCTGCCAGGGCCTCTGCTTGGCCTGCTTCTCCCAGGCCGTAGATCCAGCTGCTTGTGGAGGCCAACGGGTTAGGGGCTCCAAGTGGATCTTTTTGCTTTAGGATTTCATAGCAGTTCTGTTAATAAGGGGAGTAATTAACCAGTGGGGACTGGTTTTTCCTGTCTCTCAGTTCTTCTGTGATGAGAAATTGGGCTTGCCACCCGCTCCCACCCCCCCCCCCCCCCAATACCAGGAGAGAGGCCTGACTTTTTATGGAAGAGGAAGTAGAATAATCCTGAGGCCATGATCACTGGGTCCCTAGCTGTCCGCCCCAAGGTAGATGGATATCACGGGTCCCTCTGAGGCTGTGATGACAGTGGGTGTTGGGGGGAGGCAGGGGCTATACTGCATTGAGATGGGTCAGGGATGCACACCCACACATCCCTCAGCCTGGGATCCTGATGCTCAGAGGCCCCTGGCTCGTGGCCCAGCCCCAACTTCTGGGTTCTGGCAGAGCAAGACCCTTGGAGGGGCAGCCGTTCACAGGTCACTCAGGAGGGTAGTGGTGGAGACAGGGTGCCCTGCTCTGAGGGAGCAGGGATAGGTGGAAGGTGGGAGAGAGACATAGAGATGACATAGGGGGCTGGAGGTCTCTGTGGGAGGACGGGATCCATGTCGGGGGAAGGGGGCCCTGAGGGGATGGGCTCTGCAACAGGGACCCTTCAGGGGGTTTTGGAGGAAAAGGGGTCTGTATGGAGAGGGGGCCTACAGGCTATAGCCCAGCCAGCTGGGATCTGCCCAGGGGTGCATTTGCACAAGTAGGAGGTGGGCCCTAGGTGGCACCTCAATTAATTGTGTGTCGGGCTGGGGCCATCGCTGCCCCTGAGGGGTCCTCTATCAGTGAGGTGACCTGTGTGAGGGGATTGCTGTCTGACCCTCCACTTGGGGACCTCCCCCCAGAGCTTCCTAGGACACGCTTGTTCAAGTGAAATCTGCAAATGTGTCTGTAGGACCGAAATCTTTCATTCAGTGATTAGTGAACAGTCCTCAGAGGTCAGTTTCTGAGTTTGATGCATGGTGTGAAGTTTGAGCATGCCAGGCGCATCTGCTGGGCCTCCGGATGGCGGGAGCCCTGGTGGAAGGCCCAAAGTCTTGTGACCCATCCTTTCCCCCCACAGATAACCTGTGGAGTGTGTACACGGACAAAGGCGTGTTTGTGGAGAAGCAGGGCACACCCTCGGTACCGGTGCCAGAGGAGAGCAGAAGCAGCAAGCTGCCCTACGTGCTCACCGACATCATGACCTATTTCACCATGCTGGTCGGCATCTACTTTCCCTCCGTGACTGGTGAGGTTGTGGGCACTCCAGTGGGCCAGGCCGGCTCTTCCCTCAGCTCTAACGTAGCCAACCCTGTCCCCTCCCCCATCCTGTTTTCTTTCCTGTTTGGCTCAAGAAAGGAGTTGCAATCTGCTCCCGTCTGTTCTGAGTGGGGAGTGCAGGAAGCCGTGTGGTTTCAGGCAGCTTTGTCCCGCGCTCTCCTGAGCTGCCAGGGTTATTAGCAGTAACTTTGTGACTGCTGCGTGGCCTTCCTGAGACACCCAGTGCGCGATTAGGTGGTGCCTAGGAGTGAGCACGGAGAGCTGCTAGTGGCCAGCGCTGTAGCCATCCTGGTCCTTACAAGAGTCAGCTGGCCTCTGGGAGGGCCTTCAGTGTGTGAAAGTCCCTCATCTTGCCGGCATGGACATGTATATATGCACGTGTGTGCACACACACAGGTTTACACACACACTACTCCTGGACACCACCTCCCACCAGGACACCACCTCCCACCAGGACACCCCTCATCCTGACCCCCACAGAGCAGAAGCCTGACACACCTGTGGCTGCGGTGTGTCTGTCCCTCTGGTCCCTGTCCAGGTCGGCTCCTGGCCCCCACTGCAAGCCTGTCTGTACTCTGGGAGGCTGGCCTGCCAGGGGCCGCTCCTCTGCCCCTCTGTACTTCATCTCAGCTCACTAACCATGGGGTTATAGGTAGGGGTGCTTCTTTTTAGTCTCCCCTTAAAGGGGGGGTTATGGACTCACTTTGGTGACTGGTGGGGTGTGGATCTGGCCCCTGGGGGTCTTTGTCCTATAACCCCCTTCCCCCAATCTGTCAGTATAAGACGTGTTCTGGAGTGGCAGCAGATCTGGTGGGTGGAGAGCGTGGGAACATCCTCTGTGGATGCAGGTGTTCCCAGAGCCTGGTGGCACCTGTCTGGGCTCTGCACCAGCACACCTACCCATCACTGCCTTTCTAAGCTTGTTGTCACATCAGGTCACACCTAGAATACGCTCACGAGGCGCTCAACAAACCTGCCAGTGGTTGCCATTTCTTTGAGCCCAATTGGAGTCATTTCACTCTCTGTACCAAATGGAGTGAGTGAGCCTCGAGGGCGTAGGCAGTGCCACACCCACGGTCGGAGTAGCAGGACTGCACCCCGAGTGGAGTCAATATGAGGAGGCCTCGAGTTACTGTAGGGTCACCTTGTTATAGTGCTTGATTCAGACCTGGCTCCGTGAGGAATTCAGCATTTAGCATCATTGTCCTGGGAGTTTCTGACCGAGCCACCTGGGCTAACCAAATCTTAGAGGGAAGTGAGGTCGGAGCCAGGTGCACCCGGAGGTTGCCTCTGGCTTTGATATCAACGGCAAGTGTCTGAGTTGAGCCTTGCTCTGGTCTCGACTGTGACTTAATTCATGGTGGGATTCGCTGTCCCCGTGGAGAGAGTGGGGGACACTTGGAGCCTTTCCCAGGTGCCTGCAGCAGCCGTCCCACATCACACAGTGATATTGGGCTGTGCTCTTTGAGGCGAGGCCTGGCCTGGGGACAGTGGCCGCACGCAGGTGTGTGGTCTTCAGCTCACGACTCTGCGGCTGAGGCCCCGGCTGCGTCCATCCTGATAGATGCCTGTCTGTCTCTGCAGGCATCATGGCGGGCTCAAACCGATCTGGGGACCTCAGGGACGCCCAGAAGTCGATTCCCACAGGGACCATCCTGGCCATTGTGACCACATCTTTCATTTGTATCCTTAAAGGGGTAAACGTGTGGGGGGCGCAGGCGCAGGTACTGTCCTTCACACCCTCCACGGCTCGCTGCTGTGCCACCCGCAGCTTGGGTGAGCTGCTCTGGTTTAGGCGAGTTCCGATCGCATCTGTCCCTTAGAGAGGGACCTTTGAGACGTGCCGATATGACGCGAGAACATAAAACACGACACCTGGCACCACCTCCACAGTCGGTTACGGCAGTGGTCGGCAAACTCAGTCAACAGAGTGGCAAACCGCCGCTCACGAGCCGCATGTGGCTCGTAAGCGGCGGTTTGCCGACCACTGGGTTATGGAATGTGATACTGTGTGTAAACTACAGACAGTAACCATGTTACCACATGCAATATACCACAGATTTTAGTAACACGTATCTGCGTGTGTATCACGTAATGGTCACACATATGCTCTAGTCAGTTTTACCCACTGTGTCACAGAGGTGCCAGTGCAGCCTTTCCTCTCACTGCAGTGTGCCCCTTCTGAGCGAGTGAGTGTCCCTGCAGTGGTTACATGGCAGGCCTGCACGTCTTCCCTGGCCTCAGGCCTCCATTCCGTGGAGCCAGAGCTCAGCAATGAGGAAGGTGCCCGAGGGCCACAGGGACATGGCAGTGTCCAGAGTGGGTGGGCAGGCACAGAGTGGCTCCAGGCCCCGTCTGTGACCAGGGCCCTGCTGCCAGCACGTGGCGTCCACTGCTTCCTTGACATGAGCCACAGACCTCTCCTGCATCATGCTTTTTGGGGCCTGCATCGAAGGCGTGATCTTGCGAGATAAGTATGTTGGTTTTTATGTGCAATTTCTAGAAATTTCTGGGGACCATCTGTTTTCTTGAGTGATTTTAGCTTTGAAACTGAGAGCACTCAGGACTTTACACTTCTCGTGTAGAGCAATAGGCCCCAGGGTCCCTTTGTTGAGGTTCTGTTTGGTCTGATGTGTCTGTCCATCCTGCTCCTGCTGGGAGACCACAGAGTCACCTCAGACCTGACAGAGCTGGGGGTGCAGGGGATTCTGGAAGAGGCATGGGGAACCCCGCTGGTCCCACCACCACTCAGTGGAAGAGTGGCCAGTGCCCCAGGCTGTTGCCCATGAACCTGCTTTCTGGTAGCTGTGTGTCCATCCGCCCCTCGGGTGTGAGGGCTGCAGGTCCCTGACAGTGAGGCTGTGCCACTGTCTGTCACTTGCAGGAGTGACAGTGGCCTCATGGACCCTGGACGGGCCGACCATGGCGTCCTGGGGGCCCTTGGAGAGCAGGGCCTGTGTGTTTACTTGGGGGGAGCGCCGTTGTGCCCACTCAGTAGCTGGGAAAATGTTTAATCTTCAGCTCATGTTTTCAACATGCACCCCGCCGCCCCTCCCACAGGTTTGGGGAGGCCCTGCAGGGGAACCTGGTCATCGGCATGCTGGCCTGGCCATCGCCCTGGGTCATCGTCATCGGCTCCTTCTTCTCCACCTGCGGCGCCGGCCTGCAGAGCCTGACGGGGGCACCGCGCCTGCTACAGGCCATCGCCCGAGATGGCATCGTCCCCTTCCTCCAGGTGAGCGGCTGCCCTCAGGTTTGGGGCTCTCTTCTGAGAGCGGGACCCTGGGAAGGAACATGTCTGGAGGGTCCCGTCCCCGAGGTTCTGCCCCAGAGCACAGTCTTTACGGTTAAAGGTGGTGGGAAGGGCCCCTGTCCCCACCTCCAGCCGGCAGCCCCCGCCCCAGATGGTCACTGGGCTGAAGGCACGGGTGCGGGGACAGAGGCAGCCCCTCACCACCCTGGGCTGGCAGAGCGGATCACAGGCGTGGCTGTGGGAGCCTCCTCTTCCCAGGGGGCTGGCATGTGTCCTGTGGGACTTTGCGCCCAGGACTGCCCCCCTGTGACGACGAGGGCCCCGGAGTCCGGAGCCCCTGCTTCCTCCCATTGGGGCTGATGCCCCTGGGAGGAACTTGGGGCCGTTGATGTGTTAGTGCCCTGGTGTCACATGGCAAGGGCCACACACGCGGGGCTTAGACAGCACAGGCTGAGCCTCTCCCGGGCTGGAGGCCAGAGTCCGAGGTCAGGGTGTCTCGGGCTTCCTCCCGAGGCCTCTCCTTGGGGTGCAGACGGCCTCTTCTCCCTTAGTGCTCCCATGGCCACCCCTGTGTGTGTCCGATCTGCTCTTCGTACAATGACCCCAGTCAGATTGGATCAGGGTCCAGCCCAGTGACCTCAACTCCAAACATGGTCTTGTCCTGAGGTGCTGGTGCATTTTGGGGACACACCGACCTTCATATTTATCGAGCATCTGAGGCTAGCGTGTCGCTGTAGCCCAGCGTCTGCCGTTCTCACGTAGTTTCCTGAAACCAATCCCAGCAGACTCGGGTTTCTTCCCCTTTCACGGCTTCTGTCTGTCCGCTCAGGAGAGTCAAGGTTGTGGAGGGTGCACTGCCGGCCCGGGGACCGTGCTGGACCGTTGGGTGGTGGCCCTGGTGTTGGGGAGCCCCACCTTGCACCCCGCCACACCCTCCGAGGCTTGGCTGGTGGGGCTGTTCCCCTGGGTTTCCCTCCCCAGAATCCTGGGCAGCGGGCAGTGTGTGGGAAGAGCTTCTCAGGCCCGGTGTCCGAGCATGGGGCAGACCTTCTGGAAGATTCTGCCGCCCACATGGCTGTGGGTGAAGGTCCAGGTGCCTTGCAGGGAGGTCCTTTCAGAATTCTTCCCCCTCGAGACTGGGCTTAGGATCCCAGGAGACCCCCATCCGACATACTGGGTGTTGCCCTGTACCCGGGCAGCCCCCTGCCAGGGCCCTGGGTCTGATGGCACACAGCTGCTGGCTGCCTCACCTGTTCTGGGTATCAGGTTTTCTTCCCGGGCCTCAGGGTAGGGTGCAGGTGCGTCATGGAAATCCACTTCTCTGTACGTTGCATCTCTGAGGCCCTGTGGGTTGGACCAGCCAACT
Source organism: Corynorhinus townsendii (assembly GCA_026230045.1). Lineage (NCBI taxonomy): Eukaryota > Metazoa > Chordata > Mammalia > Chiroptera > Vespertilionidae > Corynorhinus > Corynorhinus townsendii. The sequence goes on from JAPDVU010000012.1 coordinate 2,573,864, forward strand.
CCAGGCGTTGTTCCTGCAGCCATCAGCCCTGGCCCCAGCCCACGTGCCCTTCTCCCTGCAGGTGTTTGGCCATGGGAAAGCCAACGGGGAGCCCACGTGGGCCCTGCTGCTCACGGCCCTCATCTGTGAGATCGGCATCCTCATCGCTTCCCTGGACAGTGTGGCCCCCATCCTTTCCATGTGAGCTGAGCACGGGCACAGCAAGGGCATCTGGGGACCAGGTGTGGGGATATGGTCACCACTGTGGCCACTGCGTGAGGCCCTGTTCTCAGGGCTGGCTTCCCGCTCAGGGGACCACAGACAGGGATGGGCCCAGGGGTCCAGGTGATTATGGTGTGGGAAGTGATGTGGATGAGAGGGGGTCAGGGAGACCCGAAGGAGGGACAGTGATGTGGATAGTGGGACAAGGAGACTCCCACAGGAGGGACAGTGATGTGGACAAGGGGTACAGGGAGACCCCTCTTCCTCCCTGCACTGGAAGAGGAGTGATGCAGATGAGAGCCTCATGGGAGGTGGTGGGTAGGGACTCCCGCAGGACAGAGCAGATGCTGGGACCACCGTGGACCTGGCTCAGCTCCTCTGATGCTGCTTCTTGGACCCCAGGTTCTTCCTCATGTGCTACATGTTTGTGAACTTGGCGTGCGCTGTGCAGACCCTACTGCGCACCCCCAATTGGCGCCCACGCTTCAGATACTACCACTGGTAAGACTACTTACTGCCTGTAAGGCTACGCTGGGAGGGGTGCACAGTGCGTCTGCCAGGCCAGCTGCTGCGGGGCCCTGGTTGTCCTTCATGGAAGCACCCAGCCAGGCTGGTGAGGACGGCGTGCCTGTGTTTGTCACCTGGGACGCCCACTGTGGGCAGCCCTTGCTTTCACTGTGCGACCCAGGCTGCTGGGTCTTGTGTTCCCTGGGTGTCAGGTGCTGGGTTTCGTGCCCAGCGGGGTGCAGAGAGCCTTGGGGAGCAGAGTGGGCGTGCAGCACAGTTGAAGAGCCAGGGCTTTAACAGGTGTCGTCGGGCCGTTCCAGCCCTCAGAGCCAACTCAGGATGGAGGAGCCAGCTGCTAGGCATCCCTGCCGTAGTTTAGGAGTAACTAAAAGAAAGGTTTTCACTAAGGGACCATCCTGTTTTTGAGGCAGCGGCTCAGATGCTAGTGTGGGGCATGGGACAGGCGGCGTGTGAGATGCGGGGGTCGAGGTCTGGGCCAGGGCATGTACTCTGGTCCCCACTTGCGGCCGTTGGATGACCACATACTCCCCCAGGACGCTGTCCTTCCTGGGCATGAGCCTATGCTTGGCACTGATGTTCATCTGCTCCTGGTACTATGCCCTGTTCGCCATGCTCATCGCCGGCTGTATCTACAAGTACATCGAGTACCGAGGGTGAGCTCTGCGGGCCACATGGCTGCTGCGGTCACAGGGTCCCTGCCAACTGGGGCGTGTTCTCAGAGGGGGGACGGGGGCGCTGGACCGGAGGGTACAGAGGGACCTGGGCAGGATCTCCGCTGCAACCATCGTCCTATCGGTGGGCAGGTGGAGAGCTGCCATGTCTGCTGTTGTCGTCTGATTCCATGTTTGTGAGACACAACATTGGGTTTATCTGTGTCTATATATAAATGCCATATTTTAGCGGACTTTTTGGAAACAAAAATCCATGGCTGGCAGCACTAATGTGTGACAGGTTTCAACATTTCCAGAAACCACACTGTCAAAAAAAACCAAGCCATGAGCAACAATAGTGCCCGTAGGTTACCTGCATCTCAGAGCCTGTAGTTCAGTGGTTCTCAACCTTCCTAATGCCGCCACCCTTTAATACAGCTCCTCATGTGTTGGTGACCCCCAACCATAAAATTATTTTCGTTGCTACTTCATAACTGTAATTTTGTTACTGTTAATGAATCGTAATGTAAATATCTGTGTTTTCCGATGGTCTTAGGCTCTACAGCAGCGGTTCTCAACCTGTGGGTCGCGACATTGAGAACCTCAAGCAGGGTCACCTAAGACCATTGGAAAACACAGATATTTATGTTACGATTCATAACAGTAGCAAAATTACAGTTATGAAGTAGCAACGAAAATAATTTTATGGTTGGGAGTCACCACAACATGAGGAACTGTATTAAAGGGTCGCGGCATTAGAAAGGTTGAGAACCACTGCTGTAGTTCCTCACTGGAGTGGTTCCCTAGCCTCCCTGGTCCCTGCGGGTGGGGCCTCTCAGGGAGGTGGGCCCTCTGGCCAGGTGGCAGGTGGGCAGGCTGCCAGAAGCTCCGTCCCAGCTCTAGTGGTTTGGAAGGAGGGTCTGTCTGAGGCTCATGCTGGTGAAGCCCAATCTTTTGGAGCCAACTCTGCCCAGGTCACTGCCTGCCCATCAGCCCCCACCACACCTTCTCCTGTAGTTCCCCCAGTTGGCCCATCTGAGGTCCCATACAGGTGCCAGGGTCACTTCCCCCACCCCTTCCAGCTAGGTGCCCCTTCCCATGTCCTGCCCCTCCCGCTCTTGGCCTGCCTGCTAGCCCCTCCTCCGTCACAGAAGTGCAGAGAGACCCTAAGGCAGCTTTCCGGGTAGGGCAGGCACCTTCTGAGTGTGCTGTGGGGGCCTCACTGCCGCCCCTTCCTCCGCAGGGCTGAGAAGGAGTGGGGCGATGGCATCAGGGGGCTGTCGCTCAACGCTGCCCGCTATGCCCTGCTGCGTGTGGAACATGGCACCCTCCACACCAAGAACTGGAGGTGAGTGCCGGCGGCCCTGCCCTCTGATCCCATGGAGCACTTGTTTCTAACGTCAGACTTAGAAACTGGTCCTCCTCTTGTTAGGAAACATGTCTCAGAAGCTTCGAGTGCCTTCCCTCCATCCATGAGGTTGAGGGGGAGGGGGTGTGATCAGCTTTTGTCTGATCAGACATCTGGAGGGTGGTGCTGGCTCTAGGCTGGGCCTGGGCTGTGTGGGCGTGGGGAGTGGGTGAGCTTTCCTGGGGGCTCCTGCAGATGGAGGACTTCAGCATGCAACAGCTGTGCCCTCTTCTCGATTCTGGGAAGGGGGTGGGGTGGGGGGAATTTAATCTGTACTGAAAGGCCTTGATTCTCCCCTCTTGCACTTACCTGAGGTGTTAACAGGAGGGACAGGAGGTGCCCACTGGGGTTTTCAGCAGGAGCCTCAGGCTCAGGGCCCCAGGCGGCATTTGACTATTCACCTGCCCTACCTGTTCACCTGCCCCACCTGTTCACCTGTCTCATCTGTTCACCTGTTCACCTGTCCCACCTGTTCACCTGTCCCATCTGTTCATCTATCCCGTCTGTTCACCTGTTTCACTTGTCCTGTCTCAACGTGTCTACCAGTGAGTGATGAGTTGCCACGGTAACTTGCTATACCTACACAGGCCCCAGGTGCTGGTGATGTTGAACCTGGACTCTGAACAGTGTGTGAAGCACCCCCGCCTGCTGTCCTTCACCACACAGCTCAAGGCTGGGAAGGGCCTCACTATCGTGGGCTCTGTGCTGGAGGGGACCTACCTGGACAAGCATGCGGAGGCCCAGCAGGCGGAGGAGGTGGGTAGGCACAGGCTCGGACTGGAAGATGGATGTGGGACCAGGGTGGCCTATGAAGGGAGGTGTAGAGGGTGCGGGCAGGCCATGTCTGCCTGGGTTGCAGGTGAAGGTCTCCCATCTTCAGTGCCCTAGGCACAGTGTTGTGTGTTTTGCTATCACTGGTCTCAAAAAAGACAGTGGTCTTTGAGTTTGAAACATGCAGGACTGAAACCTGCTTAAGAAATGCCCCCCAACATGTGCTGCTCTGAGACCTTAAAGAGACAGCCAGTGCAGGTAACACTCAGGAAGTTGCAGACCCCGGTGCCCAGGGCCGTTTAGCTCAAACCTTGGAAAGGTCCTGATGATCAGGTTTCGCTAGAGCCCTTGTGACAGCTCCAGTCCGTGTCCTTCCTTGTTGGAGGTCCCTGTCCTGCTGGGTTTGCCTGCTCAGCAGCTCTGAGGTCTCAGCAAAGCCAGAGGAAGGCAGTGACTCCAGCCCTTTGTATGAATGTCCTGCCTACAGTGGCTGTAACTCATCACACCTGAGTGGCTGACAACACAGGCTTATCCTCCCTCTCTTTGGGCCAGGAGTCCAAAATCAAGGTGTTGCAGGGTCGCACGCCCTCCCAAGACTTCAAGGAGGACCCTTCCTGCCACCTCCAGCCACGAGGCTCCAGGTGTCCCTGGGCTTATGGCCACATTCCTCACACTTCCGTTCCTGTTTTTTGCCTCTGTGCCTTCTCTGTGCCTCTTGTCGTTCCTCTTCTGTCTCTTATAAGGACACTTGTCACTGGATTCAAGGCCACCTGGGTGATGCAGGATGATCTCTTCATCTTAGGATTCGTACCTGCAAAGACCCTTTTCCCACTTGAGCCCACATTCACAGGTTATCAAGATGAGGACTCGGGCATACCTTTTTGGGGGCCATCATCAACCCACTATAGTCTGTCCTCTGAACCCCCAAGTGCTCATCTGTCTTATGTGCAGAATACGTTCATCTTACCCCAACACCCTCCCCAGCCTCTGCTCGTTATCAGTTCAGCCCAGATCCCATCTGGCTATCAGAGGTCTGAATCTCATCCCCATCATTTTCATTATTGGTGCACCTCTGGGTATAGTTCATCCTGGGCTAAATTCCTCTGTCCACAGACCTCTGAGACTTAAGAAAACTAGTGACCTGTGTTCCAAAGTGCAGTGTGGGGCAGACCTGGGAGAGACATTGCCATTTTATGAGGCAGACACGTGAGGAGTTTGAAATCCAGCAGGCGGTCCCATTGGTCTCAGGGCCAGGAATGTGTCTCTGTGGCTCGTGGCTCTGCCTAAAGCAAGCCTGAGCCTGGCCTCTGTGGGCTGCTCAGCATGGCCAGGGAGAAGACCAGCATCTGCCTGTGGCATTGCTTTAATGGAAGACATGCTGTTGGTCACTGTGTTGGGCCTCCTCTGGTATCGAGCTGGCTGGTCAGATGCCTGGTGATCAAGCAGACAGAAACTGCACACGGCGGGGCACCTGGTGTGCACCTGGTATTTCATCCTGGGCCTGTGAAGTACCACATTTTTTCTTAGAAGAGTTGTTAGCTTTGACGTGTTCTAGTGAAGTTTTCAACAAACGAGGTGTTTAACCCCGGACTCAACGTGTTCCATTGAAATAGTGGGCCGTTTTGTGAGACATAGATCATGGTGAAAGAACCACCTCAAGTTGTATGCCAGCACTGACCATCCCTCCACTCTTCCACACACACGTGGCCGCAGGCACACACAGGCAGGCGGTCCCCCAGAGCATCTGCCTGGTCCTGAATTTGGTGCCAACAAGCACCACCCACGCTGAGCCTGTGGCCTTACCTGAGGCAGTGATGTTGGTGTGGAGTCCGCCCAGGCTGCCCTGGCCCCTTGTGCTGGGCTGGTGCCCGGTCTGCTCCATGGGCACTATGGCACTGACTCCTGGCCTCTCCCCAGAACATCCGGTCCCTGATGGGCATCGAGAAGACCAAAGGCTTCTGCCAGCTGGTTGTGTCCTCCAACCTGCGGGACGGCATGTCCCACCTGATCCAGTCGGCTGGCCTGGGGGGCATGAAGCACAACACGGTGCTCATGGCCTGGCCCGAGTCCTGGAAGGAGGAGGACAACCCTTTCTCCTGGAAGAACTTTGTTGGTGGGTAACGTCTCCCACAGGCTGTGGGTGTCAGGGTGGGGCCCCAGGCTGTGCTGTTTCACTTGAAAACGTTTGAAAAGCAAATGGCCCTTTGAGCCGTCCTCTTCCTTTTTCCCAACTATGACCCCCAGTTTGGCCATCCCTGGGGAGGTACCTGGCTTGGGCAACTACACCCCTGTGCCGGCTGCCGAGCTGCTGATGGAGCAGGTGCTGCCTTTGGAACCCGCCCCAGGTGGGGGCTTCGTGGGGACCCTGTGGCCGCCTCCTGCGCTGGCTGGTGCCCAGCGAGTCCATGGCGTGTGCAGTGCTGCCGAGGCCCTGCTGACCCGTGTGCTGCCTCTCCACAGACACCGTTCGCGACACCACAGCAGCGCAGCAGGCCCTGCTGGTGGCCAAAAACGTGGACCTGTTTCCGCAAAACCAGGAACGCTTCAGTGATGGGCACATCGACGTGTGGTGGATCGTACACGACGGGGGCCTGCTCATGCTGCTGCCCTTCCTGCTGCGCCAGCACAAGGTGGGTGCGGGGGTCACATGGGGTGGGTCACAGGTGGGGGGGTCAGGGGCCATTCATTGGTGGGGTGGGGGTCAGGCTGTGGGAGAGTGCCAGGGGGAGTCACATGAGGTGGGAGACTCTGGGTGGCCTGCATCCCCTGAGGTGGGCAGTGGGGCCAGCGTGTCAGAAGCTGCCCTGAATGCAGATGTCCATCCCCCCAGGTGTGGAGGAAGTGCCGGATGCGCATCTTCACGGTCGCGCAGGTGGACGACAACAGCATCCAGATGAAGAAGGACCTGCAGACGTTCCTGTACCACCTGAGGATCAGCGCGGAGGTGGAGGTGGTGGAGATGGTGAGGGCCTGGGCTCGGGGGGCAGGGCTGCCGGCCGTGCTGTTCTGTTCAAGTTCCCCCAGTCCCTTTTCTGTTTGAGGACCGCACGCTGCACGCCCTCCTCTGGGACGTGACAGTTTCTCCCTTTTTTCCTTTGTGACCGTGGCAGTTAGAGGGACTTGGGTGCTTTGTAAACTGCCCCCCAGGTTAGGTTTGCCTGATGTTTTCCCCGTGGGTGGGCTGGATTTTGTTTGTGAGAGGAAGAGGTGGCCTTCCCTCTCTAGTTTGTCCTGTAAGGGGAATGTGACATTTTACCTATCCCAGGTGATGAAGACGGAGAATTGTGAGAGCTGTTCACACACTCGGGCACTTACACAGCCTCACACTCTTCCACTCACATGCTCACATTCGCCAGCATACATGTCCATGCACACACACACACACACACACAAACACACACACTCTCACACTTCTACACACTTGTGCACATGCTCACCCACAGATGTGCTTACACACACATATGCTGATTTTCATATATGCTCACATGCTCACTCATACATGTACACCACATATACATGCTTACCCATACACGGGATCACACTTACATGCATTCACACCTGCACACACGCTCATCCCTACTGGGGCTGGGGGCTCTGAGCCGCAGAGGGAGGGGCCGGGCCCCTGTTGTTCAGTATCTGCTCCACCGGAAGCGGTGATCTGTGGTGAGAGCATCGCGTTCTGTACACTGAGTTTACTTCTGTGTCCCGGGGCGTTCTAGGTTGAGAACGATATCTCCGCCTTCACCTATGAGAAGACGCTGGTCATGGAGCAGAGGAGCCAGATGCTGAAGCAGATGCAGCTGTCCAAGACGGAGCGGGAGAGAGAGGTGTGTGTGGGCCCAGGTGTCACATGGGTGCAGGTGCAGGACCCACTGTTCCTCCAGACCCCCCGCTGTGGGGCCCAAGGTCTTTGCGGTCACTTTGAGCCAGCTTTCAGAGCTGGGACAGGAGGAGATGGTGAAGGAGGAGAGGGAAGTGATAAATTTGGTCTGAAAGCCCAGGAGGAGGGTGGACTGGTGGGAGTGGGGGCAGCACTAGGACACCAGCTGGGAGGCCGTCTGGGAGTCCCTGGTTTCAGTTGGGCATGAGCCTTGGTTTTGTGGGCCAGCACCTTCTCCCTTCCATGCTCACTTCTTCCCCGGGAGGGTGGGGACCTGCTGTGGTGAGTCCTGTTGCTGCCCCTGCCCTCCCGCCAGGCTCAGCTAATTCACGACCGGAACACCGCATCCCATTCTGTGGTGGCCGCCAGGACCCGAGCCCCTTCCACACCCGACAAAGTGCAGATGACCTGGACAAAGGAGAAGCTGATTGCTGAGAAGTTGAAGAACAAAGATACCAACATGTCCGGGTTCAAAGACCTCTTCAGCCTGAAGCCGTGAGTGGCAACCTAGGGGCCCGGGTGGCAGGTCCCAGTTCCCTGTGTTGCCTGTGACAGGGCAGTGGGCACACAGCTGCAGGCTGGCAGGCCTGGAGGGCAGGGAACCAGCCTAGGAGCCACAGTGTCCTTTCGGGGCCCGGGCAGTGAGTCAGTCGTGGAGCTACTGACTGTGTTCTTGGTGAGTCTTATAGCAGCTAGAAGTGAGGGCTCCTGGACGGATCAGAACTCCAGCTTGGACCTGCTGATGATGCAGGTGCCTGTCAGAGCCAGAGACCTGTCCCCCTGCCTTGGCTCCCGCCTGTGGCGTTGAGCTGAGAACCGCCAGGGCTGGCAGAGGTGCCCATGGAGGACACGGTGTGGCTGGGCCCCAAGAATGGGTCTGGTTGTATCGTAGTCACACAGCCCCTGGGTCCCAGGATAGGAGAGCAGAGCAGCGCCTCCCTGGGGCTGTTAGCAGAGGGCTAGACCCCAAAGCCCAGGCGGTTGGGAAGGGCCTGAGGCTCTCTAGGACCCTCGCAGAGAAGACCAAGGTAGGTCAGGAAAGGGCAGCCTGGGATGAGCCCACAGTTTTTTAAAAGTGTGTATCGTGATCACTGCTGAAGTAACATGTTCTCTCTTGTTTTCTCTTCCATGTAGAGAATGGGGAAACCTGTAAGTCACTCACCTGGTTTAGGGTACCTGTTAGCCTGCTTGCTTCGCATGCCTGACCCACGTATCCCTAGTAACCCGTGTGTGCGTGGCTGTGTGTGCGTGCGTGTCCGTGTGCAGGCGGAGCTTGCTCACCGCTGCTGTAGCTTTCCGTTATTTCCTGTCTGATTGCTCTTCTCCATTCAGAGCGGCTCACGGCACATTCCTGAGATTCATTCTCTAAATTCCACGGAAGCACAGAGATCTGGGCCGGTTGGTCCTGAGCCGGCTCCGAGCGGAAGCATGTGTCTTGGTAGCTGTTAGTTGATTCATCCACGTCCCTGGATCAAGGCACTCAGATCCCAAACCTTAGTTCTGCGGGGACAGGATTTCCTGTGCCCCCACATCAGATGCCTTTTCACCCTGTGGGAAGCTGCTATCCTTTACCGTCTGTGTGAAAAGGGATGTGGATGAATTCTCTGTACGGTCAGGGCGGGACTTAGTCCCACGGACAGGGGGCCGGGGCCAGGCTGGCCAGGGGTAGGGAGGGACCCCCAAAGCTGCTGTTGGTCCATCTGTCCCTCCTCTTTTCCTGTTGTGTCCCCCCTTCCCTGGCTGCCCCAGGAACTGTTGGGCTGTTTTCTCCTGCGGTGGCCCAGTCCAAGGCAGTGTCCACGGCAGAACTCTGGGGCCTTGGTGGCTCCACTTCCTTTCTTGACCCCTAAACCTGAGTGAATTAGGTAACAGTGTTGGTCCATTGAGGGCGCAAACCTAGACATATTAGGGAAATTGCTCAGGATGTACATGGGACTACTTTCTGCAAATTTAAAATCCCATCCCCCAAAGTCTATAAATTAAAAAACAAACAAACATGTAGACGCAGGTAGGGTTTCTCCCTAAAGCACTGTGGAACCATGGGCCTGCTAAGATCCCTGTACGGCACCCGTGGGCTCAGGACAGGCTCCATGCATCCGAACCCCCAACCCCTGCCTGGAGCAGGGCTCAGAGTGGACCCCCAGGCCTGGGGACTCAGAAGAGAATGAACCAGGAAGAGGCTGCGTCATGGGCAGAACTAAGCCTGTGGGTGTCGGTTCCTCCAGGGCCGCACTCCTGCCTGGCCCTCCTCATGGTTAGGCTGGGAGAAACTTTGGAAGGTAGGAGGTCAGCCCACCCTGACGTGTGCGTGCCTTACCGCAGTGTCCCCAGGGCACATGCACTTTGGGGTGGTTTGCTGGCTCTCCGGGGTGTGCAGTGCGTGTGTTTTTTCTGCATTTCCTCAGTCCTCGCCATGTCTTCACCAGGGACCAGAATCGCCATTTAACTTACCCCCACCCCACCCCTGGTCCCTCCGTCCCCCCCACTTACTCCCCACCCCGGACTTAATTCCCTGCCTCTGAAACTCTGTTTCGAAAGCTCTTCTCCCTCTGGCAGAGTTGGTGTCTCTCTGATACCTTTCCGACTTTGTGGACTCCGCAGACGCTTAGCTTCTGGGGACGTGAGGGCCACCCTGTCCCAGTTTAGGCCTTTGACCTATAGCAGGGTCACTTTGTTCTGGAGCCACGGGTCCTTCCAGACCCAAACCTCTGATTTTAAGATTATATGTGCTTTCAAACTCCTAGCCCTGAGAGAGCCTTTAATACCTCACACATGCATTTCTAGAATTGCTGCCCTCCCCAGGCACACTGGTAATTGTGGTCTCTCCGGGCACCTAATTCATGGTTGTTGTCATGAGAGTTCGTGGTTGTGCCTCGGACAGAGACCCGATCTCTAATTTTATCAGACGGAATTGGAGGGAGAAAATAAAGGGCCTGTGTCCCTGTTTTCCTGCTGGTAATAATTGGTGGTTATAATCAGGTTTATTGGGTTGAAGGGTTGAGTTGATCAAAGAGTACGGCCTGGGCATTTGTCCTGCAGGCCTTTTCCCGACCCCTCGTGTGCGGCCCCTGTCTGTCTGTCTGTCTGTCTGCCGCCGTTCCTCTCGTATCCCAGGCACAGTGACCTTGTAGAAGGGCTGCAGCCAGACTGGATGTCTTGAGGCTGGCCACAGATCCCCGTGTGTGACCCCACAATCGTCCAGCACAGGCAGATGCAAATGCTTTGAGGTGGGCGGGCTCTGAAGACAGCTGCTCCTGAGTGCTCATTGGAGCAATCCCCTAGAGAGGGGACCCGAAGCCACCTGGCTGGGGACCCGTGGGGCCCTGTAGGGGCCTAAGTGCCTGGCAAGCTGGAGGGTGTGGTCTGCAGTCTCCCTAGATGTGTGGAGTGTGGAGAACTTTGTAGTGAGTGAGGCTCCGAGACACAGGGTCGTGGAGCATTGGAAGCTCTTGTCCTTCAGACAGAGCCAAGAGCAGCTGCGGCCGGGAGGACCAAGAGCAGGTTGGACCTCAGTGGCCACATCCTTGGGCATGGGTACTGGACTGCAGGATCTTGGGCATTGGTACTAGACTTCAGACTGTAGTGGGGGTGGGAGCCAGGTGTGGGGGCCTGGCTTCTCCTCTACCTCTGGGCTCCTCGGACCCCAGCCTGTGTCAGGATGCGCGAGAGGTTGGCGTGTGCGCTGGGTTTAGCAAACTCACCTCAGGGTTGTGTTTAAAGTAAGGTTTGGCTGCCACGCCAGGGATTCCAACTACAGTTCAGAGCCCCCGGATGTGTGAGCGCCTTTCTGCGCCCAAGACAGCAAGCTCCCCCCGAAGCATTTGTTTCCGCCTGTGTGGACAACTGCTTGTGAACTAGATGCTCAGCAGCTTTAGTGAGTCTCAGTCTGAAGTGTCGGCAGGCCAAAGCCTGCTGGTTGCTGAATAAATCCCCCTCCCTGCCCTCTATCCCCAAAAGGGTTCTCCGCCCATGGAATCGCCGCCCATGGAGCCTCAGGGCTGTGAGTCGGTTTGAATCGGATTTGTTTCCACTTGGCCCTTTCTAATGCGAGCCAAGTGGGGCAGATGGGGGTTCAGACCTGACCTGGTGCCCAGCATCATGGGCGGGGGGTGCACAGTGACTGCTTCCCTTTTGCAGGAACCAGTCCAATGTCAGGAGGATGCACACGGCTGTGAAGCTCAACGGTGTCGTCCTGAATAAGTCCCAGGATGCCCAGCTGGTCCTGCTGAACATGCCGGGCCCCCCCAAAAACCGGCAGGGGGATGAGAACTGTATCCTTTCCCAGACGCCATCTTGGGGCGGGGGGCAGGTGGGGTGGGCTCTGGGCTCCGAGCAACGGCCTGGCAGGCTCCTGTCCTGGTGTTTCCCTGAGGCCTGTCGGGCGCCTGTGTGTTACCAGGCCTGGGCGACGGGTTCACAGGCTCTGAGCCCTCTTGGCACCTTGCTGCCCCTTAAATACCTTTCTATCCATTGAGCCCTGTGTCCCCACATAGTGCCCTGACCCCACATAGTTGATCGGGGTGTGCCAGCCACAGAGTGGGAGGTTGTGACCTCAGAGGTCACAGGTCAGCCCTGCCCCAAACTGGTCTGTTAGCCCCTCAGTGGTTCTCAACCTTTCTAATGCTGCGACCTTTTAATACAGTTCCTCATGTTGTGGTGACCCCCGACCATAAAATTATTTTCGTTGCTACTTCATAACTGTAATTTTGCTACTGTTATGTAGAGCCTAAGACCGTTAGAAAACACAGATATTTACATTATGATTCATAACAGTAGCAAAATTATAGTTATGAAGTAGCAACGAAAATAATTTTATGGTTGGGTCACCACAACATGAGGAACTGTATTAAAGGGTCGCGGCATTAGGAAGGTTGAGAACCACTGCTAGATGCATGTCAGCTGCCACAGGCTGCAGGCTGCCTGGGCGTGTGGCCTGGGACCATGCTCCCCCACCCTCCTCTGGGGTTGCAGGGGAAGAGGTGAGTAGGAGGAGTCAGCAACTGGGCTCTCAGGTTTAAGCTTCTCACTGACCAGTTAGGGATTTATGTCCTGGTGACCAGCATGTCCCGGTCTCTCCGGGTGTCTTGGTGGACGGTGACACATCTCTCAGGCACATCCCTCCTGGTGGGTCTGCACCCAGAGCCCTTAGGTAGGGCAGGGTCTCCTCTAGGTTTCCCCATTAGACCATCTGTGTCAGTGGAGGCCTCTTATTGGGGGGGGGGTCAGCACCACCAGCTGCCTTCCTGATCCCCTGTCTGCCTGGGTTGCTTTCTGACCCCACCCCTAGCTTTCCCTGACTCTGCCCTCACCCTCTTTCTCAGACCGAATCCTAACGACACAGGACCCTGAGTAAGTCACTCTTCTCACGCCTTAGGCTACATGTCCCATGGGATCAGCTGTGGCCTTAACTCCGTCCACCCCAGATATGGAGTTCCTTGAGGTCCTGACCGAGGGGCTGAACAGGGTGCTCCTGGTCCGGGGCAGTGGCCGGGAGGTGATCACCATCTACTCCTAACGCTCGGCTGCTCTGGAAGCTCTCTGGGCAGGCACAGGGCTTGTGTCCAGCACAGACCACAGCCTGACCTGCCAGCGTGGCTTCCTAGAGAAGTTTCTAGAATACCAGCGGGCTCTCCTGTGCCATGTGCCAGCTGAGAGCCAGCACATGACTGAAAAGGTTTCCTCGAGGCCGAGGAGAGATGAGATGCCCGTGGTGCTCCGGGTACTCCTGAGGGAGGCTCCGAGTGCCTGGGACCTGGCCGCCCCTCTGGTGAGGGCCATGCACCGAACCTCTGGATTCTAGAATTCATTCTCCTGGCCATCCCGCCCGGGCTGGGGCTGCGTCACATTTCAGTTCTTCCCCATCCCGGACATTCATAAGAAGCCACACTTGGTCTGAAGTTGACCCTGGGGCCATTAGGGTTCGTGTATGAAGGCGAAAGGTCAGCCTGTGGCTAAGGGCTCAGTACAGGTTCTCCATCAGCCCCCATCTGTCTGTGCTTTTGGATGTCCTTGTTTGTTTCCAGCTGTCCACGCCCACATCCCCGGCTCTGCTGGTGGCCTTGGTCAGGTGCCCGTCTTGTCGGGGACCTCTGGTAAGGGGACGTGGTTCTGTGGGAACATGAGGTGGGTGGTCCAGCTGGGCTCATGCTCCAGGAACCTCTGAGGGAGAACACCCCCGTTGAGCTCTCCGAGCCCAGGTGTGTGCTGCTGGGAGCTTCAGCCTCTCAGAAGCACTGGTGGACCCGGCTCTGTGGGCACATTTCTGAGACATGGAAACTGTAAAAGCCCAGTGTTCACACCATCAGACCTGTGAGCACACCACATGGTTCAGCATCTGACACACCTGCTCCTGTGGCCTCCATGTCCCCCCTCAGGCTCCGGGGAAGGGTGCCTGCTGAGGCTGTGGGGTCCTGGGCAGGAAGGGCACATGCACTGAGTTGTCCGGCTGCAGCCTGGTCCCTCCACTGCACGGAGGGGTGGCGACAGCTGTGTTTAGGGCACTGACGCGGTACCTTTTAGCGATCCGTGGACTTTGCACTTTACCTTGTGGTCTTTCTGCTTGTGGTCGTGAACACGTGCACTGTAGATGCTGCGGTAGTTTGTGCCTCACTCTCTGGCTTATTTATTTCGTTAAACACCTGGGCATTTCAGTGCTGCGTGGTCCCTAAAGAGGTGGTCCCTATGAAGGGCCCGAAGGACCACGTCCTTGGCTCTCAGGCTTCCATGGGGTCCCAAGAGAATGGACCTGGGCCTGCATTTCACGTCGGGGCAAAGATTAAGCGTGCATTTCTAGATGGTTCTGAGGAGCCATCGGGCAGCCTAGAGGGCCAGCATTGCCATCCAAGTGGCCACTGGCCAGAATGTGTGCCAAGTAGCTGCAGCCGGCTGGGGGTGGGGGCGGGGGTGGGGTTCAGACTTGGACCGTCCTGGTTCGCATTGAGTTAAGCGAAACCATCTCATAGTTGCCTGGTGAGGGGTCACATGTCCGCCCCACCCTCCTGTCCTCGGTCTGAGCACCACCCAGCCTCTCCACACTGAGCTTTGTGTAACTGTAACCACAGCCAGTTCAAGTGGATTTTGTTTTCCTTTTACAGGTTCCTTGTCTTTGTATGGTTTTTGTTAGTAGAAGAATAAAATCTGTGTTGAAGAATCTCGTGTGTCTCATTCGGCATAAAATCTAGATAATTGCAGAAGATGCCCCCACGCTTCCCTTCCCTTGGAGGGGTTTGCTGAAATTTCTATCAGGATAGAATCAGCAAATAACACCTGTCACTAGAGGGACCCCTTATTCTAACACAGGATCGCAGCCAGACCACGTCACACCCACAGGATGGAGGTGAGCCAAAGGAACAGGAAGATTGCCAGGGGGTGTGAAGGTGTGGCTGCTGGAGAAACCGTTGAAGCTCCTAAAATTGTTCAACAGTCACTGACCCAGCAATCCTGCTCCTGAGTGTATATCCCGGAGGGATGTGTGCCCACAGACACTCGTGCACACTGCTCACACCAGCCAAAATGTGGGAACAACCCACATAACCATCCATTGACAAGTGACTAAACAAAACATAAACGTATTCATTGGAATCTAATTTAGTTGTTAAAAGGAATGGCGCCCTGATGTGTGCTACCCCGTGGATGAGCTGCGTGATAGCCAGCCACAGGTCACGTATGATTCCACTTACATGAACTGCAGGATAGTGGAATCCAGGGAGAACCTGGGTTGGTGGTGAGGTAACGGGCTGGGGGAGGGGAAAGTGACAGTGGGCATGGGGTTCTCTTTGGGGTGAAGGTGTTCTGAAGTCTCATGGTGACGTATGCACTGAATGTGAACACGATGCCATGTAGTGAACAGGCATGTGAAGCTGTTAACCATGTCTTCTGGGGGCCATGGGAAGGGATGACACAGGACTGCTGAGGAGGGACCTAGAGTGCCCAGCTGTCCTTTGGTCTCTGCTAGGGACATTCACATCCATGACCTGGAGCACAGGGGCCCGGCCTTCGGGGCAGGAGTGAGGGTGTCATGGGGGAGTTGAAGGACCAGGCCCCAGGGTGCTGTCAGACTCGGGAAAACATGGTAGGGCCCTAGGGTCCCGACTCGGCCATGCAGCCTTGGGCACCCATGCAGTGGGTTCTGCGGGGAAGCAAGTGTGGGCATCATCCGTGCAGCACAGAGTCCTTCAGGCCTCAGCGTGGCACCTTCGCCACTGGAAAGGGGTGCAGATGCACGAGACACGAGCCCAGATGTGTGAAAGGCCCAGATGTGTGAAAGGCGAATTCAAACTGCCAAGATACGACAGAACCGCTGGGGTGTGTCGGCCACAGCTCAGTGCCTGTGAGTGCCCCTGAGCCCGAGGCAGCACTCGGCCTCTCCTGCGACTCCACTGCACTCACCCCGGTTGGCAGGCACCTCCTCTTTGCTGGGTAGGCTGCCAGTACCTGGCCCAATTAGGTGCTGCCAGCTGTGCCTGTCACCCTCCGAGGGGACCCCTCCACTCTGGAAGCTCCTAAAATTGTTCAACAGTCACTGTGACCCAGCAATCCCGCTCCTGAGTGTACAGGCCGCTTTCCTCGAGGCAGCCCAGCCTGGGCCGTAGACCCTGGTGCGGTTGGTCTCTGGGCTCCACTCAATGCCACCCGCCCCTCCCTCCCACACGCAGGCTTCTGGGGCCCGGCCAGCACCGTCCGTTGACTCTGGCCTCTGGTCTCCCTGGCCTGGCATTGCTGGGGTCTCTCAGGTACAACTTCCCCTGAAGCCCTGTTTTGCCAGGATCAGAGTCAAGCGCTCAGGAGACAAGAGGGTGACGGTGGCTTGTCTGTTTCTTGGTTGTTTTTTTGAGTTTGTCCCGAGTGAGAGGCGGATGAAGGTGCAGAAGTCAGGGGACCACAAGGTCTCTGGACAGCGCTCACATCTGACCCATAAGCATGCTGCTGTGGAGAAGGGGGCCAAACAGAGACAACCACCCACTGGATTCCAGTGCCCTTATCTCTGAAACGCCCTTGGAAGCATCGTCTTTGTGTTGTCGGTCCAGAAATTAAGTTAACGTGGCAATGTCTGCACGTGCTTTTATTCATATGCCAGGCGCTGTTATTTTTTCTTTTTAAAAATACATTTTTACTGATTTCAGAGAGGGATGGAGAGGGAGAGAGAAATAGAAACATCAATGATGAGAAAGAATCATCGATCAGCTGCCTCCTGCATGCCCCCCACTGGAAATCGAGTCCACAATCCGGGCATGTACCTTGATCAGGAATCGAACCGTGACCTCCTGGATCGTAGGTCGGTCGACACTACACAGGCGGGCAGCCAGGCGCTGTTTTCCTCTCTTCACTGTGGATGTCACAATTGTGAGGAGGCAAGGTGTGTGCCCCCTGCCCGCCAGAGGTCGCTACTGCCCGCAGGAGCTGGTGGGATGGACCGCGCAGGCGCGGTCATTCCAGTCTGGACAAAGATACGCTTCTCTGCAGCTGGACTCACAGGCAGCAACACACTAGGCTTCCGGTGTGTTTGCTGGCGTTCACTGCACGCACGAATGGTTCTTAAAACCAGGGTCTGGGGTCAGAGGCTAGGGTTAAGGCCCACCCGACTTCCCTGCCAGCTGGTGAGCAGAGCACCTGTCTGGGGGCTGTGGCGGGGCTGCAGAGTCTGCTGGGATTAACTAAATACGGTCCCTGAATGTGGGACCACGTGCAGGAGCTCTGCACCCTGAAGAACGGACCCAGGTTGGGATGACAGGCGCGTCTGTAAAAACCCTGCTGCCAGTGGTGTGGGTGTCACTGTGCAGATTCAAGTGTGTGAATGGAGTGTAGGCGTCTCGCCAGGAGAGGGCGCTCCGCCCTGGGCAGCCGGCACTAGGCTGAGTCTGAGGATCTGAAACACATGGAAAACTGAGATGCGAGTGCTCTGGCCTTGAAAGATCCTGAGGACCCCTCAGTTCTCCCTATACACATGGCCTCGACTCATGGACAGACAGTAGTTACTCGGAAATCCCGAGGGGCTTTACAATGGCCATGATCAGGAACGTGATGGCAAAAGGGAGGAGACGGTGGCAAATGACACGTCAGCTCCTCGAGTCTCAGCACAGAGAGCCCAGCGTCTCCAAGGAGAGCGTGGTCCTCCCAGCCCCAGACAGTGGCCTGAAGTGTCCTGTTATCATAAACCCAACTTGGGGCTTAGGTTATGGGTTTTTTTGTTTGTTTTTTTAGAGCAGTAAAGTAGGGAAACATTACCCATACATCTGGAGTTGTGCATTAATTTCCCTTCTGCAAACGTCTGTATAAACAGAGACAGACACGCTCCCCATAGGCTGGTGCAGGTGGACTGACCATATCTATTAAAAAACCTCACTTTGAAACAGGGAATGACATATTACAAAATGCACATATTTTTATTATGCCTGAGAGGGGAGGGAGCGCAATTACAAGTCAATCATCAATTAGCTTGATTCTGAGACACAGTTCCACGAAGAATGCAAATTCACCTGCACAGACTCTCAAAGTACCAGAAAGTCACTTGCTTGTCTCATATGGAAGACAGGGCAGTGGTGTCCTGCCACAGGGGGACGCTGCCAGCCAAGGTTCCACGACCCTTGGACACCGTCACCGCTCCTTTCCCTCACCCTCCCAGTGAGAGCACCACATTTTCCCCCAGGTGGGCATCGTGGAAGCTTGATGAGCACTATGATGGTTTATGTGAGCCCAGAGAATAAGCATCCTGCCTCCAACCTGTGGGGTGTTTTAGGTGGAAACTACCACCTGCCCCGGCCCTGCTGTCCACTGAGAGATGCTGGTGCCAGCCCCACCTGGACCTCGTCTCTGCTCTCATGGCCTCCCCTCCAGAATTCCGTGACCACTGTGAGGCGTGCCTCCACCCGCCTTGTGGCCGCCAGTCTTCTTTATGATCTGTGCTCCTGGTGGTGAGGCAGAACTCCTCACCGCACACGCAGCGCACAGAGGAACAACTGCTCCCCAAAACCGCCTCCTTTGGGCTTCAGAACGAATAATTACATGAGGGCTGCAGCACTATGTTCACTCCTGGCTATGGGACACCAAGGCCCCGCCACCCTGCACGTCTCGGTCCAAGGCCCCCAGCGCATGAGGCACCGTGAGACAAACACGGAAGTCAGCTGAGCAGAGTCCCTTCTGCGCCACGAGGGCTCATTCTGGGATCATAAATGAAAGATACAATGTACTTTTCTATGTGTACATATGGTTTTATGGGTTACACAGAGTCACTTCATAACTGGGAAACGTCAGTGGCATCAAATGTGCCCATCCCAACACGACATCCATCAGGAGCACGGAGGAAAGGCGAGTAGAGGAAGCGCGAAGGGCCTGCTCCACGAGTGTCCACTGGTGCCACCGCAGCTGCCCACGGGAGACTTGCAGCCGGGCTCCTGGCCGGGGCCGCTGGGGTGGGCGTGCACGCTAGGACGGGTGGTGGTGGTGGTAATGGTGGTGGTGGTGGTGTTCGTGGTGGTGGTGGTGCTCGTGGCGCTGGACCACGGGCACCGAGTAGCCCTCCCCCACCAGCATGGGCGGCAGGTCCCGCACCACCTCGTGCTCCATTACCGCAGGCTGGCCCAGCGCGGCCTTGAGGGGTGAGTGGCCCTCCCTGCCCTTCTGCCGGTACCGCTTGTGGCCGTAGGGCTGCGGCGGGGGCTGCGGCGGGGGCTGTGGGAGGTGGTGACCGTCCTGGGGGGCCTGGGGCAAGGCAGCTGGTGGGTGGTAGCTGAAAGCCCGCCCGGGCTTGCCCCCACCTGGCATGCCCCCAATGGGCACGCCCCCACTGGGCACCCCAGGTGGCCTGCCTGAGCCCTTGGGGGACTTGAGGAACTGCTTTTCCTGCCCCTTCAGCCGGGGCTGCACGTCCAGGGCCCGGGCAGTGGGGTCGCCAGCCAGCAGGACATGGTCAGCCAGCACCTGGGACCTGCGGTTGTGCACAGTGTGTGCATCCGACTCCTGGGAGCGGGACCTGCTCGGGGGGTGTGAGGCCTTGCCCTGGTGCTCCTGCTTGGCCTGTGCTGGCGGGGACCCTGCACACATGGGACACAGACCATGAGACCCTCTGCAGGGCCTGACACCTCACCTTGGACCAGGTACCCCCCGCCCCACCCCCCCCCCACACACACACACATACATACACGCCTGGATGCAATACTGCAGCATAGTTGTGGCAGGAGCCAAGAACCCCCAGGCCAGGGCTCATGCTGCTAAAGGAGGCTTCTTACCCAGGTCCTACCCAGTACCTACCAGGTCCGAATTTAGACGTGTAGTTCTCTATTCCAGCCAGGTCCAGGTAGTGGTTTCTCCGCTCAGTGTTCTCATCCACGCAGTACAGCCCCCTCACAGGGCAGGGGTGGGGGTCAGCATTGGGCCTCCTGCATGGGGCATAGGGCAGAAGGGGCCTGACCTTCACACAAGGTTAGAGAAGACATTCCTCAGAGATGAAGGGGGCACTGAAGGAGATGGTCCCGGCAGTGGACTCTGACCAGCACCCACCGCCCAGAGAGAAGCATCAGGAAGGATGGGTGTCTGGGACAGCAAGGTCCCCAGCTGGCCTGGGACCCCTCCAAGACCCCAGTATCACTGCTGCAGACTGCCTTAGGGAACCTGCAGGAACTCCCGTCTTCTGGTCCCCGAGGCAGAGATGGGGTCACTGCTCTGAGACCTCCACTGCCCCTGTCACCACCACAGCTGGTGAGTGAAATCAGGGTGTCCGAGTGGCAGGACTGAGGTCCCTCGGCTGACCTGCCCTTCAAGCCTCACCCAGCCCTCGGACAGTGGTGTGCTCAGCTCCAGCCCGAGTACCGGGCCACAAAACAGCACCTTCACCCCAATGGGGGGCTGCACCCAGTGCTCCTCCACACCCAGGTGCTTGTCCTGGCCGTCTGCCGTGAGCGGGCAGCCCCTGAGGCCTGCAGGAAGCGGGTGTGGGCGGGCTGCTCCCCGTGAGGAGGGTACACTTGGAGGGTGGAGCCAGACCCCAGCCCCTCACCTGATGTGAGCAGACAGCCTCCTGTCAGCCACTCTGGGGTCCTCGAAGACCTCGCCCTCCGTCCTGCAGCGAGTGGGTTCCCGGTCTGAAAGAGTAAATTCACTCATTCATTTGTTCACTCCTTCCTTCATTCATTCCTTCATCCATTTACTAAGCAAACACTTCCGAGCCCCTGCCAGGTCTAGGCCCTGCTTTCCATGTTCAGGAAAACAGAGAGTTTGCCCCGGTGGGGAGAGGAGGGGGAATGGGCTACTTAACAGTAGACACAATTAACGTGACTCCCATGACCTGGTGTGTGGGAGGTAAGGGCTATGGGGAAATGCAGAGCAGGGGTAGGGACCAGGCGGAGGGTCTGCAGGGAGGGGTGGGCTGCCAGTTAAAGCAGGGTCTTGAGGGTATCGGAGCAGGAGCCCAGACCCTCACCCTGGCTGGCAGGGAGACAATCTCTCCTTTTGCTGGAGGGCTCGGGGCTGACGGTCAGCTTCACACGGAGGGTCTTACTGCTACCAGAGGAGTGGTTGACGGAGGCGTCGACGACCTCGTAGATGGTGTGCATCAGGCTGGACATGTCCTGAGGATGGCACCAGCGTCACTGACAGGCAGACGGGGCTGGGGAAGTGCCCACCCCGCCATTGCCTCCAGGCTGCCTGCCTGAGTCACTGCACCCCATACAGCCCCGTCTCAGACAGGACGACTTACCGAGCAGCCTTTCTCCCCCCGACTTTAGCCCCACGTGGCGGCACCAAACCTCCAGGGTAAGTAGCCCTGCTACTGTTGAAATCACATCTCTTGGACCTTTCACATTTCACACTGAATCTATATGTTCAAAGGACTCAGCAGTCAGATAACTACCTAAGTTTTGCTCTTTAACCCAAAGACTCTTATTTCTGTCATCCTATGTGCCTGCTTCCTTCCCAGGGGCACTTTGCCCATCCTGGACACACAGGCCAGCCGAGGTGAGTGCCGAGGGTATCCCGGGACCCTCGCCACCTTGCCCAGCAGCTGCCGGCCCCACTGAGCCTCAGAGGGATCCAGTCACAAGCTCTGCTGGAAACAGTGCCAACAGCTGGGCCACGAGGCTCCCGAGGCTCCAGCGGCTGCCTGAGTCACCGCCGCCCCCACAGCTGGGGAAGGTCCGGCCTCTCCTCCCACCCTAGAGGGCTCTGCCTGTCTCCTCATCACCAAGATCAGGGTCCCTGGCATCTGTCTGCTGCCAGCTCCCTGCCCGGTGGACCGTCTTCCGAAGACACAAGTGCATCACCTCCCTGGTGGCCTTCCCACTGTTGTCGAAGCCATAGAGCGTGAAGGTCCACTCCTGGCGGTTGTCCTCCTCCACCGAGACGTCGCACTGGAGCGCCTGCAGGGCACAAGGGGTCAGAGGCGGGTGGGGTCGTCACCCTGCACCGGGATCCCGAGCCTCCCCCCACCTCTCAGGAAAACAGGTGTCCTTCCATTGCTCCCAGGAGCTCCTGCCTTAGAAGGCCAATGGTGGACCTCTGTGGCACCCCGGGGTGCTGGCGCCACACCGGGAAGTAAGTCCCCCGGATTATTTGGTGCCACATCGGCCAGTTTCAGCTGGATTTGTGGCCACACCTTCCTTGCCCACCCCCACCCCCACCCCCACCGCCTTTCCCAGAGCTGGCGGATATTGGAAGCACATGCAAGCTTTGCTGTAGCTCCTCAACCGGCTGAACCTCAGGCAAACTGCCCAGGCAAGGCCCTGTTTCAGGGCCCACGTGCGCCTAGTCCAGCGCGGACCCTTTTGCACCTGGAGGCAGAGCAAAGACCTACATCGATGTTCAGGCGCTTCTTGCCCAGGCCTCGCAGACCTTCGCGGTTTGCTGCTCTCTCAGCATCATCTGTACTGAAGAGCTGTCCGGTACCCTCTCGACCCTCAGCCTTCTCAGGGGGCAGTGCCACTGGAGGTAGAAGAAGGAGTGAGGGAGAGCTATCCCCACCTCCATCCCGCCCAGGAAGGTGACTCAGCAGCGGGGATGCTGGAAGGTGCGGCTGGGGAGCCTATGCTACTTCCCAGATGGGCCTGAGCTGAGAGTCCATCCTTCCAGAACAAGAAGGCATCAGGAGATCTGTGCAGAGGGCAGCGCAGCTCTCACCTGGGATAGCCATGGTCAGGTGTGCCCTCAGCCCTCACCTGGGTTAGCCATGGTCAGGTGTGCCCTCAGCCCTCACCTGGCATAGCCATGGTCAGGTGTGCCCTCAGCCCTCGCCTGGGATAGCCGTGGTCAGGTGTGCCCTCAGCCCTCACCTGGGATAGCTGTGGTCAGGTGTGCCCTCAGCTCTGGCCTGGCATAGCCATGGTCTGGTGTGCCCTCAGCCCTCACCTGGGATAGTCATGGTCAGGTGTGCCCTCAGCTCTGGCCTGACATAGCCATGATCAGGTGTGCCCTCAGCCCTCGCCTGGGATAGCCGTGGTCAGGTGTGCCCTCAGCCCTCGCCTGGGATAGTCATGGTCAGGTGTGCCCTCAGCCCTGGCATGGGTTAGCCATGGTCAGGTGTGTCCTCCTGGCTCTGCCCACCCAGCCAGCAGTGGCTTTGGAGATCATGGTGGGGAGGAGGCTGCCCTGTGTTGGTCTGGGTTTGGGGAAGTTAAGGAGCATGGAGTAGGCATGCCTATGCCATCTGGGCCTCAGCTTGTCCACGTGTCCTGAGGGCAGGTTTCAGGCATATGCCTGGGGTACAGGGTAGAGTCTGTGAGGTTTGGGGAGCAGGACTTACCCTCTAGAGGACACTGGTCCTCCCGGAAAGGTCCCTCCTTGGGGTCCCCACTGTGCAGCTCCTGCAGGGAGAACAGGGAGTGTGTGATAGACACCAGCCTCCTGGGGTGTCACTGCAGAGGAACCAATCTGGGTACACCCACGAAGCCTCAGATTTTTAAGTAAAACAAACGCACATCCCATGGTGTCATTGGTTTCATTAGAACCGTCTCCAGGCTCAGCTGGCGTGGCTCAGTGGGTGAGTGTCAACCTATGAACCAGGTCACCGTTTGATCCCCGGTCAGGGTACATGCCCAAGTTTCGGGTTCGATCCCCAGTGGGGTAGAGGGGGGCATGCAGGAGTCAGCCAATCAATGATTCTCCTTCATCATTAATGTTTCTATCTCTCTCTCCCTCTCCATTCCTCTCTGAAATCAATAAAAATACTTTTAAAAAAAGAAAATCTTATCTTTGGAAGGAAGGAAGGAAGGAAGGAAGGAAGGAAGGAAGGAACCGCAAAGCCTCCAGACCGGCATCCAGGAGTGTTGGAACCCAGAAGAGCAGGTGGTGCAACCCCCGTGGGGCATGCAGCCAGGAAGCTCGAGGGCCGTGGAAGCGACCCCTGTAGCACTCCCAATGCTACAGTAACGACACAGGGAAGCCCAGATACAGCAGCCAGCCTGTGACTAGTGCCCTGAAGTGCCTTTTGAAAACATGTTCATCCACATATATCCCAACACTAGAATCTACAGTGTTTATCCACGAGCTAAATCAGCAACTACCTCTGAGAGAGAGAGGCTCAAATAAGGGGATAAAAACATTTGGGAGGAAAGTGACAATTCTTGTCCCTATGACTGGTGGTTTCAAATTCATCCTGGTTTTTAATCTGTGCTGCTCTGGCTAAACAGAAGGGCCAAAAGCTTTAATTGCAACGGGTAAACCTACCGCAGGGATGCTGGCCAGATGTACAGCCCCTCCCCGCTGGGGTAACCTTGTTGGCAGCTGAATCCCAGATAATTGGGACCCTCAAGTGAGATAGGAGCACAGGCAAATACCCCATCTCCTAAAGTCCAGCAAGTGCCCACCTCCCACATCACCCTGCCCAGGGCAAGGCCAGCCCTACCCTTTCCTGGGATGCCCCCACCTGCCTTCCCTGATCTGACCATCCTGTGGTGGGGACCCCCTTCCAAAGCATAAATTTCTGCTCTCATTCCCTTTGCCACCTCCAAAGGAGTCCCAGCCTCATGCCCATAAAAGTCCCTAACTCCCCCTCTCATCCCAACCTGGCCCCCCTTCTGCCTGGCTGGGTTTCCATAGAGGGCCCTCAGCACCATCCTCACTGCTCCCCTGGCTGACGGAGCTCCGTTTCTGCACCACCACCACCGCCCCCCCCCCCCCCACCCCATCCCTGGGCTTCCTTACCAAGCCAGCAGGGCCTCCGTGGCACCGCCCACCCAGCACTGCTGACCTGCTGATCCCCTCAGGCATCCTCTCCTTCCTGCTCCCACCCCCAGCGACCCTGGCACACTGTCCATTCATTCTCCAGCATCTGCTGACCACTGGGGACAGGATCTCAGCCCCACACACCTTAACACTTTAGGAACCCCAGGTCCTTCTTCTGCATGTCAATGTTGGGTGGCTGTGACCTTTGCTGTGGGGTCTGGTCCTTACCCCTTTCACCGTGCAGGGGCTCTCAGGAGGCCGGGGGGGACGGGGGAGGATGGGATCCTTCCTGTCTCTTCCAGCTCCTGTGGTCCCAGGTGTTCCTGGGCTGGTGGATGCATCTCTCCAACTTCTCCGTTGTCACATGCCTCTCTCTTACAAAGATACAGGTGCAGGCAGTTAGGGCCGCACCAGGATGAAGATCATGTTGGCAGAGGCCCTCTTCCACATCCAGTCCCAGCCACAGGTCCCTGGGAGGAGGGCAGGGTCTCTGGGGCCAGTGTTCAGCCCCACTGCCCGAAGCTGGGTCTGGTCTCCACCCTGTTGCTATTGGCCGAAAATCCTGAATCCGCCGCCTAATCACTTGGGCCTTGGTTCCCTTTCCATGAAGCAAAGAAGGGATTCCGAGGAGGGAGTGAGGCTCTCCAGGTGCCCACGTGTACCAGGCACGTCCACATCCCCCACTGTGGGACCTGCACTCCAACAGAGAGAGGTGTGCTGGGAGGACAAATGAGGTAACACCACAGCTCTGACACCGGAGCTTCAGACTCGAGTTCCTCCTCGCACCTAAACAGGCCGGTATCAAGGCCGAGGGCAGGGAACACACAGTTCCTTCTCTGAGCGAGCAATGTGATGCACATGCCGCCGGAGGAAACGCGTTTGCTTCTCCAAGTAGATTCCTTGCAGACTCAAGAGGCCTCTCTGGCTTGCATTCCTGAGAACGTGGTGTTCCCCAGGGGCAAATGTTTGCTCTGTCCAGAAAACCAGCTGTGTGCGGAGTCCCCGGGGGCAGGTCCCCTTTCTGTGAAAGGGTCCGGGATACTGGTGATGAGAATGCAGTGTGACCATCAGGAGAGTGGGGCTGGCACCTGGGCAATGCCCCCCGCCCCTTCATACACACACAGGAGCTGCTCCAGAGCCCTTCTTTTCCATTAAAAGACTCAGGTGACCCACTCAGTGGAGCTCACAGCCCCTGATGGCCCAAGACCAAAAGCCCCAGCACATCTGGGATTCTGGAAGCACTGCCCTCCTAAATCTGAGGTCAGGGCTACTCCTCAGAGTTCTGGGCGAATTCCAAAGCCCTTGTCTCCTCCCCTAGGTGCAGTGAGAATGCAGGAGGGGGCTTTGTGCACACCAGAGTCCAAGCAGGTGAGAAAGAGGTGGTGGTGTGTGTGTGCCAGGGTTTGGGGGGGCAGAGAGAAAGATGGAGGCAGAGAGGGGCTCCTCTAGGGGTGACAGGGAGGAGGCAAACTGAGCAGGTCTGTTGGCGGCATTTTCCCCGAGCTCACTATTCCTAGGAGGGCAGTCACTGAATGCCCCCTCGGTGATGGTGATGCAGTGGGTCCCTCAGGACAGGATGGCCTTAAATGCTGGGTGAACATTTGGGATCGCGGGGCCTACACTCCAGGTCACAGGGTTACCTGGAAGGTGGAGGGGAGCAGCTGCTTCCAAGGCTGTTTACATAAAAGCACCCCATCGCCAGGGCCAGGCATTCAAGGCGGGGTTCCGGCTGCCAGCAGGCCGAGGGCTGTGTGGGAGCCCATCTGCTCTGAGTGGCTCGGGAGTCGAGCTATGTTCAGAGTTTGCCTTTTGTAAGAAAGCTTCGGTGAGGGGGCAGAGGCCGCTTTCTGCTGGTTGCCAGTGGATGGAATTTGACTTCAAGGTGATCCGCCAGCGTCTGTCTGGAAACACCACGGCAGCTTTGAAGTGGAAGTCTCGGTTTCAACGGCTAACCAGTTTCAGATGTGACAATGTAGTTTTATGGGCTTAATAATTCCGACACATGTGCGGCTGGGGCCCACGCAGGGTCCCGCTCAAGGGGCTGCTGTAACTGCTATTCTGAACTTCTGATTTTAAAGCGAAAGATTAGGGATGATGAAACCGAGCGTTCACGGGCAGGGGGCCCTGCAAACAGGCTTCCAACGAGCTGCAGATGGTTTTCGTTTCTTTCTTTTCAAACTTAAAACAGAGCTTCAGGATCCGGCAGGGGCGTTCCTGGGTTTTGCCCATCGGTACTTCTGGGTTAGGACTATTTAATCAGACTTTGTAATAACCAAATTTGGAATTTGCATGTGGAAACCCAGTCATTTGGGATCAAAGGGTCTCCTAAAATAAACATATGTGACTCTTCACATGAGAGTGGTAACTTACACCCTGTATGAGGACTCTGGCTTCTTCTTATCCCTGTCCCAGCCTCTCACAATTCTGCTCATGTTAAGAAGACACAAAATGGCCCCAGCTGGTTTGGCTCAGTGGATAGAGCGTCAGCCTGTGGACTGAAGGGTCCCAGGTTTGATTCTGGTCAAGGGCACATGCCCAGATTGTGGGCTCGATCCCAGTAGGGGGTGTGCAGGAGGCAGCTATCAATGATACTCTCTCATCATTGATGTTTCTATCTATTTCTCTCACTCCCTTCCTCTCTGAAATCAATTTCATATATATATATATATATATGACACAAAATGTATTTCACACCCCGCTTTACCCTGGCCTGTGGATACTTATTTGTTGGCACTCAACCACCCAAAAGCACCCTGACCCTGGAGGGGTTCCCCAGCCCCCCCCCCCGCCCCCGATGTGGACCTTGCTGGAAATGATGGCCACGCCTGTGGTAAGGATGACTGATGACACACTGGGGACAGGAGTGTCCACCGACGACATACTCTGCCAGGAATCCAGCCCATGGCTGGCCTGCAGTGTGTTGGTATGAAGAGGGGACCAGAGGTGGACCCAGGCCACCTGCTGGAGGAGTGATGCCCCACAAACACATGCAGGGGCAACATGGTCATCAGCAGAGGGTCAGCGATGAGCTGTGTTTAACAGCGTGGTGCCAGGATTCTCTTTCTCCCACACTCGGATGTGACGCATGCTCCCTACATTAACCCACATGATTCAGAGGAGAAGCAGTTACAGCCCCTGACCCCAAGTCCCAGGCTTGTCACTAGGACCGGAACCCACTTCCTCCCAGAGTCTCCATTGCATCCGGGGCAGCTGAGGGTGAGCAGGCTTCCCCAGGCAGGGGATGACATGTTTCAGCACAGACACTAAATGTATGTGAGCATACACACGAGTGTGTATATCTTGTCTATGAATACATATATGTACAGACGCGTGTAATACACACCATATAGACACAATATGAACGCACGATACACATGCAGCATTTTCACCCTCGATAACTGAGACGTGACCATAACATACGCCCCCACCCCCAGGGATTCCCATCCTCAGCACCTGGAATGTTGCTTTCCATTCAACGCTAAATGTTATAGTCACTTTGCAGCCACTCAGCCAACCTCATTTTCTCTCCCGGTTGTGCTGCTACTGTTTTTGTCTTCAGAGCTAACGATTCAGCTTCACAGAAAAAGGAAAACCCAGGGTGATCTATCTTCCAAATGCAGCTGCTGTCCCCTGAGCACACTGGCTGCAGGTCACAAAACACACAATAAAAGCAAGACCCGCGGCTCCACACGCCTGACCCCTCCGCACCCTCAGCCACCCCCATTCAGGCGAGGGCCATGCCCCCGGATTTCAAATGCAGAATTGGTCTTCCCCCAACCTGGATTCTCCCGTGGGAAAGCCCCGTGGACGGTTCATTTTCTTTCATTAGCATTAAAGCCTCATGCTTCCTATTTCGAAGGAAGTTTATTTCAAAGCTGGGAGGGAACAATGTACATTTAAAGTCTGTAAGTCAGAAGGCGCTGTGCATTCCTGACCTGCGCGCGTCCGTGCCCTCAGCAGAGAGGGACAGACTGGACGTGTGGAAGGGCTGCACTCAGGACCCCCGGGCTGAGCTGCTCGGAGAAAAGCAATGAGTGTGTTTTCTCCTGTAGAAAGCACCTCTGTCGCGTCATGTGGAAACACACCCTGCATACGAAGACGACGTAATAACCTCAGCCCAGCTCTGTTGTTGTTGGCCGAGGCTCCTGAGATCAAAGGAAGGAGGCCCAGGCCGGAGGCGCACCCCTCCCTCAGCTCTGGTATCTGGCAGCGGTGGCCACGGGATCTTAAAGGAGCAGAGACAAAACCTAAACTACTTTTACAACCGCCAACCCAAATCCAGCCTTAGAGGAATTTAGTTGAGACCCCACAAGTGAAAGATGAAGTGTTTGGAGGAAACCTGCACATACACATGTTAATGACAATCTTGTCCTGAAGCCAGGCCCAGGGTGCTGCGTGGTTTGGGAAATTGGGGTGGGAGGGAGAGGGGCACAAGTGCAGGAACCCCCCTCTCCAGTGCAGCGCTTATGCGGTCGTTTCCAAACCACAGAGCAGGAAAGACCCCTGGTGCAGGGTTCTTGGGATGAAGACCGTTTGGCACCGTGATGTGTGAAGCTGGCCGGCCAGCCAAGGACCCATTGTCTAGACACTCAGGCAGCAAGCCTTTGACCCAATACTTGCCTGTCAGGGCTC
This sequence comes from Corynorhinus townsendii, assembly GCA_026230045.1. Classification (NCBI taxonomy): domain Eukaryota; kingdom Metazoa; phylum Chordata; class Mammalia; order Chiroptera; family Vespertilionidae; genus Corynorhinus; species Corynorhinus townsendii. The sequence goes on from JAPDVU010000012.1 coordinate 2,603,082, forward strand.
TGAGCCCCCCAGACAAGCCATGACTGATGTGGCCAACGTCCATTGTCCTTGCCTGATCCTGAAAAACCTGAAAGCAGGAACTCTGTTCCCTCTGTCCTTGCATCAGAGGACGAGCACATTCGTTCTCCATCGGGGCCATGTTCTGTCCATGACAAGGCCAAAAGAAGGGGACCAAGGAGAGGGCTCCCTGAATACCAGGCCCAGGACCTGCCAGGCAGCTCCCCCTCAGCGCACCCAGAAGGCCGGTGCCACCCTGTGCTCCCTGGCCACTCCAATAGGACACTGAGTGGCACTGGACATCCCCAGTGGAGGGCCCAAGCCTGAGCCAGGCTGGTGCAGGTCCTCCTGACCATAGGCGGGAAGCGTAGGACCGTTACCACGTTCTAGCCGGGGCCTTTCTGCTGGTGGCTGCCAGCCTGCAGCCTTTCCTTAGGGACATGGGGGCCAGAGTCACCACCTCCACACATGGACTCACAGATGTGGTTGACTCATCAGCCCAACCACTCCCCGAGCTTCCTGAAGAAAGCAGGGTTGGTCTCTGCTTAAAATACACCTCAGGCCTCGGGAGGAACCTCATAGAATAGCCATAGCACCACATTCTCCAAGGGCTAAAGACAGTTTTGTTTGAAAAGGAAACCTACACCACTTTAAACAAATCAATGGCGGCCCCCCTTCTTGGCTCTAGCCCTTTTATCACAGCTGGGAAGGCGGGGTCTGGGAAGCTCGAGAATGCGGACTCGGTGGGTGTGGGGCCCAAGGGCCGTCTGGCCCTTCTCCTAGCAGGCGACACTGTCACAGACAAAGTGTCCAGCTTCCCAGAGCTGCAGACAAGTCTGGGAGACAACTATGCGGGCGTTTAGTGTAGCTGCTTCTGGGAGGCGGCGATGGGGTGTAGGCTGTGGTTATTGTCACCATCCTCCTCCCTGTCCCACCCGTGCCCTGTGCCCCAAACCTGGAGATGCAGGGATGGCCACTCCCACTTCCCTCAGACCTTTTGTCAATGCTGCATCACTGCTGAAGCCTCCACCCCCACTAGCTTCTCCTGCACCCTTGCTTTAGCTCTCCAGGCCCTGGGGCCCATGTTCTGACACTTGCTGTCTGGATCCCCCACAACCTGTGAGCCACACGGTGCCTGCCACAGGCAAGGAAGCCTGCTGGTCGGGGGGTCTGCCTGGGGGTCTGCCTGGGTTGGGGTTCTGGCTGCACGACTCCATGCAGTGTGCCCTGGGCAAATCGCCTCACCCCACTGTGCCTTGGTTTTCACTCTGTGAAAAGGGAAATGACTATTGTAAGGGGTAACCAGTAATTGTGCCAAGTGCTGTGAACACATCACACTCCTGAGTCTGTGGGTGTCACCCAAGGTATGCCAGGAACGCCAGGTAGGCCTGGAGCTTCAGGGGATGCGATGGGGGTGGGGGGAAGACGCCGAGACCTGGACGCTGACTATGGCGAGTTGGACCATCCAGGTTCCTGGACAAGAGGGAAGGATGAGCCAAAGGTCACCAGGACTGGTGCACCACCTGCAGGGAGGTCCTTCTTGAGCCAAGATCAGGTAGGTTTCTTTTTTAATTTCAGAAGATAAACCTGGGCCTTGCTTGCTCCTGAGCTTATGTGAGAGGCTGCATTTCAGAGGGTTGTTCACTTGAGACCTGAGACACACAGGGCTACAGGCAGGACACAGCTCAGGAGGGTCCTGCCATAGCCGAATGACTGCCCAGGACCACGGCCACAGCCTCATGTTAGCCAGCGCTGATGGCAGAGGGGCTCCCACTGTAATGAGCCACAGCCCTGGCCCACAAAGGCTCTGCACAGCAGCACTCCAAAGCCAACTCGCCCAGGCACTCCCAGGAGTGTGTTAAAATAATCCCACTTGAATTCTTATATTAAAACTAGAGGCCCAGTGCACGAAATTCATGCAAGGGGTGGGGGAGGTGTCCCTCAGCCCAGCCTGCACCCTCTCCAATCTGGGACCCCTTGAGGGATGTCCGACTGCCCGTTTAGGCCTGATCCTGGTGGGGAGTTGGACATCCCTCTCACAATCCAGGACTGCTGGCTCCCAAATGCTCGCCTGCCTGCCTTCCTGATTGCCCCTAACCGCTTCTGCCTGCCAGCTGATCACCCCCTAACCACTCCCCTGCCAGCCTGATTGATGCCTAACTGCTCCCCTGCCAGCCTGTTTGCCCCCAACTTCCCTCCTCTGCCAGCCTGGTCACCCCTAACTGCCCTCTCCTGCAGGCTTGATTGCCCCCAACTGCCCTCCCTTGCATGCCTGGTCCTGCCCAACTGCCCTTCCCTGCTGGCCTGATTGCCCATAACTGCCCTCCCTTGCAGGCCTGGTCCCTCCCTACTGCCCTCCCCTGCTGGCCATCTTGTGGTGGTCATCTTGTGTCCACATGGGGGCAGCAATCTTGTCTGTTGGAGTGATGGTCAATCTGCATATTACTCTTTTATTAGATAGGATAGAGGCCTGGTGCATGGGTGGGGGCCAGCTGGTTTGCCCTGAAGGGTGTCCCGGATCAGAGTGGGGGTTCCCTTGGGGCATGGGGTGGCCTGGGTGAGGGGCCTGTGGTGATTTGCAGGTCGGCCACACCCTCTGGCGACCCAAGTGGAGGCCCTGATATCTGGGATTTATTTATCTTCTATAATTGAAACTTTGTAGCCTTAAGCGGAGGCCTGGGCCAGCCAGGGTGTGCGGAAAGTTTGGCTTCCTCCATCGCCGGGAAAATCCAAGCCTCCCTCCTGCTCTCTCCGTGGCTGCAGCCATCTTGGTTGGATTAATTTGCATACTCGCTCCTGATTGGCTTGTGGGTGTAGCAGAGTGATGGTTAATTTGCATATTACTCTTTTATTAGATAGGGTATGCTAGGTTTTGCCCTAGCAAGTTTGGCTCAGTGGATAGAGTGCCAGCCTGTGGATTGAAGGGTCCCAGGTTCAATTCCAGCCAAGGGCACATGCTCAGGTTTGATCCCCAGTGGGGGGCATACAGGAGGCAGCCAAACAATGATTCTCTCTCATCATTGATGTTTCTATCTCTCTCTCCCTCTCCTTTTCTCTCTGAAATAAATAAAAATATATGAAAAAAATATGCCAGGTTTTGTTATTGTTGTTGTTTTGGGTTTTGTTTTTGTTTTTTGTTTGCTTCTCTGATTATAACAAGCTCAAAACTTGTTATAATTTCCTTGGGAGACATTGCAGAACAAAAGGAAGTCCTTCCCCTCGGGCTGGCCCTCATTGTGAGCAAAATTCCAGCTGGCACAAGGAACAGGACCGAACAGACCCAATTTGTTTCGTTCTGGCACGAAAAAGGCTGCCAGCGGTGCCTGCCACGTATCCATCAACATGAAAGTGGGTGAGGCGCTCACAAGCCACAGTGGGTGTAGTTCAGGGTGAGGCAGATGGTGTCCCTGCAAGGCCCGGAGACCTTTACACTCAGGCTTCTCAATGGAGGGGCACCCTAGCGAGGTGCTCAGCCCTGTGAGGCACTCAGCCCAGTGAGGCACTCAGCCCAGAGAGATGGTCAGCCCCAAGAGGCACTCAGCCCAGAGAGATGGTCAGCCCCAAGAGGCACTCAGCCTAGAGAGATGGTCAGCTCAGAGAGATGGTCAGCCCAAGAGGCACTCAGCCCAGAGAGATGGTCAGCCCAGAGAGATAGTCAGCCCCAAGAGGCACTCAGCCCAGAGAGATTGTCAGCCCCAAGAGGCACTCAGCCCAGAGAGATGGTCAGCCCAGAGAGGTGCTCAGCCCAGAGAGATGGTCAGCCCAGAAAGGCGCTCAGCCCAGAGAGATGGTCATCCCAGAGAGGCGGTCAGCCCAGTAAGGCTGGCAGCTCCCCGAGAGACAGTCCTGACCAAAGCCAACACTGCATTTTGCTGTTTTGTTTCCAGGACTGCATCGTGTGCTCCACCCAAATGGGTGACTGTTACGCATGTTGAGACATCCAGTTTGTGGGTGGGATCGTGCTCACCTTGGTAGAAATTAAACAGTGGCTGTCCCTCCTATTTAAGGAGAGTGACCCCAAGCTCCAGGCATTGTGACAGTTTTGCCTGGCATCCAGTTGGAGGAATTAGGCAGAACTGAGCCTTCGAAGGCCCCTCAGTGTCTCTAGGGAGCACTGATCACCAGGTCTGCAGGAACCAGCCTAGCACTATGAAGAGAAATGAGAGGGGAGGTGGTGGAAGGTGCCAGGCGGGGATCCTAAAAGGCCTTTGGAGAGGGACATGTAAGCAGACACCTGAACACAGGAGGCAGCAAGCAGAGCTGCAGGGGGCAGGCCTCTAGACAGAGGGGCAGCATGTGCAAAGGTCCTGGGGCAGGACCAGCAAGGAGGCTCCAGCAGAGTAGGCCCTCTCTGAGGAGGTTCAGGGGCAAGACACAGGGTATGGGGTGTCAGCCTCCTGGGCTTTCACTCTGAGGAGGTGCTGGTATTGACCAGCCTTATGTTCCAAACACCTACTTGGCTCACAGAGGTAGAGGGTGATGGAAATGGGGCACAGCAGAAGGGGAGGAGGTGGAAATGGCTAATTATGAGAGACCAAGTTGACAGGTTTCCTGAGGAATGGGACCTGGGTGTGACAGAGGATGAGGGACCACTTTGCTGCGATGGAGGGGCTGGCCAGTTATGTCGTATCCTGCCTTATTCCCACGGGATGCAGGCAGCTTCCTCTTACCTCAATTGCACTATGAGGAGGGAAATTGCAAAGCGGAAAGTCTCCTTAACATTTGGGGATACTGCTGTGCATGGTGTGGAGAGCGGCTACAGCATTTGGACAGGTTCAAGCCTGGGACTAATGAGAGGGCATGAGCCTCTCATGGCAAAGCCACGTGTAAGTCCCAGTACAATTATAGCCAAAGGCTATGGTTGTAAGCTTGACCTTATGGTCCGAACCTGTGGTCCCACGTGGCTACGTAATATAGGCTGTGGGAGGTGCAGCAAGTAAACAAAGCTTGATCAGGTGCAAGTAACTGAGTAGATTGGAACCCCCCCTCCCCAAAAACGTTGTAACCATGCCCTTACTTTGCCTCGTGGAATCTGGCTATAAAATAGACTCCGCTTTCAGGCCGTGGTACTGTTGCTAGCTCTCCATCAGAGAGGACAGCGTCCCACCCAGACCCAGCTTTCTTCTCTTGTCTGTCTTTTCTTAATCCTTCACCACCCCTTCTCAGGCTCACCGAACCTGGCTGTGCTGGCACGGCACACATAGAGTGATCCGTAACCCCTGTCAAGTGGACCCCTGAGGTGTTTCTTCTCAAGCTAGATAATTCAATGTGCTTAAACTGGCCCCAGGCTAATTAAATGTTGTTCCAGATACAGAGACAACCACATCCACAATCCTGCGTCTAACAGGGCCAGACGTGGGGCTGAGCTGGACTGCACAGCTGGGCCCACCCTGCCGGCCACCCTCCCTTCCAGGCTGGGCTACCAAAGAGTCAGAGAGCTGACCCAGACAGGGACCGAATGGTGAGCTGCAGAGCATGGTCGAGTTCCATGTGGCTGAAAACGAGCCGGTCATTACACCAGAGGTTTGTCCGCATTCGTGGTGTAGTACCTAGTTTTTCTGAGCATAGAGCTCAAATCTGGATACATTCTTAAGTCAACACATGCTAAAAATGGAACAGTGTTAAATTGTCGCTCAATGTGGAAGCTGAAAGGGTGACCTCAAAATAAGGACTTCAGGTGGCAACATTAACGTGAAGGCCACTCCCCTCTGGGCAGAAGAGCTTTGTTGAGAGCATTTGTTACTAAGTCCCTTTTGTGCCAAACAGAAAGTTGTGAGCATTCTGACGCTATGTTTTCATGCATCATGTCCTGGGCTGAACAGTATCCCCAGAACCCACGTCCACCCGGAACCGCAGAATGTGACTGTATTTGAAAGCATTTGCAGATATGATGCATTAAGATGAGCTTATGCTGGATTTAGGGTCAGCCCTGATCCAATGACTACAAGTGTCCTTGCAAGAGGAGAGCACAGACGCAAGCGAGGGGCCACATGAAAATGGAGGCAGAGACTGGAGCCATTCAGCCAGAAGCCCAGGGGCGCCTGGAGCCCCCAGATGTTGGAAGAGACAGGAAGGACCCTCCTCCAGAGCCTTCAGAGAGCACAGTCCTGCCAGCAGCTGGGTTTCAGACTTCTGGCCTCTAGGACCGTGAGAGAATACATGTCTGTTGGTGTCACCCAGTTTGTGAAACTTGGTCACGGCAGCTCCAGGAAACCAACATGGGTAACTTCAGGCTACTTTTTTTCATTATTTAAAATATTTAACCCTAAAGCCCTTGTAGCATGTGCTTATATGAATTGGTTGTCAAAGTCCTATAATTCCTGAATGATCTACCATCAGAGGTCAATGACCACATGACAAGACCATGTGGCTGGCTTCCTTCAGGAAGAACTACCCAAACAGTACTGGTGGGACCTGGGGTGGAGTTAGCCCCAAACTTCCCCTGAGGATCCAGGGGTCCAACGGGGCGGTGGGCCAGCCCTCTTGAGTATAGGACACACATGTGGACATCTGTAACCCCGCAGGCTGGGGATGCTCATCCTCCTCAGGGAGCAGCATCTGAAAGAAGATAGCCCTCCAGGCCAGGAGGATGGCCACTCGCCCCAGATCATCAGGGTCTGCTGAGCTTCTGGACAGAAAGAAGAGAGGAGAGGCAGAGAAGGAGGAGCAGCAGCAGGAGGAGGAGATAAGGAGGAGGCTAAGAGAGTGGAGGAGGAGGAGGAGGAGGAGAGGGGGAGGAAGGGAGGGAAGAGGAGGGGGGAAGAAGAGAGGGAGAGAAAGGAGGAGGAGGGGACTGAGGAGAGCGGTGCCCATCCCTGAGAAGAGTGGGGCAGGGGTGAGGCCGGCCTCTGCCTCACCATGAGCTGTGTCCAGCAGGCAGCCCCACCCCACCAGGCAGGCAGTGGTGTAGTCTGTGTGCGCGTGCCCAGCCCAGCCCTCACAGAGGCTCTGAGTGTCTGTTGCAGGGAAAGAAAATGAGTGCTCAACACATTTTCTTCTCCAGATGAGAACAGGGAAACACTTTCTTATAAGAGTTAAAGTGGGGATAGTTGAGCCACAGAAAAATATCCACCCTTCCTTCTTCCAACCAAAACAACCCGAAGGAGTTACAGGAATTGGCTCTGGAAACAGGAAACAGAAAATGTGGCTCACAGCTCCCCTCCCCAGACCCACCTCCCCTGGAGCCCTTCCGGGGGACCTACGGGTAGCAGCAGGGGATGCTCACGGAAGGCAGCGATGCCCAGAGACTCTGCAAAGCCGGGCACGGGCAGCCACCTGGTGCCGGGGGCACTGTCTGCAACAGGTTGGAGAACGAGGCCGTAGGGGCCTCACTGCTTGGGGACCAGACACCCCTTGGTCCTGCTCTCCCAAATGTCAGGTCTCAGGTCAGAGGACAGCAGAGCCAAGAAAGCCCTCTGACACCAGGGTGAGCAGTGGGGAGAGACCGTCTCAGGAGAGACAAGAGCATCTCCAGTCCTAGGTACCTGGGGGGCTCAGGAAATACAGAGGGTGCTGAGGATGGGATGCAGAGTCAGGTACAGTGAAAAGACACGGTTCAGAAAATAAAACGATAGGAAAAGGTGCCCAGGGGCCTGGGCTGAGAGTGGGCTGTGTTCCCCGGCTCCCTCGGCTCGGACCGACTGCTTCCTTCCAATCATCATAGCGGACAGCCCAGCCACACAGAGGCAGTGAGCAGAGCACGGGGTGGATGTGCAGGGAGGACAGTTGAGGGGAGAAGGGAGCTGAGGAAACCTTGCGTTCTGTTAGGGACTGAATTGTGCCCTCCCTCCCGCCCGCATATGTAGAAGTCCTGCCCTGGGTGCCTGTAGATGTGACCTTATTTGGGGTTGGGGTCATTGCAGATGTTATTAGTAATATTAGGGTGGATATTAGTAATATTAATAATATTAGCCTGGTTCAATATGACCTGTGTTCTGACAAAAAGAACATCCATGAAGAGGAAGATGCACAGAGGGATGAGCACATGAGGATCTGGGGAGGAGACGGTCTACAGGCCCAGGAGGAACCACCTTGATCTCAGACTTCTGGCTCCAGGACAGTGAGACCAGAGTCCTGTTGCTTAAGCCACTCCTGTTGGTGGTGCCAGTGCGGCCGCCCCAGGAAACCCACCCTCGGCCAGCCGCCAGCCTCCCCTCTCCCTGTGCAGGGCTGGGGCACCTTCCTTCTCACACCAGGTGTGTTTCTGCTGTGACACTGTGTCAGCTCCTCACTCCACATGTGTGGTCATCAGAAAAGCACCTTGCCAGGTGGGCACCAGGGACCAGGAGATGTGCTCATGTGAGGCGGAGAGCAGACCCTCCGCACTCCTCCCAGGACTCCTCACAAGAAAAGGGGACACAACTACAGTGGGTGAGCCCTGGGGTCTGTCCCCGCTGGGCACCAGCTGGGCCTGCCTCCAGGCTGCCTCGGGCCTCAGGGGCTGCCCTGAGAGCTTCCGGGGACAACGCAGGCCCTTCCTTCCAAACCCGGACACTTTCTAAGGCAGGTGTCCACCCAGGAGAGGCTCCGCTGCACACCTGCAGCACCAGCGATGATCTCACAGTGACTCAGCCAGTGGCTTTCTTCGGATCCTGCCTATTGGACAACTCCGTTCAGATGAACTGTGCCCAGCTCAGGCCTGAACTACTGCTTCCATAGACCACGCCCCTGCCAGCTCGGAGACTGGCACAGGCTTCCTTTCTTGGGGAGAGAAGGCAGGGCCACAGGACACCATGACCCCCATGCCTGCTCAGTACACCTGCCCACACAGCACGGTGTTCCTTCATAAAGAGGAGGACCCCATGGGCATAGCTCACCGGTCCGGGTGCAAAGGCGCAGCCTCGTGCCCCAGCCCAGGAGCAACTGGTGTCAGAAGTCAAGAAGGTCGTGAATGGAGCCTGGCATTAGGATTTAAGACCACATGTGGGCTGCTGTCCCACAGGCTGCCCTCACAGCCCACCCATGGCAAAGGATGCAGAACTGCCCCTGCCCAGTAGTGCCAGAGCCAGCTGCTGTTCCCGACTCTTCACATCTGTCACTCCTCTTTCCACATACAACTCCAAGCAGAAGCACACAGGACCAGCTGTGACCTACAGACATGAAGGTAAGCAGCCGCCCCAGGCCTGGAGCCGGGTCTGGGTGGCTCTGAGTCACCACACGGGGCACCTCTCACTAACAGTCCTATAAGGGAAGCCTTCAGGGGAAGGGAGGTGGGGGGAGGGGACACAAGCTTGCCACATGTTAAAATGGCCACGTCATGGGGTCTCCAGTTGTTATCTGTGAGCAGAATTTCTTTGACGACCTCTGTTGGGCTAGCCAGGTGGGTACTCCTTGGCCATACAGTGAGGGGTAGAGACAGAGGACATGGGCCTTGACCTCTCACCTCCTGAGGGTAGGGCAATGCCATCCAATTCCCACATCCACACTCACACTCGGGAGTTTAAGCCATGTCTTGATCTGTGCTCTCACCCTCTTTGATTTGGCCAGATAGCTATCAAGGCTGAACTCTGATTTCTGAAGACTGCAAAGTTGCACAGATTTTTAAAGAAAAGATGAGATGTAAGCTCTTCAACAACCAAGACCCTCAAAGTCATTCAAATGCCTTAGCACAGTGAAGATGTAGAAATAAGTGGCAGGCGTGAGCTGGATGCAGCATGCTGTTTTCTGGGTGCCAAGTCACCTCCCTGAGGAGGCAGGGTAGCTCCGGTCCCTTCTTCCCTTTGGGCAGCTGGAATGTCAGCTTCTGCAGCAGCCGCATGGGCTGTCTGTGCCTGAGGAAGCCGTCACTGAGATCTGCACTCTGCGGGCTCCTTCACTCCGCCTGTGAAGTCCCGCCACTCAGAACTGTGTCCCTGGAGCAGCCCTGGCCTTGTCTGCCTGTGGAAACCAGCATACCAATGGACACGGAGAGCCCACATTCTGACGCCGCTGCCCCATGAGAACACATCTGAACAGGGGCTATGTCTCCTGGGCAGGCCAGCAGCACATGGTGCATCTCCAACAGCTTCCTGGGAGCTTCTCTCGAGAACAGCATCTCAGGGGAAGTGCCTCTGCTGACCACTGTCCTGGATTGGGACAGGCTCTGCAGCCAGCCTGTGGCCCCACTGTGGCCAACCTCAGGATCTGCTGGCCTAGCCCCAAGGCTGGGGTCCGAGCTCAGCCTCTCTGGTGGACATGAGTCCTTGACACACAACATGAGGGTGCCCGTATCTGAGCTAATGAGAGGTGGGCATACACTGCCTATTGGTGGCTGAGCCCTTCAATGGGCTCCTGGTTGGGGCAGGTGCAGGTGCATGGCACCTAGCCCATCCATACAGCCCTCAGTCTCTCCTGAGTGTCTGAGTGTCTGAGCTGTTGGCTGCCTGCCCACAGATGGCTCCAGCACTTCCTATAACCCCACTGACATTGGGGACAGCCAGAGGAGCGAGGTGGCTCCCTTTCCCCCTGAGAGTCCTCTCTGCAGACAGTACCCGTCTACATTTCCAGGCGAGGAAAGGAGGCAAACTTGAGCTACTCACTCCAGAAACACACTCAGAGCAGCGAGCTCCCTCAGGGTCCTTAGGTTGGTTCCATCACCCCTTTCCAGGACATGTTTCCCACGAAGTGGCCTGGTGGCTCCTCAGATGTGAATTAGTTGGGACCCCTTGGCTCATCCTCGAGTAGGATGGGGTCCAGGAGGGCCATTTGCAATTTCAGAAGCATGGGTGGGGGTGAGGGGCTGATGCAGCTGACCGTGGGGAGAGGCTCGGCAAGGCCTGGACCCCTAGAACTTCTTGTCATCTCCCCCGCATCCATGTGAGCCTTCAGGCCTCTGTGCACATTTGTGCCGGCCTCACCACACAGCAGGGCCGTGCCTGAGGGCAGGGACACGGCTGCCTGTATCCAAGGTTCCCACAGTGGGTGCCAAAAGAAAGTGAAGAGCTGCCAGCCCTGAGGCCCAGACACCCCGCAAAGGCTGGGATTCCGTGAGGTTAGTATCCCAGAGCACGGATCCCAGAAGACGGAAGGTTGTCCCAAGGGGCTGCCCTGGCTGGAGGACCCGCCACCTGTCTCACTGCAAGTCACACGGAGGATGCCTCTCCTTTCAGGAGGCCTGTGGCCTGAGAGCCAAGGGCTCCATGGCAGCCACACGTCTCAGGACACGCGTTGATTGCTCTGTGTTGACTGCAGACGGGGTGGTGTCCAGACTTCGTGCAAAGCCAAGGGAATTTCCCAGGGATTTCGACAAGAAGCCAGAGTTATGTCTCAACGAATCTTAACTGAAATGTGTAAAAGGTGAGCCATGTACTCTGGGAGGCATGGTGAGTAGGTGGGCAGGTGAGCGCTGGCTCCTGGGCTGCCAGGTGAGTGGGAAGGAGCAGCCCTGCCCCACCACAGCGGATGAAAGCCTGCTGCAGAGACAAGAGGGGTCGGAGGTCCTGGTGACTCGCTCCAGGGAACTCTAACCAAGCGGAAGGCATCAAACCATGCCAGAGGGCTGAGTCCCCAGGTTCCAAAAGCAGTGAGAGGTCACCTGTGGACGAGACCATATGGAGAGCAGGTGGAGTTTGCTGGAAGCCAGAGGCCTGTCCAGAGGTGAGTCTCTCAGTGGGGTTTCAGGGTTTGCCTTCTAGACTCTCTGCAAGGCTGCCTCCGTCAGGAACATGTGCAACATGTCAGTGCACACAAGACTGTTGTGTGCACATGTGTGCAACTGTGTTGATCCTTAAAGCTGAGAGCCACCCAAGACAGTACGGGTGCAGAGCCTTGCCCAGCTGCCTGTCCTGAAGCCTTAGAGGCTGAGAAGTTGCATCCTTTCAGACCTCAGAGAGTCCCACCAGGCAGGAGGCCTCAGCCAGGCCCCAGGGGCCTCCCCACTCATGCACTTCTGTCTCAAGTCTCAGTTAAAATGCCACCTCCAAAGTTGCCAAAACATCCCTTTCTCAGGCTTAAAAATGGAAATCTGTGTTTTATCCACAACAACATTTCAATTGTTAGCAGTGATTCTTATCTTCTGAACTTTCTCCGCCAGCCTCAGGGTGTGTTGGAGAAATTAGAGAGAGACTGACAGAGGCTGAGCCACCATGTACAGGGAAGGGCGAGTTTCCAGAATAGTGACAACCGAGTCTCCAGAGAGCCTCACCGTGACCCCTGCTGCTCCGTGGCTGGCCCCACCTGTAGCCATGGCCCTGCTGCTCCATAGCTGAATCCACCTTTAGAAATAGCACTGCCAAGTGCTGCTGGTGCTACCGCCTGTCACTTCTCATAATTTCACACATGTATGAGCTCAGTTACTCCACTTCTTACATCCTCTGTGCTGCACCTGCCAACATCCCACATCACCCTGGCACAGCCCCGGCCCTTCAGGGGCACTCAGCAGTGAACCGAGACGGGTCCTGCCATGACCAGACTAGCATTTCTCAGAATCAACAGCAACACTATTCTAGACTGTGAAGCAGGGAGTGCGCGCGCCTGGAAAATGCTAGTATTTATAAGAACTTTTTTTAGATGGGCACTAAGTAGATACCAGGAGTCAACATAATCCATTAACAATTAATGGACAAAATCAACTTCATTGCCTTTATTTTGGCGACAGTTAGATCCACTTGATTTCCATGAGCCATTTGCCACAGTTCTTGGGCAACATACAGGGTGAGCTTCAGAGAAGGAAGGAGCATGTCCCCTCAATGGCCCTAGTCAGACTCACTGGGTGGCTGCCTGACCCAGGCTGGCCTTCCTCAAGGACATCACCTGGGAGGGCAGAGATGATGGGTGGAGCTCTGGGCACCACAGGGGCACAGGACAATGGGCTGGAAACCGGAGATCTGTAGGACTCGACACCCACACATCCCCCGATAGAGCAACTTCCAGGGGCAGACCCAGGAGCAGGGGTGGTGAGCCAGGGGTCGCACTCAATCTGGGCCAGAGCCACCCCAGTGCATGCCCAGTGAAGCCTGGCAAGCACAGGAGCAGTGAGGTGGCAGTGGTGAGGATACCTGTGCTTCTGTGGCCGGGTGAGGTGGGCCTGGTCCAGGAGGTCTAAACTGCAGGCTGGTGCCTGGCAAGGGGCTCCCAGACCCGTGACGAAATGAGGAAAATACGGCAAATGCAGTGCTTTTGTCGTAAAGCTAAAATGTATTTAATTTAAAGGACCATGCTGTATTCTGAGATTTTGTTAAAAGGACCTTTCTTTCATGACATGAGGGTGTCTTAGTCAGTTAGGGCTGCTACAACAAAGACCACAGACTGGGTGGCTTATAAACAGCAGACATTTATTTCTCACGGTGCTGGGGGCGGCACGTCGAAGATCAAGGTGCCACAGACTCAGTGTCTGCTGACAGCCTTCTGATTCACAGCACCCTGCTACTGGGTCCTCACATGGCAGACCGGACAGGGAGCTCTCTGGAGTCTCTCAGAAGGACAGGGATCCCACCATCAGGCTCCTCCCTCATGACCTATTCGCCTCCCTATTGCTTCACCTCCTAACACCATTACCTTCGGGGTTAGATTTCAACATATGCATTTTGGGGAAACACAAATATTCAGACCATAGCAGAGGGCAAAATGAAAAGAGAACAATCTAAGCCAACTCCCACACCAATCTTTCAAAAAAGTGTCCCAGGAGTAGCGTCCATCAGCCTAAAAGATTGGTCCAGCCCTAGCTCCCACAGTCTCACAGCAACGCCGAGGGGCCTCAGCTCAGGGGAAGCACTGCCTGGTGCTGCTGGAGCCACCTCGTTATGCCACCACTTTCTGAACAGATGAGAGCAAGCGCCCGGAGGGTCCTAAGGACTGAGTGAACCATGTCCTCAGGGACAAAGCCCCCAGGCAGTACAGCTGGTGGAACCAGGCCCAGCCTAAACCCTTGACCATGAAGCTAATGCTCACACAGCTTCCTGCCTGCCCCCCTCCCCCACCCTTTACCTGCTACACACAGGAGAACCAAGCTAAGATGTACCATCCTGTTATCAACACCCCACTTCTCTCGGAGGAGAAAGACGGACCCGGGCTGCTCCCGGGGCAGCACCCTCATCCCTCAGTACCAAGAAGCACAAGTCCATTTAACATTACCATCCAACGTTCCGATGACGTACCCAGAAAGTGCCTTAAAGTGTATTTTCTACCTCCACTCTGGGATTAAACCTTCACTCCCAGAAAGCAGGAACTCTAACTCCAGTATGGGTTTGATTTCAGGGCAAATCTGGGCCCTTCCCAGGGTGAGGTGCAGTGTTTACAAATACACTCAGAACTTTTCATTTGTCAACTGACCAGAAGAATGCCGTTCCAAAAACAGACATGACTTCCGCTGAGCAGTAGAAAGAGGGTGGGGGTAAGGGGCAAGCAGTGGGCCAGTAGGGGTCTCAGCCATTTGGTATGGCCGGCCATCTACACAGATCCAGTTCACACCAATGCCCATCCAACGCCCACTTTCTCCTGCTTGGCAAACATGTGAAAGTTTACCCAGGCCCCTCTGGTGCCACCCCTCTCTTCAGGCAGTTCTTTGCTTCTGGTTGCCCCTGGCAGCACCTGCAGTCTGGGACACCCCCCCCCCCCCCCAAGTCCATCTGGAGTCTGGCTTTCCCATGAGCCTCCCTGCAGGACAGTGGTCACCCACCCTGCAGATGGGAGGCCTCTAATTCTGCTCATCTTTGCTGTGCAAGCGATTGATCCTAAAGCCCCATGCCCCCTCCCTGCCAAACCTCCAGCCTGGGATGTTACAGGCTCATCCTCAGGAGCCCCACTGGCCTGGCCGGTGGAGGCTGGGAGGGACAGGTTCTCTGGCCCAGCGGGCACCACTCCCGCCAGGACATCTCAGCCTGCGCCTTCTAGATCTGGGTCCGGCGAGGGGGCACAACTCTAGCACTGGCGTCCCTGGGCCCCGCGGGCCGACCCTCCCCACCCCCACCCCGTCACGCCTACCTGCTTGTCCCGAGCGCGGTGCTCCACGCCGCCGCGCCGCTCCGCCTCCACGGTGCCTTTGCGGCCACTCGAGTACGCAGACACCACGAAGCTGTCCCCTGCGGCCCGGCCAGAGGAAGCGCGGGAACCGGGCACCAAGGAGGGAAGGAGATGCGCGGTGAGCCCCGCGGGCGCTGTGTCTTAAAGATGCCCCGCCGTCCGGCGGGCCCACCCCATTCCCCATTTCCGCGCGGCCTGGGGCGCAGGGCTCCCGTTGGGGAGCCGGGGCCGGGGGTGGGGTAGGGTGGGGGTCTTCGCGCTCCCTGAGATCCCGCGGCAAGGTCCCCCCACCCGAGGGCACCCGGGCAGAACGCACGTCGGGCTCTGGGCTTTGGGTCCCGGCCGGGTCGCCGCCCCACCCGGCCCGCTCACCTTCAGGGCTCTCTCTCCGCTTGAAGGCTGCGGCGGCTGCGGCGCGCCAGAGGGAGGGCGCGGGAGAGGGAAGGGTGAGTGAGTGGCCGGCGCCCGCCCGCCAGCAGCCCGCCCGCCGCCCGCCCCGGGCCCGAGTCTCACCGTGCTTGGACTGAAATTTCCCCATGCTGCCCTAGCCCTGGCTGCCGCCCGCGCCCCGGGCGCGCGCTCAGGTGCGGGTCTGGGGTCCGGTGCCGGGGCTGAGCGTGCGGATGGGTCGCATGGACCCGGCGCCAGGCCTCCGAGTCAAGTCGGGGGGAGTGGGGTTCCGGGGTCCGGTGCAGCTGGGACCCTGGAGCGGGCGGGCGGGCGCGGCGACAGCAGCGACAGAGGCTGCCCGGTTCCCTCTGAGCGCGCGCGCCCGCGCTCGGGCTTTAACGGCGGCCCCTGCAGCGCCCCCCGCGGCCGCCGCCCGCAGCGCACCGCCCCCCGGATCCCGACCCCCACCCACCTCCAGGCCCGGCGCAGCCTGGTCTGGGCCGGGCCTTGCTGGGACGTGTACCCATTCCGGTACGTGCGGGCAAGGCGCTCCTCCGTCAGCAGCAAGGACTCTGGACAAGACGCCTATGAGAGTGGTTAGGGGCTGCAGGGACCCTTCGGTTCGGTGCTGACTTTTTGGGGAAAGCTCTTGATCAAGCCATCCTAAGCCATGGGGTCCCCAATTCTAGAGAAGCCAAAAGACCCTCCTTTCGCAGGAGAGGACCCTGGAGCACTGCCCCAGGACTTGGGAAACACAACCTGCATCTTTGTGGCTGGTTGTGTGGTGGGTGGGGGAGAAAACTTGGGGGGTGGGGATTCAGAGGGCAGGAGGCCCATGGGGGAGGAACCTTGGAGAGGGGGGCCCAGGTGAGGAGAGGTGTCTCTCCATAGGACCAACTCCCAGCCTTAGCCTGGCTGGTATGGACTAGCTGACCTTCCCAGAGGTCCAGCGCCAGCCTCTTTTCTGCCCCACAGTAATCCAGGACAGGCAAGGACCAGCACTGGGCTGTGGGTGGGATGCACTCTGACCCCCCCTACCCCCCCCCAACTTTGGCCTTGGCTGGGGCATAGCCTTTGCTGGACTCCTGGGCAATGGGGGAGTGTGCCAGCCGCCTCTCAGAGCTCTGGGCCTGGGCACCTGCGTTCAGCCCTCTATATGAGGGACAGGGCTGCCAGCACACCTTTCCTTCCCTCTGCATTCCTCCCAGCCCGTCCACCTGCCCTGGTGACCCCTCCCTCATTACCCTCTCTGTTCCCTCCCCTGCATCATCCTTTACTCTGTGAGGACCCTTGCCCTTGCCTGCTTCCGTATTTTCCTGTGGGGAAACCATCCTTTCTCACCTACTCCCTGGACCCCAGGTTGCCATTCTGCTCAACTTCTCTCCTTGCCTCCCCTGGACTTCCCTTGCCCACCTGTATCCCCTACAGTGGTTTCAACATAGCAGGTGCCGTAAGCCTGTGGTTACTCACATGCCCCCAGTTTCCATGGATGACCCCACCATGACCTGGTGCCAGCTCCTAACCCTGGAGGTAGACTGCTGTGACAAGTTACTCACCTGCCCAGGCCTGGCCCACCTCCTTCCGCTTCATGGAGCTTGGCCTCTCCAGCTCACTGATGTAGCCAGCCCCCACCATCACCAGGACCCTCACTACCTCTTGCTCCTGATATAACAGGCATTGATGAGTTGAGTCCAGCCAAGCCTGGGGGATGATTCGTATGTATTATCTTGTCCAATTCTCAGGCCATCGAGGGGCAAGTACTGTCATCACCCACTTTACAGTGGCCCAGAGCACCACATGATTCCCCTAGGTATACAGCTGGTCAATGACAGAACCAGAGACAGAACCAGAGTCCTGCTCCTGACTCCAGCAGACCCCTGCAGTGACCATCAGCCTGCAACCAAGCTGCACACAGGGGTGTGACTACAGGACATGTGAACCATGCAGTGGACACCCTTGCTTGCAAGCTATTCCCACCAGGTCCCACCTCTCTCTGGGCTGTCCTCCCAGACTCTTCCAGCCCCTCTCTCTGTCTCCCATAAACTTATATGGCCTTTAATCCTTAATTCAGAACATAATGGTTTGTCGTCTCCAGTGGTTTCATGTGTCCTATTAGTGTGTTTGTGACAATAATAATACTATTGTAGTTCATGCAAAGTAACAGCTTAGAGATTGAAGCCCTTTCAAATACTTGTGTCTCTATCCATCACCCTGTACCAACTAGAGGTTGGGTGTGCAATCTGTGTGCAGATGCGGTCCTGTATGGAGAGCCCTGCAGTGATGCTCACAGATGCTGGGAAGTCCACCCTCCCTGCTCCACCCCGCCCTCCTCCCCCCCACCCCCCACCCCGCCATGGAGAGGTTGGCTGGAACACCAGGCCAGGTGTGTTGGCAGGGACTATTGAGTCTCATTCCTGAGGCTCTGGTCTTTGTTAAATGCAGATGGTGTAAAGGCTGGAGAGGGTTGGGATGGTGCATGAGTGCTCCTGGAACCAATTCCCACTCCCTCATGCCCCCCAGTGTCTGTGGCCAGTGTCTGTGGTCACATCTATCTTGTCACACAGAGCCAGGCAGTAGAAAGTGCTCACTTGTTCCACATTGACCTGTATTACCTGGAAACGATTTTAAATTTATTCCTAAACAGTTGCATAGCTATGTAATTCATATACCCTCTAATTCACTCTCTTAAAGTGTACAAATCAATGTTTTTTTAATATCTTTGCAGATTTATGCAGCCATCACGTCAATTTTAGAACAAACTCCAATCTTCCCATCAACCCCTGCCTCAGGGATCCACCGTCTGCTTCCTGTCTCCTTGGATTTCCATGTTCTGGACATTTCATGTGAATGGAATCGTGTGATTTCTGCCCTTTTGTGTCTGGCTTCTTTCTCTGAGCGTAGTATTTCCAAGGTTCATCCATGAGGTGGCGTGTGTCAGAATGCCATTCCTTTTTATGGCTGCGTTAACTCCAGTGCATGGGTGGACCATGCTTTGTTTACCCATCCATCTACTGATGGACATTTGGGTTACTTCTACTTTTTGGGACACAATTCCATTTCTTTCGGATGGGACTTGAGCAGGACTTGCTGGGTCACTTATCAGCTCTCTGTATAATTATGTGAGGAACCACCTCTCCGTGGGCCCAAGTGTTTTCCAGAGCAGTGGCTTCACTTCACAGTCTCACCGGCCATGTGGCGAGGCTCTGTTTCTCCACATCTTCCCAGACACTTGTGACAATCTGACCTTTTTTTTTTTTTTTTTTTATCTGACTTCATTATTTTGGCCATCCTGGTGGGTGGGAGGTGCTGTCTCACTGGTCTCATTTGCATTTCCCTAATGGCTAATGATGTCAGGCTAATGATTTCATGTGTTTATTGGCCATTTGCATATCTCCCGTAGAGAAATGTCTGTTCAAACCTTTGTCAGGATGTGAAGTTCTTTATATATTACGGGTACAAGTTCCTCATCATATAGATGATTTGCAAGTATTTCCTCCCATTCCATGGGTTGTCTTTTCACTTTCTTGATGGTGTCCTCTGAAGCACAGAACTTTTCAATTTTGAAGTTCAGTTTATCTATTTTACCTTTTGTTATTCCTGCTTTAGGCGGCATACCTTTGAATTCATTGAGTCCTAATTTTTTATTTTCTGCCTACATGGCTGCAGCCAGGAGGCAGGGCATAGCCAGTCATTCCGGGCACTCCCATAGTTCTGGAAAGTTCTTGATTGCAAGAAACTATTCCTACCCTGGCTGGTTTGGCTCAGTGGACAGAGCGTCAGCCTGCAGACTGAAGGGTCCTGGGTTCCATTCCAGTCAAGGGCACATGCTAGGGTTGCGGGCTCAATCCCCAGTAGGGGGCATGCAGGAGGCAGCTGATCAATGATTCTCTCTCATCA
Organism: Corynorhinus townsendii; assembly: GCA_026230045.1. Lineage (NCBI taxonomy): Eukaryota > Metazoa > Chordata > Mammalia > Chiroptera > Vespertilionidae > Corynorhinus > Corynorhinus townsendii. The sequence continues at coordinate 2,622,303 of JAPDVU010000012.1, forward strand.
TTGATGTTTCCATCTTCCTCTCCCTTCCTTTCTGAAATCAATTAAAAATTTTTTTTAAAAAAAGAAAGAAACTCTATTCCCTAAGCCCCAAAAGTAATAGAGGCACAGATGTGCGGAGGTGAGACTAATCTGGGGCCCATGGGCAGGGGACCCACCCACCAGGACACTTTGGAGGTCTGTCAGCCCGATGACTATGGACTTCCTCCTCAGGTGTAGGCAGGACCATGGCAGCTTCAGGCAGCCCCATTCACACTCAGAATCTGGAGAAGAAGCTTTTGCTAGGAGGGCCATGTGGAAGGGCCTGTGTGCAGGGCAGGAAGATGGGGCCGAGGTAGCCCTTCTGGTCAGCGTGCACCCTGTGCCTGAGGAGATGATGATAGGAGGTGCTGCATGGAGGCAGACACTTCCTGTAAGGCATGAAGGCAGCTAACAGGGCTGGGGCCAGCCCCTAGGCTTTGCTTATTGCTCCTGCATCCTGGTCACTCTCTGTCTGGTGGTGTCAACACCTCATCAAACGACCCCCACCTGCTCCTTGGAAAGACATCCAGGCCTCTGAGGGGTCTGTTCCTTGTGTCCATGATCCATGCTTCTCCATCCAACCGGTACCCAGGCCCCTCCCAAGCCTCGTGCTGACTTTCAGGAAAGAGCACAGGCTTTGTTCCTCATCTGAGCACCCCAACCAGGCATGTCTGTGAAAAGCCTGTCCACATACCCCAATGCGTGGAAAGCACAGATTCACAGATTTGGAGAGGACCTTTATTAGAGGCTACCACATGGTGCTCAGATTTCAGGGATCCCAGGAGTGCTCACCTGGTGTCCCGGCCACTCCACTGGGCATAGCTGTGGCTGTGTCCCTGACCACTGGGCACATAGCTCCGTCCACCTGCCCGGTAAGACACCAGACCCTGCTCTGCTTAGCTCCTGGGACTCTGTCTGAGAGGAGCTAGCTGTGGGCACCTTGGTGCCTTGAGGAGCATGAGGGGCCTCCAGACCTCCCTCAGCTCAGGCCTCCAGGCCTGGCCGTTCAGCCTCTTGTCACTGTGTGCCTCCCAGCAGCATGAGTTCAGCTCAGCGACGATGCACACCGTGGATAGATGGGCTGAGGATAAAACAAGATAACCATGCACACACCTTGGTGATGCCCACGACCCTCTGCTCAGCCCACGTGGGTCTGTGAACATCATCCACCCAGGGTCACAGGGTGTCCCGAGTGTCCTGCCAACCTCCTGGGCACCAGCAACAGGCTTCCCCACATCCCCAGCTCCATGTGGGCTGGGGAGGAGAGAGCAGCTTGAGGGTGGGGACCTCACTGTGGACCTAACTCTGAGATTTTGGGGTGCACTCACTGCTTGAGCTCAGGAAGGAGGGGCTGGAATGCCAGCTTAGAAAATGACATGTGCACTTGCCCATTGAGCAAGGCCTCCCTTTGGAGCACATCGTCTAGCTGTCCTGCTCCCTGGCCCGGAACAGGGGCCTGCAGGACCTTGGGGGACCAGTGAGTCTCAGGCACTTTGGCCTTCAGAGTTCCCTTTCTCCATAAAAATATAACAAAAAGCTGGCCCTAGCCACGCAGGAGATAGAGCATCAGCCTGCAGACTGATGGGTTCCTGGTTGGATTCTGGTCAAGGGCACATACCTCAAGCTTGATCTCTCGCCCTGGTCACATGCGGGAGACAACCCATCAATGTGTCTCTCTCACATCGATGCTTCTCTCCCTTGTCTCTACCCTTCCCTTCCACTGTCTTTAAAGATCAATGGAAAAATATCCTTGGATGAGGATTACCAAAAGGAAAAAAAGAAAACAAAATACTGTATCTTAGAACTGTCTTTCCTTGTCATCCTCCCAGTTCTGTGGTGTCATGTCTGAATGGTGGTCAGTCACCTACCCTGTGCCTGTGGGGTGGGCCTGCAGGGACTCTGCCTCTGGACATCCTGTTCTGCCCTCTCCTGACCTTGGGCCCCTGAGCGTCCTCACCCCAGGGAAAGCCTGTGTGGGAAGAGATATTTGCAGCCTTTCATCCACCACAGCCCAGAGAGGGATAACAGGATGCACCAGGAGCTGAGACCAGCTCTGGCCCAGAGCAGCTACAGCTCGAGTCTGGTCCAGAGCCCCTGACCGCCCTTCATCCTCCAGGTCGCTGGGCAGCCCTTGAGGAGGCAGAGTGGGGGTGTGGGGGGCGGAGTAGGGGGGGCCTCGCCTGTGTCCTGCATTCTCCATCTGCATCATGGAGCCTCTAGGACAGTTTCGCCTGTCGATAAAATCAGTTCTCAGTACTTTCAAAGAGAAGGGCTGTGCTACAGCCACACCTTCCGTCACTAATCAGCATCCTTGCAGGGTTTTCAAAGCTTTCTCATTATCACATCAGTGCTCCCAACACCCAGGAGGTAGGGGTGGGGGTGGAGGTGGGGATGGGCAGGTTGGGGCACCTTGTCTCTAAGAGGAGGACATGCTTCCTGGGGGCCGGACAGCCCATTCATCCCTGGCCTGAAGGACATGCCTGAGACGTGAATCGCCTGACGCCCACATCTGTGCCCACAGCTGTACTGTCTGTGCCACGTGTGCTAGCCTGGGTGAACTCTCTGCCAGGTGGGAGCCACTATTGCCTCTTCGGGGTGGGGAGCAGCTCTCTCTCCAAGCCCCTAAGGAAGCTGGCACCTGCCCCTGGTCACGGGGGTTGAGGGAAGAACCAGGTCCCTGCCCCAGGGGTGTGAGGCGGGACGGCCAGCTGAGAGTTGGAAAGCCTCTGCTGAGAGAGGCGAGGGTAGCTGAGCTGGGTCTCTGATGACCGTGGGGGAGGCAGGCCTGGCCAGGGGAGTGACACGGGGCAGTGACTCAGCTCTGTCAGTGCCTGGGTCCCCCTGACAGAGCCGTGCCCCTGTTTGTCACCACTCCAATTGTCTAGCGACCTCAAGCATGGGGTGGGGGTACTGCTGGGTGGTCCAGGGGGTCCAGAGATGTGGTCAGCCCTGATCCTGAAGGTTCTTGGGGCTCCAGGTTCCTGGGAGCCACAAAGGGTCTCTTGTCTCCTAAAATGCACCTTGTGGGGGTTGGGGGGTGGGCAGGGATCTCAGGCAAGGATTCCAGTCTTCCCAGGCTTCACTGTAAATACTATACCAATATGACATGACGTGGGAAATGCCCGCCAGGCCTGAGGCCAATGGGCGCCTGCCCCCACGGGTCTGGGTTACTCAGTGAGGGTGGGAGGCTGAGCTCACTTCATTGAGGTCTTCCCTGCCTTGGCTGCCAGTGAGGCCCCGGCTGGATTTCCAGGACTCTGAGTCATGGGTCCTTGGGGGTCCCACACATTCATGTTTCTCAGCCCCGTGGGTGCCCCTGTGAAGACCTGGTGCTGGGACCCTGCTTAGTTGTGTGATGCTGGGTGGGTCCCTCTCCCTTTTCATCCTTGTAATGGGTGTAATTATGGCAGTCTTCAGCCAAAAGATGGGCTGAGGATAAAACAAGATAACCATCAGCAAGCAGGACGAAAGAAGCCAAGGCTGCCTCGCCTGAGCTTATCTGGCCCCTGAGAGGGCCCTTCTTCTCTCATCGCCCACACCTGTGTGGAGGGTGCGGGCTCAGGCTCTGAGAGGGGACGGACTCTGCTCAAGTCTCCTGTGGGGGTGCCCAAGCCTCTCAGCACAGGTCCCAGGAGAAGGGGGGCCTCTTCTAACCCAGTCCCAGCCAGGCAGGGCCTCTCTGCTGTGCTCCGCTCCCCTTCCAGGTCCCAGGGGGCTGGGTCCCCCTTGGTTTGGGAAGACAGTCACTCAGGGAGCCCTCTGCGTGAGGTGCACAGGCAGGTCGTGGCCCCTTCTGGCGAGAGTGGTAAGAACCTCCTCCGAGTGGAGGCAGTCTCTCTCTGAACTCCCGTTAGCCTTCCGGGAAGACCATCCTGGGCTCCGTTTCTCTTGTTTTCACCACAGGCGGGGGGGGAGTGGGGGGGGTGGAGGGGGGGGAGGGTGGGGGGTGGGAGCGGGGGGTGTGGGATGGAGACACGACTTCATTACCAGTTTCTGGGAACCACAGATAAGTGCCTCCCTAGAAGAATTCGCACATAAAGGAGGAAAGAGACTGAAATGTGACCATAGGGCTGGAGCTGAAGGCCCGTTCCGCTGTGGCCAGAACAGCCTGACGGAGATGCCAGGGTGATTGTCCCTCCTTCCTGCTCATGGTGGGGGACCAACATGACACTCAGGTCAAAGCCCACGCGAGCCGTCAGGCTCCCAGCGTTTCCCCGGGGAGGGGGCTCCGTTGCTTCCAGGGGACTTGCAGCTCCTGGGCCAGCAGATCCTGGGTGGGGACTGCCTGTCATGAGGCCAGCCAGATCCCCAGGAGTGAGGGCCTCTCAACCCCGCCCGTTAGAATTGACCTGGCACCTGGCCTTCCCAGTGCCTGGGTCCCCCTGACAGAGCCGTGCCCCTGTTTGTAAAAGGCCTTCCGATCCTGCTGTTCAGCCCGACATGCGGACCCCCCTGGGGTCGCACCTGCTGGAGGCCGGAGCTGCTTCAGGAAGGAGGCGAGACTGAGTTTTATTTCATTCGTAAACATTGATGGATGTGGGATGACTGGAATGGTGACACCAGTGCAGTTCTGGTTTATGGAGCCCTGTTCATGACCGTGCGGAGGCTGGGCGTCCGTAGACTCTCCGAAATCCAGTGTCCTCAGCTCAACTCTGGTCTCCCTGATGACTGTGTGCAGCCCCCGAGGTGTTTTGTGGATAGAGTCCTAAGAACTCACGTCTTGGGCTGACCCTGAATGAGATTGTGGAGTAGGAGGAAGGGACCTTTGGAGCACCTGTGAATACAGTGGGCACCTGTGTTCTGGGTGGAACATTTGCAATGAGAATGTGGTAACTTAGTCATGTTGAGGTGTTCCACTCTGAGAAACATGTGCTTATCTTTTGGGTCAGGGCACCAAGCATGGGGCATTTTCCTACAGACATGTGTGTGCATGTGTGTGTGTGTGTGTACAGGTATGTGAGTTGTGAACCATTGCAGCCTGGCTTTCGAGTAGTTGAAATCATTGGAAATACCCTAAATGTCCACCAATGGCAACATAAGTGCAATGATCACATCCACGTGACGGAATACTATGCAGCCTCCAAAAATGGTCAAGCTCTGAGCAGTCTAGACTGCAGTGGGACAATGTCCAGGACTTACTGTTAAATGAGAAACAGAGCCATTCTCAGAGCATATTTTTGCCATGATTCCATTTGTACAAAAACAGCCCTATCTGTAGACGCGTGGGAAATGCCTGCAAGATGCACATTAAATTGCTAACAGAAGTTGCTTCTATTAGAAGGAGGATGGGAGACCTTTGTTTCAGTTCTGAACTTTCGTGTTTTTTTTTTTACAACAAACACATGCTTTTTAATAGATGGGGAAATTTTTTTTTTTTTTAAATTGCAAGTGTAAGGAGAGACAGATGGCAGAGAGTGCACCCGGCCAACCCGGAAGCACTTGTGCTGAGAAACATATGTGCAGCGTTCACTCCAAGGACTGGTTAACTGGCTAACTGATTAACTAGTCCTCCAGCAGTCCCCTCTGGTTCTGAGGCGACTAACTTCTGCAGCTCCAGGCCAGCAGACTCCACCAGGGAGGCCTGAGGAAAGTGGAAATGAGAGAGAGAGAGAACTTTAAGGACGAGAGTGCCCTGCTTTATGGAGTCCTGTTGGTGACCACGCGGAGACTGGGTGTCTGGTTTTGTTTTCTTTAGAGACTCAACCATGGGGACCAACGGGCTTGAATGTCTTGGATTGGTATTGCCTTATTTGTTTCGCTCTAAAGAAGTAATGGTGCGAAGTCTGTGTTGAAAACTGACCACTGTATCTCAGTACAAGAGGGGTCGTATGAGAAAACAGGGAGCACGTCTGATCCAAGCAGGCGGGTTTCAGGCTAACTGTTCCCGCCTGCACTCTGGCACCAAAAGGACCCACTGCTTCTCCCTCAGGGGCTGGAACCCTGGCCCCTAGTACTGCCTCCCAGTGGCCGATGTGGGAGACGTTTTCGAGGTGCTTTTATCCATCAGCTGCACAAAGACAGCCGCTTTTCCAGGAAGACTTTCTGTGAAAGTGTTATGTCTTCTTTCAATAAGAAGAGGAAAAACAGAGCCTCTGTCTGTCTCTGAAGACACGAGTGGCTCAGACTCAACACAAGTTGGAGAGGAATGCATATGATTCTCTGTTCCTTACCCCAACCTTCCCTGAGGTGAATGACTGCTTAGAGACAGCAGGGAAAGGGAGGGGTCACCACCAGAAGCCCGGTCCGGAGGACCAGGCCCTGCACACCGCGCGGCCCACTTGCTCTGAAGGACGTTACCTGTGGAGGGGGCATATTTCAGTCCCCACGCTCCTGCCAGCCTCCAGAGCAAAGGCAGCGCTCTTCTCCGGAGGGTTGGCAGGACAAAGAAGGAAGTCGGCTTGCAAAAGACCAGCGACAAAACATGACTTTTGTCTTCCTGGGGTGGTTTCCCCTTTGGAGGAGCTGTGAATGGCTACTTTTGGGCTTGGAGGGCACAGGGGGAGCACAGGATGGTCGGGCCCCAGCAGGTGCCTGGTGGCTTCTCTTTTATGTTCCCATGTCCCCTCACCTGCGGGAAGGGCTGCTGGATGCTTTACTGCAAACCTCCTCTCCAGACTGGAAATGACACACATCTTATTCGGCCCTCATGGAAGGGGGCTTCTCTTTAAAATGTGGCCAGACACTTATTTCCAACCTCCCCAACGGGCCCCGGGAGGATGACCCCAACTGTGCTCACCCACTTCTGCAGGACACGGTGCAGCCCAGCCAGCCCAGTCACCGGGAGTGGAGGCTGAGCAGGGCACGTGGGCTGGACCCAGCAGTTGCAGGCAAAGGGGACATCTGGAAGAGGAGGAAGTGCCGGCAGGATTGGCTTGTGAAGGTTTCCAGGTCTGCTGGGAGGTTCCCTGCCCTCCCTGGCTGGAGTGAAGAGGGAAGGGAAGCAGTGGCACCATTTGGATATTGCTGGTCAGCATCCCTGCAAGCTTTGGATGAAGACCTGACCACCATGAAAGACAGAGAGGTAAGAGAGGTGACACTTCATCTTGGTGGCACAGAGTAAGTTTGCCCTGGGTAGACGGAGCAGGGACCCCAGAGCTTCAGATCATGGCAACCCACCCTTTTTTGTTGTTGTTGTTAATCTTCACCTAAGGTTATTTTTCCATTGATTTTTTTAGAGAGAGTGGAAGGGAGTGGGAGAGACAGAGAGAAACATCAATGTGAGAGAGACACATCAATTGGTTGCCTCCTGCACGTGCCCCCACCGGAGAGGGGATCCAGCCAGCAACTGAGGTGCATGCTCTTGACCAGAATCGAACCTAAGACCCTTCAGTCCTCAAGCCAACACTCTATCCACTGAGCCAAACCAGCTAGAGCTGTGACCCCAAATTAAATAGCAAGAGAGATGTGGCCACCTGCAATGGGGGTGGGGAGTCTGCATCTCCTCCCGACTGCAGGACCATAGGGTAGGGCAGGCCCCCGGCATTGCACCTGCTAGAAGGATTTTATGCTCTAATGTAGTTGTCCCAAAGTGCTCTATTTTCCCAAGAAAGCAGCCGGCCATCCTCACTTATGAGAGAAGTCTCTCATTAGGGAGACTCTTTACTGGGTTATTTTGTCAAAATATGGCTAAGCTGCTGAAGAAAATGCCCCACGACACCCCTCCCTCCAGGCCATCCTGCAGGGCCTTCCTGTAGAGCTCCCCCCCCCCCGGGTTTTTAACTGGGGGACCTGTCTTCTCCCTCCACATCAGCTGCTCCCAGACCCCGGCCCCTCCTCACTGCCCCTTCCTATGCCCAGCCCACCCCTTCTTCCCTTCCTCCTGAGCTATGACAGCCCCAGCACGCCTCACCTTACAGCTCTGGAGACCACAGTCCCAAGGGGTCTCCCTGGCTCGGCTGCAGTGTGCACAGGGCTGGCCCTTCTGGGAGCTGATGGGACATTTGTTCCCTGCCTTTTCCAGCTACTCCAGGCCATGGTGATCCTCCCCCACTCAGAGCCAGCATCGTACCTGAGGGTTCCCCAAGCCGCATCTCTTGGACTCTCCATGTCCTGCTTATGCCCCACTTGTAAGGACCCCTGTGGTTGTACTGGGCCACCTGGCTAACCCAGGATCACATCCCCACCTCAAGGCTGACTGGTCAGTAAACCTGGTGCCCCCTGGCCCCGTAACCTAACAGCCACTCCCAGGACTGGGGATTAGGACCTGACATCCATGAGAGCTGTTATTCTGCCTGGCATCCCTTCTGTACTCAGACTGGAGCAAAGGGGACGTTTGAAAATATACTGGGATGTCTTGACCCTGCCTCACCCCAGAGATCAAAGCTCCTCTAAGGAGATTCAGGAAATCATGGGTTTCCCCTTCTGCCGAACCTCATTCCCTTTCTCGCCCACACCTGTCACCATAGCTCCCGCAGCTGACTCCATCCTGCCCAGCTTCCCCAGAAAGCGTGTGTGACGGTAAGACAGTAGGAGTCAGATGGGGCCCAGAGAGAGGGAGATCTAGAGACAGAGAGATAGACAGAGACAGAGACAGAGAGAGGGAGAGCCAGGGTCTGCTGCCCCGGGGCCAGCGTGTGCGATGAGCCCTCTTCCCTGGGGAATGGTCTTTCCCACACACCCGGGTGAGGCTCTGGGCATCAGGACTCTGGCACCAGCAGAGCAGGCAGTTACCTGCGGCCCTGGAAGCCCAGGTCGGCTACTGTCATCACATTTGAAAACCAGCGGTTGACCAAATGTTCCCTGAGAAAGTTTTCACTTTGTGTTTTTATTTCCCAATCACTTTAACCCGAGGGAAGAAACCAGAGTCAGGGCTCTCTGTGGGGCGCCTGCCAGAACCCTCCCCCTCACCCCAGGGGCGCTGGCCCCACCCAGACACACCTGTGGGTTCCCAGGAATGTATGTGCAGTCACCTGGGAGCAGGACCAGCAAACACTGTGCATTTGTGTGTCCTTTAAACTGAGGGAGCCCACATCCAGGAGGGCACGCAGCTCCTAACTGCGGAGTTTGGCTAATATATATACACACACACAGAGGGTGGGGCAAGAGTAGGTTTACAATTATATATATATATATATATATATATATATATATATATATATATATATATATTAGAGGCCTGGTGCACGAAATTTATGCACTCGGGGTGGGGGAGTGGGGGTGTCCCTCACCCCAGCCTGCTCCCTCTCACAGTCCAGGAGCCCTTGGGGGATATCTGATGGGCAGACATCCTTAGCACTGCTTCAGAGGCAGGAGAGGCTTCCGCCACCACCACTACACTCGCCAGCCATGAGCCTGGCTTCTGGCTGAGCGGCGCTCCCCCTGTGAGAGCACACTGACCACCAGGGGGCAGCTCCTGCATTGGTGGTCAGTGTGCATCATAGTGACCGGTCATTCCCCCTTTCGGTCAATTTGCATATTAGCCTTTTATTATATAGGATATAATCTTCACAAATCAGGACAGACAGAAGGTCCCTCTTGGTCAGTGCCTGGCCCAAATGCCCCCCCCGCCCCCCATTCCAGTGCCCACTGTTTCTCAGCTTCCAGAGCAGAGCTGCTCTGTCCACTGGCCAGCCTCCTTCCACCCTGGGGACTCTGGGAGGCTGCCTCCTGTGATGTGACATTCTGCATGCTGTGGCTGACCAACCTGTGGGCAATTCCACGTGGTGCTGTGGTTGACGCAGTGTCTGGGACATCTGTGCTGGCCTGTTGGCCTCTCACACATTCACTCTGGGTGTCAGCCTTGGGGGGAATGAGGCCCAGGGATGGGCATGTGTCCAGCTTTGGTGGATGTGCCCAGCAGAGTACCTTTTTTCTCTCAACATCACTGTCTTTGAGCCCTGTCCTCTCCCCAGCCCCCACCTGTCCTTTCCCATCTGCCCTTGGCCCCTGTTCTTGGCACTCTCCCCCTCCCCCTGCCTCCTCACACCAGCCGTCCAGCATCTGTGGAGTTGGCTTATTGTGGTTTCAGTTAGTAGCATTATTGACGAGCCCCTTCCCACATGCTTGATCGTCACTTGGAAGTCCTCCCTGGGGACGTGCCAGGTCAGGCCTTTGCTTTTAAGTCGGCCGTCTCTCTCCTCAGTCTAGGCTCCGGACGTCTCCTGTCAGTTCTAACATCTCCCCAGACAGGGCTGGACTCCTCCCTCCAATGCTGCTCTCAGATGAGCAGACGTCCTTAACTTCAATGAAGTCCCTTTTATGATGGGTGCTTTCTCCGTCCTATTGTGAGATCTGCCCCCAGGTCATAAGCCTATTTTCATCAACTTTCAGAAGTTTTGTGTTTTTCCCATTCCCATGAAGGTCCACGATCCATTGTATGTTTATTTTTGTTTGATGTGCAGTAGGGGGTCACGGCTCATTCCTCCATCCCATGCAGATAGTCCGTTCATTCGGGACCAGTTATTGCAGAGACCTTCCTGCTCCACTTACGGGCAGCGGTGTCTTTGTCGCCAGCAGCTCTGCTCTGTGTCACTGCCTTTGCCTTCCCTGCACCAATGCCACACTCTCTGGGAGTGAGGGCCAGCACCCCTTCCCCTGCTCCAGCCCTGAGTGGGGCCCTGAGCAGAGGTGCTGGGGTCCTGCCGAGGCTGCCCTGCATGTCCACCTCATCCGTCATGGGATGCCAGCTCCAGGGCCCCCACAGGCGGGGTGCTGGGCTCCACAGAGGGCTCCTGCCGAGCCGAGCAGTGGGGATGTCCTCAGTGCGCAGAAAGAAGAATGCATTGTTTTCCAGGAAAGCATTTAACGAGACACCAGCCAAGACAGTGTAAGAGAAATAAATAAGGCACAATCGGACCCTTTCTTCTGCAGCATTCCCAGCTCCACTGTTTGTACAGACTATGCGCTGGCATGCTTGTCCTGCCGGCCCCCCGTCTGCCTCACGCCTCTTCAGCTCTCACGGTGAGCAGCCTGGTATTTCCCTTTGACCATAGTGTTTATTAAATATCGATTACAGTAATAAGAAACGATTTCTACAAAAGTCAAGAGGAAAAGAAAGCATATCAAGTAAACCTGAACGTTTTTGACTTGCTCCTGTTTTAAAAGGCAGAACCCATGAAAACAAGGCGGACATCTGATGTGCAGGCCACGGAACCGCGACTTCTCAGCAAATGGCCTTGGGAGGGGGAGATGGAAGGTGGCCTGAAAACTTCTTTTGTCATACTTGCTGTAAATGAGGGGTGTCTTGGCAGTGTTTTGATAAATGTGTGAAAAATAAGGAAGTCAAAAGCAAGAACCTGAAAGAAAATTGGGTCCCGGGAGCAACCACAGAGCTCCATGAGAAGCTGTCCGCTACCCATCCCCTCCCCTGAGAGGCCCCCACTCCACCCCCGTGGATGGGCCAGACATGGCGAGTCTGGGGCCATCTGGGTCACATGTCTTGTTAGCTGAATCTGTGTTGTTGTCAAGAGGATGAGGGGTGAACACCGGCAGATCCAGGCCAACCCCTGGATGGACCTCGTCCCTGGACTAGAAATCATGGTCTTGCTGAAATCATGTATCAATTAATAGTTGTTTGCAGATTCCTTTATATTTTCTGTGTGCCATCAATAATTAAAGGTACTATTATTTCCTCCTTTCTGTGTCTTTTACTTGTTTTGTTGCACTGGAAGGAGCCTCAAGGAGAATGTTTAATTAAAGTGGTAAAAATTGGTAGCCGCGGCCCTTCATTCAGCATTCTGCACGATGTTTGTAGAGAGTCTTCGTTATATAAAGGAATGTACTTGCTTTTCTTTCATTTCTGAGAGTTAATGAATGGGAGTTGAGTTTTTCAGCGCTTTTCCCCTGCATCTGTTGAAAGGGTTATTTTTATTTTATTTGGTTACATGTGATATATATTGATTTTTTTTAAAAAAGAAGGAATTCTTTATATATATATATATGTATTTTTTATTGATTTTTTACAGAGAGGAAGAGAGGGCTAGAGAATTAGAAACATCGATGAGAAAGAGACATCAATCAGCTGCCTCCTGCACGCTCCCCACTGGGGATGTGCCCGCAACCCAGGTACATGCCCTTGACCGGAACCGAACCTGGGACCCTTCAGTCCGCAGGCCGATGCTCTATCCACTGAGCCAAACCGGTTAGGGCTTGATTTATTTTTTAATGTTTTACCATGCTTGCATGTCTGCATTGTACTTCAGTTAGCTGTGCTGCAGTTTCTAGTCTGTTGACTGTGATTTGCTAATTTTTAGAGCATATTTGTGTCCATGTTTTTAACAGGACTATGCAGACTATTAAATTGTCCTTGCATCCATTTTGTCAAGTTGTATTTTTCAAATTTTGTTTAATTTATCTAAATTGTCAAAATTATTGGCAAAAATTGTTCAGCATACTTTTTAATTATTTAACATTGATTTTTAGCGAGAGTGGAAGGGAGAGAAGGAGGGAGGAGAGAGAGAGAGGGAGAGGGGGGTAGAGAGAGAGAGAGAGAGGGAGAGAGAGAGAGAGAGAGGAAGAGAGAGATCAATGTGAGAGAAATACATTGATTAGTTGCCCCTGACCTAAGCTGGGGATCAAACCTGCAACCCAGGTATATGCTCTTGACTGAGAATAGAACTCACAGCCTTTCAGTGTGCAGGCCGACGCCCTAACCATTGAGCAACACCAGCCAGAGCTTATTTGTTCATTTGTTGCTTTCCGTTTACCATGTATCTTGTTATTTTATATTTCATTGTGGTCATAGACTATTCTCCCTATGCTCTCAACCCTTAACAAGTGGTTAAGGCTTTTTACTGGCTCAACATGATATCAATTCGGGTTTATGATACCTATGCACTTGGAGAAAAAGTGTATCCTGCAGTATCTCTTAGATGCACGGTTCCGTGCATGTCAACAAGGTCACATTTGTTTAATTATGTTTTTCAAATCTTCAGTATTTCTACTGATTTGTGTCTATTTGCATACCTGGTGTACCTTCTCCCATCCTTGCGTGTTTATGTACTTACATTTACGTGTCATCTGAAGAAATGAAGTTTGTTTTGTTTTATTTTTATAATCCAGTCTGACATTCTTGGCTTTTTAATTAGGGCATTAATGTAATTTAATGATGTGATGAAATAATTATTACATTATTTTAGTGTAACTGATGGTATATTTGTGTTTAAATTTACCACAAGACAGTTTGCTTTGTAGTGGTCTCCTCTGTTCTTTTTTTATCCTCCTCTGCCAGTATTTGACTAATCAAATATCTTTTTATTATCTTCATATTAGATTTTTATGATTCTTTTAATTATTTCCCACATGCATTCTTTTCCCAAAATTGTTTTAAATTAAATTTATTGGGGTGACATTGGTTAATAAAATCATATAGGTTTCAGGTGTACAATAATACATCATCTGCATATTATATTGTGTGTTCACCACCCCAAGTCAACTCTTCTTCCATCACCATTTATCTCCCCTTTACCCTCTCCTTCCTCCCCCTTTCCCTCTGGTAATCACCATATTGTGGTCTGTATCTGTGAGCTGTTTTTTTCTTTGCCTAATCCCTTCCCCTGTTTCACTCAGCTCCCCAACCCTCTGACAGCTGTCAATCTGATCTCCATATCTATGAGTCTGTTTCTATTTTGTTAGTTTATTTCGTTCACTAGATTCTGCATGTAAGTGAAATCATATGGCACTTGTCTTTCCCTGACAGGAATATTTCACTTAGCATATATTATACTCACCAGGTCTATCCATGCTGTCCCAAAGGATAAGAGTTCCTTCTTTTTTACAGCTGAGTAGTATTTCATTGTGTAAATGTGCCACAGCTTTTTTATCTACTCATCTACTGATGGGCACTTGGGCTGCTTCCAAATCTTGATTACTGTAAATAATATTTCAGTGAAAACAGGGGTGCAGATACCCTTTTGAATCAGTGTTTCGGGTTTTTTTTTTAATACATTCCCAGAAGTGGAATTGTTGGGTCGCGAGGCAATTCCATTTTCATTTTTTTGTGGTAACTCCATACTGTTTTCCACAGTGGCTGCACCAATCTGCATTCCCACCAACAGTGCACGAGGGTTCCTTTTTCTCCACATCCTTGCCAACACTTTCATCAAGAAATCAGTTGTTTACTGATTTATTGATCCATTCTGACAGGTGTGAGGTGATATCTCATTTGGCTTTAGTTTGCGTTTCTCTGATTATTATGTGATGTTGAGCATTTTTTCATGTCTATTGGCCATCTGTATGTCTTCTTTGAAGAAGTGTCTATTCAGGTCCTTGGTCCATTTTTTAATTGGATTGTTTTGGGGTTTTGTGTGTGTGTGTGTGTGTGTGTGTGTGTGTGTGTGTGTGTGTTGAGTTGTATCATTGGAGAATGTGTTCTCCCATTCAGTGGGTTGCCTTTTCATTTTGTTGATGGTTTTCTTTGCTGTGCAAACATTTTTAGTTGGATGTAACTCATATGCATCCTTAATATTATATTTGGCACTTTAGCCCCCCTGGACAATTCAAGCTCATTCCAGTTCTTTAATCCCGTTTACCTATCCCAGCCTTTGTGCTATTGTGCTATATCCTAATTTTACATATATTTAAATTCTACAAGAGATTATTGTTATTGTTGCATTCAGCCAGTAGTCATCTGGGGTTTGCCACACATTGAATTTTTCTATTGTTTTCCACAATTTCCTCCATTTTCTATGTTGTTGTTTTTTAAACCACAAGATTGGTGGTGGTGGTGATATGGGGCACAATTCCCCTTCTGTCTGAAAATTTTTATTATTTATTTTAGTGAACATAACTGCTGACAAGTTTTCTCAATTTTAGTTCATTTAAATATATCTTAACTTCCTGTTTATATATTTATTTACTAGGGGCCCAGTGCATGAATTTGTGCACCTTGAAAGGAACTGTGGGCCGCAAGGCTGCAGTGCGCACAGGGGTGGGTCTCGGCCCATCCTCTGTGCCACTGCCTGGCCCCTTCCACTGTGGCCCCCCAATCCCCTGTCTGCTGGCAGCCCCACTCCCACCACCGCCGCCACTCCCACTGGCCCCACTTGTGCTGGCTGATGGCGCAGAGCAATTGGGGCTGATGCCAGCAGCGGGTGTGAGCGGAGTGCTGGCAGCAGGTGCGAGTACCAGACAGGACCACAGCACACAGGAACAAAGAATTTTCAGTAACCACCAGAAGCTCGCCCCGATGACAACAACAGGCCTTGATCTGGTGCCCCTGCTCACCTGCTCCACCATCCCACTGCAGTCAATGCCCGCCATGTTCTGTGCTCTGCCACCTGCTACCAATACATGCCTTGTTCTGTGCATGCCCCCTGGTGATCAATGCAAGTCATAGTGCCCGGTTATTCGGTTGTTCAGTTGTTCTGCCATTTGGTCTATTTGCATATTAGGGCTTTATATATATAGATTTATTTAATCCTCACTGAGGATATTTTTCCATTTATTTTAGAGAGAGTGGAAGAGAGAGGGAAAGATAGAGAGAAAGATCGATGTGAGAGAAACATACTGATTGGTTGCCTCCTTCAGGAGCCTAACCACAGGACCAGGGCTCGGGCCAGGGAGGAGCCTGCAACTGAGGTACATGCCCTTAACTGGAATCGAACCCAGGACCCTTCGGTCCACAGTCCAACACTCTATCCACTGAGCCAAACTGGCTAGGGCAACTTCCTATTTATTTTCAAAAAGTCTTTTAACTGGATGTAGAAATCGAAGTGAGCTGTTATTTTTTTCCAGATTTAAAATACATTACTCAATTGCCTTCCAGCTTCCATCATTTTTGTTGAGAAGTCAGCTGTCTGTTAATTTGTTTACTTTTACAATTTTCCTCTTTGTTTTTATTTCTGACAGTTTGACTGTGATATACCTAGCTGTAGGTGTGCATTTTGCTTTATGTTTGCAGGGCTTAACAAATATATGGTTTGATGTCTTTCATTGCTTTTGGAAATTTCTTGGCCAGCATTTCTTCAAATACGTCTTCTCCTTCATCTCTCTCCTCTCCTTCTGGACCCCAATCCATTCATGTTACATATTTTCATTGCATATGTTTTATGCTCTTTTTTTCTATTTTAATCTGTCTAGCTTTCATTTCTTTGTCCTTAATGTTCTCTACTGAATATTATTTCTAGTATTTTCAAAAAATATATTTTAGCTCTCCTGTGAAACTATTTTGTCATATTTCTATATACATAATAACAACAGTTAACTTAAAGCCAAAAAATAAAATCCATACTTGGTAAATCCAATATTCAATCATGTTTGATTCTGTTTATACTGTTTTGTCCTTTTTTCTCTTAGTGTTTGGACTTTTAGCCCTTGGTATGGCTGGAAATTGTGAGTGTATTTTGGATGCTATGCATGGAAATAAAGGTTTTGGATGATGTGTTTCCTTCCTGAGGCCACTTAAGTCACTTCAAGGAGAAGGTGAGCTCGGAGTAAAACAAAACAAAAAAAGCCCCTAAGTAACCAAGAAGTTTAAAAATCACAAAAGGAAAAAGTCTAAACTTGTAACACCTGAAGCAGAAGTATTAGGACAGACAATATATTTAAGTTAAGTAAGAAAAACATTTTTAAAAATATAAGGTAAGAAATTGATAATAGTAAAAAGAAATAATATTTAAAAAACAAAGATATAGTAGGTATAAAATATAATAGTTGAAAGAACAAACTATTTTGAGTGCATAATAAAAATATTCTCATAAGGTTTCAAAAAATTTGCCAACAAAACCCACAATGAAAATATTTTGGGAAGAAACTTCAAAATAAAAATGGAAACAAACCCAGGGAAAGCTGCAGGAGAGATGAGAAGAAAAAAGAAAGATTGAAGCAATACCTTTACAAAGTTTATAGTTAACTTAAGAAAAAACTAAGACCAAAGAAAAGAAACACTAATTTCAGAACTAAAATTCTCAATAATATCAACAAAATAATGGACAGATACATGCAAAAGAAATGAAATTAAACCACCTTCTTACACCATACACAAACTCAAAATGGATTAAAGAAAACATAGGCAGTAAAATCTTGGACTTTTCTTGTAGCAATACTTTTTCTAATATGTCTTCTTGGGCAAGGGAAACACAAGAAAAATAAACAAATGAGACTTAATCAAACTAAAACGTTTTGCACAGCAAAGAAAACCATCAATAAAATGAAAAGACAACCCACTGAATGGGAGAACACATTCTCCAATGATACATCTGATAAGGGGCTAAAATCCAAAATTTATAAAGAACTTATACAACTTGACAGACACAACCCCCTGACCTCCCACAAATAATCCAATTAAAGAATGAGCCAAGAACCTGAATAGACACTTCTTCAAAGAAGACATACAGATGGCCAGTAGACATGAAAAAATGCTCAACATCACATAATAATCAGAGAAATGCAAACTAAAACCAAATGAGATATCACCTCACACCTGTCAGAATGGCTTTCATCAATAAATCAGTAAACAACTGATTTATTGATGAAAGTGTTGGCAAGGATGTGGAGAAAAAGGAACCCTCGTGCACTGTTGGTGGGAATGCAGATTGGTGCAGCCACTGTGAAAAACAGTATGGAGTTACCACAAAAAAAGAAAATGGAATTGCCTCGCAACCCAACAATTCCATTTCTGGGAATGTATTTTAAAAAAAAAACCCGAAACACTGATTCAAAAGGGTATCTGCACCCCTGTTTTCACTGAAATATTATTTACAGTAATCAAGATTTGGGAGCAGCCCAAGTGCCCATCAGTAGATGAGTAGATAAAAAAGCTGTGGCACATTTACACAGTGAAATACTACTCAGCTGTAAAAAAGAAGGAACTCTTATCCTTTGGGACAGCATGGATAGACCTGGTGAGTATAATATATGCTAAGTGAAATATTCCTGTCAGGGAAAGACAAGTGCCATATGATTTCACTTACATGCAGAATCTAGTGAACGAAATAAACTAACAAAATAGAAACAGACTCATAGATATGGAGATCAGATTGACAGCTGTCAGAGGGTTGGGGAGCTGAGTGAAACAGGGGAAGGGATTAAGCAAAGAAAAAAACAGCTCACAGATACAGACCACAATATGGTGATTACCAGAGGGAAAGGGGGAGGAAGGAGAGGGTAAAGGGGAGATAAATGGTGATGGAAGAAGAGTTGACTTGGGGTGGTGAACACATGATACAATATGTAGATGATGTATTATAGCATTGTACACCTGAAACCTATATGATTTTATTAACCAATGTCACCCCAATAGATTCAATAAAAATTAAAAACAAACAAAGAAAATGAGGGACCAGGAGGTAGAGATGGAGGGCTGTGAGAGACCACTACGACCCTCATCCGGTCAGGGAGAATATTTGTTATCGATTTAAATAAAGGCAAAAACGAGAAAAGAGAAGCAGGAAAGGAAGAGCAAATAGAAATGTAAGAGATGACAGGACATGTCCAAGTACATCAGTACTCACGGAAAACCTAAGTGGGCTGACGTGTCCTGCTGGGGCTTCGCACACCTGAGTGTGCTGCCTTCCCATGCCTCTCGCGTCCCCTGATCTCACCAGCCTTGTTCTCCCCATATCTCCTGCCCTCGGTTCCCTTCATCAGAGTGTCCACAGCCTCTGCCCTTGAGCGGCATGGGTGTGGGTCCAGAGAGAGGTTGTCCTGGCTCATGGGTCACGTGTCCCCACCACTGACACTCTCGGTTTCTCTCCCTGGGATCCCCGGTGTGAATTTCCAACCACTCCCATGACATCTGCTGGATGCCCCTCAGCACATTCCCTACACATGTCCTCTGGCTCCTTCCCTCAGGAACCAGCACCCGCTTCCTGCAGGGATGTGTCCTGGCCTTTCCCTCACCTGCCCCTGACCTATCAGCAGGTGCTCTCAGCTCTGCCTTCAAATGCACCTGGAACCTGGTCACTCTCATCCCGCCCGTCCAGGCCTCACTAGCTCCCCAAGCACTGGCCACAGCCTCCTCGCTGGTCTAAGTCCGATACCCCACTGGGGACAGATCACCAAAGGCCTCTTTAAAACTGAAGGTCAGGCTCATACACCTTGTAACCCAATCCCTATGCCTCCCCACTTCACCAGTAGAAACTGGGGTCCTCAAATTGCTGCAGCTCCACACACCCCCTGCCCTACCTCAGCTCAGTCCTTCCCCCAGAGACAGGGAGTTCTCTGCCAGAGGCATCCACAGGCTCTGTCCCTCCATACCTTCCGGTTTCTGCTCAGAGGCTGCCCTGCCGTGTCCCACCCTGTCTCCTGGGCCCTGGCTTTCACTGGCCACTGTGTGGATCCTGGACCTGTGACCTGCTCCCAGCTTTCACCCCTCACCAGGTGCCTTTACTCCAGGCCCCAAGGCAGGGGATCCCCACAGTGTATGAGTTTAGTGCCCCCAGGGAAGAGGTGATTGGAGAACATCCCTGCTTGCCTGTCCATTGTTGGGACAATACTTCCGGTTCCCGGGACCACCTCCCATTGTGATCATGTATGTCAGTGCCCATCCTGGGGTCTGCTTTGAGGGTCACCCCCTTGGTGCATAAAGCAGCAGCCCCTGCTTCCCTTCTCTGCCTTCGTGTGAGCCTCTGCCATCACATCTGTGTGCTTCCCATGCCCCCAGAGGACAGGTCCCCTTTATCTGACTGCAGGACCCCAGAGCCTGGAAGACCCCTCTCCCACAGCAGGTGCCTTGGAAACTGCTGATACAGGGAACAAAGGATTGAGGGAGGGAGGGCTGGTTGTTCGTAGGCACAGGAGGCATCTGCTGTGGCTGAGAGCAGGATGGAAACTGAAGCTCCCTCCATCTAGGCCAGTGGGATTTGCCTTTGTGATCACCTCCACGCAGGGACCCAGGGAGACAGAGTGTTCTGCACATCACCCCCCTCCCGGGGGGCGCGGGGGACCTCTGTTGAAGAGGAAACATAAGCAGAGTCCTCGCAGCTCTCAGCTGGGCTGCGGGGCCACCAGGACTCGCCGCTCCACTCTAACCACGTTCTCTCCAGCTCTGTTCCTCATATGGAAATAATATTGGGCCTCATAAAAGATCCAGGTTCTTGTTTCAAATTATGAAACAAACATTCTCCTCGGATAATACCATGTCAAGCCGCGAGTGAGGTTTTGAATTCCAACTTCAAGGGGACGCTGAGATTAGCTCTAAACCAGAGCATGTACGTTTGTAATAAACCGGAGGCCACGTCCTGCTGCCAATTAGAAGGAACTGTGGGATCCGTTCCTTTGAATTATTTGAATCTATGCGTATGCGAGGCCCCGTGCAAAGCCTTAAAATTGTGCACAAAAGTATAAATTCAAAAATAATTAATGCGATTTAATGTCAGTGAGTAAACTTCAAAGCTCTGCAAAACGGCAGAACCTCATCAAAGCAGAAAAAACAAATGTGTTTCCAGTTCAGATCTGAAACCCTCCCAGTGGCCCAGCATTTAATCTTGCGGGAAGGCTTGCGAAACCCTCTGGACTGAGGGTGCGCGCCTGCCTGCTCCCTTCACTCTCCCCCGACTGCGAGGCAGGGTCATGAGTGTGGCCCACGCCTCCCAGAGAAGAAGTTAACTGCTTCTAAGGGAGTAAAGAGACAAGGCTTCCCTGAGTAAGCAGACAAAGCTCACCCTCAAGACACGTCCCAACATTTAGCAAAATGGTGTTTAAACTCCTGCTTTAACTGAACGCTACTTTTTAACAAGGAGCCAGCTTCTTCACTTTGGGCACTTTCTGGTAAACTTCAGTTCAGGGCTTTGTGACTGACAAATGTGCCTCTTCAATGCCTTTGGAAACTGAAAACAAAATGAGCATTAACTCAACGTGAGTGTTCAGAAGAGGCGCTCTGTGCAAGTGCCTGAGGATAAACGTTAAGTGTGCATCATTTGGAACTGTTTCAGAATGAACAACGGGTTCCATCATGAGAACTGCACGCCTTGTTTTACACCTCGCCGCTGCTCGGGAAAGCACACAACGATCACTTAAAATGTGCGTATAAATGTGAGCGCTGTGGCCTTTCTCTCAGTCACTCTGGTGGCCCAGAAGGGTCAAAGTCATCCAACTTCAAAGGCCTTCGTGACGTCTTCCCAAGTCTTTCTCTGCCCGGAATTGACCCAAACACCCTCTCATGAGCCTCCAGAGAGGAGAATAATGCAGTCTTTCTTGGAAATCTATTCTTAAGTTTAAGCCCCTGTCAGGAAGTTATTCCTTGTCTGTGTCTCCATGACACCAATACATTAAGTCAATTAGGCCAAAAATTGAGTCACTCACCCACATGTTTTGTCTGCATGGGGCTCAACAATGGGGGGCTGAGTTGACAGGAGGTTTTGACATCACTGTAGCCCAGCCTGGGCGTCTCAACAAGCGTTCCTTTGACACAAGGTCAGCCAGTGTTTCTTTTCCATGTTGATGATAACCCTTTGCTCCTAGAAATTTCCTTGAGCCAACCCCACGGAGTATAGGCTCCTCTGTGTCTTTGAGGAAATGGTCACCTCACCCCTGGCCTGGGCAGGGAAATGTGACATCACCTGCCCAAGTGAGTCAGGCCCAGCCCTCATCTGCCTGCCCCTGGGCTCCTGAGGGAAGGAGTGTGACCAGTGGGCCACCTGACCGGGCCAAGTCCACACCGTAGCAGCTGTGGCTGGAAGAGCTCAGCAATGCCTGCATCTCCCCTTCCTTCCTCTTCCCTTACTGGTCGTCCATCAGTTTATTGAGTGCCTACTGTGTGCCAGGCGCTGGGGTGGACATGAGGACTTCAGGAATGACCATTCCTGCTTAAAAGAACTGAAAGCTGAGAGGAAGGGAAATACTCGTACAGCACTAAACAAGAGGACCGTGGAGTCCCTCCCTCTTTGGCCCTGTCCTGCAGCTCCTCCATCAATCCAGCCGTCTCCTCGGGTGAGAGGGACCCCTCTGCTCATCACTGCCCCAGGGCCGCAGCCACAGCTGGTGAGCCCTGCCTGCTCCGTGGGGTTTCTCACAGCCCGTGTCTTTGCTGGGTGTAGTGCGGATGTTGGTGTTTTTGTCATTCTCTGGAGCCCTTGTTCCAGGGAGCCTTCAGCCAGAACTGCCGGAGCCCAGCTCACCACCATCTTGGTAGGAACCAGCACTCCTCTGGCCCCAATCTGAGGCATGAAAACAGGATTTAGATGCAAATCAGCAAGGGCCACCCAACCCCAAAGGAATATTGGCCGGAGACAGCAGAAGCAGTGTCGTCTTCCCCAGCGCGTCCCAGAGGGAGCGCAGACCCCTGAGACTGGAGCCTGTCTCCTTCCATCTGGCTCTCTGCAGAAGGGGGGTATAACCAGATGCACACAGCTGTGCAGCTGCCCCAGCACGTCAGGGGCACCCAAGAGCTTAGGGATCCCTGGCTGCCCATCTGGCCTCCTTCAGACAAAACGGAAAGTGAGGTTTAAGGTGTGTGTGCCCATGGGGGAAGGTGAGCCTCACAACAGTGGGCCATGCATCTGCCATTGTTTCATAGTCTCCTGGCTTTTCCTTCGCCATGAAGGCCCTGTGAGGATACGCAGTATTTGACTAGAGGGAGGTAACCAGTGGAGATGTTTAAAGGTTGAAGTTCTTGTGTGTGTGTGTGTGTATGAGCATGGGTGTGTGTGTGCATGAGCATGGGTGCGTGTGTGTGTGTGTATGAGCATGGGTGTGTGTGTGCATGAGCATGGGTGTGTGTGTATGTGTGTGTGTGTGTATGAGCATGGGTGTGTGTGTGTGTATGAGCATGGGTGTGTATGTGTGTGTGTGTATGAGGGTGGGTGTGGGTATGTGCACAATCTCCTAGTGAATCTCAGCCAGGTGTGGCGTGAGGCCCCAGGTGCGGGCAGTTTTCCACTGAAAAAAGCGGGCCCTTCTCCAAGGCTGGAATCCCGTCACCACCTGGGCCAAGGTTTGAGGTATAAGACATTCAAGGCTGTTCCTCTGGGATGGCAGCTCCCACTCCATTTTAAAGTGGCTCCTTTTTTATTATTGTTTCCACGGCTTGCAGGAGGGGCCACGGCTTGTCTGTGTCAGGGGCACCTGAGACCTTGTCCCTGCAGACCCACCAGTGTCACAAAGGCACGTCAGGCACAGTGGGATGGCCTGAGGCTCGTATCATTGTGCATTGTTAGCCCTTGTCTTCATATTTGGAAATGGGAGTGGTATTTCCCAGGGGCCTCTCACATGAACCAAGTGAAGGCAGTCCCGGACTAGGTGGCTTCTGGTGCTCTTTTGTTGTTGTTGTTAATCCTCACATGTTTTTTCCATTGGTTTTCAGAGAGAGAGTGGAAGGGGGCAGGGCAGAGAACAGAGAGAGAGAGGGAGAGAGAGAGAAACATCAATGTGAGAGAGACACATCGAGTGATTCCTCCTTCATACACTCCAAGTAGGGATGTGGATTGAACCTGCAACCCAGGCACATGCCCTTGACCATGAATCAAACCGGAGACCTCTCTGTGCAGGGGCCGATGCTCCAACCACTGAGCCTCACTGGCAGGGGCGCTTTTGGCATCTTAACCCTCTCAAGTGCATCTTGTTTTTTTCTCTGATTCAGGGGGAAGCAGCTTCCTCCTTCTGCCATCATGGTCTGAAACCTCCCAGCCTCCGTGCTCTGCCCCGGCGCTGCCAGGTGAGTTTGGACCCGAGTCCTCTGTGGCTGCTCCTGCTCCAAGTGGGGTAGGCTCGAGCCCCTGTGAGCCCCAAAATCAGTGGGTGCTGTGGGGCTGGTGATCTTAACCCTCAGGAGACCTCCCTTCCCACTTGAGCAAAGTCAGAATAATGCCTCTGTCCTCAGACGTTGTTTGGGGTGAATGCGCCTGGCCCATAAGTGCCTGCTCTCTCTACCTGCCGGGCGGGGCTCAGGAAACTGTGTGTTAAGGAGGGTCTGGAGCCAGCACAGGGCGCGATGCTGGGGCAGCATATGACGAGAGGGCATCTGCCCCACAGGTCATGCTTGACAACCGGGAGCACACGGCTCGCTCAGCCTCCATGCTGAGCATCAGGCAGGGAGCGGGGAAGCGGGGCTCTCTCTGAGGCAGCCACCAGCCACACAGATGCGTGCAGTCAGGGCGAGGCGGCTTCCTTCACACATTCACTCAGCTGCTGGGAGAGAGAAGCGGCCCAGCTCAGGCCCCTTGGAGGCAGAGCAGTGCTATGGTGGCCCTTCTCCTGGGCCCCAGCAGGTGGGATTTCTCCAGAGGGGCCACAACGTGGAGCTGCAGGCCCCGGTGGCCCTGGTAGGGACGATGGGGACCTTGGGACATGCCCCAGGTCTGGTCCACAGGGAGTGAGGTAGCAGTAGCCAAGGGCACCCGGCGGCTTCCAGGGACAGATGTGGAGACTTGAAGCCTCACCTTCCAAAGTGCTTCCTCGGCTGGAGAAAAAGCAGTAACCGGCCCTGACACACGGGCCAGGCCTCCCTGCTGGGCTGGGAGCCATGTTCCCCCTCCTCCTTCTAGCCACACAGCCTGTCTCAGTTCCTGCTGGGCCCAGGCAACCCTCCTAAGGAAACAGCAGTCCCACGTCCGCAGCGGGTGGGAGCAGGCCAGCCCTGGTTTCTCCCAGCTCTTCCCCAAGGTCCCGTTCACCTCCGCCCACCTTCCTACCTGCTGGGAGCCTCATCCCTTTCTGGGAAAGTCTCTGGAACCTGGAACCTTCCCTCAGAATCTAGGAAGGCACCGCAAGGCGTCCATGATCTCCCAGAGCCCCTGCAGCGTCAGGCCCCCCATGTTCTGGGTCAACACACATGTCTAGTCAGACTTCACAGAGCACCTCCGCTGCTGGCTGTGCCTGGTTTGAAAAACTTCCCTCTTTCCTCCTAGGACGTAGAATGATAACTTTCACATCGATGTGTACCCAACAACCTTGCCAAATGCAGTTATTCGTTCTGATAACGATTCATTCGGATAACTTTCTGATGTCAGCATCCAGGCTTCTGTGAGGGGCTGTTCTATCTCATTTGACCTCTTTTTCTTACTGCAGGACCTGTGGAGAGGTGGGAGAGGCAGGAGCTGGCTCTGTCTTTTCCTGCCACGGGAAAGTGTTCGTGTTTTCAGAGAGAGTGGAAGGCCTGTCACTAAGTGAGAGCCACCCCTGCCCCTCCCCGGGGGCCTCAGTTCTTTTCCATGAGTGGTGTTGGCTTGCAGTAAGTGCTTTCTTAAAAACATCGATTGAGATGATCTATGCCTTTTCTCCTTTATTCTACTAGCATATTGAATTACCAACCTTGAATTTTTTGAAAACTACAACTTTGTTATTATGAATTATTCCTTTTTATGTAAAAAATAAACTATGCCATTAGGTTGGCTAATATTTTGTGTGGGACTCTTGCATTCATGTGCATGAGATGGATTGGTAGTTATTTTACTTGTAATGTCTCTGGTTGTTGGACACCGAGGTTATGCTGCTCATGGAGTTATTGGGGAAATATTTCTTCTTTCCATTCTTCGGAATAATTTGTGTGAGTTTGATATTAATTCTTTCCTAAACGTTTGGAAGAATTTACTACTAAAGCCATTTAGGCCTAGAGGTTTATCTGTGCGAAGATTTTAAATTGCAGAGTCCATTTCTTTAACAGAGTTAGATTTCTCCTCTTTCCTAGTGTCAGTTTTGGAAATGTGTGTTTATCTAGGAATTCACCCATATCCTCTGTATTTGAAAACATAATGGCACAAAGTGTTTCAAAATAACCGCATTACACTTAAGTATCTACAGAAGGTGTGGTAGCCTTTCTCTTTTTATTTTGATGTTCAAAATCTGTGCCCTGGCCCTTTCCTCTCCACTTTGTCAGGGTGTTCTTGGTCTTCTCAGGGCTCATCTTTTTAAAAACAATACTTTATTGTGTGGTTTTTTAGCTTCTGGTCCCTCCTGTTTCACTGGCAAATTTCTGTGGGTGCTGGTTCTAGACACATGTTCTGAGGCACGTGGCCAGGAGCACTCTAGCCCCTCTCCCCCCACTAGGCCCAGAGCAGCCTTCTCGGGTGACAGGGAAGGCCCATCGCACTAGGTGATGGGCCCCTTTCCTCCATTGAGGCCGAGCGTGTGTGGAGACGACAGGACTCCACTCAGGCCTCCTCCTCCTTCCCCAGCCTCTGCAAGCACATACTGGCCATCCAACAAACGTGCAAGGGTGCAACATAGGCCAGACTCCAGAAGGAGAGCAGCAACGACAGCAGGGCCCACCGTTGTGGGACCAGGCCCAGGTTGGCTGCCTCACGTCCACTCCCAGCAGAGGCACAAGGGAACAGAACTTCTAGTCTGTCCACACACCTGACGCATCACTGGTGAGTGGGTGTGGGAGCCCTTGGATGAGAGAGGAACCCCACAGGCGCCTTCTTCCCTGGGCTTCACCATCCTGGAAGGTCCTCAAGGCTGTGGGTGGGAGGTGGGGTGGGTTCAGCCAGAGCAATCTGGAGGCTCAGCCCTCATACTCTCTTGCCTGTTTGTGTCACTACATGCTCTGTATCCAGCACCACTACCCCATGTCTGTCCCTTTGACACCAAAGGGAGACTGTGGACAAGAGGACCACAATCCTACGGAGCCCCATGGACCCGGCGAGAGCAGCCCTGGGGCGGCTGGGCTCGGAGCCATCTGGCGCTGGTGCTGAGCACGGGGCAGCCCCATCTCCAGAGGCCACTTTCGCAGCCATGGGAGACCATGGGTCTGGGATGCGTTCTCCGGGATTCAGATGATAGGAGGGAACCCACATAACAGATGAGCATCTCTAGCTGCTGTCGTCCCCACTGGCCCTGGAAGTTCACGTTTTTCTCCAAGTGGTGGAGGGCACAGGCCATGACTGTGGGCAGGTGAGGATGTGAGAATAGGTGGCATTTGCATTGTTGACCTTTGAGCCTGGGCACATGGCCAGCCTCTCTGTCTCCCCGCACCTACGGCTCTATCCCAGGCCTGCGCTGACTCAGAAACTGACAGGCTCATGTCTTCCTTATACCTGGGCTTTCCCAGGCCCAGTGTGCTGGTTCCGGAAGTGGACAGAGCAGGACGGCACCAGGGACCCTGAGAGGACCAGCTGCTCCAGTCTCTGAAACCATTCGTGTCATTTGTGGGTGAGTCAGCACAGGCCACAGTTAAAAACAAAAACACACTGCAGGTAGGGCCCTAACCAAGACCCGCTTAGTCCCCACAATTCCAGAAGCTGGATGGTCTAAGAAGACACCACATGTGGCTCCGGCGCAGCTGTGAGCTGGCCACGAAGCCAGCCACAGGGCCATCATTTCCTGTCCTGGCTCCAGCTTGTGACTCATAGGCCCCCTTTCAGGGTTTTCACCCAAGAATTTTATTCCTTTTGTGTGACATTTTCAGTCATTACAAATCTATGAAAATAGACCTCTCCTTTGCCCCATTCTGATTCTTCAGAAATGTCTCCTCTCTAACCGTCACCCACAGCTTAGGTTTCTGATGAGCAAATGCTGACGCACAGAGGACCCACGGTGTTGCCCATCTGGGAGGAAGGCCCTGGCACCCATCCCTCGGTCCATCGAAAACACTGGTGCCTGGTGGGGGAGAGAAGTCAAAGATTTGAAAGTCCTTAGTGCTGGGTGCATCCAAAGCCGTGGGCTTGAGGCAGAGCCTGGAGAAGTCTGCTGGGGGTGGAGAGGAGGCTGGAGAGTGAGAAAGAGTGGGGATCAGAGGAGTACATGACAGGCTCTACTGGTCTCCCCAAAGTCCTCCTAAAAACTCACATAGACCATCATGGAGTGACACCAAGACCCATGGACAACCTCCTTCAGGACTGACCACACCATCCCAGCATCCCACAGCCAGCAAGGGGTCAACACATGCCCAGGAGCGTGGGGATCAGAGCCCCAGACGGCCCTGGGCTATGCACTCCGAATCACCAATACCACTCACCGGGAAGGAGAGAACCAGGATGGGAGCAGAGCATGGGGCTGGGCAGAGGAAGGGGTGGGTCAGAGGGGCCACAAGGACAGCCGGGACAGGGTGAGGACATCGCCACACAGCCGGGCCAAGGGCAGTGCTCTGTAAACAAGGCTGTGGAATGTTCCTGAAGATGCTGAGCAGAGACCAGAGCTGTACTCTGTGGGGAGGACTGTCTGAGTGCCATAACAACTAGAGAAACCCAGCTGGGATGACACTACCTTCCCTGTCACTTCCCAGGAGCTGCCTGATCACTGTTCATGCAAATCCGTCAGTGTGCAGAGGAAGACACACACCATACATCCAGACACGTGCACGTGCACACACACATCACACATACTACACACATTTAGACATTACACACATGTGCACACACATCGCAAACAGACATGCATACACATCACACACAGATACACACATTCAGGCACCACTCATACACACACATGCACACACACAGACACACACCACACTCACATAAATGCACACATGCACACATATACACAGACAGACACACACACTGTACACCATAAATGTACACTCAAAGATACACAAACACACACCATGCACACGCACTCGCCATCACCTTTTCCTGCCTCTGACATGCATGACTTTCTCACAGACTTTTACGTTTTTTCTTTGTTTCTGTTTAATTTTCTTCACTCCAATCATTTCCAGTTCCTTTTCTCTGACTGCTTTCCCATGATGTCTATTCTTAGATTCTTTTTAAATTTAGTCTCCATTTCTGAAATTGCCTTTCCTTTGTTTTCCGCAGTAATTCCTGATTTCATGCGCCTGTTATATGGCTACAATTGCCACTAGCTTTTCTGTTTCTGACTTATCCTCTTGTTTCAAAGTTTAAATATTGCTTTCATTTCTTTAATTCATTTGGAAGTATCTTAAGGGGTAGGCTGCAGTCCGGGTGTGTATGCATGTGGTGTGTGTGTCCCAAACAGTCAGCATCAAGATATATCCTAACAAACTAAACCCTAAAGATAAGGGGGAAATCCTTTGGACATTCAAACAAAAAGAGCCCAAATTTGTTTACAAAGGAAAGAACATAAGATTGGCATTAAATGTCTCAATAGCAACTCTTTGCTAGAAAACAATGAAGCAACGTTTTAAAAATACTCCAGGGAAGAAAATGTGAGCCAAGAAGGCTGACTCCAGCCAAGCAGCTCTGCGAGAATAAAGGCAGAAGAGGTCATAAATTTGCAAGCACTCAGGGAGTATCGGCCCCCTGAGCCCTTCCTGAAGAATTTACGAAGGAACCAACTTCCAACAACCACAAAACAACTGGAGCGGCTTCAGCACCGCTCTGAGGACAGGCCTGGGATGTGTGTGCTGGAAGAGCTAAGACAAGGGACCCCGACAAGGGTCACCAAAGAGGATGCACATGTTACAGGTTGCAATATAGAAAATGCAGTTAATGTGAATCAAATAAACTTGTAATCCCCACACAGCGTCCCCTCAGCCCACTGCCTGGTGCATGCAGGACTTGGGAGAGGAGGCAGAGACGCCTCGGTCGCGGGGCCTGCTCTGGGAGGCTCACCTCCTCAGACCCTCTTAGCAAGGCCTCTGTGCTCAGCTGCACTGTGGACCCTGACCTCTAGCTGCACCTGGAAGGCACCAGGCACGCCATAGGCGGATGTGTGTGCTATGTGCCATCCATCCGGGGCCGGGGTTGCCTCGATGTCAACTTCTTACGTAAGTAAGATCATGTCATGTTTACTTGTTAGTGAACTGGTACCATGAGCCTTTCCAGGCAGGACCACAAAACTTCAGCAAGACCTCTCATGCTTCCTTCCTCTGAAACCCTTTATCAGTAAGTACATCAGGGTGTCGGGATTTATCGCCCAGATGGTCCTCCGCCTGGACCAGGGCCATCTGACAGAATGCACTGCAAGCTCATGGGCGAATTTTCTAGTCGTCACATTAAAAGCCCCAAGGAAACAGATGACATTAATTTTAATAATATGGTATTTGACCCCAAATATTACTATTTCAGCATGTAACCCAAATCTAAAGTTGTCTCGCATTCTTTCTCAGTACCGCATGTTCCCAATCTGGGCCTCACACTTGCTGCACAGCTCTCCGTGGGGGGCGGGTTTCCGGTCAGTGGCCGCCAAACGGCACACTCAGGCCTCAACTTCTCCCTTCACCTTCACATGCTGCCAAGCCCACCACAGAGAGCCTGCGCTTGGTTTATACGGCCTGGGGTGGGGAGCCAGTGTGAGCCCTGCCCCCTGGGCCCCAGGCTGAAAATGAGTGAGGTCCAGGGCCAGGAACACATAGTCAGGATGGGTAAGGACCCCAGAAGACCTGCCTTGCCCTCCACGCTCTGCTCCCCCGCATTGACTGTGAGCCCCGCATGCGTGTCTGGCATCAGCTCTGAGGCCAGCACTCAGGCATGTGCACACCCCTCTGCTGAGGCCTGGGCAGGCTCTGTCCTGGGCCCAGGGGGACGCTGCCCCTCTTGAACATCCTGCACACCCAGGCCACAGACCATCTTCCCAGAGGGTCCTCACATACCCGCCTAGGATGCTTTTCCTCTGGCCTGGGCCTGTGTTTCCTGAAAAGAAAGACTGGTGGCCAGTGAGGCCTCTCAGCTCCTCCAAGCCTCTCCCTGGGGGGTGGAGCCTCAGACGGGCCCAGGCCTTGTTCCTGGTGCCAGCAGTGTCCTCCGACCCTGGCCTGTAGTTGGAGGGGTGGCAATGATGGGGACTGGGAGGCAGAGGGATGGCCTTAAGAACAGAGTGGGCACTGAGGGTGAGGCAAAGCCTCGGTGGGGGACTCCACACCCTGGCTAATGGTAGAATGGCCCTGGCTTCTCCCAGCTGCAGCATGGTCACAACAAGGGGCCGTTGTCAGGGCCATCACAGCCCTGTGCAGACTCTGATGCTGGCGGGAGCGCTCTGCAGCCAGTGTGCTCGCCTGGGATCCCACCCTGGATTCAAACCCCTGATTTGGGGGACAGGTTTTTTCCACATATATCTTTTTGCCTGGAAAAAGCTCTGCCCTGCCGGTTTGGCTCACTGGATAGTGTCGGCCTGCAGAACTGTGGTCACTGGGAACTGAGGCTGTGAGTGCCCTTGAATCTGATTGGGGTACAAACCCTACATGGGCTGGTCACCTGTACTCTGTGGCCCAAAAGGCAGAGTGCTGAGTTGACAGGTAGCTGTGGGGATAGCCAGCAAACCTGACTACGGACCTCCCAAAGGCTGATCTCCCCAGTAGATTCAGAGGAGCCCTGTGGGCCCCGCACTTCAAGCTGACACAGAGAACCCAAATCAGAAGACCTGAGTCTTCTATGGGGCTGAGGGCTGTTCCATTTGAAAGGCCCTCCCTTGTTGTGCGATTCAAGGAAGAGGTTTTAAAACCATATAATTGCGCCCTGGCCAGGCAGCTCAGTTGGTTAGAGCAGTGGTCGGCAAACTGCGGCTCGCGAGCCACATGCGGTTCTTTGGCCCCTTGAGTGTGGCTCCTCCACAAAATACCACCGCCTGGATGAGTCTATTTTGAAGAAGTGGCGTTAGAAGAAGTTTAAGTTTAAAAAATTGGGCTCTCAAGAGAAATTTTAATTGTTGTACTGTTGATATTTGGCTCTGTTGACTAATGAGTTTGCCGACCACTGGGTTAGAGCATCCTCCTGATATGCCAAGGTTACAGGTCGATCTCTGGTCAGGGAAGGTACAAGAATCAGCTTAAATAAGTGGAACAACATCTATGTTTCTCTCTCTCTCTCTCTTTCTCTCTCTCTCTCAAAAATCAATCAATCAATTAAAAAATTTAAAAACCATATAATTGGAGGCAGGAGTCCATTTTCATTAAAACAATTTCCACAATGTAGCAGCTCTGAGATTACAAAAGCTGCACGGGAACACAAGGGACGTGCGTCACCTCGGTGCACACAGTGAGGAGGAGGTGCTCCGACACATGCACCCAGCCTGTTCTGTGTGCATCGTCTTTACCATCCAAAACAGCGCATCTCAGGACAAGAACTGGCGTTCATTAGGCGAGGCAGCATCTGCCAGCTGTGGTTATTTCCTGTCCAGAGCTGCCTGGGGGGAGAACTAGGGGAGTGGCCCCCTCTCCTCACTCCCACCCGAGAAGGCACCCTTTGTTGAACTACAAAGGGAAAATAAATGAGGCCATACTTGATTTAAAGCTGAGTGTGTTGTGTCTCCCACTGGATTGATCTCCCGCCAGCCAGATGTGGCCAGACTCCGCCCCGAGAGCTCCAGCGTGGCTGGGTGTTTCTGGCAGGGAATCGTGGGTTTGGGGCCACGTTGTTTCAATGAACAATTTGTTCCCTGTTAGCCTCAGAGGCTAACACTTTCACAGGTGGCCTGGGGGTTCCCCACCCAGCATTTTTCATTTTGTAGTTTGGGCAGGAGATGGGGAGACGGGACAGAGTTTGGCTGGGGGCGACCACTCCCTGCTTCCTGGCAGCGTGGGCTCCACAGCTCAGGCATTCACAGAACAATAGGAACCGTGTCTCAGCTGACAGACAGCAGGACAGATGGTGCCATTTTCTTCCACAAGGGATGGCGCTGGAGCCAAGGAGGTTGGTGCTCCTGCCCACGCTGCACAAGCCCGGGTGAGAGGCCTTTCCAGGCCTCTCACATCTGTGGGCCACTTCTGCAGGTGAGCTCCAGCCTTAACTGCCAGCCATCCTGGCCCCACCTCAGACCACTTTCTGGACTCTGACTTCTGAGGGGAGTCCTGGTGGTGGTGCATGGAAATGACCTTACCGCTGACATCACACTGGGTGAAGTTGAAGGGAGGGTAGATGTCTCCCACTTTTGGAGGCTGACGAGGGACCAGTGACCTCTTTGCAGTCACACCCTGTGGTCTGAGTGATACCTGATGTGGCTATCAGGGGGTCTGCTTTAGAACCTGTGGATTCTCCTTCTCAGCTCCAGCAGAGTCAGTGAGTGTGGACCCCATGTCTATGCCCAGACACCTGACCCAGAGCTGCTTTCCTGATCGTGTGAGCTCACGTTGCAGCCTTGCATGTGGCCCTTTGAATCTATTTGCATGGGGCCAAGCATTTATGCAACACCATTCAAGACCAGAGTCTCTAGGTTCACAGGCCCTGGGAGGGCCTTTTAATCCACGTAGTCAATTCTCGGGAAAACCTGCAGAAGAAAAATATCCTGTCAGTCAAGACCACTCCTCCTGCCACCCAAGGCTCCTCCAGCTCAGAGGAAGGTCAGGTCACCACTCTCTGAGCCAGAGGGAACGTGGGGGCTCGGGGCATGGGCAGCAGATGGAAAAACTGTGATCACTTGAGGCTGGAGGACTCTGTCAGAAGTTCTTGCTTTTTAAGAAAGCATTAAAGATCCCTGAAATGTAGTAAAGAGACAAATACCACATCTCTGTGTGGCTGCCACTGGTTAAATTTGAGACATTTGGGCAATAGAAAAAAATGAGGATAATGGATTATAAAACACTGAATTTTCATATATCCATGCATTCCTAGAGACACCTGAGAGAGGGAGAGGAGAGGAGAGGAGAGGAGAGGAGAGAAGAGAAGAGAAGAGAAGAGAAGAGAAGAGAAGAGAAGAGAAGGGAAGAGAAGAGAAGAGAAGAAAAAATAGGTAGCAAAAATAACTATTCGAAATACTTCCGAAACCTTGAAACATATGTCTAGGTAACTCCTGAGTCACACAGACGTGAGAACACTTTGGAGGGTGCTGTCGGGTCCCGCAGGACCAGTGCCAGGGAAATGCATTAAATGCTCATATTGGAAAAGAAGAGGGGTCATTATGAGCTGAGCATGGCTCAAGAAGCTACGAGAATCACTGGACCATAGGGCAGGCTAGACAATAGGAGCAGATTTGACCGACGTCCTTCTCCACACCCTCTGTCTCCACCCAGCTGGGGCCGATGCCCTCTTTACACAGGATGCCCTCTGTGTCCTCCCTCCATCTGTCCTCTCTCCCAGGGCTCTTTCCTGCTGAACTGTCTGACCCCTGAGGCAGGGTCACTGGGCCAGGGTCTGGGAAGGGGAAGGAAGTGGCCTGGCCCAGCCCGGAACGTGGAGCCACTGTGCCCAGCCGGACACCTTCCTTGTGGCACTGGATGGGTCAGCGGGGCCAGGACTGAAGGAGCACGGGAGTGGCGCTTCAGTCCTGCCTTTGACCAGCATTGTGATGGGAGAGAAAATGTAAGTCAACAAAACACAGATCCACATCGGATTCTGCACGAGGTCACTGCGTGAGCATCCTGGAAGCTTTCACACCTGAGTGTTGGCTGGAGCCACTCCCTTGGTCCTAGCCTGGCAGTGATAGGTGGTCCTGCTCCCCTGGGGCAGCCGGGATGTGGCTTTGTTCCCTGAGTGACAGGTCAGCATCACTGCAGGTTCCTGCCCACCGGGGCCCACTTGGCGGCTGTTGCTGGTATTGCTTCTTGGCTTCCCTGTTAGGGCCCAGAGCACCCTCTGACTTCCTCTTTCAGCGAGCGTCCCAGGCCCCAGTTTGACAAGACCCAGTTTGGCAGAGTCGATGGCTCCTGGGGACCTGCTGTTTCAGCACTGGAACTCCTGCAGAGCTCAGCATGGCTTTTCTGCAGCAACACCCGTGCTGCGGGGCTCCGTGCTATGGGACGTGGGGTCTGGGATCTCGGCAGCTGAGTCGCAGGAACTCTCCAGCTGGCCCCGGGTCAACCAGGGCACAGGGCCGCTGGCCCAGCAACCCCAACCGTCTTCTCCTTTCCCTTCAATGTCACAAAGAGATTGAGAGGCTCCCCGCAGGCTCCCAGGTAGGCTTCTCCTGGAGCCAACCGTGCATGCTCCCCACAACCAGTCCCAGCACAGGCCTCTCCCAGCCCGCCCTCCCCATGCTGCGTTTTCCCACCACAAACAAGACAGACAGAATGTATCCTTCCCGAGAGGCAGCTTGCAGTAGCCGTCTAGGCGTGTCATGGACGTCCCCCGACGGGCCATGTGTTGGAGCCACCATGAAGAGGGTCAGGTCACCACCTGCCCAGGGCCCAGGTTCTGCCTGCCCTTCAACAGAGAAGCTTTGTTTCACCTCATTCACAGATTGGGCTTCTGGGTGAGATTTCTTCTGAAGGAAGTTTTGATGGATTTTTAAAACTATGAAAACCACTGCAAAGGGGTGAAGAGCTGAGTTCTTTATAAAAAGAAAAAATCCGATTTTAATCCCAGACCTCACTTGTGACGAATCCACGTTGAATGACTGACATTCCCCATAACCCCAGGCTCTTGTCTGAGGAGTAGAGATGCCTCTGGGGTTGTTGTGAGCTGTTGTGAGGAACCTGGGAGGCCAGCCACACGTGCCCACCTTCACTGCATGAGTCGCCCTCTTGGGCATCTGTGCCCTGGGCACATGGCAGCCCATGATGCTCACTCCGGTGAGTGCCAGCTGGATCCAGGCACCAGACAGGCAGGACTGAAGGGCTGTGTCGGCCACACTGACCAGGTGCACCATCTACACTCCAGGAACCCAGATCTAGAGAGGGTTAAACCTGGCAAGAAGGAGAAAAGAACTTCTCTTCCAGGGATGGGTCCAGATGGTCCAAGACCCTGTTGGAAGAGCCGTTGGTTCCTCCTGCGGCTGCCCCCTCAGGAATCCAGTCCCAGCTCAGGCGCTTTCTGGCTGGCAGCCTCAGATGGGTTATTTCATCTCAAAAGCCACATTTTCCTGTGCTGTAATATGTTTAATATGCTATCCATTTTTCCGCCCCCACATCTCTCACACCCACCAGGCGAAGTTTTGCCTGGGAGGAGAGGAGGGAGGGAAGGAAGCTGGAGGAGACACAGAAGAAGCTGAACGTGACTGGGGTCTGGCCCTTGCCCCATGTGGTGCCAAATCCAAGGACCCCACATGAGTTCAGGGACCTGAGAGGAGACTGGCCCATCATTGCCCCCCTCGCCCCCGCCTCCAGTGGAATCTGGGAAGACAGATTTTCCTGTGCTGCAGGAGGCAGGGATGGGCCTGCCACAGACACCTGACGTGGCCTCTCAGAGCAGCCAGCAAGTGTGCACCAGGAGGCAAGACTGCACAAAGCCTGGTGTTGGCCCGTCCCACCCCAACTCCATGGTGTGACTAGGAGCCCAACCTGCGCCTGGATGGAAGCAAGATGTCAGCTGAACAGCGAGAACGTGAAGCTAAAAAGCACATAATAAACATCCTCAGAGAAGTTTGGAGCAGCAAGTTAGCAGGCCAGGCACCTGCCAAAACAGCAAAGCGCCAGTGACATTAAGTGTGCCTCCTCTCCCGGTTGGTGTGGCTCAGTTGGTTGAGCATCGTCCTATGCACCAGGAGGTCGTTGGTTCAGTTCCCGGTCAGGGGCTGCAGGCTCCAGTAGGGGGCGTGCAGGAGGCAGCCAATCCATTTTTCCCTCTCATCGATGTTTCTATATCTCTTTCCCTCTCCCTGTCTCTCTCTAAAATCAATAAAAAACATATTTTTTTTAAAAAGGAGTACCTCCTCCAAGGCCTCCATCAGCTGGCAAGGATGGGAGGATGCTCAGAGCCATCCTGGGGAAGCCATCTGCCTGGGTGCATCTGAGCACCAGCCTGTGGCCTCACAGAGAAATGTGAAGACAGACTTGACAGAACCCAGATGCGACATTGCAGTAAGGAAGGGGAGGAGAGCAGACAGCTCCAAATGTGTGAATTGGCCGACACAGATGGTGGCTTTGAAAAAGGCAACCAGGGCTCGGGGTCCGAGGTCAAATGCAGCGGTAGCACAGGCGTCAGGAGGACCGACAGGCGCGCAGCTTCCCAGGTGCTCTGCACTTTCCAGCGGAGGCCCAGGTGTTCAGAGTCTCAGGAGCACCTCACACCCCACAGCAACCATGGCAGCAGCAGAGGGTGTAACTTCCACGATAACAGAATAACAAAGAAACGTCATCAGATCACTCTGGAGACGAGGAAGGGGGTGTATCAGGGAAGGAGCAGTTATGAAGAGAATGAGTCAGAAACATCAGGAATGAGAGGCACAGTAGCTGAAATGCAGAACTCAGAGGGGTAAAGGCTTCCAGGGCCCCAGCCGCCGGGTGAGCCCAGCCAGGTGCAGGTGCATGAGAGAGAAGCGAGAAGAAAGAAGGCACTAAGGACAGAAGGGCACCGCATCCAAGGGGTCCCAGAGGAGAGAAACACATTGGTGAACATGCAAACACATAAAGGGATGTGTGTAAAGAGAAACCAGGCTGTGACTGGCAGGGTGCCCTGCATGCCAGAGGGCACAGGGAGGAAAACACCCCACCTATAACCATTGTCCTAACAATTAAGAGCATAAAACCAGGGAGAAAAGTCCAGATGCTCCAGGGAAAGGACCCTGCAGACAGCAGTACTGGCATCAGCTGTGCCTCTCAGCCCCGAAAAACGGAGCCAGGTGCCAAGTCCATGGGGGCCTGGGATTTTACAGGAGCCACAGTGCAAGGAGGACACAAGGGTGAAATGGCTTGGGGAGTTCAGGACCCACAGACCCTGTCTGAGAGCACGAGGGTGACCTGAGGGGACACAGGAGAGGGGCGCTGATGATGACCAGCTCAACTGCGACCCGGACAAGCCCAGAGCAACGGAAGAATAAAGATGACGCACAACCTCAAACCAGCCCAGGAAAACCTGCTCTCCACGGTGGAAGGAAAAGAAAGCCACAGAGGCCAAGTGTGGGCAGTGACGCAGATGGGAAGCTGTAATTTGAGGGGACAGATGGCGAGCCCCCAGATTTCAGATGCTTCCGCTCTAAGGGGAGACAAAAAGCAGTGCCTGCCCTCCCACCCTGCTCAGAACTCCCCGTCAACTCAAGACAAGAACAAAGCAAGATTGGCTGAGAACCGCTTTCTTAGGATGAGTTTCTTAGTGCTGCTCTGTGTTTGGAAACCTGCAGCCTCCTGAAGGACAGCATCTGGCATCGGCCGCACACCTGGCCTTCTGTGCGCTGCATCCTGTGGCCCCAGAGCCACCGCTGCTAGTCCCGTGGCCCTGGCAAGGCTGCGCCAACTCTGTCACTTACCAGCATAACAGGGAAACCTCAAGGAGGGTTTTTGGGGGCGACAAATGGGGCCCATGTAAGAATAACATGATGCACGAGGCCGGCGGCTGCCCTCATGCCCACCACGCTCATCCTTGGAGCACTTCAAGAAGCACTTTCTGAAATACCTGCCAGTGCCTGGCCGGTGTGGCTCAGTGGTTGAGCTTCGACTCATGAACCAAAAGGTCACTGGTTCGATTCCCTGTCAGGGCATATGCCAAGGTTGTGGGCTCGATCCCCAGTAGGGGACATGCAGGAGGCAGCCGATCAATGTTTCTTTCTCATCAATGCTTCTATCCCTCTCCCTTCCTCTCTCTCTAAAACAAATAAAAAAAACACATTAAAAACAAACAAAACAAAAAATAAAAAATGTACTCTTGGCTTGAAATACCCCCCAGTAATGTGTGAGGCCGTTATCCCATCATTTGGAGGAGGTGCCTGGACTGAGCACAGAAGGGACTTACCCAGCCATTGCAGGTCAGCCGAGGCCAGGCCAGCTCAGAGTGCAGAGGCCGTGAGGATGTGAGCAGCTCCCTGGGACCCTGGTCTGTCACGGAGGGTTCAGCCTTGGTGCTTGAGAGCACCCCACTTCCTAAGGGTCTCCATGACTGAAGGGTTTATGCTGTGCAAACAAGGTGTCAACTCCAATTCCGTACAAAAATGAGGTGAAGGGTCTGCTTGGTAGATACATACAATTTAAGACCAAAGCCTTTGATCATTTTAACCTGACAGGTCCTCGTTCACTGGCTGGAATTTTAGCTCCCAGTAATTATACTTACTTCTTGTGCTAAGTAAACAACGAGCAGCGAAAACTGGAAAGTACACAATCGGGACACGGCGAACACGGTTTCTCCATCTGTCCATCCAACCCAAGAAATGGCCTTACTTCCTTTTCATTTCAAAAACGAAGCTGAAGAAAAGCTAGCTGGAACATTTGCCAATTATTCTTCAAAGGGAAATGAAAGAAGTCACGTGTCTCAGTAGAAACCATAACAAACCTGTGACAGGCTGGTGGGCCAGGAATTGGCTTTCCCTGCTGGACCTGTGTGGCTCCCGCCTTCCTGACGCTGAAGGTGCTGAGGCTTCCCCGGCTCTCATGCAGGCAGCCCGCTCTGTCCCATGCGCCCAGGAAGGGGCTACTAGTTGATGATGTTGCACTGTCTTATCATCACCATCAGTTCTCTGATTTACTCCACGAAGTTGATAGCAAGGCTGCAGTTCATCCCCCAAGCCCAGTCTAGAGCAGCTGGTGTAACGGGCAGGGGGAGGCCTGGATGTAAGGATGAGGTCTCTGCCACGTGGCCACCGTATCCTCTGAGCAGACCACTTTGTTTCCTTGAGAAGGAAGCAGCGATGGACTGAATGGTGGGCCACAGGATGGCCACGCCCTCCCTCAGAGCACTGGTGCAGAACACAGACACGCCGCTAAGTGGGTGCTGAGGCCCAAGTACAGAGGTGCGACTTGAGGAAGGCTGAGCCAATTTGGCCGAGTTTATGCAAAGGGAAGAAAACTGAGCCAGAAACAGCCGATTCTGGCAGGACGGTGGTGTCCTCGCCGAGTGCTACCTGTCTTCCCCTGAGGTGAGGACCCCGGCCAGTCCATCTCAGAAAGGAGGGCCCAGCAGGATGGGCCAGGCCCCAGCAGAGACTGGGCCTGCGAGGCAGAGAGTTTCTGGCTGGTATTTCTTTTCTTGGAAAATGGCTCCTTCGTGCTCCTGGACGTCTAAGCCCCTCCCTTGGATGGGGAGGCCCCAATTTGCTGTCCTTTCTGAGCCACTGAAGGGGCGCTCCCCATCCCCCTCTGCAGTGTTCTGGGAAGGCTCCTGCTGTCAGGACTGCTGATGGCAATTGCTCAATTCGGGGCCCTCCTGGGTGCCTGGAGGCAGAGAAAAGAACTCTCTCTGAAATGACTAAAAGGAAATGTTTTTTTTGTGTGTTGTTTTAAAGCAACACCAACAGTTAGATCTAGCCCCTTAGCTGGGTTTGGGGCCGTCCCTGCTAGTGGGATCCAAGGCCACTCAGACGTCAGCCGTTTTTCCTAAAGTGGGGAACTGTGGCCGAGTTGCCTGAGACTTCAAGTGTGGGCAGGAGAGACGGGGTGATAGGCTGTGTGCAGTAGAGTCAGCAGTGACAAGGCCTGAGCCCATGGAGGATAGAGATGACAGCTGGGGCATGAGGGACATGGAGACTCTGCCTGGGGAGCTGACCGGTAGGGAAAACATAAACCCCGGCGACAGAAGCAAGGCAGTGGCCCTTGCTCTGCAAGAGGGATAAGCCGCTGCATGCTGGGTTGTCGACACCCGCAAGCCCACAGCTACCTTGCAAGGCCCGTCGGCAGTTTCTGAGCCCTTTCCATCTGCCCACAGCCGTGTACAGGACTGATGGGGATTGGCCATCTCATCATTGTGTGTCCAAGCGAAATCAGAGAGAGCATGGTGGCTGTGGGCCAACACATCTGGGCAGACACTGGGAAGCTCAGTTACACGCATGCATGTGTGAGACTGTGTGTGTGTAATCACATGCATTTGATTGTGTGCATATGGTTGTGTGCATACAATTGTGTGTGGTTGTCTGTGTGTCCCAGGCCTACCCAGTGGAAGCCAAGTCCTGCAATCTGTCTGTCCTGTTGGAGTCTTTCTGGCACAGTCCCTCCTGTCTTCAGGAGGAAAGCTGAACTAAACACACAGGGTTTGGGTACTCAGTCTCTAAGAATTGGGTAACTTGGACTTAGATTCTCTTGACTGACACAAGGACCATGAAATGCAGAGTGCCACCAGCCACATCACCCACATACCACACCCCCTGTGAGCAGGGCCCCAATCCCACAGGCTGGAGCTTCTCACACAGATGCACCCACCACCCGAAGTGACAGGTGACACCATTCGATACGGTAAATGAGGGAAGAAGAGTCCTCACCTGCTCCCAGGACAGCTGCAGGCTCAGCTTGGGGTCACAGGACCAGAGAGAATCACGCTTATATTTTCTGCTAAGTCTGAAGATGTGCTTTGGGCTCAGCCAACTCATTGCCTGGTCAGGCAGAGAGGCCCCAGCATCCTCTAAGCCAGGCACGCAGCTGTGTGATTCTGAAAACGTGGATGAAGTCAGAGCAAATGCTCCCTCCACTGAAACTTTCCACAGAGCCACCCGGGGTCACAGAGTCTGGGGTCGGGGAAGGGCACTGGCTGGCAGGTGGCAGCCTGTCCCAGGGGACATGTGGGATGGGTGTGTCCGTCAAAGGTGATCTATGATGATGCAGTTCTGTGTCCAGAATATTTTATCTTTTCAAAAAGATAAATACACGAGGACTATGAGAAACTGTTTAAAAGCTGTGAATGCCCGAAACTTATAAGCCTAGGTGTTCCCTGCCTGAGCTTAATGCTATTCTTTCTTTCCTTCCTTTTTTTGTTAATCCTCACCTGAAGATATTTTCTCATTGATTTTTTAGGGAGAGTGTTAGAGAGAGGGAAAGACAGAGAGAGAAACATCAATGTGAGAGAAACACATTGATTGCCTCTTGCATGTGCCCCAACCAGGGCCCAAGCCAGGGAGGAGCCTGCAACCAAGATACATGCCCTTGACCAGAATCGAACCCGAGACCTTTTGGTCTGCAGGTCAATACTCTATCCACTGAGCCAAACCCACTAGAGCATTGAGGATGAGCCTTTCAAAGAGATACTTGCCCAGCCCAGCCTGGGGTCCAGCCAGCCTGTGGAGGTGAGCCAGGTGTCGCCCATCTTCTCAATGAGTTTCACCTCCTCACCCTGGAAGTGGTTCTGCAGGAAGTCACAGAGCTGAGGGTCTGTGCGGGTAGAATTCAGGGCCTGCAGCTCCAAAAGGGCCTGGTTCAGGCTCCTTTCCAAGGCCAGGGAGGCTTCCATGGCGTCCTGAGTTTTGCCCACTCATCTTGGGAGGCTTCAGCACGTCCTGGAAGAGAAAGCGGCCACAGCACTGGTTTTGCACTTTTAAGAGATGCTCAGCACCCTTGCGCTTCTTCTCCCCCAACTCGCAGAAGAAGTGGCCCATGCCCTGGAGTGCCACATCCACACGGTCAAAATAGAAGCCCAGAGAGAGGTAGGTATGGGCGGCCCGCAGATGCAGGTCTGCCAGGCAGTTGACCACAGCCTCCACCTCGGTGGAATAATTCTGACGAATTTGGGAGCTCATGATTGTTCGGCAGCAAGGAGTTAAGGTAGAAAAAACAACAACAGTGTCTTGGCTGGTCTGAGAGGTGGTTCTGAAGATGGTGACTGGATAAGATGCTGGAGAGTGGCCAGGGGCTGAAAGGGGTGTCCCTGGGTCTGTTCTGTCCAAACACTATTGAAACAATAGTTATGAAGTTATAAAAATTAGCTTGCCCATCCAAGCCACTGGCTGAGGTATCTGGGGAGGGGAAGAGGGTGGCATAGGAGGTGTGAGAATAAAGAGAAGGTCCCATGCTCTTAGGATAGAAAACTCTCGGAGTCTTTCTGTGT
Source organism: Corynorhinus townsendii (assembly GCA_026230045.1). Lineage (NCBI taxonomy): Eukaryota > Metazoa > Chordata > Mammalia > Chiroptera > Vespertilionidae > Corynorhinus > Corynorhinus townsendii. Next base: position 2,664,596 of record JAPDVU010000012.1, read on the forward strand.
TTTGAACTTTGAACTCTGCAACTATTGGTGACAGCAAGTTCATTAAATCACTTCAAGAGTTGAAATAGCCCGACTGGATGTGGCTCAGTGGTTGAGCATCAACCCAGGAATCAGGAGGTCACCAGTTCAATTCCTGGTCAGGTCATATGCCCGGGTTGTAGGCTTACTCCCTGGTGGGGGGCCTGCAGGAGGCGGCAGATCAATGATTCTTTCTCATCATTGATGTTTCTGTCTCTCTCGCCCTCTCCCTTCCTCTTTGAAATCAACAAAAAATATATTAAAAAATCAAATCAAATCAGAATTCTTAAAAAAAAAAAAAAAAAGAGTTGAACCCTAGCTGGTTTGGCTCAGTGAATAGAGCATTGGCCTACGGACTGAAGGGTCCCAGGTTCGATTCTGGTCCAGGGCACATGCCTAGGTTGTGGGCTCGATCCCCTGTAGGAGGCGTGTAGGAGGCAGCCAATCAATGATTCTCATCATTAATGTTTCTATCTCTCTCTCTCTCTCCCTTCCTCTCTGAAATCAACAAAAATAAATAAATAAAATAAAAATCCACCCATTGTGTTTTTAAAAAAAAATAGTTGAAATATTTCAGAAGTCCTGGTCTCAAAGGAAGATTAAAATTTCATACTTGGGCAGTAGTTCACTTTAAAACACACAAAAAAGAATTCTTTTTTAATCATAAGAATTATTTAATACCCCAAATGCTGTCTTGAATCATGAGCTCCATCAGACCTAGACCTGTATCCAGAACCTCCTGTGGGATCTCTTCAGGCGTGTGCTAGGTTCCTGGAAAAGCTTTGTTTAAATATGAACTTCATACCACACTGTCAGTGTTTGTCTTAATAAAACTACATAGATTTATTTTTTAAAGTTTTCTAGTACACATAGTAACTTAGGTGAGAGGGAAAGAAAGCTTTCCAGTCACTAATGATACTCATCAGATATGGAGAGTATGTATCCAGTATTAATGATAACTTGGGTGATAGAGAAAGACGGTTTCCAGTAATAAATGATAGAAAAAGGTTTCTAGTCATAGATGATAACTCGGGTGATAAAGAAGGTTTCCATTAATAAATTAAGTCAGATGATACAGAATAAAGGTTTCCAGTCATAAATGAGACAGAGAAGCAGGTTTTGTGTCATAAACAATAAGTGAAGTAATAGAGAAGGAAGGATTCTAGACATGAAGGATAATTCACGTGATAGAAAACTCAGGCAATATAGAGAGAGGGTTCTTAGTCATAAAGAATAAATCAGATGATCGAAAATAAAGATTTCTCGTCATAAATGATAAATAGGGTGAGAGAGAGGAAAAGTTTCTGATATACATAATTCAGTTAATAGAGGAAGAAGATTTCCAGTCATAAATGATAGGGTGATACAGAAAAAAGTTTTCCATTTATAAATAATTACTCAGTTGACAGAGAAAGATTCAGTCATAAAAGATAAATAAGATGATAGAAAAAGAGTGTTTCCAGTTATAAATTATAACTAAGGCGATAGAGAAAGACTGTTTCAAGTTATAAATAGTAACTCATGGGACAGAGAGTGGGGTTTGAAGTCATAAAAGGTAAGTGAAGTCATTCGAACACGTTTCTTTGTCTCCCAGTGTTGGCTGCCTCCCTGTGTTGTTCCTGTGTATTAGGTAGAGCTGCTATGTCTCCCAGGCTTGGTCGAGTAGCCTCTTATAGTAGGTGTCCTGTAGGTCAGGAAACATTCTTCCTGGACACCCTGGCGGGGCACTCTAAGGGCTGGGCACCCAAGCTGGGCACTCTAAAGGCTGGGCAGCAGAGCTGGGCACTCTAAGGGCTGGGCACCCAAGCTGGGCACTCTAAAGGCTGGGCACCCAAGCTGGGCACCCGAGCTGGGCACTCTAAGGGCTGGGCACCCAAGCTGGGCACTCTAAAGGCTGGGCAGCGGAGCTGGGCACTCTAAGGGCTGGGCACCCAAGCTGGGCACTCTAAAGGCTGGGCACCCAAGCTGGGCACCCGAGCTGGGCACTCTAAGGGCTGGGCACCTGAGCTGGGCACCCGAGCTGGGCACTCTAAGGGCTGGGCACCCGAGCTGGGCACTCTAAAGGCTGGGCACCCGAGCTGGGCACTCTAAGGGCTGGGCACCCGAGCTGGGCACTCTAAGGGCTGGGCACTCTAAGGTCTGGACACCCGAGCTGGGCACTCTAAGAGCTGGGCACTCTAAGGGCACCCTCTGTGTGGACTGTGGACACCTCCTGTTGCAGTTGAACCCTGATTGCTGTTGGCACCTCAATGGGAGGGATTTACCCCCAGACTGATTGGCGTGAGGACCAGCTGCAACCACTGTGGAGGACCAGCTGTGCAGGGGCCAACACCATGGAGCAGAATTTACTTCAGCAGGGCTCTGGTGCCTACTGAGCCCACCCCTTGAGTGTGTCCCTTGTGGAGGAGGTTGAATGGTGTTTTGACGTTCACATCAACATTACCACTAAACTATAGAACAGCCATCTTTCAGAACTACCTGGAATCTAGCTGAACAGAAGTCCTGCAAAAGAAGTATACAGATATAAAGAGGAACCACATCAAGACTGGTAGGAGGGGTGGAGACAAGGAATGGGCTGGCCCCACACCCATATGTGTTGGATAAAAATAGGGAGGGATATCTTGGATGCAGATGTCCCCCTCCCTGGGGAGTGAGGGGTCCCAGCTCCATAGCAGGACCCCCAACCCAGGTTTCCAGTGCCAGGAAGAGAACTCCCCTTAACTTCTGGCTTTATAAACAAACCTGGATTGTATCTGAGTGAGACCAAGGGCTGCAGGAGTCCCAGACAGTTCCTCTTAAAGGGCCCATGTATGGACTTACTCAGACTCACTAGCTCCAAGCTCCAGTGCTGGGGCACCGGGGACATATGGGGAGGAACCAAGTAGTCTGGCATGGGAGGGGGAGAGAGCTGCAGGGGCAGCTTTCTCCCAAACAGAAGTGCTGTCAGAGGCCATTGCTCCTTTTCTTCTCCCCGCCCCGAGCCAGCAGGAAGGCACCATATCTGAGTCTCCATCAACCTGGCTAACACTGTTCTCCCTGCCCTGGTGGTTCCCTGAGACCCCACCCACCCAACTTGCAGCCTCACCCAGGCTGTTTCCAGTGGCTTTTCCATACAAATGGCCTGTCTTGGTTTATGCTTAGAACTTCCCTAAAAGCATGCTGCATACTTTCTGCTAAGTGGCCCCAGACCCAGCATCAGTGGCAGCTGGCCTTGGTTTGCAGCTTGACTGCCCTGGCACCTCCAAGCCCAGCACAGTAGTAGCTATCTGCAGATTGCTTTGTGGCTCATGCTGGGTGGCCCCTGGCAGGGCATCGCTGGTGGCTGACCTTGGCCTGTACCTCTTGAGATGCCCCAGAGCCAACACATCCTGTGGACAGGACAGCTCCAGACCATGTCAAAACGCCATTCAAAAAAGTTTCAATTGTAAAAAATAGCAGACAATAAAAATAAAGGTATTCAAGCATAAGTGATAAGTCAAGGGATGAAGAAAAAAGGAAGCTGGTCCTCAATGATAACTCAGGTTATAGAGCAGGGGTGGGGAACCTCTTTTCTACCAAGAGCCATTTGGATATTTATAACATCATTCCCGGGCCATACAAAATTATCACCTTAAACATTAGCCTGCTGTATTTGGTCAAACATTTCATTAACTCACCCCTAATGCCTTGGCAGGGCCAGGCCAAATGATTTTTCAGGCCTTATACAGCCCGCAGGCCAGACGTTCCCCACCCCTGTTATAGAGAAAGAAGATTTTTCAGTCATAATGATAAATCAAAAGACATAGAAAGAAAAGTTTTCAGTCATAAGTGATAAATAAGATGATAGAGAAAAATTTTCTAGTCATAAAAGATAACTAACATGAAAAAATTTTCAAGTCATAAAGGGAACCATGAGGTTCCATCATAAATGATAACTCGGTCAATATAAAAATATTTTCAGTCATAAATGTTAACTCAGGTTATAGATGAAGAAGATCATGAGTGATGAATCAGGTGATAAGAGATATTTGTAATCACAAATGATCATTTAAGGGATAGAAAACAAAATATTTTTAGACATAAATGATGACTCAAGTTATTACAGGTGAAGGTTTTCAGTCATAAACGATAACTAAGGTTACAGAGAAAATAGATTTTCAGTCATAAGTTGTTATTCAGGTTATAGAGGAAGAAGATTTTAAGTCATAAATGATAACACAAATGACAGAGAACATAATTGCTTCAGTCATAAATGATCTCAGGTTATACGAAAAGAATGATTCCATTCATAAATGATAACAAATTGGGAACAACATACGCAATAATAGTTATAATTCAGATGAGGAAAGACAAAACGTTTTCAGTTATAAAGGATAATTCCTCAGGTTAAAATGGAAGAAGGTTTGTAGTCATAATGATAAGTCAGGGGATAGTGGAAGAATGTTTCCTGTCATAAATTATAACTCACCAGAGGCCGATGCAAGAAATCCATGCGAGGGGCTCGGCTCACGCAGCGCCGGCTTCATCCGGAAGGTCACTCGGCTGTCCGGTCTAATTAGCATATTTTGCTTTTATTATTATAGATGTGATAGAGAAACATTTCTAGCCATAAATAATAACTGATGTGGTAAAGAACAACATTTGTTCAGTCATAAATAACTCAGGTAATAGTGGAAGAAGGTTTTCTGTCGTAAATAATGAGGCAGGTTATAGAAGAAAAATGTTTTGTCATAATTGATAACTCAGGTTATAGAGGAAGAATGTTTCCGGTCACCATTTATAACTCAGTTGACAGAGAAACATATACAGTAATAAATGATGATTGAGGTGATAGAGGACAAAATGTTTCCAGTCATAAGTGATAACACAGGTTATAGCAGAAGGTTTTCAGCCAGAAATGATAGCTCTAGTTATAGAGGAAGAATATTTCTAGTCACAAATAAAAACACAGGTGATAGTGAAACATTTCCAGGTGTAAATTATTATCAGATGATAGAGGACCTAAATGCCAACTCAGATTATGCAGTCAGAGGGTTTCCAGTTGTAAACGATAACTCCGGAGAAAGAGAGCACAACGTCGTTAATAACACATGGTAACTCAGGTGATGATAAACATTTCTAGTTATAAATGCTATTTAAGATGATAGAGAACAAAATGCTTGCTGTCATAAATGATAACTCAGATGATTTAAAAAAGGCTTTCTGTCATAAATAATAATTCAGGTTAGGAAGAAGATATTTTTGTAATAAATGACAACTTAGGTGATAAGGGAAGGATGTTTCCAGTCATAAATGATAACTCAGGTGACCTGTTACAAATGATAAGTAAGGTGATAAAGAAACATTTCCCACCATAAATGACAATTCAGTTGATGGAGAACAAAATGTTTTGTCATAAATGATACATCTGTTTAGTGTTTTCAGTCATAAATAATATCTCAGTTATAGAGGGAAAAGGTTTTTAATCATAAAGGATAACGCAGGTGACAGAGAACAAAATGTTTTCAGTCATACAGGGTAGCTCAGGTGACACTGGAAGAATGTTTCCAGTCACAAATATAATACAGGTGAGAGAGAAAGAACCATTCCAGGTATAAATTGTTATTCCGATGATAGAGGTCGAAATGTTTCCCTCATAAATGATAACTCAGGGAATACATGAAGAAAGTTTCCAGTCATAAATAACAAGTGAGGCAATGTAGAAAAAATGTCAGTAATTAATGACATATCAATTGGTAGAGTACCAAGTATTTTTAGTCATAAATGAAAACTCAGTTTATAGAAGAGGAAGGTTCTAGTCGTAAGTGGTCACTCAGGTTTTAGAGATAGGTCTTCAGTCATAAATGACAACTCACATTAGAGGGAGAATGTTTTCAGTAATAAATAATAACTCAGGATATAGGGGAGAAAGTTTCTAGCCGTCAGATGATAGAGGACAAAAAGGTTTTTGTTTTTTAAATCCTCACCTGAGGATACGTTGTTTTAAAATGATTTTTAGAGAGAGAGGGAGAGAGAAAGATCCATCAGTTGCCTCCCATATGCACTCCACCTGAGGATCGAACCCATAACCTGTGTCTGTGCGTGACCGGGAATCGAACCCACAACCTTTCAGTGTACGGGACAATGCTCCAACCAACTGCACCACCGGCCAGAGAGAGGACAAAAAAGTTTTCAGTCATAAATGGTAACTCAGGTTATAGTGGAAGAAGGTTTTCAGTAATAAATGGTAAGTCAGGCTATAGAGTAAAAAGATTCCAGTCATAAATGATAACTCTGGAGAAAGAACATAATGTTCTCAATCATAAATGATAACTCAGGTAACAGAGAAACAGTTTTAGTCATAAATGTTATTTAAGATGACAGAGAACAAAATGTTTTCAGTCATGTTAACTCCGATGATTTAAAAAGATTTTTCCATCGTAAATGGTAACTCGGGTTATAGAGAACATTTTTTGTCATAAATGACAACTCAGATGATATAGGAAAAATGTTTCCAGTCATAAATGATAACTCAGGTTATAGGGGAAGAAAGTTGCCTGTCTAAGTAACAAATAAGTTGACAGAAAAACATTTTCACTCATAAATGACAACTCAGTTGATAGAGAACAATGTTTTAAGTCATAAATTAGAGGGAGAGATTAAGTCATGAAATGAGAGGGAGAATGTTTCCCATCCTATATAATAAAAGGGTAATATGCAAATAGACCGAACAGCAGGACAATCAAACAACCAAAGCATAATATGCTAATGATCTGCTAAGGCTGCTCAACCGCTTGCTATGATGTGCACTGACCGCCAGGGGGCAGATGCTCCGACCGGTAGGTTAGCTTGCTGCTGGGGTCTGGCTGATCAGGACTGAGCGAGATGGGCCGGACACCCTGGAGCCCTCCCGTGGTCCCTCCCTGGCCCAATTGTGCACCAGTGGGGTCCCTCAGCTTGGCCTGGGCTCGCTTGCAATCCGGGACCCCCTCGGGGGATGTTGGAGAGCCGGTTTCAGCCGGATCCCGCAGGCTACTCCCCTTGGGAGGGTGCCAGGGTCAGGGCTCATGGCTGGTGAGTGCTGCTGTGCAGCTCGAGCCTCTCCGGACGGGGACTGATTGGGCACGAGCCCTTGGCAGGCACAGCGTGTCTGGGATGGGTGGGAGCGGCAGCCAGGAGCTGTAGGCGGCACAGGACTGCAGGTTTCGGCCCGATCCCTGCAGGCCACCCAGAGTTCGTGCACTGGACCTCTAGTCATACATAAAAACTCAGGTAGTAGGAGAAAAAGATTTCCAGTCATAAATGTTACCTGAGGTAATAGAGAACAAAATGTTTTCAGTAATAAACGGTAATTCAGATTAGAGGGAGAAGGTTTCCAGTCAAGTATTGTAACTCAGGTGATAGAGAATAAAATGTTTTCAGTCATAATGATAGCTCAGCTGATTGAGGACAAATGTCTCAAGTCATAAGTGATAATTCAGGTGATAGAGACACAACATTTCCAGTCACGAATGATAATTCAGGTGACACAAAATGTTTTCAATAATATGATAACTAAAGCTTTGGAGGAAAAAGGTTTTCCATCATAAATATAATTCAGATTATAGAGAAAAAAATTGAGGTACTTGAGAAACAAATTTTGAGGTCATAAATAATAATTCAGATAATAGAATAAAATATTTTCAATCATAAGTAGTAACTCGGGTTATACAGGAGGAGGGTTTTAGGGGAAGAATTTTTCAGTCATAAAAGATAACATGATAAAGCAAGAATGTATTCAGTCATAAACGATACCTCAGGTGAAAGTAAAATATTTCCAATCCTAAATGAGAATTCAGGTGTCAGAAAACAAAATGTTTCCAGTCTTTGTTTTACTCAGGTTATAGAGAACAACTGTTTTTAGTCATAAATGATAACTCAGGTTACAGAGGAAGAATGTCTCCTCTCATAAATCATAAGTCAGGTGACAGAGAAGCAACATTTCCAGTCATAAATGATAATTCAGGTGATTATACACAAAATGTTTCCAGTCATGTGATAGCTCAAATTTTGGAGGAAGAAGGTTTCTAGTCATAAATAACCCAGGTCTTAGAGAACATGATGTTGTCAGTCATAAATGATAACGCAGGTGATAGAGGAAGTGGGTCTCCTGTAACAAATGATAACTCAGACGACAGAGAAACAACATTTCCGGTTATAAAGGATCACTCAGCCGAGAGTTTTCCGGGAGCCTCATCATGGTGACAGGGGTCACAGCCAGTGCACCCAGGAGAGCCATTGCTTCCCTCCTGGGCCTTGCGGGGTGCCTCCGACGAGGAAGCCGAGCCTCCGAACGAAGGCCTCACTGGCCTCCCTGGCAGGGGCACGTCCTCGTCACCTCAGTCCTGGGTGTCGTCTACTGCCCTGTGTCATTTCCACCGCAGGCGAGCAGCTTCGGCCCCGAGTGCAGGTGTGTGACGGCTGAACGCAGCGATGCCCGTTCTTGCTCAGCGCACAGGGGTGGCAGTGTGGGGGCTGCTTTCCTCCTGGGGGTGAGGGGCCATCTGCCTTAGCTCTTTGTATCCCACTCCTTACTCCCACAGGCCACATCTACTCGAGGGAGGCGGGGGAAGGGAACCATCAGGGGTGGCACTTGGGGAGCACCATCTCTGCCCTGATCTCGCATCTCCACCCGCTTCCAAGCCACCTCATCTTTCCCAGGGTTAGGGCCATCAGCTCATCACGAGAGCCCCCGGGACTACCAGCCCAGAGTAATTTTCCCAAAGTTAGGCATTGGCCTTTCCACGCCTCCCCTCAAAAAGCATAGCCCTGTGCCAACTCCCTCTGGCCTGTGCAGAGCGGCCTGGGGTCTCCTTCGGGGCTGGGCCAATAGGAACTGATGCGGCTAGAACCTCGTACAGTTGGAGGTCCCAGGAGCTGAAGGTGGCGTGTCCCCTGGGCCATGGGTCATTAGGATTGACACACATGGCAGTCCGGGCCATCCCAACAGTGGGTTCTAGCCTGGGGATGAGAACCATCCTAGTAGGGAAGGCCAAGTGGAAACCTCAGAAACCAATCCCACGTGGGGAGCAGGGTGCAGCGGGCACACCTATCCTCAACGTTCACTCACGACCTGACCCTGCAGAAACCAAGGACCCTGGCATGACCACAGACTCCCTCAGGCATGGCTGACCAGTGGTTCCCTCAGCATGTCCCTGCCCACTGTGCCCGGTGTGGCCTCGTGGCTGCAGTGCCCCAGGGGACTCAGGTCCATGGCTCATGCCCACTAATTTGGAGGCCTCAGAAAGTACCAGGTATAGTCACACACACATGGCATCGGTGGGGCTCACGCTCCCCTCCCTTGACTCTCATGACCCTGTGGCCTTGCTGGGGACAGAGCTCTGGTCTGCATCACCCATGGGGAATGAGAGGCCCACCACAGGAACATGGTTACACCCACCCGTTCACAAACCTGACTCTTGTAGGCAGGGCCAGTGGGAACATCTAGCCTTGCCAGGTCATGTGCATCTCAAGGATTGACTGCATCCCAGAAAGTGCCCATGACAGCCTGTGCAGGTTCTGTGTTCTCCGCCTGGGGCCCCAGGTATGACCCCCTCTTCATACCTTGGCCCTCCCATTTCAAGCAGAGGCCTCCTCTGGAAGGACGGGTGGGTGTGGGGGTGGCCCATGACCCTTCTCTCTACACAGGGCTGGTGAGCTAGGTCCTAAGAAGGCAAGTTCCCATGCCCTGCCCCACCCCCTCCCCTGCAGACACACACACACATGCAAGCTCATGAACACACATGCTTGTAGGGAGGATAGAGGGGCTGCTGGGCCTGAACAGAGACACATGGCCGGACTGGCCACCTCTGCTGACAATCTTTCCATCCTGGGGCCTTAGTGAGGCCTGAACTCCCTCCATCCCATCCCACAGAGTGGTGTTGCCCTCTAGCGGCCCCTGGGCAGATGTGTCAGCTGCACCCACAGACCCCTAGAACCCTTTCAGGGAAATGGGTCTAGGTCTGGTGAATGTTACCAACCCCCCGCTCCCCAATCTTTCATCCTCTGCCAGCAGAGTCTGAGCTCTAAGGCCCTGCCCACCCCCGTCTTTCTGAGCTCTCTTCCCCATGCCTGCCTCCCTTGCTGTCTCTCTCATTATCCACAGTGCCCCAGGCTCTCCCTTTCCTCCCAGACCCCTTCCTTCCACCTGGGTACCTGGACATTGGGCATTTCAGCAACAACCTGTGAAATGAAGTTGTTTCATGGTCCCTGCCTACTCCAGCCCCAATTCTAGGGTGTGGAGCATCCCAGCCCCTTGGCTCCTGGTGCCCAGACCCACCTTACCCCATTATAGGGTCTTTAGGAAACCACAGAACCAGGCTCTGGCTCCAAGGCAGAAGTCATTGGATCTGGTTCTGGATCTGGCTAAAGCCAAGGACTGCAGATGGCACAGAGTGTGCCACAGCCTTGGGGGTCCTACACCGTGCAGCCTGAAACCCTCCCCACAGCTGTGTGTGCAGTTCCCATAAAACGGGCACAGCCTCTTCGGCCTTTATCCCCAAAGCATAAAACAGGCTAAAAGTTAAGTAATCATGTGAGCAATTTTTAAATAATATTCGAAGAGGATGGGAGTGATAAGAGAAACAAAGCAAGAAAATTCTGGAAAAAAAAGTTTAATACTTAAAAAGTTATATAACAAAAGGTAACACGTTCTTTTAAAAATGTGTACAAAACACTAATATAAAATTTATTTTAGCATGAGATAAAAGCAAAACATAATATTCTGTGGAATATACCAATTATTGGCCAGTTGTTTCACATCTGTTAATGTTATTTTTCACTTGAACTGTGGTAATGCTACAGAACTGAATGCAGGGAGAGGCGCTGCTGGACCCTTGCCTGTGCAGCTGAGGGCATCTGACACACGTTCGGAGGAACATCGAGGACTACCTTCCCACAAGCAGGGCCATGTCTGACTGCTATGAAGAATACTTTACCTAGAATTTTTTCTTGATTTCTATAACACAGGAATAGCTTTTCCTTATGCATTAAATAGTCTTTGCAATGTCTGCACTAAGTAAAACAAGCTCACTGCAGATAGCAAGTGCCACCTTCTATCTTGAGTGATTTTTACAATTTTAATGCTATGACCAGATTCTTATTTACGGCAATGTAATTTCTCTTTTGTTTCCCTAACCTGTATTAGTCATCATTTTTAAACAAAATTTGTAAACATTTTGTGTCCAATCAACCGCAGGCAGGATGAAATACACCTAGACAGTTCTTTATAAAGAGAGAACAGAACTTGAACTATCTCCCTTTAAAACAGTGAAAATGACAGGCCACCTGCCTTCTGATATGCATTTTAAAATATATAAATACAGCACTTTCTTTTAACAATGCTTGGCCCTGCAGGTCTATGCCACGTTGTACAGATTTCTGGGGAAGTGACTTAACTGGTCGCATTCATGATTTGAAAACCACAGGCGGGAGCCCCGCTCAATCAATCACAAGAGGAAAGCTTCTCTCTCTCTTCAAACTGCTTGTCCACTGCCAGAGACAGGGCCTGGAGGAAGCCCTCGATGGTGATGGTGGGAGCCTGGAAGGATAGATATGAAGGAATTGAGGGGTAACCCTCGCCTTTGAGGGCCACTGGCAGCACTCACCCCTTCCATGACTCAGACGTCAGAGAGGCAACTCTGGGCAGCTGTTCTGAGTGAGCTGGCCCAGACCCAAGGGGCATGAGCACCTCTCGGAGGCTTGGATGTGAGCTCTGGATGTGCACAAGCAGAGACACACAGCACAGCCACCTCCTCCCAAAGAGCTTGGCGGGGCCCCACCATTAAGGCACCAAGGCTAGCACCTCCTAAGCCCCAGGAGCCTGTCCCTTTGGAAACTGAGGTAAAAGAAGGCAGATATCCCAATGGTTTAAGTGTGACTCCTAGCAAGACCACACACTGCTGGACAGAGTGGATGGTAAAGAGAAAAGTACCCAGAGGTGGAGGGTGGCTTTGGAAAACTTACCTGAATGTAGAGTGCATGAGCCAGAAAAGGGAGTTTTCGTAAGACACGGCCGCTGAGGCCCTCGCTCTTCCTGTGAATATAAGCCAAGTTTGGGGATGTCAAGTGAACAATTGTGTTTTAGGACTAGTTTTCCTATCCATCTCTGAATGTCCCTTCTCCCACAACCCCTAGAGGAGTCCTTGGCTACTGCTCCCGGTGGGGAAGGGTCCTTGCTGCCCTGATGTGTCACCTACAGGCACCACTGTGCTCAGGGACCCAACGCCAGCCAGCACCCATGGATTACCTCATATCTTTACTAATTTTTGCAGAAATTTCTGAACTGCTCTCCTCTGTCCCATCTCAACTGGTTTAAATTTCTTCAACAGATAACTCAAAAAAATACCCTTTAGCCCAGCTGGTGTGGCTCAGTGGTTGAGCATTGACCCATGAACCTGGAGGTCACTGTTTGATTCCTGGTCAGGGCACATGCCCAGGTTGTGGGCTCAATCCCCAGTAGAGGGCGTGCAGGAGGCAGCCGATCAAGGATTCTCTCTCATCACTGATGTTTCTATCTTTCTTCCTCTCTCTGAAATAAATTAAAAAAAAAAAAAAAAATCTTTAAAAAGTACTATTCCTGCCCTGGCCAGTGTGGCTCAGTTGGTTGGAGCACTGTACTGTGCAACGAAAGGTTACCAGTTCGATTCCTGGTCAGGGCACATACCCAGGTTTCGGGTTCCATCCCCAATCAGGGAGTGTATGAGAGGCAACTGATCAATGTTATCTCTATCACACTGATGTTTCTCTTTCTCTCTCTCACCCTCTCCCTTCCTCCCACTCTAAAAGTATACAAAAAAATTATATATATATATAAAAAATAATAATACCACACGCCTCACGACCTCAGAATAAAGTTCAAACTCTGGTCAGAACTCAGAAGTTCTCCAGAATTGGCCCTCAGCAGCGCAACCCACCTGAGGTCCCTGCACACATGGTGCCAGCAGCCTCACCGATTTCTCTCCAGTTTATCTGAATTCTAACTGTTCTTTGAGGCTCTGCCCCATTTCTCCACCTTCTTTGATCCCCAAAGCTGTCTGAGAACTTGAAAGCACTACCAGCCCTGGACCAGGAACCCAGGGCTAGGGGGCTCCGAAGCTCCACCAGCCTGTGTATGATGACTTGGGGTTCAATTCTCTATCCTCTGACCCCCAAACCCTGATCCCAGACGGCTACAGTCAATTATGACTCCCTATTACTACAGCGAGTGGACTTTCCTTGGTTACAAAAATTAGGTCCATTCGCACCTTGAAATTTCACTCAAAAGGAGGCTCAACTTTGACACGTTGTTTTCAATGAAGCCAATCATCTCTAGTTCTCGGAGGGTCAGCAGCTGCTGGCGAGGGTATATGATCTGACACTGGGAAGACAGGGGCAGAATGCATATGGTCAGCAACAGGACAGCACGGAGAAAGCAAGCACATCACATCTTATAAAACGACAAAACGGGCCATTTCACAAGTGCATGCACACTCACTCCTCCCCAATACACATCTCCCTGATTCTTCAGACAAAGGCAAGAATACAAACAACAGAACAAGTCTTGGAAACCAGCAGCGACCCAGACTCTTCTAGGCTTTTGGCCAAAATGTGTCCTCACATCACGTGTCAACATGGGAGTTCAGTCTGATATTTGGTTTCAAGGACATGACACAACCCACAGACGGCAGAGCTGGGCTTTGGACCCAGGACTTCGCCTGCCTTTCAAGGAGGGTCTGTGTTTGTTGTTTTTAAGATAAGACTCTCATTTGGTGGAATGACACACCCAGGATCTGAGTCAGAGAGCTCCTTGTAGACCACAAGCCTCCATGTTGAATGTTCTTTGCCAAGTAGCCACACTGGACTGTCAGACTGCCACCACTGAATGAATTTCAACATGAACTGTTTCGATTCAGGAACCAGGAGAGAGAAGAATGAAGGAAAGGCTTCCTCCGCACATTTTGGAGGTTTGATGAGGGTCGTGGGTAAAATTAAGAGGCAGGGTTTGAGCTTGATGTATTTCGACCCCTGCCTAAGTGACTGACTACCTCAGGCTCCCTGCAGCCTCCCGAGCTGCCACTGCGGCCCCTCCATTAACAGGCACCGTCCTGCAGGCTTGTGCAAGGATGGCAGACCTCAGGGTCTTGACAGAGAGGGCACAATCACAGGTCAGCCTTTAGGACCAGCCAAATCTCACTACAGCACTGGAATACCCTAACTTCCTGCAATCTGTGTAAGAAGCTACCCCTGCCCACATGCTCAGCTCCCAGAAAAAGTCCACGCACCTGGCTGAACCTTGGAACATCCCTGGATTCACTCAAGTGTGAGTACGACACCACACTGAGGGCGATCTCCAGCAGGACCCGCCATGGCACTGCACTGCAACATTTCTGATGGCCACTTGGGGTCTCAAGTCAAAGCTTCCTGGGACCCCTCTGTCTCTCCCACACCCCAGAAAAGTAGGATGGAACGTGCACGCCAGGACAGTGCTGACCCAGCTCTCCTGTCCCTGCCACGGAGGCTGTGTCATCTTTGTTGAGGATGTTGGGGTCCCAGATCTGTGGTGCCAGGAGGTGGCTGCAAGAGGGGGGTGGTGATTCCACCCCATCAGTAATGATGTCTTACTATGATCACCAGGTAAATGCCCATTTGGTGGTTGGCTTGGTTACAGCCCATGTCCTCCCAGTGCCCAGAGCTCTTGGCACCAGGCACAGGTCAGGTCCCTGTTAGACTGAATTATGAGAGACTGTGAACATTGCTGCACTTACTGCTATCACCAGAACACGGGACCAAAGGGACACGAACACCGTAGCCGACGACAGGCTGTGAGCGTCTGTCTAGTCAGGATGATTCCCCGTGAACCAGGACCTCTTGTCAGATGACCTCCCTGTCAACCAGGACCTCTACTGCTCTTCTTTCAGGGGAGGAAAATGAGGCTCAGAGAGCGGGTCACTTGCAAAGGCTGTCAGAACCAGAACTTGCCATGAATGCTGACCACAGCCCATACACTTCCTACCCATTCATCGCTTGCAGGTAAATCAAACAACCACGATGAGCATTTTGTGCCAAAAGAGCAAAAATATTGAGTCAGTGGTCATGATTTTGACCATTAATGCAAACTGCCAGATATAACAAACTGAAATTTTCAATCTAAAGAAATGGTTAATGCCTTGTCAAAATACCTTATTCTATATTCGAACTATTTTAAGCTATGTCACGGAATTAAAAAAAATATAAAAAGTCTAATGGTTAGTAAGAGAAAAATCATCAAAGCACCTTCATCAGTTCTTCCAAACAGGAGAGGTAGATTTTGAAGATGGCTGCGGCAGAGGGGGGCCCGATATACTGCCTGATGTCAGCCCTGTCCACGAAGGCCACGTCGATCCTCTCCGTGATGTTGGAAGTGGTCAGTATTACCACATTGGAGTGCCTGGAGGCAAAGGAGCGAGGACCAGTCAGCCCGTGCCTGTGCCTTGATTACACCCTGCCCTACACAGGGATTGTCAGGAGCTGCCTGAAGGTTCTAGGCACTTAGCTGTCGTTCAGCTAGCTATCCTTCCTATCCCAATACCAGCCCATGAGGCCTCCTGAGGTCCTGCAACTCTTGAGCTCCTGACCACACACAGCGTGCCAGGCCAACTCTCTGGGGACCTTTGCTCTGGTCACTTCTCTGCCCTCTGGAAAGCTCTCCTAGACACTTGCTGGCTGTTCCCTTCTTTCAGTTGTGGTAAAGGTCTAATCTCTGAGGGCATCCCTGACTGCTCCATCTCCTGACCCCTCCCCCAGTACCTACACCCCGTCTGCCTAGGTACAGCATACAACTGCTCATCACACAGCTATTGACAACCATGGAGCAGACTTAAAATCCCCTTTACCAGCTGCTTTCCCCTCTAGCTTCCAAATTCCAAGAGCCACCATTGCCACTCTGCTCTCGAACATGGGCTGGCACAAGGTGCCCTGGGGAGCATGCTTCCCAGCCTGGTGGGCTTGAGCACGGGGGCAGTGCTGCTCTCAGGGACTGTGGTCAGCATACAGATGGTTCACAAGCAGCTGTGTAGCCAGGGAGCATCTAGGAAGATCAGCTTCACCTGGACTTTGGCAACAGGTATGCAGCCCTCACAGGGTGAACAGGGTGAGCCAAACAAGGGCAGGGATGGGAGTTTGACATGCTTGCTGTACAGGCTTGTAGCTGAGGAGCAAAAGGCTGTACCATATAGCTTAAGTGTGCAGTGGCTATGCCATCTGGGTTTGTATAAGTGCCTCTAGGATGTTCATTCAACAAAATCACCTAACAATGCATGTACCCCCATCGTTAAGTGGCACATGACTGTAGTACCTTTTAATTTGATCAATTTGGGTCAAGACAGCGTTGACCACACGGATGGCATCTGAAGGCTCGGTGCCTGCCCTGCAGGCATTGCGGGAAGCTGTGAGGCTCTCCACCTGTGGGGACAGAGCAATGGAAAAAAATTACTGGCCCTACAGGGCAGCCACAGAACATGTGAATGAGCAAGTGAATGAACAAATGAATGGGTGTCAGGTGTCCAGGTGTGCCAGGAGCTTAACATGTGGGATGGCAAAGAGGACAGGGCTGCATGAGACAGCGACTGCCCAATGGAGGCTGGGTTGACTGCGCCCTAGCAACAGTAAGAGGCGCTCAGTCTTGAATTTCCTCCACCACAGGTTTAATGCCTGAACATGCCTACCTCATCAATCAGGACGAACACCAGAGCGTCCTTGTCATCAATCAGATCCTGGATCTTCTGGAACATCTTAGTTACTAGCTTGCCACTCTGGAACCAAAACACTCAGTGTTGACTTGTACCCATCATGCTGCCCGGTGCATACCTGTCCCCACCCGGCATCACTCTGACCCCAGGTACCCCTGCCATTTCCTGACAGCCCTCGGAGAACTCCCTAATCAGAGAAGCCAGGTCTGCAGGGGTGGAGGTAAAGCCAAATGCCCTCTTTCCCTGCTTCATGTGCCAGGACACTGAGACTTGAGCTCACAGACTCCTGTCCAGGGGCCACATGGCTCACCTGTCTGTTTTCTTCTTACTTCCCTTTTCCCAGCTGTCCTCAGGACTGGGAATGAGATGAATCATGGGTGCCAAGATGCAAACCAGTCAGGCACACTCCTTATGGACACTCCCTGTCCCCACTCCAACCTACCAGAAGGGCCCACTGACAGGGCTGCCTGTGGCAGAACACTTCAGAAGTGAGGGATACCTGTAACGTCACCTTGTCCAAGCCCCTCAGTTCACAGATGGCAGAAAAAGGCTCAGAACTCCGAGTGCATGCTCAGCTGAGGGGTGCAGTCCAGGTTAGAACTCAGGATGCCCTCCCTCCTCAGACAATGTTGATAGTCAAAGGTCTGTGGTTCCCAGGCTTTCAGGCCTCACACTATTTCCAAGTGACCGCTTAGCTCTGAAAGTTTCCTCTGACCACAAAGTCAGATGCACAGAAAGTTTGCCTAATGCACAGGCCATCTTTTCAACTAAATGATTGACAATCCAGAGAACTAATACTTACTTCTGAAAACCACTTAGAAAAGAGGCTGTGGCTATTTATTTCAATTAGTTGGCCATACCGGTACCTAGGATGATAAAAAAAAAAATTAAGACAATTACTTTACAAATTAGTCCTCTGGCAACCCCAGTGGAAGCACTTTTGTTCATTAAATACAACACCTCTCAGCTGCCCAGTGTCATGAGCATTACTAACAAGTCATTGTAATTATTGACAAAGAACTGAGGTACCTAGTAGTCTGCATACTAACCAGTATGAAAAATCTAAAAGAATGCAACCAACAGTTCTGGTTGAAGCAAATTAAATTTTTCAAACTGAATATCTTCATTTGAATTAAAACAACAGTAAAATTCCTCTCATTTTTAATCTACTTAAAATTTATATTTATTTTTTAAAAGTACTACTGGTACTAATAAGCAAACAAATCTAAACAAGCATGAGAAGTTTCACCTGGCGTTGAATATTTTTTCCTCTTTCCACAAAGCCTTAAAGACTGTGACAATTTATTTTCCAGCACAAATTCTAGCACCGTGGATACTCAGATGGCAAAAAGTGAACCTTAACACACAAACTGAATGACATCAGCAGTAATCCTGCAGCCACTCAGGAAGCAGCTGAGATGTCTAGACACACTTACTAGTAGTTCTGATTAGAATCGCATAGAAAACCAGACTGAGGCAGGACAGGAGCTAACTCCCAGGTCCTCTCCAGTGTCTTTCATGTCGAAAGTCCACAGAAGGAAAAGAATTACTTTCAAATTTAGAAAAGAGACTTTCCATTTAAAAAAGAAAAAAAGACCACTTACTTATTCTCTTCACAAAAGAGAACAGGGAAGACAGACAACGTAACAAAATAGAGACTGGGTTGAGTATCTAACAGAGTTATACATTATCAGATTTTTGTACGGTCACGTGTCGTTTAATGAGGGGATACATTTGAGAAATGCATGGTGAGGCGATTTCCTCATTGTGAGAACTTTACAGAGGCACTTACACAGAGGCACTTGGTAAACACGATGTATGACCCTGCAAAACACACCACACACCACACACACACACACACACACACACACACACACACACCACTGTTTTACAGCAAACTCTTTTTATAAGTAGAAAGAGTACAATGTAAATTAAAAAAAGTATAACAACAGAAAGTATACACACTAAACACATAAGCCAGTAACATAATTGTTTATTATCATTATCAAATATTATGTATTTTACATAACTGTATGTGCTGTACTTTTATGCAACTGGCAGCTCAGTGGGTTTGTTTACACTACCATCAGCACAAACACGTGAGTAATGTGTTGTGCTCTGTTGTTATGATGGCTTCAATGTCACTAGGCAATAGGGATTTTGCAGCTCCATTATAATCTTATGGGACCATCATCATTTATGCAGCCGGTTGTTGACCAAAAAGTAGTCATACCATGCATGACTGTGCTGGGAAAACTTCTATTTCTTGTAACAACATTTTCACTCTGTGGTGTTTTAGGAAACTGTCCAAAGAGATCTTTAAAACACAGATGCATTTCAATATGTCAAGACAAAGGCCAAGTTGCTAAGCATAAAATAAAGGGTTGAAATAAAGCAATTTTCCTATGAAAAAATACAAGATCTTTTGAAAAGAAAGTAGATATTTAAAAGTAAATCTCATAGAATTCCCTTTTCTAAAGCCAAATGGGAGTAACAGGTACCAGATTTACACTGTGCTTTCACCAACTAGACTACTGGACCCCATAAATGAAGCAACATCTATGAAGGGCACTGGACAACAGGCACCAGAGGACTGTGACCTGAGAGAAGGGAAATAAATTGGCGCTACAATCGTCCGGCTCTCTGTGTGGAGAAGACATAAGAAGACAACCATGGTGCTGAATTGAGACAGAGGTCAGAGTTCAAAGAGCCTGAGGCGACAGAGCAGAGGTCCAGAGGGCAGGAAAATTTTCAGAAATAAAGCATCAGAAATCACCCTGATGTTCCCTCAAGTCTTTACTGAACACTTGGATATCTAGGAGCAGGGAAATCCATGAGGCTCTCCAGATCTGTGAGCTACACGGTTCCCAGTGCTCGCACAGACTGGCTATGTTCAAGTTTCCAACAGCCAAAGCAGAGAATACTTGTTACTCATTCAAGGTGTTCAACTGAGACCCCAGGAGGGGCCCCTAGAGAATTAACAATAGACTACACCTAGACCCCTCTCTAACAAAGCTTAAAAACAAATCTCAAAAGGATCACAACAAATCATGAGTAACGAAAATGTCTATCAGAACAAGACCCAACAAACAGCCTCTGGGGAACCCAGATAGTGCAGATCACTATGTCTACATTCCAACAGAAATTACCTGACATGCCAAGAGCAAAAAACGTGACCTGTAACCAGAAGAAAAACCAGTCAATAGAAAGACTCAGAAGTAATGATTATGGAGTTAGTCCACAAGAACATTAAAACAGCTATTATACACTTGATCAAGGACTTTACAGAATATAAGTAAAAAGTATAAAAGGAACCAAATGGCACTTCAGAAAAAAAATTCACTATCCGAAATGAAAATTTCTCTGAATGGAATTAAAAGCAAATTAGATACTGCAGGAAACTATCCAAAGTGAAACACAGACAGAAAAAGTTTAAAACCTGAAAAAACAAAAAAGTGTATCAGTGGCGTCTGGGATAACATCACACAATCTAAGTTGCAAATCAATGGGCTCCCAGAAAGGGGCCAAGGGGAGACTAGGAAAATTAGTTGAGAAAATAATGGCCAACTATTTTCCAAATGGGATGAGACCATAAATTCCAAAACAGTCAGAACTCAAGGAGAAACGGACAAATTCACCATTAGAAGCTTGGCCATTCCTTTCCAGTAAGTGATAGAACATCAGACCAGACCATCAGCAGGGACATCAAGTACCCTGCGCTGACATCCATGAAGCATTCCACCCAACAAGAGCAGAAACATGTTCTTTGAAGTGCATGTGGAATGGTCCACAGGACAGAACACGTGCTGGTCACTAAGCAAGTCTCCATAAGTTTAAAAAGACTGAAATCATAACTCAAGACTATGTTGAGTATAGAGGAATTATTTTAAAATGAAAGAGAGGGACCTACTATTCATATATTAAAAAGTCAGCTTATGCTATTATAAAGGAAAAGCAGGGAATCTCATTCCCACTACTCTCCTCTCTCAAATCAACAGTTACCTGCTTGAAAGTCGAATGGTTAATTTCTGGGCCAAGGCTCTACATAGGGATGTTTTTCCAGTTCCTGGAGGACCTGTAACAAAATTTAAGCAAATACTTGTTTAAGTCAGTGTTGTGACAAATTTCTTAAAACAACAGCAGTTGCAATTTCCACAGAATACAAAATAAGAAGCGGAGTGTTCAATACTATCAATGTTATTACAAGCACTGCTTATTAACTCACAAAGAAATCTGCTAGCAAAGTGCCATAAAATATTACCAATACTGTACACTTTAAAAGACTTTTCTCCTAATTTGAATTTAACTTGTGCTTCTCGTCTTAGCTCCCACTGCCTGACACAAACCCTGCTTCTGGGCCGAGGGACTGGCTCAGCTCTCTGAGTGAGCACGGCATTTCCTGGTCTATGGCTTCACTGATACCCTTCTTGTCCCCACGTCATCTATGAAATTTACTTATTAAGGCATCTTTCAAAAGTCAAACCCACCTTTCCTGCCAATCATCAGGGCTCTTAGGCACTGAAACTTGCTATGTCTGCAGCCCACAGCAGCCGTCTTTCACTATGGCTATTTCTACACCGGCCTGCACCCCACACTAAACCAGAGAATGAAGGCAAGGACGCTTGATTGTACAGCCTCTTGCTCTGTGTGTCACCTAACATGCCTTGCAGAAGTTCTGAGGTGACCAATGTAGAAGAACAAATGCATCTAATACATGCATTCGACTGATTTTCTGCAAGCATCTTCAATAATGAAAAAGAAAATATGTAACAAGTTCTAAATGAAATAATTGAAATACCTATTGATTGCCTACTCTGATCCTGGTATCAGGATAATGTGCTGACGTATCTGCTATTTAAAAGACACTTTTTAAAAGGTGTATACAAGTGTACAGTCTTAACTGGTATAAAGAGACTGGTTACTCTGCACTCCTAAGCAAAGAAAAATACCCCCTATCTTTCTCTGAGAGGAACCAGACAAAATTTCCGTAAAGTATGGTTTTGCAGCTTACTGCTCACAAAGCAAAGCTCTAAGAATGCTACAAAGAAATAGCAGGCAATTTCTTTTCCAAGAAATTTATGATGAGTTGGGGGAAATGAGTTTATCAAAATGTTTAATAATATAAAAAGTCACAAGGCAGTAATTGGGTGGCTGCCAGACAAAGGGTCAAGTAACAAATGCCCAGAGTAATGTCAGCTGCATCGGCTTCATGGAGAAGGAACATTCTAGGACAACTCTGGCTCCACCAGAACGAAACTGCTATAACTCCTCCCAGAAGGACAAAGGTACAAGTGAAAACTAACATCACAGTCTACCTCGTTACATGCAACCTTGCATGCCTTACCGTGAAGTAGCACCACCCGGTTCCAGGTGATGAGATTGCTGTCAACATTCCTGTCTGAAAACAGTAAGGCTGTCATCACATAATCGAGGAGCTGAGTGAAGAAAGGAAACATGCAGATAAAGAGGCTAACAGGCAAAGGCTCCCACTCTGTGTGCTCCTGCACGAGCAGCAGGGACAGGAGCAAGGCAGCCCTCCAGAGACGCCACAACCAGACGCTTCCTGGATACATCACAAGCTTTCGGCTTAGAAGGTAACTTAAAGCAGGAGAGGATAGCTGCTGGCTATTGCTATTATAAGCATAAAGGATAAACAAATATTTGAATGCCTAGATTACACAAAATAACTAAGGGACTTGTCAAGTAGGACTAAGCTCCTTCCTCTGGGCTGACACAGCAGTAGGCAAGCACATAGCACACTTACTACAATTTAACAGTCAGGACTCCCTCCTCTCACTGTGGCTGCCCAGAGCAGCCTGGGAGGCCAGGATAAAGACTTCCAGTATCCCCCACAGCTTTCAGGACTCCTCCCTTGAAGGTGGTTTAGATGTGCTGGTACTTGCTCCATTCTGCCAACCTGTTCTATCTGCAGTGTTCCCTCAGCCCCCACAGTTCCTAAGAGTGAAACCCCATGTAAGCTGTCTTCACATTTGGCACCCTCGCTCTTCCCCCTCAGGGGATGCCCCAGAGACCAACTCCATGTGGGAGCAGTCTCAGAGGACAGACATCTAGCCTATTTGAGTCAAAGAGCTCCGAGTTGTTAGCAACACAATAGTGACTCTACTTCAAACAAGGGGGCCTTTTGGGGAAACAAGTGAAACTTACGTGAGATTTGACTTCCACATCATACACCAGGCTGTCCCACAGCCCATGGAATTCAGCTGTGACAAAATGAAACAAAAACTTAACTTTAGAAAGCAAGCATTACGCCTATCAGCTAGATCTGCCCTGAGCCACCAATGCTCTCCCCTGCTCCACACATGGTATGCTAAGATTCTGATTACAGGGAAGTTATATTTTTAAAAACTGTCTTAAAATTAAATATGTAAAATAAATGTCAGCTATGTAGGACTTTTGACAGGTAATTAACTGGGTAAAAGTTACTTTTTGTCATGTTGTTACATACAGCCGTCTCTTGTGGACCTGCGCTTTCCACAACACAGACTCTAATCCACCACTCTCCCTGTAGGTCAACACTTGGGCAAGGCAGAGCAGCGGGTCTAGTCTAGCCATTAGGACATCAGGCATAAAACTTGATGACTAAGTTAACCCCAGGACTCTGCCTACAAGAACACATGGCAAGTCCACGAATAAGCATCGAGACAGGAGGAGGAAGGAGTGGTCCAGCAAGACTGACCAAGTGGGCAGGAAGGAAGAGAATAGTCCCATTCTCAATGAACACCATCTGTGAGGATCCAGTGCAAAGGAACTCTCTACTTTCCTATTTTGTAAGATTTAAAATCCTATAAAACAAATGAAGAAAAACCTCTCTGGTTAACTGACTTGGAAAGTCTGAGATTATGCCATCCTCTGACCTTGGGGACTCAGCATGCTCTACCTACTGTTATTATCACACTTACCTGCGGGCAGAACCCAATGATTTGCTGCAATTATATTTTCTGTCTCTTCTTCCAAATTTTCACTGGTGGGGCCATCTTCATTTAGGTGGAAGATGTGAAGTGCAATAGTGCATACACTCAAATCGATGGGCTATGATGAGAAGGAAAATCAAGTAAGTCTACACAAATGGAAAAATCACTTGCTTTTCAATTCTAATATCCAATTTGAATCCTAAAGTCCAAAAATAAAGATTGAAGGTGATGTTAAAAGAAAAAAAGTCTATTATTTCAGATTCAGAATTAGCTCTTTAACTGTGTGTATCCCTCCCTCCCCTTTTGGTGTATAACATCTATTTGAAAAAACAACTTATTGTTTTTATAATTATAAAAGTAACACACTTGTTAAAAATTGCAATTATAGAATGAAGAATGTCAAAGTTGCCCAGCATGGCTCAGTGGCTGAGCGTCCACGGTTAGATTTCAGGTCAGGGCACATGCCTGGGTTGCAGGTTCGATTCCCAGTATGGGGCATGCAGGAGGCAGATGATCAGTAATTCTCTCTCATCATTGATGTTTCTATCCCTCTCTCCCTCTCCCTTCCTCTATCTGAAATCAATAAAAACATTAAAAAAAAATGTCAACGTCCCCTACAACCAACCTCATAAATGTTAGCCTATAATACATCCACATACATCTGACTCAAAATTGATTCTATCACAGTTTCCTAACCATGCTTTTCCCAGTTACTAGAGCTAGGAGACATTTTACATCAGTAGATAGAAATACCATTCTCTTTCATGGTTATAGCATATTTGGTGTGAATATGTCAGACATTTAACCAATCTCTAATAAATAGTTAAAATATTTTGATAGCTAAGGTGGTGTGGTTTTGGAACCAGTGTGCCCATGAGGCCTTCCTGACTCCCCAGCATCCAGACAATTGCAGAGGAAGCCCTTTCTTCAGAGGGTGGTTCTCAGTTCATATTCTGGGAGTTACTCCTGGAGCCAGAGCTAGAGCCTGCTACTCTCCACAATCTATCCTGTGTTCATCTTACATTACCCAAATGTTTCCCATTATCTGAAAATTAAAAATGGCAGTAGAGTAGGTGGATGTTGCACGGACATGCTCCCAGGAACAAACTGGAATTACAACTAAAATAGAGAAAAACTTCCTGAATAATCAACGGAAAACTCATTGGAGAGAACCCTGATACCTGAGGACTGGAACTGGAGACCACATAGAGACTATTGGAGAGGCAGAGGTGCAAAAGGGCTGGCCGGGCACCCACAGACAGCAACTGAAGTTCCTGAGAGCTATCTCAGCTGTGGGGGGTTGCCCCTGAGAACTCTGTGATCCAATCCCCAAGCTGGGCCCCCTAGCAGAGAGCACCAGAACTGAGAAGGATGCCCACATAACATCTGGCTGTGAAAAGCAGCAGGGTTGCTATCTGCCAAGGAGTGACAGCTGGAAATTCAAGCATCCTCTTAAAGGGCCAACACACAAAATTCCCTCTGGAGCCACCCACCATGTGCTCTAGCAGGGAGGGCAGAGTAGACTGGAGCTGTGTGAGCAGAAGCCAGGGTTGGGGACTCAGGGGTTAGAGTTCAAAATGCAGACACCCCTAGTTTCCTGTGCTGAGTCATTCCCTCATGCAGTGGAGGATACCTTTCCCACACAGACCTTTGCTTTTCAGGCAGCCTTGCTTGGGGGGAAGACAATTGACCCACCCTATTGGAAAACACCTTTCCCTGAGGTCACTTAAGAGACTGAAAATAACAGCCTCCAGGCAGAAGCAACTGCCCCACCCTATTGAGAGGGGGGGAAAAAAGCAACTCTGGACGCCCCTGAGGATGACTGCCTGGGGCAATTCAAGTCTGCATCCTATCAGTTGGTAGGCAGAGGCGGTCTCTGGAGGCTTTGAGTATTTGCCTGATCTAATTAGTCAGAAACAGCATTTGACACTGTCCTGCACTAGAGATTGAGAGGTATAGCAGATCTACCTAATACCTAGTCACAAACCCAAACAGGCAGCCAAAATGAGGAGACAAAGAAACAACCCCCAAATGAAAGAACAAAAGAATTCTCCAGAAGAGATAAATGAAATAGAGATAAGAAATTTATATGAAAGAGTTCAGAGTAATGATGGTAAAGATGCTCAATAGCATGAGAAAAGATATAGCAACTATAAAAACAGAAATAAAGCATGATATTGCACAAATAAAGAACACATTAGATAGTTAAAATATTTCAAAGTGTTAGCTATTATTAACATTAATATTTGTTCATATATCGCTACAAAATTACATACTTATATGTTAAGATAAGTTCCTTGAGGTGAATCTGCAGTCAAAGATGAGAACATTAAAATGTTTAGTGGTTAGCACCCATGTCTTCCAGCTAGGCTGTGCTACCTGTCCCTCCACAGCAGTATTGGAAAGCTCTCCAGTTCCCCTCAGCTGGCCAAAATTGAGTACAATGACATCAAACCTCAGTGTGGATAAAACTCCAACAACACCACAATTGTTGGTCCTAATCTATAATAAAAGGGTAATATGCTAATTAGACGTGACAGCCAAACGACCTTCCAGATGAAGCCAGGGCTGCGAGGGCCAAGCCCTTTGCATGAATTTCGTGCAGTGGGCCTCTAGTATAAGAATGAAGAGGTCCACCACATAAGTGTTATTTTAGTGTCATATCAATTCTTCCAAATTGCTTCTTTATAAAACAGAAACCATCCAGGTATCAGTAATGTGAGGCACACACTTTGGGTTGTTTTTACTCTGGTGATAGAACTGCCCCAATGCATCCACACTGTCATCTAAGCTCTTCTTAGCTCCCACACATGAACAGGTGAGGCAGTCCATACGCTGGACTAAGTGAAGAGATTCAAGAAGACAAGCCCATTTCCTCATCTCTGTTGCCCCAGCATGTCCTATGGTCGTAATACATTCTGAGCACTCCATAAATTTTGTTGACTGAAAGAATAAGAGAGAAGGCACACAGGCCTCATCAGCACAGCCCACTATTCTTGGTGCTGCCTTCTAATTCCTGGTTTCCAATCTCTCCCCGACTGTCCTGACAGCAGGCTGGCAGTGGGGCCACACCTACTCCCAGCACCTGGCCCCTGCCAGAGAACGAGTACTTATTTGATCGTCAAACCAACAGGTAAGCAAAGCAAACCCGTTTCTGACATATACTATCAAAGCAGCAAGCAGACATTCATGGCAACAACTTTCTATTTAGCTGATAGTTAACTGTTTCTTGGCACAGGGAATTAGTAACTTACCTGTGGGTCTTTAACCTTTAATTCTGTGTCAACAATAGACACAGACTGAACATTTCTGGTCAGAAAAGGATCATCAAACTCAGTCCACGTGTAATCACCAAACACAATATTATGTCTGTTAAGTAGCTTTCTAACACTCAGCTTTACATCTTCTTTTTTTGCCGTGCTGGACGAACAAATAAAACACAAAGGTCAGTTCTAAGTTAAAAAACACACACCAAGATTTTAACACTTAAAAACAAAAAAAGAAATTGGGGCATACATAAGAAAGTGCAGTAGTGCAGAGTACAGGAGGGAGTGGGCCTGCCTGGGGATCAAACTAGAGCCACTCCTTGCCTGCCAGCTGTGGAACCTGGAGAGCAGCTCACCTGGTGCCTCATTTCTTCATCAGATAAAGGGAGCAGTAGCAACAGTTTCTGCTACACTGGACTACTTTGGAGATTAGTCAATAAATTCAAAGTGTTTTGGACAATGCCTAGCATATAGTAAGCACTCAATAAATGTTGGCTATTCCTATTGTTAGTGAAAGAAGGAAAGCCCACCGCTGTGGGGTCAGGTCAGGAGTTTGCATTTTAACAAGTGCCCAAGGCTGGCATTCACACTGAGAAAAACCGAACACATCCCGCTTGGCATTCAAGGCTCCCCTCAGCCCACCTTGCCACCTGACGGCCACGCTGACTGGTTCTGAGATCACACCAAGGTGTGCGATCAATGTGGTATGCCTCCTTGCACGAAAGAGCCTGAGAAATGCTGGCTCCAATGACAGTATCTATATTTCCCCTAGAACTGAGAGCTCTGAGTATCTGGCCCATCCGAACTTCCAGCTTTCCTGGGCTGCGCCCCGGCTCGGCTCTGCGTGGGTCCGGTTCAGGGCCGGGCCTGAGGGGTCAGGTCTGTGTCCGGCGCAGTGGGCTCCAGTGGAGGTATGAGCCCAGTGTTGTCCGTAGGGGCCTCGCAGAGGCCGAATCGGCTCAGACCTACCCGGGTCCCATGGGTCGGGTCAGGCCGGCTTACCTGCCTCTTCGCTGGTGCACCTCCACATGGATGGACGGCGTCTCGGGCACGCAGGGCAGTGCTTGCTTCAGGTCGCCCACGGCCTGGTCCATAGCACCGTCGCCGCTGCCAGGAGCAGCGGGTACCAGGCCCGATCGTGGCCGCCGCCGGAAGCCCGGCGCCACCACCACCTCCACTTCCACCTCCTCCTCCACAGCTGCCAAAAGGACCTTCTGCCCAGCCCGCACTTCGAATCTGCCGCGCTCCGCCTGCCCTCCCCCGACCCGGAAGCACTCGTGCCTGCGAGCGGGCGGGGCCAGTTCCGGCGTCGGGTCTACTTCCGGCGTGGCCCCACGACCTCCAGGGGTAAGGCGGGCACAGAGCCAGGGCCGCGGGGGCAGCGGCCACGCTCTGGCTGCGCTTGCTGCTGCCCTCGGCCCCCACGCCCCTGCCCCGCCGCTGCCATGGGCAAGAAGCACAAGAAGCACAAGACCGAGTGGCGCTCCTCGTACGAGGGTGAGGAGGCGGGCGCGCTTTGTGACGCCGGGCCGGGCGGGCGTTCGCGCGGTGGACTGGCGGGCAAGGGTCCCGGGGACGTGCTAAGGATCAGGGCTCGTGTGCTTTCGCGGTGGGCGGGGGCTCGAGTCCGGAGTCTGGTTCACCTCGCAAGTCCTGGAGAGAAGCCGACCATGTGAGTTGCCTTGTGTCCGGGTCTGCGGGAGCAGCTCTTACTGCTCTGTCCTCCAGTCTTTTCCCGCCCGGTCCTGCAGCAGCTCGTTCGTGTCAGCTGACAAGGGGGTGGACAGGGGCCAGGGGCTTGGGGATGCGGGATCGCGCGGCGGGGTCCCAGGTCCTGGCCTTGTTGCGTCCCCCTCTCTCTGGCTCCCTGAGGATAATGCAGTGTAACGGGAAAGATATGAAGAGGAAGTTGAAGTAACACCCAGCCACTCTCAGCTTTGCCCCACCGTTTTAGCATTCTCCTGCTCTACCTTATGTCCTCCTCTTTCTTGAGCCTTCACTGTAACACCGACACATTGGGCCCACGCCACGCACCTGGGAGGTGTTTTCTCTAAGCATACACCGTGAGGGCCCTGTCTGTCTCTACAGAGTATGCAGACAAACCCTTGGAGAAGCCCCTGAAGCTGGTTCTCAAGGTTGGAGGAAGTGAAGTGACTGAACTCTCTGGATCTGGCCACGATTCCAGTTACTACGATGACAGGTCAGACCATGAGCGAGAGAGGCACAAAGAAAAGAAGAAGAAAAAGAAAAAAAAGTCAGAGAAGGAGAAATACCTGGACGATGAAGAAAGAAGGAAACGAAAGGTAAAGGAGGGTGGTGGCCCCCAAGCCCCTGGGGGTGGGGCATACAGGATGAGTGCTACAGGGCTTAGGAAAGGGGGTGATTGGTTTGAAGCAAAACAGACCACAAAGGTAGTTGCTTCATTTCTGGTACTTGAGCATCACCTCTCCATTGACCCCTGGGGAGGGTCTTTGCAAGAGTGGAGTCTGGAGTGAGAAGAGTCTCTGGAAGAGGGTGTTTCTCTCTTAGCTTTGTGTTTCCCCTTAGAAACAATTTATTTAAAACTGTTTGCATTGCTCTCACTGCCTTGACTTTGCCTCACAGGAAGAGAAGAAGCGGAAACGGGAAAAGGAACACTGCGACACAGAGGGAGAGGCTGATGACTTTGATCCTGGGAAGAAGGTAGAGGTGGAGCCGCCTCCCGATCGGCCAGTCCGAGCGTGCCGGACACAGCCAGGCAAGTGCTGGCATTTTCAAAGCCTTCCTTGGAGTGTTGGAGATGGTGGCTGTGTCCTTCAGCTTTTGGGGGAGAAGCACAAAGGAAGGAGCAGTGTTTAATCTTGCAAGGTCTCACACAAAATATAGCTGGGTCTGAGATTCTTTTTTATTGTTATTATTATTAAAGGAAGGGATTGACTTTATTATTGTTAATCCTCACCTGAGGATATTTTTCCATTGATTTTTTTTTTAGAGAGAGTGGAAGGGAGAGGAGAGACAGAAACATTGATGTGAGAGAGAGAGAGAGACAGAGACATCGTTTGGTTGCCTCCCACATGAGCCCCGACCAGGGCCAGGGATCGAGCCTGCAACCGAGGTATGTGCCCTTTGACCATAATCAAATCCAGGACCCTTCACTCTGGGGCCAATGCTCTGTCCACCGAGCCAAACTGGCTAGTGTAGGATCCGAAATTCTTGCCATCATCTTTGAACCTCTAGAGCAGTGGTTCTCAACCTTCCTAATGCCGCGACCCTTTAATACAGTTCCTCGTGTTGTGGTGACCCCCAACCATAAAATTATTTTCGTTGCTATTTCATAACTGTAATTTTGCTGCTGTTATGAATCGTAATGTAAATATCTGTGTTTTCCGATGGTCTTAGGTGACCCTGCTAGCGGTTCTCAACCTGTGGTTGCGACCCACAGGTTGAGAACTGCTGCTGTAGAGCCTAAAACCATCGGAAAACACAGGTGTTTACATTACAACTCATTAACGGTAGCAAAATTACAGTTATGAAGTAGCAACGAAAATAATTTTATGGTTGGGGGTCACCACAACACGAGGAACTGTATTAAAGGGTCGCGGCATTAGAAAGGTTGAGAACCACTGCTCTAGAGCATGGTTTGGCCAACTGCTGCTTCTGGCTTTTTTCTCTTAAGTACATGAGCTAAGAAGCTCATCATAGATGGGAGGAGTCTAGTTTTCAATCAGTTATTCAGGACTTCAGAACCTGGGAGCTGTGCTGGCTCCACCAAAGGAGAGCTTCCAGAACCCTCTGATCTGTGTGTGGTCACTTCCCTCAAAGGCTTCCAATGATCAGGAAGTTTGTTCTTCGGGGACTTCTTTTCTTGCTCGGGGACGTTGGAGGTATTGTATCGCAATCATGGTGGGTGCTGTTTTCTAGCAGTGCCCTCCCCTGTGCGAGTCATTGCCATGGTGAACGGGTAGGACTCGTGGCTGCTGAGCATGTTGAGAAGAGAAGGTCAAGTGCAAACAACATTTCATTAAATGAATGTGTCTACAAAGTTAGTACAGTCACTGGTAATTGTTAGCTTAATCTGACTTCTTCCTTGAGGTCATACACTGGTGCTCTCCCTCTTCTCCTCCCTACCCCGCCTCCCCAGTATGTCTGAAGAGCTAATGATCACATGATGCTTTCTTGATCATTCTGAAAACGGTCACTGTTGGGGACTTGCTGGTCTGCACTCCTGTTGTGCTTCAGCCTTGTTTCCTCAATGGAGAATGGCATTTAGAAACCAAGTCTGGGTCCTGGGTATAACCCTCAGTGGACAGAGCTAGGAAAGGCCATTTACATACATGCAACTTGTAGAGAGAAACTAGACCGACATCTGTGTTTACATTCACCAAAAACCGTGTTTTCACAAGTCTGCCCAGAAATGTAGCTAATAACTGCAGTGCTCACAATAACCAGTGTAGTGTGTATTCCTATCTGCATTTCACTCAGGGAGAGCAGGCATATTCAGACATTTAGGACTCGCAAGTGAAATGACAGTTGGTTAATCCAGGATCAACTTCTATATCTAAAGCCTTTGTTCTCCCCTTCATACCTTGTCTGGAATGTAGCAGGCCCTTTGATGATAGTCGCTAGAAATAGATTGATGACTGATATCTGTGTGTTGCTGTTTTAAGGGATATTGGCACTCTGTTTTGGGCACTGATGTGTGGGTGTCCTTTCTACCCAGCTGAGCTTGCGGGGAGAGGGAGCAAGGCTGGGTCTGGTTTATCTTTGTATCCAGTTCTTACTTGAACCTTCTTCTTAAAATGCTGTGGAACTTGAAACAAATAA
Source organism: Corynorhinus townsendii (assembly GCA_026230045.1). Lineage (NCBI taxonomy): Eukaryota > Metazoa > Chordata > Mammalia > Chiroptera > Vespertilionidae > Corynorhinus > Corynorhinus townsendii. The sequence continues at coordinate 2,696,318 of JAPDVU010000012.1, forward strand.
GTACGTACTGTGAAATTGGAGCTCTCCAGTGAAGTGATATCTAAACCTTTTTGTTCAATTTATTTTTTCTACTTTTTAAATCATCAGCTGAAAATGAGAGCACGCCTATTCAGCAACTACTAGAACATTTCCTCCGCCAGCTCCAGAGGTAAAGAGTGTTTCTAAAGAGCTTGTGCTTGGGAACGTTTGGGTGCCCTTCTCTATGTCTGAGGTGTTCTTGCCCTCACTACCATCACATGTGAAGTAAACACTTGCCTTTCATTGGTAATGCCCAGTCTGACTGGGTGGGCAAGCATGTGAGCAATGTGGGGGACTGTCAGAGATGCTGTAATGTAGGTGTCATAGCTGCAGCCAGGATGCTAGTTTTACCTACCACAATTTTAAAGAGCACAAATTTTATTTTTTTATTGTTAAGAAACAAACTTTGGCAAATTAATATTCTTATTGTGAAGGATTTTGTATCATTCAGAAATTTAGGTTTTAGGAGTTTCCAGCTTAAATAAAGATGTTTTTGTTTTCAGAAAAGATCCTCATGGGTTTTTTGCTTTTCCTGTCACGGATGCAATTGCTCCTGGATACTCAATGATAATAAAACATCCAATGGATTTTGGCACAATGAAAGACAAAATCATGGCTAATGAATACAAATCAGTCACGGAATTTAAGGTAAATTAATTTCAGTTCCTAAAACAATTGTTTAGAAGCTCTGTATTAGTTTATGTCCAGTAAATGCTTCATTCATCTTAGATCATTTCCAGTTGCAAGTTTTCACAGGTGTTTTTGTGTTCACGTTGAAGTTTCACATAGCATCAAGGAAATGGATTAGTTGTAATTTTCTTTGTTTTTTGTCTAGAACAGTGATTTTCAACCTTTTTCATCTCATGACATGCATAAACTAATTATTAAAATTCTGTGGCACACCAAAAAATATATTTTTTGTTGATCTGACCAAAAAATAGCTATAATTTTGATTCATTCACACCAGACGGCTATTGTGTTGGGGACTGTCATTTTTTAAAAATTCTTTATTGTTGAAGCTATTACATATGTCATTTATTTATTTATTTGACAATCTAAGGGAAAAGAAGTCAGTGGTCCTGGCCAGTGTGCTCAATGGTTAGAGCATCGGCTCTCGCACCAAAGGGTCATGGATTCAATTCCCAGTCAAGGGCATGTAGCTGGGTTGCAGGTTTGATCCCTGGTCCCAGTCAGGGTTGGAAGGCAATCAGTTGATGTGTCTTTCTCACATCGATGTCTCTCCCTCTCTGTCTCCACTTTTCTCCTTCCCTCCCTTCCTTCCACTCTAAAAAAATCAATGGAAAGAAAAAACGAGGTCAGTGCCCCTGACTCAACTAGTCAGGTATTGCATGTTTTAAAAATTCTTGCGGCATAGTGTTTGAAAATATCTGGCTTAGAAGCTGGCCCATATGTTACATGCTATTTGAAATGCATTTCCATTTTTTTTTTTAAGTTCCTGTGTTGGCATAATTGAGACACGTTAGGTCAAGCAAGGATGTGTCTTATTTGGCCTGGTTCCAGAATGGGTATTTTTTTAAATAAAATTTTCCTAATTCTTTGTTTTGTAACAACTGGGTTTTATAAAATAATAAATTCTTACATCCCTTGAGTGCTTTGCTCTTAATTCCCTTTCTTACTATCGGCTGTGAGAGGTAGGAAGCATGAGGGGAATAAAAACAAATGCTTGGTCACATTGGCAATAATGCTATTTAGAAAAAGCCATTAGGCTTCTTTTTTTAAAAAAAAATTTTTTATTGATTTCTTACAGAGAGGAAGGGAGAGGGATAGAGAGTTAGAAACATTGATGAGAGAGAAGCATCAACCAGCTGCCTCCTGCACACTCCCTACTGGGGATGTGTCTGCAGCCAAGGTACATGCTGTTGACCAGAATTGAACCTGGGACTCTTCAGTCCGAAGGCCGACGCTCTATCCACTGAGCCAAACCGGCCAGGGCGCCATTAGGCTTCTTTCTTAGGTCTGTCAACTTCAGAAAAAGCTTGGCTTTTCTCTGTTTACTGGAGATGTCACTGAAAGGGTTTGCTGACCTGCAGAAACGATACAACAGACTAGGAGAATAGGAGGAAAGGAAAGTTTTCACAGGAGGGTCCCCTAACACTCCAGAGGGCAGGTGGTAACAGTGATCCATGCCATAAAGTCCTCTGCCTTTTCTGCCTGAGGCCCCCAATTTGGTCTCACCCAGTGACAAAGCCACGGTGGGAGCAATGTTCACCCCATCTCTTGTCCTCAGGAAAGTGTTTTTATTGATTGATAAAATTATATGTGTTCTGGGTGTACAATTCTACAATACGTCATCTGTATAACGTATTGTGTTCACACCAAGTCAAGTCTCCTTCCATCACCATTTATCCACCCTTTACCCTCCTGTACCTCACCCTACCCCCTTTCCCTCTGGTAATCACCGTGCTGTTATCTGTGTCTATGAATTGTTTGTTTAGTCCCTCCACCATTTTCACCCAGCCCCACATCCCCGCTCTCTAACAGCTGTCAGTTTTCTATGAGTCTGTTTCTGTTTTGTTTGTTAATTTTGTTAGATTTCACATATGAGTGAAATCACATGGTACTTGTCTTGTGGATATGGAGAGAGCATTATGTTAAGTGAAACAAGCCAGTCAGAGAAAGGTAAGTCAAATGTTCTGAACCTGACACAGTTGTGACCTGTGTTGGACAGGGGCTTCATAGCCTCAGTTCCAGCCCTCGGGACGCTGGCACAGTGACTTGATAAGATCCCTGAATAGCATGTGCTATGTTGGTGTGTGGCTTCAGTGGTCATTGTCCACCCTGATGTCTAATTCACCTGTGATAGCTGTGTGCTACATAATTTGGTTAAGATGTTAAAATACTGATGTTTTAAATGTAAATTGTTCAGTAAGACTGTCCATATTTTAGTCTTTTTCTAATAGCACTAGAATAACTATCTGTAGACAAAATTTTAAATTCTGTGGAAAAACCACAGAGATAGAACATATGACTATGTCCACCTCTCAGTTCACCCTTGGACTTTCACTTAACTTAGCTGTTGGTCCTTGCTCCTATTTAGAGTTCCTCCCCAAGAGAGAGGAGAGGGCTGGAGATGGGAATGAAGCAGGGGGAGCCATCATCTTCCTCTCATGAAGTGTGGGTACAGTAAAGCCTCTATATAACGGACTAATTCAGTCAAGGGCTGTCAAAGCCGAAAGTCCTGTATATAATAAAGCAGGTTTTCCAAGTGCATATGTTAAGAAATTGACAAATTAGTTTATCTGTTTATGTAGATACATTTGTATAATTAAAATTAAGTATGTATGAAAAGTTTAATTTCACAGAAAAGTTTCCTGTATGTATTATTACCATTTTAAATTTATACTGAATAGGTCTAGTAAGTGCGTGCATTAACCAGTCACTGCAAATAAACAAATGCACGTGGCTGGGTGTGCCTTAGCGCTAGTTGGAGCATCATGGCCTTCATGCTTTAAAACTGCTGCAGAAAGTCATGCCATGGGACGACAGAACCAATTACCACGAGCAATGCATTATGATCACATACTAATCATTTGCTGAATGTTTACAAACGGTGACTCTTGGATTTAACTATTACTGTAAATATGTAATATTTATATTGGCGAAATTAGTGTTTTTTCCAACATGTGGCCTATTTGCTAAAATTAACAGTGAATTAAAAACAACACCCTGTTTAATTATAAGCAAATCTTGGTTAAAAGCTTTTTAAAATTAACAGGGTGTTAATTTTCAAATATGACATTCAGAACAGAAATATTGTCCGTTAAGTCGAGATCCTCAAAATCGAGGGTTTACTGTATTATGCTCATAAAAGTACAGGCTTTGTTTAAAGATTAATGAACAATTATGAAAATTTCTCTGAAAGAGTTTTAAAGTTAATTTTTTAATCAAAGAGCCAAATTAAATTGTTCTTCACTTAAATTCTGGCTCTTCATTTTTGCCCCTTTGACAGGAATCTAAACTCTTTGCTGTTGTCTGGGTGATGTTTCAAACTTGATGATTTTTTTTTTTTCAGGCAGATTTCAAACTGATGTGTGATAATGCAATGACATACAACAGACCAGACACTGTGTACTACAAGTTAGCTAAGAAGATCCTTCACGCAGGCTTTAAGATGATGAGCAAAGTAAGAAAGCCACTAATAGCGAGGAGCCACAGAAACGAGAGTTCTCCTCTACGTTGTTTATGCCTAAACAGAAACTCACAGTGAATGACATGCTTCCATCTTTCCGTCACTGGCCACGGCGTGGACCCCTCTGCTCTAGGGTAGACACCCCAGGCTGCCCCCTCCATGTCCCTCTCCTCCAGGCACTCTCCTCTTTCTGTTCCTGCTCCTGCCCTAGCTGTAACATCTCTGTTAGGGTGGGTGGAAAGTTCCGGATCTGTTGATCTCAAGTCTAGGTGTCTCTCTGGACTGCCGCTAGCCTTTTGGGTTTGTTTTGTATGGCTGCTTCACTGAATCAGCCAGGACATCCTGGCCATCCTGAATGGCTTTCCAGATCTGTCCTGTGAGCCATGTTGCATGTGTCACATGTCTAGGACCAGTGCCTTGCGCCTGATGAGCCTGTGGGTGAGGTGCAGCCCTGTGTCCTCTGGCCTGTTCCCTTCTGCCAGCTCTGAGCGCTCACCAGCTAATTTGCTGCACCCTTTGGTGCTGACCCCACGACCACCTCCCGCTGCACTGCATGGAAAGTTAGCTGTTAGGCCAGGTGAGGCTGTGGCCATCCCCATCCCATCCCATCGTCATGGCGCCTTGGCTGTGAGGGAGAGGTAAAGTCGTGCTGCTCTGTCCTTTCTGATTCTAGGAGCGGCTGTTAGCTTTGAAGCGCAGCATGTCGTTTATGCAGGACATGGATTTTTCTCAGCAGGCAGCTCTTCTGGGCAATGAAGACACAGCTGTTGAGGAACCAGTTCCCGAAGTTGTACCTGTACAAGTAGAAACTGCTAAGAAATCCAAAAGGCCGAGTAGAGAAGTCATCAGGTAAAGAGAAGTGCACTCGCCTGTGGAGTAGGACGCCCAACTTGGGAAGGCGGGTGCTTCTTGGGAGAGCAGGTTAGGGACACGGGCCTGTGTTTCCACTTTATCTGGAGTAGCTAGCGTAGGGACAGGCTGCTTGTGCAGCCTGATGGGCGGAGCACAGCTCCTTAGAAGCTTAGGTGAATGTTCGAAGGCACATGACCATCGTGTGTGGTTAATGAATGTCACCATTGTCACTGGAAGGTGTTGGAAGACAATGGGACCCCACAGTTCTGGGAGGAGTGGTAGTTTGCTGTATGACCCATACTCTCCTACAGGGAGCACAGTAACTTGTCCTGGAGGAGAGTCGATGTCACACTGATGGACACAGAAGACAAAAGGGCTGAGACAACCCCTGCTGCATGCACACATGCTCTGACCCAGGTGTGACACTGAGCTCATCTGTCCAGCCCTGCAGTATGTCTACTGTCACTGCTGATCCCACATGTGTCCTGTTTATGAGTATTTGTTGGCTCTTTACTTCCAAGAAGCCTCCTTACATGCAGGACACCTGCTGGTGACCTGGGCTTGCTTGTCCCAGGCTCAGGGAATAAAATTATGTAACTAAATGCTGGTCCAGAAGAAGGGCCTTGCTATAAGCTCAGGATCCCTAGGCAGGGCTTTATCCCATAGTTCCCTGAAGGGGTCCCACCCACCTGCTTCTAGAACCTTCCACAGCAGAGGCCATCTCCCTTCGGTGCTGCACCTCTCAGCTTTTTTAATCCATAACTCTACTGGAACCTGAGGCTGGCCTGCTAAAGTCTTGGGGAGTCCCTTGTGCCTCCCCAATGGGGGCTGCTCTTCAGCCCAGCAAGCAGCCTTGTGTTCCCAGCCCCAGCTCACCACCAGCACCTCAACCCTCCATAGGATTTTTGTCACTTTTCTTAATGGTGCCTTGAATGATGCTTTAACCAGTGAGGCTGCTGTTATATGATGTTTCTTCTGTTTTTCTTAAAGCAACTGAAACATAACTGAGATGAGAAACATAGAAAGTTTACTTGGCTTACACTTTTCATCTTAGTGAAAGAAAGGGTTTTGTTTTAAGTGGTTAGAACTAAAAGGAAAGGGAGCAAAAGTGCACTTTGTGTCACTCCTACTGGCCCTTTATGTGACTCGGCGGGGGGGGGGGGGGCAGTAGGGACTGACTACAGAGGGGAGGGATGAGGCGTGTGCCTCCTGGTGATTTGTGTGGGTGTTCCTGCCTTGTAGCTGCATGTTTGAGCCAGAAGGCAATGCTTGCAGCTTGACTGACAGCACAGCAGAAGAACATGTGCTGGCCTTGGTGGAGCACGCAGCAGACGAGGCTCGGGACAGGATCAACCGACTCCTTCCAGGTGGCAAGGTAGTGCTCCCTGGCGGGTGGGTGTGTTTTCTGCCAGAACATTAGCACAGTCATCAAAATCAAGACATTAACGTCAGGATGTTACAAGTGTCTAGTCCAAGCTCCGTTGCTGTCATGGGGTGTCTTCGTCACTGTAGGGTCCAGCTCAGGAGCACATGCTACAATCAGGGTCAGCTCCTTGTCCTCACTGGCCATTGTAGCCACTGGCTCCATCTTTTGGAGGCTAAAGGGGTCCTCCAGAGACAGACGCCTGGGTCAGGCGTATGTTACCCTCCATAACATCACGGCTGAGCCTGCCAGCTTCTCTGCTGCAGGTTAGTTCTTTTCCCTGTGTACTCACATCTTTGTGCCCCTGCAGTCATGCATGGGTCTGACCCTGTGTGCTCACGTCTTTGTGTGCCCCTGCAGTCACTCATGGTCTGACCCTGTGTGCTCACGTCTTTGTGTGCCCCTGCAGTCATGCATGGGTCTGACCCTGTGTGCTCACGTCTTTGTGTGCCCCTGCAGTCATGCATGGGTCTGACCCTGTGTGCTCACGTCTTTGTGTGCCCCTGCAGTCACTCATGGTCTGACCCAGTGTGCCTGGTGGAAGACTCTCCAGGGGCTGCTGGTCCTCAGGAGGAGGTTGCACCATTCTGTGACCATCTCCTCTGACACAAGAAGACATTCTAGGCCAACATGTTCAGTAGAAATTGTGCAAGTCACATGCAGAATAAACTTCCTAGTAGTTGTGTTAACAAGGACACAGGTGAAATTCTAATATATTTTACTTGACCTGATATACTCAAGATCTTATTTCAACATGTTGTCTGAACTATTTCACACTTTTTTCATACTAAGTCTGTGAAATGCAGGTTGTAAAGAATTTTGAAATAACTTTTTGGATACATTGGATTATATAAATTCTACTAGAGGCTCAGTGCATGAAATTTGTGCACAGGTAGGGTCTCTAGAGGCTGCAGGCTTCCTTCCTTCATTCCACGCCACCCCCTGGTGGTCAGCACATATCATAACAAGTGATCAAACTGGGGATTTAGCTCACAATCTGGGTATGTGCCCAGACCTGGAATTGAACTGACCACCTCATTCATAGGTTAATGCTCAGCCACTGAGCCACACCAGCTGGGCTCTTTACTTATTTTTAACATGCCTGCTAGAAAATTGGAGGTTCCCTGTGTGGCTTGTGCTGTTATTCTGTTGGTGGTCTGCACCCCTGTTGCACTTGAGCTGTGGAATTGACTGTTTCCCAAAGGATCCCTAGTTCCTTAGTGGAGAACAGTGTTCAGAAACCCAGACCTAGGCCATTACATACAGCATTTAGAAGGAACCTAGACTGATGTCTTTGTTTATATTCACCAAAACCCATGTTTTTATACTGAACCTCGGATGCCATCCACTATAACTGGCCTGCTTTATCTTTCTCCTTTTCGGTTTTGTAATTCACAGTGAGAAACCTGACTTGTGGTATCCTTAATACACTTATTTGACCAAGAGTAACCAATTTCACATCCCTTATGCCCTACTCACCCTGCTTGAACCCTGTTTCCCCTTCGGGCCTTGCTGCTCCCCTTCAGACATTCAGTCCCTGAATAGGGCTCCAGCATCTGGACAAGTGGGCACCCTTCTCTACCTCTTCCCCACACACGACACATGGGTGCCTTCTCTTCCTTATTCTCCTCGTGGCATGCAGAGGAGGAGTTGGTCCTATATGGTGGTTGGTTTTCAAGTGGAAATAGCTCCCATGTGCTTTAGAGATGGAGCCTCTAGGCTATTCGTTGATAACATGACATTCGTTGACCAGTGTCCTGATTGTTTCGTTGAGGCTTCTGACCTATTGTAAAAGGTTGTTACTAGGTAAAGTTTTCTGTTTCAAAAGCTCCTTTTTAGAAGATGTCATAAGGAGCTTTTCTAAGTTCTTTCATTGCATTTGTGTGCACTTTATTTGCAAGTGGGTCTTAAACTCCAGGGAAGGATATGAGAGGCGCCTCTGGTCTTTGTTCATGGAGAAACAAGTGACCATTATGGCCTTTCAGGGTTGTCCAAGCTAGGCCATGCTCCTAGGCCTTTATTTTGTTGGAGCTTCTGTAGAAACCCCAACTGTAGAAGCTCAGGGCTGTCACTTCTGGGGGAGTGTGTACTCAGGCCTGCTTCCTTGCAGATGGGCTACCTGAAGAAGAGCGGAGATGGGAGCCTGCTCTACAGCGTGGTCAACACGGCTGAGCCAGATGTCGACGGTGGGTGGTCCTCTCAGGGCTGTTTTCTTCTTAGAGCCTTCATGCTGTTCTAACCTCTATTCCTATTCAGTGATTTTAAAACCTTTCAACCCTGGAGTGTGTGACACCAGTAGTGTCACACACTCCATAGATGAGAAGTCCTATCGGTTCCCTGTGCCTGCACACCCCTCTCACCACAACACCTGGATGGTAAATGGACTGAGGGTGGTTGCAGTGGGGGCGGAGGTGTTGGCCAGACTTTTCTGACCGAGAGACACTAGGACAGCCAGCAGGACTGGGATTGTGCTCCTGCAGAGCGGCGGACTTGGGGCTGGGCTTCCTGGTAGTATCCTGAGGGATTCACCTCACAAGTTCACTGAGACTTCCTTTGTCAGAGACCAGAGCCCAACTCTGCCCCGTTCTCAGGCTTGAAAGAGGTAACTGTCAGCTCAAACACAAGTTTTAGAAGAAAAACCCCAGTTGATGATTATATCAAGGACAATCCGGAAGAAGGCATAAATGTTGGTTCCATCCTACCTGTATGATCATTTTTGTAATCTTGAAAAAGTATTTTTATACTTTTCCATCTGCTTGAAAAAGATTTCAAAGGCTTGTCTTTTGAAGAAAAGCAAAACTCACTTGAATTGAATTTGCACACGTGCACACACACCCAGAAAATGAAATCCTTTTCTTGGCCTTGCACCGAGTATAAGCTCTGGTCAGTTTCTTTGCTCTTTACTCAGAATGAGTCATACTGTTCTTCCTAAGAGAATGATGAGTTGATTAGCAGTTAACTTAGAAAGAGAACACCAGGTGGAGGTTCTGATTTCGGATTTGCAGAACCCTGTGCAGGTCACATGAATAGTGGGCGAATGACAACTTCAGCGTAGGAATGTGCAGTTGGAGGGTGTACGAAGGTGGGGACTCACTGTTGATATTAGAACACATACAGCATTTCTCAGAGGTGCTGAGTGTTGAGTTTGAAAATGTTATGTTGGTATCATGGTCTGCGAGCCAAAGGTTTTCATAATGTTGACTTCGGGGTAATCGTAAAGTGAAATTGGAATGGAGTTAAGGTTTGAGAATGGTAGTTGGCGTTTGTATATCTGATATTAGATGGTCTTTATGGAGAGGCCCAGGCTCTCTCTCCCACACATACCCACTGTGAGTTGGGAGAGAGTGCTGGAGGTGCTGTGTGGGCTGGGGGCTCCACGAACCGCTGGCTCACAGCTCTGGTCTTCTTGCAGAGGAGGAGACCCACCCGGTGGACCTGAGCTCCCTCTCCAGCAAGCTGCTCCCCGGCTTCAGCTTCACCACTCTGGGCTTCAAAGATGAGAGAAGGAGCAAAGGTGAGTGTGGGGAGGAGCACAGGTGAGAGCGTCACCAAAGGGGATCTTCCTCACTTACCTGTCTTTAGAACTGTAGCCCGATTCTGATTTTGAAACCAGTAATAAAGACCATTTGAAGTGATGGTAATAAAAATGACATTGGGCAAGTTCCTCCTTTGCCATTGGTTCTTGACTGATGGCTGGGTCTTAGCCCCGCACTTGGTGGAATTCTCCAGATGAGCTGTTGCTGTGATAGCGGGGACTCTTGGGGCCAGGTGCTAGTGAACTGTGGTGGAAATTTAATTTCCTCCAACAGACTATCTATTCCATCTGCTTGGAGGGGTGGTGATGCTGCCTGCAGCCCAGGGAGATCTGTGTGTGACTATCTCCATATAGAATGAGGGAGGGTTTGGTTGCGTTGGCTGCATTTGTATTTGTGGTTGGCTTTCTGGTTTGTTTTGGAATGTCTTGTTAGTATGTGTAGCTGTTTTGTTCCCAGGGGACATTTGTATTGTCATACTGCTATGCTACTAGTGAGGAGAGGCCCAGGCTGCTGCTTCACACCCTTCTGTGCCCAGGACACAACCTTCCTGGCTCCGGACATCATTCATGCAGAGGTCCCAGCTCATACCTCTTTCAGGGTAGCAACCCACTGAGTTGTCCCCCCCTCCCCCCGACTATTATTTTGTTAATCCTCACCCGAAGATATTTTTCCATTGATTTTTAGAGTGGAAGGGAGGGGGAGAGACACAGAGAGAGAAACATCGATGTGTGAGAGACACATCAATTGGTTGCCTCCCGCACAAGCCCCAACTGGCACATGTCTTTGACCGGAATTGAATGTGGGACCCTTCAGTCCTCGGGTTGACACTCTATCCACTGAGCTAAACTCAGCCTTTACATTTCCTCAGCACGAGCCGGCCTCTGTCGGCCCAGGTCGCAGTGATGTCTGGGATGGGATGTGAGCCGGCACTTGTCAGCCTCACTCCCTTACAAACACTGCAGCCATTTGCCATGGAGGTAAAAAGAGGGTGATGAAGTGTTTCTGCTAGTTATGCCCCAAAAGCTTCCAATAGCTCAGCTGTACTCATTTGTTCAGCAAGAATTTCATAGAGGAAAAAGGGTGCTGCAAGGGGATGCATTATGCAAGTGAGCAACACAAGGAGAAAGCTGGAGTGCATCTTGTGCCAGATGTAATTTGATGTAAATCTGCTGTTTCTTATGCTTTCCCTTTTTATTTCACTCTTAGTCACATTTCTTTCAAGTGCCAGTACTGCACTTTCAATGCATAATAATTCCGTATTTGGAGACTTGAAATCAGACGAAACGGAGCTTCTGTATTCTGCCTATGGAGATGAGACGGGTGTGCAGTGTGCGCTGAGGTAAGCTGTGCACAGAGACACGGGCGGGCTTCTTGCTTGCTCTGTGATAGGAGCTATTTTCCTACTGAGCAGTTCAGAGCCCATCTGTAGGCAAATGGGGGAGACAGCCACTGGTATCAGGTTCAAATAGCAAAAATTTCCAAGTTCTTCTCAGTAAACTGTTGTGGTCTGCTGTAGGCTGGTCATGAAATCAGGGTAACTCGGTCACAATTTTAAGAAGGTGGTGATCCAGGCTGTAGTTCAAAAAAGCATTTGTTTGTATGTGTAACCACCTGTGTATGTTTAGTAGGAGTTTGTTTCACAATTTTATTGAGATGTGGTTCTTGATGACTGCATAACAAGCCCCACAGATAGGGCAGTGAACAACTGACATACATTGTCTCCTAGTCCCGCAGGCTGCAAGTCTGAGCTGCAGGTGTCAGCAGAACCGCTTTCTTCTGGGTCCTCTGTGTTGTCGCATCGCTCTGTGTGTGTCTGTGTCCAGATCTCCTTTTCCTATAATGACACCAATCATACAGAGTTAGGGGCCACCCTGAAGACTTAATTTTAACTTAATCACCTTTTTAAAGGCCCTGTCTCCAAAAGCAGTCATTCTGAGGTTCAGGGGGTTAGGGCTTCAACCTATGAATTTTGGGGACTCGGTTCCTGCCCCTAACAGAGACTAAGATGCAGTATTAACATTATAGGTGTAGTACTCTGTTTCTGTAGGACTGTTTTTAGTGTGTATTTTTTGTTTTCTGTGGAAAAATAGAAGTTGGTCACTTTTGTAGAATTTTAGTAATTTTCTATGGAAAAAGTAACTTAGTTTTACTATAGCCTCTAAGAAATTGGGTCTTTTCATACTACATCTTTGTTTTATTTTATAAAGAAACAAAATATGTGACAAATAAAGTCAACCCCTCATGCAGTAAATGAATACTAGCCCATATTTTTGTGAGAAAAACGAGGAGGAAATTTCTTATAGGAGAGAGTGGTATCATAAGTTGGTGACCCTCACTTCACTCCTGCTTAACATGGCAGCATCTCACAGCTCTTCAGGAGCACCAGTCAGCTTTTTTTCAGGTAGCACCATGTAGCTGGGCCATGCTTGCTTTCCCCAAGTGCGTTCCTGAAATGCATACAGATTCTATCTGCCGTACAGTGAAAGTCAGCACATGGGCACCACTCGAAGGCAGGCAGACAGGGCCTGGCCTTGGTACCAGGGCCGCCTCCTACTAGACGCCCCACACCACCTTTCCCAGACACTTTGTCCTGAGACACTTTCAGAACCGCTGTGAGTGTTCTGGCCAGTCCCTGAACACTCAGGTGTCAGTGTGGTGGTTTCTCATAAAATGTTTCTCCTGGTAGAGACTGGTGGTGCCACTTCTGTCCAGCAGCCCTCCTGGCTCTCTGGAGGCCTTTGAAGTCTTGGCAGTCCTTTTGAGCCTTTGCCTGGCTTTGATGCTAGGGCCATAGGTTTTCCATTTGCTGCTTCCTTTTACATTTTTTGGTAGTTTTATTTAGTTTTTAAAGCATTCACCTGGCCCAAAAAATCAAAGTGAAACTAAAAGGTGTCCTTGGGGAGCCTGCCTCCCACAACTGCTCCCTCCCTTCTTCAGTAAGAGGTATTTACACTGTGCGTCTCCTCAATCTACTTGTATTTTTAAACCCAGAACAAATAGCTATGAACGTGCTTTTACAAAGTTAGCGAATGTCATCGTGTGTATGTATACACACTGTTCTTCACCTTGCTTTTAAAAAATTGAGATCTTTCTAACTTTTTTGGGTCATGGACCACTTTGAGGATCTGATGAAGCTTGTTGCTCCATTTCCCATATCTACCACCTCTGGGAGATTCGCAGCTCTCAGGAAGACCCTCTCATGGAGAAGTGGCTAAGGTGTACTTCTCATGGAGAAGTGGCTGAGGTGTACTGATGTCACAGGCTTCTGCACAGGACTGCTGGCATTGGTGGCAGCAGAGTCTGGAAGATGAGAGCACATAGCGTTTGTCTCAGCCTGTTCTCTCCTGGCCCTTTCCAGCCTGCAGGAGTTTGTGAAGGATGCTGGGAGCTACAGCAAGAGAATGGTGGACGACCTTCTGGACCAGATCACAGGCGGAGACCACTCCCGGATGCTCTTCCAGCTGAGGCAGGTGGGCTGTGCTGTGGTGCCCCTCCTGTAGAAGGGCCCATCCAAACAACTGGATTCTCAGGGAAGAATGCTGTTTTTAGGTCATCCGTCGCAGTTCTTACATTATGTTTCTGTTGGACAAGGCTGGTCTAAATTTTATTTTCTTCCTTTAAAGAATGTTTATGTTCATTTGGCAGAGTTGTTACTTCTGAGTGACCTGACCTTTTTGATACTTATTTTTCTGCTTAGAAGTTTATGAAAATCATAACATAAATGAATCTCGGAAACAGTATTTTGAACAAGAGGTCCCAGATACAAACGTGTACAAACTGAATGGCTATTTTTAGGTATATATGCAGGACTAGGGTATTTTTACGGTAATGCTTCTGCCAGATTATAGAACAGTGGCTCAGTGCCGCATTCAGACTATAATCACACGTAGTAGTCAAGCATAAGCCCTCTTCCAGGTACCATACAGGCCGAGGAGAGGGGTACATGTCCCATAGCTCTGCCCACCCGAGGGCAGTGGCACCAGGCACCCTGTCTCTGTCAGAATTCCAGCTGGTCTTGGGCAGCTCTTCCAGGTTAAATCACCAGGCCTGGTATTTTCCTGAGCTGCCCTGGAGACCCAGGGTGCAACATTTGACTTTTTTATTTTCTTTTATGCCATGCAAAGCTGCAGAAACAAGGTTGGGTGTCTTCTCACCCTTTCATCTGTCTTGCCCCTGGGCTCTCATGGGCACTCAGCCCCCTCCCCCCCCCCCCCCCCCGAATCATGGCTGGTGCTGCATGACTGGGGCCCTGGGCCCTCCATGGTGAGTTAGCTATCTCAGATTTCCAGCTGTACAGAAGCATCCAGGCCCAGCTCAGATTCACAAAATAGTGGGAACATAATGAACACAGCCCAAGAGTATTATCTTAAATAAAATTGTTTGGAAAAACTGATTTCCTGCCTGTTTTGCCTTGCAGAGGAGAAATGCCGTGATGAAGCCATCAGATGAAGTAAAGGTGAGTTCCATGGACATGTAAGTAAAAAGGGTTCTAAGAAGGCAGTTGTGCTCTGCCTTTGAACTGGGATGGTTGAGAAGAGCTTCATGTATTGTCTTATTTAGAAACTGATTAAGTTTCTGATGAATAAGATTAATTGGTAGTCTCTTTCTACCCTGATTTTTAATGGCTTGGGGTGAGGGATATAAAGTCACAGTACATTCCTTCAAATCCAGACTCAGGATTTCACAGGTACCAGGCAGGGAGGGCCTGCAGCAAGCACTGTCTCTGCAGTGGGTTCTTCCAGTCCTGGAAGAACCAGCCGTCAGCTGGGTGCATGTGCACTGCACACTTTGAGAGCAGCTTGGCAGGTCTAGGTCATCGGGACCTCACCAGCGCCTACTATCCATGGTCTCTGTTTGAGGAAACTGTTCGTTGTGATCCCTCCCCCACCCCCCCTTTCCTGTTTCTTGCGAATGACTTGGAGCACGTGCTCAAGTGGACTTGGAGCGGACAAGCCAGGACACTGAGCAGGGCGTTGGGGCCTGGGCCACAGTTGTTACCTGGGCTTGGTGGTTGGAGGGCTTGCCTGGAGCAGAAGGATCAGGTACCTGGCAGGTGGGGCTTGTTGAGTGACAGATCAGAGACGGTGACATGAGATCTCCCTGGAGGGTGTGCTGCCCAGTGCTTCTGGGTACATAACTTAGGGTTCTGCTTAGTGTCTCTGTCCAGTTTTGCAGATGCCTCATGGGGTAGAGTGCAATCCCCACACTCATCTTTAAAAACCTGGGATGTACAGCAAGCTGCCTTGAGCTGGGAGCCTGGCACATGCTTCTGCCTTGCTGCCAGGGCCTCCATAGGCAGAGGGTTTCACGAGGCCAAGGCAGCCCCACAGGCACGGGGGTCGTAGGCCTGGTGCCCCTTGCTCAGGAGCAGGAGTCTCACTTCTTCAGTCACTGTGAGCCACGGGGTGGAGGTGGACGCCTCTCCCTACTATTCATGCTGGCGGAGGTCCTGAGTCCTGGGAGAGTGCTAAGAGTCAGTGGGGGGAGCATAAAAGGCATCCACACAAGCCAGGCCCACAGACTCAGCATCTGTCATGTGGAACTTTTGTTTCTTAACTCTTTGGTGGGGAAATTGTCACTCTAGACTGGCAGTTGGGGAGGGTACTGTCATTTGTCACTAAATTATCTAGTAGTGACTTAGGATTCAGCACCCGTGGAAGGGTGTGTGATTTGGCAGAATTTTGAGGGCCTTAAAATACTAGAGATGACCCTTCAAATATTAAAATATGCTATATGTTAATCCTAAAATTCTAACAATCTAAGAGAAGCAAATTGCACGGAAGAAAATGTGTGTGTGAGGGCGTAGAGTATTTCTGAGAAGGTGGGGCCGACCATTTCTGTAACAGTGTAGAGAGTGGGGAATTGACACAGCAGAAGACATCCAGAGATAAGTTGTGCCCCAGGAGGACCAGGAGAGTTGGGATGGGGGATGGGGGTGGGCTGCAGTGGGTGATCCTGGGGGCTCACCAGGAGAAAGAAAGAGAACGTTCTGGAATCTGCTACATTACTTGTTAAGTGAAGTCCCTGAAAGACAGTTGTGGACTTTCCAGGTGCTGTGTACCTACTGGCCTGATACAGAGTTTCTTCCATGTTCCCTCAGCACCTGTGAGCCAGCAGCCTTTGTGTGTCGGTCTAGAATTGTTGGTCTAGGTCAGTGGTTGGCAAACTCATTAGTCAACAGAGCCAAATAGCAACAGTACAACGATTGAAATTTCTTTTGAGAGCCAAATTTTTTAAACTTAAACTATATAGGTAGGTACATTATCAACTTAATTAGGGTACTCCTTCAGTCGCACTGTACGTGCACACCTGCACATGGTATTTTGTGGAAGAGCCACACTCAAGGGGCCAAAGAGCCGCATGTGGCTTAGGTCCTTGGACTGTGGCATGGGCTGGACACTCCTTGGGACTGGGCATGACAGAGCAGGCCTGTCCTGCCAGTGGATGTTCACTGCCCACTTAGTAGCATCTGTCCTTTGTTTCCTGTGTCTGCAGACTGGGGATTCCCTAGGAGATGGTGGCTCTGTGCTGGATTTCATGTCAATGAAGTCATATTCTGACGTCTCTTTGGACATCTCCATGCTCAGCTCTCTGGGTAAGTTTTGCTGGGCACATCCCTCCCTTGTAACACTGCAGTCGGATCATCAGGCTCAGCTGAAAGGAAGTGGCCCCTAGTACTGCATTTCCACTTACTGGTAGCCCTGCGGGGGGGCAGTCCTGGGGGTCACAGGGCTGGTATAATGCTGCCTGTGCTTGCTCCCGAGAGGGTGGCATAGCCTGGTGAGGTGGCCATAGATGAATGCCCCGCTGTCCTCAGGACCACCTTCAGGTGGCTCCAGATGGGGTGCGCCTGGATCTCCTTCCCAACTTCAGGCTCCGTCTTCCGATCGCTGGGTCCTTCATTCATTGGTGCAAGCACCTGCTGTTAGTGCATTAGTGTGCTTGTGTGCCCACCAGGATGTTTCCTCATGGACTGCTGACCCCATGCCCCCCCCTCCCCCAGTGAAATGCCCTCTGTATCTCATATAGCATCCAATCTTTTGAAATATACTCGGCCATCCCAGCTCCCTGTTGACTAGTGGTATTTGTGATACATCATCTTCTTTCTTACTTTGGACACACCTCTGTTTTCACCTGAGAGCAACTCGCCCCCAGGGACATGTGGCAACATCTAGAGACATCTTCGCTTGTCACAATTGGGGTGTGGTGCTTCTGGCATCACCTGTAAAGGCTAGAGATGCTGCTAAACCTTCTGAAGCCCACAGAATAGTCCCCCACAGAGTGACCCAGCCCAGTGTCTGTAGTGCCTTATGTTAAAAGTGGGTTTCATCAAACCTTTTTAGGAGCGTAAAGTCAAGTCTTGCTTTGTCATCCATTCTGACAGTCTCTGCCTCTTGTTTGGAGTGTGTTTACACCATTTGTGTTTAAAGCAATTGTCAGTATGATTGGATTCATGTCTGCCATCTTGCTTTTTTTTCCTTCATTTTCCCAATATTTGGGGGTCCCCAAGACTACCCCCAGGTTTGGGGATTCCCTAGGACTTAGTATATAGTTGTCCTTACAGTTGTGGTTTATTATAGCAAAAGGACACCGACCAGGCTCCCCAAAGGAAGAAGGGGTGCATCTGGAGACCAGGCACAGCATCCAGAGCCCCATCCCCATGTGTCTTACGGGATTTACCCAACCCCCAACCATGATGGCGACAGCACAGCTCCTGTGCGTGGCACAGCCCCAAATTCCAGGCTCCCAAAAGGAAAGCAGGTGTTCAGCATCAAGCATGCCTTTGCTCAAAGGCTTAGACTCAGGGAGCCCTCCTGAAATCCTTACTCAGTAAGGTAGCAGTCTAGAGCTGCTGTAAGAGTGCTTTCCTACACCAGCCATCCTTTTTTCCTCTGGCTGCATCAGAAGATTTTCTCCTTATTTCTGGTTGTCAGTATTTTGGTCATAATATGCATTGTTTTTCTTTAGGTTTATTCTTCCTGGCTTATGTTTAGCTGCTTGATCCTGTAGGTTTAGAGGTTTTATCAAATATGGGAAGTTTAGCTATACTCTGATTCTGCCCATTTGTTGTTGAGTCTATGTTTTGGGCTGTCCCATGCTGCATCCTCAAGGGCACTGGTCATCCCTTCTACCGTGTTGTCCTTCCTGGGGTTTCCCTTCCCAGCCTGGCATGGCACCTGGTTTCTTGTGAGGCATGTTGCCCCTCCCGTCATTCTCCATTCCTTCCACTTGCTCCAACTTTATCTCCCTGTCCTCCAAACCCTGCCTGTGCTCATCTGGCTTCACTTATGAGGGGTCATTGTCCTGAGTGTACGGGTGACAAGTTGGAGACTGCAATTGCAGACCAGAAGTGCCAGCACTCAGTGCTTGATAGGTGGACCTGTGTTGATGTCTTGTCACCTGTGGGGTTTTTTTTTATATGTATATTTTATTGACTTTTACAGAGAGGAAGGGAGAGGGATAGAGAGTTAGAAACATCGATGAGAGAGAAACATCGATCAGCTGTCTCCTGCACACCTCCTACTGGGGATGTGCCCGTAACCAAGGTACATGCCCTTGCCGGAATCGAACCTGGGACCTTTCAGTCCGCAGGCCGACGCTCTATCCACTGATCCAAACCAGTTAGGGCAGGTCGTCACCTGTGTTTGCACAGGGAAAGTGAAGAAGGAGCTGGACCATGATGACAGCCATCTGAACTTGGATGAGACAACAAAGCTCCTACAGGATCTGCATGAGGCGCAAGCAGAGCGTGGGGGCTCCCGGCCGTCATCCAACCTCAGCTCCCTGTCTAACACCTCCGATAGGGATCAGCACCACCTGGGTAAGGCAGCTCCTGGCCTGACCTCTGCCCCAGATCGTCCATCAGTCTGGGGAGAGAGCAGGAGTGCTGGTGACTGTCATGAAAGGCTAGCGCTCCTAGGATGTTGCAGCTTGTGTGGGCATTGAGTCCAGGCTCCATCGGGACTCCATCTCCCTGGAGCTTGGAGAGTGGGCCTCCCTGGTCATGTGGGCACTGAGGTGAAGTGTTTGAGTGGATTTCAGTTCGTATTAGGAATTTGTGGCGTTGGCCATAAGATACTGGCAGTCCATGTGTCAGGAGGAGTCCTAGGTGGCCACATACTGAGGCCCTGGGTCAGGGGCAGAAGGAGGCCGAGGCTGCAAACCCTGCAGCCATGCAGAGTTAGACATTAGAGTATTTGTTTTTTTCTGTTGTTCCCATGAATAGTCGTAAAACAGTGTGTTGACAAGTTTATTCCTCCAGGTTCCT
The DNA here is from genome assembly GCA_026230045.1 of Corynorhinus townsendii. Lineage (NCBI taxonomy): Eukaryota > Metazoa > Chordata > Mammalia > Chiroptera > Vespertilionidae > Corynorhinus > Corynorhinus townsendii. The sequence goes on from JAPDVU010000012.1 coordinate 2,715,565, forward strand.
TATTTGGGGAGAGCACAGAACCTTCCTTGACCTGCGGGAGGAGGAAGGGAGGGGGTGTCCCGTGTTTTTTGTTATTTTTTGTTAATTCTCACCCAAGGCTATTTTTCCATTCATTTTTAGAGAGATGGTGGGGTGGGGGAGAGAAGAGAGATACATTGATATGAGAGAGACACATTGATTGGCTAGGGGTAGAACCTGCAACCCAGGTATGTGTCCTTGACTGGGAATCAAACCCCAAACCTTCAGTGTGTGGGCCAACGCTCTAACCATTGAGGCATTGGTCAGGGCAGGGCTCCTGTATTTAATGAGTATCATAGCCCTGCCAGGAAGGAAACCAAATATTTGTCTCGTGGCTCCTTGAATGTCTGTGCTACTAGTTTAGTTCCCAGATAGGAATATTGAATTATTCTTTCTGAGAATAATTGGTCGGGGGAAGTAATCAGCTTCAGAGTTTTGACAAAAACTGTCGAAATAAGGTATTTCTGGTCCCATTAACCTTGTAAGAAACGGCCCATGAAGTAGGTTCCAGGTAGAGCCCTAGGTTGGCTCCAGATCTGAGGACTCCATCATCCTGGTGGACTCCTAAGGTACACTGGATCCTGGCGGGGGGTGGGGGGACGGGTCTAGGGTTTGTCTGAGGGACTCCTGCCAAGGAGCCTTTGTTCTTGCAGAAGTCAGGGCCAGCCTCTAGCTTCAGGGTATTTACAGCCATGTCTGTGACAAGTGGCTCTCTGTCTCCTCCCCAGGAGTGATGGGGGTGGTACCCTGGGCAGGATGAGGGGGTGGCCTGCACCCCAGGAGCCATTCCTCTGGGCTTTGCTAACAGCAGACACGAGATTTGAGCTTGGACCATACAGATCTACTGAAATGTCTTGTCTTTCCCATGCTTGCAGGAAGCCCTTCTCGCCTCAGTGTCGGTGAGCAGCCAGAGGTGACCCATGACCCGTACGAATTTCTTCAGTCTCCAGAACCTCCAGCCTCTACAAAGAGCTAGCCTTGTAGATAGTCATTAATTGTTTTTTTTTTTTGTTTTTTTATTTTATTTTGTTTTATTTACATGTACAAAGTTTTTGTTGTGAGACAAAGACTATCATGTTCCCTTGGGCCTGCAGGAAGCAGCGTAGGGAAGGGGTGAATTGTCTCTGATCATGTCGGCCGCATGTGGACCCAGTGTTTCTGTAGATAGTCCGGTGAGCCTGAATAATGGGAATCCTAAATAAAGGGTGTGTAAAGCTGGTGTGGCCTTTCTCTGAGCTTCGTGGGGTCAGTGAAGCCCATCTCTGCGGCGGGTGTGGGCGCCCTCATGTCCCCCACAAGTGGCCTTTGGGAAGCAGAGTCTGTTGGGGATCCTGTGTATTCTTTCCCACTGTCCCCCACATCCCCGCATTTCTGAGGCAAATCGTGGTGGGAGCCGTGCAAAAGCACGTGGGTAGCTGGCCAAGCACCCTCCTGGCCCTGGACAGGCAGGAGTTGCGTGCAGCTTCCCTGAGCCTAATTCACGTGCCTGAGAAAGGAGTACATTCTGCTGGAAGACTTGGAGGTCAACTGTCCTACCAGTTACGATAAAGTGTTCTGTCCATAAAGTGTTTATTCTGGATATGTTTGCTGGATGCCTGCTTATATTGGCAAAGTATAAAGATCTTAAGATATACCAAGAGTGTAATTGTATAGAATTATTTACAGCACTGCTAGGTGTCCACTTTTGTGTGACTTTCCAGTAAAAATCCTTTGTCAGGAGAGTGACAGTGTCCATTCTTTCTGCCGTCTCCTTAGCATCTAGCCTGGTTGTCAACCCTCACAGTGACGTCTGGGGATCCCTGCACAACTTTCTGCTCTGTTCCCTTTTTGTGAAAACACAAAATTGGAGAATCGGTTACTTTCCAGGTTGGCAGTCCTGGGGGGAGAGCATGTGTGACTTGGAGGTAGTGGGCCCATGAGCATTGCCGGACAGGGCCCTGCTGGAGAAAGGGAAGCAAAACCTGTCACAAGTGAACTGTCAAGCAGCAGCTGTGGCCCGGCCAGCATGGCTCAGTGATTGAGCATCAACCTATGAACCAGGAGGTCATACTTCGATTCCTGGTTGGGGCTCATGCCCGGGTTGTGGGCTCGGTCTCCAATGTGGGGCATGCAGGAAGCAGTCGATCAATGATTCTCATCATTGATGTTTCTTTCCCTCTCCCTTCTTCTCTAAAATCGATAAAAATATTTTTTTAAAAAGCAGCTATGACTTACGAGAGCAGAAAAGGAAATTTTTTGATCATTGCCCAAGGATATGTTTTTATTTATTTGAGAGAGAGAGAGAGAAAGTAACATCGACATCTTGCCTCCTATGCTCCCAACCAAGAATCGAACCCACAACCTGGGTATGTGCCCTTGGTGTATGGAATGATGCTCTGGCAAGGGCAGAAAAGAATTTTTTTTTAAAGATATTTTTATCTTTAACGTAAAGATAAAAATACCTTTACTTATACTTTGTCAATATAAATTTAGGCCAGCCTGGGGCAAGGCATTTTTGCTCAGAAAGCTGCAGGCCTGCAGAGAATGAAGATGAAGGAATCATCAGGACTGGAGGAACCTCTGACCAACAGGCTTCATGTTTTGTTAAATCTTTTTATTTTGGTAAAATCCACCTGAGAAATTTAACCATTACCCATTGTCAGTACACAATTCAATGGCCTTTGCACCTTCACAGTGTTATTTCCATTACCCAAAGGGAAGCCCTGTACCCAGGTGTGTGCACACATGCGAGTGCTCAGGTGAGCTGTGTGTGAGCATCTTTGCCTGGCTGGCCCTGTGCCTACCTCTGCTCCCTCCTGTGGCTGTTCCCTAGCCCTCCCGCCCACAGTGTAGACCCTTGCAGTGAGGGGGTGTTCATCAGGATCTCAGATGTGCACAGCAGAATGGCACGCAGGTTCACAGAGCATTATAATGGAAAGTCTTGGACCACCTGGATTTCAGTGTGTTGATCAGTCACACTAGATGGATGTTGTGCAGTGCATAAAATCTGGTGCATCTGCATTGGAAGGGATGACAGCGTGCTGCAGTTAGGGTACAAAAGTAGGCTGTGACGTGGGCCCCAGAAGTCACGTTTGAGTCCCTGTGTGCATGTCTATGCACAGAAGGCCTGGTGGCCCCAGGCTGGAGGCCTGACTTTGCAGGTTCTCTGTTCTTTATTTCCTTATGTTTATACAGTGAACCTGTGATGCCACCAAGAGGGCGATCAGCTCAGGTGGCTGTGCCTGTGCCCTGATTTTGTAGCTTCTAAAGTTATTTTTATGAAGCAAAGATGACCCTGAGATAGGGTCATTTCTCAAAGGCTGAGGTCACTCTGTCTCTGGGTCAGTCTGGAGGCCCCCACCACCTGCAGACTCAGGGTGCCCTGGGGTAGTGCTTGCCCCACCTCTTATGCCTGGCCTCCTTCAGGGTCACACAGGAACTGTTTTGAGGCCTGTCAGCCTTCAGGACAACAAGTGTTGAGGTCATCTGCCCCTAGAGTAACGGCAATGCGGCCACCCTGCACCATCCATGGACTGTGCATGTGTGTGTCGGGAAAAGCATGCATGTTCTGTGCATGAGGCAGAGACAGCGTTAATCTTTAGTTACCAGGAAGCACTTTAAAGAACTGTGAAGGCCGCCCTGACCGGTTTGGCTCAGTGGATAGAGTGTCGGCCTGCGGACTGAAAGGTCCTAGGTTCGATTCCAATAGGGGGTGTGCAAGAGGCAGCTGATTGATGTTTCTCTCTCATCGATGTTTCTAACTCTCTATCCCTCTCCCTTTCTCTCTGTAAAAAAATCAATAAAATATATTTAAAAAAGAACTGTGAAGGCCACACAGACCAACAACTTGCAGACCACTGAGACATTGCCGTCCAGGAACAGGGCTTCCTCAGTCAGTCCTTTTGGGCGTGTGGGTGCCTTAGACTGACCGCCGTCCCTGAGGGGTACCGTGTCCTGGCTGTCAGTTACCGTGATCATGGCTCTGATGTCTCCCGCAATCTGTGGCCTCCATGTGCTGTTGGTTAGATTCTCAGGGGTCAGAGACCCAGTCCAGCAGCCCAATTGTCTACCCTGTGTCTGTGGTAGTGCCTTGGTCTGGCACCTGCTGGGACCCTGGCAACAAGGGCCTGGCCTGGGCAGCACCATGGACAGCGGTGCCCAGCAGCCATAGTGGCTATCTGGTCAGCTGTGGGTGTCTGGGCTCTAACCTTGCTTGGGCGTGGCGTCTATGTGGAGGTCAGTGTAGCAGAGCTGTGTTGGTGCCAGCTTGGGCCTGCCCAGGCCTGTCCACAGGTGGTACTGGTGTCCGGGAGCCCTGGGAGACAGCCACCCACCCCACAGTGGCCTGGTGACAAGGCCTCTGGACCCCTCATTCCCTGGGGCCTCTGAGGCTGGTGATCCCGGAGAGCCTCTCAGGCCCTGTCTCCTGCTCACCTGTGGACTGCACAGGTTTCCAGAATAAGTGTCCCTGTCATCTTCAGGGTGCTTTGTTCCTGTGCTGTTTCTTAGGATGACACTGCTGCAGTGTGAGAAAATGGAATGCCAGGTGAGTGGAGGGCGGGGGGGGAGGGAGGGCAGGGAGTGCATGAGCCAGGTGGCTGGGCAGAGTGGACTGACCACAACCAGAGGTCAGCCTAAGCACCAGCCCTTCCGGCCCATCTCCCACGCCAATGAGTGGTGGGTGCAATGTGTGTGTGCATGTGTGCTTGGTGTGTGGTATATGTGTGTGGGTGTGGTGTGTGTGATGTGGGTGTGGTGTGGTGTGCATGTGTTCACATGCAGCAGCAATATCAAAGCCATGTGTCAGGTAGGGTAAGAAGGAGAGCATTTTCCTCGCTCTCACTGGGGCCTGACCAGTTTGGCTGCATGGCAGTGGCGGGAAGTGGGCTCAGTGAGGAGTGAGGAGCCTGCTGCATCTGCTCTTGCTGGTTGGGTGTGGGAACCTGGCCTGGCTGTCGCTTTCTGTCACTGGGACATGCGGCCTCCAAGTGCTCTCCCAGCCCTGTGGTCCTCACCTCACTCCTCTTGAGCAGTGTGGAGGAATGGCACTACGGTTTCATTTCTCTATGTGTGGAGCAGGCAGGGGAGAGCTGAATCTCAGTAGGAAGTGGTATTTCCAGAAATTTCTTGAAGTTGAAGGGATGGTGGCTGGAGGTGGAAGCTCTGATTCCCTCAATGCAGGGGAAGGGACTGTCCCCTGACGAGCACTTTGTCCACACGAGGAAGACAGCGGGGGTGCTCACGGGGAGCCCACTCTAATTGTGCTCATTTCACCCAGAAGGAAACAGGAAGTACCACATTTGTTGACAGCCCCGTGTTTGGTCCCAGGTTTTTTTAACTGATCTGATCTCCCGAGAGAAGAGTTTGAATTACAAATAAGAGATAAGAGTTTGAACTAGAAACACTTTCCCTTTTGCACATTTCAAACTGGGTGAAAGAACACTTGGTTTTTATTCGTGGAGAAGAGCACAGACCCTGCTGAGAGGGGAGGACTGAGATGAGGGTGTGCAGCACCTTAGGGTGGGGTGGCATGCAGCCCCTCTGTTTCTGAAGAACCGTTTAGATCCCAAAGCCCAACGAAGCGCCTGGGGGAGCTCCGCACAGCACCCCAGAAAGTGTCGAGCATCAGCCACCGCTGCGGATCATTTGTGTCCTAGGAAACCGGGTAAGCGCATGCCTCGCACTCATCATTTTGGCATATGTCATCTTGCTGGCACCTTGCCTTCCGACCAAGCGTGTCTGCTGACAGTTGCACAGACTCATAGCTCTGTCATCAGGCGTTGTTTCAACTTGATTTTATTGTAGATTTGATTCAGACATAATTATAGATTCATTTGCTCACCACTGTGGGTAATTTTCAGATGTGATGGCGTGAACACTTTCGGTGTTCCTTGAGTCTCACATTTCAAGATCTTTCAATTTTCTCCCACACTGTGGTGATAGTTTGGTTTCATCTATTTTAGGTTCAAAAGACTGTCTGAACTTGAAGAATTGCTCTGTTTTAAATTCTACAAAATCTGCCCAGCCAACGTGGCTCAGTGGTTGAGCACTGATCGACCTATGAACCAGGAGGTCATAGTTCGATTCCCGGTCAGGGCACATTCCATGCCCGGGTTGTGGGCTCAATCCCCATTGTTGGGTGTGCAGGAAGCAGATCAATGATTCTCTCTCATCATTGATGTTTCTATCTCTCTTCCTTCCTCTCTGAAATCAACACAAATATTTTTAATAAATAAATAATAAATAAAATTCTACAAAATCTGAAGCCAGTTACAGCTTTTAGGTATCCATCTATTATAGGTAATCTCATTTCTTTTTTTCCTTATTCCTGTCTGGCTCATGGAGCGTATTTTGAATCTTGAAGTCTTAAATGTCCTAGAAGTACATATTTTCTTTACCTTTTTCCTTTGTTTCTCCTCTTACATCCTCTCCATTGCCTCTTCCAGAAAGCCTAACAGATAATATTGTGTCTAGTTTCTGTCCTCCATGTCACTTAAATTTTCTCTCATAGTTTTCACTTCTTCACCTCTCTCCTCTGATTTCACTTTCCAGATTACAAGACTGATTTTTGGCTGTTTTTCTGTTCATCGGCTCTTATACCTGCATGTTGTTTTTATCTGTGAAGCATGTTTTTTGTATTCTTGTTTCATAAATGTGATATTCTCTCAGGTTTTCCTGAGATTCTCATGTAACCCAAATAAGCTCGGGGCCACTGTGGCCCCATGTCCACCTGCGAACCGGAGCGGATGACCAAAAGCAGTGGGCAGCAGCCAAAAGGTGCTCTTAGGAAAATTCCCAAGAGAATTCATAACTCACAAGAAAAAAATCTTAGAATGCTTTTCAACATCTCTGTGTAGTCCCAAAGGAATACATTGCTATCAACGACATGTTCTGTGCATTTTATTCTGAAGGGACAACTAAGGGCTCTCTGCACAGGACACATCACATGGCAGAGTTTTCTGAAAGCCCGCCGGTAGCCGCTGTGCAACGTTGTTCGTGCCAAATCCCACACCCTCAAGCACTCACTCCGCAGTCTCTACGCATGTCCTTTTCTTTCCCAGTGGCTCCTGCCCACCTACTGGCCAGGAGGAGCCAGGGCTCCCTCCCAGCCACGCTCCCTGGGCAGCACCAGGATGCCCAGAGGTCACAGCCCTCCCTGTCTCCCAGGAGAAATGACAGAACTCTCTGCAAATATCTGTGGTTCTGTTCGGAAGGGGAGCTTGCAGGGAGAATGCTCAGGGAGGATTTCTGTGGATAAAAGCATCACCTCATCACGCTGGCAGAATCTGCCTTTCCTGCATCACCTCTGTTTCCCCAGGGATAAGGGCCTCGTGCTGATGTGGGTTTTCATCTCACACTGGTGGGCCTTCTGATGAGCCTGTGCACACTGATGAACAAGCCCCGGACTTGTTTATAAAGCCACTCCTGCCAGGCGATGGCCGGGTCCATGCTCCTGGTCGTGGCCTCAGCCGCCTTCTGCATCACTGTAGGCTGTCCCCTGGCCAAGAGGGAGTGGTAGCTGCCCACATCTGGGTCCTGGCGGGTGGGTGTCCCTTCGGTTCCTTGGCCATGTGGGCCACATACCCCTTAAGGACTGTTTTCCACAGCAGCATCGTGGCTGTGACCTGGCGGGGCACTGCAGAATTTCCGTCGTTTCTCCTGTGGAGGCCCCTCTGGCCGTCCAGCCCCTGCCCTGCCACCTCTGCTACCGACAGTGGTCCTGGCAATGCCAGGCTGTGGGTCCCACCCCTGGAGTCTCCCCAGCCACACAGGGCTGTGGGCAGGAGGCCCCAGGCCTTGCAGGCTCCCCTCCTTTGTCTTGCAAATGGACTGCTGTGGCAGGGGCCAGACACAGATCCTCTCAGGCCTCTGACCAGCAGGGCCAAGTGGACATTGTGCCTTGCCTGTCCCGAGTGAACGGGTGTGAAGCCTCTCCGCCAATACCCAGTGATATCCTGGGCCATGTTCGTGATCTTGGCGTAGCCACATTTTGCATTTTTATTCACATGCTGACACATAAAAGGAAGTATATCACCCATGGTGTATCCTTTTCTGGGGCAGCACCTGCCTGTGGCCTGGCGTGGGAGGGGCTTCGGAAGGATTCCTCCACCCTAGTGGACTCCAGGGCCTGCCTGCGAAGCTCTCCTTCTGCTCTGTCCTCTACCCTGAGTCACTGCAGGGGTCATTTCCTATCCCCACTTCTCACCCCATGTACCCCCCCCCATTGTCACAATGCACCCCCCCCACCCCCCCAAACACACACACACACACTTCTGTTCTCTGTGCAGCTCTGGGTCCTGGCTAAAAGGGCAGATGCTTACACGGGAGCATCCATCCCTCACCTGTGGTTGGTGTAGAGAAAGTGCACTTGGCTACAAGGGGGTGGCGAGGGGGCCCCAGGGTTGGGGGGCAGGGAGCTGCAGGGACAGGCAAGAGGTGCTGCTAAGGGGGTGCTGACACTCACAGGCCTGGCCTGCAAACAGGCTGATGTTGCAAGAGGACTGAACAAGAAACACAAAACCTGAAGCTGCCCTGACACAAACGACTGAGCTATAAAGGCAGATGTCTTTTGGGGCGCACCACAGAACACAGCCGCCAGGGTGGCTCTCAGACCTGAAACCCCATAAGTGAGCCATGTCAGAGCAGAAACTCATGGGCTGTGTGAGCTCTCCTGGTTGCTGCCACAATACCAGTAAGTATCACAGACTGGGTGGCTTAAAGAAATTTATTCTCTCTCAGTTCTGAGGCGGGAAGGCTGAGATCAAGGCACGGGCAAGGTCGTGCTCCCTCCAAAGGCTCCAGGGGGACCCATTCCAGGCCTCTCTCCTGCTCTCATGGCCTTACGTGTCCCTTGGTTATCAGTGGCCACCTCCTCTGTGTCTGCACATGGCCATCCCTCTGCATGTTTATGTCCTAATCTCTTCTTGTTATTAGGACACCAGTCATATGGATTAGGACCCACCCTAACGCCCTTATCGTAACCTGATCATTTACAAAGACCCTATTTCCAAATAAGATCACATTTACAGATTCTGAGGGTTAGGACTTCAACATATTTTGGGGGACACAGTTCAGCCCCTACCTGTTGATTTTGCTTATGTGCTGGATTGCACCAAGTATCTTTGTTCTCTTTTGACCTTAGAACTCAGCCCTGTTTTGGCCTCGTGTTCTTTGTCCAGTGGTTATCCTGAGCTTGTATGTGCTTTATGGGGCAGCAAGGATTTCAGGCTCCCCTACACTCCCTACCACACCTGCCCTGGCCTTCCCCACCCCTGGGCAGCTTAGAGCCCAGTCTGTGCTGCCCTTCCCACTTGTCCTAAGTGGTGGATGCAAAATAGCACCCCTTCCCGCCAGTGACATCCTTAAGGCCCCAGCTGCTGCACTGGGGCTCCATGCTCTGGCCACTGGGGGGACGCCAGCATTATTCGGTGCCTGCAGAGACTGCGGCCCAGGGCCCTAGAGCAGGCAGGGTGGGGTGCCCCAATGGGAACAAGGAAGGAACAGCCGAGGTGGACCTCTGCACAGGGCTGAGGTCAACATCCAGTACTGGCTGACCCTCTGAGTCCGTGCTCTCCTTGCTGTCTGACCCCTGTGGTCCACAGTGCAGAAGGCACTGGAATCTGATGGAACTTCATTTAATCTGGGCATCCTGTCCTGTGGACAGAGGCAAAGTGAATGTGGGCACGTGATGGAGAAGCCTCCAGTGAGGACAATGAAGCTGGCACCCCCAGCATCTGCTCTGGCTCCAGGGCTGGCCCAGGAGAGGGGATAGGACGTGACTGTGGCAGTGGGAACCCTGCTGTGGGCCCTGCTCTCCGCCTCTTCCTGCTGCAAACAGGACAAGAGGTTAACAGTGTGACGAGGGCGTGTCCTGGGCTGGCGCCCTCTGTGCTGTTTGTTTACCAAACAGAGATTGTTGCTAGGGGACTTTCCAGCCAGTTCTCAGAACAGCTCCTGCGAACCCTCAGGGCTGGTCAGGCGGCTCCTGATTTGTAATGAAAGTGTGATCACAAACCCCCTTCTTTTTTCTCTTTATTATAAACTTGAACCTAACATGAAATTGCCTCTGAAAGTGAAAGCAGGGAACTTGAGGTGCAGCCCCTACCCTATGACCTTTCCATTTCAGGGGCTCACCCACCCCCAGTGAAGTGCAGTGAGTGTGAACAGCCAGGTCATCTTGGACAGAATGCGACCAACTTCTGCTCAGCAGTCCTCCCTGTGGGTGATCTGTGTGTTGAGGGGCAGCTCAGACCTGGCTGAGTGCTGAGTGCTGAGTGCTGGCCGAGGTGTTTGCTCAGACGCTCACGCTGTGCAAGGTGTGCTTGTTTGCTCTTGGTTTGGACAGCTTCTTGTCCAAGGGGGCTGAGGGCAGCTTGCCCACTGTGTCTGGGCAGGACACCACCCTAGAATCTCAGGGTCCCCTCCCCATGGAAGCCTCACCTCTTTGTTCCTAAGGGACATGATCCAAGAGGTGACCTGCCCACAGCCTTGCAGGTTTGGGACAGCTTGGGAAATGGGCTGCAGGCAGCTCAGCAGGGCTGGCCCAGCAGGCCCAGGTCAGGTGCCCCGGCACCTCCACTTTGAGGCTGAGGGTCCTCGTGCAGACTCTGTTGTCCCCACATTCCATGACAGTGGTCTTGTGTGTGAGGCAAGTGTGGACATGGGGGCAAAGGCTTGGGCCACACGCTTCAGTCCCAGCCTTACCTGCGGCCCAGGAGGAGGACCCACTGGCTACCCCCGTCCCCTCCACCATCCCACCCACTCGTTTCTGACAAAAGCCCTTCTACTGTTGCTCTGCCCAGTAGGGTCTGCACCTGGGCCACGGTGCCACTTCCTGCTGTGTCTCGTTGTCCTCGCTGGCTGTCACCCTCCTGTGTCCTGCCACTCAGGACGTGCTCCTGTTTCCCCAGTAACCACACAAACAGTGCCGCAAGCTCCTCAGGCTTCAGGGACCAGGTGCAGGGGGACCAGCGTGCCAAGACCTTGTTAATATTACCAGCTGCGACAGTGAGGCCCAGCCGCTGGCCACCTGCCTGCGGCCCCACCCCCTGAACAGGAGCCTGGCCTCAGTCTGCTCAACAGCAGAGTAGAGGAAGCTCAGGCCTTACCCCCAGCCTTGTAGGGTCTGGTGGCCATGGGAAGGGCCTGGGTGTCACCTTGTCCCCCACATGGCACCGGAGAGGTCTGGTCATTTCTGTCCCGCCCTGCATACATCCCTCCCCCCCCCCCCCCCCCCCAGGGCTGGCTGGTTCTCAGCCATCTCCCCACTCCCACTTCCCAGCCCCTCCTGGCTCTGCACCTGCCCATCCCTGGCCCAGGTACCAGCTTCCCTATCTGGCTTTCTTGTTGCCTCCCTCTTACCTGCCCACCCTGGGTTGTCTCAGGGCACCCCAACCAGGTGGGCCCTAGGGCCCTGGCTCAGCACTCGCTGCCTGAAAGCCAGAGGTCGAGGGAGGAATGTGCAACTTTGGCCAGAATCAGGCTCCATTTGTGACTGGACCCTCACCAGAACAGGGCCGCTCATAGAAACCCAGGACCCAGAGCCCCCAGGCTCCACACCGAGGCCAGCCTTGCATGCCGAGCGGCAGACCAGGCGGACCCTGAGAAGGGGGTTCCACAGGATGGAACCCTAATCCCACCTCCCTGTCCAGTGCCTGTCCTGCTTGTTGGCCCTTCTATAAGCTCTCTAGAGCCTTTTGTACACGGCGGTGAGTCCGACGACGCCCTCCCAGGCCCAGAGAAGGAGACCCTGTGGCAGGCAGCGTTTCCCCCCAGGCTGGCTGCCCTCTGTCCTGGAGATGGCCCTGTAAACCCTGGGCCCTTTCTTTCCTCCTGGCTCAGGGCTTGTTCCTGGGAAGCAGGGCTGGGCTAATGGGGAGGCCAAGCCGGTGCTTCCGCCCCCTTCTGTTTGGTTTCTATGGGGATGGTGTGTTGGTCCCCAGGGGAGAGGAGGTGGAAAGGTGGGATGTGAGGGCTTGATCTTACTTCCGAGCCCTGCAGGGAGTGAGAGCTGGAGAAAGCCCTGGGGAGCGGGGTGGGGTGGGGGTAGAGAAAGCCCTCCCACTCACCCCAAAGCTCATTGGCTGGTGTTTGAATCCTCCCTATCTCCCTTCCTCCTTTGTTTCTTGAGGATACACTTTCTTCCTAATGCCACCCATGCTTTCAGACGGTCTCTGCTGCGGTCTCTGCTGCCAAAGACGGCCACCCCCAACCTTCAGCACGGGGCTTGATTCCCACCTGTGGGGCTTGATTCTCACCTGTGCATGCAGGCCTTTCCCTTAGAAGCGTGTGGGAGCCATGTCCTCAGGGGAACAAGTGCTTGCCCATTGTGGGGCCAGGGCTCCAATTTGCAAGCGGCAGGCCCTGTTTCCTCCTTTCTGAGGGAGAATGGAGGGCAAGAGAGGTCACCCTCGGTCCCTGCCACCAGCTCGGCCCATAGCTCCGGACCAGCCACCAGGGCTGACACCTCCACCTGGCCAGGCGTAGGGCGGAGTTACTCCTCAACAGCAGGTGACTGGAGACTTCTTTTTTCATCTCATCCTGCACTTGGTGTCTGTCTCCACTGACCTGGCTGAAGTGAGCATTAGACATGATTACTGGTCAACCACTGCCTCTTTCAGTCAATCGTATCACCGTCGTGTCATCCAGGATCCGTATTGCTCTCTGGTTACGGTGGTGGTGCTGGGGCGTGGGGCCAGGCAACACTGATGGCCCTACACCCACTCGGTACGCAGCCAAATTTAATTCTCCAGCCACTCGTGAGGGCCACTGCGGTGCTGTTTCCTCATAGAGTAGGGGCTGTTTTCATGCTGCTGACTGGTGCTGTGGCCCTCAGACACACAGCCCCCACCCCTACTCCCCAACCCTGGCCTCATGCTGATCTAGGAGCAAGAGAGCATGACTTTCTTGGGGTTTCTCAGGTGAGCCCCTGCCCCCACTGGATCGCAGAGCTGACCAGGACCCCAGGGTCTCTAGCGGTTCTGGGGACATGCAGGGGTGGCCTGGGAGGGAGGCCCAGTGTCTAAGGGTGTGATCCTAGCCCAGCCTCCAGGGCTCAAACCCTGGCACCCTGTGGCACAGATCCTGTCTGACTTAGGCTGCTGCTGCCTGGCTCTCCCTTCTAGACAGAGGGGCTCTGACCTGCACAAGTGGCTAACAGACGGCTCCTCCCACATTTTTCCTTCCAACAGCACGAAAGCCAAATATTGTAGCACCTGAAACAAGTGCATCAATGGCTCTGACCGTCACTGCAAATGGCTCAACAGATGCATTGGGAGTGGGTGAGGGGGTTGGGAGGAGGGAGGGTGGACCCAGGAGGGGGTCTGTGGTCCGGGCCTCATGGGTTAGAGCTGGGGGCCACGGGCAGTGGGGGGCTGTGTCTCATCCCCCAGCCACAGGGTGCTCAGCATCCTTCAGGTCTCCTTGTCTGGTTCTGAAACGGGTTTGGATGGAGCTGTCCCTGGACGTGCCGTGTCAAGCCCGTCTTCACAAAGTAAGTCACTGGAGACCCTCATTAGATTGATGAGGAGCCGCTATCCACAGGACACAAACCAGGCTGACGAGTCCTTGGCCTGCTTGGCCTGGGTCCCTCTGCCTTCCGCCTGCCAGGCCCGGAGCACAGGGGATGTGGGCTGGGGTTGAGCATTCAGCCATGACCGGAGGCCTTTCCTCTGAGCTCTGGGTGCAGGGCCTGTGGCTTTACCAGGGCTGTCAGCTCTGCTGGCCTTAGAGAGCTATGTGTTGCCAGAACACAAGTGCTCCCTCCCCCAACCCATGCGGGACTTGGAAAGGGAAGCCTTTGCAGGCACATCGCATGGCCTCCCAGTGCGGAGAGGGGCTCCATTGCTTACCCGCCTTCAACAGCAAACATGCACAGAGCTCCCATCACCACGCACGGGAGACCGCATGGGAAATGCAGCACTTGCTCCTGCATGAAAAGAAGTTTCCTGCTTTAAGCAGAAGGAAATCCAAAGATCCCATAATTAGACAAATCCAGGCAGAATTGCGTGCCTGGAAGGGAGCTGGGAGCCCTCCTCCCACCTCCTCCCCTTCCAATGGAGCCCTACCCACAACCCTGGCAGGGTGGGCAGGACAGACCAGGTGCTGGCACACAGCCAGGAGAGGTCTGCTTACCTCGGTAGGAGCACACAGTGGGTAAGGGGCATTGTGCCCACAAAGACTGGGACTGGGTCAGACCGAGAGCAAGGGCCATTGCCGCCCTGAGTGGTGGCAATAGACCACTGCCGACATCTGTCTCCAATTGCTCCCATTCCCTTCAACTGTAGGGCAGAGAGGAAAACAGCATTTAGAATATAATTTGGCGCAAATTATATATTACAGAGGCCCTGAGAGAGGCTGTGTCTTTCATCGTCAGGACTAGGGGAGAATGAGAAATGGTGCCCGGTTAAAAGCTGGAGAGAGATGTGGTACAAGAATAATACAGGAATCAAGGGAGGAGACGATTCTTTGCAGATGTTTGAGGGGAGAGGACGATGAAAAGCTTGACCTTTTGGTTGAACCCCCACCCCCACCCCCACTCTGTCCCAGGGTCTGCCTCTTGCACCAGGTGAGAGGGAATTCTGCAGGGACCAAGGTGATCGTGAGGACCTGCAGGTGGGGCAGGCCCACCTCCTGCTTTCCCACCTCCCGGGCTCCTGAGACTAGAGCCAGATATGGGGGGGCCACAGCTTGTGTCCTCTATAGCTGGGGGGTCTTGTGCACAGACCCTGGAGCACCCACACTCACACAGGAGAGTCAGCCTGTGCAGGGTTACCCAGAAGAGACACCTCAGAGGGACAGTGGAGCCGCCTCAGGGCCACATCTTACCCTGGACGCTGTTCCACATGCACCTGACCCTCTGAGAACACTCACCTTGAACCCTCCGCCTAAAGATTTGTGTAAAGAAACTTCAAGAAGTTCTATAAAGAAAAATGGGATCAACTACATTTCCAGTGAACAAGACATTGTTTAACATTGAAAATGCAAAGGAATATTTTTCAAAAAAATATAATGGCGAAAAGACTAAAGGAAGACATTTTTGTGAAAGCATATTCCAAGAATTGCTATCTAGAATTTACTTTTTGGATGGATGGATCATTCTCCATGTCCTTTGCGGACAGACAGGAAACAGCCTAATTGTTTGTGGCCCAGAAGTGTGCATGGGCCACAAAGGGGTCAAGTTCCTCTGGGCCTGCCTGTGGGCACTGCATGCCATCTGGGCACCCTTCATGGTGCACTCCTGGCTCCATGCCCCCCCTCCCCCAGGGGCCCTTGATGGTCGCATGGCACTGAGGAGCCCCACCACCTGATTCTGTTCAAGGTCATTGCCTGACTCTAGGCTGAGCCCAGAAGGCTCATTTTTCAGGATTCCAGGGCTTAAGGGTTGGGGGACTGAGCGAGTTGTGGGTTGGAGGGAGCTCTGGCTTGAATAAGAGGGAGCAGGGAAAAGCAGGTGGCCTGTGGGCTGCACCGACATTCTAGATGGACTCTGGTGGCTTGGGCAGGTAACACCCCATCTCTGAGACTCGGTTTCCCTGTTTGTGAACTGGTGGTGGCCCCCCTCCTGGCAACGTCTTGTGGGGATTAAATGAGATCATGTTTGTATGTTGTGAGGCAGCATAAAACTAAAGGTGTGGTCAGTGGTGATCACAAATCAGTGATGTCACCTAGAGTTCTGGAAAGAAATGTTCGGAGGACAGAGTGGGAGAGAAAGGGCTGAGCTTGACGATGCAACCGGGGCAGCATACAGGTTGCCCACGCCATGGGGACACTTAGGCATTTGTCGTCAGATGCCTGAGTCCCTACACCCTAAGGACAGGCTTTGGTCACAGTGTTGTCAGGGCCACCGTTGCCCACTCTGAGCCATATCTGCTTCTGCTGCAGTTGGTACTTCTTTTTTAAAAAAATTTGTTGGTTTTGAGAGAGGGAGAGATTTGTTGTCCCACTCACTTATGCATTCATTGGTTGATTCTTGTATGTGCCCTAACCGGGCATTGAGCCCGCAAGTGGGGACTCACAGGGGGAGAACCGGGAGAGGGGAGACGCATACTGAGTTCAGGACTAAACATGTCTATTCTAGGGCATTTGGACATCAAAGAGCAGATTTCCAGGAAAACGTTGGGATATTATAGTAGAATTACCCTAAAATGCAGCCACTTAAACCAATACATTGATTACCTCACAGTGTCGGGGTCAGGGGTCCAGCTCAGCTCAGCTGAGTGCTCTGGCCCTGGATCTTCTCGAGGCTTCGTCAAGGTGCTGGCGGGGCCTCTGGTCTCACCCGACTGGGAGGACCCCTCCAGGCTCAGCACCAGGTTGTTGGCAGGGGCGGTCCACATGAGTCGTCAGCCAGGGGCCTCCTTCTAGTCCTCATCACATGGATGTTCCAACATGATGGAGCCTCTCATAACAGGGCAGCTGAGCAAATGAGAGGGCTCGAGAGAGGGCGTGAGAGAGGGCAGCAGGGGGAAGGAAGCCAGCCTCTCTAACCAGTCGTGGAGGTGGTGTCCTGTTGCCTTTTCTGCGAGTCACTAGAAGCAGCCCACACTCCAGAGGATAAAGTCCACAAGGTAGCAACGCCCTCGGAGGGCGCTGCGGGAGACACGGGGGAGGCTGTTGGCCATCGGATGCTCCATTTTGAAGCTTCAGACGGGAGCTTCCTGATGAGTCCTCAGAACATGAGTGGGAATGACACTGGTGAGGGTGAGATCTCGTGGGAAGACGGGTGGACCTGGAGCATGCCCACTGCAGAGGTGTGAAGAAAAGCCACACCCACGGAAAATGAGACAAAACACATCCTGGATGATATGAAGGGAGAGCAGGATTCCACAAACTGCCCCAGCTAATGTCAGAGGAAACACAGTGGACATCCATTTGATGGCACGCTGCACTCTGGCCTCAAAGTTCCTCGCCTGTGAGCGTTAAAGTTCTGGGCTGCGTCTCCTCCACTTTGTCATTATGTCAGACTTAAATGTTTTACATGAAACTTGCTCAGGATGAGTGTGAGCCCTGGGAGACATACAGGGCATGTTTTACAAGCTGATTTTGATGACCTTCGAGCAAACGCATGCAGAAGAATGAATACTGCCACTAGAATATACACAAGTGCGTGGTTATATCCTCCAACTGCAGCCCAGGTTGGGAGGGAATGTGGAAGAATGCAGTGAGAGCCAGGTGGAGTGAATCAGGGAAGAAAAGGCAGGCCCAAAGGCAACAAAAACAAAAGCCCTCGAACAAGACTGCCCAGGGAGGGTATGGGGGTCTGCTCCACAGAGCTGCCCCACCTGAGCGAGCAGCTGGGGGTGTCACTGGGGGGGGGGGGCCTCCCCGCCTCCTGCTCCCCGAGCTTCAAATAGGCTTCTGTGGGTGGCCCTTTTCACTTTCCAGAAATAATTATAAACCATCTGTTCTCATGTTAGTTTCTAGGGGAAGAGAAATGAAAGTTTGGCCCCTCTGTGGAAGCCCGTGGCTGAAACAGGCCTAGAACCCATTCTCATTGATGTTGCTTTCCTACTGACAAACGCGTCTCAGATGCTCTTTCAATACCTGGGGTGCTCCTGTCACAGGCTGTGCACAGCACTCCCATGGGTCCATGTTCTCACTCTGGGCCGTGAGGCAGGCAGGGCAGCAGCCCCCAGGGACAGGGGCCCAGCTGGCCTCAGGCCTCAGGTGAGTGTGAGGAGCTCCTGCTGCCCAAGGGCCAGGTGGGCTGCTAGGGCTGTTTTTATTTTCTTAATGGTGCCCATTGAGGAGCAAGTAATGTTAGGACCCAGCCCCGACACCCTGGGGGGGAGCCCTGGGTCATGAGTCACAGTGGGAGGCTGGGAAATGCCCTGTCCTTTCTCCTTTCCAGTGTCCAATAGGATGGGTGTATTTGATTACATGACACGGGGCCACACACAACAGGTCAAAAGCCTCATCAAGGAATAAACATTTTACATTTTAAATACAAGGATGGCCACAGACAGGTACAGATGTCCCTGTGCTGCATCCTTCCTGTTTAACCAGAGCTGGGACAAGGCTCCAGGTCACCTGGTGGCTAGGACCACTTAGTCACGGTCCTTTGCTTCTGTGTGGGCATGGCTCTGTGTGCGATGTGTGTGTGTGTGTGTGTGTGTGTGGTGTGTGCATGTTTGTGTTACATCATTTCTGCACTTGCTCTGCCTGGGATCCTGCCAGCAGGGCTGATTCCCCATGAGGCCCATTTCTTGGGCTCCTCCTCATCAACATTACAAACACTTGCTCCTCAACGGGCACCATTAAGAAAATAAAAACAGCCCTAGCTGGTTTTGCTCAGTGAAGAGAGCATCGGCCTGGGGACTGAAGAGTCCTGGGTTCTATTCCAGTCAAGGGCACATGCCTGGGTTGTGGGCTCGATCCCCAGTGGGGGGTGTGCAGGAGGAAGCCGATCGATGATTCTCTCTCATCATTGATGTTTCCATCTCTCTCTACTGCTCCCTTCCTCTCTGAAATAAATAAAAATATACTTTAAAAATAAAAATAGAGGCCACAGACAAATAAAATATTTGAAAGTCATATACTTGTATCCGGAAAAATATAAAGAACTTTCAAAACTCAAGTATGAGAAATATGACTCAGGTTTTAAAATTGGCAAAAGATTTGAACAAACTGTTTACCAAGGTGAAACTATGGGTGGCAAAAAGCACGTGAAAAGATGGTTGGCCTCACTGGGCACTGGGGGGATGCGGGTGAACAGCAGAAGTGAGAGGATAAAGTCAAAAGACCAGCAGCACCAAGTGTCGATGAAGCTGAAGAGAAACTGGAGGTCTCCCACATAGCTAGTGGGAAGGCAAAACTACACCACTTTAGAAAGCAGTTTGCTGAAATACATATTTATCATATGAGCCAGCAATCCATTCCCAGTTTCTTATGGAAGAGAAAACACAGGTACACCTGTCAAGAGAGGCTGTCCCCACAATGAGGTCCTTTTCCAGGACCCAGGAGACTCTAAGGCATCAGTACTCAAAATCAACTAAATATTGGCTTGAATTTAGTGTAAGATATGCTCAGTGTCAACAACTTCCTTTTTAATTTTGTGAATTATCACTTACCCCCTTTCCCCTTACAGGAAATGAATGAGAACCCTTGGTTGAGTTTGTAAGCCTACCACACCATGACCTATCTTCCCACCATTACTCTTGGTAATCCTAAAAACCTCCTTCTTGCCAAACCCGGGGCTTTTGCTGGCCTGCCTCTCCTCCTGACCTACAGATGCACGTGGTAGCACCCTTCCTGCCCCCTCTTTTTTTTTTTTAAATATATATTTTTTATTGATTTCAGAGAGAAAGGGAGAGGGAGAGAGATAGAAACATCAATGATGAGAGAGAATCATTAATTGGCTGCCTCTTGTGCGCTGCCTACTAAAGACCGAGCCCACAACCCAGGCATGTGCCTTTGACTGGAATCAAACCTGGGACCCTTCAGTCCACAGGCTGATGCTCTATCCGCTGAGCCAAACGGCTAGGGCTCCTTCACACTCTTGTTCAAACTCCTCTCACTGTTTCCCTCTGTCCCTCCTCCCACCCCCCAGATGACCTTTTCCCTGCTCCCTTTTCTGGGCGTTTCCCCTTGTGCAGTAACTCCAGAGCACTCAGAATGTGACTGTATTTGAAGAGAGGACTTCAACATATGAAATGGAAGGGGACACAATTCAGGGGACAAAACACAAGGATTGGAAGGAAGGGTACCGCTTGCCAGAGACCCTTTCCCTGGACCCAGGAGCCCCAGAGGTGCCATTACTCAAAATCTACTCATAATGGACTTGAATTTTGTTTAAGGACAAGCTCAATGTCAACAACTACTTCAGTTTTCATTTTATGAATTACCATATATGCCCTGACAGGAAATAGAGTCTCCCTGTACTTGGGTATGTTTACAAGCTTACAGGAGTTTTTTTATCTTTCTGAAAAAAAGCTATGTATTTGTCTTAACTAAAATTGCTTAAATAATTCATATATAATGATATAGTGAAAAAATATTGTGATGGCATAACAAAAAATAAACTGGTTTCATTTAACATTATTGACACTAGTGGCCATTTATGTCGCTTTTGCACTTACCTTACTAAAAATTATAACAATTCTCTATATTCTTCACAACTGACATCTGAACTAGGGCACAAATGTAAGTAGTGCTCATTTCCCTTCTGTCTTTCTGCAGCGTTCTATGCCTGGATGCCCTTTCAATGGTTTATAGTCGTGTTTGGTTAAGTAGGGTTTGTCCTTTACTCATTCCGGAGTCAAGTAGTGGCTAAGTGAACACGTTAGCGATGACAGCTCTGCCCCAAGAGCAAGGCACACAGGCCAACCCCGAGTACACATGACTTTTCACCTCTGCTATTACAAAGGCAGGAAGTTGCCCATTATAAAGATCATAATCCAGATTCAGGCGCACCTTTTAAAGAGTATACTCTGTCCTCATGACAAAACTGTGTACAGCCATTAAAAGTCATCTTCTCAAATTGAGTAACAAGAATTATACTCACAACATGAATGTAGGTTATAAGCACTTTGTTCCCCACAGTATCTACCCAATCGCACAATGAGCACATGTTGCCTTTGTCATTAGAAGCCTAGTTCTATGTGTTTTAAGCATGTGGATATGGCATCCTCACCCTCTAACCTCAACCACTGTTCATCCAGCGCCCCTGGGGCAGGTTGGGTCTCAGTTCCTGCAGGCCAGGCCTCTGTCGGAAGCACGCCAACAGGCGAGAGTCCACGCACTGAGTGTCTGTGGAGTGAGAGCATGTTAATCACGGGCAAATTTTATTGTAAAGCATTGTTTAGACTTTAGAAAGTGTCTGTCTCTAGTGGTAGTTATTAGACAAAGTTATTGGGATTTTTTTTTTCTAGAAATCCCAATGGATCGGCAGTTGACTAATGAGTTTGCTGACCACTGCCTTAGGGAAAAACACCTAAAAACATTTAAATAATGTATCCCCTAGCCAGTTTGGTTACTGGATAGAGCGTCAGCCTGTGGACTGAGGGGTCCCAGGTTGGATTCTGGCCAAGGGCACATGCCTAGGTTGCAGGCTCGATCCCCAGTAGGGGGCATGCAGGAGGCAGCTGATCGATGATTCTCTCTCATCATTGATGTTTCTATCTCTCTCTCCTTCCCCCTTCCTCTCTGAAATCAATAAAAAATAAAATTAAAATAAAAAAAATTTAAAAAGTTGGTGGTGCTACACTGGCAGGCTAAATAGCCATCCCAGTCAGTGATTTAAAAAAACCATTTTAATAATGTACTAATGTCTTTAATCTGAAGTCAATGACTATGGTCGGCAAACTCATTAGTCAACAGAGCCGCAGTTTGCCGACCACTGTGTTAGGGGATGTTAACTTGAATGATTGGCTAGAAACCATAGTACTGACCAAATGAAATGAAAATATGACTAGGGAGTAGGATCAGTCACACATATGAAACTGCCACCTGTCTAATTTTAAAGGAGTTCCACCCAGCTAAAATATACCATGTGTTTGTTCTAATTTTCTGCTGGTGGGTGGAAGCATCTCTGAGCCATCCCACCGACATGCATGCGGGGTCCTTTCCACACGAGGTGTGGGCCTGCTTATTGTACAGTGAGCTCTCAAGCACTCAAGCCCCCAGGAGCTGCCTGTCCCTGAGACTGTGCAGGTAAGAGGGGAACCACAATAACCAGGCAATTGTATGGCACTTGGCAGCCTCCAGCGGCCTCGGTGAGCTCGACCCCTTAGCCAGGGCTTTCTTTGTTGATACGTGTGTGTTTTCTGCTCCAACCATGCAGAGTGAACCTAGGGAGTTTCTGGGGCTGTCTAGGTGCTGAATCCGAGCTCCATCACTCCCGTCAGCCCAGAGAGCGCCCCACCAATACAGATGAAGGTAAGCCAGGACTGCTGGTTACTGAGCCTCCGACGCAAGGGTGAGAGGCAAGTAGGGTCGAAGGCTGCCCGGGAACTGAGGTTAGGACAAGCTGCTGGGTTGCTTGTTTGACGTGTTAAGCAGCTATAGTGTTCTCAGGGATGCTACTGAAATGGCAACAAAGGTGAGTGTGGAATAGAAGAAAAAGTGAGGGCAAGATTATTCTTAACTGTAGGAGGTGTGAATGTGGAGATGGAAGCAGATAGAGTACAAAACGGTTTTTGCTAAAACTGAAGCATCATATGCTTGCTGTGAGGTGTACTGATATCTGCCTCCAGCTTTGCAATGCATCAGCTATAAAGTGATGGTGGACAGATAGGTGATAAAGGATGTAGGGTAAAGTGTTGCTAGTGCTAGATAACCTTTTTTTCTTTCTTTTTAAATTAATTTCTTTATTGATTAAGGTATCACATATTTGTCCTCATCCCCCCATTCCCATCCCAAACCCCTCCCCATGCATGCCTCCACCCCCCTGTTGTCCATGACCACTGGTTAGGCTTATATGTATGCATACAAGTCCTTTGGTTGATCTCTCCCCCTTACCCCTGAGGTTTGACAGTCTGATCAATGCTTCCCTGTCTCCAGGTCTGTTTTTGTTCATCAGTTTATGTTGTTCATTATTTCCCCTAGATGAGTGAGATCATGTGATACTAGAAATACCCTTATAAGAACCGAAAATGAGACAAGCAATAATGGTTATGCTGGGAGGCAAATGAATCAGTCTGTAGTGAGTTTCTTTCTGGGCCAACAGTTCTTTTGAGTCCCAATTTCAATGTCAAACAGTTCCTTATGTGTACATGTCAGCAATGCTATTTCAGTTCTGGATGGTGGACAAATGGTGGTAATGCAGGTCCAACACTCTCTAGTTTGGTCCTGGGCAACCTGCCGCGACGCACAGCTGCTGACTGCTAGTATGGCAAGGCGTCGTCAGCGTCTTCCATCTCTGGACTGTTTCTCTTCTGTTTTCATGGCTGGAGCAGTCCTGTCAATTCCCATCTGTTGCAGGAATCCACATGGTCTTGGAGGTGTTTTCTGAAAATATACAAACATAATCTCGACCAAAATTTAATAAAGGAGTCTTTTCTATAAATTTGACTTGGGATCCTTTTTCATTTTTTGCCCAAACGATTTTCCTTTGGCTTGTTTTGACACCATGTATGTTTTTCATGGGTGTCTTGTGCTGCCGAGTAGTGCTCCTTTGGAGGTGGAAGTCCCAGGGTCCGCGGGTCAGCAGCTGGGGTAGCAGGATTTTGGCTGGAGTGGCTGCTGGGTCGCGGGGTAGTTCCAAGTCCTGTCTGGTTGGTGGTGTTGATGAGTTCCTAAAAAAGGCCATTCTCCCCTTCAAGATGGCGTGGGCACCGTGCCTGCAGTGGTGGTAGTCTCTCCTTGACAAGGAGAGCCTGTCTGCCAGCCCCTGCTGCTCCTGCGAGATTTAACTTTCCTGCACTCACTCACACACACACCACGCACATCCATACACTCTCTTTTTATACCCTCACTCACTTCCTCTCCCTCACCTCCATCCTGCCAGCTGCCATCTTTTCCTCTCCCTAGTGCTAGATAACCTTGAGTAAGCTTGTTAAACCTCT
This sequence comes from Corynorhinus townsendii, assembly GCA_026230045.1. Lineage (NCBI taxonomy): Eukaryota > Metazoa > Chordata > Mammalia > Chiroptera > Vespertilionidae > Corynorhinus > Corynorhinus townsendii. The sequence goes on from JAPDVU010000012.1 coordinate 2,739,066, forward strand.
GAGTCCATATTTCCTCATGGGGAAATAAGGGAGTATTAATATCTACTTCCCAGAGCAGGATCGTGAGAAGACCCAATGAGGGACAATGAGCACTGCCGCCCAGTGTCTGGCTCAAAGTGATGCTCAGTAAACAGTTGCCCCATCACCACCACACACTTGCTTTGCACCTTGGCGCACAGAGTTACATTAATCATAACCTGGTTTGTGTGCACAGACTCATCATTGATCTAAGCACAACATGCTTTGTAAGTTTACTTAATGTTTGTTTGTTTGATTGATTGATTTTGTTTTTTAGGAAGAGAGAGGGAGGGAGAAAGGGAGAGAGAGAACAACAACATCGATTTGTGGTTCCACTTAGTTATGCATTCATTGGTTGATTCCTTTATGTGCCCTGACCAGAGATTGAACCTGCCACCTGGTGCATCAGGACTATGCTCTAACCAACGGAGCCACCCAGCCAGGGCTAGTTATGTAATTTTGATAACAGCAGAAGGACCACCACTCAAAAAAACAAGGCAGGGTCCTGACATGGTCTACATCTGCTTCATTCCAAGGCCTTGCACCCTACCCATGTTCTTCATTCTCATGTTTTCCCTTTAATTTAGTAGTCTAGATTACACATATTTCTAAAAAGTACATGCAATACATTGGTTGCCCTTTTTTATTTTATTTTTGTATATGTAAAGTTTGAATCTTTGGGGAATCACCTTTTTCACTTGATACCAAATTGCCAAGACTGTCCACATTGTGTCACTGCAGTCCATTTGCTTTTGCTTCTGTGGCTTTGTCCTTCCACACTACCTTTACCTGCCCCCCTGCTGTGGATGGGCCTTGGGACGGGCCAGGGTTTTGCTACTAAGCCGGTGCTGCCATGCCCAATCTTTTTTTTTTTTAATTTAAATTCTTTATTGTTGAAAATATTACACATGTCTCCTCCCCTCCCCCCCATTGACCTCTCCCTTACCGCTTCTGCCCCCAGCAGATGCCCTCAGCCCCCTAGTGTCTGCGTCCATTGGTTATGCTTATATGCATGCATACAAGTCCTTTGGTTGATCTCTTACCCTCTCTTACTTCCCCGCCTTCCCTCTGAGGTTTGTGGGTCTGTTCGATGCTTCTATGTCTTGTTCATCAGTTTATGTTATTCATTATATTCCACAAATGAGTGAGATCATGTGATTTTTATCTTTCTCCGACTGGCTTATTTTGCTTAACATAATACTCTCCAGGTCCATCCATGCTGTTGCAAGTGGTAAGAGTCCTTTCTTTTTTACAGCAGCATAGTATTCCATTGTGTAGATATCCCACCATTTTTTAAGCCACTCACCTGCTGAATGTGCCACCTCAGGAGCCCCCCAGGCCGCCCTTCCAGAGTGTGCTGCCCCCCACCATCATCATTGTCAAGGAGCTAGATGAGGGGCAGGCCCCCAGGATGAGTGCCCCTCCAACCTAACTAACTTCCAGACCTAAACAGGAGGTGACTGTGCTGGGCCAGGAGGTTCAGCCAAGTAAGCCTCCACATCTCTAACCCTCCACATCCCTCGGGGATGGATCAGGACCAACCTGTCCCTGGTCCCCAGTGTGGAGCTCAGCTGCTCATTGAGGTAGAAGCAGTCACTCCTCCAGAGTCATCCCTGACCATGGTGCCTGATGACCTGGAGCTTGGGGAGGGGACTGGCCCAAGAAGGTGTTTAAAATAAAAGACAGAAAATGTGTGCATGTCTCCCAGACCCTTCCCTTTCCCACCCTCTAACTCCAGTGCCCAGAAGGGGCGCCCAAGACCCACCGACCCCCTCTGCCTGCACAGGCCTCCACTCTTTCTAAGAGAGCCAAGAAGAGAGGGAACCAGTGTTCCTCCTCTGTTTTGGGCTATATGGAATTTTAACCACCTCTGCACTTACTCAGTTTGGAAACCATATTTTAAAAGACATTCATAGTTTTCTAAACATGTTATTCTAAACATGTTTATGTTATTCAAGGAAGAAAGTAATTCCAAATGGACTTGGTACAATGTGCTTACTCTTGTTGGTTAGTAATGTTGATAAGTTTATGAGTTTAAGTAGCTTTTAAGGAAATTCTTCAGCATTCTTTAGAAAGTTTTATAGGAAGTAATAAAAATTAATTTTAACGGCAACAAACTTAAAATCAGTCTTGGTAATTTTAAATCTTTGGCTCTTGGGTGGTTGTTTCAGTGGAGGGCTGTCAGGGAGCCCTGGGTGGGACCCTTCCCTTGCCACCATTACCTGAGACACGGGGTGCTGGGTTGTCCTTCACGCTCCCCACTGTGTGACACAAAACCTGCTCAGGAAGCCAGGGGTGTTTTTTTTTGGGGGGGGGGGGACCGCAGCGAGGGACTTGGAGACATCTACTGGTGACCTGCCATGGCTGCTGGGTCGAGACGACCTCTGCCGGAGAGCCAGGAAGAGCATCTGTACTGTGTGACAGTCCACCAGAACCTCAGAATGTGGCTCCATTTGGAGAAAGGTCTCTGCAGATATAATTAGGGACCTTGCCATGAGATCATTATCCGATGGTCCCAAATCCAATGAGCGTGTTGTTATAAGAGACACAGGGAAGAGGACAAAGGGGGGTGGGCACATGAAGATAGAGGAAGAGGTTGGCAAAATCACTGCATTTATGGCAGAGCACTGTGCTGGCTTTGAAAAATGGAATTAAACCATCACCTGGCTAAAATGATTATGGGAACATACTAGTAATGTTTTTCGTTACTTCATTTGCATTGTTAATAACTTCCAGGCCTGTGTGGACACAGAGAAGGCACAGCCCAGCTTCAACCTAAATAGAACAGAACCGTGAGTCAGGAAAGCAGGGCCTCAGGGGGACCGGCTTGAGTTCTCCCTGTTTCTCCAACTCTAAGTTTTCGGACTTGCCTGGCCTCTGGGGTATGGAACTTGTCAGGGGAATGAGAATTAGAAGCCCATCCTTGGGCCAGTTTTAAGCGGAAGTAGAAACCAGTGGGGTTGAGAGAAAGGCACAGGGACCCAGGACCATCATGAGGGCTGTGCAGCAGCCACCTGTGCCTCTTGAGCATCAGGAAACCATGTTCTCTCACTCGTGGTCTGGTGGACAGCCAACACCTATTGCTCCTTCTCTGGCTCAGCACCCCAACTTCCTCTGTTGCCTTTGCCAGGCTTCCTGACCTGGCTGGACTCTGTGGTGAGCCTGGAAGCTGTGCTCCCACAGGCTGACTCCTGTGTCAGGCGCTTGTGGTTCAGTTGAGGTGCTGACATCAGGACACACCTGGAGGATGGGTAAGTGTGCGCAGGGGGTCTTCATTGAGGAGAATGAGGATAGAATCTAGAAGTGTTCATAGGGAGGGCATCTGCTGCTGGGAGAGTGAGGACAGAGCCTGTGTGTGTGCCTGCGTGCCTGCGTGTGTGTGTGTGGGGGGGGGGGGGCGGAGGTGGGGGGGGCGGGGTCTTCAGCCAAGAGGTTGAAGATAGAACCTGGGGTGGGGTTCCTTGGCTAGCTCCAAAGGAACCATAGCAGTGAAGCTATAAGTGATCTCAGGGCCACCCTCCCCCCTGGAGGCTGAGCCTCTCAGTAGCCTGAGGAGATCTCTTCCACTGGAGGGGTCCTGGGGTGAGAGGGAGACCCCTGCACCCCAAGTCCCAGCACTCTGGCCAGTACTCCCTGTCATTCCGGCTGGGGCTGGAGAACCTTCTGCTGAAGGCTGACCTGCCCCTCTCCTCTGCAGCACGGCCAGGTGGGGGAACGGGCAGCAGGTGTCCCAAAGAAGAGGAGAGGGGTGGGGAGGAGAGGGGAGCGGAGGGGAGGGGAGAAACTGGAAGAGGATTTCAGGATGACGCTTTTCACACAGGCAACCGGGGAAGACCCACATCTTCCATAGGAAGAAGCAAGGCCGAAAGCTGAGTGGAGGGCTGAGGTGGTGGTGCAGCCGCTGCTTGTCCGGGGGCGGGGGGGAAGGCGAGCCAGCTGCCCATGGTGCTGATGCTGATGCTGGTGCTGGGCATGGACCTGCTGCCTTGCCTCGGTGCTCCACCCAGGTGCTCGCCGCACAACCTTCCCCCGCGTACTCTCTCCTCAAATCCCCGGACGCGGCCCACTCCCTGCTCCCAGACCTTCCCACCTTCCGTGGGGTCCGAGTCCCCCGCCACCCTGGTCCCCCTCCTGGCCCGAGCACCTTAGCGAAGAGGCCAGTGCTCTCGGCCGCCCCATCCTGGAAGGCCTGTCTGCGCACCCATTCATCTTCCCTCCGCCTCCACCCTCCATCGCCAGCGTCCTCGTGGGAGGTGGCGCAGAGACTGGGCTCCAGCTGCGGGCCCTATGGGCACTGGCCCGCGAGGTTCCCACGGCCCTGGGCGTAGAGCCGGTGGCCTGCGCAGAGACGGCCTTGTAAGGCAGAGGCGGCGCTTGGACCGGCCTCCGTGAGGCCAGCGCGCTCCCCCGTCTTGGAAGGACCGGGGGCGGGGCCGCGGAGCGCCCGGGTGGGCTGGGGTGGGGGCCGGGTCGAGGCTGGAGGCAAACTCGGGCCAGTGTGGGCGGGGCCGGGGGTTGGCTCGGGTGGGGGTCTGGGGCGCGCGGGGCGCGTGGGGCGCTCGGGGGTGGGGGCCGTGAAGCCGGGCGAAGCGAGGCTGGGGGGCGTGAGCAGACCAGCGGGGGCGGGGCCGGGGCGGGGCCGGGGCGGTGGCGGCGAGAGCGCACCGCCAGGAACTCCGTTGCGCGCGGCCGAGTCGCAGAGGCGCCGCCGCAGCAGTCCCTGCGTCTGCGAGGTAAGCGATCGCGGGGCTCCGTACCGGGGCACCGGGCAGACGGACACCCCTCGGGGACGCAGGGCCTCAGGCCAGCCTGCGCTGCCCGCCACCTGCGCCCAGACTGCCAGGCGGTCGGCGCTGTGTAGGGTGCGGGAATGGAGACACGGGAGAGGCGGGCGGGGGAGACTGGCGGTGCAAAGGACAGGAGGTTTATAATTGGGCCCCAAGCGAGGCACTTGGCCTTTCTTCGCAGAGGTACCTCTTGCGCCTTCTTTCACACGCCGCGCGGCAGTGTATCTCCCCGCCCGTCATGTCTAGCTGCAAGAGCGCTGTTTAGCGACGCCCAGGCCTGGGGTGCCGCTCCCCACGAGACAATGGGAAATTAGGACTAAATGGGTTTGAAATGAAGCCACTGCCCTGCAGCACTGAACGGCCGTTTGTGTCCAGGGGCCCAGAATGAGCGTGATTCTGGGCAAGGGCTGCGCTGCCCCTCTCAGGTTCCCAGCCCAATGGGTCCGGCACAAACGTCACCTTTCCCGGGCCGTGTCAGGCCTACAGTCTGCAAGTCGAAGCTTCCCAAGGGGTATTCTATTTTCTGATCCCCTGTGAGTACCGAACCCGCAAGATAAAGAGGTTGCTGCCGGTGCATTTCCCACGCACCTCTGGGGCCAGTGCCCGCCTTTGAGGGAGGGTCCCGAGAAACCCTTTATTCTGAGGTTTCTGTTTTGTACAGAAGCCTTGCGACGAGGTGGGGGGGGGGGGAATTAATTAGCGCTTCCCTGTTGGGACTGCTATTTTGATAGGCGTTGTGTGTTCTCCGAGGATCCGACACCTTTTGGGACGAGCCGGCCATGCTGTCATCCACCTGCGCATTTCATTGGCTGATTCCCCTGACATTTATTAGATACTTGCGGAGTCCCTAGACTCTCGATTCCAATAATTACAGGCTGTTGTTGTTTCTTGTGATTAAGCCCCTATAGGGGGACCCTGATAGAAGGACCCAGCAATCCTGGCCACCACCGCCTCCAGGCACTCCCCATGGCCTTCCTCTCCCGGAGCACAAGCGGGAGCGGGGGTGAGGGGGGTGGGGGGTGGGGTGGTTGTCCCCAGAGCCTAGACCAGCCCCTGGCCTCTAGGAAGTGAGCAGTAAACTGACCTGAACTCTGAGTGCACTGGGATCACATCCGGGGATGAAATGATGGGGCTGTGGAGGGAGAGCTCCAAACAGGCAGGAAACTGGGTGTGTAGGGGGCGGTCAGACAGGCCTCAAGGCTTCCCAATGCCTTAAACTGGATTCCAAGGTCCTGTCCCTGGTACCAGCCCCTGTTCCCATCACACAGTGGGAATCACAGGGCTCAGTGATGGGTGATGGGGGGAGGTGGTGCTGGTGAACTTTCGGGGAGCTGGGAGCGTCTGCAAATGCATGGTTTCCAAAGGGGTCTGACTCAGAAAGGTACCACAATTTAAGGGCTACAATAAAAAAAATGTATCTCCATTTCTTTGGAATGATGGGGTGATGGAGATTAGAGGAAGCTGTGCTGTAGTCTTATCTCTCCTGCGTTGTTTGGCTGATCTTCCTGGATCCTCTGAAGTTGCAACAAATACATATGTACATGGTTATAAAAGCTAATGGTGGAAAATGCGCACATTTCATAAAGAAAATTAAAACTACTCAGTGCTGATGGAGGTTTAAGAGAAACCTTTGAGCAGCCAGACTGTCCTCAGGGATGCCGCGTCCACGTGGCTTCCTTTCGGGGCGGGGGGCAGCAGATCTGCTCCCTGTGGAAAGGCTGAGAAGCACTGGAAGTAGCGAGGGAACACTTTGTAGAGTATATTGATTGTCCAGCCACTATGCTGTACACATGAAACCAAAACAAAATAATATGGAAAGTAAATTTAATTGAAAGATTTTTTTTTTTAAGGAAAGGCTTCCTGGGGAGAGGCTGTGCTGACTTGGAGCCAGGCCTATATTTAGCTGGTGATGTTGCTGGTGAGGCTGGAGGAGCATGCACAGAGATGCCATCTGGGGATCTTGAGCAAGGGGCCCTGCGGCACCTTGAAGTATCAGGTCCTCCTCGGGCTGTGAGATCCAAGCCCTGAGCTCTTTCCAGAAACTACTCTGGACTGAGGGTGGTTTGGGCATGGTGCCAAGTCCACCTGAGCCTACAAACCCAGGACCAGGCAGATGCTGGGACTAGGCAGGAGAATGGACACCCATTGAGACCCTACTGCTTAAGTAACAGGTGGGAAGGAAGGAGTGGGGCTGCCTGGGTGGGGCCCACACTACCTGGGTCTCCATCTCCTGTGTGAGCCCTCTCCACTATTCAGCCCCCTCCTAGGAGACCAGCTTCCTCTTTGGTGGGGAGGTAGCCACAGTGTCATAATCCATGTCATCCCTAACCATGGCATCTCACCTCCACAGAGCCTCCTGGGCAGCTTTCAAGTGCCAGTTCCTGGCAATGGCTTTACTTGGCCCTGCTGGGGTCATGGGGCGGGGGGGGGGGGGGGGAGTGTAGGGTCTGTGATCCGTTGGCAGCCCCCAGGAACTGCATATGAAGGAAGGCAGCTCCCCACAGGAACGCAGCATCCAAATCCAGGAACTGTGTCCAAATCTCGGCTCCTGATAGAGGAATTAAGACTGGTTTTCACTTCCATATTTTCCCTTTAACTGTACAAAGGCTTGTAATGGCAGCTCAGTGATTGATTCCCTAAATGTCTAAATGCAGGATCTTCTTTGGGGAGCAAATGTAAAAAATCTTTCACAAAGTATAAGAAAATGATGGCTTTCTGACTTTTGCACCATACTAGAATGTCTTCTGCAACCCCCCATACGCTCGGAGACCTGAGCTTCTTAGCTGTGGGTACTGTGAGCTCATCCTTAAAAGGCCACATTCACACTGACTTTAAATATATATATACACACATACACACATACATACTAGTGGCGGGTGTCCCTCAGCCCGGCCTGCACCCTCTCCAATCTGGGATCCCTCAGGGGATGTCTGACTGCCGGCAGTCAGACATCCTTCTTGCAATTCAGGACTGCTGGCTCCTAACCGCTCACCTGCCTGCCTGCTTGATTGCCTCCAACTGCCCCCCACTGCCAGCCTACTCGCCCTCAACTGTCCCCCCCCCCCCCCCCCGCTAGCCTGATCACCCCCAACTGCCCTCCCCTCCTGGCCTGATCGCCCCTAACTGCCTCTGCCTCAGCCCTGCCACCATGGCTTTGTCCAGAAGGAAGTCAGAAGGTCTCCTGGTCTAATTAGCATATTACCCTTTTATTAGTATAGATTTTTATTGATTTCAGAGAGGAAGGGAGAGGGAGAGAGAAATCAGTGATGAGAGAATCATTGATTGACTGCCTCCTGCATGGCCCCCACTGGGGATCAAGCCCACAACCCTGTCAGGTGCCTTAATTGGGTATTGAACCGTGGCTGCCTCCTGGTTCATAGGTCGACACTCAACCACCGAGTCACACCGCCTGAGTGACTTTTTCTTTTTTAAATTAGATTTGTGAAAGGTCCTTACCCACCTGGAGTCCTTTATGCCCTCTTCTCCTGTGGCACGGTGTCTCCACATGTCCCCAGCTTGTCTCCATCAGTCCCAAGTCTCTAATTTTTTTGGCATGCTAAGTGGGGCATCCCATGTGGGCTCCACGTGATCTCCCCCGCCTTGAGCCACTTTTCCCCGAGATCCCATCCTGTAACCCTGTTGCACCCTTTTGTTCAGCAGATGTCTGAGCACCTGCCAGGTGCCAGGTGAGCCGGTGTGGCCTCCGCCCTGGGGAGCTCTCACTCTAGCTGGAATGTCACAAAACAGCCAGCGTCCTCTAGGTGACCTCCTTTAAGCCTCACACTCCCACTGTCTCATCTCCTCTTGGCAAGGGATGAGCCAGGCGGGCAGGTTGAGCTTCCCTGGGGGGTGTGTGCATGTGGGCCTCACACCCAGGAGTCTGGCCCCAGCGTCCGTATTAACTCAGATGACCCCTCACATCTGACTGGAGTGAACTCCCAGGAGCCTGCAGGGTGATGCACTGCCCCTAAGGAAGCATGCTTCACACACCATGCATGCCTCATGGTTCTCACCACGGTCCACTTGATGACCCGCAGCCCCAACCTGTACCCCACCCCGCTCTGGTTTTCTAATGCTGTTCCACAGCCCATCCCAAACCAGGAGTTAAGACAGTGATGGATGGCATCTCTCTGTGGCCACCCTGGTGCTGCATGTGCCGCATGTCCCACCTGCCTCTGGTGCAGGGTCAGCCTCAAGCCTCTGTGTCTGTGTGGGGGGGCAGGCTGTGGACAGAATGGCGCTGGAGGATGAGGGAGGTCATCTGAGTCTCCCATCACCACCCAGCCTTCCCTGGGATGCTGGCACCCAGCTGTCCCCAGGCCGGATGTGGTGGCTGCTCTTCTGTCCCTGGGGGGAGGGGTGTGCCTTTGCTGTGGTTTTACCACCTACCACTGTGGTTATGTTCAACCTTTATATCTAGGTAGCCACGGGGAACACATTCTGTGGTGCTGGCTTATTTCTGGCAGTGCTGCGAGCGTCTCTCCCGTGTGGTCTCACGTGCCCAGTGTGTATGTGCCATGCTGGGAGCCCACCATCGTCATTTACCCACGGTGTGGCTGATGGGCGCAGGGCACTTCCATATTTTGGCCGTGGTGAATGAAGCTGCCTGACCTTCCTGTGATGCTCTCTGGAGCACACGTGCAGGCATTTCTGTTGGTGAATGTTGATGCATGTAGGCTCTCGTTTATCCTGATGTCCCGCTGCAGTGCACGTTGTTAAGGCAGCTGGAACCATGTGCCCCCACGGTTGCCTGTCGCTCCTCATCCCACAGCACTTGGCATCACCGCCATTTTCAGTCATCCACCACTCTGGAGGGTGTGGTGGTATCTGCCTTGGGGTTTTTTGCACTTTCCCTGTGTATTGGGCATCGGGTGTGCTCTCACTGAATGCCAGGCCAAGTCCTTGCCCTTGTCCTAGAGTCGGTTGTCTCTCTCCTGTTGATGAACAGGGTTCCTCATAGACTGAGAGGAGCCTATGTTCATTGTAAGTAGCAGATTCCTCCTTCCCTGCGGCTTGCTTTTTCACTCCCTCCATTTTTTGATGAATAGAAGTTCCTAATTTTAACTTGGTGCCATTTGATAAGCTTTTCCTTTGGGGGTAGTGATGTTTGTGTCCTATGTAAGGAATCTTCCCCTGCCCTGAGGACATCAGATGCTCTTGTGCATTATCTTCTCGCAGCCTCATTACCCTGCCTTCCCCGCTTCAATCTGCCAGGGGCCTGAGCTGATGGTGTCAGGACCCAGTGTGCTTTTTTTTCATGTGTCTATACAATCAGCCCATCTCCACTGACTAAAATCATTCTTTCCCCCCCTTTTTTTTCTCCCCTGCAGGGCCACCTTTGTCGTTCTGAATAGGTCACTATATGCTTGGGTCTGTGGGGGCTTTATTCTGTCTTATTGGTTCATTTCTCTCCATGTGCCAGGACCATTATTGTTAAGGGTGATGGTTTGTATCAAATTAAGGAATTTCCTTTTTTTTCTAATTTGCTAAGAATTTTTATGGTTAATAGATGCTGAACTCCATTGAATGCTTTTCCTGCATTTAATTAAGAAGATAATATGGTTTTTATCCTCTATTCTGTTAGTGTGATGAATGATATTGGTTGATGTTAATGTTAAACCAACCTTGCATTCCTGGCATAAACCTGACCTGATTGTAGGGTATTGATTCTTTTTATTTATTACTGGATTCAGTTTGTTAATATTTTGTTTAGGATTTTTGCATTTACATTCATAAGTGAGATTGACATAAATTATTCTTTTTTAAAAATTCTCAACCGAGGATATGTTTGTTGATTTTTTAGAGAGAGAGAAAGGGAGGGAGGGAGAGAGGGAAAAAGAGAGAAGAAGAAGAGAGTGAAAGAGAGAGAGAGACATTGATGTGCGGCATAAACATCATTCGGTTGCCTCCTATATGAGCCCCAACCAGGGATCAAACCCAAAACCTAGGCATGTACTTTGACTAGGAATTGAACCCACAACGTTTTTGGTGCGTGAATGATGCTCTAACCAACTGAGCCACCTGGCCAGGGCCATACATTATTCTTTACTTGTTAACACCCTTATTAAGTTTTGGTACCAGGATTATTTTAGTCTTATAAAATGATTGGGAGTGTCCCATCTTCTACTCTTCTTTGGAAGAATTTGTGTAAGATTGACATTACTTCTTCTTTCAATATAAGGTAGAATCTGTTGGCAAAGACAGCCATGACTGGAGTTTTCTCTTTTTGAGAAAGGTTTTAAATCTCTTTTTTCCCCCTTGATCAATATCCCCAGTATTTATCAATATAATTAATGTTTTAAGGCACAACCTTTTTATATTGTTGGACCTCTGTAGTGTATATTTATTTTCTAATTTATTAATTTTGTGCTTATCTTTATTATTTCTATTGTTTTTGTCCTTATATACATGTCTGTACACACACACACACACACACACACACACACACACACACGTTTCCATCACATCTAGGTGTTGTCTCTTGGGTATTTCCAATGCATGAGTTCTTGTTAATGCTGTGTTGAATCTGCTCTGCTATTAAACGTATCCACCGAGTTCTCAATTTTAGTTATTGTGTTTTTTAGTGCTAGAATTCCTAACATATTCTCTTTCAAAGTTGCTATCTACATTTTTATAGTTCCCAGTTTTTGCTGGAATTTTCCATCTTGTCCATTTTCTTCTTTGCATATGGCGCATGCTGCCGCTTTTTCTTTGCACAAGGCATACATAGTTACTTCAACCCCAGTGTCTGATCGAGTGCCAATAATTGGAACCTCTAGATTGTTTCTATTGCCTTTGTTCTGTACTTTCCCCCCTCATATGCCTGGTTTTTTTTGTTTTGTTTTTTTTTACTGTATACTAGATATTGTAATCAAAATATGTTCATAGAAATCTATGGTCTCGATGGCAGTCTCTTTCTCTAGGGAGTTTTTATATGTGTCCTGTTGGCATTTCGAGGCACTAGCAATCCAGAGTCACCTGAATCCAAGTTGTGGGTTGAGAAGCTGAGCTGATTCGGTCTCCTGCCAGCTCACCCAGCACGTCCCTCCAGGAACAGCTATGAACAGTGTGCTCAGCCTGCAGAGCTCCCCCCCGCCCCTTCCTCCAGCACCAGCCAGTGCCACAGAGAAACGGCTGAGTGCACGGCTGGCCTATCCAGGGTTCCCTCTTTCCTGGGTCCTGGCTGCTTGCTTTTCTCTCTTCTATTAGCACATGGGTGTATTGAAGAAGATGGGTTTTCTCATTGTCCGCTCCTCCACGCTGCCCTGTGGGCTGAAAGGCCTGGCTCCATCACAGGAAGTAGGAGTGCAGCAACTGTATTTTCAAAACTCCCAGCTGACTCTGAGGGGTGACCTGGCTGGAAACCCCTTCACTGTGGCCCATGTGCTGTCTGGGCTGAACAGTGCCTGGCCAGATGAAGATGGTGTTTGCAGGGAACACGCCCACTCACACTTCTCTTTAACGCGTGCTGCATGTCACAGTTGCGCCAGGTTCCTCAACGTCTCACCCACAGGTGGGCCCTGCTCAGTCCTCCATTCTTTCTCTCTGACTACAGTGTTTTGTCAGTCTCTTCCCACATTGGCTGCTTTTTGGGGCAGGAGATCTTGGAGGCTTAAAGGTACTGACACACTGTGAGCCAGGCAGACCTGGTCAGCAGCCCTTTCCTGCAGGTCCTCTGTCCTTTCTGGTCACATTCCTGTTGTTCCTGTTGTCACGGCACTTGCCTGAGCAAACCCAGTTCTTTCTAGCCTGCCATCCTTGTTGGTTTGGCCTGGGGCATCTCCAAAGCAGGAGACGCACTAGGGAGCGACTCTGGCCCCAGCTTGTCCCTCAGGAAGGGCCCCATCTGGAAGGGGCCAGCAGCAGGCGCACATGTTTATCTTTGCCCTGAATTTAAAAGTTTCCTGTCCCGGTCTCATGTGCTTCACCAGTATTTTTCCTCTCCTTGAATGTGTACCCACCTTTATTTTCTGCCCAAATACCTCCAACCTGAAGCCAGAGTGGGTATCTTAGAGGACAGGTGTCCTTTGGCAGTCCCCTACTTAGAGCTCATCCTGGCTCGGAGTGACCTCCAGGGGCCTCTGGAATCCACTGCACGGGGACCAGCTGCTGGGTCTTGGCCCTGGGTTCTCTGTGCCACGCCCTATAGTACTGCCTTCTTTGTGCCTTTCACTCACTCTTCTCTGTGGCCAGAAGCCTGCGATCCAGGTGTCCCAGGGCATACTCCCTCTGGAACCTCTAAGGGAGGGTCCTTCCCACCTCTTCCAGCACCCGGTACTCCAGGCTCGTCCTCTGTCATTGTGTGGACTCCCTCATGTGTCCGTGACTCTCCTCTTCTGTCTCATAAGGACACTCTCACTGGACTCAGCGCTGCCCGGATGACCCAGGCCGAACTCATCTCAACGCCTTTGGCTTGATCACATCAACAAAGAACCTTTTCCCAAACACGATCCCATTTTCAGGTTCTGGGGTGAGGACAGGACACACCTAATTTGGGGCCACCAGTATACTAGCCCCCTGCATAGGGAGCCCTCCTGACTCCAGGTTGGCTGTAAGATGAGAGACCCCTCTACGCCCACTGGTTCTTTGTGGGGCCAGGGGCTTATGCTGATTGACTGAGGTTTCTATGATGACTAGAAGTTTCTATGAGTGTCCTCATCTAACCCTCAGGGCACTTCTGGCGAGACGGTACGTGTCACCCCCGCATGGTGATGCCTGTCTATTGACGTGAAGTATCTTCCAGTTTTCCATCCCGCCTGCGCTACGTGGTACCTGTGCTCCCTGGGTCTTCTTTCTCTCCCACTTCATGGCATGGGCTCCTGCTGGGTGCTCTGTTGGCAGAACATCTTATGACAGGGATGGGATTTAATTCATGGGGCGCTGGGCAGGCATCTTGGAGCCTGGTACCCATGCTGGTTTGGGGGCCACTCTAAGGACTTCTTGGGTCCCCGAGTGGGCAGGCAACAGCAAGCTCCTTGCTTTTCTGTTCTTGTTGGTTCTGGGAGACCTTCCTTCCAGCTGCTCTGCGAACCTGGGCCCTGAGGGGCCCCTCTCAGAGTGGGGTGGCTATGTCTCCCTGGAAGGCTCTCCCTTAACCGTGAGACCTCATTTTCTCAGCTCCCTGTGCTCAGTGCTCCCCTTGGCACTGCTGGCCAGCTGCATGCTTGGGTTTCACAGGAAACATGCTGACGGAAACCAGGGTGGCTCTGGGGGCTGCAGCAAAGTGTGGCTTCTGGGAGCTGGGTCCCCCTGAAACCACCAACCCCATGGTGCCCGGAGATGTTTCTGTTGTGGACACAAATTTTTCTGAACCATAGGGGAGGACAACTCCACCTTCCTTGGTTTTCCTAGCCCACGAGCCACCTTTTGGAGAGCTCACAGCCTGGCCTGGGGCTGCCCCATTCCGCCCAGCCCTGTCCTGCCCAGGTCCTTTGGGAGTCCAGGCTGAGGACAGCAGTGGCAGGATGGGCCACGGCCCTAGGGTGGCTGAGTGGCCTGGGGAAGCTTGCCTCCTCTGCTCTTTCTTCTCTTGTGACTGGGAGAAATTACCTTTGACCTGTGAACAGGGAACAGCGAGGGTGTGATTAGGTCTCAGGCTTCTTGGACCCCATGGACCTTCTGGGCAGCAGCCTGAGGCTACATGACAGGACATGAACTGCATCCCACTCACACAGCCATAGTCCAGCCAGCCCAGCCTGTCGGGCTGCTCGACACCAGGACTGTGAAGGGCAGGGTGCTGGGTTGCAGGGCTGCTCCCCACACTGAGCTGGGGCTCCGAGACCATCCCCGTGCACTTGGCGGGCGCCTGTGGACTCAGAAAGGCGGCTTTGTGCAGCTCTTGGAGGCTCCCGCTGCCTGGGACGGCCCTCTGGTGAGACGAGTGGTCATTGACATCGAGTGTCCGGGGCACCGCGGGGTGGGTGGCCATGTTGTGATTAGCAATGTGAACAATTGCCAAAGGGCTGTGTTATACTCAAATGGACTCAAATAAAGAGCTGAAGATGGTGGGGGCACCGCTGGGCTGGCCCTGGGAGGGTCCACAGGATTCTGATGGCCTTTGTTCCCCTGGGCTGTTTACTGGAGGGAGGTGCCCTCTCCACGGGGCAGCACCGATACTCCTAGTCCTTGACACTGGGAGCCTGAGCCTCTGGTGGGATGGAGGTGAGAAGGGGGAGGTGAACAGACACCAGATGCCTCCAGCTTCAGGTCCCTATGGCCTTTCGAATGTACTGTCCTAGCCTGACCTTGCCTTTGCTGAGGGCCTCACACACACATCTGAATATCCCAGGAGGTCAGGGCCTATGGGAGCCTGGCAGATTGCCTCTGTGAACAGCAGGTCTCCCTGGACCTGCTGGCCAGGCTTAAGCCTCCCTCGGTGCCACTGGGGCAGTTGTGCTTGGTATTTACCTGGGGGCTCTTGCCATTATCCCTCCAACACCCTCTCCCTCCAGATCAGTGTCCTGGTACCAGTCCCTAATGGTGCCCATGGAACCCTCCTGGGAGTGCCTTCCTGGATCCTTGGCACCTGGGTCCCAGGATCACCTGCCATGGAGGTCTCTGAGGAGAGGGAGGCACAGGCTCTCTCTTCTTTTTCTTTTTCTCCTTCTGCACACTGTGTTTGGAACTTCCTGGTTGCCTTTGAGAGTCCAGCTGCATGTGGCAAGGCTCTTCCTGCGCCCACAGCCTCCCCACAGGTGCCCTCAGCTCAGCTCCATCACCAGAGCTGCTCCCTGGCTGCCGGTCAACTCTGCAAGTGTCAGGCCCTCCATGGAGGTCTGCGCGGGAGTCAGTTTATCGGACCCTCAGGAATGCTTGCATTTCCAGGGCCTGTGGGGCTTCTCACACAGACCCTGGGCCTTGGGGGTCACAGCAGTGGGCCCAGTGCCCTTCCAAGGGCTCTGGTTCATAGTCCTGGTGGTGAGATGGTATCTCAGACCCCCAGTGGCTGTAAAGATTCAGCCCTAACCTGTTTGGCTCAGTGGATAGATGGTCGGCCTGCAGACCAAAGGGTCAAAGGTTCAATTCCGATCAAGGACTGGTACTTTGTTTGCAGGCTCCTCCCTGGCCCAGGCCCTGGTTAGGGCTTGTGGAGGAGGCAACCAATCGATGTATTTCTCTCACATTGATGTGTCTCTCTCTGTCTTTCCCTCTCTCTAAAAATCTATGGGAAAATAGCCTCGGGTGAGGATTAACAAAAAAAGGAAGGGAGGGAGGGAGGGAGGGAGGGAGGGAGGGAGGGAAAGAAAGAAAGAAAGAAAGAAAGAAAGAAAGAAAGAAAGAAAGAAAGAAAGAAAGAAAGAAAGAAAGAAAGAAAGA
Source organism: Corynorhinus townsendii (assembly GCA_026230045.1). Classification (NCBI taxonomy): domain Eukaryota; kingdom Metazoa; phylum Chordata; class Mammalia; order Chiroptera; family Vespertilionidae; genus Corynorhinus; species Corynorhinus townsendii. The sequence continues at coordinate 2,755,187 of JAPDVU010000012.1, forward strand.
AAGAAAGAAAGAAAGAAAGAAAGAAAGAAAGAAAGATTCAGAGGTTTTGGGTGGCACCACACCCACCCCTCAGAAGTCTGTGGGGTGGAGGACCAGTGACGCCCAGGCAGGAGCTCAGGGAGCCTGGGCGGCTTCCTTCTGATGCCCACTCTCCTGGGAGGCCTTTCCCACCTGCAGGGCCTGTGGCGGCATCTGTCACCAGCCTCGGAGACACACCCTATTCCCCCCCCACCCCCCAAAGAGCACAGTGGGTGGGGCCCGTCCACTCATTTCCCAATCCAGCTTGCAACATGTGCATCCCAGGAAACTCAGCCCACCCGAGGCAGTTGGCGCTGTGCCTTTAGAGGAAGAGGTTAATGTCAAGAACCCAAGCCGAGATCCTGCATTTAGACAGAGACACTGCCAGGAAGCAGCCTCCTCAGAGGCCAGCAACCTCGCCAGGAGCTCAGCAGGTGCGGCTTCCCATCCAGACCCACAGGCGTCTGAATCACAAGGGTCCTGTTCTCTTTAAAAGGGGACTTCTCCAGTGGGATTTCTGTATAACTCTGGTTACACCAGAAGGTTCCGGAGTTAAGATTGTGTGATGTCTCACCAGAGTTAGACACCTACACCTGGTGCTTTGGCAAAGAACGTTTCTCTTGTGTTCACGGTGGAATCAGGTGGCCCTGGTTGCAGGACCTTTCTCCGCAGAGTGGGGTCTTAGTCCACAGGTGTCTTCATTCCACCGCATGCTCTGAGCTCAGGAAGATAGAGTGGGGGTGGGGTTTTGTCCCTCTCAAGGGTGGGACTGAGGTTCCAGCAGTTTGGTGGAGTCAGGCAGAATGGAGCCTGAGGACAGTGACTGCTGCTGTGGGATATGCTCCTGGGCAGGGCTGGGGCCACAGGGCTCTCTCCGTAGGCTCCCCCTTGAGAGTCTGAGAGCATCCTGGGGAGGAGAGGCTGGTCAGGCCCAGCATTTCCCAGAGGTGGTCCCAGGGAGGCTGTCTGAGAGGCAGAGGCTCCCTGGGCGAAGGGGCCATCAGGAGGGTCTCGCACATCAGTCCCCAGGTAGGGCCATGGGAGTATGAGGTGGTGTGGATGGTCCTGTGTGAGCTCTGGGAACCCTATGGCAGGTGCCAGTCCCCAGCCCCATGCATCCTGCTGGCCTGCCCCCTGCCCCACTCTGCAAGCTCTCTGGCTGCTCACCCCAGTGTTCGTGCAGCTTGCCCAGGCCCTCACTCCAATAAGGGTCAGCCATTTGGGTGCACCCAGCTCCTACTTGGGGAGGACAGTGTGTCAGTTGGCTTATGAATGCCCAGCATGCCACAGACAGTGGCCAGAGGGCAGAGGAGAAGTAAGAGGCAGCTACAGACTGTGAGGGGCCTTGGGAACCAGAAGGCACCTGGTTATAAGAGGCAAGATGGTCCACTCCACTGGCCAGGTCAGATTGCAGGAAGTGCCAGTAGGTGAAGGTGTAGATTGGGGACAGGACAAGGAGCTCGTGAGGCATCAGAAATGAGTTGCTGGGCATGTGCTTGGGGGAGCCAGAGAGTGGAGATGATTCACACCTATCTTTATATTCAGGGCACAACCATGTTTTGTCCAGGAAGGGGAACCAGGAGAGCACAGAGCTGCTGTTGCTGCCACCCTTTAAAACCACACCTGGCCCTGCTCACAGACACCCCTGGCCCTGCTCACAGACACACCTCGCCCTGCTCACAGACACACCTGGCCCTGCTCACAGACACCCCTGGCCCTGCTCACAGACACCCCTGGCCCTGCTCAGACACCCCTGGCCCTGCTCACAGACACCCCTGGCCCTGCTCACAGACACCCCTGGCCCTGCTCAGACACCCCTGGCCCTGCTCACAGACACCCCTGGCCCTGCTCACAGACACACCTCGCTCTGCTCACAGACACACCTGGCCCTGCTCACAGACACACCTGGCCCTGCTCACAGACACACCTGGCCCTGCTCACAGACACACCTGGCCCTGCTCACAGACACACCTCGCTCTGCTCACAGACACCCCTGGCCCTGCTCACAGACACACCTCGCTCTGCTCACAGACACACCTGGCCCTGCTCACAGACACCCCTGGCCCTGCTCACAGACACACCTCGCTCTGCTCACAGACACACCTGGCCCTGCTCACAGACACACCTGGCCCTGCTCACAGACACCCCTGGCCCTGCTCACAGACACCCCTGGCCCTGCTCAGACACCCCTGGCCCTGCTCACAGACACACCTGGCCCTGCTCACAGACACACCTGGCCCTGCTCACAGACACACCTGGCCCTGCTCAGACACACCTGGCCCTGCTCACAGACACACCTGGCCCTGCTCACAGACACACCTGGCCCTGCTCACAGACACCCCTGGCCCTGCTTCACAGACACCCCTGGCCCTGCTCACAGACACACCTGGCCCTGCTCACAGACACCCCTGGCCCTGCTCACAGACACCCCTGGCCCTGCTCACAGACACCCCTGGCCCTGCTCACAGACACCCCTGGCCCTGCTCACAGACACCCCTGGCCCTGCTCACAGACACCCCTGGCCCTGCTCACAGACACACCTGGCCCTGCTCACAGACACCCCTGGCCCTGCTCACAGACACCGGGTCTTTTGGCAGGCATGTCACTAACACGGATTTTCATTCTTCCTGATGGGGCGCTGTCTGCTAATGTCATGTGGCAACTGTGACTGTCACCTGTTGGTGTCTGTTCTGTGTCACCTTTTCTATAGGTTTTGCCTCAGGCTGTCAAGTCTTAAGCATGTTCAGGAAGAGTCATTCTGAAATGGGGCCTAGTTCATTCTGGAAATAGGGACCTTGTCATGGCCGTTCTTTGGAGCATCTATACCCTGTGAGGGGGCGGGGGGCCAGGGAGACCATGTGATATCCGAGAGACAGCCCACCCAGTGGTGAGGCAGCCCCTGGAGCCTGGTGGGCACTCAGGGGCAGGTGTTCACAGGTCCAGATGGGTCACCTGGCCAGGAGCTTTTGTTTGATTCTTTCCCGGTGGCTGCCTTCTAGGTACCCAGTGCCTGCCCCTGTATCTCATGCTGCTCTGGTCTGTAATTCCACCTTTTGACTGACCTGCCCTCTCTAAGCCTCCTTTAAAAATGCAAATCCGGTAACACAGTCTGCCCCACACCCAGTGTATCAGTTCCCTCCTGACCCCTCTAGGACAGCGCCTGCCCCGCCTCAAGCAGGACCTGGCGGAGGCTAATGGCTCCCCCAGAACTGGACGTACTGGCTCCCCACACTTCACCAGCTCCCCACCTACTCTTCTCCCTGTTCCTCACCGTCCTCTTTGACACCATCAGAGCCCAGGGCTGCTGAGGGGTCTTTCCAGGGAAGCAGATGAGAGAGGCCCAGGGGAGAGACTGGGTTTTCACCTGGAGCCAGGGGCCGTGGGCCATGAAATAAATCAGGACTTGACTCACTGGGGCTTTCCCAAGCTGTTGAAAAATCCTTACATTGAAGAAACAGGAACAGAGCCTGCTGGGCATCCAGGCTGCCATGTCTGTGGCCAGTCGGAGTGATACCTGATCATACCTGATCAGTCTCCACTTCTACCATACATTGCCTTGTGCCCCTAAGGGGAATATTGCCAGGGAGGATCAGCTCCCCTGGTAATGCAGGACACACATCTGGCAACACAGGACACATACCTGGGCACACACCTGGGCACACAGGACATACACCTGGAGATGCAGGACACTCACCTGGGGGTGCAGAATACACACCTGGAAACACAGTACACACCTGAGAATACAGGCTACACCTCAGAGAATGCTTCATTCAGTGGGTTGGCATTTTGACCTCCTGGCAGCCTCTTCCTCTAAGTGACTTCAGTTTTCGTTATGTGGAAAGTGGGTGGCACAGGTGGGAATGGGCATGGAAGGCTGCCCTGGGTTCAGACTCACCTCACTTCCCAGAAACCGTTGGCGCAGGAAAGCAGAGGGGTACCACAGCCTCCACGGGGGGGGGGGGGGGGGGGGGGGCGGGGAGGGTAGGAGAGGAGCCAGGTAGGTAGTGTGCTGGAGGCTGGCCCTTGGAGGGAGGCCCCTGCATGCAGGCTGTCATTGCTGGTACAGAAGGTCTCTCTGGACACCCCTGTATCCCAGTAGACCTCTGGTGGAGCCCTCGGCTTCTTTTTAAATTAAATTTATTATTTTACATCATTATGGAACTAGCACATGGATTTACTGGGGCGATTCAAACAACAGAAGGACGTGACCCCTCCCCTCAGCCCCAGCCTCCCTCAGTCTTCCTAGCAGCTCTGACACTTATCTCTCTCTCGTCCCCATTGTCTGCTTTCCCAGAGTGGGGTGCGTGATTTCTGCTATCCCATGTCCTACGTCTCCACACAACAAACAATAGTCTTGGCGATCTTCCCATACCATACATAGGATCTAACTCCTTCTATTATTTTTGTTAAAGTAATTTAAAAAATATTTTATTATGATCATGCATTTTCATAGTAAAACAAAGCAGAAACCCAGAACAGGGAGCTGTGTTCTGGGTCCTGTGGCCCTTTGCAGCTTCAAGGTCACAGACTGAGTGGTTGGCAAGGTTGAGGGCGGCAGGGGCAGTGAGGGTGTGGTGGGGGAGGGGAGGTGCCCTGCTCCACCCACCTCCCACCTGGGTCATTGCTCCAGGGCTATTCTGACTACCATCACTGCAAATATCTGTGAGCTGATCCGAAGTGACAACCCATCAACACACACAGACACAGCCCTAAAATGGCATTGGTGGTAGAGGCACGCCTCCTGCGGCCACAGCTCCAGAAAACAGTATGGCAGGTTGAAGCTGCCGGCCACCTGGTGAGAAAGGCCCTGGGCCTGCCGCCCCCAGGGCTGAGGTTAGAGGCTTCTGTCTGATGGTTTCCTGCTCATTTCCGCTGCCTGCCCACTCTGGGCGGCCTCCTGTGCCTTCCCCAGGGTTAGCCATGGATTCTCGCCGTGCTGACTGCCACCAACAGCCGTGGCAGAGCCCCCCCGCTCATCTGTCCACAGCCGTCCAGCCCCTCACCCCAGGGGCCGTGGTCTGGAAGGGCTTTTCTTCAGCACCTTTAAAGCATGGGCCCCTTTCTTCTGGTGCCCAGGGCGGCAGATGGAGACCAGCTGGGGTTTTCAGTCTGGGAGGAACCTCAACTGTCCGATGGGATTCGGGGCAGCATCGGTGGCAGACCGTTCTTGCATAGCAGCCACATGCCGGCGCCTTCCTGCGGTTCCAGTCCCCACTCGGGCTCCCCCTCCAATTCGTCTAAAATCACACGCACCATCGCCCTCTTACCTGCCTTCATTCTCCTCGGTGCACCGCTCCCTACCTGATGTCACACCATTCATGTGTGTTTACCACTTTATTGCCCATATCCAGCTGGAAAGTAAAGCTGCGACAACAAAACTTTTTCACATCTTATTCCGTCCTCACTTTTTATTTTTTAAAAAATATATTTTATTGATTTTTTACATAGAGGAAGGGAGAGGGATAGAGAGTCAGAAACATCGATGAGAGAGAAACATCGATCAGCTGCTTCCTGCACACCTCCCATTGGAGATGTGCCTGCAACCAAGGTACATGCCCTTGACCGGAATCGAACCCGGGACCCTTCAGTCCGCAGGCCGACGCTCTATCTACTGAGCCAAACCAGCCAGGGCTCCTTCTCACTTTTGAATGGACTCGTTAAAGCCCCGTGCCCAGCACGAGTTGGTGGGCTGAGGAATGTGTGGTGCCTGAGCAGGTTGGTGTTCACCCCCCTCCCGGCCGCCCCTGCTGTCCTTTATCCTCAGGGTCCCTGGAGGCTGAGGCTCTCAGAGAGCCCACTCTGCGTGCCAGAATCAATGTAACTGTCAGCATGTGCTCAGAGCACTTCACAGGGATTCGTTCTGTCCTTGTCATTGGTGGGGTGCCCGGTCCCGCCACACGTGGCTTGGGGGTGGGGGCTTGTTGTTGGTTCCCTGGGGGGCTGGCTCAGCCCCAGACACTGAGCAGGGTGCGGCGGGGGGAGGGGGGGGGCGCTTTGGGGAGAAACCCTAGCTTCCCCCATCCAGGTTCTTGCTATAAAATACTGCTGCTAGGATGCTGCAAAATACAGAAAAGCACAAGAATGGCCCATAGTTCCAACACCAGAGCCAGTTCTCCCCAACGTACTTGGGCGTGCTTTCTTCTCACGATACGATGCTTCCTGGACCATGCACTGGGCTGGAAGCATCACAGGAGGTTTCCTCCTCTTTGACCAAGTTGAATGTACGTGCACATTCCCACCAGTCAACGCATGCTTCTAATAACTGCTGAGCCATGTTTCCTTCCTGGGCACCGAGTGCTGAAGAGATGCTCAGCCAACCCCTCAAGAAGCTCCTGTTTCAGACAGAGGAATAGTGTCAGCAATCAACCTGGAAGCGATTCTACCACCACCTGACTCCTCATCTCTGCACCGATTCCTGGGAGGGATAGTGATCCTGGTTCCGCCCCTGAACCCTGTGGGAAGCCGGGAGTGCTGTCCCACTCTCACTCACACCCAGAGCCAGCTGTGCTCCATCACTGGGTGTCCAGGATTTCTCTCAGCAGCAGGTGCACTTTTTGCGCCATCACAGAGGATGGGGGGCAGAGTGGGACCACAGCCCCCGAGGCCCCTGAGAACATCCAATCCAGTGGTGGAGGGCATTTGACTTCTTCCTGTTGGGAATTTGTAGGATCTTGAGTTCAGCAGGGCCACCAGGACCCCCCACAATGCCCAGTCGCCCATCTTCCTCTGTCCTAATGGGTGTTGAGAAGATAGATTGAAGGGGATGTTCAGTGAATGGCAGAGTTGTGAGCAAGCTTGCACAGACTTCCCCTGGATTGTGTGTTGTGCGCCAGTGAGTCCCGAGTTCTGTCCTCTCATTGAGCCCCGGCAGTGTCCTTTCTCAGCAAGCCAGACAGAGATGAGCCACTCTTCAGGGGGGAATCTTACATGTGGCTGGGCATCTCGGGGTCTTGCCCTGGCTACAGCCTGTTGCAGTGGGAGGCTGCATGGCTGCATTGCGTTCTGTGCTCATGAAACCCGCTAGAGGCAGCACGGGCGCCTATCTTCTGAGCCCCCCAGGACCCAGCCCAGCTTTGGGGATCTGGCACCTCACAGAGGCAGAGCCTCACAGGCAGGTCAGTGCAGGCTCCCCATCTCCCCACACAGGACCCTCAGTGGTGGCCTTCCCCCAGTGCATGCAATCCCCCCCACCCTGTGCCTGGCTGACGCCCTGGGGTCTCCCTCTCCCACTCGCAGGAGGGCAGCAGGCTCAGCCCTAAGGTGAGGGTAGCAGCCAATTCTGGATACCCCCTCCCCAAGGATGGCGTCACTCCATGGACCCCGGGAAGGATGTCTTTCTGGGGAGTCACCCAGCAGGTGTGGCCCAGGGAAGAGACCCTGATGGGGGAGTGACAAGGAAGGAGCCCTGAGCCCCAGGTGTCTGAGCTGTGTGCACTACCCATGGCCCTGCCAATTGCTGATGGCTTTGACTATTTGGGGAGGGTCTTTAACCCAGCAATGACTGGCAGGGTGCTGGTGCTTGAGGGGCAGTGTCGTGTCCATCCTGCTGTGGCCCCTGGGAAGGGGTTCTGCCCCCTCATGCCCAGGGCTCGGCTCCAAGGGGCCCCAGGGGCCCTGCTACATCCCAGGTGCCTGCCAGCCCCCTGTCCTGTGAGTGAGCTGGAGGAGCCTTGGGCAGTGGCCCTGAAGAAACAGAATAACCCCTTTCTTCTCTCCTTTCTCCACCAGAAACATGGCCGACAGCAAGGCGAAGCCCACCAAGGCTGCCAACAAGACACCCCCCAAATCCCCAGGGGACCCTGCAAAGGACAAAGCAGCTAAGAGGCTGTCACTGGAGTCAGAAGGTGCCAACGAGGGGGCGGCCGCTTCGGCCCAGGAGCTCAGCGCCCTGGAGGAGGCCTTCCGGCGGTTCGCGGTGCATGGGGACACCAGAGCCACCGGGAAGGAGATGCATGGCAAGAACTGGTCGAAACTGTGCAAGGACTGCCAGGTGATCGACGGGAAGAACGTGACTGTCACCGACGTGGACATCGTATTCAGCAAAATCAAGTAAGTGAGCTGGTCGCTCTTGCCGCAGAGCCAGCTTCCCAGAGGCCTGTGGTAAGCCAGGCTGCAATCCAGGGTCCACTGATGGATTTTGTGTCTTAACAGGCTGTGAGGAAGTGTGATGCTTCAAGATCCTTCCCTTCCCAGAATCAGATGCCCAGGGATTGGAACCAGAGCAGGCTGCCTTGGGGTTAGCTGGGACCTGGGGAGGGGGCACTGCCCTGCCCTCGGGAGCTTGGAGGGGTCTCAGCGGCAGAGCTCCTGGCCCACTGTGGGCTGAGCCTGAGAGGTGCCGCTCTGAAGCCTGTCCCCCAGGTCTGACCTGGATCTCACCTGCCCCTGCCCGCAGCCCCTCTGTGGGGCTCCCCTTTCCTTTGGGAATGATGGCACATGAAGAAGAGTGTAGGTGACAGAGCAGTTAGTACCTGAGTCTTCAGCTGTGGCCCAGTGACTGTGAGCAGTGTGCTCACGTGCTTCCTTGTATGCATATACATCTGTGTGCATGCAGGTATGTGTTCCCGTATACCTGTGAAGACACATGTGTGTGTGCATGTGTGCTCCTGCACACATCCATTCTCCTGGACATAGGAAGTGTATCCAGGAAAGGTTACACACACCCCCTTCCCTTTCCACCGGGCATCTCTGGAGCATGAAAATATTCTCCTGCCCTCCACACCCATGACCACACGTGGGAAAATTAACAGCACCCCCAAGACCATCAAGCATCCAGCCCTCTCTATCCAGGTCATACTTGTTGCTAGAAAATGGCTTTATTTCAGTTTATTTTTGGCCTGTGTCCATCAAGGTTGGTGTGATCCTTTAGTTATACGTTACTGTGACCTTGCCATCTTTCATCTCAGATGCCCTCGCACCCTTCCTGCTGATGGCCTGGCTCCTCCTCCCTCCACCCTCCATCCTCCTCTGAGCACAGAGGCAGTGAAAAGGGTTTTTCTTTGCACCTCCAGAGCCTATGATTTTATGTCCCCACTTTGCTTGTGGAAATGTTTGGTGTATCTCCATCATGGTGAGGTCTCCCCAACTCCCCAGCCTGACATACCATCCTGACAGCCATGCCAGGCAGACGGGCCAGTCACCGTGGAGCCACAGGCCAGCTCTGCTGGGGTTGGCTCATTCCCACCAAGTGGGAGGTTGCATGGGGTGGTCTGGCTGGGGCAGGGTGGAGGTGGCCCCACAAGTGGTCCCTGAGGGCCAGCCATCAGGACCTAGTCACCAGCACAGGAGACTGGCATTCACCAGGTAGAGGGACTCGGCCTCTCAGTCTCACCTGAAGAGGTGGAACATTGCAGATTTACTACAGTCGGGCCAGAGCCCCAACGACACAATAGCGCAGTGTATGGGATCCTGGTGGACGCTCCATTTCCTGTGAGCCTGTGCCTTCTCAAGCCCTAGGGTTAGAGAAGGGTGTGGGGCCAGGAATTGAAGGGAGTGGTGGATGCAGGTAAGGAGGTGGGGTGCAGGTGAGGAGGAGGAGGAGGGCACAGGTGTGGAGGGGAAGAGGAAGTGGGAACCTGTGAGGTGGAGCAGGAGCTGGGCCAGGTGAGGAAGAGGAGCTGCAGCAGGGACTGGGATGAGGCTCAGCATGGGCCCTCTGTCCAATTCCTGGGCAGGTTCTCCAGGCCTTTATCATTGGTCTTTGTAAACTCAGTGTGTCCAGGAGAGAAAGAGGGACAGACCCAGGAGCAAAGGAACCCCAAGACCTGTGTCTGTTGGGGAATGTTACAGAAGGGCTAAAGTCAGGTGAGATAAGTGTTGTGTCCAGGGACAGGTCACCTCACTAAGGAGTGCCACAGGTTCCACACCCTTGGCACTGGCCCAGACATGCAAAGTGTCAGGGCAGGTGGGGACAGTTCTTCTTTCCTCGCTCTTAATTCCTTCGGCAGTAAGTTGCCTTTAAGCTATTACATGCAGGCATGTATACACATGTGCACACAGGAGCTCACACTTGTATGCACGAGCTCACAGTGCGCACACACACACACACACACACGTACAATACCTTGAAGGGGGGAGGTGGCAAGTGTGGTGGTGGCTCAATCAGAAGACAGCTGCCCTGGACAAGCCCAGAAAACCTGTGTGCAAGAGGCATGTACACTCCATTACCCACATGGGGGGCACTGGCTTCAAGGAGTGAGTGGGCACCAGGAAGGACTCCATCTGCTCCCCATCCCTATTTTAGGAGGCAGGATGTCAGCTGCTTGGACTCAGGGCTGAGGGTGGACCTCAGCTTCTGGGCATGGTGGGTCCCCCATTACAGAGCCCAGGACTATTTGTGGTCCTCTGGTGTCTCTGCCTCAGGTCACTTTGGGGGACATGGAATGGGAGAACGGGTAACTGTGGCCCAGCCCAGTGAGGGGTTGTGGTCACTACACAGTGAAGACCAGTTTGTGGTGGCTACAGGGGCCCCTAGAAGGGAGCAGGGAACCCCCTGCCTGGGTGGCTTGCTAAGGGAGCAGGGAACAACCCCCTGCCTGGGTGGCTTGCTGGATACCACAGGTTACAGTAGAGGGACTCACGCCCTTGTCCCTGGGTGGGAGGGGTGGACAGTGCCCTGGGTAGGGTCACAGGATCCTGCAGGACGGGCTGAGACCTCAATGTTGCTGACTTGGTAGAGAAGAGCAGCTCTTCTGTTTGGGGGCGGTTGCCAGGGCTCTGGGCGGTGACGCCAGCCAGGGTATCTGCAGCCTTTGTTTAGGTCCTGTCACCATGGCAGTGCCTGTTTGTTTTGATGTTACTATGTGTTGAATTTTAAACAAATTTCTTGCAGCTCTATACCAGGTCTAGATGGAAGACTATTGTTACCTAGACAAAGACTCTGACAGCCTCCACGCCCCAAAGGACAGATGATGGTCAGTCTGAAAGATTAATTAATCAGGACCTCATATGCACAAGCAGGAGGGTCACCCTGACAGTCTCATTTGGGGGGCCATGGATGGCACCATCCCCTTCCATCCTGTCTGCATGTGTGGGGTCAGGCATGCGGTTCCCACCCTGCAGGTGGAGAGGACAGACCAAGGGGGCAGAGGAGGGCGGGGTCTCTGCTGCAGCCTCTCCTGACCCATGCACACGCCTGTCTGGTGGGTGCTGTGTGCGTACAGAGAAGACAACCTGTTTCTTGTGACACTGGTGCAGGGACACAGCTCAACCAGTGTCTGGCATCTGGGTCTCAGGTTAGAAGGAAGCAGGTGGGCGGGGCTCCCTGTCACTGAAGACTTGGAAAGCTGCTCCATTCTTGCCACACACCCTACAGTCAAAGCCAGGACACATGGAAATTGTCTGAAGCCGGGGCTCCTGGGCCATGGGTGTGCACCCCAGAGGCTCAGCATAGAAGCACAGGCCTGGGGCCTAGATGCCATCCAGTGGTGTCCAGCGCCTGGAGCAGGGTGAGCCCATAGTAGGAGCCCCAGCAAAGCTCGAGTATGGGGTGGGTTGGGGTGGGGTGTTACGGAGAACTGATATGGCCATGCTCCGGGAGGGAGGGGCAGCAGCCCCAGCCCCTCCCTCCAGGCTGGCGGTGCGGTTGGGGCATTGGGTTGGTGCACCCAGCCCCTTGCTGTGCTTTCAGCTTCGGGTTGGGGTCTCCCAGTGTCAGGGTGGCTATGGTGGGGAGTGCTTCTCTGTGGGGCCCTCTGGTGACCACTGGCAGCAATGCAAGTCATCCACCTGGCCTCTGGGCCCTGCCACTCCCAGGGTAAGTCCAAGCCACCACAGCCTTGGACCAGGCAAACACAAACACGACGTTAGGATTAGGAAGAACCTTGAGGGTGTTTTTCCCTACTTAGGGGAAGTAACTGAATGTGGTGGGCGGGAGGGGCGGCGGGCAGGTCTCAGCTGTCCTTCAGGCAGGTCGGGGCCATTTGCAACCAGACCTACGACTTGAGTGGCTGTCAACTGGGTCTGCACTCGGCTCCACACCTGCTGGGGCCCAGGCAGGCATGCCGGTCACTGGAGGGGGCGGCCCTGGGCACGGGTGAGGGTGAGTGTCTGCCAGGAGAGCCCTCCACGAGCATAGCAAGCAATCCTCCAGGCAGGGCTCCCCGAGGAGTGCATCCCCCCCAGACAGCTCCTCCAGGCACCCCCATATCTCGCTGGCCCAGGGGATGATGGGAATGCTATAGAGGCTCCCAGCTTTCTGACCCTCATCAGTGCTTTAGATCTCTCCCTCAACACCCCACTTCCTGCCCACAGTGGCATCCTGGCTGGCCTCTGGACAGGTCGCCAGGTCCCAGCTGCTGCTGGTCAGGGGAGCCTGGGAGAACCAGCACTTTCTCTGGCACTCCCATCCCTCCGCCCCCAATGGCTCAGTAGGCTGGATGCTGGCCCTCAGAGAGGGGCCTGGGAGAGTGCAGTTCACTCTGATACTCGAAGGTGCTGGCAGGAGGGCACAGGGGTCACGGTGGATGCTCCATCCTGGGTGTTGGCCCTGGAGACACACAGGCCTGGGTCTGTCCTGGGAGGGCTGGACTAGCCCGAGTGTCCCTGGGTGGCCTTCAGGAGCAGCCTGCCCAGCCCCTCCCTGCTTGCCCTGAGTTGGGCCTGGAGGCCCAGGGGACGCAGGGGCCCTGCGTCTGGCTTTCCAGCAGAACAACGGCCTCTGAGCAGGGCTGTGGGGGTGGAGGGCTGTGGGGACACCGCCATGTGCACTTGGGAACAGGCTCGCTCTGTGTGGACTGCAGCGTGATGTGATCCTGTCCCTGGGGAAGCGCCTGGCATTGTCACTGTAGAACTCCCTGGGGACTCTCTCAGCAGTAGGGCACCAGATCCCCTGGGGAGGGCTCTGAGACCCACCCATCAGCCACAGTGGGATCCTGGGGGACACCTGGCCCGGCCAGGTGGAGCGTGCAAGTGAGGGCCCTGGACTGTGTGTCCAGCCCAATCTGAATGTGCCCTTTGACGGAGTCCCTGTGGGCCCCCCCCCCCCCCCCGGCCGGAGTGACTCACCCTGGTGGCGCCTAGTGCCGCAATGCCCAGAGAGGGCTGTGCACTCTAGCAGCTGGTCACCGGGCCAGCCGTCGGGCCTGGTATCCACATGCCAGCCTGGGCAGGCAGTGAATAGGAGACAGGAGTGCCTGTGACAGCCCAGGACAAACAGGCCTTCTCGGGCCCCAGAGGTTACCCACCAGCAGGGTCAGGAGTAAGATGAGAGGCTGTGGTTTGCATCATTCCAGGCACCTTCCCTGGAATGGCCTTCCATGCCCACGGATTTCATGCATTTGTGGATGTTGTCTGAGAGCTTTGAGGGGCAGAACCCACCATCAAACACTGTTGGTCTAAGCCCCTGCCCTGAGGTCCTATCCATGCAAACGCTCTCGGGACAGACAGCTCTGAATGTGCCAGAGGGCCCATTCCTCCTGCCGAATGGCCTCCCTGAGGGGTGAGGTTGGGCTGCAACCTCCAATCAGCAGTCTCCTGCTCATGGGCCTGTCAGTCAGCATGGCCTGGTCTTCAGACACACGTGTAACGCGGGAGGGAACCTCTGTGCTTGCTGGGGGCATGCTTGTCCGTCCACTGCTGAAGGACAGGGGCTATTTCTGGGTCTTGGTGACCACGAGCAGAACTGTGAGCAGAGAGGCAAGAATGCTTGAGCTTGTCTTCATTGCTCTTGAGTGAGAACTCAGGAGCGGGTCTTGGGGTCATGCCATAGGTGTGACCTTTAAGAAACTGCCAGACAGCTTTCCACAGTGGCCGTCACGCTGTGTGTCCACCGGCTGCGTCAGAGCCCCAGAGCCCGCATCTCCCCAGCACTGGGGATGTCTTCCCAGTCCTCTAGTCACTGGGGTCACCTGTGGAGTGCGTGTCTCCCCGGGAACTGACGATGTGCAGTCTCCGTGTGCTTGTTTGCCACCCACCGATCTTGGTGAAGTGTCTGGTTCAAATATTTTGTCCAATTGCTTACACTGGATTTCTTCTTCTTGTTGAGTTTTCAGAGTTCTTCATATATTTCCAATACAGTCCTTTATCAGACATGCTTTGCGAGTATTTTCTCCCAGTCTGTGGCTTGTCTTTGCATTACAGTGTCTTTTGAAGAAAATAATTATAAGTCATCCTTCTTTTGGATGGACTGTTTTCTGGTATCATTTCTAAGACATCTCTGTCTAACCAAGGTTGTAAGAATTTTCTTAGACGTTGTTCCAGAAGTGCTATAGTTTTAGGTTTTATAATAAGGTTAGACTGACCACTTTGAGTTAGCCTTGGTACATGGTGAGAGGCACAGGTCGAAGCTCATTACTTTACGTGAGTGTCCAGTTGGTGAAAGATGATCCTGGCTCCATTGAATAGCTTTTGCTTTTTTGTGGAAAACATTTTTGCCATTTTGAACTGGGGAAGATCCAGTCAAACTGGCAAAAATGCTTTTTTTAGTTAAAATTATAAAAGGTGAAAAGCCAGTGTAGAGCGTTTCAAAATGGCAGGACTGACATCCCGTGGGAAGCTCTGTGCTGCCATCGGTGTGCCTGGATGAAGGGTTGCACGCGGCCTCCGTCCAGCCCTGTGGCTCACCCTGTGCTGCGCATCTGGACTGGCACCTGTCAGGCTGTACGGCCTCTGGGCAGGGGGCAGCGGGGTCCCAGGTGGTGGGCCTCATGTGCGGGCCCTGGCCACACCTTGCTGGGTATCCTGGGAGTCCCCCCCTCTTGTCCCTGGGTGGTAACCATGACCCACAGACTGCCTGCCAGCCAGGACCAAGGCCTCTTCGCTATGGTTCAGATCTGACAGGCTTCTCACCCTAACTTTTCTTTGAAAGTCCTCCCAAGTGGAGGCCACACACATGCCCCATTTAGAACCAGACAACAGCTCTGTTTTAATGTCCAGTTGTTCAAAAAGGATGTGCGTCCTTTAAGCTTTTTTCCAAGACAATTTATATTTGCTGCTGTTGCCAATGGCGACTGACTGTTGGGTGAAAACACTGCAGGGGGAGGGGCATGTTCTCTGTTTTAATGTTAGACTCACTTCTGGTGTGGGCAAGAGGCAGGGTGGGGGTCCCCAGGCAGGGCTGGGGTCCCCCGATGTCAGTGGGTGCCCAGGCAGGGTTAGGGTTCCCCAATGTCACTGGGTCCTGGGTCCGGTGCCCACGTTCCTTCTCCTGCAGGGGCAAGTCCTGTCGGACCATCACGTTTGAGCAGTTCAAGGAGGCGCTGGAGGAGCTCTCCAAGAAGAGATTCAAGGACAAGAGCAGTGAGGAGGCTGTGCGAGAGGTGCACAGGCTCATCGAGGGCAAAGCCCCCATCATCTCAGGAGTGACGGTGAGCAGGGCTGCTGGGCCGGTCCCTCGGGAAATGGGGTCCACGAGGTCAAGGGGACAGATGGCAGTGGCCTAAAGACAGGGTGGGAGCCTTAATCCCCAGGTGGGGGCTGGCCCAGGCCACCTCCCTGGGTTAAGTTGACAGTGGATTCCAGGAGCGCTAGCACCCCTTGTGCTCGGGCCTACCCCCTTTGGTTCCCCTCTCCGGCTCCCCGTGACATACCCATTCTTTCTCCTGTGGTTCGATGACAGTTAATCTCCCTCCCTGCTCTCCTGCAGAAAGCCATCTCCTCGCCCACCGTGTCGCGGCTCACGGACACCACCAAGTTCACAGGCTCCCACAAGGAGCGCTTCGACCCATCAGGCAGGGGCAAGGGCAAGGCCGGCCGCGTGGACCTGGTGGATGAGTCAGGCTACGTGCCAGGCTACAAGCACGCGGGCACCTACGACCAGAAGGTGCAGGGGGGCAAGTAGCCAGTCCCCCGGGGACAGGGCCTTCCTCCTTTGCTGGCCCCACATCACCTCACACTTCTTTACATTCCTGGGCTCCCTGGGGCAGAACTCAGACGCTGGGGTGGAGGGGCTGTGGGTGACTCCCAGACCTCCTCCTGCCTGGAGCCCCGGCATGCTCCTCTCCTACCCCAGGTGCGGCCCCTGAACTCACTGACCTTCCTCTAATGCACCTGCCTCATCCCAAGTTGGGAAGTCAACAGATGTTCATTTCTAAAGTGTTTCCTGGATCCAGACCACATAGGCCACCTGGTTTGCAGGTGAAAGGGGTGTTTTAAAGGAGCAGGTGGGACAGACCCTGCCAAAGGTGATGCTGACCTCCTGACCAGCAGACCTGCCCAGGAACCACGAGGGCAACATGCACTGATGCACTAACCAGCAGCACCAGGGAGACAAAGTGAACCTCGAACGGGACACAGGGACATCTGTGAAGGCTCCATTCAGATGTGCGACACACAGGTGCATGCTTACACATGCGCACACAGGCCCGTGCACTCATGGACACATACTTACACATGCTCATGCACCCACACATCCACTCACACACACATGCTTACACACATGCCCACGGACCAGGTCTGTGCCGAGGACGGTCATGTGAGCGAAGGCTGGTGTGCAAAGGAAGGTGAGCCAGTGAAAGAATGCTCCTCAGGAGACCAAAGGAAAGTGATCTGAAGTGTGAAGTTAGAAGTTTTTAAAATGGAAACTAAGAACAGGTCATTTCATTTTGCTTTTTAAAGAAAAGAAGAAATCAGAAGAAACAGTGGCTATGTGTTTATTCCCAGAGCAGATCAGGGAAGATTCAGAATATCCTGTTTCTGTGACTTTCTCTCCCTATTGTCCCTGTGTCTCCAGGTCACGAGACCCTGTTGGCCCTGAGGCTCCCTCACAGACAGGTGTGTGATGGAGCATCTTCTGCCCGTCCCTGTTCTGAAATCAGGGCCTCGAGGCTGCCATCGCCGTGGCTACTCCCTTTGCTCACAGTGCAGCACAAATCTCTGCGGCTCCAGCCTCTGCAGTTAATTCTGAACTCTCCCGACCTGGGAGTGCAGGAAACTGCACCACAAGACCAGGCCAGGGAGGGCCTCCCCCAAAGGCCCATGCATATGCTGGGGTTGGTGGGCGCTTTCACAGTGGCCACAAGGCAACACTCCATTTGCATAAGTGCAGCCACAGCCTGATGTGTCACCTGGGCACGTGGTCCTGGGAAAAGTCCACGGCAGTCTCAGAAAATGCTTCCTGGAGCCCAGCTGCCACAGCCAGTGTCTGCTCTGCACCCCTTCCTGGTCACGTGGCCTACCTAGCATGGGCGGCTGAAGCATGGACCAGCACTGCCATGGCACACAGGCTGGTCACCGCTGGGGCTGGGGAAGGCTCAGGGCCAGCATCTCCAGCTGTGTGTCTCCACCAGGCCCCTCGCATGCTGGCCTCCCTTCACCATCCCACTGTCTGCCTCTGTGGACAGCTTCGTTTGGAGGTTCTGGGAGCTCACAGCGTGTGGCATTGGAGCGCAGGGCCACTTCTAGGGCTAATCTCACCATTCTCTCGAAAGTTTCTAACTTGGGGATCCTAAGCTGCCTGGCAAGGCTACTCGCAGTGAGGAAACTGAGGACCAGGGGCTGGGCAAAGGCAGGCAGGTTGCCGGTCCCCACCCTGTGCCTCTCTCCTCCCCCAGGATGGACCTTTAGGGGAAACCCAAAGGCAAGACTAACCTGTGGAAAACGTGTCTGAAGACAACTGAACATGCAGTGTTTCTTGACAATAAGCTGACCACAAACCACAGCCCTTGTGTTCCAGTGCTAGCGAGGTTTTCTTCCATGGCCACATTTCTCCCCATGCCTGGCAGCACTGCCCCGGGGGAATGCGTGGTCTCCTGCCCCTGAGCAGCCCCGTTGCCCTCGTCACAGACACTGGAATTGGCAGGACCTCAGCCACTACAGCATGCATGCTGGCAAAGGCTCCCCACGCCACAGCCCACAGATGTCACCTGGGCCTGCCATGGATGCAGGCCCTTCTCAGCCCTTCCTTGCCTGCTGGACCCTGGAGAGAGGTGCCCGGCACCAGGACAGGTCTCCCGTCCCAGAGCATTGTCTTCAGGCAAGAACAGCCTCCCCCGAAGGTTCCAAGCCCCGCTGAGGGCCAGCCTGCCGGAGCACCCTGGGAAACGGGGTCTAAGCAAAGGAAACAACGTGCGTGTGTCCTCCGACCCCATGGCAGCCCGCGCTTTCTCCCATGGTGCCTCCTCAGAACTGGACCCCCACGGCCCTACGAGGCAGCCCTGGCCGCGGGGCACCAACCCCACCTCTTCAGGCTGGTGGAGGTGAGCTACTCGATAGGAAACCATTGGCCCACATCTGAGGAAAATGTCAGAATGCTCTGCTGACCCTGATAGCAGCAGCTTCTTTTTGGGTTTTCTGAATGAAATCAAGTGCACACAGCTGCTCCCTGTCAGTGGCCCTCCCTGTCCCCGTCCACCCAAACTCAGGGGAGAGCCCCACACCCTGGGCCCGACTCCCCACACGCCCGGGCGGGAAGTCTGTCCACAGCTCCACGGTCCCGCTGGCCACACAGGCACTGCGGTCACCCTGTGTCCCCTGCCTGTCCCCAGGCTTCGTCAGGCTCACACACAAGCCAACACTTTGTTCTCCAGTCAAGTAGAGCTTTGAAAACCCACTCTCCCCTCTCTGTCAGAGAAGGAGGAAGAAGGGCTAAGTCATGCGGACTCAGTATTCACCGTTCTGCCCCTTTAATCGCCTGGTGAATGCATCATTGCGTCTGTGTGTAGCCTCTAAACTCCGACTTCACTGCACAAAACTGACCCACGTGCATGTCCCTCCACCGGGTTCTGAGTATTGTGAATATCTAGGCAGTGTGTGTCTGTGCTGCATGTTTTTATGCAATGCCAGTCAGCTTCTAACCACAGTCACATAGAAATTAAATGTCTATCTGTGAACAAAAGAAACTGCACAGCAGGCACCCCAGGAGACAGGCCGCGTCCGAGGGGAGGACACCCAGGAGACGGGATGCATTCCGAGGGGGCAGGGGCCAGTGCGACGGTGTCCGAACATCAGCAGAGAACAGTAGGAGTGCATTTGAGAACACTGATTATACCAGAATACTTATTTATTTCTATTTAACACAACTGGGCTGTAGTCAGGAATAGAGTTTAGCTTTACCAAAACTGAAGTTCAAATTACATAATTTTAAAATATTATAGTAAGATATATATTTATACTGGAGTATTTTTACACCTTTAATATTCTCGGGCTTGAGTTTTGAGACATGAAAATTATAGTGGATGCTGACCCTTCGGGGAAAGGTCCGCGGAGGCCTTCCACTGGCATGGCTCGCTGCCTGTCTGTGCTCCTCGCCACTGTGTCCCAGTGGCTGAGAGCTCCGGGCAGGCCAGTGGCCATCTGACCGTCTGAGTGGACAGAGACTATGGCAGCAGGCAGAGGATCACCAACACCCTGGGCCAGTACAATCGCCTATTTCTGTGAATAGTTTTAATGGCACAGGCCACACCCGTGTGCTTATATACTGTCTGTGGCTGCTTTTGCAGCGACATTGGCACTTGGGGGGGTGGATACAGATGCCATGACCCATGAAACCTATAATATTCACTATCTGGCCCTTGACAGGTGAGCCCTTGAGGACTCATTTGTGCTCATTCCTCCTGGGTATTTATACACAAGCTGGCTACTCCCTGTCCTGCAGCACACACCATATGGGGGCTGTACTGTGAAATTATTACCCTGAGTAGTTTCCTTCCACTGATTTACCACTGAACACTTTATGAAATCTGGTGGTTCAGGGGCCTGGCCTTTGTCTATGGGCACGTGGAGACCATGGCCAGTGTGGTGGCGTGCCAGGCAGTGGTCACTGTGCTTGGAGATGCTTTAGTTAACTCTCTCTCTTCCTTTAGACTTTGGAAAATCCAAACCAAGCCAAACAAAGGAAACCTGCACAACTTAAAATAAACTTGAACGTGATCATATACTAGTTTGTACTAAGTTTTTTTCAGGAAAGGGAAATAAAATTTATATACACATGCAATATATTTTTACACCATCTTATTGTTAGGGAGTACTGAGTGTATCACTTTATCAGAGTGATGGGTACAGTAACGTCAATGTCATGGGTGTTCTGACTCAGAAAGTCTAAATGGCATTAAGCAGCAACATCCCTGGGGTTGGAAGGGCCCTGCTCCCCCTCCCTCAGAGTGTGAGGCTCAGAGTCACCTATGGGGGTGCTGTCAAGGCCTGGCCTGCAAACCTTTCGTGAAAGAGCTAATGTCTGTCTGCACAACGCTCCTCATGTGTTCGCTGTTGTTAACATTGTTGTCAAAAGTGATAAATAAAGTGTTAAATGGTGGATCTCTTATCCTCAAAGTGTATGGTCTGGATAGGCAATAACATGGGCACCAATATCTAACATGGGACAGGCCCTGAGAGGGGCCCTGGGAGGGGGTGCAGAGCCATGACTTCGAGGGCAGAGAGCCTCCTCTCTCTCACCCAAGAGAGAGTCTTTCACTGCTCACTTAGGCGACCACTGACGCAACCCCATGCTATGTCAGAGGCCTGGTTGAATTCTATTGCAGCCCTGGGGGAGTGGAGGGGCGGGGGGTGGGTGTCTAGATCCAGGAGTACAGGACACAAACTACATTACAAACAACATAGCAGCCCCAACAGGAAGGCCGTCATCAAATAACTGCCAACCTGAAATCCCAGCCCAGAGAATAGTTTTCAAAAATAAAGATAAAATAAAGGCATTTTTAGACTATAACAGGGAACTGCCTCCAGTAGACATGCATAGAAATTATAAATGCAGAAAGAAAGTGATCGCAGATGGAATGTCCGAGATGTGAGGAAAGAAAGTGAAAAAAAGAGTAAATAGTAAATAACTACAAATACATAGTGACTAACTATATAAATATTCTCTGTGGGATTAACAATATTTCATTACAATGACTAAAGAGCATTGCATGTGAGCCAGAAGCGATCCTCGGGGAGCACCGTGCTCATGGCTGCTGTATGATAGCAGATGCGCATGAAAGAGCTGATTAAATAAATATGAACATGTAAGAATACACCAGAAACATGCATGGCTTCCAGATTAGTAGAGGTGAAATGCTAAATGATAAAAATCTAAAAACAGCAACAGTGGGGAGGGAAAAACTGACAGAAGACACTGAATAGCACAAAATGATACTGTAGATTTAAACTAAAATATATCAATTCCATTAGAGGATAAAGCAATAGAAACACGGAACAGGAAAACTGATAGAATAATACTTTTAAGCCAAGTGTATCATTTATTTCAGCATGGCTAAAAAGGAAAGGGAAGAGCAGAAAATGAAAATGAAATGAAGACCAAGGCTGGTTCTTTGACAGGACTGGTCAACTGAACCAACTTCTGGTGGATTAATGAAGAGAAAAAATTCAAACAACCAATGAGATGATGGCCGAGGGGAGTGGGCGTTGGGCATAGGAAGCAGATGCTGAGCACTTTGGCATCTTACTGGGAGGACACAAGAGCAGGGAACCCTCCAGGCCATGATGAAGACAAAGTCTCGCCAGCCCAACAGGGTCTCTGGAGGTGATCCCCGTGGCAGGAGGGCCAGGCCCCCAGATGAAAGCTGAGGCAGAGCCCAGGCCACCGGCAGTTGGCGGTCATCTCTTACAGGCATGGCAAGATCTTACTTGAAGGGACACAAGTGCCTCTACATCTCTGCCATGGGGACACAACTTCAAATGCTGAAGCTATTAAAACGATATTAAAAGATTGAGTATTATGCCAAAAATTTTGAAAATTAGACAATGAAACAAATTCCAAGAGATTCATAATTTATGAAAACTAACTGAAGAAGAAATGGAAAGCCTGCATAGTCCTATAATTTAAGGTAAATAACTACCAACTATAGTGGAAAACCTCCCAAATCTTAGTGACTGGACACAAGAAGTTATTTCTCACTCACAAGAAGTCCAACTGAGGTCAAGCAGAGGTCTCTTCAGCAGAAGAGAAACAGGCTTCCTGATCTTGTGACATAGCTCGCAAGGTCATGAGGGACAGGAAGTACCAGAGTGGCCCACCACACAAACAATTACATCATGCTTATTATGTGTCAGTACTGTCCTAGAACATTATTTATAATAAATCATTTAATCTTCACAGCAACCTATAAGGCAGGCACCAGTATTGCCCCATTTTACAAATGAGGAAATCGAGGAACAGAGAATTTAAATTACCCAAAGTTAAACATTAAATGGTATATAAAATATTAAACAAAATATTAACAAACTAAATATAACAATGTATCTGTAAAAAAAAACACACCCCATCATTACTAAGTTGTGCCTTCTCCAGAAATTCAAGGTGCTTTTTCCATTAGCAAATTTTGTAATTAACCACATTAACAATAAATAAGTTTAAAAATGATCTGATGACAAGAAATTCCACCCCCATACTTTTGGTATAACACATTTCCTGGCTAAGTATAAAAACTGATGCCTCTGGACACAACCATGACCAGACAGACAGGTGAATGGAAGGACACCTGAAGCCCAGAGACCCCTCTATGGGGGAGACCTGATGCCCCTCTGACTTCCCCAGAGAGTCCTGACCCACACAGGTACACACAGCATCTTCTCCAAGGCCCGTTCTTCTTCCTCAATTAAACATTGTTCTAAAAAATTACTTTGTTTTATCAAAGAAAGCGAATATTACATGATATAAAGTTTTCAAACTAAAAAAATCTAATTTTATGCCTTGTTATGACCTAATTTTCAGAAATACACAGTAAGCAAAAAGAGAGTCAGAGGTTGGGTAGATATTGTTACTGTAGGATGTTAATATCACAAAACATTTTTATTTGTTATGTTTCCCACACTATAAATATTACTTTTATTAAGTCCCGGAACTTACTTTTTTTCTGCTCACCAACCATGGTACATAGCTTGTTTTATAAAAGAATTCAATGATAAAAATCAGTTATAATTTATGAAGAGCCACTTTTTAGAACAATGTATTCATTTATTAAATAAGAACTGCTTATTATACAATAAATTTTTTTCTTTAATCATCATACATAGTTCTCTTTGACAGTAGGCAGAAAAACACAAGATTTTCTTTATCTTAAGACATTTGATGAAAAATTAATAATCTGTTTGTCTTAAAATATGTCAGTGTGTTTTGTCTCAAGTCATGTGAAGGGCCTGGATTAATCCTGTCTTTTTAGAATATTTCAGCAAACTGAGCTGTGGGCCCTGAATATATTTCAGAACTCACAAGATAACTGCAAACAGAAGAAACAACTCTCATCAACAAGTACACCAGGTAAAGAAAACACACATGCACGCCACACAACTAGGAAGGTCCGGTTTAGGAGCAGCCACTGAGGCGGGTGCTGCTGACTGGGAACAGGGCCATGGTCTTCTTGAGCTCCTTGTAGCTCCAGTGCAGCTGCTCCACCTCGGCCCTGTGCTGAGCCCGCACCTGGCCCAGCTCCTGCAGGAGGTGCTCATTGGTGCTGACCAGGGAACTAAAGAGAACACAGGGCAACCATGTCCCAGCTCTGCTGCTGTCCTCTCCAGCAGCATCCTCTCTCACCTGGCCAAGCCTGCCTGTTGACCCCACATGCCCCAGCCGTGTCCCCTCAAACCTGTCCCCTCCTGATCTCTCCTGGCGGCTACCCATCTGCCCCTTGCCACCAGACCAGGTGGGGCCAGGTCTGACTCAACCCCTCAGCCATCACTGCCCTGCAAGCACTGGTGGCATCCATGGAATGGATCCAATTCAGCATGAATAGACGGATCCCTCAATGCTCTGGCCATGCATCATTTATTGAAAAGACTTGTCACAGTCTATGGCCAGCAAAACAATGTTCTAATTCTACGAAAGACTCAACACTGAAGTATTTCTAATTCCCAGTCAAATATAAAGGACCCGTTAAAAAATCCTGACATTGTAACAGTTAATATACAACTGAAAAGTCCTCATTTTAAAATATTGTTAACCATTTTTAATTATAGAGGGGACTTCAGAAAGAAAGTGGTGCTATATTTTGCCAAAGTTCCCTACTCACCTGGTCAGTAATGACTCAAGCACATTTGTGGCATCACAAGAAATGGGCGAAAGCAGGGCCATTTTCTCCATACAGGTCTCCCCACTGACAACCCCCATGCAGGTGGCAGCCCTGTTTGCTTGGACCACAGAAACAGCCACTGACGAGGCGGAGGCTCAGAGTGGACACCTCCTTATGAACCCCACTGCACTTACAGGCTCTGCACCCTGCCTTGTCCACATTAATCCCACGGTGCCAATACCTTGTGATCTGCCACAGATGGGCTGTAGGGCTCCAGGGAGTGATTTTGCCTTGCCTGCCACATCCCTGTACCGTGACTGTGTCTCATTTCCTTCCTTCTGCTGCTCCATCTAGTCTCAGTTCGGTCCCACCTCTCAGGGAACACACACCCGCATCATCACTCACATGCCCCTCACCTCTCAGAATACTGCAGCAGAAAGAAAAGCTCATGGAAGTGCCAAGTCAGCATAGCAACACATGCGGGCCCAGAACACTGGCCACCAGCAGCTGCTGCTCCTGCACCCCCCCACTGCTCAGCTCCACAGTGCCCCCCGAAACCTGTGGCTCTCCTGCAGCATCTGTGTGAGCTCCTGGACCCTCCCTTGCCTCGGCTCCATGCCCCACTCCCCTCCCCCCCCTGCACCTGTGGCTCTCCTGCAGCATCTGCGTGAGCTCCTGGAACTTGTCGTAATGTTCAAGGTGCTGCTTCAATTCCACAATTTCACCTGAGAGCTTCTTCACATTTGTTTGAAGCCCTGATAAAGAAAATAAGTAGTATTATCTAGTGAAATTCATTTATACATTTGGAACATTAAAACAATTCTGGAGTTTAAACTGGACCTGAGACACAAGAAAAAGAATATAGCTTAGAAAAGATCAATTTTTGTAAGGAACTCAAAGACAGGGGTGAACACATTCAGCCACGTCTACCCCAAGGACCCAGTTCTGGCTCCCTCCTTGGGGCTGAAGTTGCGGGGATCTGCCCTGCGATATCTCTGAGGAACCCAAGCCTGTGTGGAGGGCCGAGTGATGACAGAGGTGGGCCTCAGGGCCTCTTTTCCACAGAGCATCAAGCTCTGGCAAGGGAAGGACCTGAGGCTTTCAGGAGAAGCAACTGGCAGCGATTAGAAGCCCACTGTGGCCACAGGCCCCATGTCCAGCAATGACAGAGCATGTGCCTATATTCCATCTATAGGGTGTTGCCTCTCTCTGGGTTTCCTTCTCAAGGCAGGAGGGGGTGGGGGAGAAATTTACTATTTATGGGCTCCTAAATCCAAACGGAGGACAACCAGGATACAAATAACTCCACATGCAGACATGCCACTGCCAAACCACACGACTGACACTAAGAAAGCCAGCGCGGGAAGGTAATGGGCAAAAGGATGCCAACACTGACAGTGGGTCCTTCTCACAATGATCACCCCAGCAACGGAGGGCGTCCTCCTGCACTTGGACAGAAAACCCTACTCAGAATCTGTGTCCACCCAAACCTCCCTAGAGGGCGTGATGAGCCTCTGGGAAGAAGGCAGTGGTGGCATGGGTCAGAGCTCAGAACCCTACACTAGTTGACACCAAGAGTAACTAGATGACAAGACCAGAACCCCACAGACAGCATTATAGCACTTGGTGATAAGGTAGCCTCAAGATCCCTAACAAGGCAGCCACGGCCCTGCATGGTATCCATGTCTGTGTGGGTGTAGCACTCAGCAGTGGGGAAGCTGACCTGAGGACGGAGCACCTCCAAGTGCCCCGTTTTCCTGGGAAATCCTTGTAGGCTAACTAGGGAACAGGGCTGGCATGAGGGGGTTCAGTCTCTTCTAATGAGATGAACCCAGGGTGGAGTGGGAGGTGTCCTGTGTGGTCTGAAGGAGCTGGAGCACCCCATGACCCCTTGGGGCTGGCCTGCCTAGTCCTTTCTAGAACAGGGCCATTCTGTAGAGAAACAGATGATGAGGGGTCCAGGGCAAAGTAGGCCACCATATTTATCTGTGAAGTTAGAGAAGCCGTCTGCCCTGCTCCTTCTAGAAATTTAGAACAGACTTCACTTGACAATGAATAATAGAGATGTACTGAGGTCAAACCCCACACAAGTTATGGTATGAGCACAACAAAAGCCACACCCAGAACAGATAAAAACCACAACGGTTTCAGAATAAACTAAAGTCAGAATCAGACAACTTTAGAAAGGGGGTGGCTGAGCTCAGGCAAGAAGGCAAAAGGAAGGCTGAACTAGAAGGAACCCAAGAGCAGTGAACATGCCAATGACATCTCAAAGAAACAGAAGATACAAAGGGGGAAGTTTTAAAATAAAAATTCAGCCCTAGTCAGTATGGCTCAGTTAGTTGGGCATCGTCCAGGGCACCAGGAGGCTGCTGGTTAGATTCCTAGTCAAGGGCACATGCCAGGATTGTGGGCTCTATCCCTGGTGGGGGGCATGCAAGAGGCAGCTGATCCATATTGCGCTCTTGCATTGATGTTTCTCTCCCTCTCCCTTCCTCTTTCTCTAAAAATCAATAAACTATTCTTTAAAAAGAATTAAAAAAAGAGAAGACTGTAAACAACTCTTACCACTCAATAAATTAGCCCAATAAACACAATGGGCAAGGACAGACCAGGGCAACTCTCTGTGGCTGCATTCATGTGACAAGGCCACAGTAAGTACTTGGGACAGAGGCCACATGTAAGGCCTTGAAATAGTTACTATCTGGATCTTTAAATAAAAGCTTTTGGATCCCTGAGAGGTGAGAATGGGAAAAGATGCTCAACCTGTCCTTCTTCAGTGAAATTAAAACTTTCAAGAGACCCCATTTCATCCAGAGAAAGTTACCATGGAGAACAGATACCACCAACACCTCCTCATTCTAAAGCCCAGTATCTGAACCTGAGATACTGAGAGTGGACTTCTGTAAAATTGCAAAACAGAATCAAAGAAGTGAAGAGAGGAAAATGAAAATGATCTGGGTCTGGAAGGTACAGGAGAAAGGCTACTGTGCCTGCTGGGGACAGATAAGGCTGAGCAGAAGGCTAGTATCCTGCACATGCCAGGGGCAGACAGGCTGGCACCAAGGTCCATGGTGCCACAGCCATGGGATGATCCCTGAGCTCCTAAGGAGTCAAAGGGCTGGAGCAGTGAGGAACTGTCAGAGCCCACAGGGGAGGCGCCTCTCCCTCAGGCACAGCTCTCTTTCCATATACACCTGAGCATGCCATGGGCAAGCATGCGCATCATTCATGAGCCAAAGCAACTCAGACCAATCAAGGGTGTGGGCTCCAATACCTATTTTACATTATTTGCTGGTTCTGAATTCTGGTAATAATCCTATCTAATAAAAGAGTAATATGCAAATTGACTGTACCCCCACTACACCACCAGCCACACCCACCAGCCACTCAGGAGGGAATATGCAGAACAAAGTGCAGCCAACCAAGATGGCTGCAGCCACAGAGAGCAGGAGGGAGGCTTGGGTTTCCCTGGCAATGGAGGAAGCCAAGCTTTCCACCTGCCCTTGCCGGCCCAGGCCTCCACTCAATGCTACAAAGTTTCAATTATAGAAGATAAATAAAGCTCAACAGAAATGGCGGCAGCCACAGAGCTGGAGAGAGCAGGAGGCTAGGGTTGCCTGTGGCGATGGAGGAAGCCAAGTTTCTGCAGCCCTGGCCTGCTTTGGCCTCTGCTCAAGGCTATGAAGTTTTAATTATAGAAGGTACATAAATCCCAACAGAAATGGCTGCCCCCATGGAATGAGCAGAAGGCTTGGCTCCACTACAGGCTACAAAGTTTCAATTATAGAAGATAAATAAATCCCAGATACCAGGGCCTCTGCTTGGGTCGCCGGGGTCGTGGTCAGCCTGCAAACCACCACAGGCCCCTCACCCAGGCTGCCCCACACCCCAAGGGAACCCCACCCTGATCCAGGACACCATTCAGGGCAAACCAGCTGGCCCCCTCCCATGCACCAGGCCTCTATCCTATCTAATAAAAGAGTAATACGCAGATTGATCATCACTCCAACACACAATATGGCTGCCCCCATGTGGTCAAAGATGGCTGCCCCCATGTGAACACAAGATGGCCACCACAAGATGGCCAGCAGAAAAGGGCAGTTGGGAGGGACCAGGCCTGCAAGGGAGGGCAGCTGGGGACAATCAAGCCTGCAGGGGAGGGCAGTTAGGGGTGACCCGGCCAACAGCGGAGGGAAGTTGGGGGTGAATGGGTCTGCAGGGAAGGGCAGTTGAGGGACACCCAGGCCTGCAGGGGAGAGCAGTTGGGGGGTACCAGGCCTGCAGGGGAGGGCAGCTAGGGGTGACCAGGCCTGCAGGAGAGAGCAGTTAGGGGCAAACAGGCTGACAGGGGAGCAGTTAGGGATCAACCAGGCTGGCAGGGGAGAGATTAGGGGGTGATCAGGCTGGCAGGCAGAAGCAGTTAGGGGCAATCAGGAAGGCAAGCAGGCGAGCAGTTGGGAGCCAGCAGTCCTGGATTGTGAGAGGGATCCCAAATTGGAGAGGGTGCAGGCTGGGCTGAGGGACACCCCATCCCCCCCCCCCGCCCACCGTGCATGAATTTCGTGCACCGGGCCTCTAGTTTAAAATAAATTTCATGAGTGTTTAAACATGTACATTTCACCAAGTAGTGGTCCCAAACAGACCATAAACTCACCAGTGATCTGCAAATTTAACGCAGCTGAAGCATCTGCATTTTTTACTTCTCTTTTCATGCTGCACAAGAGAGACTTTAAGCTACTATTCTCCTCCAAAGATCTGTCTAAATGTTGCCTCAAGTCATCCTAAGGTCACAGAACAATACATTTTAAAATGACAAATCAATTTCAGTGAGATGCATATAGAAAATTAAATAAAATCCTTTGAAATAACCAGATAGTAGTTTCCTTTTACATATCAGAATTCTGAATCACAATGTGAAAAGCTGTACAGTCATTTGTCACATAACAACAGAGATATATTCTGAGAAATGCGTTGTTTTGTCATTTTGCGTACACAAACCTAGATGGTACAGTCCACTGTACACTGGCTACAAGCCTGTACAGTATGTTACTGTACTGGATAATGCAGGCAACTGTAACACATGTTAAGTACTTGCGGGAATAAACATACCTAAACACAAAAAAGGTCCAGTAAAAATATGGTATAAAAGAGAGAACATGGTATGCATGTGTAGGGCACTTACCATGAACTGAGCCTGCAGGACTGGAAGTTGCTGCAGTGAGTCAGTGAGTGGGTGGTTAGTGATGGCCTAAGACATTATTGTACATGACTGTAGACTTCATAAACACAGTACCTTAGGCTACACTAATTTACAAAAAATATTTTTCCTTCAAAAGTATATTAACCTTAACTTACTATAACTTTTTTACTTTATAAACTTTGAATGTTTAACTTTTTTACCCTTGTAATAACATGTAGCTTAAAACACACACTGTATAGCTGTATAAAAATATTTTTTCTTTATATCCTTATTTGATAGACCTTTTTGCAAAATATGTGTTGTTTTTTTTTAAATTTTAATTGTTTTTGTTAAAAACTGCAACACAAACTCAGACATTAGGCCCATACAGGGTCAGGATCACCAATGTCACTGTCGTCTACCTCCACATCTTGTCCCACAAGGTCTGTAGGGACAATAACAGGCATAGAGCTGTCATGTCTTATGATAACAATGCCTTCTTCTCGGACACCTCCTGAAGGACCTGCCTGAGGCTCTGCTTGAGGACATCACTCTTTGTAGAAATATGACCAGGATGGTTTGCTCAGCTTGCTTCCTTTTTTCATCATAATTTGCCTTACGGAGACAATGCACCACGAGCATTCGCTCTCTTACTGAAAAAGTTTTGGTGTTGAGGCCCATGTTTTCTAACCTTTTAAGGAGCTTGTTGAGGTCTGCCAAAGCTTCTGCTTAACCCTTCACTGAATTTTCTTGGGGTTTCTTCTTTATCTGCTGCAGTTTTTCTCTTGCTTCTTCAGCTATGCATTCCTGTTCCTGTTCCAACAACTCCTCAGTAGTCAGTCTTACAGCACCACCTTTAGGAGCTCCCCAATGTCATCCTCAGGCACACCTTGGTCAAAGCTGTTTCCCATATCACCACAGCTCTGGTGATTTTTACAACCTTTGTGCTACAACGTCAGGGCAGCTATGACATCACTAGGTGATAAGAACTTTTCAGCCCCATTATAATCTTATGGAACCACTGTCATATGTGCAGTCTGGCATTGACTGAAATGTTGTTGTGTGGCACATGACTATAAGCATGCATCTTCTCTGTCAGCAGGCTGAGGCCTGTGTCCTTCAGAGGACAGGAAAAGGGGTAGTCCAACTTACAAGGGAGCACCCACCTTCCCATGTTCCCTGGTGAGGGGTGTGCTTCCCATGTTCCCTGGTGAGGGGTGTGCTTCCCATGTTCCCTGGTGAGGGGTGTGCTTCCCATGTTCCCTGGTGAGGGGTGTGTTTCCCATGTTCCCTGGTGAGGGGTGTGCTTCCCATGTTCCCTGGTGAGGGGTGTGCTTCCCATGTTCCCTGGTGAGGGGTGTGCTTCCCATGTTCCCTGGTGAGGGGTGTGCTTCAACAAGAGCCACAGCACTGGTGCTGAGGGGAACAGATGTAGTGGCTGGCTGCTCGAGCCTTACCTCCTCCAGGAAGGCCCCATGGTCGCCACAGCAAGAGTACAGGCAGATCCCAGGCCTTTATGGTCCACCTGGGCAGGTAGCTTCCCTCCAACTTTTTAATATCCCATATGTGAGATCATGCAGTTTGTTCTGCCTTACTTCACTTAACCTCAAGGTCCATGCATGTTGTTGCAAATGACAGGATTTCCTTTTTTTAAAAAAGGCTGAATAAATGTTGTATATACATATGTTCTTTATCTACCTATTTTGTTGAGAGGTTATTTTATTTTTCTTAATTAAATCTTTATTGCTCAGATTATTACAGGTGTTCCACTTTTTTTCCCCCCATAGCTCCCCTCCACCTGATTCCCCACCCCACCCCATGCCCTTACCCCCCGCCACTGTCTTCATCCATAGGAGTAAGATTTTTGTCCAATCTCTTCCTGCACCCCTCACACTTGCTTCCCCTGAGAATCGTCAGTCCACTCCCTTTCTATGTCTCTGATTCTATTATATTCACCAGTCCATTCTGTTCTTCAGATTTTTTATTCACTTGATTTTTAGATTCATTTGTTGGTAGGTATGTATTTGATGTCATTTTGTTGTTCATAATTTTTATCTTTACCTTTTTCTTCTTCTTCTTCTTCTTAAAGAATACCCTTCAGCATTTCATGTAATCCTGGTTTGGTGGCGATGAACTCCTTTAGCTTTTTCTTGTCTGTGAAGCTCTTTATCTGACCTTCAACTCTGAATGCTAGCTTTGCTGGGTAGAGTAATCTTGGTTGTAGGTTCTTGCTGTTCATCACTTTGAATATTTCTTGCCACTCCCTTCTGGCCTGCATAGTTTCTGCCGAGAAATCAGCTGACAGTCATATGGGTACTCCCTTGTAGGTAAGTAACCGTTTTTCTCTTGCTGCTTTCAAGATTCTCTCTTTGTCTTTTGCCCTTGGCATTTTAATTATGATGTGTCTTGGTGTGGTCCTCTTTGGATTCCTTTTGTTTGGGGTTCTGTGCGCTTCCTGGACTTGTAAGTCTATTTCTTTCACCAGGTAGGGAAAGTTTTCTGTCATTATTTCTTCTAATACGTTTTCAGTATTTTGCTCTCTCTCTTCTTCTGGCACCCCAAAAATTCGGATGTTGGTACGCTTGAAGTTGTCCCGGAGGCTCCTTACACTATCTTCATATTTTTGGATTCTTTTTTCTTTTTGTTTTTCTGGTTGGGTGTTTTTTGTTTCCTCATATTTCAGATCTTTGGTTTGATTCTTGGGGTACGTTGATCTACAGTTGAGTTTCTGTATATTCTTTATTTCAGACAGTGTATGCTTCATTTCTGACTGGTCCTTTTCCATTTTTTTGGCATTCTCATTAAGGTCCTTGAAGGTCTCACTAAGCTCCTCAGAAGTGTCATCAAGTTTCTCGGCGGTTTTTAGAAGATTCTTGAGTAACCTTATAAATGTGATTCTGAACTCTATGTCATCCAGTAGTTTGCTTTCCTCCGTTTCTTTCATTCGTGACATGTTTCTTTGTTTCTGCATTTTGGCTGCTTCCCTGTGTTGATGGAGTGGCTTTGTGTGGTAGGTGACCTATAGGGGGCAGTAGCTCAGCCTCCCCAATCACCTGATGTGGATGCTCTTGGTACACCCCTTTGTGGGCTGAGTGCAAAGTCTTGGTGTAGTTAAGCCTGAATTGCTGTTGGTACGCTGGGGGGAATTGACCTCCAGGCCAATTAGCTGTGAGCACTCCCTGTGTCTATAATGGAAGAAGTGCTGTGCTGAAGACACGCTTATGGTGCAGGACTTGTTTCAGTGGGGCTTTGGTGCTCACTGAGTCTGCCTCTTGAATGTGTCACTTATGGATGTGAGGAGTTGAAATCTGGTGTCTCACACTGACCACTAGGTACACTGGCTTCTGGATCTCCAATGGGGTGCAGGTCAGCTACTGTCTGAGGCCACTCAGCAGGAGCTACAGTGAGAGCTGCAGTTTTCTCCTCTTTGCTTGGGGTTTAGAGGTTTTGGAGCTGTCTGATCTGGGCTGCAAGTTTTCTAGGTTAAGCTGCGATAGGGCAGGCTTTCTTATGCTAATTGAGCTGCTTGGAGCTTGGGTGGGTTTGTAGGTTGTGTGGGGCGGGGTCTCAGGGCGTCACTAGGTTAGGGCGTGGCAAACAGCAATGGCTGCTAGTAAGCAGGCTCTGTGTCCCAGACCACGTCCTGGAGTTCTGTGCCCCAGTGCCGTAAACAATTATTCCTGCGCGCAGCTCTGCAAGCAAGCCACTCTCACTGGCAGACAGCTTCTCCCCGTAGGAGTTTGGGTCCCCCATGTCTCCCCAGAGACTGGATTTCAGAGTAATCGGGGGCCTGTCTCCGTTCGGTTGAAAAAAGCAACGCACCCAGTCGCCCGCCACCAGCCCGGATCACGCGCCTCCGTACCTCAGATTTTTAGCGCTCGTGCACGTCTCAATGGTCTTTTCTCTTTCCTTCTAGTTGTAGAACTTCCACTCAGCCAGCTTTCCCGTGGTTCTGGGTGATAGACGTTTTGTCTTTTAGTTGCAGTTTAAATTGTTGTGGGAGGCAGCAGTTTAGGTGTTTACCTACGCCGCCATCTTGGATTCCTCTCGAGCGAGAGGTTATTTTTCTTAATCATGAATGAATGTTGAACTTTGTCAAGTGCTTTTTCTACACCTATTGAGATGATTGTGTGGTTTTTATCCTAGAGAGGTTATTTTTCTTAATCATGAATGAATGTTGAACTTTGTCAAGTGCTTTTTCTACACCTATTGAGATGATTGTGTGGTTTTTATCCTTCAATCTGTTAATGTGATATGTTAATTTGCATATGTTGAACCAGCCTTGCATTCCAGGGGAAAATCCCATTTGATCATGGTGAATAATCTTCTTGATGTGATGCTGAATTCAGTTCTCTAGTATTTTATTGAGGGTTTTTACACCTGTGTTCATCAAACATACTGGCCTGTAGTTTTCTTTCTTGTGGTGTCTGTCTGGCTTTGAAATCAGGTGATGCTGCTTCATAAAATGAGTTTGAGAGTGTTACCTCTACTTCTATTTTTTGGAAGAGTTTAAGGAGGTTCAGTATTAATTCTTCTTTCAATGTTTGGTAGAACTCAGCCATGAGGCCATCTGGCCCAGGTCTTTTCTTCTTGGGAGCTTTTTGATTACTGCTCAATCTCCTTATTTGTTATTGGTCTGTTCAGGTTTTATTTCTTCTTGATACAATTGTGGTAGGTTGCATGTTTCTAGGATTTATCCATTTCTTCTAGATTATCTAATGTGTTTGCATATAACCATTCACAATAGTCCTTTCTGATTTTTACTTATTTCTGAGGCATATTGTAATGTTCCTCTTTCATTTCTGACTTTGATTCTTCTTTCTTATTTTTCTTAGTCTAGTGAAGGGTTTGTTGATTTTGTATATATATTTTTTCAAAAACCCAACTGAGTTTTGTTGATTTTTTCTATTGCTTTTCTATTCTCTATTTCTGCTCTGATCTTTATTATTTTCTTCCTTCTGTCAACTTTGGGTTTACTTTGTTTTTCTTTTTCTAGTTCTTTGAGATTTAAATTTAGGTTGTAAATTTGAGATCTTTCTTCTTTTTTAATGTAGACATTTAAGTGTGATGGTCTTATGGTGAGGTTACAAAGGATGAGCACATCCCTAACAGCCAGAAGTCTTAGGCTCAACTAGTAGGCCCAGCTGTGCTGGCACTGGTTGCCCTTTGGTGCCACCTGGTGGTGGAAATTCCCTCAAGTCCAATAGGACACCTGGGGTCCTGTGGCTGCTGCAAGCTGGACAGGAGCAAGAACCCTAGGATCACACAGCTAACTGAAACCTCTCTCATCAGAGGTCTGGAGAACCTGGGCCAGGGAACATGGGGCCACAAAAACCCCACTTTAAGCCCAGCTTCATCTTCTCTCTGTCTCTCCCACTAACCCATTCTCAGAAGAGAAGGCAACCAGTCAAAAGAGGTAAAGCTGGGAGAAGTGGCGATGCCTCCATCTGCAAATAGCTGTCTGGGAGTGATACAAAGTCAGGCCAGAGTTCCCCAGATGGGGAAACCTGTGGGGAGGGTTTGTGATCCTGGAGGGGGAGAGGAGCCCCAGTGCTGTAGCCCGATAGCAGCTAAGGGGAAGTGCAGAATGGAGAATCCCCCCTCATTCTGTGAAGTCAAAACAATGTTTTCACCCCATCTGTGAACAAAAGGAAATGCAAGGGGCATGGCTCACCATCTCTTTCCGAGTGTTGTTGAGCTCCGACACAACCTCACTCATCTTCTCACTATATTGCTGCTGTTGTTCAACAAGGTGATTTTGCAAAGATTTATTTTCAAGAGTCAGGTAGTTAATTTCTTCACTCGCAGTTGTCGAACTGTCCTGAGTTGCTATAAAATCTTCAACAGATGACAAAATATGTCTTGCCTGAGCTAGAAGTAAAAATCAAGTATTATTATTTCATTTATGCCAAAAGAATGTGTAAACAAAATATGTTCAATGCATTTTGAATAACACACACTGCATGCCTTAAAAACACTGATAGGCATGGAGACTTGCAAAGGGATGAGGGTACCATTGACATTACCTTCACTCAGGCTGTTTTATATCCAGTCAAGGATGAGAGGCAGAAAAGAGCAGGAAAAAAGTTTTGTTCTAGAGAAAAGGTGCCCCTCAGGAGAAGGCTACAACTAGGAAGATTGGGCTGAATGCCCTAGCAGCCCACCACACTCTCTTCAACAGCCCTGCTGCTATCCTAACAAGAGGGTGTAGATTTATGGGATCAGCATTCTTGGGGCATCCTGATTCTGAAGTGCTCAGGAGCCTCTGGTGTGGCTAGGATGGCAGCTTCAAGCAGGGCCCAGGGCCTCTCAGGAAGGAGAGGGCTGGCAGGTCCCCACTCCCATTGGTACACTGAACATCGCCCTGCAGACTGAGGAGGAAAGAGGTGTCTCACTGGAGATGCAGCACCCTGTTTCACATTCTGACTCTGGGTGACGGGGTCCCCAATGTGCTCTTGCACCCAGGCACCAGGTGGAAGCAAACCAAAGTCCTCTCAGGGGAGGGGCCATCCTCCTGGACCTCAGAATTTAATTTCCATCAAATTTTATTTCCAAAAAAATATATTTTTTATATAAATATTTATATATTTATAAATAAATATATATTTATTTATTTTCCATCAAAATCTCGGCAAATGCCATGTTGAAGAAGACAGTAGCAGCTTTTTAACCTCTCCAAATCCCCATATGAAAACAAAGCCAAGAGAACCAAATACCTGTGAACGGCACTTCCAACAAAACCAGGCAATGAGGCATCTCCTCAAACACCAAAGCCAGTGGCTGGGAAAACCAAAAGCTATACCTCAGGGGAGCCCCCAGTTACTGAGAGGACAGTCAGGGTACTCCCTGCAGTGCAGCAGCCACAGTGACAGCTGATGAGGGTGCAGCATGTGAGGAACCCAGAACCCCATGGGAGAGCAAGTACCCACTAACACAATGCTACCCAAAGGGTGGGCCTGCACATAGCTCTGAACTGATGAGCTGACTGTCCCTTCCCAACTCACCCAGGAACACCTCGTTGCTATGCAGGGACTTGCAGCCACTCCAGTACCTGTCCACCAGGTCAAGGAGTGCTTCTAGGAATGCCACCTCCAGGGTGGCCTTCCCAGGTGGCACAGCTGAGAGCAGTTTGGGAGACACCTGCAATAGAAACAAAACCATGACATAGGTTTTCAGTTCCTGAAACACAAGGCTTCTAGCACCACATGCCAAGGGAGCACTGCTCGGCCCAAGTTCACACCAGGGGCAGGACAGCCCATAGCCTATAACTGGTCAGCATGGAAGCACTACAGCCTGGCTCCTTGCTGCCTAGAACTGAGGCTGAGACCAGCCTAGTGAGTGTTCGGCACAAACACCTCCATCAGAAGCTGAATCCGGACACTGGGCCAGGTTGACAGGCATGAGTACAGAGCCAAAGTCTTCAGGGTGGACACAGTGCAGTTACACAGATTTCTGTCTTCTATCTGCGGAGCACGGGTCGTGCCCTTTCCATAAGGACGACCACCATGAGGTCATAGCTCTGAGCTGAGAGGAGAGGGAGCCCTGGGCAGCACCCCCTCCTATAAAGCCCCAATCCCACAGCGAGTATGCACATCTGTGACACAGCTCTGCCCCTGGTGCTATCCCTTGGCAGACAGGAGAGGCCTGCGTACATCCCATTTTCCTTCCTTCCCTCAATCCAGACAGACAGTGAGAGACTGCATTAAGAACAGATGACAGCCAGGCCCTCTGTAAAAGCAGACTCTGACCCACAGCCTGCAGTGACCAGCCGGGAAGCCAGCCTGCCATGTCCGGGTCCCAATGCATAGAAGCACATTTCAAACAAAATAGAGAGGTGACAAACATCAATGAAACGTGCTTTTAAGAGCTGTTATCTTGGGATCACAGTTACTGTTGAAAATAGAAGACACGGTGTTACCAAAGACAGCAGCCCCTCAACTAGACCATCCAGGCACCCTCAGCTCTCTGCTCACCTCCCTGGCTCCACTCGTGCTGTGGGGCCTCTGCTCTTCAGACTCAGACGCCTCCAGGTGAGAACAGGTCCTCTCGCTCTTGCTCTCGGAGCCATTCTGCCTGCTCAGACTCTCTTCCAGGCAGCTGAGACACTCCTGGTCTGCAGGGGCCTGGAATCTCCCTCCAGGCATTCTTCGCTTCCTATACTTTTCAAGACCAGGCAAAGGATTTAACACCTTTTGTGTTGACAAACTTGACATCTGAGAAGAGGAGGTTGAGTTCTCAATGGCTATGCAGTCTATAACAGAGGGGAGAACACAACCCTCATCAGACCAAGTTCTCTGGGCACAGGTGTACCTGTGCATGCACTGTGTGTATATGTATGTGTGCACATATGGGAAATCCATCTGAGTAACAAGACTGAAGTAATAACTTTAACAAATTAATCGACCGATGATTATATGTTTTCTTGCCAAAATTATGTATAACAAAGATGAGTAAAAACCTAAAATTTTGGAAATTAGAGAGGACTCAACAATTTGTTCCTTTAGGCGATTCTGTTAACTTTAGTACCTGGGACCCTCCCTACCTCAGGGGACAAGGCCCCACATCTACTGACAAAGAGAGTGTGTGCATACATACATATGGATACACATATATCTATACATGCACACATAGAAACATACATACACACAGGGCAGGGACAAGGGTACAACAGAGCAAATGTGGTCAGTGCTGACTTTGGGGGTCTGGATGATGTAGATATGAAACTTCCTTATTCTGCTGTGGCAGTCTTTCTGTGTTCACTCTGGGAATTCACAAGGACTACAGGTCAATAAAGAGGTCTAAAGGTCAAGCACATGCACCTTTGTGAACAGAGGTGAAATGATGAATTCTGACAATCAACAGAAATGGAGGTCCTATGCACCCATACACCACAGCATCATTATGAAGTCTCAGGATATAGGGTGAAAGCAACCAGGACAACAAAAGTAGAGAATATAATAGGGGTGTGTGTTACCTGGACTCAACATCACACCCTGCTCTGCAGTGGCCACAGGCAACTTGAGCAGGTCATCACCACAACCCACCCCAACGCTGAAGAACCATGAACTCGCCTGAACAAGCCTCAGGAAGGTGCTAGGTTCACTCATATTGAGAAGTTTTCTGACATTTTTGTCACATGTGTGCACACAACACTCTCAATTAACTTACTCATTTTCTTCATCTTTAATTTTTAAAATACAGCTATTGTCATAACCTGGGCCCATGCAGTTATAAGAAATTGTATGTGTGTGAGTGAGAGAGAGGGAGGGAGAAAAAGTATGCGTGTATGGTGTGTGTGTGTGTGTGTGTGTACAGAAAAGCAACAAAGTACTCACAGACTAGGAATCTGAAATATGAATATTCTAAATTTTTTATCCTTACCCAAGGATATGTTTCCATTGATTTTCAGAGAAGGAAGAGAGAGAGAAAGAGAGAGAAAGGGTGGGGGTGGGGAAGAGAGAGAGAGAAATACTGATGCAAGAAACATCTATCAGTTGTCTCTCACATGCACTCCGATGGGAAATCATACCCGCAACCTTTTGGTGTAGGAGGTGACGCTCCAACCAATTGAACCATCCGACCAGGGTGGTTGTATTCTAAATTTCAATGTATAAGATTCTTTCTGAAGACATTTTAGAGAGTTCCAGAAAGGAAGGAAGGAAGAAAGGAAGGAAGGGAGGGAGGGAGGGAGGGAAGGAGGGAGGGAGGGAGGGAGGGAGGGAGGGAGGGAAGGAAGGGAGGAAGGAAATAGGAGAAATAGACATGATTAAGAAGGAGTCAACAGCGGTTGTTGCGTGAGATTACCTGGGTGTGGGAGAAAGTGCACATGATGTCCGAAGGAGCAGCAGGCCTCGGGCTGGTCTCCCTGCTGGGGCGGGAGCTCTCCACAGTACTGGTTCTGAAGCCTCTTTTCTGGACAACATCCTCTGGAACTGCTTTTTCTCTTCTCATGGCCCTTCTTTATGGAGTCCCCACACTGGTGCTGGACTAGGTGAGGACTCAACAGATGTCTGGATTCTATTTTATTAAAGAACATTTAAAAAGTTTTACTTCATTAAAAATTACATTTTAAGCTTCTGACAGTGTATTATATCTATTAAGTGTACCAATTAAATAAGAAAAAGATGATTGACTGAGTTAATAATGCAACCGCTGCCCTAACCGGTTTGGCTCAGTGGATAGAGCGTCAGCCAATGGACTGAAAGGTCCCAGGTTCGATTCTGGTCAAGGGCATGTACATTGGTTGTGGGCACATCCCTAGTACGGGGTGTGCAGGAGGCAGCTGATCGATATTTCTCTCTCATCAATGTTTCTAACTCTCTATCCCTCTCCCTTCCTCTCTGTAAAAAAAATCAATAAAATACTTAAAAAAAATAATAATGCAACCGCTAAACCTGTAGTGAGTCTAGAAGTCACTGCAAACAGTGCTAACAGGTGCAAGACTGACACTGACCAACCACCACTCGCTATACAGCTGAGGAGTCAAGACAGTGTGGCATCGATACAAAGTCAGACATGATGACAGATAAAACAGCATCCAGAACCCAGAGAGAGACTCAGGTTAACTGAATTAACAAATGTGCTAGGGTTATTAAATGAGACAAAAGACAGTATTTTCAACAGATAGCATTAGCACAACTGGATATATGGGGTGGGAGTGAGGGGGAGACAACCTGACCCATCGCTCACTACGGTCACAAATCCACTCTAAGCGTGGAGGAGCACAGACCTGAACACTGGAACCACAGGACATCTACGCGTCCACAGGAGAAAATCTTCATGAGCATGGGACAAAGATTTTTTTTTCAGGGCACAAAAAAAAGCACAAATCATATAAAGAAAAAAGTGATAAACTGGACTTTATTGAAATACAAATTAAAACCATAATTAAATATTAATATTTACTCAGAAGAACAGCCAGAATAAAAAAGACTGAAAATCTAAGAGCTGGCAAGGATACCCAAAGAGCAGATGTTTTTGTGCCAGCAGGTGAATCCTGGGATTTCAGCCCAAACTTACACCTCAGCCTGTTGTCTTCATGAAAAGCTCTCAGAAACTCATAATGGAAGAAGAAATGGTGCTAAAGCTTACACAAAAGTCCCGGTGGGAAAGAGTCCCTGGCAAAGTAATGACGTTCATGCATGCACTAGAAGCCTTCACAATGAGCTTGCCAGGTTTAAAGTTCTATCGCGTCAGCCTGAGCTCTGAGTGCTCCCTAATGCTAAGGGAACACCCCCTTGTGGCTGACACAGACATCACATGTTACCTTCTTGCCCACTTGGACATTTTACTTCCTCCCTACAATTGTAATTGATCTGAGGAAGAATTTAAACCACCATGTAGTATATGACTATACTCAACTTAAATACATGACTTTTTCTTTTATAATTCTGTAATCCAAATTACTGATATTTATAAATACACAGGACTTCATGAAGGTTCTATATTTAAAAGTAAGCTTCCTAAAAAGTACAACTGTGCCCAGAGCAAGCTGGACCCGCTGGGCCTTCGGGTGGAGCAGTGTACCTTGAGAACTATGGAAGTCATCCTCTTGTTCCTTCTGGCTGGAACTTGTACTCCTAGGAGGGTTGCTCAAGTCCCACTCACACTCGGCAATGAGGTTCAGGACTGCCTCGTCATCTGCATCCATGACTAAGCACTTCTTGGCTGAGGGGTCAGTGCATTTAACTCTGGAGTGGTGCAGTCTGCAAAAAAAAGCCAACTCAGTGCTGTCGCTCCAACCTGAGCAGACCCTGTGCAGGGCACAAGTGTGCTGCCAGACAGCCAGCCACAGGGCTCTTGGGAAGAGCAGTTGATGTAACTGCAGGAAATGGCTCTTGTGCCTCTACTAAAGTGAGGTCTAGGAGGGACCCAGCAGGACAACTGGTGATGGAAAGCAAGGGTGTGTGATGTCATCACACCATCCAGTATGTGCAGAGTCCCACTAGGGTTTGTTCAAGAACAAAAGTTCAGAAAGCTCCTCTTTTCCTAGCATATCATATGATCAAGAAAGTTAAAGAATATGATGCTCCAAATTTCTATTTTAACATGAAGTGACAAAAATGTGAGGTGTTTTAGAAGATGATCTCCCTCTCCTACAAGGGAGCTCCCTTAAGACTGTGAGCTGATTTCTCAAAAGAAACTTTGTAGGCCAAAAGAGATTGGCAAGAAATATTCAAAGTGATGAAAAGCAAAAACCTACAACCAAGATTACTCTACCCGGCGAAGCTATCATTTAGAATCACAGGACAAATAGCTTCCCAGACAAGAAAAAGCTAAAGGAGTTCATCATCACCAAATCATTATTATAGGAAATGTTAAAGGGTTTTCTTTAAAAAGATAAAAAATATGAACAACAAAATGGCAATAAATACATACCTATCAACAACTGAATCTAAAAACAAAATAAAAAAACAAGCAGAAAAGAAACAGACTCAAAGATACAGAGAACATTTTGACACTTGCCAGATGAGAGGGGGGTTGGAGGGGAAGGGAAGAAAAGGTGAAGGGATTAAGAAGTACAAATTGGTTATTATAATAGTCATGGGGATATAAAGTACAGCATAGGAAATACAGTCAATAATATTGGAATAACTATGTATGGTGTCAGCTGGGTGTGAGATTTATTGGGATGATCACTTAGTAAGTTATGTTAATGTCAAATCACTGGGATGTATATCTGAAACTAAAATAATATAATGTATATAAACAGTAATAAAAAATGATAGAGTGTTAAAAAAAAAAAGGAAATAAATAAGCAAGAATTCTTTTTGTCAGGGTGGAGAAATCATTTGATTCTTCCCCTAAAAGTGGCAAATGGAAATAAAATTTCATAAATTACTTTCAATTAAATTAAATTAAAGTATTCACTCTCCAGTTCTTCACAAAAAGTTGGCTGACCTCTACATTTAAGAAATTTATAAATAAGCTAAGGCATATAATGCTAGAAGAAAAAAAACTATTAAAAACTTCAGACAAAACAAAATGGTGTACAAGGAGTGAATAATCCTAGCACATTATAAGAAATGTAAACAGTTTATTGACTTTTGCCTTTAGAATCAACCCATACACAAAGCATAAAGACTCTTTCTGGCTTTAGAACATTTAAATACTATCGACCCTGACAATCTAAAATTAAACATAAAGCTGCAGATGGCAGGAGGGGCAAGGGCACATGCTCCCACAGCCCCACCAGAGCAGAGCCTTGAGCACTGGCCACAAGGCACTGAGCAGAGAATACAGGAGGGCATAGTCCACAAACTGTCACCACGGGGTGGGATAGGGGCTATGGCAGCTGTCAGGTCTTGCTTCAAGTGTGCACACCCAGAAATGGCAATTAATTTGTATTGTCCAGAGATGAGGAAGGAAGCAGAGACAATCACAGAAGTGAATGAAAGTGGCTGCTCTGAGGAGTGGGCCAGGCAGTGGGGAAAGGGGACTGTTGTTTCTCATCACAAGTCTTCTGTGCTATTTATTTACATGTATTAGTTTAATAAGCATTTTAATATTAAAAATAATTTATAGAAAATGTGGACAACAGAGAGAGAGACTCCGTCCCACTGTCTCCTTGAGTCCCATCTGGTATGTGGGCATTTTTGCTTTCCTTTTCCTGCATGTCTGCCCTTTAAAAGGCATTCAGAGCACAGAAACATTTACATGTGTTAGTTAATACAGAGCTTTATAACTTCTAGTCATTCTATGAATAGATAAGCCTGAACACCTTCTTTCCACATCTGAACACCACTCGTGTTCATACCTTCCAACTCTGCAAACAGCTGGGAAGCTTTGTGTGGAGTCGAGTGATTCCTCTGAAGCAAAATGCAACTGGGATGCTTTCCGCTCGCTCTCTCTCACGGGACGGTCATCTAGGGAGAAATGCCAGAGAAACTAGCAAACACCACCATGAAGCAGGTGCACCTTCCAGCACCCCATCACCGCCCGGCAGCACACCACACATGACCAAGCTGCCACCACTTGTTCCGGACCTTCTGTCTCCTCGGGGCTGACCCTGCCACAGCGCACTGAGTACACCCAGTAAAGGGGTGCTGGGCTCTGGTGGCTACACGTGGTTTCTCAGGGATGCTGAGTGCTGATTCCAAGAGGACTGTTCTGCTCCCACAAAGCTCTCTCTTCAGACACTGCTTTGGAGGCAGGCTACTGCCACAGGAAAAGAAATACACAGACAAGTTCACACACAGGCATCTCCTTCTGGGCTCCCTCCTGTCAATGTACATTTTGGGTGCTGCACGAGGTTCTCGAACTACACTGAGCACACTAAGAATCTCTGGTGCGAGATTTCTGAACACACTAAAGAGAGGAGATATCTTAGCTGTGTGTTTGGATCCTCAGATCCTCAGGACTGGGAAACTGTCCCCACATGTGTGCTCTGGGCCTGAGGCCTCTACGCAGCAACTCCCAGTCCTG
This sequence comes from Corynorhinus townsendii, assembly GCA_026230045.1. Classification (NCBI taxonomy): domain Eukaryota; kingdom Metazoa; phylum Chordata; class Mammalia; order Chiroptera; family Vespertilionidae; genus Corynorhinus; species Corynorhinus townsendii. The sequence goes on from JAPDVU010000012.1 coordinate 2,798,708, forward strand.
CAATTACTTTGAATTTCAATTATGTTCCTTTTTCATGTCTGAAATTAACTTTCCCATGTGGCAAGACTCTCGTTTCCCTTCTCTATACAAACATTACACAATTTTGAACCTAAAACTTTTATGACAAAAGAAATTATTTAAGACTGAAGATTGCAAAAATTTCCAATAAGAATTGTAATGCTTCTGAAAAAGAGCCAAGTTCAACTATTTACAAGTTACTTAAAGTCAAAAGTTAGAACAGAAGCACTTATTCCTCCCAAATATCTAAAAATTAAAATGAAACATTGAAATTCTAAGTAGGTTTGACCCTTTGGGGGCCAGTCATTCATACCCACAGCCCAGGCCTGCTCCGAGGCCCAGGCAGTGCAGAGGGGACTAGAGGATAAGCTGGCACGCATGTGCTGCTGAGCTGTGCATATATTCACTCACAGCCAAGAGATGCAGAACATGGGTTTATACGGACACTGGCTGGAAGTGACAGGACAGTGGCAGTAGTCTGCCTGCAGCTTAGTATTTACCACAGGCACAGGTGTGGGGCAATGTCTTCCCTGACAAATGCTGGCCTGATGTGGGTCTCACTTTGGTGTCACTAGGTCAGAACCCAGGAGATGGAGATGCCTCACATGCATCCCCAGCCTCGCCGAGAAGTGAATGGATTAGGGACATGCTGTGATCACTGGGGCACATGACCACACCCTTCAATCAGATATTCCTGCACCACAGCTACCCAGCACTTACCACCACCCTTCACACAAGAGGACTAAGGGTCTGAGGCCCCCTCCCTCCCTTCCCCATGACTGGCATGGTCAGCACATCCTGGACTCATGCTCCAGCTCTCTCCCCTTGAAGTGCGATGTGAGGGAGCATCGGAAGCACCAATGGCCTCACTGCTCAGGGCAAAGACCCCTCCTGGTGGGTGGTGAAGCAGGTGGGAAGGCATTGATGTGACTTCCCTGGGTGTGATTCTCCCAAATGGACTTGTCCAATTGGCAACCTGCAAGCTCTGCCTGTGAGGCTGTCACAGAGATCCATTTTTTTAGAGACATGGGTTAATAAGCCTAAATGGTGGCGGTACCTGCCAATAGAACAACTTCTCTCATCCCAGTCAGCTGGGGGAGGCTGTGGCACAATGAACTTATAGTCCTGTATTTCTCCAGGTAGATGCCATGCCAGTAGAATCCAGCTGTCCACCTGAGCCTGAGACGATGCCCAGGGGCCATGCATGGAAACAGGGCACCAGAAGTTCAGGAACAGGCCCAAGTCAAACAGCTAGACAGCAAAGCCAGAATGAGACTGAGCAGTCCAGCCCATGCCTGTGCTCCTGGTCTCCCGGCAATTATCTCTGGCCATGGGGCTCCCTGTCACCTTCCCAGGCGGCTTTCCTACAAGACCCATTCTGTAATACAGGGACTCATGCCATCAGAGTAGAAAGTAACTTCCCTTTTCAGGAAGATCAACAGTGCGATGGGTCTGATAGTACCAAACACCAGTCAGGGCTCTACTGAACAAGGATGTGAGCACACCACACCTACCCAGCTGCCTGAGCTTCGGGAGCATGTGCACAACAAAGAGGCGGTAATCAGACTCATTCTTCACCACAGGGTTCAGTCGGAAGTCCACGTCCGTGAGCTCAGTCAAGCAGTGGAGCCGGAACACTTCTGCTAGCGAGGAAATGCAGTTGTAGTAGAGATTGAGGCTTTCCAATGCAACCAGGTACTGAATACCCTGTTAACAGGACACAATGCTGAATGAGTTTATGCTTTAAAAAAAAAAAACAGAGAGGGGAAAGATGCCATCTGAGTGGTCTTCATCGTAGTTTAAAAAGGATGAAGGCCAGGGAGAAACCAAGATGGCGGCATAGGTAAACACCTGAACTGCTGCCTCGCACAACAATTTCAAAACTAAACTAAAAGATAAAATAAATAAATAAATAAAAGATAAAACGGACATAATCCAGAACCAAAGAAAGGCTGGATGAGTGGAAATTCTACAACTAGAAGAAAAGCACACTGAGACTCAGAGGAGGTGCGGAAGGCACAAGTATGGAGGAGAGTGCGCAAAGAGGGCTGGCAACTGAGTGCGCGGCTGGCTTTCTCTATCAGGAGGGAGACAAAAGCTCCTGACTGCTCTGAACTCCAGTTCTGGGTGAGACTCTGGGGACCCAGACTCATACAGGAAGAAAGTGGACTGTCTGGCAGCCGGCGAAACTCGAGGGCAGCTTTATCTCAGAGGTGCTTGAAGCGATTACCGGGGGACACTGAGACCCGGGGGGCCTCTTAGGGCAGGGCTGATGGGAAGCCAATGCTGTTTGCTCCGCCCTGAGACTCTGCCCAATCCAAGCTGAGTGCAGAGGCTTTTGCATATGAATGGCCTGGTCCTTTGAATTCTAAACTTACCTAACAAACTGCAGCTGAGTCAGTGAGACTCAGAACATCCAAAAGAAGGCTCAAGGCCCCACAGCAGCTTGCATTGCTTCACAGCTGGGCCTCATCTGGGCACCTCCAAAACCCAAACAAAGAAGAGGAATCTGCAGATCTCTCCATAGCTCTTGCTGGGTGGCCTCAGCCAGAGGCTAAATTAGCACCTCCTTGGAGATCCAAGAGCCAGTGTACCCAGGGGTCAGAGGAGGACTATCCAGATTACAACTCCTCAGATCCATAAGGGACACACTCAGGGGCCAAACTCAGTGAGCACCAAAGCCCCACTGAAGCAACTCTTGTCTCATAAGGGTGTCTCCAGCGCAGAAGTTCTCCTATCGTAGACACAGCTGATCCTCACAGCCAACTGGCCTGGAGGTCAATTCCTCCCAGTGATACCAACAACAATCAAGACTTAGCTACAACAAGACTGTGCCCACAGCCCACAAAGGGGTGCACCAAGAGTGTCCACCTCAGGTAACTGGGGAGGCTGAGCCACTGGGCCCTATAGGACACCTAGCACACAAAGCCACTCTATCAATTCAGGGAAGCAGCAAAAATGTGGAGACAAAGAAACAGGTCACAAATGAAAGGAATGGAGGAAAGCAAATGACTGGATATAGAGTTCAAAACCACAGTTATAAGGTTTTTCAAGAATTTTCTAGAAAAGGCCAATAAATTTAGTGAGACCCTAAAGGATATGAAAAAGGACCAACTAGAAATTAAGCATACACTGACTGAAATAAAAAATAATATACAGAGATCCAACAGCAGACTAGAGGATTGCAAGAATCAAGTCAAAGATTTGAAATACAAAGAAGCAAAAAACACCCAACCGGAAAAGCAAAAAGAACCCAAAAATATGAAGATAGTGTAAGGAGCCTCTGGGACAACTTCAGGTGTACCAACATCAGAATTATGGGGATGCCAGAAGATGAGAGAGAGCAAGATACTGAAAACCTATTTGAAGAAATAATGACAGAAAACGACCCCCACCCAGTGAAAGAAATAGACTTATAAGTCCAGGAAGCACACAGAACCCCAAACAAAAGGAATCCAAAGAGGACCACACCAAGACACATCATAATTAAAATGCCAAGAGCAAAAGACAAAGAGAGAATATTAAAAGCAGCAAGAGAAAAACAGTTAGTTACCTACAAGGGAGCACCCATACGATTGTCAGCTGATTTCTCAACAGAAACTATGCAGGCCAGATGGGAGTGGCAAGAAATATTCAAAGTGATGAATAGCAAGAACCTACAATCAAAATTATTCTACCCAGCAAAGCTATAATTCAGAATTGAAGGTCAGATAAAGAGCTTCACAGATAAGAAAAAGCTAAAGGAGTTCATCACCGCCAAACCAGTATTATATGAAATGCTGAAAGATATTAAGAGGAAGAAGAAAAAGGTAAAGATAAAAATTATGAACAACAAATACGTATCTATCAACAAGTGAATATAAAAATCAAGTGAATAAAAAATCTGATGAACAGAATAAACTGGTGCATATAATAGAATCAGGATCATAGAAAGGGAATGGACTGACAATTCTCGGGGGGAAAGGAGTGTGGGGGGTACGGGAAGAGACAACAAAAATCGTACACCTATGGATGAGGACAGTGCTGGGGGGTAAGAGCAGAGGGTGGGATGGGAACCGGGTGGAGGGGAGCTATGGGGGGAAAAAGGAACAATTGTAATAATCTGAACAATAAAGATTTATTTTAAAAAAACATTAAAAAATTTTAAAGAACAAACAGAAAAATGGGCCACTAGTAGGAAGTGATCAACCAACTTAACAAATGAACTTATAATGTTATAGGAAGAGCATAAAGATGAAATGTGTTCTTGTCTATCAATTTCTGTCTTGCACACAGTGATATGACAGTTCAGGGAAGTTCACAACAGTTGTGACTAAGGACGGCTGGCAGGTACCACGCTAAGTGATTTACACAAATAACTTCATCCCATTGCACACAACCCTACAGGGTAAGCCCTACTACTGCTCCCATTTCACAGAAAACTGAGGATTGGAGGCTGAGAGATGAGCCAGCACTGGGTGCAACCTGGATTGTAACTCGCCTCTGACTCTGAGCAGACTCCTGACCCCCATGTCAGGGGCGCTGAGAGTATCATGATCCAGGGCAGTGATGTCCTGCCTTTCTTTCAGGCAAGGACCCCTCTCTCTATATACACCATTTGCCATCACCTGTGTAACTTCTCACTTACTCATCAGGAATGAGCCCCTGCTAGGTCAGACCCCCTGCAGCAAGACTGCACTAGTGGCCCTGCCATTCAAAGGCCTACAGCCACTGAGAGGCAGACTATAAACAGAGGTGCAGTGCAGAAAGTGGATAAAGAAAAACACAGCTGATACAGGGATGGAGAGCGATGGGCACACACACGTAAGTCTTTTGGGCTTTATTTTATTCCTTTAAAGATACAACTGTCTTCGTCAGAGAGTTACAACTTTTGGCTGGCAGGGTAGTAAAGATGTAATGTGATGCATAAGAAATCTAGTTCATTGTAAACACAAGAAAAACAACTGCACGCTTAAATCATTGTTAAGTATACAGTTTACAAATATTATAGACATATTTATAAAACATTGCATTTTTAATTATGAATATAGTTTCCACTGCTACTAATATAATAAATTTTCCTTTAAAAAACATGGGTTTAACATCATCCTATTCACCGAAAGGTTGTGTGTTCGATTCCCGGTCAAAGCATACCTGGATTGCAGGTTTGATCCCCAGTCGGGGAGCATTTGGAAGGCAACTGACCAATGTTTCTCTCTCACATCGATGTTTCTTTCTCTCTCTCTCTAAGCATATCCTCGGCTGGGGATTAAAAAAAATAAAACAACCTCTCCCAACTTCCTCCTTAAAAAAAAAAAAGACGACACAAACCTAAAACTTACCTCCAGACTAACCAAGGAGTTGCGTGAGAGATCTAAAGATTTTAGAGCCGTTAAACTCATCAAAGAATTTCCTAGGTGAGTAATCTTTTCTTGATAAGTTCCAGGAATAGATAATGACTGAAGTTCAGCTAAGAAAAGAAAATTGTGAGATTTTAACATTATTTTTACTTGAAAATAAATCATCATAAAAGCAAGATATCATAATCTCAAAAACAAGAATTGCATATAAAGTTTCAGCTTATGTTCACCACTAAAAACGCTACACAAAAAGATATGCTCAGCCCGGCTGGCATAGCTCAGTGGGTGAGCACCAACCTATGGGCCAGGAACCAGGAGGTCACAGTTCGATTCCCATCAGGGCACATACCCAGGTTGCAGGCTCCATCCCCAGTGTGAGCGAGCAGGAGACAGCTGATCAATGGTTCTCTCTCACCAATGATTCTCTCCCTCTCACCAGAGATGTTTCTATCTCTCCCCCGTCCCCTCCTCTCTGAAGTCAATACAAATATATTAAAAAAAAAAAGATATGCTCAGAAATATAAAAAACAAATCAAAATAGAAAACTAAAAATATTCAAGTAAACCACAGGGAAAGCAGGAAAAGGGGAACAACACAAGAAAAACATAGAGAACAAACAGAAAACAAATAATAAAATGGCATACGTAAGCCCTACTATATTGATAATTACATTAAGTGTAAATGGTCCAAACACACAATAAAAGACAGAGATTGTGAGAGTGTGTTAAAATGAATGAACTATTCACTATCTACAGGAAACCAATTTCGGATAAAATGATATAGGTAGGTTAAAAGATAAAATAGTAAATAGATGGGGAAAGATATGCGAACACCAAAGTACAGCTGGAGTGGCTACACTAATATCAGATAAAGTGGATGTCTCAACAAAGAAAATTATCGGGGCAAAATGGCTCCACAAAGTATTATGCTACAAGAGTCACTCCAACAAGAAGACATAAAAATCCTATATAGTTTGCAACAAATAGCACACCTTCAAAACACATGAAGTGAAAGGAGAAATAGACAAATCTACAATTACAGTTACGCCCCCCTCACCCCCCAACCACCTACCCCCACATCCCACCTCTTCCCCGCACAGGCCCCCATTCCCAGCCCTCCACCCCTCACCCCCTCCTTTGCACACGTGCCCCTGGGGACCCCCACCCCCCACGACCCTGGCCTGTGACCATTCGGTCCTAGTGCCGCCCTCTCTGGCCTGATCTTGACCGTCTGGTGGGAAGCTTGCCCCCTCAGCCAGCGCCCCCCGCCCGCCAGCCGGCCGGCCCGCCGCCACGCACCCAGGTCGTGGTGAGGCGACAGGCCGCTCTTCTCCCAGATCTTCTCCTCACTCAGCACCAACCGCGGGGCCGCCGGCGCCATGCTTTCAAACGGACCTGAACCTGCGCCTGCGCAGTTTGGCCGCTGAGGCCCCCCCTAGGGATGGCATGGGGGCGTGGTCAGGATGGGATGGGGCGGGGCTCCTAGTGGGCGTGGCCGGGAGCTGGAACCCGGCGGAAAGGGGTGGTCAAGGACCAAAGGGGGTGGAGAAAATGGCTGGGCCTCTGGGAGGAGGGGATGGGAATGGGTCGGGCCACCAGCCACAGGGTTGAGTTGGAGCCCCTCTTAGGGCGCGGGGCGGCGACCCCGGCCAGCTCTGCCTACGATGCCCCTGGAATGCTGCCGCTTGTTGGGCGCGGTGCCCGCCCTTGGAAAGACCGCTTGCCCGGAGGGACCCGCTCTACCTGGAGGCCCGCCCCACCTCAGGACTCTGCGGGCTCCCAGCCTTGCCCCGGCGTCTTGGGCGGCACTCCCGCACGTGGAGTCGTAGGTCGCTCCCTGCGTTAGCCACTCGGTGGCGGCCAGTCATCCTCCGTCTTTGTCCTCAACTTCCCAGCGATTTCTGGGGTCGGATCTAGCCAGGCACCCGCTTCCGGAAAGCTCATTGCGTGTCTGTTCCTCTGGGTCCTTATGGGGTGTCATGAGGAACTTTTGAGATCTGCAGGATTTAGGGAAGACACCATTCTGGGTCTCAATCTGCCCCACCCACCCTGCGCGCCCTGAGTGCCTTTCCCTACCCCCCTCCTGGTATATGGGGGCGCCCCTGCTACCCCTCACCCCAGATTTAAACAGCTTGTTGGTAATGTCCCCTGGCATGTCACAGCCCAGGTGGTGGGGTGCAGGGTGGGTTATGCAGGGTGCCCCATCCTAAGTGGAGCAGAACTTCAAACCGGGCACCCAGGCCTCCTTGGGCACCTGTGCGGACTGGAGAGCACTCAGTAACACTGGGTCAAGATTGTCCTGTAACACAGATACTGCTCCGCAGTCCCCTTCCTACAAGACTGGAAGGATTCCAGCACATCCCAGGCCAGCTGTGGTCACCACACCAGGTTTCCGCTGAGTGGAACTTCGTGCAGCCAGGAAAGTAAACAAATATCTTTGCTTTTCAGAAGCAAACAGAGGCAGACAAAAGGCTTCTGTCGGCCCCAACCGAAGACAAGTAGCTTGTCAGGCACAGCCCACACTCCAAACACCCTCGGCTTCCTCCTGCGTGCGGTCACTTCAGGTCAGGCGGCCGGGTCGTTGGGGCTGCGGTGAGGAGAACAAACCTCTGCACGTCCTGTGGGACAGCACACACAGCGTATCTAATGCATTGGAAGTGCCAACAAAAACTTTGAAAATCATGTTTTCTGTTACTGAAGTGTTGCATATTCATCGTGGAAAGACAAAAAATGTCAGAAGAAAACCAAGATTAAACCACACAGAGATAACCGGTGTTAACACTTTCACGTGTGTCCTCAGGGATGTCTTCCAAGCCTGTGTGTATTTAACAGTGGTGAGATGATGCTGAGCATTCTCAAAGATGCCTTTTTTTTTTTTTTTGCTTTTTATAAACAGTTACTAAATATTCTTCAACATCACTTATTAAACATCATTTTTAATGGTCACATTAGATCATGAACTACACGCACATTTATTTAACCTGTCTGTTTCCACTTTTTTTGTGGTGACGAATCTAGTCAGGTGTTGTTTTGAAGTTCCTCTTGAGATGCTCTGAGCGAGCCAGGAATGTAAAATGGGGCGGTTTCCCACCTTCCCCGAGACTCAGGAGCTTATCGCAGGTCTTCGGAGCCAGAGCGGCTGAGGGGAACCCATGTGCTCCTGAAATGTGTGTTAGCTGCTACGAGTTGTCATCTCTGCATTGTGACAAACGCCAACAAGAGGACAGTGGCCAACTGGACTCAATTTGACTGAAAATCAATGTCATAAAGGAGCTCCCGTGAGCCTGAAGACGAACCTGCACACCCACATCTCCCCCGTGTCCACTGACAACTCACACACATGCATATTCCTGCACTCACTGCCACCACTACACTCTCTCAGGTAGGCTCTCAGCCATATACCCAAATGCACACTTGCACACAGACCTCCAGAGCCAGCACACAGCCTGTGCTCCAATCCTGTGGGTCTTTACCTGCCAGATGGAGGGAACTGCCCTGGGTCACCTGTGAGGCACCGTTGAGCCTGATTGCTCTGTTGGCTCACCCCCATCCTGGACAAAGTAGATACTAAGCAGATGCACCTGAAAGACTTCTCATTGATGTGCCTGTGGTCCATGCTGCTTCCAAGTCTCGAGGAGGCCATCAGCCCAGGGAGCAAGCCCTTCCCACCCTCCCATTCCCCCATCCAAGCTTTTTCTTGGGAAGCATATGATCAAGGACAGCTTTGCAATGGATATACTTCCTCTTGTGCTCATTCAATCATAAGTGTTGAACAAAAGAGCCTCTTCCCTCACTACATTTCTAACAGTAAAAATCAACATCAATATTTGTGAATAGTCAATGTGTCATTTTGCCAAATAACTTCTCTCCGAAGTGTGAATGAGCTGGGGTGCCTGGCCCTTTCTGTGGCCGCTTTAAAGTAAACACTCTCAAGAATGGGCTGGCAGCATGACAACATCTTGACCCATAGCTAGTAATCTTAACACAGAACTCAAGCCCTGCTTCTTCTGCCTTGTCTAGGACAACGGCATCGTGTGAGCTTCATCAGCTCATAGGATAGGCTGTGGGGTAGCCGCTGCGGCCGGAGGGAGTCCAGGTCTGTGTCTTTACAGTGAAGCTCTCAGTGGCGGCGTGTCCCAGGACACGGGGCAGCAGGACTGACAGTGGGATGGGCCACAGGTGCCCTAAGAGAAGAACCTCATCTGCATGGCTGAGCAGCAGGCCCTGCCAGGAGCAGATTGAGCCTTGTTGAGCCATGGCAGGTGCATTGCAGGTGTTGTCACAAGGATGCCATTCTCTCATGTGCATTTTACAGGGGAGTGATCTGGGCTTAAGGAGCCATGAAACTTGATATGAGCCACACCCAGTTCTGTTATCAGAGATCAGCTCTTTACTAATGGAGACCACCTTCCATAAGACGCAAGCCTGCAGTGTATGGAGGGACTCCTGGGACCCCTGAAACGGGGGCAGGGGTGTCACATTGCCACCAGCCTGCAACAGTCTGACCCTCCAGTGTGCACTTTCTTGCGGTGTATGCTCCGCTGACGTGGTATTGCTCCGAGGGGGTCCACTTTCCTCAGTACCCCACGGAAAAGACTGAGTTGCCTCCTGTGAGCTATATGCCATTTTCTGTACTTACTTAACCGCCAGCAACCATTTTCAGAACTCCATCCCTGTAAATATTTTTTTCAAAGGCCCCTTTTCAGTCTCAAGGAGCAGGAAGCAAGATTCTTTTAAAAACCAATTAGCCACACATTTTTGCTCATTAAATAAATGTTTTTACTTTGGACCCAATTGATTTTTCAGATACGTGGAACAATGGACTGAGTCACCTGTTTGCAGGTCTGCAGCCCCTTTCCTCCCCAGCCTTTGAAGTCCATGGGAGGCGGCCACACCTGGCGCACAGTGGGACCCGTTCCTATCCCACAGACACATGCCTGGGTTCTCACCAACTTCACGGGTGCTTAGATATTGGCATTTAATCTGCTAATATATCCTCCTTCTTGGAACCCCATGACATGCCCTACAGGGGAAAATGCCGAAGGGATAAAGGGATGGAAACATCTGGGAAAGAGTGCCAGGAAGTCTGCCCCCGGGAGCTCCTCACACAACCAGGGCTCTTGCCAGCTCCTCCCAGAATGTCACCTGGGGTCTTCGCCCCGCCTTGTTTATGAAGCCCCGACTTGCCTTGTTTCCTGACACCTCTTTCTCTATTTCATGGCTGCCGGCACCAATGGAAGGCAGGTGAGAGAGGCCAAGACTTGTTCAGTTCTGTAAAAGAAGCCTTCAGCACAGGTTTATTCATTCAGCACATGTGGATTGAGTGATTACCTATTCCAGGTCCTGCTTTAGGTGCTGGGTGTAGAGAGGAGGCAGTGAGGGAGGCAGGAGTGTGGGCATCGGTAAGTGATGCAGCACGCCCGAAGGAGAGAAGTGCTGTGGAAACATTGAAGAGGGGAGAAGGGCTAGGGGCCAGCACTGGGCAGGTTCCGAGTTCCACAGGCAGGAGAGGCCTGATCAGGGGGATGCTGTTTGAGTAGGTACCTAATGGAACTGAGGCTTTGCTGTCTACACCAGGGATCTGGGGAAAGAGCAGGAGAGGTCCTGACACAGGTGCTCAGAGCCAGGGGCTGGTGACCATGGCCAGCACAGGGAGGGGGAATGGGACATGCAGTCCTGCCCGCACTAGTGCTGGCCTGCACTGATTGGCGTCAGCACCTCTTGAAGCCAAAATGCCAAATAAGTGTTTGTTTCTATACTTTCCAGCATTTTCTTCTTTCCTGTGATTATTTTTCTGCTGATCTCCACTAAATCCATGTCCCACTAATCTCATAATGTTTTTGTTCTTTCTTTCTTTTTACAGATCGACAGGATACCAAACCAATGAAAGGTCTTACAGGAAATATATTTAATTTAGTTTAAATAAATGTCATATCAGTTACTTAGATTGTCAAATAGTTCATTTAATACTCTTTAACAGAAATAGCCAAAGGGATAAATAAATAAAGATTTAGAGTTGAAAGCCAAAGAAGCAGAATCAACAAATAATTGATATATGTAAACAGGTATCTTTCAATTTTTAGTAGTCCTCAGTTTTGTTGTTTGCACATTCATAAGTTGATTATTTTGGTGATATTAATAGAATTCATTTAAGTGGTTTATTTTCTAATTCTTGGAGTGAGCTTAGAACTGGCTTATGAGCTAATTTCTAACCTACACTAAGGGCTATGTGTCATTAAATTCATGTAGCACATCAGAAAGATACACTAGAAAACATATGAAAACCATAACTTAATATTTCAAAAGGGGCTAAAAAACACACAAAATGATCGAAGCTATGAAAGAACAACATAGTGATTTAGAATTAGAACAACTTACCTCAAAAAAGTGATTTAAAAGTGACACAAATGATCTGGAAAAAAAATAAAATTAGAACAACTTAAAAGTGAAGTGGTTGGAGAAAGTAAATATTTGAAAAGGCAAATGACTAAACTCAGGAAGGAATTTAAAATATTTTTATAACTTAGAGAAGACTAAACTAGAAGGAACACGCCAATGAAAAAGCACAATGAATATTGCCTTAATATTTCTATTTAAAAGAAGTGAAGGCTATGTTTCAAAGTAAACAATGCAGGACGAGAAGGAAAGGACTCTAGAGGTAATGGTCCAGAGATGGGCAAAGAAGCCCATGGATACACAAGACCCTGAGGAAGAGAGCAAAGCACTGACCAATAGTGTAAGTGTAATTCAAGGAAACGTTCCTGGAAGAAGAAAAACCTCTTGAAAATATATATGAAAGCAAGGGCATCACCCAGCTGGTGTGGCTCAGTGGTTGAACGTCAACCTATGAACCAGAGGTCACAGTTTGATTCCTGGTCAGAGCACATGCCTGGGTTGCCAGCTCCATCCCCAATGTGGGGGGTGCAGGAGGCAGCCAATCATCGATTCTCTCTCATCATTGATGTTTCTCTCTCTTTCTCTCCCTTTCCCTTCCTCTGTGAAATAAATAAAAATATATTTAAAAAAAAGAAAAAAGCAAGTGCATCAAGTCTTGGTAAACCAACACAACGCAACACGACTGGCACCAGGCATTTATTAACAAAGTAAGTGGGCTTTACAGAAAAAGAGAGCTTATTTGGCCAAGAGACAAAAAGACCAGCTCACTCATAAAGGAAAGAAAATCAGGGTCATCTTTTTGGAAGGAGTGACATATTCCAGATAAAGAGAATGTAGGCCAGGGACTTACATTCAGCCAAACTGACCCCAGAGTGTTGACAGAATTGCTGCAGACACACACGGTGAATGTTCTCGAGAGCCTGGCTGAGGGTCCACCTCACAGTGGTCAGCAGAGATTCCCTAATGGAAGATGGGAAAAAAATTAGGCTCTGTGGGCCAAGAGGCAAACTAAAGGGACTATACAGGGCCTTCCAGAACCATTTAAAATGTAACCACTTAGAATGTAAAGACCATGCTTCCTTGGACAGGGCTTGACTTTGCCATGAGTCAGGCTGTGCTGACTCTGCATGTGAGAACAAGGCTGAGACAACTGAAGTGATAGGGGAGCTAGGAATTAAGATCTAGAATTTGGTATTTGTTTTGGATTCAATATTCTACATGCAGAACTTGGAATCCAGAATCTGAACACTGAGTAGTTCATAATGTTTCCTTAGGATACCCTTAGTGTCTGTGGGGACATGATGATATCTCCTTTCATTACAGATATTGGTCATTTATATCTTCTATCTCTCTTTCTTTGATAAGTCCGGTTAAAGGTTTATCAATTTTATTGATTTTTTTTCAAAGACCCAGCTTTTAGTTTCATTGATTTTTTTTCTTTATTGTCTTTCTGTTTTTAATTTCATTGATTTCTCTTATCTTTATTATTTCTTTCCTTCTGCTTACCTTCAGTTTAATTTGCTCTCCCTTTTCCAATTTCTTAAGGTGAAAGTTTTGATTATTGATTTTTTTTGTCTTAAATACAAGTATTTCTTTATTCTTTCTAATTAGTTGCTACTATAAATGATCAATTCTAAAAAAAATAAAAATAATAAATGGTCAATTCTATAAATTTTTCTATAAACATTGTTTAGTTTTGATATAGTATATTTTTATTTTCATTCAGTTCAAATAATATCCAATTTTCTGAGACATCCTTCTAAATACCTGGATTACCTGGAGTGTACTGTTTAATTTCCACATATTGGGAATGGAAAAAGGTATACCAGACTGTAGACCAAAAAGGGGTCACATACTAAATCTGACAAGCTCTGGGCGGGGAAGGAGGTGTCACATGGCAGGCCTTACAAACTCAGAGACTGAAAGTAACCACATAGGATGGTCTGAACATAAACATTCATTTACCTTAAGTGAGTCTATCTATTGCCTTTTTGCATCTAAGATAACATACCTTTGAAATGTCAGAGTAATCCCTCTTTTATTTTAAGGTTATAGACTGAAAACATCATCATCATCATTTATTTATTTATTTATTTTATTTCAGAGAGAAAGGGAGAGGGAGAGAGAGATAGAAACATCAATGATGAGAGAGAATCATTGATTGGCTGCCTCCTGCACACCCCCTATTGGGGATGGAGCCTGCAACCCGGGCATATGCCCTTGACTGGAATTGATCCCGGGACTGTTAAGTCCACAGGCCGACGCTCTTATCCACTGAGCCAAACCGGCCAGGGCTCATCATTATTTTTAAATCTAATGTCCATAAAGGTTTCACAGCATTTTTTAAGTTAATAGGTCACAGAGCAGTGATATTGTTTTCCACTCTTTGTGCTCAAAATTGATAGGATGACAATGGGATCCTCCAAACAAAATAGACAGGGCGGGGAGGGTTCTGTGGTCACTGTGCTTAGGAAACACTGAGCACTAGGGGTCCTTCTGGAAAGACACGCAACACACGTGACAAGAAGCCCTGCAGCCAAGAAACAGAGCTTTGTTCAGTCCACACCAAGCTGATGTGGAACTTCTCACCAAGATGTCTAGGACCATAATTCCAGAAGGAAAAGCTTGACTCATTGCTAGAGGAACAGTTGCTATGGAAATGATTCTGTGTCCTTCCAGACTGGAATTCACCAGGTTAAAAAAAGAAGTTTGAATAGTTGGAAGAATAAAGAAAGAGAAAAATGGAAAAGCTCAGATGAGAAGAAGAGCTTCTGGGTTTGGGGCAGCTGATGAGGGGATGCTTTAACTTTGCTTTTTTCTCCCTACTTTTACTCTTGGACATCAGAGGACCTTGGGGCCCACTGGGACCCCAGAATGGTTCACCTTCCAGTACCAACCAGGGCCAGTTGCAAGGTCCAGGCCTTTGGGGTTAGGTGTGGACCTGGTTGGTCAGATCCAGTGGGAGGATGGCATCCAGTCACAGTCCAGTGTGGCCCCAGCCTTGTGTTGCACACCAGTTGTCTGTCTCTCAGTCACTTGTCTCGTGTGGCCCCTGTACTTAACCAAGCTTTGTGGGGAGGGAGGGAGTGAACACATGTCCAGCAGGTGAAACATTGCTTGGCACAGAGCAAGCAATGTATTACCTACTGTGAGAGTTTCTTTGAATTTTCTTCAACTTACTAGTATATCTTCTTTTCAAGAACAATAATTAGGCACACAAACTAAATTTGGGATCACACGGAGATTAACACTGCACCTTTGTGAGGGTCTCTTCAGCTACTTCTGGTTCCCACCTGTGGGACAGTGTCCACTTCACGGGGGAAAACTAGAGCGGGCATGCTCTTGGTTCCCTGGGAAGTTACACCTTCCTTTTTCTACCTGTCCACTGTGCAATTGACTAATTGTCTCAGAAGCAGCTGATGGTCACCAAACCCACAGTACCAATCAACCTGAGGGTGATCTCCAAAAGGCAAGTTAAGGAATGAAAAATACAAAATGTCAGAGCAGGTCAGTCCCAGATGGGAACAGGCTTGCAAGCAGAATAAGAGTGTCTGTACACAGATGTGCATGTCTATGCACATGTGTGCACAGTGGGTGTGCAATTCTGCTTTGAAAATATAAAATATCCAATATCTCTCTATATATAAAAGCCTAAGCAACCAAACGACTGGTAGACCGGTCGCTATGATGCACACTGACCACCAGGGGGCAGATGCTCAATGCAGGAGCTGACCTATGGCACCAGACACAGGGCTCACTGCTGGCTAGCACCACTACGGCAGCACAAGCCTCTCCCGCTCGGGACTGACTGGTTGCGAGCCAACTGCAGGCGCAGTGGGGCCAGGATGAGTGGAAGCAGCAGGCAGAAGAGGCAGGCAGCATTGGACTACCAGTTTTGGCCCAATCCCTGCAGGCCATGCCAAGGGACCCCACCGGTGCACGAATCTGTGCACCGGGCCTCTAGTAAAATATAAAATGCCCTCATGCCATGCGTTTCATCTGAATGCTGTTACTGCATTAGAAGCCTGCTGTGAAGCATGTGGCTCTCTTGTCAGTGTAACTATTTCCTGGAGCAAACATGTCCCCTATGGCATATGTAGTCCCTGCTTTTGTTATGGCCAGAAGCCCCCAGCCGCTGTATTGAGGAGCCCTGGTTATTTGTAGGATGCCCTGCACCTGAGCACCCAGGTTGGTTTTAAATGTGTTCAACACCTCAGTGATTTAGCAGGTGAAGGAAAGAATCCCTATTTTGACATCTTGCAAACATACAAGTAAAATGTAAATTTTAAAAATTACAATTATAAATGGTGTACATGTTTGATTTTCTTCAAATCCTACCCACTTACCCATCCATCCAGCTCCTTCACATGGTTTCAAAATGCCTGGAGGTGATACACCTTCCATACCTGCTCCGGCAGCCTGGGCACAAGGCAGCCTCCCTAGCTGCAGCACCGCGGCGAGGGCCACGGAAGCCTATCCTGCGAGAGGCACTGCTTTGTTTATTCTCTTCCTGCTTTTAACTCTGTAGCAAACAAGATCATAATACCCGTGTGAAGGTTCAGGAATTGAAAATATCAAATATCAGCAGAAATTGAAGAATTAGGAGCAAAGAAGGGAACACCTTGTCCTTGGTGTCACGTGAATGCCCTAGTAGGGCAGAACAAATGTAAAGGAATCTTTAAAACACACATAATGAAACTGGATGAAATTCAAAACAAGGCAGAGCTTATCAGAGGAGGAAGCTCTGCCCACCAATTTAAGGATTACAACAAAAGGATGCGATATTTGCACACATACTCAATTAACTCTGTGCTCACTCTCATGCCTGCCAGTGGAATCCCTGGCTCTCTGCTTAGCGGGTCAAGGCTTGGTCAAAGATCCTAATCCTGCAAAGGGAAGCAAGGGTGACTGCTTCATGCAACCACTAGCTGCCATCTTTTGAACACCTACTATGTGCCAGGCACCGTGCCAAACATGACAACATCTCTAGGTGGGGAGGTGGGGAGGTGGGGAGGTGGGGAGGTGGGGAGGTGGGGAGGTGGGGAGGTGGGGAGGTGGGGAGGTGGGTCCGCCTGCAGGCAGGCACTTTCCAGTCAGCAGGGAGTGACAGGTGGTGCAGGGCTCATTCAGACACAGTGAAGAATCTGGGCTCATCAGGCCAAATGTCCTCATTGCAGCCCAGGTACCATGATGTCCTCAAGACTATCGGTCTCACAGGAGGCTGGGACCCAATCCACATAGTCAGAAAGAGGACTCAAGTGTCCAGGATCTCATCCCAGCCCTGAGCCGAGGACACTCAGGCACCCCACTTCCTGGGCTCAACTATCTCCAACACTATCACAGACAACACCTCCATCTCATTTCCTTATATGGCACAGGCCAAAATCAACCAGTATCTCAACCAACAGTGGACGACGCTTGAGCATATGAGGAAAGAGCTCAAGGGTTAGATCGAGTCCCAGCCCAGTCTCCATTCAGCTGTGGGTCTCTGGCTGGGGCAAGTAACCTCTCTGTGCTTCTGCTTCCTTATGTACGGGTGACCACAATAGCAGCTCCTGCATCCCAGGCTGACTAGGAGGTAAACAACTGAAGACTAATTTTTTAAATACAGGTGTCCCCCACTCCCCACCTGCACTCAGCACTCTGGGCCTCACCTTCAGATTAGTTCCACACATGCTGGGATTATAGCTGGGGGTGCATTTATAGTTGAACTTGAATATACTTGACATTTTAGCAATAATGCTGTTGCAATCCATGAAGCGTATTCTCTATTTGTTCAGGTTTTCTTTATTTCTCTTCAGCCATGTTCTGCATGTCTTGTATATCTTTTGTTAAATTTAGACCTTAGGATTTTATAGTTTTGATGCTATTACAAATTGAATAAGTTAAAAGTTTTATTTACAAATAGTTTGCGGCTAGTATATTGACATATAAGTAATGGTGGTGTCTGAGCTTATATTGAGACACAGATAAACTCCTATTAATTCTAGTAGGTGTCTTGAAGATGTAGTGAATAGAGATATGGTTTTACTTCTTCCAGACCACTCTTCACTTCTTCTATTTCATTCTTGCTTTGTTTCACCAAGACCTCCACGAAAATGTGAAATAGAAATGGTTAGAGAACTGCCTTTCTTTCCTTCTTCCTGGTCTTAAAGAAGCATTAAGTATTTTGCCATAAGGAAGATGCTAGCTGAGGTTTTATATCAATGCTTCTGGTTGCTTTGCATTTTATCTTGAATGAATTTGGAATATTGGTAAAGGCTCTGCTCCTATTGTGATGTTCATATGGTTTTCTCCTTTATTTTTGTCATTGTGAAATCCATTGATTTGATTTCCAATACTAGCCTAATCTTGCATTCCTGGAAAAAAAAAAACATTCGTTTTACACATCTATGGGTTCAATTTAATAGTGTTTTGTTTACATTTTTTTGCATCTTTTCATGAAAATGTTCGTCTGTAATTTTCATATCTTAGAACATCTTTGCCAAGTTTTGATGTAAAAGTTAAGCTGGCCTCATACAACATTAGTCAGGAAGGTTCTGGCCCTAGTCGGTTGGGCTCAGTGGATAGAGCATCAGTCTGTGGACCCAGGATCCTGGGTTTGATTTTGGTCAAAGGCACGTACCTCAGTTACAGGCTCCTCCCCGGCCCAGGCCCTAGCCAGGGCTCCTGTAGGAGGCAACCAATCATGTGTTTCTCTCACATTGATATCTCTCTCTGTCTTTCCCTCTCTCTTCCACTCTCTCTAAAAATCAATGGAAAAATATCCTCAGGTGAGGATTAAAAAATAATAATAATGAGTCAACAAGGTTCTGTTCTCCTTAGATCTGGGAATAATTTATGAAATTTTGGCTTTATATCTTCATTAACTATTTCATAGAATTTAGTTTTGAACTTGTCAAGCTCAGGAGTTTCTTTGTGGAAAGGTTTTTTTAAATAACAAATTCAATTTCTTTAAAAAATATAGTTATGTCAAAAGTGTTCAGTTCATTAAAGTTCTCACCTAGGGGGGAAATATAGGCCTGTTCAAATTTTCTGTTTCACCTTGTGTCAGTTTTGGTAACTTGAGTTCCCAAATAATTTGTTTACACACGTTGTCAAATTTATTAGTATACAATTTTTCATAATGTTCCAATATTATACTATGAAAATGTATATAATTTATATTGATATCCTCTCTTATATTCCTGATAGTGGTAATTCATGATTATTTTTCCTTTGATCAGTCTTGCTAAGGTTTTATCAATTTTATTAATCTTTTCTAAAAATACCTTGTTTTTTCTGACTTCTCTGTTTTATTATTTTTTTCCTCATCTTTATCATTTTCTCCCTCCTACTCATTTTGGATTTAATTTGCTCATCTTTTTTAAACTTCTTAAGGTGAAATCTTTGAAATTTCTTTGAAAATTTTATTTTTTTCTAAAGTGAACATTTAGAGTTGCAAATTTCCTTTTAAGCTCATCTTATAGATTTGATATGTTATATATTACTCAGTTTGAAATATTTTCTAATTTCCCTTGTGATATTTTTGAACTCATGGATTAATTAAAAGTGTGTTATTTAGCTTGCAACTATTTGTGTATAATTAGTTTTGAGTTCTAATTTAAGTCCACTGTGATCAGAAAGTAAATATACTCCCTAAGATTTCACTTATTGGAAATAGTTAAGACTTATTTTATGATCCGGCATAGGAGCCATAGTGCTTTGAAGTTCTAGAATTTCCACTTGGTTCTTTAAAAAGTAATTTGTTTCTCTGCTGAGATTCCCTGTTTATTCCTTGTGACTATATTTTTCTTGAATTCCCTGAACATATGAAAGTCATTGTCTTCTAGTTTCACCCTCTTTCACTACTTGAGGTTGGTTTCTGTTGACTGCTTTTTTTATACCGGGGTCACATATTCTTGTTTCTTTGCATGGCTAGTAACGTTTAATTGTAAGCTATTGTATATTGTAGAGACTCTGGATTATGCTATCTTCCTCTGAAGAGTGCTCAGTCTTATTCTAGAAGGTTGTTTACCTGGATGAACCCAAGCACATGCTCTTCTTTCCTGCAGTGGACAGTAGCCGCCACCTCTGCTCAGCTCCTCCTGCCTTGAGCTGCTGCTTTTCTTCACTGGGACCCTTGGCACCTTCCCCTATGCATGCAGTCAGGAGTCAGCCAAAGATTTGGAGGGGATTTCTACACAGATTTGATGGCTTTGTTGTCTGTGGCCTCCCCCTTTTTGGGATTTTATCCTTCATTTTCGGCATCTGACTTTCAAGCCAGAGCTGCAGCTTCCTGTCTGGGTTATAGCAGCCCCATGCCGTACTGACCAGGTGTGCCCTCCGGCAGAAAGCTGTACACGTGAATCTTCCCTGTTGCAATTCTATTCTTTCAAGGGTTGCCTGTATTTACGTTTCTGCCTTTTAGTTGCTCTCTAATATCTTCAACTAGTGGTTTGTATTTTTTCCCAAAATGTATACTTATCATCTATGGGAGAATTACTCTGCTATAAGCTACTCTGCCATTTACAAAGCAAAATTCTTTGTGTAATTTTTATATGCCCCCCATTTTTTATTTAAAAATAATTGACATTTATTTACATTTATGAATGAGATTTACCAGTTTCTTTTCATCTGCTCCTTTCATTTCTCTCCTTCCTTCTGAATAAAGTATACACTTAGTGGTTATTTCAGGGAGAGTGTTTGAGTCAGACCCTCTCTTTTTAGTGTTGATACGTCCCAGAGTG
This sequence comes from Corynorhinus townsendii, assembly GCA_026230045.1. Lineage (NCBI taxonomy): Eukaryota > Metazoa > Chordata > Mammalia > Chiroptera > Vespertilionidae > Corynorhinus > Corynorhinus townsendii. The sequence continues at coordinate 2,819,189 of JAPDVU010000012.1, forward strand.
CCTTTATTTTATCCTCATTCTGAGTGATAGTTTAACTGATGGATTAGTGGTGACTATTACTTGCCCTTCACACAATGAAGCCATGACCCCATTGTTTCCTGGTATGTATTGCTGTGGATGAGAAGTCTGCTGTAGTCTCTGGTTGCCATCCCTTGGTGGGTATGCGGGACCATCTTACATGCATCCACACAACCTCTCAGCCTCACTTGCCTTCTGGATCCTAAGTATTTGTTTCACCTAGTCTTTGCTCTTCACAGATACCTACGTATCTAAGCCGCATCCATATCACACTTCCTGGAAGAGTTACTCGCCTATACATACCTGTCAATCAAGAAAGCTATACCTTCTAAGTCACTAGTAGGAAAAAAAGTCAAAGAAACATTGCAGTGTTTTAGGACATTACACAGTTAGGAATGACATTTCGACTTACATTGGATCTATCTGGGAATGAGACCGAAGTATTAGGATACCACAAGAAAGAACAACAGAGGCTCATTGTCCCTTTATTCCCTAAGGCAATGCTGAGCAATTTACGAGTTCCACCCACCCTCTTACCTTCTGCCAAAGGTAAGATTTTTAATGGACTGAACAGTTTGGGTCCTGAGTGTGGTTGCCTTCCTGGTGAGAAGGCACAGAGGAGTGTTCCTGTTACAGCCTAGACAAGCTTTGGGGGAACAGCTAGACATCTGTCCCAGAAGGAGGGGCGTTCTTGCTACTCTCAGAATCTTCCTTTAGGAATCTCGTGATATCCAGTCATAGCTACTTTCTTCGTTTGGGACGCTTGAGAACTGGTTTCTTTTTGTTTCCCTTAAAATGTAAGTGGTGAAGGGTGCTACTCGAGTGATCTTAGGGCCAAGACCCATGAGGTGCCTCTCTGGACCCATGAGGCTGAGGCAGGCAGATTTCCCCAACTCCACGCCATGCAAACCCAGCAGATCCCAGGGTTTGGTCTTTCTTTTCCAATGCCACATGCAAAGGAATCAGATCACTTAGACACATGCCCTGCCTGTTCATAAGACGAAAAACACAAGATCTAAAATACAGCTGACCTAATATTTCTGGAGGCCATTTTCCAACTGAATTGGAACAACCACTTGTCTTGAAGGAGGAAATAAAGGCAATTTAAGGCTGGGTAGAATGAAGTACCTGTTATGGAAAGAGAAAATGTTTCTTTTAGAAGTGGGTAAGAGAGGATTCTGGGAAGACAGCAGAAAAGTAAACACCAGAAATGGCCCTGGCTGGTGTGGCTCAGTTGGTTGAGCATCGTCCCATGCACTGAGAGGTTGATTCCTGGTCTGGGCACATGCCCCGGTTCTGGGCTCCATCCTTGGTGAGGGGCGTGCAAGAGGCAGCTGATTGATGTATTTTTTTTCCTCTCTCTAAAATCAATAAAATTATATTAAAAAAAATTTTTTTTAAATAAAATATAAACTCTAGAACATGGTAGAGCCAGTCCCACCTCATGGCTCTTTCCTTTCCAGAATTTTTCTGGCTATTATTTATTTAGCCACAAAATCTTTTATTTCATTTATTTAAACTTAAAAAAAAAGAGCCAGTATACTTAAAAGTATTCTTTTGGCATCTTTATTGGGATCACTTTAAATCAATAGATTTACTCGGCTACATTTTTATCTTCATGATACAAAACCTTTGTGTTCAAGAATTATATACTTGGGTTTCAACACCACATGCCGGCCCAGGACATTTGTCCCCACCCCCACCTGCCTGGTGTGCTCAGGCTTGACCGGGCAGGACGCCCCACCTTACCTTCAGACCTCTCTGGTCAGGGGCTCTTCACCTGGGCTCAGGTAAACAGGAGACAGCTGGGATGAGGGCCCAACAAGCCTGAGCCTGTCTCGGACCAGGGAGAGGGCCTGGCAAAAGCAAAGGCCTGGGGTTGCTCTGAAGCCAAAGAGTTCCAGAGAAGGTGGGAGGGGGCTTTGTGAGGCACACAGCCTGCTGCAGACCCCACATGGGAACTACACCGCTGCTGTTGCATTTGCAGGTAATGTTATCAGGTATGATCCCTTCCGGTGGTTTCCCCATCCCACAGCAATATTCCAAACAAAGGCTGAAATACCTGATAAAGAACCCATTAAACCCTATTTCTTCATCTGCTTTTATTTTATGTGTCAGGCAAACTTAATCTCCTGGGGACCGGCGGCCCCTTATCTTCCCAGCACAGGGAAATGGGTGCCCCATCCTGGCAAAGGCTTTGAACTCCTGTAGGGAGAGAGCCAGTCCCAAGGAAGGCCGGCTGGCCAGAATGAATGAGCAAGGAAGGAACCAGGAGCTTATCTGGAGATGACCTGGAGGTCAGGGAGCTAACTACCACATAGCTGGTCCGTGAAGGGAAGGTAGTAGGGAGGTAGAGGGTGGAGCAGATTCAGCTTTAGGATGAGGTGGCTGGAAGGAAGGGGGGGCCAGAGTGCTGCCAGAGACCAGCTGGGCAGTTCCCTGCATTAACCAGGTCACCACCAACTGTGAAAACCCACAGTGGATATTCAGAGACTGGTGGGGAGCTTGGCACCTCATGCCCAGCATGTGGGCTGGGGTCTTGTCTACGCGCCTTCTCATTGCTGCCCTGGCTGATGGGCAATGTCCATTCATGGGCACTTGTTAGCTGGGGCCCAGGGCCAGCACTGACAGTAGCGGGTCCCGGTGGCCAGCCTGTGGTGGCTCTCCATGTAGGCCCCTTTCTCATCGCCCTGTGGACCCTTGTGGCCCTTCCGTCCCTTGTGGGTAAGCTCACTGTGTGGTTTGAGTGTTTCCACTCTTTTCGCAGAACAAGCCTCTAAAAGCATCTGCGTGCTGTGTGGTCTCAAGGGCCTTTCTGGTTTTGTTTGACGACTCCCGTGCCTTATGAATATTCTGCCAGTAAACACTATTCTTCTGGAACAGCAAACAGGCCTTCCAGGCCCAAGTGAGTGCTGATGAGCACTAGTCACTCACTGTCCCCCCGCTGTACTCTGAGACCCGGCACCCTTTCTGGCCAGCTCAGTCCCACACCTACACAGCGGGGTGAGGAGGAGGCTAAGGCATGGAGCCTGCTGAGGTTCCAAGAGCCTTTTTGAGGTGGAATGGCTCAGTCGAGTGCATGTGGGCACTGTCCCGGCCTATGCCGCGGTCTGAGGGACCCCTGGCTGCCTGGCTGCCATGTATCTCTGCACAAATGTGAGCAGAGAAGGCCCTGCTCCCTTGCACAGGAGTCAACTGACCACTTGCAACTCTTGGTACATTTCTTTAGCATTTTTTATATTGAACTAGAGGCCCAGTGCATGAAAATTCATGCATTGGAGGGGGGTCCCTCAGCCCGGTCTGTCCCCTTGCACAGTCTGGGATCCCTCAGAGGAGGGAAGTGACTCGGCAATCAGGGAAAAGCAATGCCCCATCACACCTCTGCTACTGCCACTGCCAGCAGTGCAAGCCTTGGCTGGCCCGGGTTATTTGAGCATTGGGCAGCCCTGGATGGCTGGGCAGCCACCATTCAAGGCTTGCCTGCGCCTCGGGCCAGCCCTGAGTGGCTAGGGACCACTGGGGGACTCCAGAGGCAGGCACATGGAGCTGCCAGGCCCGCTTGGGGGTGGGCCTGGCCTTGCAGCATGCCTGCCACCCTGGCGAGGCTGAAAGGACTGGGCATCACCATCTTGTGGCTGTTGGCACCACCATCTTTGAGGGCTTGGCAGTCGACTAGCATATTCCCTCCTTATTGGCTGTGGGTACCACCGTGTTTGGGATGGCGTGAGGGTCAATTAGCATATTCCCTCTTTATTAGATAGGATATGAAAAGATTCATGCCAACCACCATTTTCACAAGTTTTGGAGTCCGGATTCATGAGTGTTTACTCCTTATGAAGCAAGCAGCCTCTTGGTAAGACTGCACAGGACAAATAATTCAGCTGAAAGGGTAAATTGAAGTTTGGGGCTATATATAAAATTAAACGTGACCAGATTAAGAAGAAAAACTAAGTGTATATGCAATTATGTCTGATTCCAATGACCTCCTCTTCACAAAGAGAATTGATTTGGCTCTAACGTTTCCCTTTCTGTGCACCCTACTGGTGGACCATGAGTGTGTGCACTGTGGTGGCCAGGAGCTGGCAGGGCAAGGGGTCTGGAGGGTGAGGGTCTGGTTCCAGCCCTACCTGCTGCCAATGGCCATGTGTCCTTCCAGAATGGCACAACTGGCTGACCCTCTGGGTAGCATTGTCCTACCCAGGGCACAGGTCAACGAGGAAATGAAGGGGAGGTGCTTTGCTAATTGAAGAGATGCCTACAAAGAAGGCTGTGCCAAGCATGCCGGGCCATCAGCAGACATAGGTTTACCCCAGCAACCACACACACACACACACACACACACACACACACACACACACACACACGTGCGGCAATGTCCCTCTGCTCCCAGTCAGCGAGAGCCTGCCTGGCCTGGGTGGAGTCCCACATCTGTCTGCCTACAGCAGGCTTGCGGCATGAGGGAGCGCTCCACAGGCACCCAGCTCTGAGGAGTGGGAGCAGTTTATCCACTGCTCGGGGAACTTCCAATTCAGACCCCATCCCTTACCCACCATTCTAAAACCCAGATAGCACTGGATACGAGGAATTTTCTGAGTTTGGTGCAAAATCTGGCATGAACTGTGTGTATATGTTCCTTATTCCACCCTGAGAACATTCACAATGTGTTTGATTTGTGTGCTGTCTGGGGCATCATCTCACCTATGTACAGTGATCCACCACATTTACGTCTAAATCCTAAAAAGGCCGGCCTCCCAAACCCTCTTTCCCAAGGGCCCATAAAGGAAGCGTGGACATAACCATTCCACTCAAGTTCCTAAGTAGTGGAATCTGAATTGGTGGATTACTCATCATTCTTCAGGAAAATTCATCCATTGAGCAACAAAGGCACACCCCCTGGCTGCAACAGGAGGGGCTTAATCACTTCAGTACCAGTGAACTTCCATGTGTCAGTGTTACCGGCCAGACAACCAGACCTTGTCTTCTTGAAGGAAAGATTCCAATTTAGAGACAAAGGACGGCAAAGCAAGCAAGAATGTACTGGCCCCAGCAAAAACACCTTTAGGATAGTGACACAAGGAAGGGCATAGAAGCAGTAGCAGGAGAGCCTAGGCTGGGCTGCTTTGGCTCACTGGGAAGTCAAAGAAAAGGGGCCTTGGGGACAGGTTCAGGTGGTTAGCCTGGGAGGAACTGGCGCTGCCCATTGTGAGTTTTGTGGGGTCCCTCAGAGTTTAGGAGAAGTGTGCCTGTCGGGGGAAGGAGAAAGGGAAGGGAATTGCATGGGTGTGCTCCCTGGAGGGAAAGCCTGTTCGATCCTTCATCCTGAGGGTATTTACCTCTCTCTTGCAGATGGAAATCTGAGGGGAGGGTCTCAATAGAATATTCATCAGTTTTCCAGGTGTGCTCTTTCAGGGTTATGGTCTCCACTGATTGGTCTGTGCCAGGGCAGAGGGTTATTAGTCAATGCAACTGGTCCTGAGGCAGCTACTGTGTCACGGGAGGCCTAGATGTTATCCCCAGGGGGGAGGCTAAGCTGCATGACCAGTGATATGCTAGGGAAGGAAAGGTTACACTGGGGGTGAGGTCCTTGTTTTCCCAGTTTTGCCCATTGCTGGGCATCCGGAGCTTTCTGTCCTGGTGACCCTCCACACCTGGCCCACCGTCCTTGTGCTGCTCATGTCTAACTGCCTATTACAACTGGGGCTTTTTATGAACCAGAAGGGTGTCTGTGAACCCTGAACGGCGAGCTTTCTGAGGCTTCTGTGCAAACTGCATGGTCAAGCCCACAGAATTCCCTCATGGAGCAGAACTAGAGTTTCTGATATTTGAGGATAGATTTGGATTTGGCAGATTTTCCTTCCATTTGCAATGTGACCAGCAAGCTCCAAAGAGGCCAGAGGAGTCCGAGAAACAGGTTTTAGACCTGCAGGATATGAAGGGGTGTGGAGACCACCCAAGGCAGCGAACCCTGAACAACTGTTCCAAGTTCTCACCTGGCCACCTATACCTCGTGGGGGGGGGGGGGGGGGAGGGTACTGCCTGAACCTCTGCCTGGGGTGGTGAGTGTGGGTGTGACCACAGTTATGGATCCAAGATCTGGAGTGGATGTGAACCAGACAGAGAAGGTGTTCACCACTGGCCAGTAGCTCTACAGGGATCTGACCTTAAAGAATGAATGAAAGGGAGTGGCCTAGGAGACCTCCAGGGAGGGCTTAGGGAGAACAGCCTGGGAAGCCACCCTGACTGGGCCACCCAAAACCATCCAGGACACTGACAACCCTTTCCTTCCAGAGAAGAGGCTTGGAAACAGCCAGGCCAAGCCTTGGAGGTGGGATAAGCGAGTAGGGACCTAGTGTAGGTTCCTCAGGGTGGGAGGGTCTGGTGGAAGGAAAATTTGTCTTTTAAAATAGGAGAGATTCACAGCTTGTCTACAGGCCAATATGGGTCGTTCAGCAAAGAGAGAAGAGGTTGCTGGCCTTGGGCCTGAGCTGAGCTGCAGCTGTGCATGCACCTGCAGGAGGTGGTGGGCAGGAGGAAGAAGGAAGCAGGCAGCAGGAGGGCACAGGATTGATTTAAACACAGGAGCCTTTGCCAAGTGGGTACTACGGTGATGAAGTGGAAATGGAAGAAATCCAGGGAAATGTGAGGGAGTGACTGTATTAGGGGACGGGTCCGTGGGGGCAGGGAAATCTGAGGGTCAGTGGCCTGGAGGTCCCTGCTTCTGGGTGGTCAGGGAGTAGGAGGCTGGCGGTTGGATTGGAAGGGTACAGAGATTGGCAGGACAAGGTCTAGGGAGTGACCCTGGGAGTCAGGAGCTCAGATGGGCAGAAGACAGACCCCTGGAGGGGAAGGGCTCAAGAAGGAGCCTATGTGCATTTCAACAGTGACAAAATTCAGACAGGGATGAAGTGGAGAGAGTAACATTGAGCCAGAAGCCAAAATCCTGGAGAAATGAGCGGAAATGAACTGGCAAAGGATGCTATACAATGACATGGGGTTTTTGGCAAAGAAAAGAAAGGGAGAATGGTCTGGAAGCAGTGGAAGGATTTTAGGAGTCAGGAGGGGGAGAATGGGGTGAGCAGAGCCAGGTGGATATGCACTGTGTGAAATGAGGGTGGTCTAGGAGTCTGGCTCCTTGTAATGGGTGGAGATGGAGATAACAGACATGGAGGGACTAGTCCTGGAGGATTCAGGGCAGAGAGGAGGAGGGGCTCTGAGTGTGGGGGAAGGAAGGCAGTGTCCTCTTCACCCAGACAACAGGGGTGGGTGCAACCTTAGCCCCATGCAGCTCTCCTCCTGGCACTGTACTGGGGTAGAAGGTCTAGTGGTGACAATTTGGAATGACTGGACAGCTCTTGGGCATGCCTACAAGGGCTTCAGGCTTCAGGACTGGAGCTACTACCGTGAGTGTGCACAAGCATGGATGTTCGGACAATGCACATTCAGGAGGGACTCACAGGAGCTAACCTCTACCTGTGCCTTTGCTTCTGTTCAGAGATGGAGACTTCAAAGTGCCTCTTCAGCTGTGTCAATTGTGCAAAGGTCCCTCTAATGATGGACAGAAAGGGCTTCAGGGACGTAACTTCCCAGGTTCCCAAGGAGAGGCCCCTTCCACCAGGTGTGAGCTGTCACAGCCACAGGTGCAGGTATTGGCGGACCAGAGGGTTGGGTGGGCACCAACCACATCTTCACAGTGGTCGCTGCTTCTCTGCAGTGGGCTGTCTCCAGCAATGTTACTCTTTAGTCTTCCTGCACTTGTCCCTGCTGGAATGTGCAAGAGCTTTGCTAGTTAAACACATGGTCATGGGCTCGTGAACTTTGGTAGATAATGCCTAAGTAGTGAGGGAGATCCCCATGCTTCATGTCCCCATAACTGGTATTAGCAGACCTTTGAATTTTAGACATCAGGTGGTTCTCATTGTGGTGTTGTTTGCCTTGTCCTGATTCTGATGAACTTGGATTTTCTTTACACTGATATCTGTTTATTCTATCGTTCACTTCTCTTGTTCTCATTTTTGGGAGCTCTTTACATAACTTGGATACTTATCCTTTGTCACTCACATATAGTCACATATTTTCTCCAACTCTGGCTTACCGTTTCCTCTCAAAATCATGTCTTTTTGAATGACTACTTCTTAATTTTAATGTAAAATTTAATGTATTTTGTGTCCTAAGTAAGATATATTTCCAAATGGATGCCTAGTTTTTGTTTGTTTGTTCATACAAACACTCATTTGTTCCAACACCTTTTACTTACAAAGACCATCCTTTCTCCACTAGCCTGCAGTGCATCTTTGTCACAAGTCAAGTGTCTATATACCCTCTAACTGGGCTCTTCATTTCCTCCCATTCAATCTCATGCCAAAACCCAACTCTCTTAACTACTATGGTTTTATTAGTCTGGACACCCAGTAGAATATGTTCCCCTATGGTCTTAGTCTGCTATAGCTGCTATAACAAATAACACAGGCTGGCAACTTAAACAACAGAAACTTATTTTCTCACAGACCTGGAGTCTGGGAGTCCAAGATCAAGGTATCAATGGGTTGGATATATTTAATATAGAGAGAACTCCTAAAACTCAACAACAATAACAACAAAACACTACAACTCAAAAATGAGCAAGACTTGAATAGATATTTCTCCAAAGAAAATACACAATTTTTTTCCAATGGAAGTCCATGACAATGGTCAGTAAGGTCATGAATGCACTAGCCAATAGGAAAATGCCAATCAAAACTATAAGGAGATACCATATCACAACCATTAGGAAGGTTTCTATAGTACAACAAGAAACAGAAGATAGCAAGTATTGTCAAGGATGTGGAGAAATCTGAACCTTTATACACTGCTGGTGGAATATAAAATGTTGTGGAAAACAGTATGGTGGTTCCTCAAAAAATTAAAAATAAAACTACCATATGACCCAGAAATTCCACTTTGGGGTATATACTCAAAAGAACTGAACGCAGGGTCTGGGAGAGATATTTGTGCAGCCATGTTTATAGCAGCATTATTCACAATAGCCAACAGGTAAAAGTAATCCAGTGTCAATTGACAGATAAATGGATGAGCAAAAATGCAATATATACATAAAATGGAATGTTATTCAGGCTTAAAAAGGATGGAAATTCTGACACATGCTTGAACATGGATAAGATCTTGAGGACTTTATGCTAAGTGAAATAAACTAGTCACAAAAAGACAAATATTGTGTGATATCATTTACATTGAAGTACCCAGAGCAGTCAAATTCATAGACAGAAAGTAGATGGTGGGTGCCAGAGACTAGGGTAGAGGGGTGGGAGAGTTAGGGCTTAATGGGGATAGAGGTTCATTTTGGGAGGAAGAAAAGGATCCTGGAGATGAATGGTGGTGATAATTGCACAACAAATGTCAATGTACTTAATGCCACTAAGCTATGCATTTAAAGATGACTAAGATAGTAAATTTCATATTTTATATAGTTTACCACAAAAAAAGGGAGAGAAATGTCAACAAAGCTAAGGTTGAGAAACCCTGGATGAAGCTATCCCAGCAACTATTAATGTCACTCCTGAGTGCTCAAGCCAATATTAAACCCTACCCGAGTGTTTATGACCATCCCAGCCCAGTCCTCTTCCTCCTCCCTTGGGCCAGCACTCAGAGAGCCCACGTCCACACCTGCTCAGGCTGGTGTGTCTGCTTCCTCACGCATCCCTATAACTTGTTATCTGCCCTATATCCTCGTTGCAGTGGTCTCCACTGTCTCCTCCCACCTGGGGCCATTTTCCTCAGCCCCAGGAACGCTCTGCGTTGTGTGGTGAAGCTCTGCTTTTGCTTATCTGAAAACACCTTCATTTGCCTTCATTTTGAAGTAGATTTTCCATGAGTACAAGATCTAGGTGGCAAGATTTCTTTTCTTTCACTACTTTTAAGATTTCGCTCAATTTTCTTCTGGCTTCCATAGTTCCAAGGTCAGGAAGCATAGATTTCTTAGGAATTTCTGTCAAGATTTTTTATTAAATCACTAATTTAGATGGTGTTACATGGGCTCAGGAAGAGGCAAATAATAAAACTGGATTCTTCAAACAAAAACTTTGGATTACTTGTCTTTCTCATATTGATTTATAGAAGTTCTATTTTTCTGGATACTAATCTTTTGTCCATTTCATGAGTTGCAATTACCTTCTCCTTAGTCAATGGCTCTTTTAAAAAAAGGTGTGTTTTCTTGATGAGTAGTTTTGAAAATTTTAAATTAATTTACTGTTAAAGCTATCTTTTGATTGTTTTATTTCATTTATGGTATCCACCCACCCCCTGCCAGGACCACATGGTTTTTATTTAGCTCTTGTTTTAGCAAACTTGTTGAATTTAATCACTTGGTTACAAGCTAATGATAATCTCAAAAGTGTGGAAAACAATGCTCTCATCTTGAGATGGGATCATCTTGTTGCTCAAGATGCTTCCAAGGTCATATTCGGGTGCTCAGTGGTTAGAGCATTGGCTGTCAGAGAGGTGGCACAGAGCTGTGTTTTCTTGCCTGTAAATAGCACAGTAATAGCACCCACCTCATTGAATCTGATGAAGATGAGCTAATACAATGTGCTTAGAGCCACCGCACAGTGTCAGCTATCATTTTTATTTTCCAAAGGGGCAGATGCACTGAGACCCTATGCAGTGGGGGTCTTCTGGGCCATGTGGGTGGTCTGGGCAGTATGAGTGGTCTATCTAATGTAGGTGATTGTAAGGTTTGGGTGACCCATGCAATGTAGGTGGTCTATGCAGTATGATTAGTCTGTGCAGCATGGGGGGATCTGGGCAGTGTGGGTGGTCTTTGCAGTGTAAGTGGTCTGTGCAATGTGGGTGGTCCTGGCAGTGTGAGTGAATCTGGGCAGTACTGGAATCTATATAATGTGGGTGATCTGTAGAGACTGGGTGGCCTGGGCAGAGGTGAGGCTGACCATAGAGGCATCAAGCTCTGTCCCTTTACTCTGGAACCTCTGTGGGGTGTGGCATCTCAGCCAGGCTGCAACCTCTGGGCATTGTCCAGAAACCCACTGCTCCTCCCAGTGGGCCTTGACCACGGCCGAGGCTTGGAGAGGCATTGATTCACCAGCAGGTGGCAGGCCACCACTTCACTGCCTGGGCCACCGGTGCAGAGGCCCTTCCTTGGCTGTTCCTTCTCTTTTGCCATTTAGTCCACAGAACAGAAGCAACTTTACTGCTCGGTCACTTCCATTTATTTGAGAATGTATGTGCTTGGTTTTCTTTTTCTTTTTTTTACTTAATCAGAATTAGGGTAAGAGGTCAGAGTCCAGCCAGCATAGCAGAGAGAACCCCCCACCAGAGATGTGCAGGAAGGGGTTCAGACTGAGTATGTTTTTATGGTTCCATTTAATCTCCTTTGTTGGGTTTTGGCTGTTATTATTATTATTTTTTTTAAATATATTTTATTGATTTTTTACAGAGAGGAAGGGAGAGGGATAGAGAGTTAGAAACATCAATGAGAGAGAAACTTTGATCAGCTGCCTCCTGCACACCCCCTACTGGGGATGTGCCCACAACCAAGGTACATGCTCTTTTTTTTTTGAACAATAAAGATTTATTTTAAAAAAATAGATAAATAAATGCAAATGGGTTAAATGCTCCAATCAAGATATATTGTGGCTGAATGAATAACAAAACAAGATCCCCATATATGCTGTCTACAAGAGACTCAATTCAGATTGAAAGACACACACAGACAAAAATAAAGGGGTGGAAAAAGATATCTCATGAAAATGAAAATAAAACAAGTGAAAAAGCTAGGGTAGCCATACCCACAACAGACAAAATAGACTTCAAAACACAGGCCACAACAAGAGACAAAGAAGGACCCAGTAACTCCACTTCTGGGTATCTATCTGAAGAAACCCAGAACATTAAATTGAAAAGACATATATACCCACATGTTTAATGCAGCATTATTTACAACTAGAGGCCCAGTGCACATAATTCGTGCACAGGTAGGGTCCCTAGGCCAGCAAACAGGGCCGATCTGTGGGGTGACCAGTGGGGCGATTGGGACCTCCGCTTGCACCCGCCTTAGCCTGGCACCGCCCGCTCACCTGCTCCACCATCCCGCCTTGGTCCCGCTTTCATTAGGGTCCATCGGGGCTGGCAGTGCCTCTACTGCTGCCCGCTGCCAGCATCGCATCGCTGACACCCACCATGTTCCGTGCCACCCCCTGGTGGTCAGTGCACATCTAACTCCTGGTCAGTCGAACTCTCCATTCTCTGTGCCAGACCTTTGCTGTCTCTGAGTTGGTTCAGTGACCAAGGTCACGCTTCCCAGCACTCCATTCTGCAGAAAGGAAGCATGACCCCAAGAACAGGGTGAATGTGCAAGGCAAGGACCATAGAAGTCGTTACTGGGCACCCGAAAGCCCAAGGCCACACTTGGGAAAAGACTAGCAGTCCAGGCTTCTGTGGCTTTCCGAGGAATGGTCTGCACGCTAACCGCCCTGCCCCGCTGCGACCCGGGGTCCGACTCCAGGCACCGCCGCTGAGAGCCCCCAGCTACGGGGCAGAAGGCAGCAGCCCGCGCCACCCCACCCAAGGTACATGCTCTTGACCGGAATCGAACCTGGGACCCTTGAGTCTGCAGGCCGACACTCTATCCACTGAGCCAAACCGGTTAGGGCAGGTTTTGGCTGTTATTGGCTGTGTGTTTTCACAGTTGCTTTAGGGATTATGATGTACACCTTAGTTTACCGCACTCTACCTCCCGTGGTGTCATACCAGCAAAGACCTTCACAGCAGGTACCTGTTCTGCACCTTACAAATTCCACGACACATTGGCAGTCCATCCCCTGTCTCTCAGGGATCACTATCTAGGTGGCCTGATGTCCAGTGTCTCCTAAACCTTTGTTCCATTTATTGTTCCCATTTTCATTTGTCTCAGTAAGGCAGTAAAACTGGTCTCAGTTACTCCATTTTGACTTCCAGCTGGAAGGGAAGTCAACCCACTTTTTAAAATAACTCTTTTTTATTTGTAAGTTGTGTGTGTTCACTGTAAAAAAAAAATCACACAACTTGGAAGCTATAGGAAAATAAAAGTTAATAAAGTAAAACCCATCCCAAATCCTACTCTCTAGGGCTAACTACACCTCCATCCAATTTATTTTTCTGTGTGAATGCATATATATTTCTCTTGTGCAGTTATAATCAATTGTACATATGTGGGTCCTAATTGTTTTTCTCCTAACATCATACAGCAATATTTTCCATGTCCTTAAAATGCCTTGGGTCTGACTGGTGTGGTTCAGTGATTGAGCATCAACCTATGAAGCAGGAGGCCACAGTTGATTCCTGGTGAGGGCACATACCCGGGTTTCGGGCTCAATCCCCAGTAGGGGGTGTGCAGGAGGCAGCCGATCAATGATTCTCTCTCATCATTGATGTTTCTATCTTTACCTCTCCCTTCCCCTCTGAAATCAATAAGTATATATTTTTAAAAATTCCTTTAAATTTTAAAGAAAGCACAACATCCATCATTTGAACATACTGTAATTTATTTAATTGGTCCCATTGTTTAAGTTATATCCTTGTTTTTCTTATCTTTGCATCTCATGGTTTCCTTAGGGTAGATTCCTAACAGTGGAGTTCCTAGATTAAAGAAAGCCTGGGGCCATGGTCAGCAAACTGCGGCTCACAAGCCAGATGCGGCTCTTTGGCCCCTTGAGTGTGGCTCTTCCACAAAATACCATGGCCTGGGCAAGTCTATTTTGAAGAAGTGGCATTAGAAGAAGTTTAAGTTTAAAAAATTTGGCTCTCAAGAGAAATTTCAATTGTTGTACTGTTGATGTTTGGCTCTGTTGACTAATGAGTTTGCCGACCACGGGCCTAGGGCATAATATGATTGAAAACTGTGTGTGTGTGTGTGTGTGTGTGTGTGTGTGTGTGTGTGTGTGTGTCCGTGTGCACATTTTCTCCCCACGACTGGTTGGGAGAAAGAGGCCCTTGCACTGTTGGCTTTACCACAACCTATGTGCAGATTAAATAAGTTTTCTTCGCGTGTAGAATGAGGAGGTAGCTATGGTCATGAAGGCTCCTCTCTGTGATATTAAGACCCTCACATGGAGGTCAGCAGGCAACTTTCCCACTGGGAAGATGGGAGAAGCCTCTCCATTGCCGGAGCCCCAGTGGGCATCTCAGGAGCTGCTAGAGGGGGTGAGGCCAAGGTCCACCTCAGCTCCAAGATTTGATATGAAGCTGGACAATTCAGTAAATACAGCTAGACTATAGCATTGTTTGTTTATGCATGTTCACTTTGGGGCTCACATAGTTGACCATTTTAGCTGGCAGAATTTCAGGAGAGTGGTGGGTACCAGACTGATTTGAAACAGACCAGAAGAAGCGAGTAACAGACTGGAGGCAGCCCCAAGTTCACGCCGCAGCATCACAGGCCTGTGGAAAAGGATTCCTCCACTGAGACTGTGTGACTCCCCTCTAGGCATTTGGGAACACAAGGCTGGGATCACAGCCATGCCTTCTGCCAGTCCAACGGCACGGAAAATGAGGTTGCCAGGATAGCCTTCTTTTCTCTGTCTTCATCTGCAAGCCCCACCCTCAGTCTTACCCCAGCATCACCAGCTCCAGGAAGCCCACCCTCCATCCCCTGGCCAGGTGCCTTCCCTTTGGGGCCCACAGAGGCTCCCACATCCCTAGCAGACACTGCACAGAGCTGAAATGCCTCTGGAGCGCTTTGAGAGCAGGAACTAGTTCATCCACTTTGAACACAGGAGCCTGGCTCTTGCTGACACTTGGCCGGCCCCCTCGCAGGGTCTCCCTTCCTACAGGGGACACAGGACACAGGCTTTTGCACAGAGAGCTGCTGGTGGTTAGTTGTCTCCCTAATACAGATAACAGATGGACCCCTTATAGACAAAGTGACAGGTCTCATGGCCCCAAAGCTGTTCAAAGTGGCATTAGTGGTTTTAGGTTTGCTGGGTCACTGTAATCAGATCTGAACTTACCAGGACTCTCAGAGTCCTAATTGTAACAAGGTGTCTCATGTAGACTGCACCCAACCTAAAGACAAGATTATCATGTGGCAGTATTAAAGTTATCACACGATGGATATTTATTCATTGGAATAAGTGGAAAGCTATTCATTGTGCACTTACCACTCACACACCCTGGTGAGTTGGTGCCTGCAGGCTATTTGGTTGGGAGAGTCCCTGTGGTTCAGGTCTCAGTAGGAGGCTGGACACCACAAAGGCTACAGGACCAGGCACCTGGCTCTTCATGCAGGTGTGGGCTTTCTCCACCTGTTGCCTGAGCTTCAGGTGAGTTTGGGTTCACCTGGGCTGTCAGCACCACACATGTCAGGCTGTACCCACCAACAGGCCAGCAGCAGGAGCATCGTCCTGACCTGACCGTTCGTGGGCTAGGCTGCCCTGGGCCGAGTCCTCTGTGGACCAGTGGAATCAACTCTGCTGGGCCTCACTACCCTGCACACGTCCCACACGGCTTGCACACCCACCCCACCCCAAAGCTATACCCAGCTGGTACACCAGACAGGACAGCCTGCCAATGGGAGTCTTGGAACACTGCCTGCCTTGTCGGCCCCTCCCAGCCAGGTTTCTTCCCCAAGCTGCTGACCACCTTGCAGCCAGGGTGTCTGAGTTCAGACTCCGTGGGCTGAACTTGACGTCTGAGCTGCAGATGCCCAGTGGCTGGACCCCACACTGTCCTCTTCCCTATGTTGGGTTTAAGTAGTCTTGATTCCCTCGATACATCAAAGAGCCTGGCCCCTTCCTAGCCCTCGAGGCTGAGTGAGCTGGTGCACTGCACTGTCCAGCCAGTGCCCCTGGGACTGTGGCTGAGCCTGGGGACACCAAGGCCACTGGGCAGTGCAGACAACACAGAGAGGCTCCCGCTTCTGTCATTTCAGTGATTCTAATGAAACAATCAAAACTCCATTTGAGGTTACGGCTTCCTACTCTGGCATGGTAGATCTGGGGGGCGGGGTGGATGGGTTGTGGGGTGCAGGGGGCCATGGCTGACCTTGCTCTCTCTTCCAGGCTGCTTGCTTCTCCAGGTCCAGGGAAGGCAGGGGGGAGACCCTCACCTGCAGAGGTCCCCTGGCTCCTTGGAGGCCTGGAACATCCCCTCTTCCTCTAGGCCCATACTTGGTTCTTCCTTCTGCCTATGGGCTCCCAGTGCACCCTCAGGGTGCCCCTTACCCCTCAGGATGGACCCATGAGTTTTAAATTTGAACAGGCAGGAGGCAGCGGCGGGCGGGCACCATGTCCCTGATCACCAAGGAGCTCCAGGGCTGGCGCTGAGCTATGGAGACAGGTTTCTTGCCTCACTATCAGGAAGCAGGAAGTCACTGAGATAGGTCTAAGTGACAGGAGTCATCTGATGGCACAAAGTCCAAGCCTGTAACTCTGTGAACTTTATTGGTGGGAGGGGCCATCTGCCCCCTATTCTAAAAATGGTTTTGGCACCAAGTATGTGTGTCCCAGTCCACAACAAGGCCTTTCGGGGCACAGGACCTCCATTGAGGCAAAGGGAGAGGACATGGCAAGCCAGGAGAGCCTGAGCCAGGCCTCAGGAACGAGGCTGGCACTGGGTCACAGCTGGGCAGGCTAGCCCATCACCTGACCCACAGCCACGCACAGGTCAACAAAGCCCCCGACTCAGACCAAGGCTCCCAATGTCAGTGTTTGGACCACAAGATGATGGGCATGTGCAGGTGGACTTTCCTCCTGATAAGTCCCTGGCAACCACTTCAGGCCTTGGCTGGGATAAAGTGGCTTTCCTCCACCTCCTTCCCAGAACTTCCCAAAGCTGCCGGAGGGGCAGAGGCTGAGCCTGCTGAGAACTGGAGGAGCTCATTGTGGGCTTGTCTATAACGGATGGACCCCTTATAGACAAAGTGGCAGGTGTCTGAGTTCAGACTCCGTGGGCTGAACTTGACGTCTGAGCCGCAGATGCCCAGTGGCTGGACCTCCGCAGGTAAGGGTCTCCCCCTTGGGGCCCAGGGCCTGTTACTGGAAAGGAACCAGCCCAGAGGGGGTCTGCCTCGGGCTGGCCTGTAGTTTGTGGGCTCTTAACTTCATGCAGGAAAGATTTCACAAGATGAGTCCAGGTGGCTTTGAGAATACGCTTATTAAAGCTGGGGACAGTGGCACAAGGAAGGGCGTAGGGCAGCAGAAGAAGGGGAGGACATAGGCAGGGCTGCGTTGGTTCTCTAGAAACCTTTAGGAAAGAAATGAGCCTACGCGAGGCTGCTTTGGCTCATTGAGAAATAAAGGTCACAGTGAAGGAAGTGAGCCATGGCAGGGCTTCTGTGGCTCACTGGAAAGCCAGAGAAAGGGGGACCATGAGGACAGGTTCAGGGGATTAGCCTGGGACAAGCTGCTGCTGCCCATTGCTCCCCTGGTTGCAAGATTCCTGGGGTCCGTTAGAGTTTAAGAGATGCAGGCCTGTGAGGGAAGAGGAGAGGAAAGGGAAAGGCATGGGGTTGCTCCCAGGAGGGAGAGAGTGCGCTGGGTCCTTGTCTTGAGGGTTTTAAAGGCTGGGGGCTTAGGGCAACTTCTAGGGAAGGTTCTCAATAGAATATTCATCAGCTTTATGCTGATGCACCAAAATGAGACTTATTCCCTTAACTCATCTGTCCTTGGGTGTGGTTGGCACAAATGGTACTAGGATTTCTGCTATCTTCCTGAGTAGGGTGATTTAAGCTATTTACCCTCTGGTTGGGGAGGAGAAGTGTAAACCATTTACTCTTAAGTGTCCTTGGTTTAGGGAAGATAGGATTTTGCAATGTACTAAATGGCTGTAAATTGCTTGGCCGTTTAACTATCTGTCTGAGTTTCCCTATCCCACTTGTCCTGGCTTACTAGCCTGTCTCAGGCCAATTCTGTAGGCTCTGCTAGGTTGGGTCTTTGTGGCCTTGAGAAGCAGCCCCCAAAGGCCCCTTCCCCCCATTCCCTGTGCCTTCAGCTGCCAGCTGCTGGGCTCTGCAGGACCCTGGCAGGTGAGGAGCGGACAGGTCAAAGGCCCTGTGCTGGAGTGAAACTCTGAGAAAGAAGAACCCATGCTGGGAAAAGGAACGTGAGAGACTGATCAATGCCACACTTCATACAGGGCTCCCCAGCATATCCTAAATGGGGTTCAATGTAGATGAGTTTTGGGGGAACATCTTGGGACCAAAATACTTGCACAAAGGGGCAGATGCCTGCCCCCCTGGGAGCACCCTCCCACCTTGGGCAGGCAAAGAAGAGGTGCTTGGGCTCAACACTTCTTGCTGACTCAACAGAACCCAGCCTTCCCCCCCCCCTCCCCTTCTGCCTGGCTCTAGTGCACAAACTCGGGTCTGGGGCCCATGGAAGTTGTTAGGTGCCTGATGCCCATATTCGGCTTGTCCTGGACCACCCCAGCAATCACACCCCCAGGGACAGTTCTGGCCATCTTGGCTGATGGCCATCATCAGTGGGCCCAGAAGTCATATGAACCCTGAGATTGCCCACAGCAGCCTGGGTCATCTGACTTCCATTCTCTATCCACTCATGTGTCTAACCAAACATCAGCTCAACAATGCCTGGCAGGAAGGGGTTTCTTAATGGCCAGATTTGAGTGGAAGAGTCTATGTGATGTGAGTCCTCAGCAGGTCACCTGCTCACATTCAGGATCATGTGAGACCTCTTTGCTCATGACTGACTAAAGGGTGCACAGCTAACAATAATGCACAGATGGGTCTGGGGGCCTCTGGGAGATGAGGGCTGCTCTTAGAAAGACAAGCCCTTTTTATGCACCTCTGGGTTTGGAGAGTTTATGCACCAGAGAACCTTTAGGACATATGTCAACACTCTGTCCTGAAAGCAGATGGCAGGAGAAGGGCACAGTGACCTGTCCAGTAGGCACAGGGCACCGGGGTCCCCATCCAGCACAGGCTCCTTAGTGAGAGGTGACTTCTCTGGGTGGTCCATTTTGTTCTTCACCAAACTCATGTGACAGTTCGGATCCACCTCACCAGGCTGGAGGAGCCCAGAGATCAGAAAGTGGAGTTGTATGGGTGGCATGGGTCCTCAGGTGGCCCATGGGGAGGAGAAGTATAAACCATTTACTCTTAAGGGTCCTTGGTTTAGGAAATTTATTAAATGGCTGTAAACTGCTTGGGCCATCTTGAGTCTTGCTGAGGAACAGCCCTGACCTTGCTCAGAGGCCCCTGCAATGGCTCTTCATCATTAATGATGAGGCAGTGAGTCCGTGTCACCCGATGTCTCCTGTCCCCAAGGAGAGGGCCACTACCCATGCCCACTTTCGCTCACTTTCCAGGGGGCAGATCTGCCAGGCTGAAAATCCCCAAGTATCTGATTGTCACAGTTGCAGGCACCACCCTCCCCATTCTACTCCCATAATTATAATGTGTGTAACAATGAAACAAGGTGAGGAGGTGGAAGGTACAGGGACCTGGCTCCTCCCACAGCTCAAGGGCCGAGCCTTGAGCCTGCACTTGGCCAGCATGTTTACTTCCCTGCACTGGCCCTCACCTTCTAGCGAGTGAGGTTGGCTAAAGGTGACTTGATCATAAAACTATTTTTGGATCCTCCATGCCCACGGCAGGAGCCCTGCCCATCAGAAGCCATCACAGTGAGACGCCTCCTGCCACAGCTGCTTTTTCTTTCTGTTCAAATGACAGACGGCATCCAGTTTCACTACTTGCTCCCGGCAGTTAATCTTTTCTCTTCTGCGGACTAGGGTCATAAATCCCACGAGGCTTATGACTGAACGTGCAGAGAGAAGGCTCTGGGTCTCCTCTCAGCCTGATTGTAATGCGGGTCCAGGAGGGCGGCCTCCTTGGTGGGAGTGGCCTTTATCAGCTGCCATTCCAGACCCTCCATCTGACCCTCCTGCTCTCCCTCAGGGGCCTCTGCTGTACAGGGTCCACAGCATGGCCCTGCTGAGGTCCTTGGCCCACCCTATTCCCGGGCCACATTCACTCTGATGTCTGAAGGTGGCAAGGACCCGAGGAGCATCCACAGAGGACACAAGCCCAGGGCAAAGTCTCCCACCAGGACCCAGAGCTGGTGTGTCCAGCTGGGGTGCTCACTTAGGCTGCTTCTCCGCCCGCCACCCAAGGCCCCTGCCTCCCACTGCTATCCAGCACCCCATGTCCATGGAGACTGCCTTTGCAGAAACGGTGAAGGCATCATCGGCCCTGAGCTGTCTGAGCAGTCAGCACTGAGTGTCTTACTAATGTCTTACACAGTGAAGCAGCCCCAAGGATGTGCCCTCCACAACCTTAAGGCCAAAGAAACTGAGCAAAGCCTGCTTTCAACATTGTGTCCCTCGGCCATTTGGAGGGGAGGGCGCCGTGCCTTCCTAGTGCGGTTGAGGCACGAGGTGACCTGGTCTGAAGTGCACCCTGGTCACTCCCGCCCATCTCTGAGAAACCCTGTTCCATGGAGCTCTAAGTCAGGGGGACAGACTCTACATCAACTCCATTGTCCTTTCTAGACACTTTTTGTTGTCTTTTCTTGTTTTCCTTAAGACTGTTTTTTTAGAGCCCTATAGATGGTTCTAATTTTTATTTCCTTGATGATATACGATGTGGAGCATCTTTTTCATAAGTTTACTTGCCGTCTGTCTATCTTCTTTGGTGAGGTATCTGTCCAGGTCATTGGCTAATTTTTAATTTGAGTCGTTTGTTTTCATATTGTTGAGTTTCAAGAATTCATTGTATATTTATCAGATTTGTCTTTGGCAAATATTTTCTTCCTGTTTGTGGCTTGTCTTCTTATGCTCTTCAAACTGCCTTTTGAACAGCAGATGTTTTTAATTTTAATGAAGTCCAGCTTATCGCTTATAACTTTGGTGTTGTATCTAAAAAGTTATCTCATACCCAAGGACATCTAGTTTTTCTCCTGTGCTACCTTGTAGGAGTTTTACAGTTTTGTGTTTTATAGCTAGGTCTGTGATCCATTTTGAGTTAATTTTGTGAAAGGTAAATGATCTGTGTCTAGATTCTTTTTTTTTTTTTTTTGTATTTTTTTTGTATCCAGTTGTTTCAGCACCATTGGTTGAAGAGACTATCTTTGCTTCATTGTGTTGCCTTTGTTCCTTTGCCAAAGATCAGTGACCATACTTATGGGATTTATTTCTGGGCTCTATTCTGTTTCATTGATCTATTTGTCTGCTACTTCACCAACACCACACTATGTTGATGATTGCAGCTTTATAGCAAGTCTTAACGCCGGGTGGTGTCAGTAAGACACTCAGTGCCAACTTTGTTCTTCTCTTTCAATATTGTGTGGGCTGTCCTGGGTCTTTTCCTTCCATATAAACTTTAGATCAGTTTGCCCCAATCTTTGGATTGCATCCTGGGTGGTGTTAATGCTCACCTGTCCCAGCCCCAGGCTGCACCCACTGTCACCCCCTCAGAGTATGATCTCAGAAGGTTGAATCCATCTGAATATTCCCTGGACCAAATCAGTGATTAGTAGAGATTTCTCTAGGAGTGAATACAAATTTTGCTTTGAAGCCAAACATGACTGCTGTATCTCCCAAGTGGGGTCACTGGACAAGTCTGATGCTGCAGAGGAGGTCTGTGAGGCTGGAGTCCAAGGCCACCAGGCTCGGGTCCTGATCTGGGTGGGGTGGCATCCAAGAAAAAGTGCCAGGGTCCACTAAGGAGGCCAGCATAAACACACCCTCCTCTTGGTCTGGCGTCCACAAGCTCCAGCCTGAAGACTTGAGTGTGACAGGGAGTTGGCGATGCTCCAAGTGTAGGCTTGAAGGGATAGGGGAGCAGGGAGCTGAGACCTGGAGACGGGGGACAGAAAGGACCAAAAGGCAGTGAGTGTCTTGCTGGGTCAAATACTGGACCAGACATGCAAGCCAGTTCTTCAGGCAGTTTGAGGGCATCACCCCCTTCATCCCCACTGATTCTTACCCCCACCTGGCTGTTCCCCCATCTGGCCTTGTCTACCCTACCAGCTCCTCCAGACCCCACCTCACATGGGGCTTCTGCTGACACAGGGAGCAGGCTGGGTCCCAGGTCACCACTGAACGCCTTCAGCTGCCTTTCCTCCTTGAAGATGCCCCTCACTCCTCAGCTGTCCCAGGTCCTGTGTGGATGACTGTCACCCTGCAGCCTCCTCCCCACCTGCCTGCTCCCTGGTGGGCACGTTCTCTGCACACAGGGCCCTAGTCCCCACATAGCTCAGGACAGAGCACTCCTCTGACCAGACCCTCCCCAAGTGTCCAGGTGCAGCCCTGTAGGGCCAGAGCGGAGCAGCTCTAAGAGCCCAGCACCGCTCCCTGAAGGCTTGTCTCCCTGCTCACCACACCCGTGCGGTTACAAACATTGTTGTTATTATTAGTATTATTATATTGTTATTATTAGTATTATTACTGTGAATGAAATGATAGTGTATCTGGGATGGCTTCAAAACCATCGGAGGGAGGGAGGCCCGGGAGGAGGTGACTGGCAGAGCCCATTCAGGCAGCAGGTCAAGGAGGAAGGGAGGTGTGGCCTGGAGGGGAGGGGAAGAGCTTGTGACTGGAGCTGCCGAGAGAAGATCAGGACCCAGGGAAAGGGCCTGGAGCCCAGGCCAGGCAGGACTTCGGAGATTGGCGGGGGCTTCTCTTGCTGTCACCAAAGGGAGACAGTTCTTTGAGGTTGAGATCATGGACAGGTTCAGAGGGGGGCAGTCACTCCGATGGCTCTGTTGCTCTCAGAGGGGAGGCTCAGGAGGTGTTTGAAACAGCTCCCCAAGTGGGGACAGGGAGCACAGGGGAGGGCCTGGCCAGCCTGTGGGCCAGACATGCAGCGGCCCAGCCCTGAGGCCTGAGACCGGCGGGTCCCGTGGCTGCTCTCTGTGTGAAAGCTGCTGTTATGGATGATGGTCCAAGGTGATGTCTACCATGATCGGCTACATAAACATTAATTAGCACAAGTTAATATATAATTCTGCGCGCTCGCACACGCACGCGCGTGCACACAGTATCTCGCCAGTGCCAGCACTATTGTTTGATAAGGATTTAATGAGAAGTAGGAAGGGAAGGCACCTGATAAGAGCCCTCTCTCATTGTGAACGGCTCCAAGGTCACAGGATTGGGGGGTGGCGGAGGGGTGTTGTCCCAGGAAAGGACATGGGCCCTGCTCCTTTGCCGCCCATCGAGGACCCTGCCACAGGGAGCTCCCCGCATCACCCGGGCCCTGGTGCCCCACTGATGTCAGCACCCACCTGTGAGCACATGTCTGCATTGGAAGTTTTGGGAGGGTGTTTTGCTGTTATTTGGGGTTAACGTTCACCACAGGCTGCAGCTTTGCTGAGAGGCTTGTCCGCACAGGTCACCCACAGACGCCCGAGCCGTCCCGTCTCCGTGTGCTTTTCCCTCTTGGCGCACAGACAGCAGTCCCGGGAAGGCAAGGTCAGGGAGCGGGTGATTGTAGTCACGCATTCCCGGACAGGCAGTTCCCTTCCTGTAAGCAGGTTAAGGTGGCAGGTAGGGCAGAGCACAAGCATGCGGGGTTTAAGGCGAGAATATGGCATGTCATAAACTGGGCTCACCTCCCAGCCCATCCTGTGTCCGAGGGGTGCCAACATTGACCGATTATGGGCCAGGTGCCAGCACCCCGTCGGGATGGTGACTAAGTGCTGATGCCTGCTGTTCCCCAGAATATTCTGCCAGGGCGGTGTCGGGGCCCAGCAGGTGGGTGTTGGCCTTCCCAGGGAGCAGAGGAATGTGTCTCAGGGAAAGGAACAAGTAGGGGGCCCTCTCCCCGACCTGCCCTCTGCCTCTGGTCACCCAGCCACATAGCAAGTGACTGTGCCAAAGCTAGGAGGCCTCTGCTCTGCTGTGCCAAGGCCACACCTCCACCCTCCTTCCTGGGAGGCAAACAGAACCCCCACATGACCCTCTGGGTGTTGCCCCTCTCTGATGAGCTAATCCAGAAGGAAAAGGGGACACACGAGTGTGAAAGAATAGCTCACGAGACAAGCCCGAGGGCTCTCCATTGAGGCCTCTGCTCGAATGTAGACACACGGAGATCATTGTCCTGGTCAGATCATTGTCCTGGTCGTGAGGCACACACACAGTTTGGTTTTGCGCCTCTGTTTTCTGGCCTCAAGGACAACTTTCTGGACAAATGTGGCTGGTGAGTCTGTCGCCTTTGTCTCTTGCATTGAGGGCAGGTGGACAGTGCTGGCTTAGGACACACATTGGGGGCTGGGCAGGGGAGGGATTTCTGCACCCGACTCCTGCGCCAGCCGAGCCGTGGCAGCCAGGCCTGTGGGCTTTGGGCTGGGCACTGGAAAACCCTGGACAAACCCCAGGAGAAAACCTTCAAGTGCATGTGCATTCTCTAGCCCGTCAAACCATGGCTGTGACACACACTGACATATCAGACCACACCTCTGGAGCATGTGTGGCCTTAATAAAAAGTCAACTTCAACTGTGACCTTCAGCAACTATTTCAGTGGCCATTCAGCCAGCCAACGCTGGAACAGTGTCAGGAGAGGCATTCCCCCACGGAGCCGCTCTTGTGCCTGTGGCCGTCTGGGCATCCTGAGGTGACCTCATCCACAGGCACGGGGGAAGTGGACAAGGCTGAGTGTTGTCCCAGCTGCTGTTCCCTGTGTGTCTCTCAAAACCTGCTGTGTGATGGGCTCTGGCTGTTGGTCAAGGACTCATTGGGTTTTTCTCTCCCTGACGTCCTGCCACTGCCCCCAAGCCACCTGCCACCTCACCATCCAAGCCTTACCTTTTAGCCCTCTTGCTTCTCCCACTGGGGACTCCAGGTTTTGGAGAGAAACCTGGGTGCCCCTTTTGTAATGGTGCCTGGCAGAGAGGAAGAAGCTCCACGCCAGGCCTGCAAGTGCATTGTGCCTGGGCTGGGACGCTGGCACGACACTTCCTAGCAGAACACCTGTTGCACAGGGCCGTCTGGGCAAGTTAGTAAATCAGTTCACTGTTAGCACCTCATTCTATATCTATCTATTTATCTATCTATCTATCTATCTATCTATCTATCTATCTATCTATATTGATTTCAGAGAGGAAGAGAGAGTGAGAGAGAGAGAGAGATAGAAACATCAATGATTAGAATCATTGATCAGCTGCCTCCTGCACGCCCCCACTGG
This sequence comes from Corynorhinus townsendii, assembly GCA_026230045.1. Classification (NCBI taxonomy): domain Eukaryota; kingdom Metazoa; phylum Chordata; class Mammalia; order Chiroptera; family Vespertilionidae; genus Corynorhinus; species Corynorhinus townsendii. The sequence goes on from JAPDVU010000012.1 coordinate 2,844,331, forward strand.
GCATCAAGTCCACAACCCTTGTCCGGAATCGAACCTAGGCCCCTTCAGTCCACAGGCCAACTCTATCCACTGAGCCAAACCAGCCAGGGCTAGCACCATCATTCTTAAAATAAACCAGCCACCTACCAGCCCCCAGGGGCGGTATATTCATTCTGGCTAATCTTTTTGCTGGCTCCATTCCTGGGCAGTGGCTTCTCTAGGGCCATCACGAGTGGCCTTCAGTTCACACAAAGAACCCCCTTCTCCTGCACAGGGTGGCCAGAGGCCAACACCTGCATTCACAGACCCCAGATACTGGACCCTCCCATGGAAGTGGTGAGCTGGGTGCTGTTGCCATCACCTTGCCTGACAGATAAGGTAGTTAGGCACAGAAAGGTTACATAATTCCCCAAAGGCAACACAGCGAGTGATGGGGCAGGATTTCCCCAGGCCCTTGGACTGGTGCAGGCCCACCCACGGTGCTGCCTCTCCCAGAGAATGTCCATGGCCAGGGCAATCGAGGCCCAGGGCCCTGGCTCGCGGCTGTGCAATCTTCGGCAAATCACTGAGGTTTTCCGCTTCCTTGCTTTAAAATGGGATCCAGAGGTGTGGGCAGTGTCAGTTGGACCTGTTGTGTGGGGTTCCCAGGGGTATCAAATGAAACTTGGAATGGGGACATGTGTGGGGTAAGCAGCCGAGTTGTTGTTATTTTTCTGTGTAGCTAATACTTGATCTCTAAATAGGGAAGTTCAGAGACAGAACAATGAATATATTCATTTGCAGATGAGCATGGATGGTTCCCATACTCAGTCGAGAACCCCATGGCAGCCAGGGCTGCCTGAAAATAGTGGGCACAGAGTTTCTGCCACACCGTGGAGCGGTGTATATTCTTTCTTGGTACATGTTCATAAATGCCAAAGGCTATGTTAACTAAAGGAGACCTTGGTCCCAACTCACATACAAAAATCAGCAGAACTGATGAATTCCTATGGCAAAACCTGCCCAGGTGAGTGCGTACAGGTCCTGAGAAGAGCATTATGCCTTCCGTACGATGTCAGAATTACTGAAATAAAACCACAGGCATTTTTATGTGAGGGAAACGGTGAGCATTATTAGGTTGGTGACATGTATCACCCTGGGCAGGTGAGCCAGCAGGGGAGAGCCAGCCGGGGGGCTGATGACGGTGGCTGCAGGAGGACCCCATCCGTATTCAAGGGAAACACCTTTTTTTTACAAGCTGAGTTGGCAGATGCAAGTGAGATTAATTTTTGAAAATATTATTCCTGAAATCTAAACTTGTGGCTACTGTTTCCTGGCAGCTTGGCCGTTTGGGCATCTTGGTCTAGGACACCAGTGTCCACCTGGGGTTTGGCTGAAGCAGGCAATGAAGCATGTTGGAACTGGGTAAGAAACACTTGAATTCACATATTATGTCCCCGAGGAGGGGGAGGGGCAGGAGAGTGGTGCTCACACCTTGCACACTCTCTCCTGGGCCACTAAACTGGTGACTCAGATCCTGCTGGCTTTCCATTTTTTCCTCAGAATTATACTCAATAAACACGGTGACTCCTGCTTCTGGAGAGAAGTCCTGGTTTATGTCCCCCACAATCACATCTCCTTAACAGCCCAATTGACCTCGGCCCAGCCTGTACTCTCACTGCCAGGCCCAGGGCGGGTGCTAGGGCCAGCCAGCAGTTTTGTCCTGTGAGATCTTGGGAGGGGTGAGTAAGGACGGGGCTGCAGAGACAAATCCAGTATGGAAGAAGTTCCTCTCTGGCAGGGAGGGGATGGAGGCAAAAGGGAGCTGAAGCAGAAGGGGCCCCCCGGGCTCCAGGAGGAGCTGCCTGAACTGGGGGGCCCAGAGGGGCCACACCCCAATGCCAGCTGCGGAGAGGTGGCCGAGTGGTTCTCCAGGACCGTCTCTCGGGATGACAGGCTCAGTGTCCCTCTCCCTTCCCTCCTTGAGCGGGATGGACCTTGTCATGGGAGAGTCCCAATCCAGATGGTGTCGGCGATCACCCACAGAGTCCCCATAGAACCTGGGGACGGCACAGTCCACTACACACAGGGCAGGGCAAGGAAGGGAGTGAGGGGCTGCAAGGATGGCTCTTGTGGACAGGTCACATCAGTCATGTGGCCTGGAGCAAAACCCACCATCTCTCCTTGCCTCAGTTTCCCCACCTACTAAAAGGGAGATGCAGTCCCTGGTTTTGCCCTCCTTCAATCCTGCTTTCACACTCATTTTACAGCTGGGGAGACTGAGGCACAGAAAGGCTGAGTGCCCAACCAAGTTCCAAAACGCCCGATGAAGCCCCCATGTCTGGTGAGCTTGGTGTGCAGTGAGCGCCCAGCAGGCCTCACGCCCCCACAGATAACTGCGAGCCTAGGTAAAACATACCATGTGGAGCAGATGCTGCACGGCACCTATCACAGGCCCGTGATGACACCCACGGCAAAAGGGTGGAGGCTCAGACTCACTGCCCTTGAAGACAAAAGCTGGTCTCCGTCACAGTGGCTCTGAGGCCCAGTCCTGGTGTCTTGGCTGAGCGGATGTGTCCCGGAGAGGCCCTGGTCAGGGTGCTCTGAGAATTGAGGTGCAGAAATCATGTGTGGGGCTCCATGGGGTCCCAGGGCCCCAAGGGGGGTGGAGCAGGGCGGGATAGGAGGCAGATGGGAGCGTCTGTGCACACAATACCTGCTGGGCCCCTCTGACCACGTGGTCTGTGCAGCATCGCCTCCTGCCTGCTCCCTAGTTCAGAACAGCCTGGTGGACACTGCACTACGAGAACAAGGCCTTACCTCATGCCCTGGAATCATACTCCCCAGAGGGCAGGCTCCTGCCAGGCCAAGGCTGGGTAGTCTGGGCACCGACTCAGGACCTCCCTCTCCTCTGCTCTGCCCCTGACCTCCAACCCTTCACTAAGGAGGCAGATGGCTGAACTGACCCCACCTCTCGTGGCCCCTTGGCCTATAGTAATGTGCCAGGGGCTTCAGGGACCAGGAGGCCTTTCTTGGGTCCTCTTCCTCCAGTGAGGACAGGCTCCTCGAGAGTCTTTACTTCTATTTTTAGTGATGTCACTCATGGAAGTCTGAACACACAGGTGTGCTCGGGCAAGTCTGGGTCAACACAGGATGGACCCCTGGATGGGTGTGCTACATATGTCAGCAGGACTGGGTTACAGAGACCAGGCCAGCGGGATCCTCCCCCACCCCCACCCCCACTCTGACCCCCTGCAGCATCTTATGGCCACCTCAGGCCTGCCCAGGGTCAGGAGCTTCTAAAGGGCCCAGGCACCTGGGAGATTCCAGGGAAAGCAGTGAAGGAACTGGGTGTGCCTGGGCTAGGGTCTTCCTCCTGCCAGGACACCCATGAGTCAGTCCCCTGCTTTGCCAGCCCCCACCTACAGGGCTGTACAGGACTGGGTGAAAGTCCCAGGGGACAGCACAGGCCCAGTGCATTCCCTCGTATTCTCCCTGAGCAAGAGTGATTCTCTCTGCTCTAAAAGCACCAGCAGAAAAGTCAGGCCAGAGAGTAAAGGCAGGCACATTCAGCCCTTATCCTAACCATCCTCAGAGTCAATGTGAGCAGTTGACCAGAGGCATTTTGTCCTCTCTGTGGTCCTCCCGACAAAGGCAGTCAGCTTTCCCAGCGGCGTGGAGGGAAGAGGCTGTGTGGGGTCAGGAGGGAGCCAGCCCTGTGCAGGGACCTTGACCCTGTGCCCAGGACGCAGAATCCCGCCCCCCCCCCCCCCCCCAAAGTCGTTCTGTGCCGGTCAGGTCTTGCATGAGCAACATTCCCATCTGAAAGGCTAATTTGTGCAAATGAGTGTTTTGCTCACCTCTACTTAGGAATTCCCGTCCCCACCACGCAAGCTGCAGACATTCCTCTCTCTGAAAACTTTCCACTGTCAGGTGAGCCCTGCTGGTCGCACTGGAGGGCCCCCATGCTTATTGTCTGGGGGAGCCATGCTGCTGCTTCCACTTCCAGCACTGTCTCTGGGTTCAGGTAACACTTCAGGAGGTCAGAGCCTTTGACTCAGAGATCTGGTCAGAGCTGTCCTGACCACAGAGCTCAGCAAAGCAAGGGAAAAGGGGGCTACACGTTCTCAATCAGTGGTTTGGGGCCTCAGACGCTGATCACTGATTTTGCCTGAGTCCCACCAGAGCACCCGTGGGGGCCTGACTCCGCTGCTGGTGAGGATCCCCACAAACAAGACCCCAAAGTGGGGGCATATGGCATTCATGGCATGCTTCCTAAAGGGGGAGGATCTCTCTGGTGACAGTGACAGGTCCCCAGAGACACTGTGGCAAACCAGCTGCCGCACCCGCTCACTTGCTGAGGATGGTGAGGCTCTCTGGGCCGCACTAGTGGGTGACCAGGTTCTGATTTTGCCACTGTGGTTCTTGGTAGTCCACGGTGGAATCAAAACAGATGGAGGTGAAAATGAAACTTGAAAGGGGTCCTGGGTCAGGCGGCAGCCCGACCTGCTCCTTTGCACACAGCCCCCACTTGAGCCATGGCAGAGGCAGTTGGGGTTCAGCCCTGCTCCGCACCAGCCTACCTCCTTGACCAAAGAGCCCACCTCTCCCAGGTCCTCCAGCAGCCCAAGGTGGGGATCCGGAGGAACGGGCTGTGACCCTTCCTTACTGCAAGAACAAATGTCCCACCATGGCCTTCCCATCTCTGTGCAATCTCCTCAGCACTTACTAAAGGGCCCAGGTACCTTCAGTAAGGGGATGATTGAACCCGACGCTTACTTCAAGGCCTCTAATTCTCTGGAAATCCAGAGCTGCCAACCAGACTTTGGCCTTTGCTTACACTTATTTGTAACTAAAAGGACAAATGCATAAAAAAGTTAATAGCCAATTTTCATAACCCGTTAGTAGGAGTTCTACAGTTATTCCCAATCAACAAAACTGCCATTTCTTGGAGAAATTCCTCTGGATTCTTTTCAGAGGAAATGCTCTCAGGAGTGAATATGTAAACAAAACTTTATCCACTTCTGTGAACAGGGACCACAGCTGTGTCTCCCCCCACCTGGGAGGCCCAGGGAGTAGGCACAGGCTGGCACTCCTGGGTCATTCCTGGTGTCAAGACAGGGCTCCACCACAGTGCACAGCACAGGTTGCAGACAAGGCCTCTGGGTCCAGCTCAGAGTCCCGTTCACATCCGTGTACCACAGTGAATGGCTAATTGGGGTAATTGAGCCTCTTTAATAAGCAAGATCTCCCCCAAGGCAGGTGGGAGTCTGGGCCCAAGGTCTACAGAGCTTGTCTCCCACATCGGGTTCTGGTAAGAAATGCCTGGTGGCTTCCAGGCACTTCTAGCTCAAATGAAAATGAGGAGAGTGGAGGAGTGGGGAACATCAGAGGAGGGGGAAGTTTCCCCATCTAGGGGGTGAGTTTGGATCAAGTGAACAATCAATCACCTGATTAACCGATTCCTTCCTTCTTCTGTAATTCCGTGGTGACAGGCAGGAATTCCACCAGCAGATAGCAGAAGTGAGTCATCGCACACTGGCCCACCACTGCCTGCTCTGAGTGCAGGGCAGTGTTCTGAATGATAATTCGTTCCTAGTGGGCACAGCCTAGTGGTCCAGACTCTCAGACTACCAAGTGGGGTAAGAACAAAGCGAGGGCTGCTCCTCGCAGTGGCAGGTGGGGCCAGCACCGGGCCACCCCTCCTGAGTATCTGCTCCCAGCTGCTTCACAAGACCCCGAATGATCCTAGGCATCTAAGTATCCAGTGGGCTCCAGAGTCCTCAGCTAGCAAGAAGCCTCGAGTCAGCTGAGAGGGCTGCTATGCTGTCTTTGCAGGTGAATGAATCCTCCCAAAGGGTGGGCCTTGCAGGACAGGGGAGGGGGGCAAAAGCAAGTCTCCTGGAAAATGGGAAAAGCCACAGGTGAGCCAGATCGAAAAGCTCTGTCCAGCAAACCCAAATGTGTCCGGCTAGGAACACACTCTGGAGCCCCTGGGGGGGCCTTTGGGCCTGGGAGGAAGCCAAGGAGGAGACCTGGATGACCACTCAAGTATGAGAAGCCTCTGGGATACCAACGGGAGCTGAATTCTGTATGAGCAGCGACTGGGAATGCAGCTGTGCAAAGCAGTTGGCAGGCCCAACCTGGGGGATGTGGGTGAGATCCCAGTTGTGGCGCTGCTTCCTGGATCACTCCTCCTCTGCGTCTCCAGGTTCATGACTCTTTGGGCTGTCCTCCGACTTTTTCGACGCATGGGAAGTGAGGTTCAACTTCCCATGCATTGACTGAAGGCTTGTCTGTGCTACACACAGAACCTGGCAACCCAAGCCAAGCTAGCTGAAGGGAAGTGACTATAACAAGAGAGCTTAGGGAAATTAACCAGGTCCAACGGAAGAAGAAAACATTCAAAGACAGACATGCAGAGCAAATTCACTTTTCTTTGAGCTGAGTCTGAATTAGTGATGGACAGATGGAGCTGAGTCTAATGAAGTAATGAACAAAAAGGAGCTGAGTTTTTCACTAAGTGATGGGACAAACGAAGGTGAATCTGATTGAGTAATGAACCAAAAGGAGCTGAGCATGAGTGAGTGATGGACAAGACAGAGCTGAGTTTTGGTAAGTGATGGAGCGAATGAAACTGAGCCTGAATCAGTGATGACCCAAAAGGAACTGCGCGTGAGTGAGTGATGAAACAGACAGTCCAAGTTAAGTCCAAATGGAGTTAAGTCTGAGTGAGTGATGGACAAGATGAAGCTGAGACTGAGTGAGTTATGGACAAGATGGAGCTGAGACTGAGTGAGTGATGGACAAGATGGAGCTGAGACTGAGTAAGTGATGGACAAGATGGAGCTGAGTCTCTGGCAGAGAAGTGTTAGTGGAGCCAATTCAATCTGAAAACATAGCAACCCTATCTCTTAGCTTAAATTATCGAAAGCAGAAGCCAATAGAACTAAAATGACAGACAAAGCCACCATTATAAGTTACTAGAGGCCCAGTGCACAAAATTCGTGCACCTGGGGGGGTGTCCTTCAACCCAGCCTGCACCCTCTCCAATCTGGGATCCCTCAGGGGATGTCTGACTGCTAGTTTAGGCCCGATCCCCAACTGGCAGTCAGACATCTCTCTCACAATCCACGATTGCTGGCTCCTAACCACTCGCCTGCCTGATTGCCCCTAACCACTTCTGCCTGCCAGCCTGATCACCCCCTAACTGTTCCCCTGCTGGCCCGATTTCCCCCAGCTGCCCTCCCCTGCTGGCCTGGTTGCCCCCAACTGCCCTTCCCTCCTGGCTTGATCACCCCAACTGCCCTCCCCTGCCAACCTGATGGCTCCCAACTGCCCTCTCCTGCAAGCCTGGTCCCCCCCCCCTGCAACTGCCCTCCCCTGTTGGCCTGATCTCGCCCCCACCTGCCCTCCCCTGCTGGCCTGATCTTGCTCCCAACTGCCCTCCCCTGCTGGCCTGATCTCCCCCCAACTGCCCTCCCCTGCTGGCCTGACTGCCCCAACTGCTCTCCCCTGCCAGCCTGATCACCCCCAACTGCCCTCTTCTGCCAGCCAATTTGTTTCTGATTGGTCAGATTCTATGCCAGTCATTGTCAAAAGCTCCACCTCCTATGCAGCCATTGGCTCCTCACAGTTGACCCAGATTTGGTTCTGATTGGTCAGTTTCTATGCCAGTCAGCGTCTCTAGGCCTATCAATAGGGCCTGATCAGAAAGGTAGGGCTGATCAACAGCCCCGGTGGAGGCCTGGAGAGAAATGGAGATGCGGATGCTGACCAAGCCCAGAGCTAAAGAGAGAGGCAAGTGCTGATCAACAGCTGCCTCAGAGGCTACGGATCAGACCCTGCTTCTCTCTTCAGGACTCTCTATGGGTCTGATTCCCAGCCCCCTCAGTAGTCAGTGCTGGGTCACCATGCCTGCAGCCATAGCAGTCAGTGCTGGGTCACCACGGCAACCCAGCGCTGACTGCAGACTGACTTATGGTTTGTCGAGCCTCCCATTGTTTCGGATGTGACAGACCCAGGGTTTTTATGTATTAGGATGAGTTTTTAAAATATATTTTTATTGATTTCAGAGAGGAAGGGAGAGGGAGAGATATAGAAACATCAATGATGAGAGAGAATCATTGATTGGTGGCCTCCTACACGCCCCACACCAGGATCAAGCCCACAACCCAGGCATATGGCCTGACCGGGAATCAAACCATGACCTTCTGGTTCATAGGTTAATGCCCAATCACTGAGCCACACCAGCTGGGCCTAAACATGAAATGTTTGATGAAAACTTTATCCAAAATTCCTTGAAAATGCAATTTACCAAAATGAACGCAAAAAGAAACAGAAAGTCTGACTAGTCTTATATTTATTAAATAAATTAAATCCATACTTTAAAAGTTTTTCCACCTAGAAAACTGCAGAGCCAGCTGGAGGACTGAAGAGACTCCTTCCATAAACATCTTGTATATTTCTTGCTAGATGCCTCCCCCTCGCCCCTGTAGGTGTGTTTCATAGTTTTTGATGCTATGTAAATAGTATTGTCAAATTAACTTTCATTTTCTAAAACATCTATTGCAGTGTATAGAAATTGATTTTGTAGCCAGCAACCTTGCTGACCTAACTCTCCTTAATTCTAATAATTTGTAAGTCCTTTTGGGCATTACATAGAAGCGATATCTCACGTGCTAAGAACAATTTTGTTCCTTCTTTTCCCAGTTCTTCTCTCAGTTTTTCTTTCTGCTCTTGTGCGGAGAACAGCAGTGAGGGAGGCATCTGAGGGCTCCTTATGTCCAGGAGACAGGTCCCAGTTTCATCGGCACTGTGCTCACTGCGGGGTTTGTAGGTCCTATTTGCAGGTTAAGGAAACTCGCTTCTGTTCTAAGTTTGCTTAGAGTTTTCCTCTTAGCAAATGTTTTCTCATGAGTGGATTTATAATTTTCCCAAAGGCTCTTTCTGCTCCTGTTGATTCATCACTGAGCTTTCTCATTGAATCTGCTTTAATCTCTCCTTTAAAGCAGCTCTTCTAATATCAAGCCAGTTCCTCAGCCTGTTACCCTCTCTGCACCTTACAGGATTTAGCTGGTCCTTGTGTTGAGGATGCTTCAGTTGTTGTTGGTGACTGAGCTGGTTTCTGAACCAGTTGGCAAGGCTGGGGTCAGGGGCAGAGGGACACGGTTGGTCACTGGCCCTGAGGGCTTTTGTGGGGCCTCAGTGAGGAGCTGGGATTAGGGGTCCTCACTGACCATGGGTGGGGGTGTGGAACACTGTGCAGAGGGATCACAGGGTGTTTCTGGGGGAAGGTATCCCAGCCAGGGAACGCCAGGTGTATGGGGTCTTGCCTCCAGAAAGGAGGGCGATGTCAAGATTCCTGGGAGGAGGGGGCATGGCCCAGAGACCAGGGCTTGAACAAGGGGTGTAGTGAGACTGGCAGGACTTCACTAGGGACAGGAGGTGGGAGCATGGAGTGATCAAAGTGGTTGGGGAAGGTGCTTCCACAGAACTCAGTGAAGCCAGATAGTCCCTGTTGCAGAGGGTCCCTTGTGTCCCCAAGAGTGGAGGGGGTGCCAAGCCTGGGGTGCAGGGATCAAGGCAGGTCTAAGATCCTCGGGACCTCAATCCCACCTCAGGCTCACTCACATGCTGCCAAGCCACAGACCAGCAGGGCTGGGGGAGGACATGGAATGTGACTGCAATTCCAGGTCCACGGCCATAGCCTGGTGATCCGAGGGCCTGGGGACACTGTGACAAAGGTGGTAATATTGGAGCTATTGCTTAGCCTGAGACCCTCTGTCCTGAATGTCCCTCACCTGCATACTGGTCTGTGGTCTTGGGCTAGAAAGGCTCCAGACTCACCTGAGGCCTCAGGGCCACCACAGGCTGACCACAGAAGAACCCCTGCTCACAATTTGTTCTGAAAAAATGCAGCTGTATTACTGCAATCAAATAAGGCAGGACACCTGTCATGCTGGTCTGCTCCTAGGATGCCTGTAGCCTAGGCAGGACCAGGCACAGCGGGTACTCAGCCGGCCCACTGGCTAGGAGTGTAATAGCACCAGGCTCTTCCCCTCCTTAAGAGCTAGTGTGTGAACACTTTGGGTTTAAAAATAAACGTTGGAGATGGGTGGTGAATGCCTGTGTATATGGGCTTAAACATCCTAAAGTTACATTAAAACTTAACTTTCATCTCTTGTGTATTGTCAGCAATAGCCTAGATGTGGACTAGATGGACTAGATGTAATGTTTTTCACTTTCATGTCTTAATGTTGAAGTTCAGATGCTCATGGCAGATGAGGTAGATTGCAGTTCTTTCGGACTGGTTACTTGCATTGTTTTAACATTTTTGAGTTGGCTATGTGGTCATGGGGTCTCACAGTGCTAGGGACTAACTGTTTGTTTTCTCCCCCAATCGTTATGTTGAAGCTGCTGGAGCACCCACTGTGGCTGTATTTGGCAATAGGGAGGTAATTAAGGGTAAGTAAGGTTCGTAAGGTTGGGGCCTTAATCCAATAGGGTCTGTGCCCTTTCAAGAAGTAGAAGAGACATCTCCCTCCCTCTCTCTCTCCTCATATCTGCACCCCAGGAAAGGCCACATGAGGACACAGTGGTTGTCACCAAGGCAGGGAGAGACTCTAACTAAGACAATATGTGTACAAGCAAACCCACAGTTTGATCTTCACCCCAGGGAGGGTGGAGGAGGGAAGCTCTGCAATGCTGCTCAGCCCTGCCTGATGGCAGTGCTGAGAGGGTAGTTATCAGATCATCACACACCTGCCTGGCCCTGAGGACACCTCCCAACACACACGCACACCCAGGCCTCTGGCTACTTTTGGCCAGATGGCCATTTGGATCGTGTACAGCACAACTCTGGGGCGCCATTCATAATGGTAGCCCTGGAGTGGTGGGATGCTGCAGCACTGCTTAAAACCACAGCCCACCACCGTGTGGGCCCAGTCCTTGTTGGCGGGGGGGGGGGGGGGGGGGGGCGGCGCGCACTATGGAGAAGTGGGTCAGTGGGTGGGTGGTATATCAGGAGGAATGGAGCAGTACACACTCCCCTAAACTGACTTCTGCTTGTAAGGGAGGCTGATATTTGCACCACTGTACCATGCCTGAAGCCTTCCAGCAACCTGAAGCGCAAATGCATTCATCCTATACTTGCCCATAGATCCTGCAAACAGCCTGTTTCTCACCCGAGCTTGCACCACACTCCCACCATGCCATTGCAGGGCCTTACTTCCTTTCAACTCTCCCTTGTCCTCGGACAGCCTGTGGCCACCTCTGCGGCACACTGTCCAATGGCCAACAACCGGCCTCAGCCTTCACTTTGAATCCTCAAGTCTGCACACTAACACTCTGCTCCTCTGCCCTTTGAACTGCCTCCTGGGTCTCAGCAGCAGCTGCTCCCAGGAGAAGTGCCCTGAGCTCTTAGGACAGGCTCTGGTAAAAACCCCCAAGGGTGGCATGACCGGAGGGTCACTCAGCATCATAGTACATGCCGTTCTGGTGGGCATTTGGCCTTTCTGTGGAATGCAAGGGCACCATCTTCAAAGAGGATGGTTTTGTAAAGGCGTTATTTACCCCGGAACCACGGGAAAGGAACAGGGAGGGTGTCTGGGTTGCAGGTAATCTGATCATGTCCAACTGGCTCTACCTCTGGGACAGGAGGCCAAGAATAGAGCAGGGGACAGAAGCAGGTACAGCAGCATGAATAGGCTTGAGCTGGGAGCAACCACCCTCTACCATGGCCCACCAAGCACGGCCACCCTGGCAGCTCCCAGTCACCTACTCCCACAGACCCTTAGTCCAGCCCCCACCCCATGCTCACTACAATCCTGAGGCTGGCCTTCCTCCCCCACCAAGAATCTCTGGGCTACCACAGAGGCCCTTACAACTGGCAAGTCCCCCCAGGACCCCCAGTGAAGACTGATGCCCTCCGCAGCATCCTCCGAGTGGTCACCCAGCTTCACTCGCCATTTAGCACCCAGCCACCCAGACAAGTGAGCGTGATTTGAATTAATTCTCTCTCCACTACATGACTGATGTCCATCTCTCATAAGAAACTAGGGAGAAAATCCAAGGAACAAAGTCATCCAGCTTAGCACTGCCCTCCCCACCTTCTGAGACTCCAACATATTCTCAGATATTAGAAGATATGTGTCCACCTGCATCCATCTAACCAGCATCTCCTGAGTGCTCCTCTGTGCCAGGCACCGTTTCAGGCACTGGGGGTGCAGCCATAAGTCTGGTGGGCTTTGTGCAGCCCCTCACTCAGGGAACAGATGTTCCCATGGGGTGGGCAAACAGGCAATAGGCAAACAGAGCAGACAGCATCAAAGCCTGGAAGGCATGGAGGAACATGAGGAGGGGAACTGAGAGGTCAGAGGATGCAACAAAGAGGTGACATTGGAGCAAAGGCCTTATGGAGCCAATGGAGCCTGGAAGTAGAGATCCCCAGAAAGCAGGTGCATCTGGCCGAGGGAAGCTCAGAGGAGATCAGGGAGAGGTCTGAGTCTTGAGAGTTCCTCTGCGGTGGAGGGGCCAATAGGAGGGCCAGACCAGGCAGATGAAGGGGGAGTCTTTGCAGCAGTGGGTGGCGGCCAGAGGTGATGAGCAGTAGCCGGTTTGTATTTGCAAGTAGAACAGAAAACCTGTCCTGGAAACAGCGGGAGCTGAAGGAGAAATCAGGTATGCCTCCTAGGTTTGGGGCTGAACAGAAGACAGGGCTGCACCTGCTGAGGCTGCAGGGTGGGTTTAGGGAGAAAATGTGAGGTGCGCTTGCATCGTGGAGACGGATATGTCCGGGTAAGCCATATGCAGGTGCAGTGCTGGCTGAAGGGACTTGAGGGCAGAATCTCCACCCTCGCAACCACCATGTCAATTTGAAGCCCACCCTCAGGTAAAAAGGGGCATTTCAGGTGCAATACTAGAAATCTGAGCAGTGCCCTTGGGCTCTGAGGTGGGGGAAGGGGGAGCGAGGTAGAGGTCCCTCACAGAAGGTTCAGGGGCCATGCTTAGAGAAGGGCAGCGACTTGGATTCTGCATCACCCTGGTTTCTGAACAAGTTGTTGGATCCTGTGACAAAATGCTGTGGAAGACAGTACGAGGCTGGCAGCCTGGCCCCCTTTCTGGGTCCTTGTGCCTCTGGTGGGGTCTGCACAGCCCCAAATCCTGCGTTTGTGGAGAAGGAGGAGCTTGGGGCCAGTGTTCCCATGGGCGGCCCCTGGCAACTCCGGAGCAGAGTGAATGCCACCATGGGGCGCTTGAGGCACCAAGCGCCCACCACCTGACAGCCAAGCCCTGAAGGACCCCCAGCCCTCGGCGCTGCGCTCCGTCCCCAAGGGAGAAGGTCCTCCATCGCCCTGCGACCGCATAGACCTCCCGGCCTGCGCCCTGCAGCCCAGGGCTCCAGGAGAGGGCGGGAGTGGGTTGAGGACGTGGGAAGGTGAGGCCAAGGGGCCGGACAGGCCCGGGGTGGGCGTGCCGAGAACGCGCGACGGTGTCTGCGCTGGCGTGTGCGCAGCGGGGGCGGGAAAGCCCCGCCCCGGGGCGGGAGGGGGCCGCTGGATTAAAGGCCACCCGAGCGGGCGGGGACCCGGACAACAGCCCGCACCCAGAGCGCTCTCAACTCTGCGCTGCCCAACGCGCGTCCAGCCGGCTGGCGCGTCCAGCGGCCCCCGCGCAGCGCGTCCTGCAGAGCGCAGCCGGACTTACACGACATGAGCGTTCGGACTGGACACTGAGCGGTGGGGACGATGTCGCAGCGCGGGCCATTAGGGCCCGGTTGGAGGCTTCTGCTGGCGTTGCTGCTGGCGCTGGGCGAGCTGCCGCAGGTGGGGGGCGTCGAGGAGGAGCCTGGCAGCGGGCATCAAGAAAGCGAGGGCTTCCAGGTGGTCACCTTCAAATGGCACCACGTCCAGGACCCGTACATCATCGCGCTCTGGATCCTCGTGGCCAGCGTGGCCAAGATTGGTAAGCGACCCCGAACTCGGAGGGCCTGGGGGTTCCGGCCCCGCCGCGACTTTCCCTCTACCGACCCCGCCTGCGCTCCAGCGGCAGAATTAGGCGCCCACCTTCCTCCGGGTAATTGCCGGCTCCACGGTCTTCCCTGTGGAAGGGGCGCGTTCAGTGTCAGTTGCCCTGCGGTCCGGTCCGAGAGCACCGCTCCCAGCCCCGGGGAATCAGCCCTTGAGTCAGGCAGGGCAAGGCTCAGGGGCCGCGAGCCTGGCCGGGCCCGGAGCGGCCGTGCTGGTCTCCCAGAGTCACCCGATCTTACAGGGCAGGTGCCGGTGGAGAAGCCCGCGCACTCCGGAAACCTAGTCCTGTGTTTGGGCTCCAGTCTGCCCATCCAGGCCTGCGGTACAGTGCGTTTCTCCTGGCGCTCCTGCGCCGGGTTTTCTGTCTGTCGGGCTTGTGGGGGGCTTTTTAATGCCCTGAAAAGGGGAGTGCCCTTGTTGTCAAGCGCCGAAGTGATACTTTGTTCCCAGAGCAGAAGGGGAACGGTGCTGCTCATAATTAAACCCAGTAAAATCCTGCTTATAGGAGCGATTTTCCCATTGAGAGTGTTTCTCTTTTTAAAATCCCTTCTGTCAGATTTCTTTTCTTCTAACTTGCTCCAATGAACCAGCAAAGTGAGATTGCCATAACTCCACAGCAAGGCGATGGGAAGGTCATCTTTCCTAAGGGCTTAGGAGAACTGAAGTTTCTAAGTGCTAGTCAACACCAGGGAGGGTCTTAGTTGAGGTGATGGAGGTGTAATAGCTTTTGTAACTAACTAGGGGGAGCCTGAGGGAGGGCCCACTGAGCCAAGGTCTGAAGACACCCCCTAACCCCCATCCTTGCCCCCAAGGAGCTGTAGATGGCAGGACAGATCACCAATGGTTTTGGAACGGGGAAGGGCAAGGCAAGAAGAGGAGTCCTTCTGGGGCCTTGGAGGGCACTGACGTGCTCAGCATGCTGGGAAAGACAGGTTTGGGGCAAGACCTTAGAGGGCTTTGGACCTGGGGTTTGGGGGTACCTGGCAGAGGCTGGCTGCAGCTTGTTTTTCCTTCACTTCCTGCTTATGCCAATGGCCTCCCTTGAAGTCCCTCTCTTTTCTGCTTTGTCTTTCTTAGGAGCTCCCTCTGCCTCCTCCCTCCTTTGTCCTGGCATCTGTGTAGCCCCTTTACCCCACCTGCCTGGTCACCTTGCTTACTTTGTCCCCCACTGGAAAGCTTTGTGGTCTCATAAGCTGTGTCTCTGCCAGATGCCTCTGCCAGGAGGAGACCACTGACACTAGCCATGTCCAATGTGACATTTACTGGGCAAGTCCATCCTCAATGTCTGGGCATACCCTGCCCGGACGCTCACACTGCTCACCTAAGAACTGACCTGTTTCTGGGGCACGGTTGTAGTGGGGGGGGGGGGGGGAAGGAGGAGGGAGTGGCGTCTCTTCCTCTGCCACCTTCTTTACTCTATGAAACCACCATAAGGATGATGACATGTGCAGGGTGGGCCCAAGACACTCTGGGAGGTGCAGCACCTCTGTTGTGTAATCAAGCATGCATTTTCTGTCTAGCCCTGGTGGCGGCACAGGTGTGGAGCCTGGCATATGAAAGTCCAGTGCCAGCCATCAGGGCACCAGCTGTTCAGCCTTGAGTGGGTGTGGGGACTCTGGGAGGGCGGCACTGACCCAAGTATTTGCCTGGCCCAGATTTTGTTACTTACCCAGGAAGAGCCATGGCCTGCAGGTCTCCAAGCACTTGAACTGTCCGAAGAGGGCCTTCTCCAGGTGGGACCGCCCACTCCAGCAGCTCTAGCGCTGTCTCATGGGCAGGGCAGAATGTGTTTCTCTCCTGGCACTCACCATTTAAAAAGTCTCACCTCAACAGCACCACACCCTGCAGGTTGTAATCCTGGGAGGCTGGAGGTAGGGGCTCTCAGGACAGCATAAAGAGGATCCCAGGGAGAAGACCCCTGGAGTGCCCTCAGACCCGGGGTCAGGCCTTGACCCGTCCCTGTCTACATATTCTTCTGAATTTGGAGGCTCCCACATCGGGGCCTGGCCTGTGACTAGGCAGCACTACACACACTCAAGTTTCCCCATCTTTAAAAGGAAGCTGAGACTGCACCCATGCTCAGACTTCTCCCAGCCTCGCTCCCTCCCTGTCCTTCCTTGTGGCCTCTCCCCGTTAATCCTATACCCTGGAATCCCCTGTACTGACCCTGCCCAGTTCTCCAAGACCATTTTCATGACCCCACCTCTTTCCCCTGCCCTCTGAAGTCCCCCACCCCTTACTGCCTTATCCTGTCCCCATTATCTGAGGCTGCTCCTTCTTCATCTACCTTGGGGCCCTGCCCCTGGGTCTAGACCTAAGTCCTCCCCCCACCCCAGGTCCATTCTCCCTTCAATGCCCCACACCCAGCACCTCTAGGTACTGTCTTTCAGGGGCCCCCATCTCCAGCCCAGGTTACCTGAAAGTGCGGCTGGTCATCAGGCATCTCTGCACAGACATCTCCCCACACCTCAGATAAACCCCCACTCCCCCCCACTTCTCAGCTCTCCAGGCTCAAAACCAAGGCCTAGCAAACAATCTGGACCCACCGCTCACACTTAGCCACACAAACCAGGAGTTACCTCGAGCCAATTACCTCATCTCAGTGGTCCCCACTCACTCCAGACCACACCCAGCAGCACTCCACGCCCTCCAAGGCATGGGTCTCACCCCCCACAATCCACTGTGCTCTCTGCAGTGAAAATCAGAGCTCTGACCTAGTTTCTGCTGGCCTAAGCCAGGGACTTCCTACTGCCCAGCCCACCTCCCTGCTCAGCCCTCTGCATTCAGGTGCCCACTCCTACCCCACTGCCTACCCCTAAGAACTCTGGACTTACACTTGAGGTCCTGACTCAGGGACCAGACCCCCTCAGATGTCTCCCTCCCTGCGAAGCCAACCCTCATGCCTGTTGCTCAAACCCCTAAAGCAGGGGTCCTCAAACTTTTTAAACAGGGGGCCAGTTCACTGTCCCTCAGACGGTTGGAGGGCTGGACTATAGTTTAAAAAAAACCAACTATGAACAAATTCCTATGCGCACTGTGGGCCCGGGACGAGTCAGCCACTAAGCAGGACAGGCAGTGGCACCCGGCTAGCCAGATAAATGTCCTCGGCAGGCCACATGTGGCCCGCAGACCGTAGTTTGAGGACCCCTGCCCTAAAGACTAATCACGCCCACACCTTCCCCTGACTGGGCCTGGAGGCCTCGTGGCCGTGGGTCCAAGCCGTGCACAGATGAGGGACGTGCTTGGATCACAGTGTACTTCCTCCTGCCCCACAGTCCAGGGTTCACACTTGTTAAGCTACTTGGCCCCTTTCATCATTTAAAATGGTCAGGGATCATCCAGACTATTTGAGTCTCAAATTACAGGAACAGAAGAGCTGGATTGATACTAATTTCCAAACACCTTGTGTTGGAGAGGTCAGATTTCTTCCAGCCATTCGTAACCTTGTTGGGGAAAGAAGGTGCAGGGGACCCGGAGACACAGGCAGTAACTCCTGCATAAGCTGCACGGCCGCTTCTCTGCTCAGCAGCTGGGGACAGGGAGCTGTGGAGAGCAGGGTCACAGCACTATCTTGGTGGCCCGGGACTGGGTTCTGCCACTTTGCAAGAGGTAAGGAACAGGTATGGCTCTTGTACCCACAGATGTCCAAGACCCTGAGTCTGCCAGCTTCCCACATGTATACATCTGGGCCTGTTACTGCGTCTTCAGGAAATTCAGAGGAGAAGGAGGTCACTGAGGCCAGGGAGCCATCCACAGCTCAGGGAAGGGTAGAAAATGAGGGTGAGGATCCTTATGCAGTGGGTGGTGTCTGCCCTTGGTGGAGGGGAGGGGGACTTTCTCTGGAACAGCCGGGAGCCCCGGACATGAGCTCCTCGGGGGGTCCTGAGTCTGCAGCCGCCCATACCAGGGCCACTTTGGACCTTGCACCAAGCCAGACTTTCTCTCCCTAATAGTGTTCTCAGTCCTCAGGCCTCCCCTGGCTGTGTGACTTCTGTCTAGATGCCCTGCCTAATGGTGGATTTCTCTGCGGTATAGCTGTCGGGCACTGAGTGTCTGCCCTGAACTATGCTCCAGGCTGTGTGGGAAGCTCTGGGGTGGTGTTTAACTCCTGGGTTAATTACACCTGCTCAGGTTTTAGACGAGGAGCCCCTGACTCCTATCCCACTCTCTCCTGTGGGCTCCTGGGCACCTTCCACCATGCTGTCCTCTCTGCACCCCCTGAATTTCCCTTGCTGGCCTGGAGGGAACGCATGAGAGGACCTGGATGACAAGGATGGCCTAGAAGGGCAGAGTAACCAACAGGAGTCCCCAGTGGAACCTATCCTTCCAAGAGTAGACAGTCAGTGGGCCCTAGTGGACCCCTGGCCTCACAGGACAGATGGAGTCAATGGGAGTAAAGACCCATTATCCAAGGCCTGGAGTCTCTACTGGAGGGAAGGTGCAGTGCTGAAGGTGTAAAGTCTCCCTTTCCAGGAACTGCCCATGGGAGAATTAGCTCCTGGCTATAAAACAATCCATGGGCATTCGGAGCTAAGGTATTTTCTTGGAATAATCTGAGGAAGAGGGCAAAGGTCAGGCAGTACAATAGCACCCAGTCCTGCCTGCTCCAGAAGGGACTCCCCCAGGGAGCCTTCCACCCGGGCTAGCTTCCCGAAACAGTCCAGAGAGAATCACTACCAGTTCCCAGGACTCCAGGCTCTTCTTCGGAGTCTGGCCTGGGTCAGCCTTGGTACGCATGCACAGGCTCTGTGAAGGCAGGAGTTTGGTGAAACTTAGCTCTGGGATCTCTGATCTGGCCCTTAACCACCCTCACGCTTTATTTCTATTTCACAGACATGTTCAGCCCACCCCACCCCCAGTTCTGCCCCCCAGCTTTGGCCCAGTAGGACAGAGGCAGGATTTCCTTCCACATGCACCAGGCCCTTCCCCATGAGCTCCCCAAGAGCCAGGGAGTGTTTAAAGTCGGGGTTCCCATCCACACATCTTCTCCCCATTTTCTCTCCGCTCCCTTTTGGCAGCGAGTTTTACCAGGAGCTGTGCACCTGAAGCGGGTGGGGGAGCTCAGTGTCTGATGAAGGAGGCGAGCCAACATCAGGGCTGGCCAAGGTCAGGGCCAGTCAGCTCCTCTACCTGCCCTACACTGGCAGGTGCTCTGAGTTTCTCTCAGAGGAGGGGCTTCCCTGGCTCTGTCCCTGCTGGGGAGCTAGGACAGGGCTCCTTCCAGAGCATGGTATCCATGGCTCTGAGTCTGACAGCTAGCAGCTCTCTGGTGTTGGGTCTCAGACACCAAGCTTTGGGGTGCTGAGTATTGGGATGCTGGATCTCAAGTACCAGGTATTAGGGTACCAGGCCTCAGGGACCATGTCTTGAGGTGCTAGGTATTGGGGGGGGGGGCATCTGTGCAGAGCCTGCTTCCCCACCCTTAGCACTGGAGCCTAGAGTGGGTGATTTCCTGCTTGAGCCATGCTGGACACAGTGGGGTCTCTGCCCCTTGCATCCAGAAAAGTTTCAAGGCAGCTGGGTGGTTTCCTAGTATGAGAGTCTGAGCTGTTTGAGGTTTGCTCACCCACCCGTGCCTGTACCTTGCTCATACCCTGCCCCCATCCTCTGACCTCCAGCCCTTCTTCCTGACCTGACCTCATGCACTTGTTTCCAGCTCTTCTCTATTTCTTCATATCTCTGTCTTCTATCTCCTCCTGTCTGTTCAGAGCTGGGGAGATAGCAGTGCTGGGAGTCCAGGTGCCTGCAGCACTCCTCCCCACCCAGCCCTGCCTGCAGAGCCCATCAGATTGGAGGGGGGTGCTGAGCTCAGGGGGGCATGTGGGCTGGGGGTGGGTGAGTTCATGGCAGCCTCCCATCCACCCTGCTGTAGCCCTGCTATACAGTGGCTTTTCTTGGCTTCACCTGAAGCTCAGACTCCTACACACACACACACACCTCCCCAGTCAGGCAGGTCACCAGGAATTGGAGTCCCACCTACCCAGGACCTTTCTTGCCCCACCTCTTCTGAGCTCAGAACGTCCAGCCCCCTACCCCCCAGCTCCTGAGGATGCCCCCACAACCAGGTCAGTGTTGCAAAGGCAGGGACTGTGCATTTCTCTTCCTGCTGTGTACCCAAAGCCCGGAGGCCTGCCTGGGCTCCTGAAGACCTGCTTTGCAGGGGTGAGGGATGAATGAATGAGTGAGTGAACCAATGAATACACTGATGAATCTCAGCTTCTAACTTGTCTGTGAGCTTCCTACAAACCATCCAGGTGCTGGGTCTGGGAAGCAGCTTCCTAAGCTCCTTGGCTGAATTTCCCCGCACCCCCCCAAATTGCCATGCAGCCTCTGGTGAGCTGAGTGGCACACCCTGTGACAACACCCTCCAGGCAGGCAGACCATTGACAAGTGGCGCCAGCATTAACTCAGAGCACTGTGGGCGTGTTGGGGTTCAGGGTGGGGAGCACCATCACCCCAAACAGAGCTAGCCTGGGTGGGCCAGGTCCCTGGGAGACGGCATGTTCGCCTATGAATGTCTGAAGTGCCCTCCACCACAAGCTGAAATCTGCTGTCCTGTTCGCCACCGTGCAACCTTCTGGAATAAGACAGAATGACTCTGCCAGGTCCTGACATGCTGGCCTCCAGACACACAGACACCTGCACACGTCCTGGCTCATGCACCTTCCTGGGACACAGCCTGGAACTTGGGTTCCAGGCAGATCAATACCCTCAGCATATTGATGACTCTTGGGTTTGAACGGTTTGCTTTATCAAAATAATCCAAAATGTTTCTTTCTTTCTTTTTTTTTTTTTTTTTTAGCAGCCAATAGTTCTGGGCACTAGATGAGCTCTCACCAGTGTAATATTCATTTAACAAGTGTTAGTGCTGCCATGTGCCTGGCACTGCTGTGGGCCAGGAGGAGGCCACTTCAAACCAAATAGACCCAAACTTTGGAGGGTAGCATTTGTGCAGGGACAGACAGACGCAATCATGCCATGGGATAATGGCATTAAGTTCAATAGTGAACAAATGATGGGAAGAGTGAGTCCTTGGGTAAGGGGAAAAGCATTTTCAGAGTGGAGCAGCCAGTGCAAAGGTGCTGTGGTCAGTATACCTGAGGAGCAGCTGGGAGAGCCACCAAGGGAGGGTTGGGAGCTGAGGTCAGAGGGGCCAGGGAAGTGGAGCCATGAGAGCTTCTGAACTGAGGCGAACTTGACCCCACTGGGAGAGAAGGCAAGCTGCTGCTAGTGCCAGGCCTGGGGCCTCTTGTTGAGTGGTATGGAGCACGCTGACACCAGCTGC
The DNA here is from genome assembly GCA_026230045.1 of Corynorhinus townsendii. Classification (NCBI taxonomy): domain Eukaryota; kingdom Metazoa; phylum Chordata; class Mammalia; order Chiroptera; family Vespertilionidae; genus Corynorhinus; species Corynorhinus townsendii. Next base: position 2,865,604 of record JAPDVU010000012.1, read on the forward strand.
TGCTTGTTTGAGAGATTTTAGGAAAGTCTGAAGCCTGAGCCAGGACAAGCCATTCATATGGAAAAGCCACTGCAAACAGCTTGGGTAGGGCTGCAAATTGGGTGGAGTGAGTCTCAGGGAATCATCAGGGCCGAGCAAACAGTGTGAGACAGGTTGATGGATACTCAGATTTGGGGCTTGTTAGTCAGCTCTGTGATGGGGGAAGATGAGGGAACAATGACCCTTGTGAGCACCCCTGTCTGGGAGAAAGCTGCCCCTGAGTTCTTGCTCTGGTTCCAGACAATCCAGTTCCTTTCCATATGTCCTTGGATCCCCCCAAGCTGCAGCCACAGCACTGGAGCTCAGAGGGAGTGAGTCCGTGTGCTGCCCCTTTGCAAGGAACTGCCTGGGACTCCAGCAGCCTCCCTGTTACTCAGTCACAATCCCCACTGGTTTTTATAGCCCAATGTTATGGGGGCTTCTCTTCACCACACTGGACGCCTGGGCTGAGGGGTCTGGTGTGGGGCTGGAATCCCTTGCTCCTCATGGGAAGCTTCTGCAGCTGAGATATCCCTCCTGATTAAAAAAATGCCACACATGTGCGTTGGACCAGCCTGTTCTGCATCTCCACCCCTCCTACCAGTTTCACTGTGCTTTCTTCTTTAATTCTTTAGTTGTAGGACTTCCATTCAACCAGATTTCAGGTGGTTCTGAATGATGGTTGTTCTGTATTTTTGTTGTAATTTTGTTGTGAGAGGTGGCGAGTATCAGCATTTACCTACGCCGCCATCTTGGTTCTCCTCTGTTGGCCATTTTTTTGCCCCAGGGTGATTTGTAAAGGGGAAAAGCCCTCTGATTTCATAAGATTCTTCCCAGTAACATGTTCAGGATAAACAAGTCAGAAAGCCAGTGCATATGTTCGCTAGGGTCTGATTAGAGATGCAAGCTCTTCCCCCAGGAGCTCTGACAGCCTTGGTGAGATAAGGCCTCTGAGAGCTGAAGAGTCCACCAAGCTGTTGTTTTGGCCTCTGTACTTCCAGCATCCCAGGAGGGTGCATGCCTGGGAGGTAAGGAGGGTGAATGGTGCTCAACTCTGTGGACTTGAACCACATGCAGGGGTGGCAATGCCCACTGACAGCACCAGGGCTGTGGGTTCCCATGGCAAAGCCCTGGGCAGCACCTGAGCGGGGTGAGTGCTGATGTATTATTCTTCAGGTCATGCAAGGTGCCTTGGCTGGGCCTGGAGTCCTTCCTTGGAGCTGGCTGTGTCTCAAGTCTACATTTATAACCCAAGTGTTCATTCAGGTCTAGAAAGAGGTGAAAGCCCCATGGTTTACTGGGTGAGGGGTCAGAGTCCAGGCAAAGGGGTCAGATGGCGGCCAGATGCAGGCTTCCCATTTGTGGGACATCAAGATGGGCCTCAGAGGAAGAGAGGTGGCTGGGCTGAACGAGAGAGGCTGTAGGGAGAATGCTCAGGCAGAAGCACCAGCCCAGGGGGCTCCAGTGGGTGGAGGCCAGGGCCATTTGGGCTGCAGTGGTGGATGGTTAAGTCCTGAAGATGGAGATGGGGGATGGGGCATGGTTAAGCCAAGTTGTCTCCCAGGCACCGCCCACCCCCCATCCCCCACCCTGATAGAAAGCTCTACTTCAGGCACAGATATGGTCCCTGCAGACAGACCAGTATCAGCTCCAGGAAGGTGACTTGTGAACCATCCTAGCCCCAACTCCAGCCTCTGGGGGCAGAGATAGATCAGCTCCTTTCTGGGTCAAACCAGTGCTCAGGGGGAAGGAGTAGGGCTGCTGGGGGAGGGTCGGACTCTGTTTCTTCCCTTCCATGAATTCACCACCTGCCGAGCTGTCATGCCAAAGTCCAACCTGGTTGAGTTCTCAGCTGGAAAAGGGTTTCTTACAAAGGCAGGATGGGAAAGCTGGAAATGCCTGTTTCTAACAGCTTTTAGAACAATGCAAAGGGTGGAAACCACCAGCTCATAGGGACTCTGTTCCTTCTAGTACTTAGCTAGCTCTAGTTTTTGGGTGCTACGGTCTCCCCTTCGGCTTTCCCTTGGAACTTGGCCCGTATGTGCTAGGCACTCAGCATAGTTCACCCTCACCCCCACTGCTTGCTAGCTAGATATGGACATCAATGGGTCAGGGCCACCGGGAGGCCCACGTCCCGGTGCATGTGCCATGTGCATGTCCATGTGTAGTTGTGCGTGTGTGTGCATATGTGTGTATGTGCTCTGGTTCCCATGAGGTTGAGGGCTTCAACCTATGGCACTAAGATCTGTTCCCCATGTGGCCATGGATACTGGGCCTGGATTGGAATCCTGGCTCTGTCATTGCCCCAGGCCCCTCAATTACTTCTGTGGCACCAATATCCCTACAAGGGATCAGTGAGGAGTGGGTGAAATTAGGGCCAGGACAGATGGTGGCAGGCACTTAGGGGATATCCAATTAACTCAAGTTACTGTCACCCCCACACATCTGATGGAGTGCTGGCATGATGGCTGTGGAACTCTGGACACAGGGTCACCAGGAAGGCTCCCTAGACCCACCCCCAATGGGAAAAGCTGGGCTCCCAGGGGAATGGGCTAGGGAAGAGCCTGGGGGTGTGGGAAGAGGCTGAAGCTACCCCTTGGCTGACCTTGGGTGAACCCTTTGGAGGCTTGTCCCACTGAAAGTGTGTAGTGGGGTCACAGAAGCCTTTCCAGCTTGAGAAGTCACTAGGCACTCCCAAGAGCAGGGCACCAAAGGGCCTCAGTCTCCTGCTCCTTCCCAAAGGCCAACTGAGAGGCCAGACGCCCTGAAGGCAGATGTCATCCCCATGTGGTGACAGTAGTAACTCAATGAGTGAGCGGAATGTGCTATAGAGTGCACATTGTAAAGCAAAACCACACTCCACGTGTGGCATCGCTGCCCATTTCCATGTCCTGTTCCTTCAGCCAAGAATCTATGGATGAGGACAGTGGGGGGTAGGGGGGCAGGTGTTAAGGACACAGGGTTGGGTGGAAACCGGGTGGAGGAGAGCTATGGGGGGGAAAAAGAGGAACAACTGTAATAATCTGAACAATAAAGATTAAAAAAAAGAATCTGGATGAGGGACCAGCTGTCTCTGTCGCCTGGGGCAGCAGCTGAGAAGCCTGTGAGACCAGCAGTACTGGGCCTGTTCAGTCCCCTGGGGGCGGCTCCAGCCATCTCAAGTTAGCCCATATGGGGTGAGGCTAGGGCAGGCCTCCAGTGCATGGGTCTCCTGGAGGGAAGAGGCTGGTCACTATCCCTGAGCAGATACCACCCCAGCTGCAACTCCCTGGAATTTGAGACTCTCTAGGGCCTCCCACACCCTGGCTCCTGCCTGGTCTGCTGCTGCCTCTGAGAGGCCTCGTGGTCGCCTTGTCTGAGGGCAAGCTGTTGTCCCTTCTGAGCCTCAGTCTCCACAGCAGGGACATGGCCAGCAGCAGCATCTCTCTGGTGTGGCTGTGAGGGTGGACTCAAGCAGGTGGATCGAGTGCCCAGAAAGTAAAAGGTGCCTGATGAACTTTCTGCAAACATTTGTAATTACCCTCCATAGGGCCCAGCATAGTGCCCAGAGATCAACAATCACTGAATAAAAACAAAAATGCCAAGACATTCACACAATAGCTGCAGACACCTATATCTTGGCCACTGAGCTGTGGATCTCACAGCACCCCGGAGGGGCAGGGCCAGTGTCCTTCGATGCTGGGTAAGGTGGGACCCAGCAGTACCACCCCACATACCTATTACCTGCAGCCTCTTGGTCCTCACTTATCCTTGAGTTGGGAATGATTTTGTGATCCTGTCCTGGAGGGGCCTGGTTTCCACCCACAGAGTCCCCAGCTACAGGGTTACTTCATGGAGCTGGTCAGGCTTATGAGGAGTGGTCCACCCTGTGATGGTGTTGGCCCCATGTAGGTGCACCTCACACCACAACCGCTAATTTACCTCTTCTTTCTCTACTGTATTACAGTGCTGGGGTTGATAGCCATCTCCAGTACAGTGATTGGGGGAAGAGGGGTCATCATGACTGCCATTTAAAAATATAATTAGTGAACAGAGCAGGGTCAGGGGTCAGGTGTGGGATGGGGCCTCTGGACACTGTCATCATGTGCAGGTGTTGGCAAGTCCAAGCGCCCCTCCCCCCCTCCCGCCCCCCAATAAAGCTTGCTTTTCTGGAACTGGAAAAGGAAAGCAGTGTTAAGTTTGTGAGGAGTCCCTGGGGTTGTCAAAATCCTTTACTCATTAACTCAATAATGCTGAGAATGTTCGGATGACCAAGGTGCCCTCAGTCCCAGGCTGGAATGAGTCTTGCCCCCACATCCTGCATTTTGGGGCCTTGGGGCCTGAGAGGAGTGTATCCTGGCCCAGCAGCCCCCCTGGCTTCTGGGGTGTCCCCCACAGCAGCACTGGCAGGTGCAGGATGGGCACACGTGGCCAGCCACCCAGGAACAGGATGGGCTCTTTTCTCCACTCAGATCTGACACCAGCTCAGCGTCAGGAAACCCCCCACCCCAGCCAGGAGCTCTAACTGGCACAGGGGGAGGCGAACCGGGGGCTTTGTCTTTGCACTCACTCTTCTTTGAGAACCCCGCAGGGCTGCCCATGTGAGGGCCACGTTCAGTGGGCTTTCCATTTATATTTCTGGTTTTCTCAACGATCTGAAAATTTGTTTTAGTGTTAATGGCGCTGAATGTAAATCAAAAGAGTAGTGTGCCTTCCCCAGCCAGTGCCCCAGCATCTTGCTAAGTGTGTGGTGTGTCGTCTGTAATCCTGAATTGTGCTTGTGGCCCGCGGCTAACACAGAACCGAGTAATATTTCTCAGGTAGACCTGATGTGGCACAGTTGTGTTTGCTCTGTCCTTGGTGGAGGCCTGGCCCCTGACCCACATCTCTAGTGACCACCATCAGGGGAGAGGTGCTCAGGGCAGGCAGCCCTTGAGTTAAGTGGGTCCATCATACCACCCAGCCACCTGCAAGAGCCTGAGGGGCTGTGTTTATCTGTTTTCAGCTTAAATCTATGCTACAGGGCCTCAGTGCCTAACTGTGGGGAGTTAAACAAGATACTCTTCCCAGGAAGAAGGTTCTCCTGCTTCTTAATATCCCCCTTGGGGTAGCACCCTGTGCCTCCATCAAGGGGAGCAGGGAGGCTCTGAGCTCCCTGGACAGCCTGGCCCTGAACCTACCGTCCTGCCATGAAAACCACTCAGGTAGCCCATGGCTGGGCCCAGGAAGATGCCTGTGCACGCCATGGTGAAGGTGTGTGCATGCTGTAGTAGGTGTTCAGCATGCCATGGTAGATGTGTGCATGCTGTGGTAGATGTGTGCATGCTATGGTGAGGGCATGTATAAGCCATGGCGTGAGAGGTATGGGGTGGAAGATCCCTCCTTCCTATTACCCCAGCCAAAAAATTAAAACTAAAGAAAATAAATGACAGCTTTTCCCTTTTGCTTTCATGGGGCTTGGGGTAGAAGCACTCAATGCACATTCCTTGCAGGAGTCTGATTTTTATCTTTACAATAGCCCAGAAAAGTCTAGACTATCTATTATTTTACAATGAGGAAACCAAGTCTAAAAGAGATAACTTGTAGTAAGTGCCAAGACAGGTCCCTCCTACAGAAAGCCGTCCAATGTGCAGCAATGTGACTCTGACCCCCCTAAACTACTCCCACCCCCCCACCCCACCCCCCGTAGGTGCGGCTCCATGAGGGCCCCTGCAGCTGAGGGCAGGGGGCAGCTCTCAGCCAGGCCATTCAGCAGGGCCTGCCCTTGGCTCCTGACTCTTCTGCATTTGAGGCACACAGTGGGATGTGGTGCAACAAAAGGTGTCTTGGTTCTCTGTGTTTGCCTCCAGGAGCTTTTGTCTGCATTTGCCTCAGTTGAGCTTTCTAGAGACTCGGTGCCCCTGCAGGACCTCTGGGCTGGCAGTGTCTCATGGTCCTCCCACCCTGGGGAGCCCTTTGTCCTCAGGCTGTGCTGCCTCAGTATAAAAAATCAATAGCCCCATTGCTTCCTGCTGCTCTGTGGCCTGTGACAAAGTCCTGTCTTCGGTGGATGGTGCTCACAGCACCCTGATAGTGGAACCATGGGGACATGGCAGCCACGTGAGCAGGCACAGCCTTGTTTATGATGCCAGGGGACTCCATACATTGTGTCTACAGGAAGATATCCTCAGAGGAAGTGACCTTGCTGGGATTTTTTACATGAAACTTAAAGGTTAATGAAATCCAAACTCTCCCCCGTTCAGAGCATCTGTGTACCAAATCCTTGTAGTCTCTTGGGGGAGGGGGGGTCCCTCTCATCCCCCCAACCCCATGCCAAAGTGAAGTGTCTGCATCTTTGCTTCAGTAGACTTTACAATGAATTTGATGGTTAGAGTCAATCCCCAGACCTCCAGCCAACCACAACCCCAATTGAGGGCGAGATTTTTCTCCTCTCACAGCTGCTTCCGGTGAAGTAATGAACCTTTCATGTTCTTGAAACTTAAAAGCCTTGATAAAAAACACATCTCTGATTTGCCCAGCCAATCAGGCCTTCAGCTCCCTCATTCTAAGAGGGGGGCCACCGAATGTGCCCTTCCATGTCCCTTTCCCATCTTGTTCAGGAAAAGGGAGCTCATGTGGTGCTGGTCCAGATCTGCAGGACTCTGATGTGACATCCTCCCTTCTGTCTTCTCTGCTTTTCCCAGTGTGCCTGTCACACGAGCTCAAAGAGTCATTTGTTGAACAAGGTCTTAGTGACAGGATCATCAGCTACCTACTGAAGTTGTGCCCCATGTGTCATCAGCTTGATTCATGAGTGGGCTCTGCCTTCCCTCTTCTGGGGTCCTGGCCATCCCCGACCTCCACCCAGCTCACCCCCAACTCCAGGTGCTGCTTTTAAGGACTTTCCCCCTCCCCCGACCAAATTTACCTGCCCTGGACCCTCAGCTTATCTCACACCTGTTCTAGCTTCACTTAAAGATAGTGAAGCTATCTTCAGATCAGTAGAAATCATCCAATCTGAAGAATTTATCTAATCTGTAAATTTGTATATTTCACTAAAGTGGGGGCATTTGGCCATCATTTCTTTAGATTTTTTTCTACCCCATCCTTTCTCTCTTTTTTCCTGAGACTCCCATTACTCATAAATGGACCTTTGCCATTGTCCCACAGGCCACTGAGGCTCTTGTTTTGTAATCTTCCTTCTCTTTGTTCTTCAGATTGGATAATTTCTATTGATGGATCTTCAAGTTCACCATCTCTTCTGTCATCTCTGTATGCTGTTAAAAGCCTACCCATTGGATTTTTCATTCAGATATTGAATTCTTCAGTTCTAGAACTGCCATTTGGTTCTTTTAGATATCATCTATTTCAAGGGCCAGTTGACTACAACCCAGGGGTTGGTCACCTAATTTTGTAAATATCATTATATTAGAATACAACTGTGTGTTATGGCTGTTTTTTGTGCTAAATGGTGGAGTTGAGTAGTTGCAAAACAGCCCACAAACCTAAATGATTTACCATCTGTTGCTTTTTGGCCTTTTATTTCACCCATCCCCCACTCTCCTATCCTTTGGTAGCCATTGGCTTGTTCTCGATAGCCATAGATCTACTTCTGTTGTGTGTGTTTTTTTCAGATTCCATGTATAAGTGAAATCATATGGCATTTCGCTTTGTTTGTCTAATTATTTCACTTAGCACAACACCCTCTAGGTCCATGCAAGTTATTGCAAATGGCAAGATTTAACTTTTTGTATAGCTGACAAATATTCCATTGTATATGTATATACCACATATTCTTTATCCATTTATCTATTGATGGGCATCTAGGTTGCTTCCATATCGTGGCTTTTACTAGTAATGCTACAATGAACATAGGGGTGCATATATCTTTTCAAATTAGTATTTTTGTTTTCTTGGGGTAAATACCCAGAAGTGGGATTATTGCTGGTCATATGGCAGCTCTATTTTTAAATTTTTGAGGAAACTCCATATTTTTTGTATAGTGGCTGCATAAATTTGCAATCCCACCATAGGGCACGAGGGTTCCCTTTTCTCCATATCCTTACCAACACTTGTTGTTTGTTGATTTATTGATGATATTCATTCTGACAGGTATGAGGTTATTTCATTGTGGGTGTCTTTTTGTTGTTAATCCTCACCTGAAGATATTTTTTCCATTGATTTTTAGGGAGGGATGGTGAGAAACACCAATGTGAAAGAGACACATGGATTTGTTGCCTCCTGCAAGGCCCCAATGGGGACCGGAGATCGAAACTGCAACCCAGACACATGTCCTTGACGGGGACTTGAACCCACGACCCTTCAGGGTGCAGGCCAATGCTCCAACCACTGAGAATACTGGCCAGGGCTCATTGTGGTTTTGATTTACATTTTTCTGATGAGTAGTGATGTTGCACATCTTTTCATATGTTTATTGGCCATATGCTCTGGAGACATATCTATTCAGATTCTCTGTCCATTTTTTAAACAGATATTTTTTATTTATTTTTGGTGTTGAGTTGTATGAGTTCTTTATATATTTTGGATAGTAACCCCTTATCAGATGTATCATTGGTGAATATCTTCTCCCATTTGGTAGATTGTCTTCTTGTTTAGTTGATGGGTTCCTTCACTAGGCAGACCTCTTTAGTTTGAGTAAGTCCCATTTTTAATTTTTTTGTTTGTTTGTTTCCCTTGCCCGAGGAGACATATCCAAAAACAATATTGCTAAGACAGATATCAAAGAGTTTGCTGTCTGTTTTTTTCTAGGAATTTTATGGTTTCAAGTCTTACATTTAAATATTTAATCCATTTTGAGTTTATCTTTACATATAATACAAGAACGTGGTTCAATTTCTTTTTTTGCATGTATCTGTCTAGTTTTCCCGGGACCACTTACTGAAGAAACTGTCTTTACTCCATTGTATTTCCTTGCCTGCTTTGTAATAGGTTCATGGACCATATAAGTGAGGAGTTATTTCTGGGCTCTATTCTGTTCCACTGATCTGTATATCTGCTTTTATGCCAGTCCCATATTGCTTTAATTATTGTAGGTTTATAATATAACTTGAAATCTGGGAGCTTGATACCTACCACTTGGTTCTTTCTGATTTTTTGGCTATGCTGGGTCTTCTGTGATTTCATGTAAATTTTAGGATTACTTGTTCTAATTCTCAGAGAATGCCATTGTTGTTGTACTTTTTTAATCCTCACCCGAGGATATGTTTGATTTTTTGAGAGAGAGAGAGAGAGAGAGAGAGAGAGAGAGAGAGAGAGAGAGAGAGAGAAAGAAAAAGAACCATCGATGTGAGAGCAAAACATCCATCAGCTGCTCTCCACGTGTGCCCCAACAGGTGATCGAACCCAAATCCTAGGTATGTGCCTTGACCTGGAATCGAACCCACAAACCTTTTTGGTATATGGAACAACACTCCAATCAACTGAGCCACCTGGCAGGGGCACCATTGGTATTTTAATTGAGATCCACTGAAGCTGTATATTGCTTTAAGTATGTATTTAGGACATTTTAACAATATTAATGCTGTCAATCATTGAGCCAGGTATAGTCTTCCATTTATTTATATCCTCTTTAATTTCGTTCTTCAGTGTCTTATAGTTTTCAGAGTATAGATCTTTCACTTCTTCAGTTACATTTATTCCTAGGTATTTATGCTTTTTTCCCATTTTTTAAAATTTAAATTTATTGTTTAAAATATTACGAGTCTCCTTCCCTTCCCCACCTTCCCCCGGCCCCTGCATTGGCCTCTCCCTGGCCACTCCCACCCCCAGCATATGCCCTCATCCCCCTACTGTCTATATGCATTGGTAATGTTCATATGCATGCATACAAGTCCTTTGGTTGGTCTCTTATCCCCTTACCCCCCACCTTCCCTCATAGGTTGGACAGTCTGTTCAATGCTACTATTTTTGTTCATCAGTTTATTTTGTTCATTATTTTCCACAAATGAGATCATGTGATGTTTATCTTTCTCTGACTGGCTTATTTCGCTTAGCATAATGCTCTCCAGTTACATCCATGCTGTTGCAAATGGTAAGAATTCCTCCTTTTTTACAGCAGCATAGTATTCCATTGTGTAGATGTGCCACAGTTTTCTATCCACTCATCTGCTGATGGGCATTTAGGCTGTTTCCAAATCTTAGCTATTGTAAATTGTGCTGCTATGAACATAGGGGTGCATATATCCTTTCTGATTGTTGTTTCTGTTTTCTTGGGATATATTCCTAGAAGTGGGATCACTGGGTCAAATGGAAGTTTCATTTTTAATTTTTTGAGGAAACCCCATACTGTTTCTCACAGTGGCTGCAGCAGTCTGCATTCCCACCAGCAGTGCACGAGGGCTCCTTTTTCTCTGCATCCTCGCCAGCACTTGTCGTTTTGTTGATTTGTTGATGATAACCATTCTGATAGGTGTGAGATGGTACCTCATTGTCATTTTGATTTGCATCTCTCAGATGATTAGTGAGTATTTATGCTTTTTGATACAATTATAAATGGGGTTGTTTTCTTAATTTCTCCTTTTGATCATTTATTATGATACATAGAAATGCAACAAACAGATGTCTGTATATTGATTTTTTACCCTGCAACTTTACTGAATTCACTTATTAGTTCTAATAGTTTTTTGGTGGAGTCTTTAGGATTTTCTATATATGTCATGTCATGTGCAAATAATGAGAGTTTTACATTTTCCTTTCCAGTTTGGATGCCTTTTACTTCTTTTTCTTGTTTGATTGCTCTGGTTTTCATTATTTCCTTCCTGCTGTTTACTTTGGGTTTTGTTTATTCTTCTTTTTCTACTTTTTTTAGGTTCAAAGTTTTTTATTTTTTGGAATTTGTCCTGCTTTTTGAGATAGGCTTATAGTATTAACTTCCTTCTTAGAACTACTTTTACTGCATACCATAAAATTTGGAAAATTGTGTTTTCGTTTTCATTTGTCTCAAGGTAGTTTTCACTTCCTGCTTGCTTTACCTTTTGATCCATTGATTGTTGGTATCCTAGCAAGTTGTTTGGCCTCCACATATTTGTGTTTTTTTTCTAGTTTTCTTCCTGTAGTTGATTTCTAGTTTCATGTTATTGTGGTCAGGAAAGTTGCTTGATATGATTTCATTCTGCTTGAATTTATTGAGGCTTGTTTGTGGCCTAATATATGATCCATTCTGGAGAATGTTCCATGTGCACTTTAAAAAATGTGTATTTTGGAGTTTGTTTTTTTTTTTAATAAATCTTTATTGTTCAGATTATTACAGGTGTTCCTCTATTTTTTCCCCCATAGCTCCCCTCCACCTGATTCCCCACCCCACCCCATGCCCTTACCCCCGCCACTGTCTTCATCCATAGGAGTAAGATTTTTGTCCAATCTCTTCCCGCACCCCTCACACCTGCTTCCCCTGAGAATCGTCAGTTCACTCCCTTTCTATGTCCCTGATTCTATTATATTCACCAGTCCATTCTGTTCTTCAGATTTTTTATTCACTTGATTTTTAGATTCACTTGTTGGTAGGTATGTATTTGATGTCATTTTGTTGTTCATAATTTTTATCTTTACCTTTTTCTTCGTCTTCCTCTCCTTAAAGAATACCCTTCAGCATTTCATGTAATCCTGGTTTGGTGGTGATGAACTCCTTTAGCTTTTTCTTGTCTGTGAAACTCTTTATCTGACCTTCAACTCTGAATGATAGCTTTGCTGGGTAGAGTAATCTTGGCTGTAGGTTCTTGCTGTTCATCACTTTGAATATTTCTTGCCACTCCCTTCTGGCCTGCATAGTTTCTGTTGAGAAATCAGCTGACAGTCGTATGGGTACTCCCTTGTAGGTAATTAACTGTTTTTCTCTTGCTGCTTTTAATATTCTCTCTTTGTCTTTTGCCCTTGGCATTTTAATTATGATGTGTCTTGGTGTGGTCCTCTTTGGATTCCTCTTGTATGGGGTTCTGTGCGCTTCCTGGACTTGTACATCTATTTCTTTCACCAGGCAGGGAAAGTTTTCTGTCATTATTTCTTCTAATAGGTTTTCAATATTTTGCTCTCTCTCTTCTTCTGGCTCCCCAAAAATTCGGATGTTGGTACGCTTGAAGTTGTCCCAGAGGCTCCTTACACTATCTTCATATTTTTGGATTCTTTTTTCTTTTTGTTTTTCTGGTTGGGTGTGTTTTGTTTCCTCATATTTCAGATCTTTGGTTTGATTCTTGGGGTACGTTGATCTACAGTTGAGTTTCTGTATATTCTTTATTTTAGACAGTGTATGCTTCATTTCTGACTGGTCCTTTTCCATTTTTTTGGCATTCTCATTAAGGTCCTTAAAGGTCTCACTAAGCTCCTCAGAAGTGTCATCAAGTTTCTCAGCGGTTTTTAGAAGATTCTTGAGTAACCTTATAAATGTGGTTCTGAACTCTATGTCGTCCAGTAGTTTGCTTTCCTCCGTTTCTTTCATTCGTGACATGTTTCTTTGTTTCCGCATTTTGGCTGCTTCCCTGTGTTGATGGAGTGGCTTTGTGTGGTAGGTGACCTATAGGGGGCAGTAGCTCAGCCTCCCCAATCACCTGATGTGGATGCTCTTGGTACACCCCTTTGTGGGCTGAGTGCAAAGTCTTGGTGTAGTTAAGCCTTAATTGCTGTTGGTATGCTGGGAGGAATTGACCTCCAGGCCAATTAGCTGTGAGCACTCACTGTGTCTATAATGGAAGAACTGCTGTGCTGGAGAGACGCTTATGGTGCAGGACTTGTTTCAGTGGGGCTTTGGTGCTCGCTGAGTCTGCCTCTTGAATGTGTCACTTATGGATGTGAGGAGTTGAAATCTGGTTTCTCACACTGACCACTAGGTATACTGGCTTCTGGATCTCCAATGGGGTGCAGGTCAGCTATTGTCTGAGTCCACCCAGCAGGAGCTACAGTGAGAGCTACAGTTTTCTCCTCTTTGCTTGGGGTTTGGAGGTTTTGGAGCTGTCTGACCCAGGCTGCAAGTTTGCTAGGTTAAGCTGCGATAGGGTGGGGCTTTCTTCTGCTAACGCTGCTGCTTGGAGCTTGGGTGGGTTTGTAGGTTGTGCAGGGCGGGGTCTCAGGGTGTCACTAGGCTAGGGCGTGGCAAACAGCAATGGCTGCTAGTTAGCCGGCTCTGTGTCCCCAAGGGCTTCCCGGAGTCCCGTGCCCCAGTGCCGTAAACAATTATTCCTGTGCGCAGCTCTGCAAGTAAGCCACCCTCACTGGCAGACAGTCCAGCTTCTCCCCGTAGGAGTTTGGGTCCCCCGCGTCTCCCCAGAAACTGGATTTCAGAGTAGTCGGGGGCTTGTCTCCCTTTGGGTTGAAAAAAGCAACGCCTGCCGCCAGCCCAGATCACGCGCCTCCGTACCTCAGCTTTTCAGCGCTCGTGCACGTCTCGATGGTCTTTTCTCTTTCCTTCTAGTTGTAGAACTTCCACTCAGCCAGCTTTCCCGTGGTTCTGGGTGATAGACGTTTTGTCTTTTAGTTGAATTTTTGAAATTGTTGCGGGAGGCAGCAGTTTAGGTGTTTACCTACGCCGCCATCTTGGATCTGTTTCTCTATTTTGGAGTTTTTAATGAAATGTTCTATAAATGTCTTTTAAGTTGATCTAGTCTAATGTGACATTTGGGGCCATTATTTCCTTATTAAATTTTCTGTTTGGATGATCTGTCCACTGATGTGAGTGGGTTATTAAAATGCCCTACTGTTCTTGTATTAGATATAGATATTTGAACCCAGGGGGTATAACAATCATAAATATCTATGAACCCTACAGAGAAGCACCTAAATATGTAAAGCAAGTATTAGTAGACATAAAGGAAGAAATTCACACTAATCCCTTTATAATTAGGTAAGTCCTTTTTTGGTCTTGTTTTTTTAAAATTCTTTTAAAGTCTATTTTGTCTGATATGAGTATTGCTACTCCTGCTTTCTTTTCACTTCTATTTGTATGGGATGTCTTTTTTCTATCCGTTCACTTTCATTCTGTGTATCTGTGTGTGTCTTTCCATTTGAAGTGAGTGTCTTGTAGGCAGCATATAAATGGGTCATTATTTTAAATCTATTCAGTCTATGTCTTTTAATTGGCACATTTAATTTATCTACATCTAAAGTAATTATTAAGTATGTACTTAACTGCCATTTTGTTTTTTGTTTTTTAATATTTTTATTGATTTTTTTTTTTTTTTTTTTTTTTTTTAGAGGAAGAGGGAGAGAGAAACAAATATCGATGTAAGAGATTGGTTACCTCCCACATGCACCCCAACTGGGGACCAAACCTACAACCTGGGAATGTGCCCTGACTGGGAATTGAACCAGTGACTTTTTGGTGCAAGGGATAACGCTCAACCAACTGAGCCACACCGGCCAGGGCACCATTTTGTTAATTGTTTGGGGTTATTTTTGTAGCTCTCTGTTCTTTTCTTCCCTTCAAATCTTCCCCTGTGGTTTCCTGGTTATCTTTGGTGTTTTGTTTTGTTTTCGAATGTGGTAGTAAAAGTACTACATTTTTACTCCCTCATCTATGTTTTATGCTTTTGATATCATATTTTAGATCTTTTTGTTTTGTGAATCTCCTAACTACTTATTGTAGTTTCAGTTGATTTTTGGTACTTTTGTCTTTATAGTAGGTATTTTTAATATCTGATTCACTGTACTTACTAAATATTTGGCTTTATCTGTGAGAATTTTTTCTTTCTCATATTTTCTTATTTCTGATTTTAGCCTTTTCTTTTCTGCTTAAAGAATACCCTTTACCATTTCTTGCAAAGCTGGTTTAATGGTAAGGAATTCCTTTAGCTTTTGTTTGTCCGGGGAAACTCTTTATCTCTCCTTCAATTCTGAATGATAACCTTGCTGGGTAAATTATTCTAGGTTGTATTCTATAATTACTTTTGTGTCACTCCCTTCTGGCCTATAACTGAGAAAACAACTGATAGCCTGCAGTTTCCTTTGTATATACCTAGTCGTTTTTCTCTTGCTGCCTTCAAAATTGTCTCTTTATTTTTAACTTTTGCCATTTTAATGACAATATGTCTTAGTGTGGGTCTCTTTGCTTTCATTTTGTTTGGAACTCGCTGTGCTTCCTAGACCTGGATTTCTGTTTCTTTCCCTAAGTTAAGAAAGTTTTCAGCTTTTTATTTCTTTAAATAAAGTTTCTGTTCCTTCCTTTTTTCTTCTCCTTCTGAGATCCCTATAATGCAAATGTTTGCATACTTGGTGCTATCTCTGAGGTCCCTTAAACTACCCTAATTTTTTTAAATTCCCTTTTCTTGTTGCTATTCTGATTGGTTGGTTCCACTGGTCTGTCTTCCAGGTTGCTGACTTGTTCTTCTGTTAGAGAAGTTTTCACCTCAGTTATTATATTCCTCAGCTCTGCTTGGTTCTTTATTATACTTCCTCACTCTTTGTTGAAGTTTTCCCTAAGTTTCTTTATTCTGCTGCATTTTGGTGAGAATCCTTATGACCATTTATTTAAATTCTTTATCAGGCAAATTTCTTATCTCTATTGGCTTAAGGTATTTTTCCTGGGGATTTTGCTTCCTTCACTTGAGAGATATGTTTCTGTCTTTTCATTTTGTCTGGCTTTCTAAGTTTGATTTTATGAATTAGACAAAATAGCTCTCTCCGAGTCTTAAAAAAAGTGGCCTTGTATGGAAGCAACTTCTGTGAAGGCTGTGTGTGCTGAGTGTTTTTGAAAGGCTGATTGGAGCCTGACAGGAGCTCACAGAGCCTGGGGCACTGGCTTGTTGGGCTGGAGCACCTCAGGGCAAGGAGGCCAGGTGCATGTTGTGACACCTGTTGATCCTGCTCCCTTTAATCAGAGCAGAAATGGGCTCTGAGCAGTGTGGCTTGGAATATGCTACTGTGATCTTGTAGGTAGGCCAAAGCACCTGAATAGCCCCCCTCCCCGCTTGTCAAGGTGGAGAGGGACATAAGCAATGGTCCTCACTGGCACCTTCCACCCTGGAGAATTCCTGCAGCTCCCAGAGAGCTTCCACAATGTCCATGTCTTCTCTGTTTGGTCTGTTTCTCTCATTTGTTATTCAAAGGCTATCCACTTCTCCCTCAATTGTCTCTCAGAAGAAATTTCTTTCTATATACATGTGTATTTCAGTGTGTTTGTGGGAGGGAGTGAATTCAATATCCTCTTATGCTGCTGCCATCTTGAACCTCACTATCTAGCCCTTGAGGAAAAATGTGCCAATCCCTGTTCTATTACACTGCTAATTTTTTATATTTATTGTTATTTTATATTTGTTAATTTATTATATTTTCCTTTACATCCTTAAGCACAATTTTTTTTATTTAAAAATATATTTTTATTGATTTCAGAGAGGAAAGGAGAGAGAGAGAGAGAGAGAGAGAAACATTAATGATGAGAAAGAATCATTGATAGGCTGCCTCCTGCACATCCCCTAGGCTTAGGTGTACCAGTTAATAATGCGGATTTTGTAATCAAAGAAAATACAATAATTTCAAGAGAAACATCAAAAGGGCTTTATTCAAAGGAATGTCCATCGCTAGCTACACATTTTCCCCATCTTTCAGGTAATTTGTGGATACCGTCCCAATAGAAGTTTTCTTGTTTTGAGGCAAACCATTCAGAGACCCAATTTTCCACTTCTTCGTATGTTTTGAAGTGCTGCTCAGAAAGTGTGTGTGCCATCGATGGGAACAAGTGGTAATCTGAAGTAGCAAGTTCTGCTGTATACGGCGGGTGGGTTAATATGTCCCAGGCAAGATCTTTTAACATGTTTTTAACTGGTTTTGAAGTGTGTCATGGTGCATCATCATGAAGCAAAATTACTTCGCCGTGTCTTCTCGAACATTCTGGTCGTTTCATGATCAAAGCGTGGTTCACATTGATTATTTGATGTCGGTAGCGATCAGTATTAATGGTTTCACCTGGTTTTACAAGCTCATAATATACCACACCTCCCTGACCCCACCAAACGTAGAGCATTGTCTTCTTTCCAAGTGATTTGGCCTTGCAGTCGATGTTGATGGTTGACCTGGATCAACCCATGATTTTGTGCATTTGGGATTCTCAAAATAAATGCACTTTTCATTGCCAGTCACAATTTGATGCATAAAAGACTTTCTTTCGTGCTGTTGAAGCAACATTTTACTGATGACTTTTTAGTTTTCCATTTGTCTTTCCTTCAATTGATGTGGCACCCATTTTCCTTCCTTTAAAATCTTTCCCATTGCTTGTAAACGATC
The DNA here is from genome assembly GCA_026230045.1 of Corynorhinus townsendii. Classification (NCBI taxonomy): domain Eukaryota; kingdom Metazoa; phylum Chordata; class Mammalia; order Chiroptera; family Vespertilionidae; genus Corynorhinus; species Corynorhinus townsendii. The sequence goes on from JAPDVU010000012.1 coordinate 2,882,803, forward strand.
GGAAATTGTTTCCTGAGCAACGTTTAATCTTTCTGCAAGTTGTTTTTGAGTTTGGCATGCATCTTCATCCAATAATGTTTGTAATTGTTGGTCTTCAAACTTTTTTGGTTGACCTGGACGTTCTTTGTCTTTCACATTGAAATCATCACTTTTAAAGCATTTTAACCAGCGTTCACAAGTATCTTGAGATGGAGCATGGTCACCATAAGCTTCCCGAAGTATATGATAACTTTCAACAGCACTTTTCTTCAAAATAATGAATTAAAACTTCCCACAAATGTTTTTTTGGCACGAAATTCGACTTTTTAAAAATATATATTTTTATTGATTTCAGAGAGGAAGAGGAGAAGGAGAGAGAGATAGCAACACCAATGATGAGAGGGAATCATTGACTGGCTGCCTCCTGCATGCCCCCTACTGGGTATCGAGCCTGCAACCTGGGCATGTGCCCTTGACTGGAATCAAACTTGGGACCCTTCAGTCCACAAGCCGATACTCTATCCACTGAGCCAAACTGGCTAGGGCCGAAATTCGACATTTTTAAGCGTAAAAATATTTATGATGTTAACACCTTCAGAAAATATGGCATATGAAGTTTTTAAGCTTGCTATCAATACAACAAAATAGCATACATATCAAATCGCATATATATCAACATACGTGTAACTGCATCTATTGAAAAAAATCCGCATTATTAACTGGTACACCTGACTTTCTGGGCTCATCAGTGTTCGTGATGAAGGGATGCAGGGTCTCCCTGTCTGTCGGACATGAGGGACAAATGGAGAGGCCAGCCCTTCCATCATCCTCATGTCTGTTGCTCACAATGGCTCAGAACTGGCATCTACTGCTTTCATAGGAAGGCACTAACGATTTTCATTTTTTAATTTAAAAGTTGACAAAGATTGCTTGAGTTTTGTAAACATGCGATGTTTAAAACACTTGTGGTTTGTGAGCAGAAGGGCCAGTCCTCCAAGCCCTGTGCACGGGGTGCAGGAAGCAGCCACCTCCCTACCTGCCAGCGCACACCTACCAGGGGGCAAGGGCTCCCTCCCTAGCGAGAGGCCAGGGTCTCACTCTGCTTCATCTGACGGTGACCTCAGAGCACTCATCTGGAACATCCTTTCTGGCAGGAGGTGTGAGGTCAGTTAGATAATATTTGCGGACACTATAAATATCATTGCCTCCTGTGCTGGACTCGGCTGACACATTTACTGTAATTCCTCACAGGGTGCCGAGTGAGCACAGCCGGTGCGTGGAGGTCAGAGAGGAGTAGACTGGTGGGGAGTGGGTACAGAGCCAGCCCCTGTCCTGGAGCAGTACTGAGGGGACCCTGTACCTTGTCTGTAGAGTTAATGCTGGGGACCCACTTATATGTGTATCCGTGTCTGTGAGTGTGTCTGGTGTGTGTGTGTGTGTGTGTGTGTGTCTGGGTCTATGTGTGTTCATGTTATATCTGTTTGTGTGTATGTGTGTGTGTGTGTGTGTGTGTGTGTGTGTGTGTGTGTCTGTGTGTACCTGAGTGTGGCATTTCAGGTCCAACCCTTACCTGCTCCTCCTCCAAGCGATGTGGGTCTCCAGTGCTTCCCATCCTTCTGCAAAGGTGTTACTGTTTGCTCTGGTTAGCTTGTCCACAGGGTTAATTTACCAGGCTTACACACGTTAAAGTAAAACCAGAGGATTTACTGTGCTGCTGCATTTGCGTGGACTCAGCTGAAATCTTGTGGAGAGATCCTGGGAGGTGGCACCCATGCAGGGCCTGACCCAGGATGAGGGCCAGGCTGTGTCTCGGCGGGCATGACACCCATCAGCAATGGCCTTCCTGAGCCCCTCGGTGCCAGCTCTGTCCGGGGCCTTCTCCAGAAATGGCTGGCTGGCTGGCCAGCGCCTTCTGACCTTTGACATTGGTCAGAGATTGTAATTAGAACTAAAAGTGTGTGTCCCCTGTCGTTACCTCCCTGTGGCCCTGCTGTTTGCACTTAATTAGCTCTAACTCTCTGGTCTTGGCAATCAGTTACCTGTGGGCTTGGAAGTCACTTCGTTCAGGTTCCTTGTTGGAAGACCCCTGCCCCAGCAGGGGAGCTCTGGACCCGGCAGGCCTCGCTCTGCTGTCTGGTGGTCTCGTGTCCTTGGCGCACTTTGATTTTGTCCCGTACAGAGGCTCCCATGTTGCCTCTCACTGTCATGATCGCTCCTTGCTGTTGGCCTTGGGAGTACATATCAGTGTTTGTCGAGTTGGAGTTTACACTGGGGTGCTGCTGCCAAGGAAGGAAGTGTTTGAGGTGTGCGGGGAGCAGTGCCTCTGGCTGCGGCTGCCAGTGTGGGCACGCAGGGTGACGTCCAGCTGGATGGCGCTCTGCCCGTGACACACCGTGTGGCGCACAAAGCACAGCTCCTCCGCCCTTCCAGCTGAAAGGGTCTGGCTTCCTCCCCAGCAAACCCGGAGTTTTGATGCATAAGGTTACACACTCAGGTACACACCATTGCCCACTTCCCAACCCAGGCCACTCTGGCAGTGCATGGACGTGGGACCCTGGGCCTTCACTGTGTTCGTGGCTCCGGCCTTGGACAGGCCCGATGTGGAGCCTACAGCTGTGGGTCCAGAGGAGGCGGCCAGGTTACTGCTCACACATGCCTGCTGGTCCCTTGTGTCCTCGGACATAAAGAGAACAAAGGCTGGGAGGGGACTGAGGCTCTTCCCACTGCCCTGAGTGTCCAGGCAGCCACGCCCACTCAATCACGTGGTTCCTACAGCCTGGACTGAAGTGCTGGGTCTTCTGGTGATGAGGATGGTGGTGAGGAGCAGGGCAAGAGCCTGGAGCCCCTAACCTGACCACTCTGTGTCCTGCCACCTGGCGCCCTCTTTGCAAGCATCCCTAGAACACCACGCTGCCTACGGTGGTGGGGGTGACAAAGCTGTTGGACTGGAGATTGCTACACAAGCATGGGTGAGTGTTCTCCCCACCTTCACTCGCATGGGGCTGCGGGCATGGACAGAGCGTGCAGAAAGGAATGAAAGGCTCATGTGTGCGGTGCTGCAGTCACCTCCACCCCATCACCTTGGTAAATGTTCACAGTAACCCTGCGACATGAGCATTATTACCCCACCCTGGTAATGCGCAGGCAGGAAGTGTGTGGCCTGCAGCAATTGGGGTCCTGACCAAGAGCCGAGTCTGCCTGTGTCCGAGGACCATGCCACAGTGGCCAGGCCCGGTTCTGGCCGGAGAGCCTCGCCAGCAGTGGGAACGATGCCGCAGGGCACTTGGAGCCAGAACTTGGCTTTCTTATTCCTAAAATGCCCATTATGTGCTTAATTGCTAACCCACTAGCAAATAGCCACTTTAAGCCAATCGAGGCTTCAGTTTAATTAGCTCATTACAATGCAGCCTGCCGTCTGAGAGGGGTCATGGGATTTGAGGAGAGCCGCCCGCGGGCCTAACCTGTTCCAGTCTGGCAAGACATGCTCGAGAAGAGATCCCATCAACCTGAGACCCTGAGATCTGGGTGAAAATGGGGAACCCAGACAATCTCAGACTGACCCCCCACCCCCGAGTCCCCAAGCCAGAAAGATAAACCAGGCACAAGAGGCTGAGCATTGAAGTGGACAGAAATTGCACCTGAAAAGAATTATTTCCCCAATATGAGGGGAAAGAAGGAAAATCAGCATTGAGAAGTATCCTTGCTACAAGGATGTTCTTAAGGATGAAAAAATTTCTTCTGATCACCAGACAGAAAAAAACAAGCTGGCAGTGACTCGCACAGGTGAACTAAGTAAGAAAAGCAGCTGATCTGCCTTTCCTCCTCACACCACGCAGAGCCCAGAAGCAGCCTCAGGACACAGCCCCACAACACAGGCAGCGGTGGAGAGGATAGCTGTCTGCAGACGTGAGAAAGGCGAAACCCAGCTTGAGAACTCGTGAAGTTGGGAACAAATGCTGTGAAGAAACAGGTCACAGAAAAGGAAAGAATGGTCCCCAAACTTGAAGAGAAGTTAGATGGAATCTCCCGGGGTGGTGGTGCTGTTTCTCACCTACCTGGGATGAAGACAGAACCCCCTGCCCCCCACTATGGGCAGATGTGACAGGCACTTCCACTCAGGCGAGCCCTCCAGTTTACAATGCACCCACGCCCAGGATCCCACCCTCACAGAGTGCACCCAGCGCTGACAGCAGAAGTGTGCACACGCACTGTGCGGGCATGTTTCTTTCTCTGTGGGTGAAAGGGTCACATTGTTTTCTTCTGTGGGTTTTCGGGGCTGACTTCTGAGCAAGAGCATTGCTCTGGCCTGTCTCTCACCCTCTCATTTCCCAAATTAATAAGATTGTGTAGTAACCAGCTGCCATACAGGAATGCGGCCAAGGATTAGCCAATTGTGCCGGCAGGACTTCCCGTTCCTAAAGTGCAAAGTTTGTTGTTGTTTTTAAGGAGAAGCCTGGTCCCTGGGCACCTTCCCACCCCACTGGCCCTGCCTCTGTCAAAGGTAAATGCACAATGCTCATGATCCATGGTGCATCTCCAATTTTGGAAAGATTGTGACTAAACACTAGGTCCTGACCATACAACCTGATCCAGCTCTGGAGATCCCTGGTTGCCTCTTCAGCAAGGGGCCTTCCAGAGTTTAGAGGTCACTCCGTGCCCCCCAAGTCTGGCCCTGAGCCATGTGACCCTCGGTGCTATGTCTTTTGGTCACTAGCTTCTGTCTTCCAAGAGGCCTACAGGTCACTGGGCACCAAGCTCCCAGCCTCCCAGCTGCTGTGGAAGCTTTGCTGGGCTGTAAAAGGCAAGAGGACCAAGCAAGGAGGCTTCCACCAATACAGCCTCTGCGATAGCCTGGCCAGGACAGGAAGAAGGACAGAAAACATGCATTTTATAGAAAACAGTGACTTCTATGAATGGTGAATGCAGCTAGCGCCTTCAGGAGGGTGGCCCAAACACCGCTGGCTTGAGGCTCCTGGGAATTCCTGGGAGCAGGAGAGGATGTCACCCCCACTCCCAGAGAAAGGCATTTCCTCCCCAGTGGCCCAGTTGAGGACAGAGAAGCGGGGCCAGACAGGGGCAGGGACCACTGGCCTTGTACACCCAGCTCCTGGATACCAAGTCCATTAGGAAAGAAGAGAAGACCATCAGCTCAGCTCTCTCTGGACATTAATAAACAGTTAGGGAGAGTCTGGATGGAGGGACACGTGCCCCAATCCTTTCCAGAGTCCACCAGGGAGGGGCTCTGAGACCCGTTAGAAAGCAGACTCCAGGGCTGCCCAGGACCTGCTGAGTCTGGTGTCTGGAGTGGGGCCCTGGGCCCTGGCCCCTGCAGGGGGTTCTTGTGCTGCCGAATGTGTCCGTGTTCGGATGTCAGGGCCGCAAGCCATAGGGAGGGCAAGGCCTCCCAGGTATCTCCCCAAAGCGGAGGGCAGCCCCAATGTCCCAGGGCCCAGGGCAGGTGGAGAATGTTGTCTCAGGAAGAGACGACCTCGCTGTGCCCTTGCCTAGCCATGTGCGAGGATCCGGAGGCCAGCTGCTGCCGAGGGAGGACGGGGCTCTCGGGCGCAGCCGTGTGGGAGCAGAGCTGGGCCCGAGGTAGCCTTGCTGGACGCCTCCTTTCTCACGCACATGAGGGCCTGCCCAAGCTCAGGGAGAACTCCCTGCAGGGGCTGTGAGCCTGTACACTCTGGTGAGGCCAGGATGTTGTTCTGCTGAGCAGCCGGGCAGGGCCCGCGGATCTCCAGGAACCTGGCCCTCCACGTTCAGAAGCAACCTCTCTCCCTCGGGTGGTCACCCTGTGGTGCCACTCATGACCTGTCCTCAGGCATGTGGCCACATCCAGGCGCCAGCCTCCTGGGCCTTCAGGTTTCTCCATGAAGGTGGGAACTCCCTCTGTGGGCTTCCTGGGCGGCTCTGCTGGGGTGGGGCGAAGAGATGCTGCCTCCACCCGACGTGTGTGTGTGTGTGTGTGTGTGTGTGTGTGTGTGTGTGTGTGTGTGTGTGAGAGAGAGAGAGAGAGAGAGAGAGAGAGAGAGAGAGAGATATCTCAGAAGGGAAAGCAGGACCTGATCAGAATGCAAGATGTGCAGCCGGCTGGGGCTCTTGGAGGACCTGCAGGCGTGGGAGCGGGACCCCTAGTGGGTCCTCAGGTCCCAGAAGCATAGCTCATTCTGCCTCTCCCCGCTGAAACCTGAACTTACCAAGCATGCAGGGAGGCCTTGTAGTCATAGGTCACAGGCCAGAGGCCCTGGTACCCGGAGGGTCCTGTGTTAGGCCTGTCACTCGGCCCCTTGGCCAGATTGGAGAGGGTTGTCCACAGGGAAGAAGCAGGAGTGAGACCAGGAGACCTCCTTGCTTGGGGAGCCCCCACAGTGACCAGTAATTACAAATGAGGAAACAGGCCAGGGAGGGGTGACACAACCTGACAGCAGGGGTGGGGCTGGATCAGAGCCAGCAGGACCCAGCCTCCCAGCCAGCCACCTCCTCCGGCCTCACCCAAGAATTCTCCCCAGGATGGGACAGGGTCTGCACAGGGCACGGACCCTGGCAGGACAGTGCCCCGGCTCTGCCCCCCTCTCCTGCCCACTGGGGACTGGGATCCTGTGAGCTCAGGAGACAACGCTCCTCAGAATTTCAGAGAAGACCTCTCAGTAAGCAGGACTTTGGTGGATGAAAACGATAATGATGCCAAACATTGCTTAAGCAGGAGTCTACCACTTCTGACAACATTCCAGCTGTTTTGAAATCGGACTTAATGTGAAATTATCATATTTTTTCTGAGTCTTACAATAGAAGAAAAGGAAAATGGACTCCAATAGGCTGTGTGGGCGGGGCCTCTGCCTCGCCCAAGATCCTGGCAAGGTTGATGGCCCAGGGAGTCGAGGGGACCGAGGGCCAGCCGTGGGTGGGGAGACCTCTAGCCACGGTCCCCGGAAAGCTAGGATGTGGGCAGTGAGCTAGTTTCTTTAGGGAGCCCTGGAGACCCTGGCCTTAGAAGGCTCTGTTCTTGGGAGGGGGTCATTCTCTGGGCAGGGAATGGGGAGACCCCTGAGGAGGGTATACTCTGGCCAGGTCCTGAGGGGCAGCTGACAGCAGACTGGCCGGGCCGCCAGGCCACTTGAGTGGGACAGAGGGAAGCGTCCACAGACTGGATGTGGGCCTTACTTCTCAAGCCCATGTCTGTCGTATGGCGCCAAATGGCCCCTCCTGTGGGGTACCCTTCCCTCCTCTCCCCCGTGGGGTCCCACTCGCCCCTTCCTGTGGGGTCCTGGCCCCTGACACCCTCTCCCCTGCAGGCTTCCACCTGTCCCACAAGGTCACCAGCGTGGTCCCTGAGAGTGCCCTTCTCATCGTGGTGGGCCTGGTGCTGGGTGGCATCGTCTGGGCAGCCGAACACATCGCCTCCTTCACACTCACGCCCACCGTCTTCTTCTTCTACCTGCTGCCACCCATCGTGCTGGACGCCGGCTACTTCATGCCCAACCGGCTCTTCTTCGGCAACCTGGGCACCATCCTGCTGTACGCTGTCATCGGCACCGTGTGGAACGCGGCCACCACCGGCCTTTCCCTCTATGGCGTCTTCCTCAGCGGCCTGATGGGTGAGCAGGCACCCCTGTCCACCTAGCGGGCTCTGCAGGGTGGACACCGCAGGGTGGGCTCCTCAGGGTGGGCTCTGCCGGGCGGGCTCTAGGCAGCCCTATTTAAGAAAGCCCAGGGTGCAGAACGCAGACCTGAAAAGCAGTGTGGGTCCACTGAACCCTCCTGGTTTGTTTAAAGTAAGGCTGAATGCACAACTAGCTAGTCCATGTACAGCCCAGCATCCCCAGGCCAAGGTTATGAGTCCTGCTTGTGAGTGAAGTCCTGTTGGACCAGGGTGGCCAGTGAGCTGGGCAGGTAGGAATAGTCCAGCTGCTGTCCCCCCCCCTTGGCAGGGAGGTGGGGTCCAGCCCCACTCCTCTGTCCCTGAGCCCTCACAGGCAGAGAGGAGGAGGCCTCTCTGGCAGAGACCCCCGGCCAACATAAATGGCCATGTAAGCAAAACGTTTGGGTATCCTTTCTACCCAAACCTTGGAGAAAAGGCCACACCCTTTCTATGCACTCAAAGCTACTCCCCTGCAGTTTGGTTCTTTAATTCAGCCCTGGCCTGGGGGGCCTGTGAGGTGCACCCCACCCATCCGGGTGTTGGTCATTATCTTTGTGGGAAACTGGAGCAGGTGAGGCCAGTGGGTCACCTGAGGCCTCGCAGAGATGTGCCTGCATGGTGCAGCCTTACATGCTGTTCTGTCCGGGGATGCTGCGGCTGCCCTGTTGCATCATGGGTCTGCAGGTTTGCTGCCAGCACTGGGTAACCAGGGCAGTGAGATGGTGAGTGTGGGCACCCACAAGTGCCTGTCTGAGCACTCATCCCCACCTTACACACTTCCTCCATGGAAGCCAGACTCCTGGGGGTGAGCCCAGATTGGCGATTTACCATCTGATTGAAGGAAGAGCCTCGTACCACCTGACACCAGGCACCCCCGAGCCCCTCATCTCCTCCTGGTGACAGAGGAGACGCATTGAGAAGGAAGAACCAAAGGTTCCCCCTCTCCTCACCTCACACATTTGTCAGCGCAGGACTTGGTGCTTACCCCATGGGGCTGTGCTCCCTCAAGCCCCCCACTGTGGGCACCACCTCCTAGGCCCAGCCCAGAGAGACCTACCATGGTTGGCGATGCCTAACCTTGGACATACCTAAAATGGCATAGCCATCTCCGGCTGCTGGGCCCCGGGGGGAAGTCTCGGAGTTTAGAGTAGAGACATCTGTGACTGGCACCCAGGACACAGCTGGTCAGGCTGGGCATCAGCCCAGGTCATGGAACACAGTAGTGCCCAGGGGCCAACATGTCTGTTCTGCTCCTGGGTACACAGAGCTTGGAGCCAACAAAGCTAGGAAGGCAGGATCCATCTGTGCAGACCAGTGGCTCAAGGCCCCTCGCACCCTTCCAAGGAAGGGTCAGCCCAGGCGTCCTGGGTCGCTGTCCAGGCGAGCCAGCTCAGGGACAGGCCCTGCAGAAGCTCGGGTGGGCAGTTGGAGATGCCCCTGAGGGGGTGAAGCCACAGATCTTCTTGCCCGGGATGGAAAGAGGGTTTAGAACACGCAGTTTGGCGGCCGTGAGCTCATAGTCCAGTCCACAGAACTGTCCTGGCAGGGCCAGTGGATCATGGACTCTTCCACCAGGGAGGAGGGTAGGCCCCAGGTCACATCCTGCTTTGGAATGAGTGTCTGGCTTCTAGAATTACCACTGGGTTGGTCAGCATCCTCCACAACTTGAGGCTGATGTTCAGGGAGGCCTTTAAAGATTGATGGCCTGGATGGAGAGTGTGAGTCTGGAAGCCCAGATAGAACTGTGTTCTCACATCTGCCCACTGACAGTGTCTTGGGTGGAAAAGCAAAACCCATGATCCCCATTCTAAATGGGGCGTTTTAAACTCACCAGGAGCCAGTTCTTTTAGCACCTGTCACTTCTTCAGACTGTAATCCTGGTGCCAGGCTGTGAAGCTTTAGGAACTCACAGAAAACTCCCTCTGGGGCACCAACCTCTCTGCAGAGACCACCTTCCCTGAGGGGGCTCTGGGGGCACAACTGGGCCCTGCGGAAGAGTGGGCTCCTGCAGACGCCCCTGTCCCAGAACGCAGGGCAGCGTTCAGCCTCTCCCACCCTCCCTGTACCATCCTTGCCCTGTAGGTGGGCCTCTCCTGCCCTCAAGGCCTGACTGGCTCCTGGGCCCCTGGGTCCACTCTGGCTGGGGAGAGGACTCAATACCAACAAGGCAGCAGCCAAGGCCCTCTTCCAACCAAGCCCAGCTGAGCCAGACAGGCACCCACAGGCACCTCCCTGAGGTTGTGGGCTCGTCGCTGGGAAACGGGGTTTGCACATGGCCTGTTGGTGATCTGGGACAGGAGATAACTCTGGGAGGATTGCAAAAGGTGAAAGTGCACTTCAGCACCATCTCCCCACCCAAGGGCACCCAAGAACTCCCTGGGCAGGAGCCGTACAGCAGAAGGAAGCAGGGGCTGGCTCCACATGGACCTACTCCTTCCAGGCCTTCTCCCTTCAGCCCCTGCTCCTCCCCTCCCAGCACCCCCAAATGTGCCATCCATCTCCCTTCTCTCCTCTCTCCCCATCCCCCTACAGCTGGTTCCCCTCCCAGGGTCCTGTGAGGCCTGCCCCACCCATTACCTCCCTTTAGGCCCGCCCTGGTTGTTCCAATCATGGCAGAGACATCATTTCCCTGGGAGGCCTCCTCCCACCCTATCAAGCCCTTGATGTCTTCCTAGCACCTATGACCCTGCATCTGTACTCACACTGAGCTAGGCTGCAAACTCCCCAGGGCCGGGGTCCGATTGCATGTCTCATGGCCAGGCACCACCTGAGCCCCTCACCTGCCTGCAGTGGGCTCACTGGTGAGCCAGCCAGGAGGGGTTAGGCAGGCCCAAGGGGAGATGAAGAAGAGAGCCAGGGGTGGTCAGTCTCTTCTGGATGGGCTGCTGCCTTTCTTGGAGGACTGTGGGAGTCCCTGAGGGAGGCTGGTCATCTCACCCAGGTTCCCACACCAGCCAGCCTGAGCCCTAAGAGTCAGAGGCCCCGCCCGAGGGTTCCCGGCCCAGCAGCTGCCAGGCCAGCAGCTGGAAGCAGCCCCGAGAAGGCCAAGGATGTGCTCCTGCTTCCGCTCCCCATAGCCCCTCTTCTCTCCAGGTCCTGGTAGCCAGGGGACGCCGCAGGGACCCTTACTCGCCTGGCCCTCTAGGTCCTCCCTGATGCCCCGCTTGTCTCCCAGGAGACCTGAACATCGGGCTGTTGGATTTTCTCCTGTTCGGCAGCCTGATCGCTGCTGTGGACCCGGTGGCCGTGCTGGCGGTGTTTGAGGAGGTTCATGTCAACGAAGTCCTGTTCATCATCGTCTTTGGGGAGTCACTGCTGAATGACGCTGTCACCGTGGTGAGAGAGCGGGGGAGGTTCCTGGCTGTGCCACAAAGCATTTCAAAGCTGTGTGTGTGTGGGGGGGGGGGGGGAGGCGGGGGGGGGAAGGGGGGCAGGGGGAGGCCCTATTTACTCCCTGGGCATCATCGTGTCCCTCGGTGAAGTCAGCACATGGAGAGCCTGCCGGGGTCGCTCACAGAGCCTGAGTCTGTTCCTTGGCCCCAACAGCCCAAAGGTTTCGTGGTCCAAGGCATTCCGCAGGCCAGCTCCTTCTGCTGGCCCTTTTCCTCCACTAACTCTGAGGCTGGCTGTTGTAATGAGATTTCTTCACTCGTTCCTTCACAGTTCTTAGTATGCCCCCCCCCCCCGCCCCTGCCCCCTCCCACACACACACTTCATTCTTTCACGGGTGATGATTTTTAAAACATATATTTTTATTGATTTCAGAGAGGAAGGGAGAGGGAGAGAGAGAAAGAAACATCAGTGATGAGAGAGAATCATTGATCGGCTGCCTCCTGCATGCCCCACACCGAGGATCAAGTCCACAACCCAGGCATGTGCCCTGACTGGGAATTGGACCATGACCTCCTGGTTCATAGGTCGACACTCAATCACTGAGCCTCACCAGCTGGGCCACAGGTGATGATTTGACTGTTGAAATCCCACAGTCTCTGTTCCCAGAGCAGGGGGTCTTTCACTTTGGATCCACAGTTGGGCCCTCCTTCCTGATTTTCCGAAGAGAATGCATCCGTAAACAAGCAAAATCTCACCGTTTTTTAGGGAGGGGGTCCAGGGGACGCTGACTGTGTGCTCAGGAAGGTGGTTTTCCCTCAGGGGGATGGTGCCAGGGACCTGGGCAGGGCCCCTGGATGGGCAGGGGCTGGAGGCCAAGTTAACACTATGAGAAGTGAATGGAAGATTCCTGAAACGTGAGGAGCTGTCTCAGCATGTGGCCATCTTGAAGTTTTCAAAACCCACCCCCAAATGGGGCCACGACCTCCCTGGAAGATCTCTCTGCGCGGCTCTGCGAGGCCTGGCTGCATGCCCAGCCCACTGTCCCCCACCTGGGCCCAGACACAATGGGACCTGGAATTCCCTGTTTGCTCTAAAAGTGCCTGTGGCTTCTCTAAGAAATCCTTGTCCTGATGTCCCTTCAGGGTTCAGGAGATTGAAGGGCCAAAGGGCAGACTGCACCAGATTCCTCTGCAGCAGATGAGATGGTCTCAGGGAATTAAACGTAATTGGAGACGATACGCAATCAGAAACACCGTGCAAGGCTATGGCTCCTCTGTCCTGAGCCTTTGTCTCTGTAGAGGCAGGAACTCCTACTGCAGCCAGGGAGTTCTCCCCTCTGCCCCCCCCCCCACTTGAGTTTTCATAAAGAAGCAGGGCAAGCAGGGGTCTGCTTCCCAACACCTTCACGTGTGTGCTCGTCCCTGTGCATGGCCCCTGTGGAGCTGCATTTGTATGTACAGTTTTATACACCCGCCCCTTGGGGGTCCTGGAGAGCACAGACTTGGGGGCACAGAGAGAAGTTTCCTCCTGAGGGGCCTGCAGCCCCCTAGGGAGCACCTCGGTCTCCTTGGGGTGGAGCCCGGCGCATCGTTTAGGGGAGCTCGGGCTCAGAAAACACAGCTGTCTCCACAACTGAGGCCTAGGATAAGGTTTCTGGGCGTTTTATCTCAACGTCTTAGTGGGATAAGGTTTAAACATCAACATGCGAAGATGCCAGGGTGTGTGATCCCACATCAGGGGGCAACATCACAGCAAACTCACTAAGGATGGAACTCTGGGTTTGTCTTGGAAAATGAAAGTGAACGCAGTGGGCTAGTTTTGTGGCCGCCCCTGTTTTGCCCAGAATAGGAAAGGGCCAGGTTGCTCCTGACGGCCCTAGTTCCTTCCAGAATGTTCTGCCTACCAGGTCCCACCTGCTGGTTCATCTTTGTCCTTTGTCCTATTGACCGTTACTGCCTTGTGATGACTTCCCTGCCAGCGGTTTGCAGGTTCCGAAACAGATGGCTGCCACAAGCTCCTCTCTCCAGCCCCACATCCCGAAAGGCCTGGGGCCCAGGACAGGGAGGGGTCAGTGCTGATGGAGGGCTGACCCACATCTGGTTTGCCTCTCTGCCCCCCAGGTCCTGTACACCGTGTTTGAATCTTTCGTGACGCTGGGTGGCGACAAAGTGACTGGCGTGGATTGCGTGAAAGGCATAGGTGTGTGGCTGGGGGGGTCCACAGGTCAGGGGAATGCCGGGGGAGCGTCTCTTTCTCCAGAATGCGGGCCACCTCTTGGCAGCGCCTCTGTGGACTGTGGAGCTGGGCGGGGCCAGGCTTTGGCACCAGGCCTGCCCCTGCGGCTCATAGCCTGACAGTCCTTTCTGTCCACAGTGTGTTCCACAGACACGATTTTATGGGGGTCCAGCCACACTGGGAAACCCGGGGGTTGTTGCCCGTTAGACCCACAAGAATATGGGGGCCATGGGATATAGTGGATGATGTGGGTCCTGGTGTCCTGGGGGTCCTAGGTGCTTCTCTGGGCCGGGATAGTGACAGCAGGGCTTGGTTCTTGCTGCAAACGCAGACCCGAGGGCCACTGGTCACAGTGCTCCCTCTGTGACAGGGCGGGGAGCGGGGCCTCTGTGGGCTGCAGGACTGCCTCCTCCCCAGCTTTCCACGCTGAGGCTTGAGGAGTCCAGTCCTCTCTTCCAGAGAACGGGTCTCTTGTTTGCTGAGCTGTTGGCGCCTCTGTGGGGGGGAGTTACCAGGCAACTGCCATGAGGAATGGCCTGGAAGGAAGGCCAGCCCGACCAGCCTGGCCCACGCCACATGGGTCAGGCCACACCGAGGCCACAAAGGGCCATTTAGGCAGCTCAGCATTACGTCCTGCCCTTGCAGTGTCCTTCTTTGTGGTGAGCCTGGGGGGCACGCTGGTGGGGGTCGTGTTCGCCTTCCTGCTCTCCCTGGTGACCCGCTTCACCAAGCACGTGCGCATCATTGAGCCCGGCTTCGTGTTCGTCATCTCCTACCTGTCCTACCTCACCTCTGAGATGCTCTCCCTGTCGGCCATCCTGGCGTAAGTCCTCCCTGGCTCACCCAGGCCCCAGAGCCAGAGCACACCCCGCGGCCCTGCTGAGGGGGGTGGGCTGTGGGGGAAGAGGGCTGACCAGGGGAGCGGGACCCATCCAGATACGGGGGAGGCAGGAGTGGCGCCTGCTCCCGAGCCCTGCGGGAGGCACAGCCTTCCACAGCCACTTCTCCAGCCCACTGTCTGCTGGCCCACTTCCCAGCCTGATGGAAAGTCACTGTGGGGGCAAAGAATTTGATCTGTTTAGCTTTTTAAATAGGGAGTTGGAGTTCTGATGCAATTGTCAGAGCTGGCCCACACCCACCCCTCCCTCCCAGGTCTGCCCTGCACCTCCCCTCCGAGCCCGCCCACCCACCTGGCTTGGACAGAAACAGGCAGCCTGCTCTGCAGCCTAGGGTTCAGGTCCCAGAGTCTCACATCAGATGGCAGTGAGGTTGGGGTACTGGAGCTGGGCATGGGCCAGCTCCGGGCCCTGGTCCCCAGTAGAAACCCTGAGCTCATGGAGAGAAGGGCTGACCAGTGAGGTGGATGTCTGTCCAGGGCACAGAGGCCCAGAGGTGCTGCCAAGGGACAGCAAGCACTGGGTCTTGGGAACGGCCCCAGAAGGTCAAGGGGGAGTGGCGTGTGGCCCGCGGCCTCACAGCATGTCATCCCATCCCCCAGCATCACCTTCTGCGGCATCTGCTGTCAGAAGTACGTGAAGGCCAACATCTCGGAGCAGTCAGCCACCACCGTGCGCTACACCATGAAGATGCTGGCGAGCGGGGCTGAGACCATCATCTTCATGTTTCTGGGCATCTCGGCGGTGAACCCCGATATCTGGGAGTGGAACACGGCCTTTGTGCTCCTAACGCTGGTCTTCATCTCTGTGTACCGAGCCATTGGTGAGGGCGTGGCAGGGCAGGGGTGTAGTGTGTTGGGGGGGGGGGTGATGGTGGGAGACAGTGTGGGGATGGGGGACCATGGATGATGAGAGGGGATGGGGGGCCCATGGGACCCATGGAGATGGTGGGGGACAATGGGGATGGGGCACAATGGGGGGTGACGGGGGTGTGATGGGGGTGGGAGACTTTGGAGATGATAGGAAGATGGTGAGAGGACAACACTGGGGAGATCATGGTGGGTGACATAGAGACTGGTTATGGGGAGTCCATGGGTATCAGGGCCTCGGTGTTTGCCCCCCACTCAGTGAGGGGTAGGTTCAGGAGCCCCTGGTGAGCCTCAGACAGACTGCCAGGAGTCCTCAGTGAAGGTCCAGGCCTTCTTGTGGCTTTACCACAGTGAGACTAAGGCAGGGCAGCTGGGGGCCAGGGTGGAAGGTTCGGAGCCCAGGGAACCCATTTGGTTTCCCACTGACTCACTCTGGATGTGGCAGAGTGACTTGGGGACAGTGTAGTCACTGAGGAAAGGAAATGGCATGTGTGAGGCAGGAGTCACCATCCCTAGTGTGTGGTGCCTTGGAGACCTAGGTGGGGGCTGGTGGGGGTGAGAGAGACTCCAAGTGATCACACCTGCTCTCCCATTCCCCCGCCTACCCGCCCCCGCCCCCCCGCCCAGTCCTTGGGGACTAAGGGCTCAGGGAGTGGATGTCATGGTGAGATAGGGTCACTTTCTTCCTGCTGCCCTCAGCAGTGGCCTTTGGCCCTGGAGCTGCCTCAGGCATCAAGAGGCAAAGCCTCGGCCAGTGCAGCCTTAGCCCCACTGAGAACTGAGAATCTCAGAGCTGCCAGACACCACCAAGTGTCCGAGAGAGGCCCGGGTCCAAGGTGGAACAAGGGGCAGGTGAACAGGGCTAGAGGGTGGAGTTTTCACCATCCCCTGTGCTCGATGCTGCTGTCACTGTCACCACCTTCCATCCTAGGAGGGATTCCTAAACGCTCCCTCTCAAGCGCAGTGGCTGCCTGAGAAGGTGATGGCGGGGCACACGGCCCTCTGTGGAAGCTGAGCTCACGTCTGGTCCCTCAGGTGTCGTCCTGCAGACCTGGATCCTGAACCGGTACCGGATGGTGCAGCTGGAAATCATAGACCAGGTGGTCATGTCCTATGGCGGCCTGCGGGGTGCTGTGGCTTTTGCCCTGGTGGTCCTTCTGGATGAGGACAAGGTCAAGGAGAAGAACCTCTTTGTCAGCACCACCATCATCGTCATCTACTTCACTGTCATCTTCCAGGTAGCCCTCAGCTCTGGGCCAGCCGCACCTTGCTGTCCTCCTGTCAGCCCTCCATGCCCGACCCACCGGCCACAAGGGGCGAGCCTTTCTGAGCTCCAGGCCCTAATTGGATTTTATAATTTTAGTAACTAGGAGCTGTTTTGTAGGTTTTCATGTGGCCCCACAGGGGACACAGCACAATTTGCTTAAAAATGTCCTTCCTTAGCAATCACTAGTTAAAGGAGCCCCAGTTAATATTTTATCATCCCACTTGGCCTTGCTTTAGGCTCATCTGAGGAGCTGAATTTGGGCTCTCAGGAGGCATCAATAGACCCACATGGGCTGTTGTGGGGGCTCCTCTCTGCAGGGAAGGTCACAGATAAGGGTGGCCCATTTCACCCTCTGTGGGTGTGGGTGTGTCAGGTGTAGATTCACACATGGGGGCCCAGTGGGCTGGCGTGGGGTGCAGTGAGGCCTGCCCTGGCTGTCAGGGTCAGCGTACTCCATTCTCCCAGGGCCTGACCATCAAGCCCCTGGTGCAGTGGCTGAAGGTGAAGAGGAGTGAGCACCGGGAACCCAAACTCAACGAGAAGCTGCACGGCAGGGTAGGCGGGTGGGGGTTGGGGTGGGGACAGGGAAGAGTACTAGGGGGAAGGGGGAGGCATGGGGAGAAGCACAGGGAGGCCCTCACGTGACACCAATCCTCCTGTCTGTTTTGGAAAGGCTTTCGACCACATCCTCTCAGCCATCGAGGACATATCAGGGCAAATCGGACACAATTACCTCAGAGACAAGTGAGTGGCTGGTGCTGCCTCTGGCGGGAACCTGGGGAGGCACTTTTGCTTCAGTTGTTTGTTTCCCTCCCTCCTCCTTTAGTCGAAGACTGCATATAGGACCCTCAGGGGAGAAAGAATACTACCTTTTACCTTAAATCTAACCCCACAAAACCCTAATTATAGAAGAACACTGCCCTCAAAGAAGCCAAAATGTCTGGGTTTCCCTCCTTCACCTGGGACCCCTCCTGCCCAGGGTGTCCCCCTCCCGCAGTGCACTGAGCCTCTTTTAGAAGTTCCATTTCAAGTCTGGCCTGGTCACGTCCTATTCTGACCCAAACAACTGGTCACTGTTCTAATTGTGTTGAATTTTAAAACTCCTGGGCAGCCTGGTTCTCTCTAAGTGTGGGAGAGAACCAGGGGTTGGGGTGGGGGGTGCAGGGGTGGCCTCCTCCCCTGGCCTTCGCCTCGCACAGGTACAATGTGTCCCTGTCACTGTAGCCAGAGCGCGGGGCCCCTGCCCTTGCCTGGTCCCCCTCTGTCCTCAGCCCACCTTTCTGGAGGGTTGTGTAGTGACTTGGACAACTCTCTACAATATCGAATTAAAGGAGAAAACAGAACCCAAAATTTTATATACATTCTAATGACAACTGTCCTTAGAAAGGTAAGAACGAAGAACAGAATTGTGAAATAGGCATGATTTATTGCTTTTATTTTAAAATTCGCCTTTGTGGTTGCTATAAATAGTAAAAAAAAAATCTCTGGAGAGAAAGGGGTCTTCTGTACCCACCCAGCTCTGGGAGACCATATTCAGTGAGTCTGGATAGTAGATTGGGAATGCCCTGCCCATCCTCCCCGGGCTCGCCCACAGCCTGCCAGGTGCTGACACTGTCTGGTTCCATCCCCCAGGTGGTCCAATTTTGATAGAAAATTTCTCAGCAAAATCCTTATGAGAAGGTCAGCCCAAAAGTCACGAGACCGAATTCTTAATGTTTTCCATGAGCTCAACTTGAAGGATGCCATCAGCTACGTGGCCGAGGTACCAGACACTCCACATCTGCTCTGTCTTGGAGGTGGGGGCTAATGCAGGACCCAGACCTGGGATGTGGACAGCCATTGGGGTCTTCCTGCACCCAAGAACACGGGGTGGGTGAGGAGGTGGTTGCGGGTGGCACTGCTATTCTTTTGTTGTTGTTGTTAATCCCCACCCGAGGATAATTTTTCCATTGATCTTTAGAGAGTAGAAGGGAAGAAGGGAGGGAGAGAGAAACATCAGTGTAAGAGAGACATATTGATTGATTGCCTCTTGTATGCACTCCAAATGGGACCAGGGATCAAACCTGCAACCTAGATACATGCCCTTGACTGGAAATTGAACCTGTGACCCTTCAGTTCACTGGCTGGTGCTCTAATCACTGAGCAACACTGGCCAGGACACACTGCTGTTCTTAATGGTCCACCCACAACTCCCTGTGAGGCTCATGGGTCCTTCAACACCCCAGGAAAGGGTCATGTCACAGCTCCTTCTCACTCACAGGAAGCTGAGACATAGAATCTTCCCCCATTACTCTGTAGCAGCAGTCGCCAACTGGTGGTCCGTGGACCACTAGTGGTCCATAAGATCCGAAAGGTTGGCGACCGCTGCTCTGTAGGACACTCGGTGGTGCTGGTGAGTCAGTCTGACCTCTGAGACCAGGTAGGGCGTTATGGGGCCATGGCTCCCAACATAAATGCACACTCATATATGCATGCACACCCAGGAACATGCATACACACGTGTGCATGCACACATGCACATAGGGGGAAGCAGCAAGGATGTCTTCTCAAGTCCCAGGGGGTAAGTATGGAACACACCCATGGACAGGCTATGGTTCAGAAGTGTCCTCCTCAACATCTCTTTGTCCCTCCAAGTGACAAGGATTCTCCTGCACTCACAGAGCTCCCTGCCTTCTCCGGGTGAATGGGTCCACCCCCATGCATCCAGGGGGTGGTATCAATGAGCAAGGTTCAAGAAGCATGTGGGTGGACTGCATGGTGACACCCAGCATCTCACTGTTTCTGATACCACCTCCCTAATGGCAGCCTCCAGCCCCTGACAGGATTCAGGAAGTGTCAAATGGGACAGGAGTCAGGGTGGGTCTCAGGTCTAACTCCACTCCTCATGGGACACGCAGCCTGGCTGGCCTCTTCCCCAGTGGCCACACACCTCCTGGCTGTGCTTCCTAGCTTCTCAATGCATACGTGTACCATCAATGGCCATTACATTCATCACCAGGCCACCTCTGCAACATGCATGTCTCCATGCATGCCCCGTGGGCCCCAGGCCCACCTGGCTCCCTGCACGAACCTGGGTCTAGGCCAGTGGTCGGCAAACTCATTCGTCAACAGAGCCAAATATCAACAGTACAATAATTGAAATTTCTTTTGAGAGCCAAATTTTTTAAACTTAAACTTCTTCTAACGACACTTCTTCAAAATAGACTCGCCCAGGCTGTGGTATTTTGTGGAAGAGCCACACTCAAGAGGCCAAAGAGGCGCATATGGCTCGCGAGCCACAGTTTGCTGACCACGGGTCTAGGCAAGTCCTGAGCTTGCTCCTCCCCTATCCCCAGTGTGTGCCCTGTAACAGTGACTTGCAGGCCGTCCCACACGGCCTTGCTGGACACTGGTGCCCACAGTGACACCCAACATTCCCAGCAGCAGGGTCACTTTAGACCCCTGCCCCTGCCTCCTCTGAGGGGCTCTGACCAGGAGTCCCTGCCTTGCCTCTGATCCCTCAGAGCCTGCAGATTTCATGCCTTCCCTTTGTCCTTTCCCATGCAGCTGGGGTCTGCATAGAGCCTGGTGAGCTGGGAGTCTCAGCAAACCTGGTGGCCTCAACACAGAGATGGAGTTAGGGGACTGGAAGCATCTGTTTGTTCAGAGAGAAAATTATTGCTGCCTCTGCAGGTCTCCTCAACCCCCCACACACCAAACACTCAGATGCCCAGGTTACTCAGAGGGACCAGGTGCTCCTGGCAGAGGAGCTGGGAGCCGTTGGGAGATATGGAGCGGGGCCCCTAAACCATCACTGAGATAATACCACCTCAATCCCACTCCATAGAAACCCCAACCCACATGCTCCAGACCCCCAGACCCCATGGGAGTGATGCAGGTTCCTGGCAAGGCCCCCAGCCTCACCTCGGCCTGCTGCTCCCCACATCCAGTGCCCCAACCCCTGGTCAGGCCTGCTCAGATGGTACCAGCGGGTGGCCTGTGCACCTTGCTGTCTGCCCTCAGCAGGTTGGCCCCATCTAGCCACCCTTCCCAGCTCCAAGCCCCTCTCCTAAGGGGCGCCCCCACCCTCAGGAGCCAGGCTGTGACTTTGGTTCCTGTCAGGCTCTGTTCTGTGTGGTCTCAGTCTAAAGGTTCAATCCTGAGAATTCCTTTCTAGGAGAAACGAGGACAGCTGGTTTGGACCCCCAGTAGGGACAGGGGTCACCTTCCGAATCCCATGGGGATCTGTCATGCTTTCCCAGCACTCCCCAGGTGCCACTGAGGTGCCATGTCCTTCATACACAGTTGTGTCTTCACTTTCCTCTTAACACAATGGTTAACTAACCTTAGTTCAGTTCAAGCAAGGCCTTGGCTGTGGCCTCTGAAATCTCTGCTCTCCAGGCTGAGAGGTGACATGATCCAGGTGCTGCAGGCTTCCCAGGCTCTATCCGCTCTGTCCTAGTGCCTGGGATGGCCTGGGGTGCTCCCTGTCCTGGCTTATGTAGGCATATCCTCTCACAGGGAGAGCGCCGTGGGTCCCTGGCCTTCATTCGCTCCCCCAGCACCGACAACATGGTCAACGTAGACTTCAGCACGCCACGCCCCTCCACTGTGGAGGCCTCCGTCTCCTACCTGCTGTATGTGTCCCAGCCTGCCCAGGCTTCCCCCTGGGAGAGGCCACCCCTCACCAGGGCACCTCTCACCATGCCCTGGAGGCTGCTGTGGGCAGGAGACAGGGTGGGGGTGATGGTATTCCCTGCTCAGTAATTCCCAGGTCTTCCTGATCACAGCCACACCAGAGGCCCCTCTGGACAGACATCAACTAATGGGCATCTTATGGGGTCAGTCTGACCAAACCCCCGCAGGAGAGGGCCCCCAGGATTAGCCCTCTTGGCAGTGGCTGGTGCCCAGGCCAGAGGGCATGGGGCAGGAGGGGCAGACATGGAGAGCAGTGGAACTCTCAGACACTCCACATACTCCCATGTAGGAGGGAGAATGTCAGTGCGGTGTGCCTGGACATGCAGTCCCTGGAACAGAGAAGGAGGAGCATCCGTGACACAGAGGACATGGTCACTCACCACACGCTGCAGCAGTACCTGTACAAGCCCCGGCAGGAGGTGGGCTTGCCAGCGAGTGGGAGCTCCTGTCCAGAGCCCCTTGGGATCCTGACCAGAGAGAGCGCCTTGGGTGGGGGCACAGGTCCTCCTCTCCTCTCTCTGAGCAAAGGGAGAAATCCTTGTCTTTAGGACAGACACTGCTCAGTCTGGAAGGTCAGGGCTTGGCCTACCAGCCAGGTGGTCCCTGGGCTCTGGAGTCCTGGGGGTCTGTCGGGCCAACTTCACAGGGGGCCTGCCATGGGGCTGCTCTCAGCGGCGAGGTTGGGTGCCTCCAGCTCTGCAGGTCACCACCTGTCCCTGTCACCTCCTGCTTCCCCAGTACAAACATCTCTACAGTCGACATGAGTTAACTCAGGATGAAGATGAGAAGCAAGACAAGGAGATCTTCCACAGAACCATGAGGAAGCGCCTGGAGTCCTTCAAGTCAACCAAGCTGGGCATCAACCAGAACAAGAAGGCGGTCAAACTGTATAAGCGAGAGCGTGCCCAGAAGCGGGTAAGGGTGCTAAGCGAGGGACCACGGGGCAAGGGGGACTGCGGGGAGAGGGGGGGGCGTTGATTGCTTTGCAAGAGAGGCATGTGGGGTTGAGGTCACCCTGGGACCATGCTGATCAATGCTGGAACCACCAAGGCACCCCCTTTAGGGACAGGTCTGGGCAGGGAGGGGATCTGGGCTGGGGACCAGTGGGTCTCCCAGGGACAATCTGCAGTCAGGGTCCCCGTGGCCACTGTTCCCTTACCTGTAAGCGGTTTCATTCTGTTTTTCAGAGAAACAGCAGTATTCCTAATGGGAAACTGCCAATGGAGAGCCCCATACACAATTTCACCATTAAGGAAAAAGGTACCGATGGGGGCCTTGGCAGAAATGCTTGTCAGCAGGGAGTCAGGGACATGTGCAAGGGGCCTGGCAGGGTGCAGAGGGCTGTCCTTGGAGGGAGATCCTCTGCCCAGCACCCAGGACCCTCCTCTGTGGGCTGCTGCCCTGCTTGTCAGAGTGGCAGTGTCAGGGGACTCTAGGTGCATTGGACCAGGGCCTTCCGTGTTTCCAGCCCATTTCCATTGTGCTGCCCTTTCTTTGCCACCAGATTTGGAACTTTCAGACCAGGAAGAGAACCCCAACTACGATGCTGAGGAGATGAGTGGGGGGATTGAGTTCCTGGCGAATGTCACCAGGGATACAGCAACAGACTCCCCCTCAGGTGAGGGATAGGGTGGGCCTCTGCTGCCTCAGAAGTGAAGGCGGGCATTGGGCAGGGACAGTAGGACGGTAGGACTGTGGCTGTGCAACTGCACATGGCAGGTTGGGGGTCTCTGCTCTGAGAGAAGGGAGCTGTCACCTATCCTGCCCATGGTGTGGGGAGGGAGAGCATGAGGTAGAGGGCCTGAAATCCCTAAGGCACATGACCCTGACCTTCCAGGTAATGGCTGTAGGACGCACTGGTGTCTGACCCCTGAGCAGCACCCTAATCCTGCAATTCTGGGTACACCTGGAAAGCTGATCAGCCACTGCCCTTTCTCCTAGGAATTGACAACCCTGTGTTCTCCCCGGATGAGGACCCGAGCATCTTGTCCAGGGTGCCACCCTGGCTGTCTCCCGGGGAGACAGTGGTGCCCTCCCAGAGGGCCCGTATGCAGATTCCCCACTCTCCCGACAACTTCCACCGTCTGGGTCCCTTGCGCCTCAGCAACAAGTCCGTGGACTCCGTCCTGCTGGCTGAGGGCCCCAAGGAGCAGCCTCCCACCACTCTGCCTGAGTCCACGCACATGTAACGCTCCTCGCCCTTCCCAAGCCCCTAACTCCTGCTCTTTCCTCAGGCATCTGCCTCTCTCTTGGCCCTGGACCTGAACCTCTGCAGACTTTCTCTAGCAGCTGCTCTTCCTCTTTCTAAGCCTGTGCCCTCAAGCCTCTTGTTCTGGCCAAACATTTCTTAGGACACGGTCTCAGTCTCTGCTTCTCCAGCTGGGTGGTCGGGATCCAGAGCTGTCTGAGGATTTGACTGTTTCACCTTATTTATTAGAATTTACTCTTAGATTGTCAGTTTGATCACTAACTACTCTGAGATAAGCATTTAATCTGTGCAGTCAGCCCATGAATATAAGTCACGAGCTCAGAGGATACTGGGCATGGGCTGGGCTGGGGTGCTGTGTGGACAGGGAGCATCTGTTTTCCTCCCTGAAGGCCCTGGGGCCCTGGGAAAAGCCCACCTGACTGAAGTGAGTTCAGGAGAGAAGCAGCTGGTCCCTTTTACCCTCGTAAAAGGGGTGCAGCTGGTGTGCCCACATCCTTGCTGCAGGCCCTGGGGCGAGGGGGTGGGGGGGGACGGACTCCTGGATCAGGGAAGAGGGGAGAAGGCAAGGAGAGAGTGGTGGGCAAGGATGGTGGATGAAGGACAAGGCCCCCATTCGGTAGGTGCTGCAGGGGTGCTATTGCTGGGTCCCAGAAGGCGCTGTCCCCACTTTGCCTTCTGCAGGGAAAGGGCTTCAGCCCCCTTGAGCAGGGGTTTGGACTTATTTCACATGTGCCTTGAGTGATTGGTGGGAACTTGGGAAGAAAAGGAAAACTAGACTTTCCCAAGCACAGGTTGGGCAGACTCATATTTCAACTGAAGCAGTAACATCTCTTTTTCTCTCATGTGGACACTTGGAGAGGGTGGTTATCCATCCACCTGGGGGACACAGTCGTGCTGGTGAAATGGTTTCTTGGTACACGAGCTGGTCTTTCTCTGGGACGTTTCTGAGGCTAGAAGTGACGGTGCACAGGGACGAGTCTCACCCAGTCCCACTGCCGGTCCTGGCAGAGCTTGTAGGCAGGACCCTGCAGTGTTTCTGTGCTCCTCCTTCCTCCTCGTGGCTTTCTCCCTCCTGGAACACCCTGGGTCTTAGTGCTGGGTGCTGTAGGGTGGCGGGCAGAGAGGGCACCTGTTGAGGGTCTACAGAGTCAGAGCCTCAGCTGACCCTTTCACTGGGGACCTTACTGGTCACACAGCCAGAGTATGGCCTGCAAATGTCCCTGAACTTTGCAGGTGTGTGTGTGGGGGGGGAACCCGAGCTGGATCTGTGGGGCCCTCCTGTACCCCCAGGTGCCCCGCGCTCACGCCGGTTTCTCCTGCAGGTGACACGGGCTCTGACGTGCCGCTGACAGGACGCACGTCCCCGCGCGAGGTACCGCCAGCCACCGAGAAGTCCCCGCGCCCGCTCGCTCCGCCCCCGGCCCCGCCCACCACACAAAACCCGGGGCCCGCTGCACTGCTGGACCTCGAGCTGGGGGCGGGGCCTACGTCGGAGGCGGGGTCTGCGTCGGGGCCTTGGCTAGAACGCCGCGGACTGCCGGGAGCACACGCACGGTCGGCGGCGGCGCGCCGCGTGCACAGCCGGCGCTCGTTCCAGCGGCCCCGCGCGCGCCGCCGCCCTGCACTACTCAAGCTTGCGTCGCTGCAGCCCTCGTGCCACGTGCCACCGCACGGGCTGGAGCAGGAGGAGACGCCGCTGTGATCTCCACGATTGCCATGGTGTCCCCTGCCGTGCTCTGGGGCAGCCTTAGGCACTCCCCTCCCACCCCCAGCCCTGCCCCACATCCTGAGTCTGGGTGTGGGATCGCCAGCAGGGGTCCAAATATCTGCAAGGCCAGTGGCAGAGAGCCTCCAGCTTCTGGGAGGTCTTGGGAGGTGCCCTTGTAAGGAGGCTGCCTCGTGGATTCTTCTGTACACCTGTCCCGGTTTTGAACTGAGCTGGCACTTGTTACTATTCCCATTGTCACTCCTGACTCAGGGACTGCAAGGGCCCTGGGACCACAGAGCCCAGGCTCCGTGTTTGAGTTCTTGCACTCTGTGTCCATTCTCTCAACACTGCCAGGGAAACCGAGACATGCAAAATGATATTTGCCCATAATACCAACTTGATTCCAGTCCCAGGCTGGCCTCTCTCAGGGCCCTAGGTCAGAAGCCCTGACTCAGGAACAATTCACAGGCTGAGGGGTTGGGGCCATGGTTGTCCTAGGCCCTGTGTGATGTCATGTCCACTTACCAGTTCTGTGAACCACCTGTCACCTTATGGACTGGGTACAATTGCAGAAACATGTTTGTTCATTCTTTTTGTGTTGAGATTCCCAGAGCCCGGCACTTGTCCTACCTGGGTTTCAGTGTGGCAGCCTCTGGGTATCAGGTGTCCCGTGCCCAAACTCCTACTCTCTGGCTTGACTGCCCCACTTGACACTGGCAGATGGCCCAGGCTGCGTTAGAGGTTGCACTGGCCCCATGGGTGCACCCACACAGCGCCAGCTAAGTCAAGTGGGGCCTTCATTAGCAAGTAACTTTTGTTCAGAATTAGAGCCGGTCCTTAAGTGGACCTGGGCCAGGTGGTTGGTCTGACCCCTCCTAATCACAACAGGGGGAAGCTGGTGAAGTCCTGCCCTTGAGAGCTGCTGTTTCATGGAGAGCTAAGAGGACTTGCGGGGGCGGGGGGGGGGGGGGGTTGCTCAGACCCCTGGCCCTGCCCTGAGGCTGCTGTAGACCTCCTGCCACCCTGAGGTTTCAGGGACGGTGGCCTTAGAGCTCCTCCCGCAACCCCCCACCCAGCCAGGGGCCTTCCAGAGGCCTTTGTCCTAGGGGGAGCAGTGAGCCAGGAAAGGGGCCATTGAGTTGGCCCTCATCTGCCCATCCATTCCTCAGAGGTAGGGTTTTGTGTGAAGACAAGGTAGTGAAGGACTAAAGGGACAATGGACTTCTAGACACTCCTAGAGGCTTTTCTAAAGAAGCCAGGCTCAGCTTTGCTCAGGAAAGACTTCATGCAGTGCTCACAGCCATCACAGGCCAGGATTACTAGCAGTCTGTAATGTTTTAGTGGTGCACATTGAGTCCCTGATGGGGAAAATCTCTATAATTTGCTGTTCATAGTTTTGCTGTTGAGAAAAACAAGGGACAGCAAAAGGAACATTTAATGTGGTATTTGTTCACCAACACAGAGAAGGCTCTTTATCCTAAGAGGAGTGGGGCTGCTCATTATGTGAATTGAATCATTAGCTCAGCCATCACAGATAAGGAAGTGTTGGTTTTCAGTAGTTGTTTTCCCACACTTTGCAACCATTTTAATAAACTCTAAAGAGCACAAAGCCCAGTCATGAGCTGCACAACAAAACTGCCCACAAGTGGTCCTAGACCAGCAGGCACTGAGCCACGGCCACCAACAGCAACGTTAGGAAGGCAATGCTCTGTCCACTCCCTGCAGGAGTGGTTCATCCAGAGCAGGCTGGGTCCACAGCCCAGTCAGTCGGGCACTCCAGCTGCCTTAACAACTCCCTTGGATCACGGGACCCAGATCCAATTTCCAGCTGCAGGGCCAGAGGCCGAGTCAGGTAAAGCAGTTGAAGGGCAGTTTCTGGGACCCACCCAACCCACTGAACTGCTAGGTGGTGAATCCATTTGACATATATCTCCTGAACAAACCCTTCAGCCCTATGTTTTTGGGGGAAGAGGGAGTAGGCAGATTTTCTGTTAGTTGAATGGCACAGTCTAATAAGCACAGCCATAATGGAACAGAAGTTCCAGACATGAAACCTCACAGAACCCCAAAACCCACATTTCAGTGATCGAGAGACAACTCCATCTGTTAACACAGTGTTATAAACCCTAGTACTGTGGATACATTTCATAAATGAGAATTCTAGCTGTTCTTGTCACTGTAAAACAGAATGTAAACAATGTCTTATGAATGTATTTCCTTAGGAAAACTGTTGTAAAATTTTTTATTAGGTAAGAATTCCTATTTATTTAATACTGAACTTTGGCCTACTTTGTGGTAGGCTATAAAACACAAATTTAGGAGTCGCTACTTCTCATTTCTGTATCTTGAAAATAATTTTGTCACAATGCTCGCCAACTGCACACTACTGATTATGAAAAGAATTTTTAAACCAAGAATTTCATTGAAATTGGAATTGAAATGTATTATAAGTTATGAGTGGTGAAATTGTGAATTCAATTTTGTGAAAATGATCTTAGTCACACTTTATGTAACCCTAATCACAATCGATGTGCCTTAAAGTGGCTCCCAATGTGCTGTTGACAGTGTCTGCGCAGGGGGCCCATCGTAGAACCTGCCACAACTGATTGATCAAATCTATTAAAAAGATTTCAAGGCATTTTTTTGGTGCAAACGTTATCAATGAGAAATCACATCAAAGAGAACATAAGGAGCAGTCTCCTGAAGGCAGACATTGCTCTGGCACTGGAGTTAACGTTGACCTGTGTGCACATGAGAGGAGGGAGGGAGGGCACTTCTGGCTGGTACCAGGTCATTGGACACACAGCTGTGGGTACAGCCTGGGCTCTGGAAACTGGTTCCTCCCCAGGAGAGACAAGTGAACACCACCACTCACTCCTTAGACTCGTCGCAGCACAGAGAGGACAGGCCCAGGAAGGATGGGAGCAGCGCCCACCCAGACTAAGTGGGCGAATGAAGCACCTGAAACAAAGCGGGGAGGGAGGGGGACTGGGGCTAAAACAAGAGCTAGAGTTGAGAAAAAGACCCGAGTTAACTCATGACTGGTCAATAACATGTAAATTCCACTTCAGTTTTGATTCTTTCAAGAAAAAGTCCTATTTGTGAATTTCTCATGTCTCATGAGGGTGAAAGCACAACAGAAACTTTGCCGTCCGGAATGTATCTTAGGAGGAAACCAGCCTGTCGGGACACACAAGCAGTCCTAAAGGGAGGGAGCAGCACAGATGCCTTCCTGAGGGACGACCCTCCAGCCTGAACTAGCTAGTCCCTGGGAGCCTGAATCAAGGGTGGAAGGGGCCTGCCACAGAGGAACGGGCAAACTCCTCCAGACACCACCCACCTAAGAAATCTCGCTCACTGGGATGGAGGGTGAAGTTTGGGGAGGCACATGCAGGGACTCACCATTTATCCTGGATGGACCCTTCCATGAACCTGGTCTGAAAAACAAAGCTACCACTGAAGGCAGTGATGGAGAGACAGCTGAACAACAGAGAAAGGGTCTCAGGGACCCTGAGTCAGGAATAAGCAAGGCCCATAAATCTGAAGTGTCAAGGGCTGCCTGTGTGGGTGTGGAGCAGTGGGCCACAAGGATACCAGTGGGACCTGTCCAGGTGGGTGAGGGCAGCAAGTAGATGGGGGCACCTTCAGGTGCTGTGTCTGGCCCTGTGGTCACAGTTAGTAAGAAACAGCTGGGAAACTCATTTCCCGCAGCGTTTACTTTATTGAACAGCAGCATCAGAAGTGCTGACACTACAGAAGGGAGATGAGAGGTGAACCAGAAGTCAGCCAGGACCCTGCCCACAAAGCTGGTCCGCAACAAGATGAGAGGGTCAGAAACCGCCACCAGAGCATCTGTCGGTCAGGCAGCCTTGCTCTCGGCACCATGAGTCACACTGGATGTCAGACGTGGGATGAAGATCGTGGGATGAAGATGTGCCCCAACCACAGGTCAGACAGAAAGTGAAAGGCTACTTGAGGAGCTTGGCCACATTCAGACTGGGAACTATGATTTCCCTAAAGATGGGCACATAGTTTGGATTCACCTGCGTGGGGCCCTGCTCCAGTGTCTCAATGATGGTCTGCTTCATATCGCGGCTGGCATCCCCTCGCAAGGCCAGCAGCGCACCAATGTGGTCATCCCTGGGAAAGTGGGGGAAAATGGCAGGGGTGTATAGGGGAATGCACTGAGTGCCCCCCCTCCCACTCCCCATCCCTGCCTGCAGCTCAGCAGGCACTGAGGATCCCAGAACAGGGTCAATAGCCACAGGTGAAAGGCACATCTATCTCCCTTGTCAGATCAGAGGGAGAGAAGCCCAAGTTTGCATATTATAATGTAGTCTTTTTTCAATCTACCGCTGCAAATATTTTTAAAGGTTGCTTTTCTAAATCTTTGTTTAATGAACTAATTAAAGCACAATGACCCTGTAGAGCACAGGACCACTGGTTTTTCTGCTCACAGCAAGACCAGAACAGCAGCAGGAAAAGAAACCTGGGTGAGGTGACCTGGGCGGGTTCACAAAGGCTGGTGGGAGCCTGCAGCCGGCACTGTCCACATGAAGGCTGGAAGGAGTCCACTGGCTCCCTTCTCTGAACCCACTACAAGCACAACACAAGCTTCTTAAAACCACTCTACTCAGCCACACTGAGCCTCCACCCAGCCCTACCTGCATTGTGAGCATTGGGAGCTACATGAACCACGGCAGGGCTGGCAAGAGGGCACGTTATCGTTCTCAGAATCCCACTCTGCCTGCAACTGTTGTCTGCATAGCTCATCCTCAAGGAAGTCCAGACCTGTCACACTGTCACCCCTTGGGGCCATGCCTAAAGCCCAGGACCCTAGGAATGATCCTGTGGCTCAGCTCCCTGAGTTCTAGCTGAGACAGGAGGCTGTTACCTGATGTCTGGGTATTTGCTGACCAGAGTAGAGACTTCCAGGTAGAGCAGGGATGGGTCTGTCAGCTTAATCACTTCTGCAACGGCGACGATTGTATCACAGTACCCGTCTGCGTCTTCGCCAAATCCCTAGAAGTCAGTATGGAGGCCATAAGCAGCACGCAGCACCACCATGCCTCCAGCCAGACACAGGCTGGAGTCTGTCAAACCCTCTCTCTGGCCAAGGATGCCTGACCAGCACACTCCCTTCTCTCACATAAACACCAAGACTGGTTCCCTCAGGGAGCCATTCCTATGGGAGCACTCAGCACAGACACGGGGTTGGGGGTCTGCGTGGATCATGAAGTCAGCTTAGCCCCTCATAAGGGAGGGGACATGTGAGCATTGTGTCTCGAAGCTGAAGTCTGGCTACATGCTACCACCAGAAAAGCCTAGAAGCTACTGCCCTGAGTGCATGTGCCCCAACCACAGGTCAGACAGATCTGCATGCAGATCCTCCGGTTTACAAAGGAAACAAGAACCAAATGGTCACTTGGTTTCTGGCATGACTGATCCTGATCAACTACCCTAAAGTCCCAGGGGTAGAAACGAAAAGAAGTCACAGCAACACTTTGTAGTGATAGTGAAGGGTATTAGGCGGTGGCACTCACAGACGCCAGCTTGCGGAACAGGAAGCGCAGCTGCTCGGCCTCCCGGACCATCCTCTCGGCACCCTCCTTGCGTTCCTCAGGGCTGCGGAAGGAGATGCGCTTCTGCATAACAGCCCGCAGGTACTCCACCACCACGCGCCGGTGTGCCTCCGCTATCATCCGCTGAAGAGCAGAGATGTGTCAGCCCCGCGAACACATGGGCTTTATTTTACATGTAGGTCGACATGTGAACAGAACACATTCCTTTCCATTTCCCGCCAGCACAAATGGCAGAATGTCAGAGTAAATATATTAAATATATTAAGTAAATAAGTACATCTGTGACTGTTAGTCATAAATTTTACTTTAGAAAGTCATAGCAGTATTCACTCTGTTTCCCCTAAAGCCCAATGGTGAAAGGGAATTACGCAGGCTAGGCACAGTTTTGGCAGGAGCCGTGTGGATGGGCATCCACAGAGCTGCCCTGTTCTGCACCCATCTCAGAGCACTTCACCTCCTGAGCAGAGTGGGGGGGGTCAGTGGGAAAATAGGGAGCTGAGGCCAGGCCCCAACTCCAGCCCTCACCGGCAGACAGGCTCCACAGGACAGATGCATGAAGCACACACACTGTCCTCATCCACAAAGCTGTTTAATGACCAGTCTATGGAAATAGTGACAGTGCTTCAGAGGAGGGAGGAACCCGAGTCCATCCATTTGAGGAAGTTTCAGAGAAGACCATGGTTCTCTCCACAATGTGTGACACAATGTAGATCCTGGCTTCCACTGGAGCCCACGGGCACCAGGCAGTCATCCCGCAAGTATGTAAAACAAACTGCAATGACGTGATGTGCAGCATCACAGCCCCAGACCAAACAGAAGCTGGGTCTACTTGGGGAGGCTGGATGCTCCCCATTCTTTGCCAAAGGGAGGGGCCCCAGGGGCCCCAAATAAGACAAGCAGGACCGCACCAAGCACCTGCATGGGACCGCTGCTGAGACCAGGGTCAAAGGACTGTGTGCCACTCCAACAGCCCAGGCTCTCAGGAGCGCAGACCTTCACACTTTAGGCATGAGCTCCAATCACACTAAGACAGTGGTCGACAAACTGTGGCTCGTGAGCCACATGCGGCTCGCGAGCCGCGGTTTGCCACTCTGTTGACTAATGAGTTTGCCGACCACTGCACTAGGAGACGAGCCACTAAGACTGGGAGTCCGCAGAGACAACAAGTTCCCGGCTCAAGGACTCCAAACATGGGGCTGAGATCAACTGTTCAGTCAATACTCAAAAATGTTTAAAGAAATAAAAAGTGGAACCAAAATGTGTGCAAGCAACAAGAAATTCAATATTGACCAGAGCTGGTCCCACCAACCTCTAAGCACCTGAGGCTCCTAACAGCTGTGAAAGGACCCATGAGTCAGGTGGACTTAAAACACATCCATCTCTCTGCAAATATCACTTTTAATAGCAGTTAGAAGAATTTCATTTAAAATTTGAAATTAAACATGGATCCCCTGGGCTGGGTTTCCAGTGCAGTAAGACATGGAGAAGACACAAAAGCTGTAAAGATCAGAAATGAAAACACACAAGATCACTGTTCATAGATAAAACACCTGTCCGCATAGAGACATGAAAAGATGTGGAGACAAATCCTAGGAACAATTAGAAAGTTTTACAAAGTGTCCAGATATGAGGACAGCATATCAAAAACACTTAATTTCTAGAAACAAAAGTCAGAAAGCCTAATTTTACAAAGTAACATTTTTAATAGCAACAACAGCAAAACCTATACAAGGCCAAGTGCATATGAGAAAGATGACCAAGCCCTGGATGAGGAAATGATGCATATATGGTTAAGACCTCAGACAGCGAGTAACACAGAAGCACCCTGTTCTCACAGGGCCTCTGTGGAGTGGAAAAGGACCGGCAGCCAACATGCCATGACTGGGATCTGGACAGGGGACTGCCTTTCTGCCCATCCTCTCATCAGAGCCATAGCCAGTACCCCCACCTCAGGGTCCAGGTCTTAGGTTGTGTGTATGAGTTTAGTGGGGTGTTAGGAGACAGTAGTCAGATGAATGGTCTAAACCTTCACTCAGAGGCCACATCATCACTACCTCCATCTTATCTTTAGACACTGATGTTTCCTACCTGCCTTAGGTTAATAAAACCACCTGGGAACTTCCATTCACAGAACTAATTTGACACTGGATTCTACACAAAATGCCATTTGGGCTCTAGCACGCAGGTGAATTCACACCATGTCAATGTGCCCCCACACTCTTACCTTTTTATACGGCTTTTTAATTTTGGCAAAATCATTGAAATAGTCTTCCACGGTGACACAGATGATGTCTACAGCGTTCGATCCCAAGAGCCACTTTCTTGTCATCAGCTCACTGAGATGTTGCTAAAAAGCACAGCCCAGAGAAAATATCACCTTGACACTGTCCCCAAGTCGTGCACATCTGCCTGATGTGCTGATGTGACAGCACCTGGTAATCACAAGCACTACTGGTGGGTGACCTGCAAGTATGTACTTTAACCACACAGGGCTCAGATGACACACACCTGTGAGATATGCAGGTATCTGTGTGTAAACATTTCACCACTGATGACTACATATACAGGGTTTGGCAAAAGCAGGTTACCGTTGTGAGTACATGAAAGTTTATTCTTTATTAATTATTGTATTATTTTCCATGCAAACAATGGTAAATCTACTTTTGCCCCACCTTGTACCTATTATATGAATACTCTGTTTACCCAATTCTGATGAGTATTTAAAATTTTTCACATTTTGCAACTGAATAATGCTGCAGTAAATTTGCACACTTCTGCAGGTAAAACTCCTAAAAGTGGAATTGCTCAAAAAGTATAGAAACTAAAACCTTAATTAGCTGTTTCCAAACTGTCCTCCAAAAGCTGCACAATTCATATTCTACACAGAACACAAGACTGTCTCTTGGCCCCAGCTGGGTGGCTCAGTTGGTTGGAGTGTTGTCCCATATACCATAAAGGTTGTGGGTTCAATTCCTGGTTGGGGTGTGTACGGGAGGCAATGGATCAATGTTTCTCTCACATCAATGTCTCTCTCTCTCTCTCTCTCTCTCTCTCTCTCTCTCTCTCTCTCTCTCCCCCCCCCCTTGCTCTCTAAAATCAATAAAGATCTTTGGGTGAGGATTTTATAAAAAAGACTGTCCCTTTGCTCATGCCCTCAACAACACTGAGTGGTATCAATGTTTGCAATCCTTGTCATTTTGATAAGCAAAAAATAATACTTTTTAAATTTGCATTTCTTTGAAGATCAGTAAGATTGAACGTTTTGTTTCATATTTAGGATATTTGTGTCCCTTTTACTGTGAAATGGTTACTGATGTCTTTTATCTACTTTTGGATTATACTGTTTTTCATACTTTGAAATAATTTCAAATTCATACATTTCATTTGTTTTCTAAATGATTTTCGAGAAAGTTACAGACATCATGAAATTATCCCACCAATCATCCCAGGAGCTCCTTTCCAGGGGACCTGAAATAATCATGGCTTTGTATTTTAAATATATTCTGGTTTCTGCTAATATACCTATATAATGTTGAGCCATCTTTGCATTTCTGAAATAAACCTTGTTATTTATGCCCTTGATATAAAGTTAAATGCCTTTTGTTAATGACTTTCTTTTGTATCTTTATTCAAAACTGAGACTGGTCTATGTAACATGCGCATGCACCATGCACGTGTTCTCAGTTTGGTTTGGCATTAAGATTCTGCTAACGAATATAACAGTCTGCCTGTGACATACCTGATTCTAGTTTGTAATCCACTGATATTTATTGGGAGTATCTATTCAGCTGTGTAGTAGAAGGACCAAAACTTGGGCCTACACCACATAGAAAAGCCACAGCGCTTTAACTGTGACTGAGGATGAAAGCAGATGCACACTCAGCTCGAATGCACAGCCAGAGTGCCCTACCTCCAGGTCCAGGAAGACCTCCTCCAGCAGGCTGCTGCAGCCCTCCTTTGCGATGGCATCCAGAATCCCATCCATGCTTGGCTGGCCCAGAGACACGCCTTCTTCCACTTCATTTTTTAAATACTTCCTCTTTAAACTGACTATGGATTCTCTGCAAGGGAACAGCTGAGGCTCAGTGAGGCAGCTGAGTGTTCTCACATGCCTGTCTTCATCCCCAACGGCCACTTACTTGAAGGTCTGGCAGTTGTTGATGATGGCGATCATGTACTGGACATAGCAGTGCGGGTGCTGCCGGTTTCTCAGGTGCTCCTCTTTATACAACTGAGCTTCGTCTTTGTATCTGAGGACAGACAACCCACATCAAATAGCATCAGAGAATAACTGGCAGGTATTTCAAATGCCACGCTGACATCATACCTAAACAGATGTTTCACATCACTAACACTTGACCAGATAAATCTTTAAAAACAATTTGGGGGGGGACACTCTATAATAATAGAAGAACAGAAAAGTTGGTCATTTAAAATAAATTATTACAATTTAACTTCCTATCAACCCTTTGAAATAGGGTTTAGTGTTCTGATTATACAAATATTCTGAAATACTAGGTGTACCGGTTAATAATGCAGATTTTGTAATCAAAGAAAACATGATGATTTTAAGAGAAACATCAAAAGTGCTTTATTCAAAGGAATGTCCATCGCTAGCTACACATTTCCCCATCTTTCAGATAATTGTGGATACTGTCCCAATAGAACTTTTCTTGTTTTGAGGAAAACCATTCAGAGACCCAATTTTCCACTTCTTCATATGTTTTGAAGTGCTGCTCAGAAAGTGCGTGTGCCATCGATTGGAACAAGTGGTAATCTGAAGGAGCAAGGTCTGGTGAATATAGCGGGTGGGTTAATATTTCCCAGGCAAGATCTTTTAACATGTTTTTAACTGGTTTTGAAGTGTGTCACGGTGCATCATCATGAAGCAAAATTATTTTGCTGTGTCTTCTCGAACATTCTGGTCGTTTCATGATCAAAGCGTGGTTCACATTGATTATTTGATGTCGGTAGCAATCAGTATTAATGGTTTCACCTGGTTTTACAAGCTCATAATACACCACACCTTCCTGATCCCACCAAACGCAGAGCATTGTCTTCTTTCCAAAGCGATTTGGCCTTGCAGTCGATGTTGATGGTTGACCTGGATCAACCCATGATTTTGTGCATTTGGGATTCTCAAAATAAATGCACTTTTCATTGCCAGTCACAATTTGATGCAAAAAAGACTTTCTTTCGTGTTGAAGCAACATTTTACTGATGACTTTTTGGTTTTCCATTTGTCTTTCGTTCAGTTGATGTGGCACCCATTTTCCTTCCTTTAAAATCTTTCCCATTGCTTGTAAACGATCGGAAATTGTTTCCTGAGCAACGTTTAATCTTTCTGCAAGTTGTTTTTGAGTTTGGCACGCATCTTCATCCAATAATGTTTGTAATTGTTGGTCTTCAAACTTTTTTGGTTGACCTGGACGTTCTTTGTCTTTCACATTGAAATCATCACTTTTAAAGCATTTAAACCAGCGTTCACAAGTATCTTGAGATGGAGCACGTTCACCATAAGCTTCCTGAAGTATATGATAACTTTCAACAGTACTTTTCTTCAAAATAATGAATTAAAACTTCCCGCAGATGCTCTTTTGGCAAGAAATTTGACATTTTTAAACGTAAAAATATCTATGATGTTAACACCTTCAGCAAATTTGACATATGAAGTTTTGAAGCTTGTTGTCAATACAACAAAATGGCATACATATCAAATCGCATATATATCAACATATGTGTAACCCCATCTATTGAAAAAAATCCGCATTATTAACTGGTACACCTAGTATCTGATGGTGAGTAACTGGGAAAGTATTATCCTACTTATCTCACATTATTTTCCTAGAAACTTATACAACGGAACACTGTCATGTGTTAGATATAAATTAGACTCTTTAGATATCACAGAAGCAAACAACTGAGATGGCTACATGCTTTATTTTTTAATTTATTATGAAGATTCTCTAACATGTACAGGAGTAGAATAGATCTTAAGAAAGGACCAAACTGAACATTGGCAATTAAAGGGAAATTATTCAGTATTTATTCTACCTTTCTGTCCAAAGTGTGGTTCAGATAATCAAACTGCTGGGGCAGATGAGGGAAACTTCATCTTTACAGAAGAATCCTATTTCATTCCTCTAACAAAATGACTAACTCAGGCCATGTTCCCCAGATGGACGGCTGATGGGGACTCTGAGAGGCCTAGCTGCTAGCACTGAGCCACCGGAACAGGATGGAGGGACACGCATCTCCTGATGTGCTGCCATGCGGAGCATACACACCACCAATGCAGGATTCTTACAGAACAGTAAGTAAAGAGGGGAATTCTACAAGCCTTTAGAGACAACCTGTGGTTTGTGGGCAGACGGCAATCTGATAGCCAGGCTGGAGAATG
The DNA here is from genome assembly GCA_026230045.1 of Corynorhinus townsendii. Lineage (NCBI taxonomy): Eukaryota > Metazoa > Chordata > Mammalia > Chiroptera > Vespertilionidae > Corynorhinus > Corynorhinus townsendii. Next base: position 2,919,600 of record JAPDVU010000012.1, read on the forward strand.
CTGGATGCTCTACAGCAGTGGTCGCCAACCTTTCGGACCTCACGGACCACCAGTGGTCCATGGACCACCAGTTGGCAACCGCTGCTCTACAGGACGATGTGCACATCTCCATAAGTCAATGGCTTAAAGAGGGGAAGGGACTGTTCTCCTGTACCACAGAGCTGAGAACCCAAAAAACCACACATGACGTAGAATACATAACTATAAAGAGATAGTATGTCTGAAACCACTGGGAAAATCCAAGTACAAACTTGGTATCAGATGATCCCATGTAGTAATTGTGCAAATTTTATATGGGTTGACAGTACTGTAGTTAGGGTAGAGAATGCAGGGGAAATGATACAACGTCTGGGATTTTCTTTAAAGTTATTGCAGTAGAGAAAGAGGGAAAGGGGAGGAGGCTGAGAGACCAGATGAGGCAAGGCATGGCTTTAAAGGGATAGCTTTTGAACCTGGATGATGGGTAAACAGTTATTTATGTCATTCTTTCTAGTCTTCTTCATGAACAATTCAAAGGGAGGGAGGTGTCCTGGAGACAGTCCCTCTGAGCCCCCTGTCCAGGGCTGGCTCTACTAGGGGTGCCTCCCAGTGGTGGGTATTCAGAGTGACCACTGCACCTGGAGCTATCCTCCTCACTCCAGAAAGTCAGACTAGGGGAAGGATACGTGGCTCAGGAAAAGCTCTAACTCCAGCCCTGCGGTATATTGACTACATTGCTGGGGATGTCACAGATCAGATCTGGCTCTCAGGGGACTGGTGAAATACCTTCAATAGGAGGTAGCAAGAAAAAAACTTCCTTTTTAAATAACAAAAGAAGTTGACTATAGTCAACCCAGGCTTAAGTTCTTTTTAATATCAGGCATAACAAAATCGACACATTTTTGCTTTTAATTTTTAAAAACATAAACTTTCTAAATTAGTACACTGGCAAAAATACATACCTACTTAAGAAAGAATTCATTTGCTGAAGACACAAAACTAGTACCTTTGTTTTCAAATCTTCACTTATCTGAGCAGCAACTTGAAGATTCTGTTCGAACATCTAAAAATTGGAGAACTTATGAATTTTGACATAAACTCCCAATAGCACAGGTTTCCTGTTATATAAAACCTCCATCTGCTAACTGGTAGTTAGGACAATCCAAATTCAGAGAAAAAAATGAAAACATGTGAAAAATGAAGTTAAACAAACAACTTTCTTACTGGGTAAAAAAAAACACAAGTGAACCATTTCCTAATTACCTGCAAACAGGCAGGTCTCCTTGAAGTGGGAAGCTGACAGAGAGATGGAGAGCCCAGAGACACGGTGATATGGGTGCCAGGGTCTGGACTGTGATTAGCGATGTATATTTCTTAAGAAGAATTAGGACATATATTGGAGCTGAGGGGAACCGGATTGGAAAAACAGAAGGGCCAGCAGGCAGAGCTCACCCCAGGTCCTTGTCGTAAATGGGCTATCATATCATACTTTCCAAATTAAAGAAAAGGTGAGGACCAATCAGTGGCTAAGTAATGGTATCACCTGGAGGAAAACACCACCAACACTCACTTCTGCTGTCTAGAGTCCCAGCTCTGTCAGCAGAGTGCCAAACGAATATTCCAATAGGACTCAGCCCTCCTACTGTCAGCAACTCACTCAAAGAGGAAAAATTCCTTGGGCCAAAGAAAAAGAGGACACTGGGGGATACCAGCAGGCAACAAGGCATTAAAAAGTAAACTCACTGTAAGAATGCATGATTATCATTAAAATCTAAAGGACCCTTCCCCAAATCCATCAGGTTAGACTCAATTTTGTGGCATTTATGAAGATATATCTTGGCCATTTACAATCAGGAAACTCCAAACAAGCAAACTCAAATCTGAGCGTTACATATAAATAACACAGAAGTCACTTCTAATTCAAGTAAAAAATGGTTAGGAAAACTAAAATGACCCTGGGCAGAACTACTTGGCAGATACAACCCTCCGTTTCTTCAGCTCCAGAAAGAGAAGGACCTAAGGAACTAGGGAAGTTCTTTCTATCTTCACTATGAAATGATGTACCTTGTGTTCATTTGTAAAACCGCAGACCTTATTAACCAGAAATGAACCTCAGAATTTGCAGATGGTACCTGGAAGACGATGGCCGGGAGTGTTGTCTGGTAGTACCCATCTTGGTCAGCTTCAGGCTCAGTCTCTTTTATCCAGTCTTTCTTGTCTGTTTCTAGAGCTTTCCGCAACCAAGCAATGATGTTTGACTAAGGAAGTTGAGCATCAGAGGAAGGGAGAAAAGAACAGGCCCTCTGAGCCGAGGATAAAGTGGGGCAGCTGCAGAAACCAAACACAGCACCCTGGGAATTCCTGTTCCCAAACAAGGGAATGACAGAAAAGCCATCCCAAGAGCTAGCTCCACAGTGGTGGTGCCCCCACCACCTCCACTAACTTAACCTTTTGGAGGACAGGCTGGGTTTGCAGACATACATGGAAGATGGAGGCAGACCTGTCTGTGGAAGACCAGACACCAGCATTGTTACCTCCTGCGCACAGAGCCCTCCACATGTCAGAATACTGTCTGGCGAGCAGGTGCACCATCCCAAGAAGCAGACCCAGACCTCATCTTACTGAGACTGTCTGGGGGTCACCAGGCAAAATTTGGTGCCCTAACTGCCACCTTCTCACTCCCAAGGCTCAATGGTAAGAGGCTGGCAGGTGCCACCACACATCAAAAGGACATCCTGGGATCTTGCGAGCCTACCAGGCCCAGCCCTCCAAACAGAGACAGTTTCCATACCTGTGGAATGTATACCCCAACCTTCAGATCCCGGGCCAGAGAATGGGCCATTCTCCTCCTCTAACAGGCAAATGTAAGTTTCAAGACTTGATTTCCCAGAAACAGAGCCTGCGTATCCTTAGGAAGCCAATGTCAAGGCAAAGCCTCACTCCCTGCTTTTGCTCACTGGAATCAGTTCCATGATACTCGGAGACCCAATGCAATGTGTGGGGCACTAGGCACAGACGGTTCTGGGACAACACAGTGCTCTACTCACAGTGAGAGTTGACATGTACGTGTCCAGCAGCTCAGAGACCACATTTGGAGAAAGCAAAGGCTCCAGGGTGCTGACATCCACTTCTGGGGCCAGCTCCACATTTCCCATCATCTCTGTGCTACAGAAAAACCCAGGAATGAGAATGATTAAGACCAGAAAGACAGAAAGTCTCAGGTAAGTGCTGCTATTTCTTTTCACACACAAATACCCAACCACCCTTAAGGCAGTCAAGAGGGTAGGCGGGAAGAGCGCTGACCAGGGAGCCCCTGTGCCCACGCCACAGGGTACTGGAGGCCCAACTTAGGGAAGAAGCCCTGTGAGGGCAAGATCTGTTTGTTCCATCCACAGCGTCTCCCATGGAAGACCAGGACAAATAAGGGGTGCCAAAAAGACATGTCTGTGAAACAGGAGAATAATCTCTAATGCAGAGAACACATGACATCCACAGTGAAACTCACGTCAGCAAGATCAACATCACCGAATCCAGTCTACCGTGCTTAAGAAGGTAGGGATGTGGACTAAGTTTCAGAAAAGAAGTTTTCCTTAAAAAGTTAATACCTGTGTATGTGGTTGGGTTCTTAAAAGTCCAAGGTTCAACTGCTCAGAAAATTCCTGTGCCTTATGCTGCATTTACTAAATGTGTATTTAAATGACACTAGTCCACTCTTTATCAGAAATCCAAGTCAATCTTATAATCTTTATAAGTTTATGCCAATGTCAAAAGACTATCTACTTAACCCACATGACTTTCATCCCAAGAACCTTAATTCAGCATGAAAATGTTTACAGTATGAAAGCAGTTCAACTCTTCCCATAAAGTCCAATATGACAGAATGGGATGACAATAGGAAGCTGCCCAAGAGTTCCCAAGAACAGGAAAGTGTTTACCATGTAGTGAGTGAAAAACAAAATCAACACACAAAACTGGGCATCACACACACACACACACACACACACTCCACAGTCAGGTGGGTGGAGCACAGGCGAGGGCCCAGATCCAGATTTGAATCCTGCTCCCCACTTGACTTGCTGGCCATATGAATTGGACACATTACTCCCTGTGCTCATGTACAAAAGGAAGAAAATCATCACAGTGCCTTCCTCACGGTTAACACGTGTAGGCCAAGGCGGCATGGAAATGACAGACAGATGGGGCAATCATGGCAGCTGTGGACTCCCAGGCTGTGTGAGGGCAGCACACGGAAGGCAACAAAAGCTGCAGCCACAAGAATCATCATTAAAAAGATATTTCCTCTCTTTATATTTTTCTGCGTTGAAATGTACACATTTTCTACTGTAAGCCATTACACAAACAAAAAACATCCCAAAACCTTATTGCTAAAAAAAAAAAAAAGATTTAATTAATTTCTACACAATAGCAACAAGACTACAAAAACGATTCCAATACAGTACTTAATACTGTTTTCTATTCACAAAACCATGCAAGATTTAAATGTGTTTTCCTCTCAGCTAGCTAATCTTGAAGAAATTCAGAATACCCCGACCATTGCCTCATTTTCCAAACCCTACCTTAAGCTAATACATGAATGAAATGGCCCATGTCACTTTTGTGAAGTGACAAAGCCCCAAGGCTGAAATGGAAAAGGATAACTGATTTTCCCAACATAATGGTGAGAAGAAGAAACCAAACCTAGGGAAAGAGTGAGTTGGTGTGTCCTCACCAACCACGTGATTCTGAAGGACCTTTTGGGCCCAAGTGTCTTCTCACCTGTTAATTGAGGTGAAACCATCTGCTCAGTGTCACCTCATGGAGAAAGCAGGTTAGTACATAGTAAACACTTAGTACCACAGGAAAGTCCAAGATGAACTGTTCAATATGGACTGGATGTCAAAGGCAGAGGCACCACCCAAACATAAGAAGATTCACACAACCAGCGGCTGGGCCCGACCTCAAGGACAAGCCCCACAGATGGGCTAGGAAGACAACTTTCATCAGCCAGAAACTAATACCTGTGGGTGCCAAGCACCTGAGAGGAGCAAAACAACAGTAGCTGTTTAGAGCCAGTCAGTATGTTTCTGTTAAATTCTTTGTAAAAGAAAACACAAGATGTAAAGTTAGTGTTACCTCGTGTAGGTGTTTAAAACCCAAGTCAACAGGCTCACAATCTCATTTGCTTCTAGGTCTTCCGATGCAAGCTCCTGCATTCGTATTGTCAGGGCCTGGTGGTACATGCTCAAGAGATTCCTGAAAATCTCATAATGGGGAGGAAAACACTGAACCATCAGGTTTTTTGCAACGATGAGGTCATCTAGGACGTACTTCCTTATGATTTCTAGGTGGCGAACGAGCCACATCTTGTCGGACTCCCTGGTGTCGGCCTGTGTGCCCTCGATTCTGGTAATTACAGTTTTGTCCAAGATTTTAAACATATTTTCCTTCCAATTCTTGGGCCTCCCCGGAGGAACAAAGCTAGTTTGCTTTTTTCGGTCAAGTATGCGCCTGTCAATTTTTTCTTCCCTTTCAATGATCCTGACAACTGACACCAGCAAGGTGGGGTCACGGCGGACGGTGACCAGTGACCTCTGTAGCACCATCCACAGTTGCTTCGCCAGTTCGTCAGAGAGCCCCTGTGTGCTCCCAAAGTAGCTATGGATGAGGGACATGTCACGAGTATTCCCACTGTCCATACGGTACTGCTCGTACATCAGCCCATCTCGGGAGCACTCCAGGTCCATCAACTTCCGGTGAGCCTGCAGGAGCGCCCCTTGCTCGATGAGGTCCTGGGTTTCTCTCACAATCTCTGGCACTAGGGAAAGAGGCACAAGATGACTACGCATAGAGCAATGGGACCAGGAATTCAACAGTGCTGCCATCAGACACAGCATGAGAACAGGACACATCTCCAAGGTACAGTGTGGCAGGAACAAGGCCTCCTGTGCTTTGGATTCACAGCAGTGGGCAAGTGAAAGAACTATTCTAGGATACACTCAGAGGTTGAGCAGTTTGGGGAAAGACAGAACTTCCAGAAACCAAACATGAGATAAAGGTAGGGAAGTGGTCAGATCATCCCAAGGATTCTTGCTGGAATGCTGATGAATCTGACAGAGGCAAAGGGACAAGTGAAGGGACAGGCTCTGGGGAAAGCACTCAAGGAGCTCCCATCACAGCACCATATGAGGAAGCTGTGCAGAACACAAAGGGAGCCCACCCAGGTGACAGCTAACACTATCCTGAGTAGTCCATGGAACACTCTTCCTACCACTATGGAGGTGCTGGGAAGATTACTCTGAAAGGGTCATTCCCCCACCTTCCTGCCCCCACACAATCCCCATCAGCCCCACAGCCTCCACCAAGTCTGGTTCCAACTAAGACTGAGACTCCAGAGCATGCCCTACCCAAGCCCTCAAGGCCCCTAGCCTGTATATAATCTTCCTGCTCCTGGGAACTGCTGCTCTCCTTAATCACCTCTCCCTCTGTCCTGTTCACAGGGCTGCTTCTCTCACAGACCACAAGCTCCTTTCAAGAGGCGGTTCATCTTTATTCTTCTGCACCCAGAAAAATCCCAGCTGGTCTACTGATCTAACCACCGTGAAGGAACGCAGCTCACACAGAACTGGTTCAGTTACCTACTTTGGTGCCTCTGTCCTGACAAGCACAGAACTACTAGCTCTTACTTGCTCAGTTGATCATTTCCATGCATGTTCAAAACAATAAGCTAATTGTGCAAGCAGGAATCACACCTACTGCCAACTCTGAGACAGGTCTACAAAACACACTGCACAGAGGCTGGACTGCCTCTGCATTACCCACAGAGCAAGGGAAACCAAGCAAGAGCCACGGGCATGAGCACTGGTAGCACTCTGCCCTGTGATGCCCGTGGTGCCCACTGGCCCCACTGTCAGCCTAGCTACCTGAGAAAATGTTCTTGAGGTTCTCCACAGCAGCAGCGAGCTGGCTGTGCCGCACCACAGCATCCTTCACGTCCTTGAGGCTCTCGATGGTGTTGATGCCCTGTCTCCAGTCCTTGCTGACATCGGCCAGGGACCGCTGGATGTCCTTCACATCATTCAGTGCATTGTGGAGCTGGCTCAGGCCTGTGCGCACCCCATCTAACTGAGACTGGATAGCTGCCTGGGGGAGACAGTGAGCAGTGAGCAGTGTTGGGCAGCCACAACAAATCTTCCCAGGAGGTTCAAGTGCAGAAATGTCATCTCCGTAGCAGGGAACAGTCAACACCCAGAGAAAAGATAATAAACTCAACGAGTACCTAATTGATTCCCAATGGAACTTTTTTCTTTTTTCCTTATTGCTACCTTGGAACAAAATAATGCCTTTTAAAGCTTTTTGAGAAAACCTCACAACATTCCTAATCCAGCCAGTCTGCCTGAAGAGAATGGACACCACTGTGGGTGCGCCTTAGCTCCTATGGCCACCACTTAAATGGTTATCTTTAGAACAGGGGTGAGGAACATCTACCCCACCAACCATGAGGCCTGAAAAATCATTTGGTCTGGCCCTGCCAAGGCATTAGAGGTGAATTATTAAATATTTGACCAAATATAGCAGGCTAATTTTTAAGTTGATAATTTTGTATGGCCTGCGAATGATAAGTATCCAAATGGCCCTTAGCAGAAAAAAGGTTCCCCATCCCTGCTTTAGAAGGACCCCTTCCATCACCTCTCAGGTGCCTCTTTTTTCCTAACAGGCCTTATCTAGGTACAGAAAACTGTCAGGATTTGCTCATCAGCTTTAGGAATGAGGGGTCTCCTGCCATTCAGCCCAAACCAGTCTCTGCTCACGAACAGCCAGCCCCACTACACAGAACTGGTACACGTAAGATTTGGACTCACTCTTTGGGCCCACAGGAATGCCACCTAGTGAATTGTACAGTCAGAAGGGAGAGGGCATGACAGAGCAGCAGCAGGTGGACAGGAAGGGAAGGGAAAAAGCAGGCAGCACAAAAGAGGCCAGGAACATCTTTAACCCAAGAGTCTTAAGTTGCATTTAGAAATAATTAACAATGATTGTAACAGACCAGACAAGGTTTCTAAGTCACTATTGATAATTCTTAGTTAATCCCACAAGTTTCCAGAACAGATTAAAATTCTGACTAAAAATTCAGCAGGTCCACATTCATTTTAAAATTAATATGAAACTGTTTCAAATCCATCCATGGGTTTTGGGATGCCCCTGGGTACAAACGAATGGCCTCATTCTGTCTCATCAAGGCTGCCATTACCTTACCTGGATGCTAGTATTTTCTATTGGAGAGCTGACCTCATTGCCGTATCAGTGTGAGAATTAACTTTCATCAAAGACAAATCCTCAAGACCGTTCTACTGCCTGTCAACCATGGCAGCCCAGGATCTTAACATTTTTATAACTACACTGAGTGTGCATATGAATTAAGGTAAAAGGCAATCCAAATCATAAAATATCTTGAAAATAATGATTTTCATTCTTGCCCCACTCCCACACACTCTTAATGTGTCTAACTCTCCTCCTCCCTTCTACCCCAGGGCCAGCAGATACCTGGCACACAGTCAGCCTGCTATACATCATGTGCTTAAATTATCTAAATAAAATATTCTCACGAAGCATTCTGTACAAGAGCTGTTTAGAAAAAAAGAATAACTGTTAAAGGTTGTTACCTTAGTGTTTTCAATATTCCCAAAATCTTTTTTTAAAATATATTTTTATTGATTTCAGAACGGAAGGGAGAGACAGAAACATCAATGACAAGAAAGAATCACTGATCAACTGCCACCCAGTCTGGGGATTAAACCTGTAACCTGGGCATGCATCCCAAAAGGAATCGAACCGTGACCTCTTGGTTCATAGGTCAATGCTCAACCACTGAGCCACACCAGCCAGGCTCTGGTTTCTCTTCAGATTGCATAACTATTTCCACAATCTTGTTTATAAATCTACTGATTGGTAATATACTGTTGGAAGGAACGTGCTAAGTAAAGGTGATGTTCCACTCTGTCTCTTCCCAGATCATCACTAAGTCTAATTTAGGAAAATTACAATAATGAAACTAAGCAAGAACCTAAAACTCGGGTTAAATAATGCTGTCCTGCCCAGGGGTGCAGCAGGTGCCCGTGGCCTCTTTGGCCTCGTACCTTCAATCTGGCCTCCACAGAGGCCTTTTTCCGGGCCTCTCTTCTGCGATACTGCTCCACTTTGTCCAGCTGGTCTGGGCGCTGAAGCATCCCAGCAACCCTTTGGACCGCTGTTGCAACAGCCTCCCGATCTGTCTCCTTCATGGTTAAAAAGCAGGTGGAATCTCCAAACCTGTCATACTAGAGTTATGTAGCCTGTGTGCATGGGGAAGAAGGAACAAGAGGGGAAGGTGTGTTAGATGGGTAGAAATGTTAGGTACAACCCTCCTCCCCCAATAGGCAGTTGTTCATAGCGGAGCTGTAAGAAGAGCATTTGATTAATCCAGTAAGCCTGAAGGAACACTGAACTAGGATTATCAACTCCTTAATAAGAAATACAAACCTTCAGAACTCAAATATGGAGAAAGTTCTCCCTTGAAGGGGAGCAGAGGCATTCACAGGTATGAGATATGGACAATATTTCTATGTGGACCCCAGGCCACTCAGCATATTAGATGTCAATCTCCAAGGCATTTCTCTTACCCAGACAGGACCAATTTCTTATTTCCAGAGCATTCACACCACCCCTTGGTCATGCCAATGGGGCAGCTGCGCCAGAATGCCTTAGTGAGGACATGGAGGCACAGGGACAGCACACCTCACCACCCCAGCCAAAGTCCCAGCACACATCCTACGGTTCCCCTTAAAAATCACTATTGTCTATAGCATCCAGATTTCTGCTTTCTACTATTTAACAGAGCCTAGTAAACAACAGTCGAGGGCACAAGGCTCAAGTGCACTGTACAGAACAAATGCTCTGAAACTAAGCAAACCTGCCTTCAACCCAGCTCTACCGACATCCTGGTCATGGAGCCAAAAGGGAGATTGGTGAGAGTGGCAAATGAGGATAAGACAAGAATCCATTCCCCTTAACTTCTGTCAATGAACTTCCATTTCCATGCATGTTTTCTGTCCACAACTTCTCAAAAATATGAATATGTCCCTCTCCTTAAAATTTCCATTTCCCCATTCCCATATACTTTCACAAAAACACTGAAATCCACGAGGATATCCTAAGGGCTGAGTGTTAAATAATTCCTCCGTTTGTACACGATATGCTTTCTCATTTCTCTTTCAAAATGGAACTATATTGCAACCACTGTCTTCCCTTTTTATTTTTCTGATTATGAAGTTATGGACACCAATGCAGAAAATCTGAACAGGCATACCCGCTTAAACCCGCCATCCATAGGCAAGCACTTCTATCAGGGCTCTCCGGTTTGCCTTTGCATTCCAAAGTTGCATCCACCTGCTTATATAATCCTGCATTTGCTTTTGTTTCTTGTTTCGCTTTGACGTGTTTGCAGCATTTCTAGCGACATTAACACCTGTCCGATTTTCACTAAGGGGCGGTGAGGCGGCCAAGAAGGGGCCTCCAGCGGTAGCAGGTGCGCAAAGCGTCAGCCACCGCAGCTCCCACCGCCGTCCCTGGGAACAGCCGGGCGCCCTCGGAACTCGACAGTCACCTACCCCGGCGGAAACCCCAGGCGAGGGGCGACACCGCGGCCTCGCACGAGGAGGCGACGACTGACTGCGGCCCGAACCTACTTGGGGCAACGGGGCGACGGCGGCGGCTGCTCGGGCTGCACCGTCCGCCTTCGGGGCCGCGCCCCGCCCGCCCGCCCGAGCGCAGGGAGGGACAACGACGGAAGCAGGTGACCACCGCCCAGGAGTCCGCCCCCGCCCGCAACCCCCTCACCGTTCTTGCTGCCGCCGCCCGCCGCCCGACCGGAACTGAGCGACCCGCGGCCACTTCCGCTTCCGGTCCTTTGACCGGAAGGACGGGACTGGTGGTGTCCTTGCCGGTGGGTATCGCCTACCCGCAGTAGCAGCCGGGACCTCCGCGGACGCTCCCTTGGACCGTCCCCTGTCCATGCACCGGCCGCCCTTTCCCCCGGACCGCGTCCTCAGGACTCCCCTTCACCCGCGCTGTCGCAGGCACGTCCTCGGTAGCCCTCGCTGACTTCCGGGTGCGGGACAGCCAGGCCCCACCTCGCTTGGGGTCTCCCTGTTTAGCTGCTACCTGTCTGCGCGGTACATGGGCAGGTGGCGGATGTTCAGTAAATAAGTGTCACGTGTGATACCCCTACACTGTCTCTCGGCAGCTTCTTCCTGAGCTGTGGGCCTGACTGTGTTAGGTTTGATGGAGCAATTGATTGGATACCCCTCCCCTTGGGAACTGGCTTTTCAGGCCATTTCACTATGGACATCCCCTTTGCTGAGACCTCATTTCACTTGCTGCGGCCACATTCCATGATCTCCCCTCCAGGTATGCACAAAGAATTCTCCGCCCAGAAAAAGCCCGCCAGAGGTCCTTTAAGAGCCACTGGCTCCCATCACTGGGTGCTGGAGCCATCCAGGCTCAGCCATTTGGTGTGGGGATGATCAAATAAATCGCAGTCCCTCACCATTCTGGCCTCCTGCGTTCCTCCTTCCTCCACATAACACTAAGCTCGTCAAGGAGCAGAAATAGATCAGAAGTCCATGTGGGAGCAGCCCACCTGGGACTGGTGGTCACAAAATGGAACAATGAGAGGTCACCAGCTGAGCTGGCGGGGTGAGATTGGGGGTGGTAGTGCAGGAGGAGAGCTGGAAAGGAAGCTGGAGGAGGATGGCTCATGTGTAATAGCTACATATATAAAAGGCTAATATGCTAAGTGTCCAACCATCCAACTAGTCACTATGATGCGCACTGATCACCAGGGGTCAGATGCTCAATGCAGGAGCGGAGGGAGCCCAGTTCCTCACCGGGCCGCATGATTCCACCTTTGGCCGTGGGTTATGTTGTTGCTGGGGCACTGTCGGCCCCGAATCTGGTTTACTTCACACTTGCGTTTGCGTTCCACATCCTGTATGACAGCAACTTTGCAGAGTGCCCTCTTGCACTCCAGGACCCCTGAGGGGATGTCAGACAGCCAGTTTCAGCCTGATCCCCGTAGGCCAGGCAGAGGGATCCCACCTGCCGGAGGGACCCGGCTCACCAGGGAGGGACCGTGGGGGTTGGTTCCAGTGTGTGTCTGGCCTATCTCGTCCAGTCCCGCCCCACTGGCCACCTTCTAATTAATTTCCTTTCAATGTGCAGAAATCCATGCACCGGGTGGCTAGTGTACTAATAAGGTTTCAGGGCTTGTCTGTTGTGATGAGAAGTGCTATTTGCCTTAAACTGAAAAGGAAACCTTTCACTGTTACCAACTACTAGACTACCCCTGGGCACCTTCTGAAGTCAGCCGAGATGGTACAAATAGGGCAGAGTCCTGAACAGGCAGGGATTGGATCTGGAGGGAAGGAAGGGTGAGGGCAGCAGCACAGGAGATGGGAACCTGCACACACACAGGAACACACACATGCACACACATGTGAGCCCACAGGCACACACCTAGGTGCACAGCAAGGTGGCGGGGAGGCAGGAAGATGGAGATGTGTGAGCTCCCCACCATTGCCGGGGCAGCACAGGTCACAGCTGAGGAGGAACAGTACCTCATTATTCTGATGGCTAATACCTTTATTACTTAATCTGTACCTAGTAATTGTGAAAATATAACACTAAATTGAGAAGTAAAGAATGTAAACAAAAAATTAAAATTACACTTGAAGTTATAATTGTAAAGGCATTTTGAAACTAATGAATAAAAATGTGTCAAAATGGTTGAAGCTTTTATTACTGTCACTTTAAAACATAGCAACATTGAACAATAATGGGAAATGGAGACTCATGCTATCAGTGTCTGTGTTTGGATGTAGGGCTCCCTATTTCTTCAGTTCACCAGGATGGTTAGAAATGTGATGCTTTATCTGGCCTCCAGAACTCTGAAAGAAAAAATCACTGTCATTTAAAAAAAAGAGGGGGGTGCTTTGTTAAATGATTATTTTTTTCATCCTTAAAAACTAAAAGAACAAAGCATTGATTAAAAACCTTTTTCTGGCTTCAGTTTTTTTGGGAAATCAAATAACTGAAATGCCTCTATAAAGCACTGAATAAAAACAGCAATCACCCTTTGCCTTTGTTGGTTTTACTCGGTGGTTAGAGCATCGGCCTGTGGACCAAAAAGTTTGGGTTTGATTCCTGATCAAGGGCATGGACCTGGGTTGCACACCCAACCCAGCTGGGGTTGGGGCATGTGCAGGAGGCAATCGATCAATGTCTCTCTCACAACGATGTTTCTCTCTCCGCCCCCCTCCCTTCCAGTCTCTAAAAATCAATGGGGGAGAAGGGATATCCTCATGTGAGGATTAACCAAAATCAATAAGTTTTGTATGTACCTTTTAAATGCACAGACTTCACAACCAAGCATAAGAAATGACCAGGGTGGCAAAGCAAAGAGGGAGGGGAGACTGAGGTGAGCAAAAACTTCCCCTAGAGCAGGGGTGGGGGTGGTCCTGATGCCCAGGGTGGGGCTTTCACACCCACACAGGGCCAGCAGGTGGACCCGGAGACTCCTCCATGAGGCCAGGATGCTCAAAGGGTACATCAGTGCAAGAGTGGACCAGGGGAAAGAACAATCCCCCAAAACAGTTACTTCAGTCCCAAGGAACACACTGGAGAGTCTGGGATTAACCCCCACGCCCACCTGTCCCCACAGGAGCGGGTTAGTCATGCGACAGAGTGAAAGTGAGTGACTTCCATCTCAGGTCCCAACACAGGTGAGTGTGAAGAACAAGAGCAAGACAGGGATGGGGGACAGGGGCACAAGGGAGGACAGGCGGCCACTGCAGAGGTTTTGGCCCGGCAAATGGGGGCTGGCTGGCCTGCTCTCCCCTGAGAAGGACTGTCTCAGAATGTGCATCCACCAACACACACTTTAAAGGAAATAAAATGACTTCCTTTGAAAAATCAAGTAGATGTTTCCATTTATGCTAAACCCATATTACTGTGATTTATTGAACATCAATATTGCAAATGTAATGAAACCACAGTATCAGAAATACATTTGAAAGCTCTTTCTAAAGGCACCAAGAAAACTACAAAAAGTTACATTATAGTCATCCATTTGTAAAATTCAACAAATCAGTCTAGATATTGAAAACTTTTTTCTTCCAGTAGAAACTGCAAAAATATAAAATATAATTTGTGTTTATCTCCCCCCCTCTTCTATCCCTTCTCTACCTTCCATTTGATTGTCACCTGTTTCAGTGACACAGTCAAAGCTTTGGACCACAGAAGAAGATAGCATGTAATCAGCACTGCCAGTGACATCAAAGAGCAGGAATGCCAAGCTGCACCTTTGGCCCCATCGTCTTCCCCACACAGTTTTCAGGACAGACAAGCATGTAAAATACCAGAAGTGCTGACTCAGGGAAGTCTTGCTTCTGCTGACTCAGCAGAGGAAGGGCCCTGGCTCCAAGCACAATGGAGGTCTCAGGACAGAACACTTCAGAGTTGAGGTCCAGATGCCGAATTCTACATCAACAAGCATGACCTGTCCACCCAGCAGCGACCAATTAGATGCAGAGGGTCCAAGAGAATGTGGACAGATGGGTTCATCTGAATGTTAGGGAGGAGGTGGGGCAGCATGGGCACCAATGTTGGCAGGATGGGGCAGCCCAGGCACCTCGCCGGCAGGGACCACTGAGTGTGTTGGGAAAGGCTTCTCCTTATGTGAGGTTCATGCCTACAGCTCTCCTTTGGTTTCGCTGGGATCTGGCTACAATGTGCAAAAAATGCCATGATGTCTGTGAATTGCATCTCTTCGGTCCCATGTTTTTCCAGTTACACATTTCACCTGTCTGCTGTACTCTGTGATGGGGAAGGGCAGTGGCCTGCTTCCCCTCAGTTGAATGAAGTGAGAGGAAGTGAGGGAGTGCCCTCCCAGGCGGGAGCACAAAGAGTGGATGGCTACTTCTGAAAGACGGGGAGTGGGAGTGGGCGGGGGGGGGGACTTCCCATGATGAGGAGCGGGCACTCAGTTTGAATAGAAAGAAGCAGGAAAATTCTGAAACTCCACTGCTTGTCTTTGGGGTTAAATCCACAGCTACCCAGAGAGCAGAGGTGTGCTATGCTCAGTGTGAGAACTGGGTAGATGGGACACTGGGCCAAAGTGGGGCAAGAAGGGGAAGTAGGTGGTCCTCAGGGTGGCTGGTCCTCAGGGTGGCATTTACCAAACAGTTTCAGCATTAACCCAGGAACTGAACACTGACACCCCAAAGCCACCAATGACAGAAACACCTGCACTGAGAACAGAATTTCCAGATGGAACAGCAAGTCCTCACCAGGGGCTCCAGCCACCTCCTGAGACACCCAGCTGCAGTGACTTTAAAGATAGGTATCCTTGTCCTGTACAGGCAGGGCCACAGGCAGACCCCAGATCCAGGGCCTCCCTGCTGTGGCCTCCTCCTGACTGTTGGTTTTCAGACCCCAATGGGATGCCCTGGGGTTCCCCTGGAACTTTGCCATCAGCCACAAGCCATCTCTGGATGGGGATTGAGGGTCACCTTCACTTTTTGATTTATCCTTTGTATCCAAATTTCCTGCAATCAGAATGTATTACCCTTCCAAGTTAAAAAAAAATACCTGCCTGGCTTTTCTCTAACAACTCTTCCTGGGATGGTGATTGGAGTCCTCATTTGAAAAACTGTGGACAGTCAGCAAGACAGCGGGACAATGCCATCTCCTGTTTCTTTTCTCCACGTTTTCAACTTCTCTCTACCTCCAAACCCAGACTCTGGGAACTCCAGGTTACATGCTGCACCAAGAGACAGGTGAGCACAAACCATCTTCAGAGGCCTATTCAAAGACCCAGAGAGTCTTCTAGAAGGAATTGGACGTTACCCCGTGAATCTCCACTCCAGTTTGGCCTCAAACTCCACTGCGGGTCGCAGAGCACATGCTGTAGGATCTGATGCTTCTAGTGCCCCTGCCTGGCACTTCCTAGATTCCTTCCGTGAATGGGGCACGGTCACCTGCAGCTGAGTGAATTCCAGCCGAAGGGCCTGTCTGACCGCGGAATCCCCAGGGCGTGGCTGCTCTCCGAATGGGACCCGGAGCTGGAGGCAGGTGTGGGGCCGCAGGGAACGTCACCTCGACAGCTTTCATGCCCCATGGGCTGCCAGTCAGCCCGGAGCTTGTTGCCACCTCCCGAGCCTGGAGTAAGCCCCACCTGGCCCACATGCCTCACTGTGGCCGCTTCCTGAAAACCCTAGCCCCTCGGAGAGAAATACTGTCATATTTGAACAGACTTAAGACCACTTTGCATTTAAGAACTTTGGTGATATTTTACAAAACACAGAAGACACTCTTGCATCTGCCACCAGATAACAGAGGACTGAACCTGTGCCACTTGCCGAGCGCCCCTGAAGAGAGGCTCTGGCCTGCACCTGCCATCCCAGCGGACAGGGGGCAGATGCACTTAACAAACGCCCGGCTTATGGCAGAAAAGAGCACTCGGAGGCTTTGGGCGGCACCAGTGTCGCCAAGGCACTTTTGGGGAGCATCCTGGGTGCTCCACCCTGGCTGTGAGCGGCCCATGGGGATGAGTCCAAGGGCTCAAGTTTGATCATGGGTGTGGTCCCTGGAGCTCTGCAGTCACAGCCCAGAGTGGGGGGCCGGTGGCCCCGCACACATAAGCAGGGGGGAGGCTCTGGCTCAGGAGGGCCGTGCCCACGCTCCAGGCAGACAAAGTGTGCAGGGTGGAAGGGGGCCAGCTCCCTGCCAGGCCTGGGGGGAGCCCCCAGCATGCCATGCCCCAGGTGCGGGGAGTACAGGTGGTGCTTGGAGTCTGGTTCTGTTTTCAGGTGCATCCTGGTAGGGAAAGTGACCAGCTGTCTCTTAGCCACGTCACTGGCTCCCAGCCACACCTGGCTTGGGGACACGGAATAGCCATCTGCTGCATCCTCGGACCCAGAGTCACTTTCCATCTTGATGGGCACATTCAGTGACAACATGGGGTTGCATGGGGCCTCCGGGGGCATGGGCACACCTGGCAACTTGATGTCCTGGGTGGCATAGCCCCCCACTGCGAGGCACTGCACTCCAGGCTGAGGAACCTGGCTCTCCAGGCTCCCCAGGGGGAAGGGGCCGCTGGCAGGAGAGTGGACCGGGCCCTGCTCGCCATCCTGCAAGGCTCTGCTCGGCTGGTTGGCATAGGCACTGGGGGCCTGGTGAGCGCCAGGGGAATTCCGGAAGGCAGGGACGGTACCCGGGGCGCTGGGGTAGGGCACGCAGGAGCCCCGGGGGGTGGCATGCACAGGGAACGGGTCACTCCTGCTGGGTTCCAGCTTTGGCTTGAGGCCGTCCTGACCGTGTTTGCCTGCCGTCCAGCTCAGTTGCCTCGTGGGTCCTGGCGTCTCGAAGCAGCAGTTGTAAGCCTGTGCGTCCCTCCTCCTCCTTGCCCCGGTGCCGCCGCTGGGCACCCTCCCGTGCTCCTCTCCTCCCCAGTCCCTGTGGAGAGATGGTCCATCAGACAGCAGGGCGGAGAGAGGGGAGGGCTCTAAATTAGGGTGGCACTGACTGACTGTGAGGGCCACTATGCGCCCGCACTACCCTGCGGTTTTCAACCCTGTAGCCCGTGAGCCAGTGTCAGCAACCTCCCTTCCTGTGCATGACCCTCCCACTGCCTCCGGGCGCCAGGGGGGACTCTGAGGCCAGGGTGGGATGGGGTGGGGTGGGGTGGGGTAGGGGTGCAGGGAGCAGTATCTCCATGAGGCACAGGCCACGTATGAAGGGTCAGCCACACAAGTAGCTACTAACACTGGGAGGGGGTTCTGGGTGGTTTCTGGGTGCCAGGTCCTGTCATGTACACTGCATGATGTGGCACCACCTGCGGTGGCGGCAGGTGGTGCCTGGGAGAGCGAGGTGGTCCTGCGACTACACAGCAGGCCAGGCCTCCAAGAGGAGAGCCGTGTCAGGGAAGGGGTGGGGCCTGGGGGGCTGCAGAGGGTTTCCACGCAAAGGGGAGGGCAGAGGACGAGGCAGCCACCCAGGGTCCAGGCTACAGGTGAGGGCGAGTCCAAAGGTCCTACCGTGCCCATGGAAGTCCTGTCCCCATCTCCAGCCAGTCCCCCCATGTGTAATGACGGACTTATAGGGCGAGAAGCATGCCTGGGTGTGTTCTGTGTGTACCTGCATGTTCCACTAAGAGCAAGGTTGAGCCGTCATGCTCAAGGCCACCAGTCGCTCTTTTCTTTTCTGACACCCAGCTGTGACTTCGAGAGGGGCTGGGCTAGACAGAGGCACCACTTACCCGGAGGCCCCCTCGGGGTAAAGGACGAGGTCGGGGCCACCCCGCAGGCACAGGCACGTGGCCCTGGCGGGAACCCGGGCCCAGCGGCAGGCGTCCACCTGTGCCCTGAACACAGAAATGCCATTTTCTCCACTGTTTCTTCCTGTCAGGATGCAGACAAGAGAAAGGCATCGTGGGTACCCTGCACAGCACCTGGGCCCAAAGAGCAGCTCTGCTCTCTGTGGACAAGGCTCCTGGAGCCCCTCAGAGCTGTGCAGACCCGCGCCCATGGGAACTGGCCCTCACTCAGCCTCGCTCGCTCCACACAGCACTTCCATGGAGCATGCCATGGTTCCCGGGAGTGGGGAAAGCCCTCCAAGGGACACTGACACATTTTACCCATTTAAGAAGGGTGACAGCTGCCCGGCCAGCATGGCTCAGTGGTTGAACCAGGAAGTCTCTGTTCAATTCCCGGTCAGGGCACATGCCCAGGTTGTGGGCTCGATCCCCAGTGTGGGCCCTGCACGAGGCAGCCGATTAATGATTCTCTCATCATTGATGTTTCTATCTCGCTCTCTCGCTCTCCCTTCCTCTCTGAAATCAATCAAATCATATTTTAAAATAATAATAAAAAAGGCAACACAGTGAACTTTTAAAAATACCTGCTAAGTAATTGGGTTTTCCGTGCAATTCTGATACACCCAGACTCCTGGTGGCTTTTGCTCTGCAGAGAACAGATAATAGCAAAATAATATGCAGATGACATGTGCTGATGGTGGAAGTTAACAACATGACAGGCATTACAGTTATGGCTAGGAGGGGGAGACACAACAGTGACTCATACTTTTTAACTTTGTATAGATCGTAAAGTCTTTTCTCAGCTAGAGATTTGCTAAAAATTCCAATTCGTGTCACTTTTTAGGCCAATAAAGGCCTAATGTATTTGCTTCAGAAAGTAGACCTGCACACTGGATGACTTTTCAGTGCCTTTATTATATTCTGGATGGCCGAATGAAAATACAGTAAATTCTTGTCATTTACCACTAGTTGTGCTCTACACCGGAGGTGGGGAACCTTTCTCTGCCAAGGGCCATCATTCCCTGGCCATACAAAATTATTAACTTAAAAATTAGCCTGCTGTATTTGGTCAAACATTTAGTTAACTCACCCCTAATGCCTTGGCAGGGCCAGACCAAATGATTTTTCGGGCCTTATACAGCCTGTGGGCCGAATGTTCCCCACCCACTGCTCTACACAGTCACCGTGAACGACTAAATTAGTGAACACTGAGCCATCGTCCCTGAGCTTGTGCACACACATGCACACACACACGGACACGCACACGCATACACACACCTATCACAGAGCTTAGGCAGAACCTTAAGCCTGAGGAAACGCATTGTGTTAGATTCTTTTTTAAAATTAATTGTCAAGAAAAAAAAATACAGGTCCCCGATGGCTGTGGCTCAGTAGATTGAGCACTGACCTATGAACTAGGAGATCACAGTTTGATTCCCAGTCCAGGTACATGCCTGGGTTTCGGGCTTGAACCCTAATGGGAGTTGTGCAAGAGGCAATCCATGTATAATCATTGATGTTGCTGTCTCTCTCTCCCTCTCCCTTCCTCTCTGAAAGCAATAAAAATATTTTTTAAAATAAAGAAAAGTATAGGCTCAGAAGTGTTAAGTGACTTGCCTGAGGCCATCCCTCTAGCAGGGGCAGGAGTGGGATTCAAATCCAGCCCACCTGGCTGGCCCAGAGCCAGAGCTTCCTGCCCTGCTGTCCCCTGCCCCCCATCTCTATCCCCTGGTCATCTCTGTAGCAGAACAGAGACAGGAGAACAGGAGTAAGAGGCAGAGGCTAAGAACAGAGATAAGAGAACAGAGACAAGAGAAGAGAGGAAAGAGCAGAGGAAGAGGTGAAATGTCTCAGTTGGAACATGTTCATTGGACGACTCAAATATCTGTCACTCTGGGCATGACTATGAATGATTGCAAAGGCCCCTGGGTATTGATTTTGGAGCACAAATATGTAGATGGATTTACACATACAGAATCCATGTATAATCAGGCATGAAGGTGTGTCACAAACCCGTCAGGAAAGTTGTGAAAAACTTGAATAGCATCTACAGGGACCACAAAACACATCCAGAGCAGCCCTCAGAGCCTCCAATTCTCTGAGTTTGCACCTTCCACTGTCTCTGAGCTCAGAAGGAAGCAAACATGACGCCTGAACTAACCCTTGGTTTAGGAATTCTATTCAGAGCAGCTGGAAATTCCCAAACCAGGAAGCTCGAGACAGTTGTTCTCTCCTTTCTTAGAATGTTGAACAGAACCAACATTCTCTGAGGGCCTTTGTCTTCCCTTATTCTGAGTTTTAAGGAAATTCTGTACAATATTATACCTAATATTGACTCAACTGGCATTATGTGTGCAACCCCATGCGTTCACAGCACCTGTGCAGCCAGCCTGCGCTTCCCCACATGGGCGCCAGGGGGCGGCAGAAGCCCAGCTTGCACACAGACCTCTAGGAGGCCATGGGAAGGGTAGAATTTTCCTCTCTAGTTTGTAGGGTTGGAAAAACATATACAGAAAATAGAAAAGTCACTGTGTAGTTTCAATTATAGTTACCGGGCCACAACAGCTTAAGTTTTTAAGCTGTTGTGGCCCGGTAATTATAATTAACAGAACTCAAAGACAGTAAATGAAGATGGAAAATAATTCAGATGAGGGTGTTTGTCCAGATGGTAAGAAAGCAGGTGTGGACAGACTCATCCCCCACCAGGCACATTAAGTCCTTTGCAATGGGCTCTGCACAGAAGGTTGGTCTTTGGACAATAACCTTTGCCCTTCAGCACACCTTCCCGATTTAGCTTGCTTCATCACTTACACTTATAGCTGTTTTCATTGGCTATTCTGTTTTTTCTCTCTCGTGTGTCAAGACATTACATATTTAAAAGTAAAAAGACACTTAAAACCATTCCACAAAACTGCTGTCTTAGCATGTTGGCGTGTGTCAGGGACCTGGAGGGCAGCCCCAGGCCCACGGCTGTGTTCCTGGAAGCCACGGGGTGCAGACGTGTGAGACCAGCAGCAGCAAGGTGGGGTTCCTGCCATGAAGGCAGTGGCTCCAACTGCAGCCCCGAGGTAGACCACACCACAGCGCGTGGACATGAGAATGAGCATCTCGAGAAAGCAGAGCACACAATGGGAGTGCTCCAATCACCGACCGTGTCTGCTGTCAGGTTTTCTAATCACTGTGCTGATGGGGAACGTCCGGCCTGCAGGCCCTATAAGGCCAGCGAGCCCTAACCGGTTTGGCTCAATGGATAGAGCGTCGGCCTGTGGACTCTAAGGGTCCCAGGTTCGATTCTGGTCAAGGGCATGTATCTTGCTTGCGGGCACATCCCCAGTAGAAGGTGTACAAGAGGCAGCTAAATGATGTTTCTAGCTCTCTATCTCTCTCCCTTCCTCTCTGTAAAAAATCAATAAAATATTTTTTTTTTTAAAGGAGGGCCAGCGAGATCATTCAGTCTGGCCCTGCCAAGGCATTAGGGTGAGTTAATTAAATATTTGACCAAATATAGCGGTTACTTTTTAAGTTGATAATTTTGTATGGCCTGGGAATGATGTTATAAGTATCCAAATGGCCGTTGGCAGGAAAAAGACTCCCACCCCTGCTCTAAATGGTCATGGAAGACATCAGAGGTGAATCGTGGGTGCTGATGAGGAGTGGACGCTCACACCTGGCCCCCCAAAGGGACAGCTGTGCAGGTGGCTGCTGGGGCTTGACTAGAACTGGAGGATTTAGGGACAAGTGGTGGAGGCAGTGTTTGCTGTCACAGTTCACAAAAGCATTTGTTTTGCTAATGGTTGCTCCCACAATGTGCTAGCTTAAAAAAACACCACATTTCTCTCTCTTTCTCACTTTCCGAAGATGAAGAAAATGTAGAAAGTGCTCCGTGTCAGGTGCTCTGCTTTAAGCACCAGGACGGTGAGTGTGGCTTCCGAGAGGCTTACTCACTTCGTGTCCATTGCGGTCGAGCCGTCTGCCCTGTGCTTCGCCCGCAGAAATGCACCCTTCATTTTCATCTCGGCCACCGAAGGCAGGAGCACGGGCACCACGACGCAGAACAGCGAGAGCCGAGGGGACAGGACTGTTCCTGACGGCGCCTTCTTCTTCTGGCCAAACAGGAATTTGAGTTTTCCTTGAAACTGCATCGTCTGATGTTTTAAGGACAGAAACATGTCCACAGAGCGATTAGCGACATGGTCAAAGGAGGTGGAAATGACGTTCTCAGGGATCGGAACACAGACAAGAGCCTTATCCTCGGTCACTGAGGAGGCAGGCACCAGCATTTCTCCCTGCTTGGCCTCCGTGGGACAGGAACTGCTCCAAGGCCTCCGAGTGATTCCCAGGTGCTCTGGAGTCTCTGTAATCTCCTTTAACTGACAAGCATGTGCTTGTGTGTGCACTCATGGGTGTGTGGGCGTGCGAGCCAACCCTCACACATGAGCCTGAAGGACACAGGGACCCAAGAGGAGGGTCTCCCAGACCCACCAGCGGCTCTGCTTCCTCAGTGGTCAGGGTGGAGCTGAGAAGGAGAGGTATGGGGGGAGGGGAGCCAGAAACTGGGGAAACACCCCAGGAAGGACATGTGTAGGCACCATGGCATCTGGAGAAGCAGGTAAATGCAAAGGAGGAACATTTGTTTCATTCTCTACTATTCTGAAGTGACTGAATTTGTATTATGCACAAATAATGTTTTTATTAAGACAGTTGTTAATGCAGAAACAAAACAACCAACCAACAGGTAAAAGTTTATGAAACTGCAGCTACCGGCTGGTCGGTCTCGGCCTCTGCACTGAGCCCTGCCTGCAGAGACCTGGGCTGGGCGCCCGAGTGAGTAATGCCGAGGGTCTCCAGTCCTGAGGGGGTCTGGCCCTCAGCCCAGGGCCACGGGGCAGCTCTGATGTGGGATAGTTTTTGTGTGCATTTCCCAAAAAGGTCTGGGACTGGGATGGGGGGTGGGGGGGGGTGCGGTGGCTCAAAGGGCTCTGAGCTGGAAAAACTGGAGCAAAACAAGATTAGTGAGATGGGCACTGATGCGGCCAGCTGGTAGGCGGCGCCCAAGGACTGGTATGCAGGGTCGGCTCCCTCTTCCAGAGCCACTTAGAGGACGATTCGCAGACACACCACCATCCTCTGTCCGTCTTCCGTTCCTACATGCACGCTGAGCACCAGCTAGAAATCTCCAGCCCAGCCCTGGCCCAATACTCTGGGGCTTTGCCAACACCAAACACCGAACCCCAGGGGTTCGTGCCTCCCAGGACCACAGCCCAGGTGTAGAGATGGACCCTTGAGGGGCTCATAGTCCAGGTGGGGACACAGACCCCAGGTAGGGGCCCAAAGTCCAGGAGGGGGAGACAGCTCCTCTTGGGCATGGGGCCAGGTGGGGCTGGGAGGGTGTACAGTGGTGGGAGGCAGCAGGGCACACACCCAGGCAGGGCTGGAGACTGAGCCCCAGGGACCTGCCTGCCCCCAGGGCCCTGCCCTGCAGCACTGATGGTGAAAGGCCCTGGGGTCAGAGGGTCTGGTGTTGAATTGCTGCCCAAGGATGGGGGTGCTGGGCCTCTAGGGAGGCTGTGACCCCAAGGAGAGTGTGGGGACTGAGCTGGGGAGGGGAAGCGACAGGCTCTGGAACACAGTCTGGGAGGTGGACAGAGGCTGGCACGGGCTGGGCGCTCTGCTCTGTTGTGCCCCCCGGAGAACGTCTCCTCCCTTCCCTTCATCCCTTCAGGGAGAAGCTGGAGTAGGAAATGGTCAAACATGAGAAGTGGGAGCACACTATCTATCTGTAAGAGAAGAGCTTAAACCCAAAGGCCTGGCAGGAACGTGGTCTCAGGAGCTTGCCAGGTGTACTGGGAAAATCTTTGCAAATGAATTTGAAATAAAGGTACAACTAAACATAAATTAAAACCCAGTTCAGTGTAAGACCTACTGCAGAGTTTTAACATGTCAGCTGAGTCATGTCCTCTCCTGGTTAGGTGTCTCGGGTTCACTCTCGTTCACCCACCTGTCATCACTCAGTCCTGCTGAGAACCACATGCAGGTCACCCCCCAGCCCCTCACTTCCCCCTCCGTTCCTTCCGCCACAGGACACAGGGCACCCGAACGTCATGGGAGCCCCCACCGCTCACTCACCAGGAAGCCCGAGGTGCTGTCCAGTAGGCAGCGCACACGGCAGACGAAGCAGCGCGTCAGGAAGGCCGAGTACTCGGTGGGGCCGCCGGCCCCCTCCTGGGCCCGGAGCAGCCTCCCGAGGATGATATCCTCTCCTGTCCAGGTGGGCACAGGCGGGGGTGAGAGCCCGAAGGCAGTGACAGGGAAACGGAAAAAACACGCTGATAAGCAAGGCCGTGCATGCAACAGCCAGCTATCACCATGTAACACGCCCACCCTGTAGGGTGCAATTCACACGTCCCCTGTGCTCCCGCCCATCCCCTCTCCCCAAGACCCCATAGGGACAGCTACTCCCACAAATGTGCTCACAGTCCTTTGCCTTTAAAAACGTCACTTCAGCCCTTGTTGGGTGGCTCGGTTGGTTGGAGCGTCATCCCATACACCAGCAGGTTGCGGGTTTGATTCCCAGTCAGGGCACAGGCCTAGGTTGTGGGTCTGATCCCCAGTTGGGGCTAGTACAGGAGCAGCCAATCAATGTTTCTCTCTCCCTACCCCTTCCTCTCTCAGTGACAGGAGATTTGACTTTGGGTGGTGGGCATATGGTCCTATATACAGATTTTGTAAATGAGTAATCCACACATGTAACCTATATGTTCATGTAGACCAATGTCACCCCAATAAAATCCTATATAATAAAAGGCCAAAAAAATCATCCACAATACCAAAAAAAAAAAAAAGTCAATAAAAACAAATGCTCTGGTGAGGATTAAGAAAACGAAACACATCACTTCAGTACGACTGCACGTGTGACACACGGGTTGTTTAGTCTGTCCCTTTTGAGCTCCATAAGATGGGCTTGCGTGTCAGTACCTGGGTTTGCTTTCTTCCCTCAGCTTTTTGAGGAAATTATGCTGTTGCGTGAGGCTGTGTTGGAAACTTTTCTTGAATCGTTTACAACTTCTGGGGAGACGTGTGAGAGAACTGGGACTCACTCCCCCGTGCTGAGCCCCGTGCTGGGCCCCCTGTCTCCTCGTGCCGAGTGTGCTTCCCCTGCGCGCCAGTCTGCCCTGCTGCCTCCGCAGGAGCTGGACGCCTGCCAAGCGTGTCCTGAGTGGGCAGGGGCCTCGGTCTGGGTCTGGTGGGGCTTTGCCAGGAGGGGGTCCTGCCCACAAGGGGCACATCTGTGAGCAGACAACAATCTTTGGGGGCTTTCTTTTTTAAGGTAAATCGAATGGGGCCAAAGGAATTTCCAGGAAGACTGAGTCCCTGGGGGAAGACAAGCACC
This sequence comes from Corynorhinus townsendii, assembly GCA_026230045.1. Classification (NCBI taxonomy): domain Eukaryota; kingdom Metazoa; phylum Chordata; class Mammalia; order Chiroptera; family Vespertilionidae; genus Corynorhinus; species Corynorhinus townsendii. The sequence continues at coordinate 2,945,375 of JAPDVU010000012.1, forward strand.
ACAGCTTTCTGGGGAGGGGTTCCCAGGCCCTGGCAGAGCACAGAGACGCCATCAGCCATCAGGATCAGGAACCCGAGAGCCCTGTGGGCCTTCTGGAGGGGCAAGAGGAATGCGGGAGGAGGTCTCTGGAAGAGGGGGAAGCTGCACTCATGTGAAGGGAAGGAGATGCAGGTCGGGTGGCAGTTTCCCAGGCAGTCCACGTGTTGACAAGCCAGGCTCCCAGTCTCGGTGAGACCCACCTGTCTCCGAGCGCAGGGGCTGCCCACACACCACCTGGGGAGGGTCCATGGCCCAGTGGAGCTGCCGGCAGAAGTCCTGGCGGTCGTCCACGTGGATGTAGTCATAAATGTTCTGGTGCATCACGTCCGTCTGAAACATCGCAGCAGTTACCCCCGCCTTACCCCAGGAAGTTACACACGGTCCCCAGTAACAGCTACCCCCGCCTTACCCCAGGGAGTTACACACGGTCCCCAGTGAACAGTTACCCCCGCCTTACCCCAGGGAGTTACACACGGTCCCTAGTGCTAACTACCTCACAAACACCTCATCCAACTCTCTAGAGCAAGCCCTATCTGTGAAGAGAAAGTCCACAGGAAAGACTGGAGTATGGCCTTGAGGCCATTCCCTCCCTGGGAGGACCGGCCATGCCACCTGGAACACAGAGCCCCCCAATCTCCACCCACCTGCCAGGCGGTGACTTCAGGGGCAGAGTGAGGCTCAGACCAAATGCCTTCCAGTACCAAGATACCAACTTTTCTGAATTGGTTCCAGCCCTCAGGGACTTAGGGAACTCATCCTGCTGCATGATTTGGGCACTTTGCAGCCAAAAGTTTATTAGGAAATCACCCCTGGGGGTGAGGTAGGAGTACCAGTGCCTCCTGGCCAGTGACTTCCTTCTTCCTGGCATCTCCAGGTCACGCCCACCCCCTTCCAGGGTGCCCCATGGACACACCGTCCACAGCCCTCTCTCTGGTCCTCTGTCCTCCCTTTGCTCAGCACAGAGGCCAACCCTTGCGGCCCCAGGTCCACACTGGGAAGCCACCGTCTGGGGCACAGAGGCCACAACCATGGGCCATGAAGACTGTGGCTATTGTCGGTGAAAACATCCTCAGAGTCTGTTGATACATGACGCGGGCCTGTACACATCGCCCACGATTTCTCCTACCTGTAACTCTGGTGAAGGCCGGCTGGGATGTCCTTAATGTCAAATAAGACATTCTCAGGGAGGCAGAGCAGGAGTGTGAAGTTGGACCCCAATATCTGTGCACCCCACAGTCCAAACAGACTGTTTTTACAGAGAGAAGTGGACACAGAGGTCAGAAGTGGTGCTGCCCTTGGTCAGTGTTGTCCAGGGTCAGGGGCTCTGGATATGACTGTGGGACCAGCAGGCAGAAACCAGCTCCTGGTGGAAGGGGACGCACCAGGCTTTCCCTCCAGCTTCAGACCTGCTGGCTCGCACTTCACCTGGCAGCTCCTACCGCACCCAAAGAGTCTTATCTCACCTGGTGGCTTCCAGCTCCCCTGATGGCTCTCACCTTACCTGGGGCTCTATGATGGCAAGTGCACTACTCACAGGGATGTTTTCCTAATATACTTTTGTGATTCCAGCATAACATTAAGGCTGGAAAGTACCCATATCATAAATATACAGCGTGCTGAGTTCCCCGTGTAACCACCACCCAATCAGCAAGCAGGACCCCCACAGCGCCTCATGGGCTTCTCCCTCGCTCCTTCCCGGAGGCAGGCACGCTGGCCTGCACGTAAGTGGAGCGCTATGTGCTATGCTCCTTGGTGCCTGTCCATTCACCCACGTGTGTGCGTGTGGCAGTTTTCACCCCATCGTTGTGAGTTTGCTGTATGGGTACCCCACCTCTGGCTAATCCCCTCTCCTGCTGATGGACATTTGGGCTGTTCCCTGTCTGGGCCCGTTGGCGTGATGCGGCTGCGTCTCTGAGAGCACACCCAGGAGTGGAATTACTCGGGCATGGTAGCCAAAGTTCAGCTTCAGGAGATGATGCCAAACAGCTTTCCAAAGTGAGTGCATAAGTCACACCCTCGTTGTGGCGAGTGCAAAAGCCCAGTTGCTTTCCATTCTCGCCAACATTCAGCGCTTCAGACCTTCTCGTTTGAGCCTCTGTGGCAAATGTGTCATGGTTTCTTAGTGTGGTTTTAATTTGCACATCATGAAATCTAAGGAAACTGAGCATCTCACAGATTTATTGGTCTTTAGATGTGAGTGTGTGTGTACACGTGTCATGTGTGTGCGTGCATGTTGCCCATTTGTGTCTTTTTCTCCATTTTCCATGGAGCCATCATGCTGACTTGTCAGCGTTCTCTGTCTGTTCTGGTCACGAGGACTTTGTTGGGCGTGTTCCATTGCAAACATCTCCACTCCCTGGCCTGCCTTCCTGCTCTCTTAGTGGATCTAACACAGTTGAATTCATCAATCTTCCCTTAGGGATGGGGTTTTGTCCTAAGGAATCTTTCCTCATAGATCTCCTACTTCTGCTCTGTTATCTCCTAGAAACTTCTACCATCCACCTAATATGTATTGTGTACGGTGTGAGGCAAGAATAAAGATTCGTTTTCCTGTTGGTAGATCCGGTTCATGCAGCTCCATTTATTGACCATTTCCTCACCATCGACAGGACCGCCTTTATCATGGGTGCACACCCATCTGCTCTGACTGTCAGTTCCCCTGTGGGTCCATTTGTCTGTCCCCTCACTGAGGCCATACTATCTTAACTGCTGAGTTTTGTAGGAAGTTTTGTGTCCAGGATCATAAGTCCTCCAAAGTCCCTCCTACCCCCTTAACCTGCTCAGATCACCTTAGCTTTCTGTACCTCCAATTAGCTCACCAATTTCCAGAACAGCTGCTCAGTTTTTGTGGTAATGTCATTAATTCTATAACTTGATCTGACAACTTTATGATAATACGAGTGGCCCGGTGCACGGATTTGTGCACATTAAAAGGAAATTAATTAGAAGAAATATTTTAATATTGCTATTTGCCCTTTCTCTATAATAGAGGTGTCAAGCAAATTCACGATCTACAACGACAGATCAAAACACATGAGTGTGATTGGCACCAGAGAGAGCTTTATATGTATCGCACATGCGCGAGTCAACATTTATTTTTAAATTGCCAGTGTGCGTCATATGTACTGGCCAGTCAGTCGGTCAGATGGTCAGATGGACGGACGGTTGGTCACTTAGCCTTTTATATATATAGATTGGGTCCTCCATCTCATAAATATGGCCTATCCCTTAACTTATCTGGGTCTTCTTTAATTTCTTTAAAGATTGTTTTATATTCTTGAGTCCTTACTGAGAATTGAGTGTTTTTCCATCCTGTTGCAGATAGATGGCATTTCCCCCTTGATGGCTTTGTTTAAGGAAAAGAGTATGCTGACCTCTGAGCACTGAGCAGTCATGGTTCTCACTGTGGTTCACATTATTCTCTCATGAGTTTTAGTCAGTGACCCCAAGCCTTACAGAACCCAGGCAGTGGGCCACCCACAGGTCTCCCTGGGTGCCATTCGTCATCGTCAGGCCATAGTTATTAACGAAAGGAATGTGTGGAATTAATATGCAAGGTATGAGTCTGCAGCTCGACCAAAACAGGGGACAGATGAACTTGGAGGAGGGCATAATAAAACCGGAAAAGGCATTCCTGACTAAGGCCAATTTGAAGACATTAAATGTGAATTTTTTCAGTTTGAGGAAACAAGGATCTGTATTGTAATAATTAGTGTGGCACGTCTGACCACCCTTCTTCTTTCTTAATCTCCTAGAGCTTGATTCCTAGGAAGTGAGGTCAAGAGAAGTAAATGGTGGGAAAAATGCGAGGAAGGCAGAGAATAATATAACAATTATTCAAATAGACAAAAACATGGCTTTGATCAAGTAAAAGCAGCCGTTATTTTAGCTCTAAACCATCATTTTGGAGTTGAGAATAAAAGCATTACTTGAACAAAATCCTCATGCCAGTAGTTATCATCTTCATTTTTTCATGCAAAGTCAACACGCTCCACAGGCACCCTGATTCACACAGGGACAGCCTCCCCACTGCTGCCCTGTGCGAGGAAAGACAACTTCTTCAATCTAAAAATGGCCACTGAAATATATGCCTAAACCTATGTATTCACCACAAAAAGTACTGGACCTGAGATAGACAGTGGGCTCAGGCTGTTATAGGAAGAATCTGGCTCCTGACTTTGTAAATCATTTTGCACAAGGAGCTCACAATAGCACAAAGCTGTTCTCAGATTTTTATGAAATATTTTGCATAAATTAGAGTCAATGCCTGATTTAATGGCATTTGGAAACAATTTCCTTATAATAAAAGGCAAAACTTTTTTTTTACTTCTAACTCTTGGAGGGAAATAACCAAGCTCCAATAAAACAAAGGTCCAATGACAAGTTCAGATCTGGAACCAAGGCTGCTCTACAGGACCCCTGCCTTGATCACCGAGCCAACGTCTGCGCTAAGACCTCCGAATAACGGCTGAAGAATTCACAGGGCAACTCTTGGTGACAGCACAAAGAGGCAAACCAAACACGTACGTCTCTCTGACTCAGCCCTGCACAAGCAATTGAGGGAAGTCCATGAAAATTTCACCACTGGGGGCTGAATTCGAGTCGTGTCCACATTCTTGCCCTGTCCACCACCAAGGGAGCCATTAACCCCAGCCGTGCCCACGAATCTACTGGCCACTTAGGGGTGAGCAGCACTGTGTAAATGAGGCACCCCAGAGCTTCTGTGATGTACAGGAGGGGAAAGTGGACAGGGCGGGCACCAGGGCTAAGCTGGCCACGCCTGTTGCTTGTATTGTCCTAGGAATGAGAGACTCATCTCAGGATATGGACATGGTGTATTGTCACCCACTGCTGAGTGCAGCCAAGGGAGAAACACCCCAGGCAGCCTTCCCTCTAGCGGGGCTGGTGTGGGGATGCCTCTCAGGAGTGTCCAGATGCCAGTTCCCTTGCCACACAGAGAAGTGTCCTTTTCCTTTCCTGGGTTTTGGGTGGGACTTCTCATTGCACCTTTTCTTAGAGGAGCTGCCCTTCTGGGTCCCAGCATTTGATGGGCCTCGGCAGCAGCTCTTGGCCTTAATGTCTGGAAACCTCCCTGGCTGGTCTGCGGCAACATTCCAAGTGAATTATCTGCACATCCAAGAGGGCATTTCCAGAACACACTTTGTCCTGATGTTTAAGGCATCGATTGATGCTGCTGGCAAGGACTCACCAGAGCATGATGAGTGTGGGGGCTGTGCCACAGTCAGCACCATTGCTCCTGTTTAGATTCGGGATACCCTGGACACAGTCACACCTCTTGCCATGACTGAGCCCCAGACAAATGCTTAACTGATAAAATCTCTGTGATAAGGAAAGCATGATTTTGGAGATGTTTAAACCTTGAAGACAATGAACATTTACAGGTAACGGGACCTATCACAGGACAGAGAGGGTTTACTCACCTGGTGGAAGCCCAGGTAGTCCGCGATCGTTGCTGATGCATAAAATATCACCCCTTCCGCGCTCACCACCAGAGCAAAGCCGTCCAGGGACTGGAAGAAACAAAAATCCAGTTGGCCTCTAGATGCATTCATGCAATCACTCGAAATGAAAAAGTACAAGTGTCATTTTGGTTGAGTTTTCAACTTTTTCTCCCCTGCTTTGTAGTCCGCATTCATAATCCCCAGAAATGCTTACTGTCCATTTATTTATGACCATTTTGCAACAGGTCCCTAGTTAGCAGAAGACATGGGCACTTGGTCATGGTTTATGAGGCTCAAGACTTGGGTTCATGTTCTTGAGATGATTACAAATTTACTTTATAAAAAGTAAACATCATCAGGACAAGATGACACACCATCAGTACCTGAAACTAAACACAAGCCTTTCGTTTCACCCGTGTGACTTCCTCACGCGTTCACCTTCTTCCTTACTGTGTTCTGGTTTTTTTAAAGGGTTTTATCATGAAAGTGTTGAACTCCATCAAGTGCTATTTCTGTATCTACTGAAATAACCACATACATTTTTGTTAGTCTATTAATGTGGTGACTTACAGGGATAGATTTCCTGATGAAGAATCACTGGCACACATGGGGTAAACCTATCTGATCGTAACTTTATATGCTATGAATTGATTCATTTCACTGGGGAGTTTTTCATAAATGTATTCCATATTTAAGGAAAAGCCAGACTGTAAGCTTCTCTAATTTGGGGGTCAAGTACATATAATCATCAGACATGAGTCGGTCCCCTCCCCCTGCTTTCATTTTTCTGGACCCACTTATTTAAGATGGGGTTCATGTGTTCCTTGAAAGTTTGGTTCATCTCACCTCTTACATCATCCAGTTTAGGTATATTCTGGGGAGATGATTAGTGAAAATGGGTAGATTTTAGTACTATGTCATTTATTTAATGGCTGTTAACATATTCAGGCTTAAATTATTTAAATACTAGAGGTCCAGCGCACGGCCCAGCGCACGATTGAAATCGCGTGAGGAGGTGCCCCACCTCCCACCATGCAAGGAGGCACCCTGTGGGGCCGGGACCTGTGCCTGACTCGTGCAGTGCCGTCCACCGCAGGAGTCAGGCTGGACAGCGCTGTGGGGGGGCTGGGACACGTGCCTGACTCGCAGCGTCCCCCAGCACCCCTGCCTGTGTCCACTCCAGGGCTGCCTGAGCCACCGTGCCAGCTCGGGCAGGACCCCCCCCCCCCGCCTCTATCTCCATCTCTGTTCCAGGCCTCACCTGCGTGTGCAACCTCCTCCTGTCTGGTCGCGACCCATTATGGAGTCCCAGTCTAATTTGCATATTACTTCTTTATAATATAGATAAGTTTTGGTATCTTAAAATATTTTGTAACAATGCATTCATTTCATCTTGATTTTATATTTGCTTGTGTTTGTTATTCACAACGCTTTTATGATGATTAAATCTGTTATATCTATAATTATTGTGGACTTTGTGTGTGGAGAAAAGTAGGGATGTGGCTGTTGTACTTGACTTAAAGTCTCCATTTGCAAAGCAAGCTCTCTCAACCATCCTGCAGTGGCTTCCAGAGCTGTCACTGGTGAAGATGCACATAGGACCTAACTACATGACCAGTGAGCATTCTATCTATCATCTATTATCTATCTATTATCTACATACCATCTATATCTATCTATCTATCTATCATCTATCATCTATCTATAATCTAGTTATTTATCAATCATCTATCTTCCATCTATCTATCATCTTCTCCTTCATCATCGCCATCACCATGATACAGTAAGGACAGCACACACTGTGTGGATACCCATGGGTGTCAGGCGTTCTATGTGGAATGTCTCATTCAATTTTACATTGCCTCCATGAGGCAGGAACAGTTGTGACTCCATTCTGACAACACAGAAGCTGGATGGGAGGGAGGTTGAGATACCCAGTCAGTGGAGTTCATAAATATTTCAACTTGTATCTTTAAAACACAGACATTTAGAGACTTAAATTAACTTTCATTAAGTCTATGGCCATCCACAGTATATCATAATACTCACTTCTCTTAATTCTTGGCAATCTGAATATTTTCTCTTTTTTTATTTTCTTTTTTAAACCTTTGCCAATTTGATGTGATAAATTATTTTACCATTACTAGGACTTTTATTTCTTTCATTATCAGTGAGATTGAAAACATTTTACACAGTCATCGGTAACTTGTATGTCTTCTTCGGTAAACTGTCCATGCAGATCAGGTGCTAATTTTCCCATGAGGGTTTATAAACTTCTAAGAGCTTTTAAATTACTGATACTGGATATTTCTAGGCAGCCTAGGATAATGGCAGACACTGAGATCCAATCCCCACACATCTAAAAAATGATGGAGAGCAACAGGAACAAGCAAAGCTGAACAATCCATGCCCTCGACTTGATGAGGACACAGGAAACTGGTAAACTTCAAGTTATTTAAAAGCAGAATGGCAAAATGAAGTCCTAGTGAGCCTAAAATGACTGTTTCAAAAGGAAAAGTGTAGAACCCTCCCTCAAGAAACTAAGGAACAAAGCCAATGAAATCTATGGTAAGTAGAAGAAAAAGAAAAGTAAGAATAAGAGTGAAAATCAAGGAAATTTTTCAAAAGCAGTCAAATAATAAAGGTCATCGATAAAATAAAACTTTGGTCCTTCGAAAAGATTAATAAAATTGTAAACCCCTAGCAAGCTTGATCAAGGAAAACACACATTACTGACACCAGGAATTTTAAAGAATACATTATTATAGATCCTACAGATATTAAAAGAATAGTAAGACTGATATTCAATAAAGTAAGCAATTTAAATGAACACATTTTTTTAAAACACTAAGAAAAGTTATATAAAAAGAACTAGAAAATCTAAATAGCCCAATATCTATTAAACAAATTGAAGTTGTAATCAAAACTATCCCACAAAGATGGCTTCAGGCCCAGATGAAATAAAGATTAAAAAAAATAACCTGGAGAGAAAACAAGATGGCGGCATAGGTAAACACCTAAACTGCTGCCTCGCGCAACAATTTCAAAACTACAACTAAAAGACAAAACGTCTATCACCAAGAACCACAGGAAAGCTGGCTGAGTGGAAGTTCTACAACTAGAAGGAAAGAGAAAAGAGCATTGAAACTGCACAAGTGCTGAAAAGTTGAGGTACGGAGGCGCGCGAATTGGGCTGGCGGCGGGTGACTAGGAGCACTGCTTTATTCAACCCAAAGGGAGACAAGCTCCTGATTACTCCGAACTCCAGTTTCTGGGGAAACGCTGGGGACCCAAACTCCTACGGGGAGAAGCTGGACTGTCTGCCATCGGGTCGGAAAGTGAGGGTGACTTTCTTGCAGAGGCGTGCCCAGCAATCTTTGTTTACTACACTGGGGTGCGGGACACGGGGACTTGGAAACGCGGAAATGCAGAGATGGCTGACTGGCAGCCATCGCTGTTTGCCACGCCCTAGCCTAGTGACTCCCTGAGACCCCACCCCACACAATCTACAAACCCACCCAAGCTCCACACAGCAGCTTTTGCATATAAATGGCCTGCCCTATCGCAGCTTAACCTAACAAACTGCAGCTCTGCTCAGACAGCTCCAAAACCTCCAAACCCCAAGCAAAGAGGAGAAAACAGTAGTTCTCGCTGTAGCTCCTGCTGGGTGGCCTCAGACAGTAGCTGACCTGCTCCCTGTTGGAGATCCAGAAGCCAGTGTACCTAGTGGTCAGTGTGAGACACCAGATTTCAACTACTCACATCTATAAGTGACACATTCAAGAGGCAGATTCAGTGAGCACCAAAGCCCCACTGAAACAAGTCCTGCCCCCTAAGCATGTCTCCAGCACAGCAGTTTTTCCATTATAGACACAGTGGGTCCTCACAGCCAATTGGCCTGGAGGTCAATTCCTCCCAGTGACACCAACAACAATTAAGACTTAACTACAACAAGGCTGTACACACAGTCCACAAAGGGGTGCACCAAGAGTGTCCACCTCAGGAAACTGGGAGGCCGACCCACTGGGCCATATAGGAAACCTAGCACACAAAGCCACCCTACCAACTCAGGGAAGCAGCAAAAATGCGGAGACAAAGAAACAGATCACAAACGAAAGAAATGGAGGAAAACAAACGACTGGATATAGAGTTCAAAAGCATAGTTATAAGGTTTTTCAAGAATTTCCTAGAAAAGGCCAATAAATTTAACAAGACTGTCCAGGATATGAAAAAGGACCAACTAGAAATTAAACATACACTGACTGAAATAAAAAATATTATACAGAGACCCAACAGCAGACTAGAGGATCGCAAGAATCAAGTCAAAGATTTGAAATACAAAGAAGCAAAAAACACTCAACCAGGAAAGCAAAAAGAAAAAAGAATCCAAAAATTTGAAGATAGTGTAAGAAGCCTCTGGGACAACTTCAAGCGTACCAACATCAGAATTATGGGGGTGCCAGAGGAAGAGAGAGAGCAAGATACTGAAAATCTATTTGAAGAAATAATGACTGAAAACTTCCCCCACCCGGTGAAAGAAATAGACTTACAAGTCCAGGAAGCATAGAGAACCCCAAACAAAAGGAATCCAAAAAGGACCACACCAAGACACATCATAATTAAAATGCCAAGGGCAAAAGACAAAGAGAGAATATTAAAAGCAGCAAGAGAAAAACAGTTAATTACCTACAAGAGAGCACCCATAAGATTGTCAGCTGATTTCTCAACAGAAACTATGCAGGCCAGACAGGAGTGGCAAGAAATATTCAAAGTGATAAATAGCAAGAACCTACAACCAAGATTACTCTACCCAGCAAAGTTATCATTCAGAATTGAAGGTCAGATAAAGAGCTTCACAGATAAGAAGAAGATAAAGGAGTTCATCACCACCAAACCAGTATTATATGAAATGCTGAAAGGTATTCTTTAAGAAGAGGAAGAAGAAGAAAAAAGTAAAGATAGAAATTATGAACAACAAATACATATCTTTCAACAAGTGAATCTAAAAATCAAGTGAATTAAAAATCTGAGGAACAGAATAAACTGGTGAATATAATAGAATCAGGGGCATAGAATGGGAGTGGATTGATAATTCTCAGGGGGAAAGGGGTGTGGGGGTACGGAAAGAGACTGGACAAAAATCATACATCTATGGATGAGGACAGTGGGGGGAGGTAATGGCAGAGGTTGTGGTGGGAACTGGGTGGAGGGGAGCTGTGGGGGAAAAAAGGAGAAACAATTGTAGTAATCTGAACAATAAAGGTTTATTAAATTTTTAAAAAAATAGTAACCTAAGAAAAAATCTAATAAGACATGTGCAAGACCTACAAGTTGAAAACAATGACAGTGCAGAGAAGAGACCTAAGCACACTGAGATATGCAAGTTCCTGATGGAAAGTCCCCCTAAATTAATCTATAGATATAAAGCAATCCCAATCCTATCACAGTAGGGTTTTTCTTTTTATAGAAATTGACACTCTAATTCTACTTTTTTTTTTTTTAATTTTGGCATTGGGGGTCAGAGGATCTTCAGCTAAAGAAACTGAAGACTACTCCTTGTCTAAGGACCCCGTGCAATTTATTAACACAATTTGTCCTAAGGCAAGGTGGAGACATACATTTTAAATGATAGGGTTTACAGATTGGGGAATAACCTACAGCTGTTCAGGTGCTTGGCCAACAAGAGGCAATAACATGCAGATTTAAGATGCTCTGGGCTGTCTGGCAGCAAGCATCTAATTCTAAAATTTATGTGGAAATGCAAAGGGCCCAGACTCAGTGGAAGCAATTCTGGTAAAAAATCAAGCTGTAGGCCTTATGCTGACTGCCTTCCCAACTGACTCAAAGGCCATGGTAATGAAGGCTGCGTGGGATAAGGACAGACAGGCAGTCTTCAGTGGAGGTGCTGGCTCAGGCCAGTGGGGAAAGAAAAGTCCTTTACACAGATGTATCTGGGACAGGTGGTTACGTGGACCGAGAGAGTGAGGCTTGACGGCTCTCTCATTCCAACACGTCAACCATGAAGGCATCATTCAGAAAGGAAAGGCCATGGTGCTCATGAAAATACAGTTCTACTCAAGAGGGGAAGCAGTGAGACGTTAAAACCAGCCTAAAAACTATTGGGAAGCAAGATGGCCCCAGGTAGTCAGGACTGGTGGCTGTTAAATGCAAAACTAAGTCCCTGGATAATCCTTGAGTGGAAAGGTGCCATCCATGTTGTTACCTCCTTCCCTTCCCTTCCTTTCCCTACCCTTCCCTTCCCTTCCCTTCCCTTCCCTTCCCTTCCCTCCCCTCCCCTCCCCTCCCCTTCCCTCTCCTTTTCTCTCTTTCCCTTTCCTTTTCTCTCCTTTTCTTCTCTCTTCTTTTTTAATCCTCACCCAAGGACATTCTTAGAGAGAGGAAAGGAGAAAGACAGAGGGAAAGAGAGAGAGAGAGAGAGAGAGAGAGGTGAAACCTGCAACCCAGGTATATGCTATGACCAGGAACGAATCGGCAACCTTTTGGTGAATGGGACAATGCTCAACCAACTAAGTCGCACTCTGGCTGGGCTTGTTGCCTAATTTCAATGGTTCAGATAACTTTCCTGGCACAGAGATGCAAACACCACGGCAGTGACTTCACAATGTGATTCAGACCCTGTGCTGAGTTTTCTGAACAAGAAATCCCAGCTCACGCGGCACTGCAGCTGCGGTGGCCGCTTTCAATGGTCCAGCCAGAGACGATGACCACAAATCATCCCGAAGCCCATTATCAGCAACCCATCCCTGGACCCCGATGTGCTTCTAAAGAATGGGAAGCTGACCTGTGCAACACAGGCGTCCGCCACAGTGTCTCCGGGAACTAAACAGACTGTGCCATTTGTCATTTCAATTTCTGTGCGGCTCCACGGAGAAGTGCCCGGTCCCACTGTCCTAACATCGGGGAGTAGAGTAGGATGTGCAGTGTCTGCCGGGGCCTTGTCCTACGGGGTTATTCCGGAGTTTGTGAATGTGCCACAGTCTCCCCAAGGCCTCTGTTCTCAGACACACAGTATTTCTTAGGGAAAAACCTACAAAACATTTGAGATTTACTTGTTCATACCATTTCACAAAAAGACCTGAATTGCTTGGTCTGATGAGTGCAGACAGGACACAGCTCTTACCCTGGCATTTGGGTCAGACTCTGGGACATGAAGCATGCAGAGTGGAGGGTGCAAAAGCTGCATTCTGTGGGTGTTCTCCTAAATAGATCAGTCCTGGGCTCAAAGGCTCACCTTGCCTGCCTGGCAATCATCGAATGTGGATGTTCCCACAACTGTGTCCTGGGCCACTTCAGAGACGTTTTACCTAAAAATAAGACCATCTCTTCCACTTGCCCCAGCACAGAGGTTGTTCCTAAATGCCTTTACCATTAGCACCTGTGACCACGATGGGACCCACTATGACCAGATTTCTGTGTCCCCGAGACCATCAACCCAGCCAAGGCCATGCATTTTTTTATGACAGTTTTTAAAACTAAATTTCTTAAATTGCGGTACGATATACATAACATAAAACTCACCACTTTAACCATATGTTAGCATCAAGCATACTAGTATTCACATTGTTGTGCAGCCATACCCACCATCTCCAGAACTTTTCCATCGTCTCAAGCTGAGACTCTATCCAGGGGTCCTCAAACTTTTTAAACAGGGGGCCAGTTCGCTGTCCCTCAGACCGTTGGAGGGCCGGACTATAGTTAAAAAAAAAAAAAACTATGAACAAATTCCTATGTGCACTGCGGGCCCGGGACGAGTCGGCTGCTAAGCAGAATAGGCAGTGGCACCCGGTGGGCCGGATAAATGTCCTTGGCGGGCCGCATGTGGCCTGTGGGCTGTAGTTTGAGGACCCCTGCTGCCCATTAAACACTAACTCCCTGTTCCCTTTTCCCAGCCCTGGCACCTGGCCTCCTACTTTCTGTCTCTATGAATTGGACAATTCTAGGGGTCTCACATTCACACAGGATGTGTCCTTTTCGGACCAGCTTATCTCACTCAGCATAATGTCCTCAAGGTCCATGTAGCGTACATAAGAATTTCCTTCTTTTTTTAGAGCTGAGTAGTATTCCAGTGCATGGATGGACCACATTGGGCTTCTCCATTCACCCATCGATGGAGGAAGCAACTTGGGTTGCTTCCACTCCTGGCTACTGTGAATGATGCTGCTGTGACGATGGGGGTACCAGTAAGATAGTGAGTGCATTTTCAAGAAGCAAGGTATCTGAGGTAAGAATGACATTCATTTCAACACTTTGCTCTTCCCTGCCACTCTGCCTGGGATAAAAGAGGTTCATTAGGAGGCTTAAACGCACTGCCACCCGCAGAGCTGGAAATCTTTTTAAAAGAACAGAAGGTGCCCTGGCACGCAGCCTGCATCTCACGGCCATCCTGCGGTGGCTTCAACGTGCTTCATCTCAGAAACCCCGGCGCTCCCGTTCACCTGGACTTGATGGGAACTCGTGCATACATCGTTCCCACCATGTGCGTGGCAGGCCCTGGGCACAGCTGAGGCTCTGGGGCTGGTAGTGATGGAGGATGTGGGTTCAAGGCCTCGGCAGGGAGAACAGGGCTGGCACCATCCACTTCCCAGGTGGTGACAGGGACACACTCAGACAAACCAGGAAAGCTCAATGCCTGGCTCTCACAGGTGCTCAGTGGATGAAGTGCTGTCACCACAGCGGCTCATGCCTGATCAGGAGCCAGGAACAACATCCCAGGATAGGGGACCCTGCAGGCTGCCCATCTGACACTGACTCCATCAGTCCCCTGCAGCCCCATCCCCAGGATCTGGGCAGAGGTAGGGTGGGAAAATGCTGGGGTTCCCCGAGAAGTTGTTGGAAAATAAGGTATCAATTCTAATAGACTCTCAGAGCAGCTATTTGCTATCACAGCAAATCGCTAAAAAGTGAAAACCTGATGTAACCAGCGGGCTGTGTGGTCCAGGGAACATATGCTAAAAGGGCAGTGGTCAGAGTCCAGTCACACATGAGTGCTGGACAACAGTGACCTCGAGGGGCCTCAAGTCCATCTCTTGGGCAAGCTGAAGGGGTGCAGTCACCTGCAGGTTCTGGGCAGCCCCATCCTCCAAGCCCAGCAACTTGGGGAGCAGCCCGGGTGGAGGAAGTGGGCACCCGGGCTTGGCACCGGTTCCCCCACAGCTTCTCCCAATGCTGAGGTTGCAGCGTACTGATGTCCTACTAATAATAGTTCAAAGAGCAAAGAAATGCTCAAGGCTTGAGCATATAAAATGCCTTCTTAAAAAAGATTTTATGAGATTAGTCACAACCAAAACAACCTTAATTTTAACTCACAAAGCAGAAATTTAAAAAAAGATGAAAGACCATAAAATGCTGTTTTCCGAGTCATATGGATTCAATATCAGACCGACTTTCTGGTCCAGAGTCCTCGCGCCAAATACTTTTACACATGTGGGACCATCCTTCAAATATGCATCGCGAGCATTTGTTTGTTTTCTCTCTCTCTCTTTTTAATCCTACAAGAGTTTTTTTGTGTGTTTTTTTAAACATGGTACATGGAAAATGAGATCACTTTTCCAAGTGGAAAAAGGGATTTGGCCCCAACCTTAAGGCTGCGCTTTTTTAAAAGGGGAAAATAGTCACATCTACATTCAATTACTGAACATCACGCAATGTGCACCTGCCACTTCACAGATAGGTTCTGAGGTGCCCAGGCCTCCAGGCCGGCTTGGCCACTGACACTGTTGCCACCCTCAGGCCCCTTTTGAGAAAGCCAGGATTTCCTTTGGCCAATCCCTTGAATATCCTGATCTCTTCCAGTCCTATGGCAAAAAAAAAAAAAAAAAAAAAGCAGCAAGCATTTCAGAGATGGATTTGTCAAGGTCATGGCAGAGGAAAAAAAGAGGGAAAAGGAACAATTCTCACAGCCCCTTGTTGCTCCTCCGGAATAAAGGGCAGCGGGGAGCAGAGAAGTCCCCTGAGAGCCGTTGCCAAGGTCACCGAGCAACAACACAAGGCCAAGCCCTGCTAGTCACGCGAGCCAGCAAGCAAGCGGGCACCAACCCGCGGGTGTCAGGCAGCTGGCTCGGCCTCCTGGAGCCAGATCACTCGCTGGGCCTCTCCTTGGCCAGCCAGCGTGCGTGCGAGCGGCGTTCCTGCTTGAGGAGCGGAATCACTGGCTGTTTATAGATCCCACAAACAGTACACTCAGGCTTGACTCCCTGCCATGACTCCACAGCGCTTGAGAGCAGTTCCTGAAGGATGCAACTGTCTGAGGGTGAGAG
Source organism: Corynorhinus townsendii (assembly GCA_026230045.1). Lineage (NCBI taxonomy): Eukaryota > Metazoa > Chordata > Mammalia > Chiroptera > Vespertilionidae > Corynorhinus > Corynorhinus townsendii. The sequence goes on from JAPDVU010000012.1 coordinate 2,961,153, forward strand.
AGCCACAAAGACGGGCAGGTGGGCCCCGGCTCCTCCCAGTCGCCCATGGGGGCCTGGGCTGGGTGAGGAGGAGACTGGAGGTTACAGCTTGCAGGGGCTTTGGGGAGGCAGAGAACAGGTGGGAGAAATCCACTCTATGTTAAGCTGCTGCCCCTCTCCATTGTCTGGGGTCAGTCTCTGTCTGGTGGGACCACAGGGCAGGGCTGGAAGTACAGAGCTGAGCTGCCCTCCAGGTACCCACCTCTCCTCCTCTTCTGCTGCAAACCCCAGACCAGAGTCTCCTCCTACTGTGCCCCTTTCTAAAGGGGAGGCAAACTGCCACCCCGCACCTTCCCTCCCCTCCTCTCCGACCCTTGACCCTCAGCTCACACACACACTAATCAGAGGAGCTGGTGTCAGACACCTGCAGGAACTGAGCACACAGGAGCCCGGGAGATGCCCAGCACGTGGGCAGCACAGAGCAGACACCAAAGAGCATGATTCAAATACAGATATGTGAGGAGGTAAGAAAAGCTACCAGCAAAATGAAACAAGAACAAAAAATGGCACAAACAAATCAACTGGAAATACTAGGAATGAAAATGGTGCAAAGGGCAAAACAGTTGAGGGGTTTGGACTGATGAGTCTACCACCCGCTGAGGCAGCCAGGGAGGAAGAGGGGGAGGCCAGACAGAATATAAGAGAAGCCGGTCAGGGGAGGATGGCATCGAAGGGCCAGCACCTGGACAGCTGCAGCTCCGGTAGCTGAAACAAGGACGCAGAAGGGACAAGGTTGTATGAACGATGGAACAGCTCAGAGGGACAGAGCACAGAGCACCACGCAGGTGACACAGGCAAAGGACACAGTGAAACTTAAGAATATCTGCCCTGGCTAGTGTGGCTCATCCTGTGCAACAAAGGGTTGCTGGCTCAATTCCCAGTCAGGGCCCATGCCCATGTTGGGGGCTCGAACTCCAGTGGGGGGTGTGCAGGAAGCAGCCGATCATATCGATGTTTCTCTCTCCCTCTCTCTCTAAAAATCAACAGAAATTTCTTAAAGAAATTTAAGAACATCAAAGCCAAAGAAAGAATCGCAAAGTTGCAAGAGATGGCAAGAAAGAACGGGGATCAAACCCCTCAGGCTTCTCCACACCGGCAGCCACAAGGACACTGCAAAACACGCGACAATATTTTTTAATGTCAAAGGATAAAAACTTTGAACCTAAAATTGTATATTCAGCCCAATTATTATCCAGATGTGAAGGTACAACATTCCAGCATGGGGGCGGGGCGGGGGGGGGGGGGAACAAGGAAGATTTCACACCCAGACCCACAAGGAAAGCACTTTGGGGGAATCACTCGAAGAGAAACCCATCTAGGCTGCAAGGCATGAGAAGGATGGTGAGCAAACCCCAGTAAACTTTACAGAGGCGTCTTTTAAAAAGCTAGGGACAAAGACAAGAATCTGTGCCATCCAGGATTCAACTTCTAGACCAAATCAAGGTGCAAGTGTGCAGGGTGGTGAGGGGCAGGGAACCAGAAGACCCAAGCATATGGGGGTGCAAGTCTTGTTGGGGAAATGCCAACACTGATAAGTCTAATAAATCAGGTAAAACCAACATGATAAAGGCTTATGCTAAAGACAACCCCAAAAGAACAAGAGCATATGAAAGTTCAATCTATAAATGGAGAGCTGGAGAGAAAAAAAGGAAATAATGAAAGTATGGTAAATGGGAAATAGGAACTACGATGACAGAAGTTAGCCCACAAATAAGAGTGATTACAAGAAGTACAAACAGGTTAAAATAATCACTGGAGGAACGTTTGGGGGAAGGGTGCCTCATGTTCGTCTGCAAGAGGCAGACTTAAACGGAGAAGAAAAGCTAAAAAGAATGCAAAAGATGTATCAAGCGGCAAGGAACCCAGAGAAAGCTGTAGACAATCTTATATCTGATAAAATGTAAATTTACTGGAACACAAGGGTTAAAGTCAAATGTGTAAGCTTTAAGATGCCTGGGGCAAAAGAAAAAAAAAAGGCATGGGGCACCCCATACGTGTTGAAAGTCCGTGCCTGACCCCGCCCCTCAGCTTCCGCTCCTTGGAGCTGTGGCTTGAAGCTCCTGCCCTGCGGTGGTGGGGCCGGTGGGGCAGACCTCAGCTCGCTGAGCTGCTGGCTTACATAACAGCTTGCTCTCCATTTCCCAGGGTTCAGACATCACAGTTGGCTAGCTGCCACGTGTACCTGCCCACGATACACGCTCGCACGCTCGCTTCCCCTCCCCGTCCTAATTTAGCTGTGTCATAATTTTGCTTAAAGCCACGGGCAGTGTTTGTGTTATCTCAGACACTTCTCAGCTGAGCCAGGCATCCGGATGCACATCAAACACTTCACTGTCCCTCAACAATCTTTGGGCCTGAGTTAACAAATGCCTGTGTATTGCCTTATGTACACGGTTCCTGACTTTGCCCCCCAAGCCTTCCCTCTGTAGGTGTCCTGTCCACCATCTCCTGGAAGCCTGCCCCCCCTCCCCTCCTCGTCACCCTGGTTCTGGTGGAGAGACCCTCCTCCTGAGAGACTCTGCGGAGGAGGGGAAACCTTTGATTCCTGAATATCTGAAGCTGTCCTGATGCCACCTCCTCTCCCGCGACCCAGGTGAGAAAGCACTCCCCCCCCTCGCGCTTTGTAGGCATGTCCTCCTGGTGGTCCAGCCTCCAGCGTCCAATGGACTGTCCTGAACCTGCTCCTCTTGAGAGCACAGAGGGTTTCCCATTGTCCCAGGTGTAGAATTTCACAAAGGCAAACACCCTCGTCCTTTCAGCCATTGTGCTAGTCACCCAGTGGGACCTCTGGGCGGGAAACTCGGTCCTCGGTTCTGGGAAGCCTTCTGGTTGCTTCCTTGCCCATTTCCTTCCCTCTGATCTTTCTGGAACAGTTTACTCAGGTCTTGTGGGGTCTGGCAGTCTGCCTGACTTTCTTCTCCTCTTCTTTCCTACTTTTCTTTTACTCTTAGAAATATCCCTTTAAATTTAATTTCTTTCTTTCTTTCTTTCTTTTTTTTTTTTTTACAGATCCTTTTGTGGTTTTTTTTTTTAAAACAAATCTTTATTGTTCAGATTATTACAGGTGTTCCTCTTTTATTTTTCCCCATAGCTCCCCTCCACCTGATTCCCCACCCCACCCCATGCCCTTACCCCCTGCCACTGTCTTCATCCATAGGAGTAAGATTTTTGTCCAATCTCTTCCTGCACCCCTCCCACCTGCTTCCCCTGAGAATTGTCAGTCCACTCACTTTCTATGTCCCTGATTCTATTATATTCACCAGTCCATTCTGTTTTTCAAATTTTTCATTCACTTGATTTTTAGATTCATTTGTTGGTAGGTATGTATTTGATGTCATTTTGTTGTTCATAATTTTTACCTTTACCTTTTTCTTCTTCTTCCTCTTAAAGGATACCCTTCAGCATTTTGTGTAATCCTGGTTTGGTGGTGATGAACTCCTTTAGCTTTTTCTTGTCTGTGAAGCTCTTTATCTGACCTTCAATTCTGAATGATAGCTTTGCTGGGTAGAGTAATCTTGGCTGTAGGTTCTTGCTGTTCATCACTTTGAATATTTCTTGCCACTCCCTTCTGGCCTGCATAGTTTCTGTTGAGAAATCAGCTGACAGTCGTATGGGTACTCCCTTGTAGGTAATTAACTGTTTTTCTCTTGCTGCTTTTAATATTCTCTCTTTGTCTTTTGCCCTTGGCATTTTAATTATGATGTGTCTTGGTGTAGTCCTCTTTGGATTCCTCTTGTATGGGGTTCTGTGCGCTTCCTGAACTTGTAAGTCTATTTCTTTCACCAGGTAGGGAAAGTTTTCTGTCATTATTTCTTCTAATAGGTTTTCAATATTTTGCTCTCTCTCTTCTTCTGGCACCCCAAAAATTCGGATGTTGGTTCGCTTGAAGTTGTCCCAGAGGCTCCTTACACTATCTTCATATTTTTGGATGCTTTTTTCTTTTTGTTTTTCTGGTTGGATGTTTTTTGTTTCCACATATTTCAGATCTTTGGTTTGATTCTTGGGGTACGTTGATCTACAGTTGAGTTTCTGCATATTCTTTATTTCAGACAGTGTATGCTTCATTTCTGACTGATCCTTTTCCATTTTTTTGGCATTCTCATTAAGCTCCTTGAAGGTCTCATCAAGTTTCTCAGCTGTTTTAAGAAGATTCTTGAGTAACCTTATAAATGTGGTTCTGAACTCTATGTCATCCAGTAGTTTGCTTTCCTCCGTTTCTTTCATTCGTGACATGTTTCTTTGTCTCCACATTTTGGCTGCTTCCCTGTGTTGATGGAGTAGCTTTGTGTGGTAGGTGATCTATAGGGGGCAGTAGCTCAGCCTCCTCAATCACATGAGTGGATGCTCTTGGTACACCCCTTTGTGGGCTGAGTGCAAAGTCTTGGTGTAGTTAAGCCTTAATTGCCATTGGTACACTGGGAGGAATTGACCTCCAGGCCAATTAGCTGTGAGCACTCCCTGTGTCTATAATTGAAGAACTGCTGCGCTGAAGACACGCTTATGGGGCAGGACTTGTTTCAGTGGGGCTTTGGTGCTCAGTGAGTCTGCCTCTTGAATGTGTCACGTATGGATGTGAGGAGTTGAAATCTGGTGTCTCACACTGACCACTAGGTACACTGGCTTCTGGATCTCCAATGGGGTGCAGGTCAGCTACTGTCTGAGGCCACTCAGCAGGAGCTACAGTGAGAGCTGCAGTTTTCTCCTCTTTGCTTGGGGTTTGGAGGTTTTGGAGCTGTCTGACCCAGGCTGCAAGTTTTCTAGGTTAAGCTGCGATAGGGCAGGTCTTTCTTATGCTAACTGAGCTGCTTGGAGCTTGGGTGGGTTTGTAGGTTGTGCAGGGCGGGGCCTCAGGGTGTCACTAGGTTAGGGCGTGGCAAACAGCAATGGCTGCTAGTTAGCAGGCTCTGAGTCCCCAATGGCATCCGCGAGTCCGGTGCCCCAGTGCAGTAAACAATTATTCCTGCGCGCAGCTCTGCAAGCAAGCCACCCTCACTGGCACACAGTCCAGCTTCTCTCCGTAGGAGTTTGGGTCCCCTGCGTCTCCCCAGAGACTGGATTTCAGAGTAATTGGGGGCTTGTCTCCATTTGGGTTGAAAAAAGCAATGCACCCAGTCGCCCGCAGCCAGCCCAGATCATGCACCTCCGTACCTCAGCTTTTCAGCGCTCGTGCACGTCTCAGTGCTCTTTTCTCTTTCCTTCTAGTTGTAGAACTTCCACTCAGCCAGCTTTCCCGTGGTTCTGGGTGATAGACGTTTTGTCTTTTAGTTGCAGTTTAAATTGTTGTGGGAGGCAGCAGTTTAGGTGTTTACCTATGCCGCCATCTTGGATTCTCTCCTAATTTCTTTCTTTTTTAAAAAATATTTTTATATTGATTTCAGAGAGGGAGGGAGAGGGAGATAGAAAAATTAATAATGAGAGAGAATCATTGACCGACTACCTCCCACACGCCCCACATTGGGATGGAGCCTACATCCCGGGCATGTGCCCTGACTGGGAATCGAACCATGACCTCCTGGTTCACAGGTCGACGCTCAACCACTGAGCCACACTGGCCAGGCTCAACTTTAATTTCTGACCCTCCTACATATTTCTAAGTTTTGCTGTCATGCTTTTAATTGTTGACCTCTTTTTTTAAAGAAGTCTCTGAATGTTCTCCTTTACAGAAACCTGTTTTCATTTTGTTGAACTTTAGTTTTCTCTGAAGAGCTTAATGACATCTTTTTTTTTTTTTTTTAATCCTCACCTGAGGATATTTTTTCCATTGATTTTTAGAAAGAGTAGAAGGGAGGGAAGGAGTAGAAGAGAGAGAGAAACATTAACGTGAGAGAGACACATCTATTGGTTGCCTCCCACATGCATGCGACCAGGCTAGGGGTCAAACCTGCAACCTCGGTATGTGCCCTTGACCAGGAATCGGCCATCCCACTGTGTCAGAACCCAGAGACCCCAGCCTTCTGGTGGCTAACTACTTCCTGGTTATGTTTTTTAACTGACCAGGGGCTACCATGTCCACATGCTCAGATGGTCTCTCAGTCCCCCTGTGCTGGTTGTATTTTGACTTTAATCTCTTCAATGCTCTTTGAACACATGAGTCCAGGGTCCAGGGTCCAGGATCCAGGGCCCGCTCATCACTGTTCCCAGTGACCTCCATGGCTATTTCTCTTTGGTTTTCAAGGACTTTCTGTGAAATTATGAAACTATCACGAACACTGCCCGAATTCACAGCTTTTCCCTTGAAAATGTGCGCCTTCAGCCTGATATGCTGACAAGTCCTGCTCATACCCAAGTGCCCACTCACTCCCTCACCCCCACCTCTCAGCCTTCACCACCCCCACCTGGGCCCCCCAGGACCCTCATCAGCATTGTCACCAAACTATGTGATGGCTGGTTTCCCTGAAGAGCCAGGACTGCAGCACCCAGACCCAGCTGCCTGCATGGACCTTGATTCCTGGGGAGCGTCCTGCCCAGCAGTGTCCTCAGGACCCTTGTCCATGGGTCACCATCCAGCCTTCCATTCTGGGTGTCGTTATTCAGGCCTGTTGCCCATGGGTTTCTAACTGGGCTCCGTTTCCTCTTCTGTGTGAGATGCTCGGAGAAAATCCTCTACAATATGGGTTTAGTCCTGAGAACTGGCAGCCAGGCACCCAGCCACCTTCCCGGTTCAGTCTGAGCAGGAACTGGAGGCCTTGGGGACTGCATCACAGGCCTGACAGAAGCTGCCCCAGTGCAGTTCCCCTGGCGCTTTGGCTTTGAGGCTTGACACTGAAGCTCTGGGAGCACTCTGCAGGGCTGGGAGGGTCACTCCACTCGAGATCCTCATCTCTGCTGACAGTGGGGCGGCCCCTGGCCCTGCCACCAGCTCTGCACTGGGCCACCTCGGGCAGGGCATTCTCAGTCCAGGGCCCTGCAGAGTCCCACAGAGGGGGCGGTGGGGGCCAATCCTTGCTCTGCCCTTTCATAGGATGTGACACTGAGCAACCCATGGAACCACTCAGTGGAGAAGCATCGTCCTAACCTATGGCTGAGTTTCAAAGACTCCAATGGCCTCAAAAACAACTGTTGCATTCAGTGAAACGGGTGCCCGATGCCATTGCCTTGGAAGTGGAACTGGAGACAGGACCTCGTTTGTCATTCATGTTAGCCAACATGTCAGCGTGGTGAAGAAGTCTAACAAAGCTTCCTTAGGAGAATTGAAAAGCTGTTTTCCCAGGCCACAAGCTTGGTAGAATAGCAACCTCTATATGTGGGTTACGATCAACTTATTTTGACACTTAGACACTTAGCAAAAGATACTTACTGTTTAGTATTTAAAATGTGCTTATCATTTGTACCAATAAACTTTTCCTGAAATCATTAGGTATTGAGGTATGTGTTTAAATCTATTTCAAGTGCCAGAATCTTATCAATACACTAGCTATAAGAGCTTTGGAAAGATTAGATGCCCAAATACCCAGCACAATACTTGTGTATTTTTAGTTTCATATGGAGCTAACAATCCCAGGAACTCTGAACACTCTGGACCTTACGTGGTTTATCCCTTACGTCATTTCAAACACAGAAAATAGGGCCTATCTTTGCCTGCTCCCACTGTGTTCACATCTCCCAAATTCATACAAGTATACAATAGGGTTGCTCAACTTCTAAAACATTTTTATACCAAGTATTGTCTTTCTATAAATCTCACCTTGTGCCGTTAGGGAAAAGCCTCCCTTTTGAAAATCTACATTGTACAGAAGCGCATGTCTTTAATGTCTCCAGACAGAAAGCCTCACATTAATTTTAAGGTTTGCACGTGGGGTGCAACTTACAGGAAGGGCCTGAGAAAAGAATGGGAGGGGGCTAGTATTTTTAGTAAAATTTGGCATTTGTTTTGTGCAGAACACAGAATATGCTCTTTAATTTAGTAAATATTTTTTAAAGATAGAGGTCTTTGATATTGTAGCTAAAAACAATTCTTAATCATAAAATTCTTTTTTTTCAGACTTTCTGAAGTTGTTTACCAACTTATTTTTGTTTGAAGTGTGTGTTTTTTCCCCTCTTCCCACCCTCTCTTTAAAAAATAAAAATTTTTTTTTTTATTTCAGAGAATAAAGGAGAGGGAGAAAGAGATAGAAACATCAATGATGAGAGAGAATTATTGATTGACTGCCTTCTGCACGCCCCCAACTGGGAATTGAGCCTGCAACCTGGCATGTGCCCTTGACCAGAAACAAACCTGGGACCCTTCAGTTTGCAGACTGATGCTCTATCCACTGAGCCAAACTGGCTAGGACCCACCCTCTCTTGCAAAAAAAAAAAAGTGGGTTTCTGCTAATGAATTGAGCAGACATTTAATATTTTATATGCCTTTGAGCTGTGTAAATTAATATTTGAATACATGATAATTTGTTTTATTATGTAATTGATAAAATGGTGATGTGTATTAATGTTAGTTCAACCATATATTTATACCATCGGGGAATGTGTGGTTATAGTTCTGTGAGAGAAACAACTTGTCAGTATTCCAACCTATAAAAATCCAGTGCAAGAATTTAACATCTAAATAAATAATAAGATGCATGTTTAAAAAAAGAAAAGGAAATGCACTTTAAATATAACATAAATGGATTAAAAGTAAGAAGATGGAGTAAAATATGCCAAGCAAACATTAGTAAAAAGGAATGCAGAGTGGCTATATTAGTATCAGGCAAACTAGACTTTAGTACAAGGAAAATTATCAATAATAAAGAATCATTTTACATAATGATAATAAGAGAAGAGTCAATTCATGAAGACAACATAACCCTAAATGAGTATGCATCCTCCAACACAACTTCAAACTACATAAAGCAAAAACTGATAGAACTGAGAGAAGTTTAAAAATCCACAATGATACTGGAAAAGGTTAACCCTTGTCTTTAAGGTTGAGACTAGATAGAAAATCAACAAGGATATACAAGATTAAAACATTATCAACCAACTGGATGTAACTGAGATTTACAGAATACCTCACCAATGACAGTGTCTAGTAAGGGCCCACTTCCTGCTTTATCAATGATGGTCTTTTTTGCTGTAACATCACATGGCAGAAGGGGAAGAGATCTCTCTGGGGCCTCTTTTATATGGGTACTAATCCCATTGATAAGAGCTCCATCCTCATTACCTAATCACCTTCCAAAGGTCCCACATCTAAATACCATCACATTGGGGATTAGATCTCTGCATATGAATTTTTTTGTGGGGGGAGATATAATTATTCAGTCCATAGCAACCATCAATGAAACCAATACTTTTGTCTTTGAAAAAAATAAAAACTGGTAAACCTCTAATCTAACTGATTAAGAAAAATCTAAAGAAGATACATATTATCAATGGAATAAAAGAGGAGACACCACTATAGAAACTATAGGCATTACAAGAACAATATGGGAAAACCATGGACAACTAACTCTGTATCTGCAAATTCAATAAAATAGGTGAAATGGACCAATTCTCTGAAAGATCCTAACTACTGAAATTCACACTAGAATAGATAGCCTGAACAGTCCTATATCTATTAAAGAAGTTGAATTTATATTTACAAAAATCTTCTAACAAAGAAAACTCCCAGACCAGTTGTTGTCACTGATGAATTCCATCAAACATTTCAGGAAGAAATAATACCAGTTCTACACAATCTCTTCCAGAAAACAGAAGAGAAGGGAATACTCTCCACTAATTTGCAGCCTGCATTACCATATCAAAACCAGACAAAAACATTACAAGAAAGAAAACTACAGAAATATTTCTCATGAACATAAAAGTATTCCCACAAAATATAAGCAAATGTAATCCAGCAATAAGATTTATCTTGAGCATGCAAGGTGGGCTCAATATGTGAAAATCAGTCAATGAAATTTATAATATTAACAGAAGAAATACCATGATCATCTCGATAGATGCAGAAAACGCCTTTGACAAAAGTTAACATTCATTCATAATAAGAAATTTCTCTCTATTTTTCAGAAAACAAGAAATAGAGGGAAATTTCTTAATCTGATATAAGGTAGCTACAAAAAAAACACAATAAAACAAACATAAGCTACTATCATTCTTAAGGTTGAAAGATTAAAGACTGAGTGGAAAGATATATTCACCAATGATACATAATATCCAAAATGTATAAAGAACTTAAACAACTCAATACCAAAAAAAGCAAATAATCCAATTTAAAAAATGGGCTAAGGACCTGAATAGACACTTCTCTAAAGAGGACATACAGATGGCCAATAGATGTATGATAAGATGCTCAATGTCACTAATGATCAGATAAATACAAATTAAAACCACAATGAGCTATCACCTCACACCTGTCAAAATGGCTATCATCATCAATAAATCCACAAATGACAAGTGTTGGTGAGGATGTGGAGAAAAGGGAACCCTCATGCACTGTTGGTGGGAATGCAGATTGGTGCAGCCACTGTGGAAAACAGTATGGAGCTTCTCAAAAAAATTAAAAATGGAACTGCCTTATAACCCAGTGATTCCGCTTTTGAAGATATATCCAGAGAAACCCCAAACGCTGATTCAGAAGAATATATGCACCCCTCTGTTCATTGCAGTGCTATTTACAATAGCCAAGATCTGGAAGCAACCTAAGTGTCCGTCAGTAGATGAGTGGATAAAAAAGCTGTGGTACATTTACACAATGGACTACTACTGAGCCGTGAAAACGAAGGAAATCTCACCTTTCCCGACACCAGGGCTGGACCCAGAGAGCATTATGTTAAGTGAAATAAGCCAGTCAGAGAAAGACAAGGACCATATGATTTCACTTATATGTGGAATCTAATGAACAAAATAGAAACAGACTCAGAGATACAGAGAACAGACTGACAGCTGTCAGAGGGGAGAGGGTCTGGGGGGAGAGGAGCTGGGGAGTGCGGGGCTGAGTGAAACAGGAGAAGGGATTAAATTTAAAATAAAAAAACAACAACAACCTCATAGACACAGAGAACAGTATGGTGATTACCAGAGGGAAAGGGGGAGGTAGAAGAGTGGAAAGGGGGGATAAATGGTGATGGAAGGAAACTAGGCTTTGGATGGTGAATACACAATGACTATATAGGAATTGTACATTTGATACCTATTTTATTAACCACTGAAACCACAATAAATTCAATTAAAAGTAAAAATTTTAGAAAATGTATCATGCAGCCACAATGCGCTTGAACTCCAGCCAGAGTCAAGCAGTCGTAGCATCATCCTGACCCCACCCCCCAAGCCCAAGTTCACAGTGCCTGTGAGCGTGTTATCATTTCCGCACTAAACACATGGCCTTCAGCCCACCTTACAGGTAGAAATAAAAACTGAGGCACTCTGACCCATGCTCAAAGCTCACAGCGTTGCTCTATTAACACCTAATGTGTGTGTGTGTGTGTGTGTGTGTGTGTGTCCAGGACCCTCTATCCCACCACATCTGCTCCTGGTTTCCTCTTCCCACCAAGCTCCCACCTCTAGGCCATATGCCACGCCTGTGCCAAAGTGCTCACTAGGTGGCAGCTCTGTCTGTCTGTCTGTTTGTCTCTCCTGGCTTCCCATGAGAGCTAAGGGCTTGGAGCCACTGGGCCCAAGAGCCACTAAGCTCAGACAAAGAAACACAGGTCCGAGTCCAGCTCCAGCCCCAGCCTCAACGGGGACTCTGGACCAGCCTCTAACAGCTGCAAATCCTGGTTTCTTCATCTTGAAATAACAGACATTAGACCACAGGCACTCTAAAGTCTGCGCCAACTCTAAATTTTTTATGAATTTTTTATGAATTAATGCCCTGCCATAAACCTCTCCTTTTTTTCTGGTCTGTCTTCAAGAGATTGAAGATTAGAAATAAAAGCTGGGATTTTCTTATTATTGTTGCTTAATCTGCTCTTTTTGCTCTGTTTGGGAATGCTTTTAAACTTCATAAAGAATCTCTCACCCAAAGTTTGAGAATCACCAGGTGAAAGAGGACACTCACCACATAACCTCCCTGATGGCAACCAAAGGAAGCTTCCAGAAACTTCTCTTCCAGGTCACAGAGAACAGTAAACAAGAGATGGCAGAATGAATGAGCCTTCAAGAACATTTAGATCTCATGCTCTCAAAGGCAGCGGGGAGAGCACTATTCCGACCTGGCTGGTAGTCAGCGGGCAAGATGGGCACCAGGACAGCCTGCAGTTCCCTGAGCATCAGATAGGCAGTGGACCCAACCCCTCAGCCTTGGGACCGCTTCCTTGGAAAAGTCCTACCCAGGAGGGTAGCTCCAAAAACATCCACACATGCTGGGGAGAACTCAGAAAATCAGTGGCAGTTAATGGGCTGAGCTCTGCCTTCCCTCCTTCCCAGACCCTGAGGGAGCTTGTGGGGACTCAAGAGTCAGGCCTGGTCCTTAGTACCTGGGCTTCAGCCTCAGTCAGAGGCCCTGAGGCCTCCAGGGAAGACCAAGCCCCCAGAAAAGAACCACAGGGGGCGGGGAGAGGGGCGGTGCACAAGACAGCCTCTGGGGTGCTGCTCTCCCCAAACCCAGCAGAGAAGCAGGACGAGGGTTGATGGTGAGGACATGTGTGAACATATGTGAAATTGTCCCCCGAGCTCCACCAGGGAGGCTGGGCACTTTGTGCATAAGCTCCTGTATTTATAGCTCAGAACAAAACATTTTAAAAGATTTTATGATTAAGATTTTATTATCTTAACTTTGAACATGAATAATAAAAATGTAATGCCAATTATCTTTGCCAAGAATAAAATCCAAACTGCCACATTTCCAGCTCCAATTTTACTAGCATTGACCAAAGTTTTTTAAGGAAAAAGAATATTTAAGAATTTGCTTCCTAAAAACCTGATAAATAATGAAGTATGGAAGTATTTCCTCCACCGAGAGCATGACATCCCCCCCCCCACACACTCTGAGGCTGGACCCACGCTCTGCTCCAGACAGACCAGAAATGAAACCCACACTCACTCTAGGACGGGAGTCCCCCAAACACTCACGGATCCGGCAAACTAGACGGCAAGAATGTACTTCCTCACCTATTTTTGTTTTTTAAAAAGGAAATAATTTATAAGCTCTTGATCCCCATGAGAGCACACCCAAACCCTTTAACAGGGCAGAGATCTTGCTGGGGGGGGGGGGGGCGCGGGGCGGGCCATGGGATCCTGGGGGGCCATGTGGTTCCTGTGGGGACCATGGGGGTCACGCCAGTTAGACAGCTGAACATCGAACTTATGAGACTGCTCAGGGGAGCTGCCGGGGGGCCCAGAAAAACATTGAGGGAAGATGGGCTGAAGAGCTGGGTCAGAGGAGGGTTGAGGGGCTGAGTGAGCCTGAGGGTGGGGCCTCACCTGGTGTCCCCACTTCACACACGCAGCTCCCAGGTGGCCCAGCGCCGCTCTGGTCAGTGAGGCCATGCCAGGCTGGTCAGCCACCTGTCTCTGTAGGGGCTGAGCCCAGGGGACCATCTATCCTCCCTTGCAAGGCTGCCCCTCCCTGGGGAGGAGGCGCAGGAACCACGGGGGTCATTCCTGGGCGTCAGGCAGGGAGCAGGGCCCGGGTCTCCTTTCAGGGTCTGCCCGTTCTGGTTGCCATGGAGCAGGTTGGCGGGGCAGAAGAAGCACCTGGAGCGAAGCTGCTGCCAGCGTTCAGAGAAGGGCTACTGGACCCAGCTTAAATGGCACCAGCAGTTCACCATTTCTGCCCTTCAGCCATCACCTAACAAATGAACTGAATGTGGGAGGAGTCGAGGAGGCTTCACCTGGGGGACGGAACTGCCCACCACATGGGACTAGGGGGTAAGAACCAGTTCTGCGCTGGACATAGGGGTCTGAAGTGGACACTCTGGGGGACACATGAGCCCAGCTCCTCCTGGGGAAGCACCTGGGGCTTCAGGAGCACCTTGGCGGCTGGTTATGGGGCCACCTGCCATGGGCTTCTCTCCCTGTGTCCCCCACACCCTCGCACGGAGGGACGGCTGCATCCTCCCAGCCCCTGCTGAGAAAGGATAAGCCAGGGCCTGGGGAGCTCGGAGTCCTTGGCCCCAGCGAGGCAACAACCCAGAAAACTCCTCACCATTACATCTCCTAAGAAACCGACCATAGCTCCCCCGTCCTGCATGGAAAGGCCCACATGACAGGGTCAGGGAAACACCCCAGAATCACGGAGACGGGTGTCCATCTCCGGAGAAAGGGCCGACCTGGCCCTCACCATCAGCATGTAATATCAATAAATGGACCAGCCAGCCTCACCTGCCAGACCTCAGGAAGCTTAATAAACAATTTCCTGTCCTTAATTTGAAAGAAAAAAAAAAATCCTGCTTAGTATTTTATTAGGTTCTCCCAGGGATAAGTAAAACCAGAGAATGCAAAATGAAAATGGCTTTTAGATCCGATGCCCGACCATGGCTGGTTGTCTCTGTCCAGCACTCACCTGGAGCACCTGAGACCCCAGATTTGTGCTGTTCCCAGGAGATCCTGGGACTCCATCCACAGAGACACCTCAGAACCTTAACTCTAGTTCATTGTAAATGGTCACAGCCTCAGGGCCCTGGGGAGAGGCCTGCACTGTGACTGTGCGTGTGATCAAGGAGTGAAGGGGGGAAAAAAGGGTGGGTGAAAGGAGCTCACCTCCAGCAGCAGCCTTCCCTCCAGCACGGCCGACCCTCCACGAGGACCACTGTCTCCTGGTGAGGGGGCACCGGCCACTGGCTGGTGCGGGCACTTCTCCTGCACGGCTGTCAGACAGAAACAGAGCATGTTAGCACCCTCCCCAGGCCCGGGCCCCAGGCTCCAGGCTCAAGGCCCCAGGCCTAGTTGCGAGCCTTTAAGTTGCATTTCTCCATTCTTCCCCCCACTGTTCCTCACTGCCACCCTCTCCAGTCCCACACTGACCCGTGGCCACCAGGATGCACTGGGGCAGCTCGGCCTCCCCGGGAAGAGGGCAGGGCAGGAGGAGCCAGGATATCCGACCAGGGCAGCCAGGTGGGAACAACATGCTCACATTTGGGAGATCAGGACATCTCGGCTGGGCCTAACCTGAGGACCCCACCTCACTCTGCTCCCCAGAAACTGCTCTCTACCCACCTCCTACGAACCACTCAGAGCCCCACTGGCTTCTGGGAACCTTGTGTGGAGCAGCCCACACCCCACAGGAATCCATTACTGCACTAATTGCTCCAGTCCGGGAAGCTGCCGGCCCTCACATTGCCACCCTGCCTTGTGACGCTGGCAGCACTCTTATGCTTCTCCCATCCCCACATTCCCACCTCCTCCCCAGGCTGGCTTCATCTCCACTTTGGGGGGAAGAGTTCAGACAGACAGACAGACAGAAGTTCATATCCCAGCTCCCAGGAGCTGGTTAGGGACCTTCCACTCCATGCTCAGCATCTGCATTGGCACCCAGGAGTTAGGGGAGGACCCTGGGGCCAAGAGGACAGGCAAGTGGAGAGATGCAGTCTGGAACCCAGGGCATCACCTCCGTGCAGGGCAGGTGGGGAAGTGCCTCGCAGCTTCCCCTCATTTCTGGGATTTGCAAACTGAAGCTACAGGTGATGTCAGTGCAACTGAGGGACAGGGACCCGCAGGTGGAGCCCTAGCACTTGCTCTGGTCTTGGGATAAAACATGAGTACAGGCACATAAACCTCCAGCATTGTCTCTTTCTGAACTTTGGCTCCAGGATGCACTGGTCTCTGTTGCTTTCTTAGTCAGGCAGCTTCATCCATCGATTGTGAGGGAAACCAAGGCTCTGCCCTCACCTCCCCACTGGGCCCCACTCAGACACAGGGCCTGCTCCCCACAGATGCCCCCTCACCCCCCTCACCCCTGTTAGTGAGAGGTGGGTAGCATCTGCTCTGAGGGGGTCCAGGCCCCCAGACGCACAGCACAGCAGGGCCCGAATGTGAGCTCCAGCTTGGGACACGGTGTCTGACCCTCCTCCCCACAGAGTGGACACACACCAGGTTACCCCTGGGCCAGCAGCCCCCCACCCCACAGAGGCCACACTGGACCCCTTCATTAAATCCTCTGGTGCTGACCAGAGTGTCCTCAGGGCAGAGAGCTCAATGCAGGGAGATGGCCCTCGGGATAGTGGGCACCTCTTGGTCACGTTGTGGCCTTTGGCCTCTCCTTCCCTCTCTCTCAGAAGCCGTGTACCATCAGCCTCCTCTCCCACAGCTAATACACACTAACCCATGTCACTGCACTGAATATAACACGAAAGGAACCCATTTCCTCCCAGAAGGCAGATGTATTCCTGGAGACATGAATAGTCACCCCTGGGGAGAGGTGGCCCAGGGGTCCCTGACAAATACACCGAGGCTGTCTGCTATCAGTCACCCTCTCAGCAACCAAGTTCCCACACAGCAGACATGCTGAGCTCTGAGACGTTAAAGGAGATTGTTTTTATTTTTTTTTTATTTTTAAATTTCTTTATTGATTAAGGTATTTCATATGTATCCTTTTTCCCCATAACCCTCCACCTCCCATTCATGACCCCACCCCCTGTTGTCTGTGTCCATTGATTAGGCTTATATGCATGCATATAAGTCCTTAATCCCCTCTGGTATGCAACCTGCTTTCTCAGCACAGGTTCAGAAGCCGGAAGGCTCTCTGCTCCCCAAGAGAGACCCAGGAGCAGCGCTTCCCCTGAAGGGACCTCTGGGTCTCAGAAGGCTCAGTCAGTGTGTGTTCTATAGACATAGACGCAAGAAAGATCAAGGAGAAGTCGGTGTGGGAATGAGACAAGGAGGTCTATCCTCCCCCACCTCTCCCCTCCTCCATCCCTCCAGGCAGCCCTACCGCCAGGCCTGGCCTCCCAGCCCACCCAGATAGTCCTACCAGTTAGGGCTTGGGGCTGGGGAAGGAGCCACAGTGCCTGGGAGGATTTGGGGCTCAGTAAAGGCCAGGAGTGATGCTGGGGGTTGGGAGGACCCCCACTTCAGTGCACCCAGGTCACATGCTACAGACTCAGACCACCAAGATCTCCCGTTCAGCAAACTCCTTTGCAAGTCGCCACCACCTCACCCTAGCTCGAGTCAGCTCCTTGCCCCCATCCCTCTCCAGCGCCTCCCTTGAATTGAGGGAAGGGAGGTTTGGGGCTGGACTGTCCCTGCCCTCCTACTCTCTCACCAGCAGACCCTGTGGGGGAGGGGGATGCTGACTCCTACAGCTGCGAGGCTGGGGGTGGACCCCAGGTGGTGACATCACCGCGGATGCAGACGCTGACCCCTTCACCCCGCGGGGACCCTGCCCCTCACTGCAGTGTGCACAGCTCACTCCCAGATGCACAGGGGCTGCAGCCCACTCGGGCGGCCAAAAGTCGGGAGGTGGGGGAGGCGGCGCCCCAACTGCTAATTTCTTCCTGACCCCGCATCTCTCTACACTTGGACACCGCCCCTCCTCCCCCCACGCATTGTATTCCCCCACATCTCTTCACCAGGGTACCACCCCCTCAGCAACGCATCCCCCCCAACTCCCCACTGCGCAGCAGGCACCCCCCACTTCCCTCTTCCACACATCTCTGCACCTGGACACAGCCTCCCCCTCGCCCCCGCATCGCGGGTCCCCCCTCCCTGCGCTGCGGGCACCCCCACTTCCCTCCTCCGCAGCCACATTCCGGGCCACACCCAGCGGCCTCCTCGGGTCCTGTCACGCGATGGGGCCTCAGCACAGTGACAGCAGCCTGGACCCTGGCCAGGGCCTCGCGTGCGAGCAGAGCCGCCACCCCCACCCCCAGGCCTGAGGCAAGGCAAAAAGAAACTAATGCGATTCCAGTTCTCAAGGGGCAGCTTTCCCCAAATCCCTGGTCTAACAGGGCCTGCCCCTCACTTCCCAGGTCCCCAGTTCAGGGGTGCCCAGGATGCTGGCTAATTCCAATGGGGCTGGGGGGTTACAGGGGGCCCAAGGCTCTGGGTCAGGTCATTCCCGTTACCAGGGGGTGAAAGTGGTGACAGCAAGGGGGTTGTGGGGAGCAGCCCTCACTCCCACCCCCTGCAGGCACCCCAGGCCCCCTCCCAGGAGCTCCTGGCCTCAGTACTGCCTGGTCACCCTGGATCTATTCCATCTCAGGGCTTCTCTCCCTAGGCTCAGATCTGAGGGTCTGACCTGGAAGGGCAGCTGAGCAAAGGTGGGGCTGTGGGCAGGGGTGCCAGCCGACAGACCCCAGCCCCACTGCTAGCCACACCCTAGAGGGTCACACCCTCTCCGTGCCCAGTCTCCTGTATGAGGAGGGCAAGCCCACATCCAGGTTCCATCTGTGCGGGACTGCCCGAGGTTATGGGTCAAGGAGGAGGGCTGGTAGGAAGCAGGTGTGGGTGTCTTTTTAGGGAGTTGGTGAAAGTGTGGAGAGTCACTATGCACCCCCTTCCCAAGTCCTGGCTTGTGGAGCAGGTGGTGAGGAGGCGATGTTCCAGGGATGAGAAGTACCCCAAGATCCAGGGTGCAAGGACCTCCCTATGGGACAAC
Organism: Corynorhinus townsendii; assembly: GCA_026230045.1. NCBI lineage: Eukaryota > Metazoa > Chordata > Mammalia > Chiroptera > Vespertilionidae > Corynorhinus > Corynorhinus townsendii. The sequence continues at coordinate 2,979,643 of JAPDVU010000012.1, forward strand.
CATCGAAGTGTCCAGTGCCTGGCCTCTGAAGGGCAGTGAGGAGGGGCGCCTCAGAAGCCGATCGCACCCTGGTCAGAGCCTGGAGCATTGGGCTTCCTGTGTGTCAGGCAGCTCAGGGCCAGGTGGCAGGGGCCAGGGCTGTCCACTCCCAGAATTGAAGGGGGTGCAGGCTCACACAGCTGCCTGAACCCCGCAGAGTCCCGCCCCACTGTATCCTTCCCCACTAAGTCTCCATAGCCCCAGAACTGCAGCCACACTTGAGATTCTCACTGCCCTGTCCATGCTGTCCCCCAACTGGCTGCAGAATTAACTGGAACCAGCCTTTCTCTCATTTCCTTGATTTATTGCATCCCTGAAAAGTTTCCTTTGGAACACAGAGGATTTGAAGAATTATCATGGAGATAGTGAACAGCTCTGTATGTACCCACGCAGGGTGGGGTAGGGGCTTCCCTTTGAGGATCAGACTGGAGCTGACTGCACCTTGCCTTTTGGCCCCCACCCTGCTTGCTAAGAGACCTCCCTCTCCTTTGCACAATGGAGACTCAGGGCAAGGTGTGACCCTGAGCTGAACCATGTGCCACGGGGGCCCAGACACCCCACCAGTGGCTGTTTAGGGGTCATCTGCCTGAGTCTGGCCAGTGATGGTGCCAAGTGCTCCTGGTGGAAGTCAGGAGACACCCCCGCTCTGCCTCTGGACAGTGCTGTGATGACTAGAAGGTGGCAGCTTCTTTGCTCCCAGGTCAGGTGAAGCCAACTCCTTAGTGGACAGACAATTGGGTGCAGCATAAGTGAGTCCATGACAGGTGGATCCCGGACAGATGAGCCCAGGATGTGGGATGCACTGAATGTGGAATGCAAGGGGCTGTCTATGGGTTGGAGTACAGGACTCCTGTCGCCCAGGACTCCCACAGGAGGCTGGACTGAAAACTCGATTCTCACCAGCTGCAGTTCCTAACAAGGACTGGTCCATGTCCACACCCCAGTCTCTGCTTTGAATGGAACGCATGCCCAGTAAAACCTGGCACTATTTCATCATCGAGTCAGGGCCCCAAGGTGCTGCTCTGTGACCTGACTTCCACGCTTGGGGTGGCACCCACAGCAGGTGTCATCAGGATATTTTTTCCTCCAGCCCTGGCCCAGCAGCTAGCTGGCCCCCGGGGCTCAGCCTCCTGCCCCAGGCCCTCAGAGGGCTGAGCCCACCTCCACACCTCCTACTGTCCCTCTGCAGGCAGCTGGCATGGCCACGGTCCCACTTCGGTCCATCTCATTGGAAGCAAACTTCCAGCCGGGCCCCCTGGGAGTTGTGCTCAGCACAGGGATGTGCACAGCTTAGAGCAGCTTCCCAGGACCCCCTGTAAATCAGGGTCCAACAAGGCCATACACCTAATGTGCCTTCTGCAGCCTGGGCAGCAGGGGCCCCATAAACACCTTCCTGTTCTGCTTCTACACCTGACTGAGGCTCACTCCACAGTAAGGTGGCGCTATTGACTGAATGGGTGTTCCCCCCAAAATTCGTGTGTTGAAACCTAACCCCAAGTTGTATTTGGAGGTGGGGTTTGGGGAGATGATTGAGCCATGAGGGTGGCGCTCCATGAATGGGATTAGTGCCCCTACTAGAAGAGACCATAGAGCCTCCTGCCTCTCCTGCCTGTGAGGACAGAGAGAAGGCTGCATCTGCTACTGGAATAGGTTTTCACCAGAACCCGACCACGTGGGCACGCTGGGCTCGGGTGTCCAGCTCCAGAATGTGAGACACCAGTGTCTGTTATCTATAAGCCGCCTTGTCTGTGGCAGCCTGTGTGGACTAAGATGGGTAGTTACCAAAGTATCCAGATTGTGACCACATGGCCACACATCATGCAGGGCAGGGTCCCTGGCAGCCCATGCACAAGGGCCACTCACCAGGTGCACTGCAGGTGGCCTGTCCCCTTTGTGCAGCTAAGAAACTGGGACCTGGGGGGGGGGGGGGGAGGACCTGGGCCAGGAAAATAGGAGTGTGCTGCCCCTTCTTGGTGACTGTGGTGAGGCCTCTCCAGGGACCCAGAGGCTACATGAGTCCAGGAGTTGACAGGTGACCAGAAAGCCCCAGCTCACCTCTCAGGAAACTTGCTCTCTCCATAAGTGCCAGACATGTTTGTGAGTCCAATGCAGTGCAGTGCAACCAGACCCAGGGGAGTAAACAACCAGGGCCTGGCAGGGAAAGCAGATGGTGGGTGCTCCGGGGGAGGGAGAGAGGGAAGGTTCTGGGGGAGAGGACAGGTGAACCAGGGGAGGGAGAGAGGGAGAATAGGTCCTGGGGAGAGGACAGGTGATCCGGGGAGGGAGAGAGGGAAGGTTCTGGGGAGAGGACAGGTGACTCAGGGGAGGGAGGGAGGGAAGGTTCTGGGGAGAGGACAGGTGAGCCAGGGGAGGGAGAGAGGGAGAATAGGTCCTGGGGAGAGGACAGGTGATCCGGGGAGGGAGGGAGGGAAGGTTCTGGGGGAGAGGACAGGTGATCCAGGGGAGGGAGAGAGGGAAGGTTCTGGGGAGAGGACAGGGGAGGGAGGGAGGGAAGGTTCTGGGGAGAGGACAGGTGATCCAGGGAAGGGAGGGAGGGAGAATAGGTTCTGGGGAGAGGACAGGTGAGCCAGGGGAGGGAGGGAGGGAAGGTTCTGGGGGAGAGGACAGGTGATCCAGGGGAGGGAGAGAGGGAAGGTTCTGGGGGAGAGGACAGGTGATCCAGGGAAGGGAGGGAGGGAGAATAGGTTCTGGGGAGAGGACAGGTGAGCCAGGGGAGGGAGGGAGGGAAGGTTCTGGGGGAGAGGACAGGTGATCCAGGGGAGGGAGAGAGGGAAGGTTCTGGGGGAGAGGACAGGTGCTCCGTGGGAAGGAGGGAGGGAGGGAGGAAGGGAGGGAAAGAAGGTTCTGGGGGAGAGGCCACGTAATCCAGGGGAGGGAGGGAAGGTTCTGGGGAGAGGACAAGTGAGCCAGGGGAGGGAGGGAGGGAAGGTTCTGGGAGTGAGGACAGGTATTCCAGGGGAGGGAGGGAGAATGGGTAGATGCAGGGAGAGAGCGCAGGTGCTTCAAGGGAGGGAGGTTACACCTGAGGAGGAAGAAAGGGAAGGTGTTGGAGGGGGTGGGGCAGCTATGAGAGTCAGTGCTCCAGGGGTGGGAGAGAGGCAAATACATGCAGGGAGAGGGGGCAGGTACTCCGTGGGAGGGTGGGAGGAGGGCATGAAGTTGCAGGGAGGGGGTGGTCCACCTCTAATCTCTGCTCCCCATCCTTCCTGTGACTACACACGCACCTTCACTGACATCACATTAGTGGATCCCCACCTCACAGTTGTCGGAATTCCTTCAGTTTTCGCTTTCTGAGAACTGCCAAGGTAAACCCCTTGCTTTGGGTTGGAAGAGGAACATGAAGTGTACATGTATTCATTCAGGTTTCTTGATGGCTACAAACTGTATTTGTAGAGGAAGCTCCTGGCCTCAGTTACCTCCTGCACAGATTGCATTGCCTGCACCTGGGGTGCAGACAATTGATCCTTCCTGTCACTCCAAGCAGCTGGTGCTTAGTGTCGGACACCTGCCAGGCTCTGCACGGGGAGGGTAGCAGAAGCACTGGGTCCCACCCGAAGGTTCTCTGTGCAGGAGACCCAGACAAGCACAGCTTTCTCCTAACCACCCCAAGGAGGTGGAATCCCCCGCAACAAGTCGAGCCCTCGGATGGGTGACAGGAAAGGCAACCTTAACCTCAAAGTGCGTGAGGAGAGAGAGAGGGCACCTGGCAGTTCTGGAAGGCTCACAGTGGCTTTGGACAGCCTGCTGTGTGCACACGGCTACAAATAGGCAAGGGACACGCACACTTTAGCCTGCAAAGCAGGCGAGTCCAACACACGTGGTTAGTTGGCCCAGGTGAGTGTCTGGGAGGGGCCAGGATGATGAGGATCCCAGAGAGCCCTCAGCTCTCCCAGAAAACAGGTGGCTCCAGGTGAGAGGGAGCAGAATGCTGTCCAGGCTGCCCCCTGTGGGTCTGCAGGAGCTCGGAGCATCATAGAGCTGTATCTATCCTCTCCCGCAGACTGAGGACTTGAGGACCTGCTGGCCCCGTCCTGTCTCATCCCGGGAGGATGGGCCTCTCACTCGCTGACCTGTGGGGACCTCATCTGTCTTGATGAAAGGGCATTCCCTGCAGGCACTTCATTTGCAGGCTCCACCGTCTGCCCCAGGTTGCAGGTGGATGGGAAGTTTCTGAAGGAAAATCAGTGACCCCTCTCCTCTATGCCCATTTCACCTGGCTGCAGCCTGGTCTGGAGGAGACCCCCAAGAGCAACACAGTGGGGCAAGGTGAGGGGGCAAGCCCACTGGCCTCCCCACTGCCTAACAGGCGCCCCCTCCCTAGGCAGTGCGCCTCCCAGTAGTAAAAACAAAACACACACACACACAGAAAAAAAACACACAGAAGGGGGAGTAACCAGCAGGGCCAATGGAAACTGTGTGTATGTGTGTGTGTGTGTGTGTGTGTGTGCACGCACACAAATGTTCTGTGTGAATGCTCTGTGTAAATGCTGTTTGTGAATACTGTGAGTCTGTATGAATGCTTTGTTTCTGAACACTGTGTATGTTGTGTTTGTGAATACTGTGTGTGAATGCTGTGTGTGAATGCCATTGTGTGAACACTGAGTGTGAACATTCTGTATGTGTGTGTATAAAAGCTGTGTTTGAACACAGTGTGGACACTGTGTGTGTGAATGCTGTGTGTGTGAATGCTCTGTGTGTGAATGCTCTGTGTGCCTTTGTGTGTGAATGCTGGGTATATGTGAACGCTGTTTGTGTGTGTGTATGAACACAGAGCATGTGAATGTCCTGCTTTGGGTTAAGACAATGAGTGGGAGAATGACTCCTTGGTGAGGAAGCTTTCCACAAATGGTGCAGATGTGCTTTAACAGAACATGACACACATGTGGGTAGAGGGTCCCAGCATGTGGGATTTGGTGTGGTGTCTGTTTTCCCAAATGCTTGTCCACCCTCTTTAGTGGTACAGCTTGAGGGGAGAAGGGATTAAAACTGCCACTCAAAGCCCCACGTTCCCTGAGACAATACAACCCCTCAGGAGTATAAATAAACATGTGCCTTTCATGTATTTAGGAAATGAACACACATTCCAAGATGTTTATGCATCAAGTTGTTAACTTTCTATAGAAAGAACTTCCATATTTTCTTTTTATTTCTTTCCTTGTTTTACTTTATTTTTATAGTTGACACTATTACAGATGTCCCTGTTCCCCTCTCCCTACTCCCATCTTTGTCCACCTCCTCCCAGCCTCCGCCCTCCTTCCCTCTGGCCATCACCACACGTGTCTGTGTCTATGAGTTATGCATATATAGAACCTCCATATTTCCCAAAATGCACCAGGCAAGCCTTAGACATTTCACACTGCGATAAGGCTCCAAGAACCACCAAAAATGCTTTTCCTCAGAGCCAGTGATGATGCGGAGGCAGCAGCCAGTGAGGCTGGCTTCTCCAGTCAAGAGGCTGCACTTCTAACCACTTTCTGAGGCCACTCCTCCGTGGAGCCCATGGGGGCTCCGTGGAAACTTGGTCACAGATCCTGCAGTGCAAACACACCCTCCCTACAATCCCCATGCCACAGTGCTAAGTGCAACCAAGAATAGCTCTTTGGAAAGAAGAAGAAAGGGAATAATATTTGTATGCATTGCAGGTCCATATTTGTTCATGGCATAAAACCTGGAAGAAGCCAACTGTTTGGGTGTTTTTGTTACGTTTCAATACAGCGGAAGGAAAGTGCACCAGTGTCAAGCCGAGGGTTCAAGAAACATTTTGCAAAACAAAACATAAATGAAAAAGGTGTCCTGATGCTTTTAAAAATTCAAATATTTATTCAATTAGTAACTGCACAGTATGCAGGTGTGAAGATAAGGCACATGAGCCAGGACCCAGTACCTCACAGGGCGACAGTCAGGGAATCATGGGTGGAGTTCAGACTGGACAGAGCCCTGGAGGGACAGCCCCACACAGTGTCCTCAGTGGCAGCCCCAGCTAACAGCAGTCCCAGAGCCGTTCACCCCCAAGCCGGCGCCCTGGAGTTTAGAGGAGTGCCCAGCTCAGCTCTCAGAGAGCCTCTGATTCCTGCATGAGTTATGAATCTATAGTAAATTCATAGTAAGTTCATAGAGTAAAAACTGGAGGCTAAGCCTCCAGTTACCCAAGTTTGCAAATAACTCTGACTTGAAGTTGGCCTGTCAGTCATCATCACCTTCAATTTCTTCACTAATCAATCTCATGTCATTACAGGTTCTTGGTTCCTATTGGTCACGCATAATTCACCCTGGACAGATACAGACTGAATTGATGAAAAGACCTGGAGGAGCAGAGGGACCGGCAGGGGCGTGGCTGTAAGAAAACTACAGGTGTCTGGGTTGTCAGGAGAGCACCCCCATCTGAGGCAGGGGACCCATCTTCGCGCACCATGGCACCCCATCCTGCCGGGGCTACACCCAGTCCTCACAGCCACAGCTACCCACTAGCCTGCTCCTGCTTGACCAGCCACCTCTGCTCATTTGTGAGATGGTGGGTGGCTATGGTGGCTGTGAGGAAAGCGCTGGCTATTCTCAAACTTCTCTTTACAAAAAGATTGGGCGCCTGAAAATGCCAAAGGCTATCCTAAAAGGCCCAAATGTGACTTCCTCACAAACACAGGCACACCGTGTTCCCTGACACAGCTACTGCATCCAGAGCTGTCCCACATGCCGCCACCGCCAACCTCCCACCCTCCAGGAAGGACTCGCTCTCCCATCACCTCATGGGGAGCCCCGCCATTCACACCTCAGAGCAAATGTTCAGTTGTGCGGTTTTCTTTGTTTCTTCTTTTGTTTGTTTATGTTTTGAGACAATGTTGGACTTATAGGCAAGTTTTCAGAATAGTACAAAGCACCCCAAATATCCTTTCCTGGAGACTTCACTCAAGTTTTATATATTGTTCCACTAACATCCCTTTAGCCTGGGGTCTGAGCCTGCTGTCCCCCCTACCCCGCTCTGTTCCCATCCATCTAAAGTGCTCCTTGGTCCATCCTTGACTTCCATGACCTTGACTTTAAACATTATAGCAAGTTATTTTTCAGACTCCCTCTCAGTTTGGGTTTGTTGGGTGTTTCCTCATGATTATTCGTCTTCAGTAGGAATATGACAGAAGTGGCCATGTGCTCTTCTCGTGCACGACGTCAGCTATTATTGATGGGGTCAAATTTGATCACTTAGGACAGTGTGTGCTGGGTTTCTCCACTCTAAGTTTTTACTTTTGTACTTCATTTGTGCATTGTTGGGAGATAGGCCAAGACTACGAAAATCCCACTTTTCACCCCACTTTGAAGTACTAATTTTAGCATTGTTCATGTTTCTTGCCTGAATTGTTACTACAATGGTTACCAAATGGTGAGTTTATAATTCACCTCTTCTACTTACAGTCCTCTGTCTAAAATCCTGTCTCCTGTCTATTAGTCAGCAGATTACTGTAAGGAGGAGCTTTCTCTGATCAGTGTGGACTTATGGAATCCTGTTTTATTCACTGGATTAAATCCATTATTATCCTTACTCTTGTTAATGTTGAAATTGTCCCAGATGTGGCCAGTGCAGCCCCTTCTGATGGCTCTGTGTCCTACAACATCCCCATGACAGTCTGAACACAGCCTTGCTTTCTGGCCCGAATGTTCTAAGCTTCTCTTGTACTTTCCCTGCTCCAACTCTGGAAGGAGACACAAAACACACACACAACAACAACAACAGAAAACACACCCTTGTTCCTTTTAATGAATGGTGTCTATATACCAAGGTCTGAATGTGAGCTGTGCTCACTGAAACTGGTGTCACTGCTCCCAGACCTCGTCAGTAGACAGAGCTAGAACACACAGACATTTTATACACACATATTTATGTCTGTATCCACGTATGTCGAAATCCATGATTTCACATCAGTACCTACAACTCCAACTCAACACCACAGAATGCAGTATAGAGTGAAATTATTTTTCCCTTAGTATTTGGTGGAAATTGCTTTAAAACTATCTGGGCTTAGATTATCTCTGTGGAAGATTTATAACTGATTCAGCTTCTTTAATGGTCACATGACTATTAAGGTTTTCTATTTCTTCTTCAATCAATTTTAATAAGCTATATTTCTAGGAATTTACTCATTTATGTTTTTAAATTTATTGGCATGAATTTGTTCATAGTGGCTTCAAAGTATCTTTGAAATATCTGCATCTTCTACCATTGTGTCCCTTCAACATTCCTGGCACTTTCTCTTTCCTCCTTCATCAGTCTCACCAGATCTTTGCAAAATAACTCTATTATGTGTTTCTTTTCTATTTCATGAACATCTTCCTTTATTATTTGCTTTCTTTGAATCTCTTTTTGTTTATTATGCTTTTCTAAAATCAAAACTACTAAACTGAATGCTTAGGCCATAAATTTTCAGCCTTCTTTTATATAAACACTTAAGGTTATTTATTTCTAAGTATTGTGTTAGTTGTATCCCACGCATTTTGATTTGTAAATATTTTCTAAATTCCACCACATTTTCTTCTTTGAATTATGAGTTATTTGCAAGAATGTTAACTTCCAAATATGAGGTTTTTCAAGTCATCTTTTCATTATTGATTTCTAGCATAATTGCATTGAGGCCTTACCATGTATTATTGATTTTGTCTTTTAAAATTTATTGAGACTTGCTTTATTTACCAATCTGTTTTCAATACATTTACAAGTTTCACGTGGGCTTGAAAAGATGTAAATTCTGTAGTTTCAGACTATAGTGGTTTATGTATACCCATTAGATTAAGCCTTTTTTGCATTGTTCAAATAGCCTATAATCTTTACTGATTTTTATTTATTTGATCTATTAAATACTGAGAGAATTATTTAACCTCTTTCTCTCTGATGATGAATTCATGTATTATTTTTCCTTACAGTTCTGTCGATTTTTGTTTTAATTTTTGAGGTTAGGTTATTAGAAGCACACAAATTTAAAATTATTTTATCTGCTTGATGAAATGAATGTTCTAATCATTATGTAAGGACACATGATTTCCAGTAATGTTTGTTACCCCAAAATTGATTTTTTGACATTAATGTGGTTTCATCAGATTTCTTTTGGTTAGCATCTCTCCACCCTCTCACTGCCCTGTCCTGTGGCCTCTATGAACACACACAGCTGTCCACCATTATAACCCTAGGCTGCTAGTCGGCATGCTTGGTCCACTTACATTTTCTGTAATTAGTGACATGCTTGGAATTTTGTGGTTTCTATTCGTTCCACCCTTTTCATATATATTCTCTCTCCTTTCTTGTCTTTTCTTTTGGTTGATTACATTTCTCATTCCACTTTTTTCACTCCACTAGTTTGAAAGTTGAATCCCATTTTGCTTGTCTTGATGATTATCATGGAAATTTTATAATTAGCTAATCAACCTCCAAAGGTAATTAATACAAGAATTGTTGGACTAACACAAATCTCCTGCTCCAAATATATATGCTCTATGGCTGGAATTTATTTCTCTTTGTTCTTACAATGTATTAGTGGTACTGCTTCGTATAATTGGGGCCTGATGTACCCACAATCAGTACCTTCTCATCTTCCTCCCTCCTTGCATCTCAGATCCACCACCTGGAATTCCCTTCCTTCACAGTCTTCTTTAATGAAGTTCTCCTTGGGGTTCTCAGCTTCACTTAGTTTGTTCTCTGAGTATTCCTTAATTTTCCACTGGCTCGTCAACATATTTTCAAAGGTTTCAGATATTTTCTTGTATTTTGGACTCTTATACTGGTAAGCAGGAGGACTGACTGGTTATATCTCTGCTAGACCCTGAATGCCAGGGGGCCGGACTACGGCTCTTCTGTTCACTTGCATTAAAACAGGTTAATGCAGAACTCTTTCAGTCTGAATTTTGGCTGAGGCCCCAAGACAAAACAGGTGCCAACTACAGTGAGATTCCAGGGGACATAGGCTGGGCTGAAAAGCTTCTGGACCTGCCCACCTACAATGGGGGTGAAGCAGACCCATCCAGCCCAGGTGCCTAGGGCAGTGGTAGGCAAACTCATTAGTCAACAGAGCCAAATATCAACAGCACAACGATTGAAATTTCGAGAGCCAAATTTTTTAAACTTAAACTTCTTCTAACGCCATTTCTTCGAAATAGACTCGCCCAGGCCGTGGTATTTTGTGGAAGAGCCACACTCAAGGGGCCAAAGAGCTGCATGTGGCTCGCGAGCCGCAGTTTGCCAACCACTGGCCTAGGGAAACAGGGCCATCCAGTCAGGGCTCCAGGACAGGCATGTGTGGAATTGGGTGCCAGAGGCTGAACACAAAGATCAAAGGGACAGGAGGCGTTTCAACCACAGAATGAAGAATGGGGGGACAGTGTTGTTACAACGGGAAGAATCTCCAGATTTTGTAATCTTTCTCAGCTGTCTTTACTGAGATTGCTCCCCTCTCCTTGGCCCTTCTCTCCTGGGCATCAGGAGCACACATCTGTTACCCCCAACGACGCTCCCGTCTGTGTGACTCACTGGGGACGCCGTCGACGTGCCAGACCTGCGTGGACATTGGACTCTCTGTGCAAGCTGCTTCTCCCTGCTGGGCGGGCACTTGTCCTTCTCCCGAATGAGTGGACGCTCAGGGAGGGTGGCCTAATTGACCACTCAGCCTACGTGAGTGGGTGAGGGGCTTCTTGGACCCGCACAGTCAGGGGCCACATGTCCCGCAAGGAACCCCACTACACTCCAGCCCCCCTAGGGGGTCCTCAGGCTTCTCTTCTACCCACCTTCCCCAACATCGTCCCTCTCGTGAATGGTGAGATTTACGAGTGGAAAACTCTGCTCTTGGGTACAGGCAGAGGGTTTATAACTCAGAAGCACCAGCCCTTTGCTCTGTGTAAAAAAACAGTAAAATAAAATAAAGTAATCCCGCTGCCTTTTAAAAATTCATGAAAGTCAACACTAAACATTACTGGAAATTTTCAGGTCATTGTTACCCTTTGAAGATGAAACTTTCCAGTTCATGTCCTTCCCAAAGGTGACTTTTTATAGAAGCTGTAATGAAATTAATTCACCCATTTCTGAGTCAGGAAGCACAGATTAAGATCCAATTTTTATAGCTTGACTTTTTTCTAACTACTCAGTGGAAATGAATTCAGAAAAGCGTTTAGAATTTTCTCTAAAATGGGAATCCTTGATAGAAAAGGTGCACTGGCGGAATCAGGTTTGTTATTTCACTTAGTGGTGACAATCTCAACACTCCCATGGCGTCTCTGTGCGCTTTGGAGCCAGGCCGGCCTGCAGCGGAGCAGGGAGCTGCCTCCCGGGCTCAGGCAGGGGCCCTGCACCCCTGGGGGCTGTGGGGTCGGCTGGGAGATGGGTCTGTCACACAGCTTCTGGTTAAAAATTAGGCATTCAGGTGGATACCTGGGCGGTCGTCTGAACTCCTGGGAACAGCAGTCTTTCTAAGACTGCCAACCCTGGCCTGGCTGGGCACAGCTGGACTGGTCCAGACAGGAAGTGATCGGTCCCTCCCAATCCCTGGGCCAGGAGGTCTGGTCTTCGTGGGTGTGCCAGAGGAGGAGGGTGAACTGACCACCCCATGGGGCAGCCCCAAACCTGCCTGAGCTGTCCAAACAGCCCAGTAGCTGCAGCCATAAAACAGGGGCTTCCATGCAATGGTGCGCTATCATTCTGTGTGACTTCCTCCACTTCTTCATCACATCACAGCTCTCCTGGAAAAGCACAATCGTCCTACACAACCTGATAAGGCTCCAGGTCACCGCAGCAAACTGACCTCAGCACCAGGCGTGGGACCGGGGCCTGGTGAGGGGCAGGGCCTTGATGAGGGGAGACTCGGGCACCGGGACATGGGCACGTGCCCCCCACAGCATCAGGCCAGGCAGAGGGTTCTGAGGGATGGCGTGTGCCTGCAGCACGTGCTCTGCATCTGCAGGGCTTCCCGGGTGCTCCCTCCAGGGACTCTCAGCTCCATGAACACAGCCCTCTGGCCCAGCAGTCAGAGCCCAGTAACTTCTACTGTCCCGGTTCTCAGAGTCAGGCAGCTTTTCCGATGAGACGCAATTCCTTCTTTCCGTCACCGTTCCCACAGCAGGCTTCCTGCGCTGCCTGGAGGTGCTCCCCAAGCCCTCACAGTCTGCTCAGCCTCGCTTGTATAAATTACTGTGCAATGTGTGGTTATGACACTCATACGTGAGGAACGATGTGACGATTTTAACAATTACTGGACTAACTGGAACTATCTACCCAACAGCCCCGGCTCAGCTGGGTCCAAGATAAGGAGCCGGGAGCCCCACACCCAGACGACAGCAGCACTGCGAAGGTTTTCTCGGCTGTTTCACACATCTGAGTTTTTCCTGTTCATAAAATTGATACATTTCAGTATGAAATTTAAGTCTCTGGAAAGTGAAACAAAACCCCTGGAACGTTTCCATTCAGAGATTCCTGCTGCTAACACATTCGCGTGTTCAACTCCAGGGCACTGGGACCGGCCAGGGCCACTGCAGGGTCAAGGGACAATGCTGAGTGTTAACGCCATTCGGCGCCCTCTCCAGCGTCCCCACAGCCAACACCCTTTACAAGGGCCATCTGAGGTGCCTGGAGACAGCAGGGCCCCTGTGGCAGCGGTCACACACACCCAGGACAGACCCTCCTCCCTGAAGGGACACAGGAGGGCCAGTGGGAGGCCTGGACAGGGCCCAGGCTCCAAGTCAGAAAGCAGCCACACCGGGTCCCCTCCAAGGCCCCGGACCTGGTGGCCAGTGCCGAGCCCACACAGGACTGGAACCACGCTCTCTCGAGTTCCCTCGGAGGCCCCACTGGCGGGTGACTGTTGATTTTTAACTTGGAAAGGAGTGTGATTCAAAACCACTTGAATGGACATCACTTTCAGCTTCTGAATAGAATACAGAAGCCTGAAGCCCATCAGCCCACCTCACAACAAAGCACCGAGAGAAATTTTCAAGTTTGCAAGTTTTTGTGGGCTCATCAGAGACCCGAGGTCCCAGGGCAACCAGTTGCCCAAAATGTAAGGAAATAGAGGCACTTCCGGGGACAGACAGGACATGAGCCTGATACTGTGGACATCGCGAAGGAGAATTCAGACTCAACTCGGATAATTCTGAATGTCGGCCCAGAACCCAGTGAGAGAACCCAGGACCCTGGCAGTTATAAAGGTTGGCGACGGGAACCCGCTGTAGCCACTTCTCCAGGGTCCTTGGGGTGCTCACAGAGAAGAGGGGGCTGGGCTGCAATATCTCAGCACACGTGCCTGTCTAAGGTGTCCACAGGCCTGAGTGTGGGGTGGGCACAGGCAGGTGGCCTGGGGAGGCACAGGAATGCAGGGATACCTCAGAGGAGCCCTGGGCATGGCCGATACCTGAGCCAGCAGCACACGGGACCATGCCCAGCTCAGCACTGGAATCACAGCCTGTGTGCCCGGCCTCCCCTGGGGCAGATGGCCCTTCCATGATGGGACAGCTCAGCGTGGCTCAGCATCAGCCCCACACCACCCACAAGGGGTCCACGTCCCGGAGCAGACTGGGAACAGAGACGGGTGGGCTTCACAAAGAGGCTGGCAGGAGCCGAGACCACCTGTGCAGAGATCTCATACACAGAGTGGGGCCCTCAGAGACCAGCAGTGGCCAGAGGACTTGGGGCTCCCACTCCGTGAGAGGAAATGAAGGCCAACGGGCCTATGGAGGAGGGATCGGTGGTGCTGTCAAGCTGGAGTACATGGCGGGCAGAGCCGAGTCCTCAGGAAAACTGCCCCCCATCTCCAGGAGGAGCAGAGAAAGCTAGCAGTGGGCAGAGGCTGAGTCTCACCCCAGATACATCTCCGTATAAACTGCTCCCGCTGCTGTGCAAAGTCGGAAGACCTGGCTCACATGGTCCCAGGCCTCAGCCCTCACCTACTGTCCATCCTCACTGCAGCCCCGGGCATTTTGTTGAGCAGCACGAAGAAGCACAAAAGTGGACGGCAGGCCGAGCAGGAACTCTACAGTTCACTGCAGTTCCCGCCCCTCCCTGTTGTCCCCACGTGCCCGTTGAGACGTTTACCTTGCCTGCTCCTGAAGAAATACCATAAGTTCGTGATTTTGTAAAGAAGTTCACCCTTAGTTCACTGGTAGTGGCAGCCACAGGTTTTAAGATAGGTGACAAGCACATTTCTTTCTCAGGAGCTGAGCCAGGCCACATGGGGAATAAACATGACCTGGAGCACCAGGTGTCGGGCAGCACAGCAGGCACCCAGGACAGCAAAGCAACCACAGGAGGCCGGCCACCCAGCTCACTCCAGTCAGCAGCAGGACGCCAAGCAGATCCGCCTGGTCCCGGCAGCCCTGGGGTTGTGCGGAAGCCCCAAGGCCCTGGCAGGGAGGACAGCCAAGAGGGGGACACCGCCTCTGCCCCTTCCACCAGAGCTGTATGATTCGGCAGTCAGCAAATCCTCCTCTAAATGGTCACACAGGACATGAGGCACAAACTGTCCATCCAGCGAAGAGGGTGAACCCAGGGGAGACCCAGCTGGGCACAGGTGAGAGTCCTACCTTGGAAGAAGCTCTTCACCCTGAGGTAACTGACGCTGAGGCGCAGGACCGAGAGCTTGTCCAGCTTAGAGACAACGTCGGGTGGAAAGGGCAGCAGGCTGGCCAGGTGGTCCAGCTCAGCGTTGAGGCGGTCTCGGTGCCGCTTGGAAGGGTTCGACTTCTCGGCCCCCACAGAAGGCTTCCTGTGGGGAAACAACCAGTCAGACTGGGCTGACTCCACCAAAGTCCGTGGACCACACAGGTGGAAACCTGTCCCTGCTTTACATGGAGCTGCCGCCAGGGAACAGAAAGTGCTGACACAAACTAAAACTCACCCGTTCCTGAAAAGGTTCTTGCTAAGAGTCTGAAACTGCACCTCCGTGACGCTATCTCACTACGGGGCGGGACGGAACAGAGAGATGAAGAACAGCCTGGGAACGTGGCTCGGTGCAAGCTGTGTGCCTCCAGCATGCTTCTTGACCTCTCTGTGCTGACTTTCCCAGAAGTGGGAGAAAGGCAGCTAGCTCTAGGCTGTATCTGCTCAGCCTCTTTCAGCAATTCCTGTGTCTGAACACATGGCCTTCTTAGGACCTGGATTCCTGGCCCTGCAGTCCAGGTGCCAGTGGCCTCTCTGGGCCTCAGTTTCTCCTCTACACAGCAGGGCTGGAAGGGAGTGAGGGGAGGATAACTGAGGACCCTGGGCACCGTGCGCTGTCCCACCTACACCTCCAAGGCCTGAAGTCAAGGGCTGGGCCTCCGTGCAGGTGGGCAGGGCCCTGGCTGCTTTCTCCCCTTGCCCCGCAATAGAGCAGCTGGCCCCTCAAGGGGGTGTCCCTCACCCCAGACCCCTACCTGCCTCACAGTGACCGCCCTCATCTGCCCTTCTGGTCCCCAGAATGACAGTGCCCTTCTTCTGACCCTATTTACCATCTCACAGAACAGCTTCTCCCCTTGTTCTTCCTAAATCTCGCCACAAGAAGCCTTCTGCCCCTAAATGGCAGCTAAAGCTGCTCGGAGGGGCACTGGCTCCAGGGCTGACCCCCTCCCCCCGCACCCAGGACTCTTGCTGCCTCTAGGGGCTGGAGTCTCTTGTTCAGAAGTTCCTATTTTCCTAAGTGTGTTCACTTGTAAGCACATGGAAAGTGGGCCTTAAATAGTCCGTCCTCTTTGTTCTGTCTACAAAGCTGTCCCCTGGGCCGTCTGAGGGCCTCGGCCACAAGACCCACGGCAGGACCTGCAGCCCCAAACCCAGAGTCGCTTTTTTGGTTGAGATATAATTCATACAACGTTAAACTAGCTGACTTAACTGCCATCTGCTCTCCCTCTCCATGCCTTTGCCTGTTTGGGACATTTCACATAAATGGAACCATACAGTGTGAGACTTGGTGTCTGGTTTCTTTCACTGAACATCATGCATTTAAGAGTCATCTGTGGTGTAGCCTTTATCAGAACTTGGTTCTTTTTAAGGCTGAATAATGTTCCTCCGCGTGGATTTACCACGCTTCGTTTATCCCCTCGCCAGCCCAGGCCCATCTGAGTCACTTCCGCTGGTGGGTATGGTGAATATGCTACACAGACATCCGTGTCCCAGTTTCCACATGTGTGCTCAGTTCCTTTGGGCAGAAACCCAGCAGTGGAGTAACTGGCTTGATATGTAACTCTATGTTTAACTTTTTGAAAAACTTCCAGACTGTTCCCACGAGGGCCACACCACTCCATATTCCCAGCGGGAGGGTCTCAGCTGCTCCACGTCATGCCCACAACTTGTGATTTTCCGTTTTATTCTAATAGACATTCTCATGGGTGTGAAGTAGTATCTCAGTATGCTTTGGTTTGCTTGCCCTTAGTGAGCAGTAATGTTGAGCATCTGTTCATGTGTTTGTTGGCAATTTGTGTATCTTCTTTGGGAAATGTCTATTCAATTCCTTTGTCTGTTTCTAATTGGGTTATTTGTCTTTTTATTGTTGAGTTGTAGGCAGTCTTTATATATTCTACATATAAGTCCCTTAGTAGATATATAATTTTTAAATATTTTCTCCTATATCTTTGGTTATCTTTTCATTTTCTGCCCTTCCTTCCTTCCTTCCTCCCTCCCTCCCTCCCTCCCTCCTTTCTTCCTTCCTTCCTTCCTTCCTTCCTTCCTTCCTTCCTTCCTTCCTTCCTTTTTTTCTTTCTTTTTTCCTTTCTTCCTTTCTTCCTTTCTTCCTTTCTTTCTTTTCTTTCTTTCTTTGTCTTAATAAGGCCCCTACCCCAAAGTTACTCACACCAGTAGCCACAACATAAGTACACAAGAGACTTGGGGATAGACCGAGCAGTCTCCAATGTGGACTGGCACTTGCTGGCCAGAGAAGAGGCTCATGCTGTCAGTGAAAGACCCCTGAGGTGACCCCAGAGATAGGGCAGCATCAAGGGCAGGTGTGGGGTCAGAGAAGAGGAGAGATGCCAGGTAATGGGCAGGAAGCCCAGGTTCAAATCTCACCTCTGTGTAGACCTGGGGGAGCAGTTGCCCACCTGTCTCCCCAGAGAGCATGTATCTGAGAATGAGCTGAGCATGACTCTTCTCCCACCCCCACCCCCACCCCCACCTCCATGCGACCTGGGGGTCAGGCTGAAGAAACGGGTATCTGAAGAGCTTGGCAATCATCACTCTGTTCCTTCAGAACACCCGGCTGCCCCTGATGCAGTTCCTCCACCCCACCCCAGCTCCAAGGGCGAGGAACTGCCCATCGCACATCCAAGTGGGTGAGAACAGATGGGGTAAGGGACATGTGGAGGATGCTCCAATCCCCTAGGACAGAGACTCAGCAGAAAGCAGGGGGGCCAAGGGACCCTGCACCACCAGCATAGTGGAGGAAGAGCCCCGGCCAGCTCAGATGGAAGGAGAGTTACAAAGGAAGCAGTGACACCAAAAATGTGAACTTCTTAGAATAAATCTAGCAAAAGACATCCCAGACACCTAAACTGAAACCATAAAATATTGCTGAGAAAATATTTAAAAGACCTAAGTAACTGAAAAGAAATACCATGTTCATAGATTAGAAGAATCTATATTGTTAAGGTGGCAATGCTCCCCTAAGCTGATCTATAGATTCAACGTGATGCAATAAAAATTCCAACAGGCCTTTCTACAAAAATTGATAACTTGTTTCTAAATTTGGATAGAGATGAAAAGGACCTAGAACAACCCATTAAAAAAGAGGAACGAGGTTGGAGGACTTATCCTATTGATTTTAAGTTTTCTCTAAAGCTACGATATGCCAGATGATTTGATATTAGAGACAAGATAGAAACATAATGGAACAAAATAGTCTAGAAACAGACGCACATATATTTGGGCAATTCATCTGATACAGATACTAAGGCAATTTAATAGGGAAAGAAAAGTCCTTTTAATAAATGGTGCTGATTAACTGGACACCCATGAAAACAGGTGAACATCAACACTTACCTTACACTACACCTCACAATTAACTCAAAATGGATCACAGACCTGAATCTACCACCTACAGTATAACTTTACAAGAAAATACGTGAGAAAATCTCAGTGGCCTTGGGGTGGTCCCAGACATTTAGAACACACACACAAAATCATAAAAGAAAAAAAATTGATGATTTGACCTTCACTAAAAATGTTTAAATGTCTTTTGAAAGTCACCCTTACAAAGATCAAAAGGGAAACCCTAGATAGGAAAAATGATGTTCACAAGAGATTGTATCCGGAACACGTAAGGAAGTGCTACAACTCAGTGAAAAGACAACCCAGTAAGACAGGCCCATTATTTAAGCAGACACTTCACCAGAGAAGGTGTGTGGCTGGCAAATAAGCACCGAAAGGTCCTCCACACCCGCAGTCCCTGGGGAGAGGCAGGGTGAGCACTACGGCACCCAGCAGAATGGCTGACGCCAAGGGACGGTGTCCCAGTCAGGGACAGAGGGCAGAGCAGCCAGGACTGCCGCCGAGATGTAAATAGTGCAACTGCTTCAGAAACGGTTTGGTGGTTTCCTTTTTTTTTTTTTTTTAATACATTTTATTGATTTTTTACAGAGAGAAAGGGAGAGGGATAGAGAGTTAGAAACATCGATGAGAGAGAAACATCGATCAGCTGCCTCCTGCACACCCCCTACTGGGGATGTACCGGCAACCAAGATACATGCCCTTGACTGGAATCGAACCCGGAACCCTTCAGTCTGCAGGCTGACGCTCTATCCACTGAGCCAAACCAGTCAGAGCTGGTGGTTTCTTAAGAAGCTAAACACTCACCCCCTATATGACTCAGCGATTCCACTCCTAGGTATTTATTCAAGGGAAATAAAAGCACATCCACACCAAGACCCACACACGTTTAACGTTCACAGCAGCTTCAGTCGCAAAGGCCCCACACTGGGACCAGCCCGGGTATCCGCCTGCACATGAATCAACAGTGGAGTTCCCGTCTGGGGAACGACACTGATGCAGAAACCATGGAGGAATCTCATAGTCGTCTGCCCAGGGAAGGAGCGTGTGATTACCTCTATAGAAACCTCCAAGAAATGCAGACCAGTCTGCGGGAAAGAGGCATCAGAGGCTGCCGGGACGAGGTACAGGAAGGAATGACAGGGAGACTCTGGGAGTGACAGGAGTGTCTGTGACCTTGGTTTCAGTGACGTTTTCATGGGTGTTTATGTAGGTCAAAACCAATCGGACAGTGCACTTTAAAATTTACTTTTTAATATATTTTTTATTGATTTCAGAGAGGAAGGGAGAGGGAAAGAGAGATAAAAACATCAATGATGAGAGAGAATCATTGATTGGCTGCCTCCTGCATGCCCCCTACTGGGGATCAAACCCACAACCCGGGCCTGTGCCCTTAATGGGAATTGAACCCAGGACCCTTCAGTCCTCAGGTGGATGCTCTATCCACTGAGCCAAACCAGCTAGGGCTGGATGGTGCACTTTAAATCCATGCAGTCGAAGGTACTTCAGTTATAGCCCAATAAAGATGAAAAATGCAGACAACAAGGGAAGGCCCAGTGCTCACTCCTCCTTGAGCTCAAAGTGTTACCCCACTGCTCCCAGAAGCCCTCAGGACCCGACACAGTCCGGCTGCTCCCAGAAGCCCTTGGGACCTGACAGCACCCAGGTCCACTCTCTGAGTCCAGCTCCGAGGAAGCCTCTGAGGAGTAAGTTCTGCCCAGGAGCCAGACACTCATGAGTCCAGGCAAATGCTATCTCCTCTGTCCACCCCATGCTCCACGACTTTCTCACCCACACCTTCCAGGAGAAAGATGGACACCCACAGACCCATCACCCACCCCAGAGGGCAGGGCCAGACCAAAGCCCCGCAGCACTCTGGCCTGGCAAGGAGGCCGGGGCCACAGCTAGAATGCAGGGATGTAGCTCACACCCAAGGAGGGGCTGTGGGCTCGGGTGCCCTGCGTTCAAACATCAAAAACAGAAGTCGTCTGGCCCCCAGTTTCCTGGAGCGTGTCCCTGTGGAGATGCTCGGCACGCATGCACACACCCAGCTGCTCCCCATGAGCTTCTTGAACCCGAGTCTAAAAAGCTCGATGCCGCTTACATCGGTGAGGAAAGGACTGATTATTCAATAACAGTGTTAAGAACAACACTCAAGCTTTTTTAAAGGAATCCATAAAAGTTGAGAAGAAATATTTGCAAAATGCTCTTATAAACATGAAACATATCTAATGATGATGTAAAATTAACCACAAAGGAAAAGATTAATGCATTCAACTTCATAAAAATTAATTTTTTCTGCATGGCAAAGAACACCATAACTAAATTAAAACTGGGGGAAAGTATTTGAAGCACACTAAAGAATTAGTCTCCCTGGTATACAAGTTCCTAAGGATCTAGAAGCACAGAAACATTAACAACTTAATAGAAAAATGAGCAAAAGTTATCAACACAGTTCACAGAGATGGAAATACAATGGCTCTTAAACCTCACTTGTGACTAAAGCATACACATACCAAAGTCTGAACCACACCATGTGTCCCGACTGGGGAAGAGGCACATCTTGAATGGGGGGCAGTTTGGTGACCTGTCAGTGTCACAGATGCCCACGCCATTGACTGAGCAGTCCCACATCAGGCATGAGTGTGCATGTTGGGCTGGGCCTTGATTTACCTTCTTGCAAGCTAATAACCTGCTACTGCCCCAGGCATGCTGGCAGGAGGCACAAGTCTGCGCCTTCTGCCTTGCCCTCACCCAGGTGCTCATCTCTCCATCCTCTGGCCACCTTCCCCTGCAGACCATGCTGTGCCGGTGCTCCTGGCACCCACCCTGCCTAAGGCCTGTGGTGCCCTGAGGCCACAGCGGCCACATGACAGACTCAGGTGGCAAATCTACTTGCCAAAGTCCAGCTTCACAGGCCTTTGCTGCCTCTCCTTGGGACTGCGGAGCCACACTGCTGAGAACCTCACACAGAATCCTGCAGCTGCCAGAGGCCAGGGGGCTGTCAAAGAACACAGACCCACATACAGACCCACACACAGACTGCACCCACACACACAGTCCAGACACATACACAGTCATTCAGAACCGTATTATACACGTGCACACACAGCAGTATTACACACACACTCATATAGCTATACCGCGCACACACAGCTGTTTTACACACAGCACTATTAGGCACACACTCACACAGCTGTATTGCGACACACACAGCTGTATTACACTCACACAGAGCCCCAGACAATGGTGGACACCTGCAGGACCCCTGTTGGAGGAGCAGAGGTAGCCTGTGGGCCACTGGGATGCCACTCTCTGCTGACCCCCAGCAGGGCATCGCCTAAGCCCTGTTATTCCCGCAGCTACCACACACCTCACACCTCACACCTCTGTGGCCCAGGCTCCACGGGGCCAGCCACAGGAAGGCAGAGGGACTGTGAGCAGGGGCAATGTGGTGGAAGGGGGCCTGGAGCCACCTGTGGCGGGGGTTCCGGAAGCCCCAGGCAGGGAGGATGAGCTCCCCACTCCTTCCATCTGTGGTGAGGCTCTCCAAGGAGCCCTGGGTGGGTCCTAACTGAGGACAGGGGGTCACCAGGGCACAGAGGGGGTTGTGTGTCACCACTGACAGGAGTGACATTGCAGCCCTCCATGTGGGCTGCTGGCCAAATAAGCGTCACTGGGCCCTCACCTTCCCTCCATCAAAGTCAGAGAGCAGCTGCAGCAGGCTCTACATCAGTGGCCACCTACAGGAGGGCAGCGGCGGCCTCCTGCTGCCAGGCCAGTGTGCACGCCCTGCCAGGCCTCCGCAGGTCCCTCCATCCCTCAGGGAGGCATAACCAAAACCTCTCCTGGAATTCACTTTGCCAGTGAAAGTGCACACACCGTCCCCCTTCATCAGTGACCACCAGCAGAAAAAGAAGGTAATACGTTACTGTTTCTGGATGGGCTTCCTTCTCTTCCTCCCTGCGTACATGCACTCCCCCGGCGGGATCATCTTCGGCCTGGAAAAGAAGGGAGCACCAGGTTGGTCATGTTGAAGAGGCCCCAATACCACCAAAGGCAGCAGTGTCAGCTGAGGTCCCTGTGCCAGGATCGAGGTGTCATGCTGCCCTGCACCCCCTATACCAATGCCTCCATCGCCACTCGAGCAAGATGGCCCACGGCACTTCCAGCACAAGCCTGCGCTGCCCGTGCCTCCTCTCGCTCAGTGCACCCCGGCAACATCTCCCCTTCGATGGGCAGCATCCCATTCCCCAGCCTGCCATCACTGCACCCCTACATAGAGCAGCCCTGTGCTCTTGCCCCTGCATCCCTCGGAAAGCCTTACTGTGGACAAATGTACTGGGCCTGCCCTCAGGACACAGAAGCTGATCCACGTGGACCCATGAGCAGGACTCACAGCCAGGGCACAGCGGCAGGCTCCGTGCAGGCTCCATGCAAGCCCAAGGCCTGTGTCCTCTCTCGGTGGCCTCTGTGGTGGGTCTTCTTCCTCTTCCCATCCTCCCACTAATGGTTCTGAAATTCTGGGCCAATAGACTTCCTCTTTTCTGTGTAAAATCTGTCACTTCGGCCACAATGCGGGGCTTCCACTCTGGCTGCTAACTCACAGCTGCACCAAGCCCAGCTGACCAAACCTGCCAGTCTCCACCAGCACTGCTGGACACAGGCGCCTCAATCCAAGCAGTGGCCCTCAGGGGCAGTCACACTGTCTGTGCCCTGAGGCTGGCCAGCTTGCCATTCACTTCAGGCTTCTGCACAGTGAGGCTGCCTGAGGCTTCACACCCTGAGGATGTGACCACTCCCGTGCAGTGATCACTCATTGCCAGGTTCTGGGCCCACAGATATGGAGAGGAGGTCAGGAGCCCTCACCTGGCCTCAAGCGCCTGCAACCTGGAAGAGGAGGTGGATTCAAACACAGAACTTCCACCCTGTGCAGAAAGTGCCCTGATAATATCAGGTATGTGTCATGGATCCACTTCAAATAAACGCAACACACTGTAAATATAAAGACATCAGCAGGTACAGTAAATGGATGAAAAAAGACACAGCATACAAACACTCATCAAAAGAGGCTGCAGTGGCTGCATGAGTATCTGACAAAGTAGACTTCAACAAAGGGATATTCCCAGGGACAAAGAAGGATATCACATGATGACAGATGGTTCCGTTTTCCAAGAAGACACAGCAATCCTAAATGTGTGCTCACCTAACAACACGGATGCTTCAAAATATATAAAAAGATAATTCATCAACACAGCTCTCTCAGTAATTAAGACAATGAGTAAACAATACCGAAAGGATAAGGAACATCCAAGCAACAGACATGAAAGAACTGGAATTTACAGACCACTCCATCCAACAACAGCAGAATATGCATCCTATCATTCATCAAGCTAGATTACATTCTGGGAATTAAAACAAACTTAAAGGAATAGAAATGATATAAAGTATATTTGCTGACAATTATGGAATTAAACTAGGAAATATGTCAAAAATTCCAAAATATTTGGAAAGCAACCTATGTCTAAATAACCATAGGTCAAAGAGAAAGTCTCAAAGAAAAGTCTTTTAGACTAAATGAAAATACAACATATCACACTTTGTAGATTACAAGCTGAGCAGTGCTTTGATGGAAACTGATAGCATTAACCATTTATATTATGAAAAAATGTCTCAAATCAGTAATCTAAGCTTCCACTATAAGTAACTAGAATAAAGGAAATCCAAATCAAGCAAAAAGATGGGAATAATAGAGAGGGAAAAAATCAGTGACATTTAAATAGAAACATGGAGAAAAACCAATGGAAACAAAAGTTGGTTCCTTGTAAAGATCAACAAAATTGATAAACCTCCAGCCAGACTGATCAAGGAACAGAGACACACAAATTACTAATATCAGGAATGAAAGCCCCACATACACTAGAAGGAAAAGAAGAGAATACTGCTATGAACTCACCCCACCCCAAATCCATATGTTGAAGCCCTAATCCTCCATTTGACTGTATTGGAGACAGCGCTTTTCAAGAGGTCATTAAGGTTAAATGGGGTCATGAGGTGGAGCTCTGTTACCCAGGTAAGAAGAAAAAGAACTCTCTCTTTACCATGTGAGGGTGGCCATCTGCAAGCCAAGAAGAGGCTCTCACTGGAAACCAAATCAGATGGCACCCTGATGTTGCACCCAGCCCCAGAACCATGAGAAATAAATTTCTATTGTGTAATCTGCCCAGTCTACCATGTTTTGTTATGGAGCCTGAGTTTACCAAGACACATACTCTACCCACAAATCCTACAATTTAGATTAAATAGACAAATTCCTTGAAAAACACAAACTACCAAAACTTACTCAAGAAAAGAATAGATAGCATAGTCCTATGTCTATTCTGAAAACAATGGTTTCACTGGTAAATTCTACCAATTTAAGGAATAAATAATACTAATTCTCTGCAACCTCTGGCAGAAAATGAAAAATAAAAAAAATTGCCAACTCATTTATAAGTTCAGTATCACTCTGATACCAAAAAGCAAAGACATTTCGAGAAGAGAAAACTACAGACCAATATCCCTCATGAAGAGCCCATCCATGAGGAAGATGACACTGGGCACAATATAATCAAATAATCAGCTATAAATAGAATGATCTTTAAAACAGTCATTGCGCAGAGAAACAACGGTGAGAGTGACAGCAGATGTCTGGTCAGAAAAATGCGTGCAGGAAGACAGTGGGGCACTGGCCTGAAAGCATGGAGAGAAAAAATGCTCAGACCTAGAATTCAACACCCTGTGAAAATACCTTTCAGAAATGAAGGTGAAATAAAGATTGTTTCAGACATATGAAAGCTGAAAGAACCCAGCTGACCCAACTAGAAGAAATGTGAAAGGGTGTCTTCAGGCCAAAGGAAACGGATACCAGATGGTAACATGGAACACAGAATGGAACACAAAGCAAGGATTTGTTCCTGCTATTAAATATCTTTAAAAGATAATCGACTGTTTAAAAACAATGATAACACTGTATCATGGGTTTATAGTATAACACGTGTAAATGTCAAGGGTGTGGCAAGGATAGCACAAAGGCTAGGAGGGGAAGTGGTGGGGGGTAAGGGTCCTACAGTGCCCCTGAAGGGATAGAAGGTAGCCTCCAGGCTCCACACTCACCCTCCCTGCCTGATCTGCACGGATGGGCTGCACCCCTCAAGCATTTCTTCTTTGAAGTTAGCACAATGTGCAAAAGTGAGGGGCTTCGGGTTCTAGTGCTGCTGATCTTTCTGTTTGTTTTTGCTCACCACTGCCAGAGGCTGGGACCCAGTGAACTTCACCAGCCAGGGGGCTGAACAATACCTTCTCCAAGGGGGCCTGAACCCAGGTATGGGGAGGGTCGTTCACATCCAAGTGGGCTCCTCGACTTGCTCAGGCCTGGAGAACCCTTCAGGGTTCTCTTTCCACCTTGCAGTTAGTCCACTATTCGAGCTAGTACTTCTTTATATTTAAGGCTCTCAAATCACACACAAAAAGATTAAGGATATAAAAAGCTAATTTTTTAAAGTGCACCTATTTCAGAGATATATACTAAAACACATATGAAAGAAATGATATGTCAGGGATTTGTTTCTACAACGGGGGTGCAGAGTGGTGTCTGAGTGGAACTGGATCAGCTAATATGAGTGATTGGCCATCTATGCTGGCTGAAGAGCAAACTGGGCTCATTATAAAATTGTGCCCACTTTTGTAAAAGATGTGAAAAGATCCATAATAACTTTTCAAAGCACTAAAAAGAGAGAAAATGTGCCATATGAATAGGCATACTGCAGTCGGTTGAGTTTCAACAAGGGTGCGAAGGCCATTCAACAGGGAAAGGACAGTCTCTTTCACAATGGTGCTGGGACAACTGGAAATCAGAGGCCGGAGAATGAAGATAGACCCCTACCTGACAGCATATAAAAAAAATTAAGCAAAATTAGTTAAAAGACCAAAGCGTAAGAGTTAAACTATAAAACTCTCGAAGAAAACATAGGGCTACATCTTCATGACCTTAAATTTGGCAATGGATTCTTAGAAATGTTATCAAAAGCACAAGTAAAAAAAGAAAAAAATGACAAATTGGACTTCATCAAAATTAAGACTTGTGCTTTAAAGAACACTATCAAAAAAGTGAAAACACAGCCCACAGAATGGGGAAAAAACATTTGCCAATCATACAACTGATAAGGGTCTAGTATTCACACTATACAAAGAACTCCTACAACTCAACAACAAGAAGACAAACAATCCAAATTAAAAGTGGGCAAACCATTTTAATAAATGTTTTTCCAAAGAAAACATAGAAATAGTAAACAAACACATGAAAAGATGCTAAGCACCATCAGTCACTAGGGAAATGTAAATCAAACCCGCTGGAAGATACCAGGTCATACCACTGGGATGGCTATAATCAAACAAGTCTTGCTGAGGCTGTAGAGCAATTGGGACCTTCATGCACTGCCAATGGGAATGTAAAATGGCGTGGCTGCTGCGCAAAACAGTGTTGCATTTCCTCAAAAAGCTAAACACCGAGTCACCATATGACCCAGCAACCCCACTCCTAGGTGGGTGTCCAAGAGAACTGAAAACCTGGCATACAATTGCTCATGGCCACATATTCACAGGAGCTGGAAAGGGGAAGCATCCCAAAGTCCATCATCTGGGGGATGAATAAACAAGGTGTGCTCTCTATAGAGTAGAATATGACTCGGCCAGAAAAGGAATGAAGTTCTGTTGCTATAACATGGGTGAACCTTGAAAACGTGACGCTATGTGAAAGAAGGCAGATTTGAAAAGGCACAGATTGACTCCGTTGATATGAAATGTCCAGAACAGGCAAATCCATAGAGACAGGAACTAGATTCATGGTTGCCAGGGGCTGGAGGGAGGAATGGGGAGTGAGTGCTAATGGGTACAGAGTTTCCATTTGGGGTGAAGAAAACATTTTGGAATTAAACAGAGGTGGTAATTGCACGACTTTGGCAATATACTAAATAAATGCCACTGAATTGTATACATTTTTAAATGGTTAATTTTATGTTATGTGAATTTCACCTCTAAAAATGTACAACACAAATTTATATTCAAATATAAATAAAGTTTCTGGAATGGTAAGATAGAAAGGGTATGGCAGGGGAGAAATCAGCGCCAGAGACAGAAACGCCTGCAGGGAGCTCCTCAGAAGGGAGCGGAGAGCGGTGGAGCCGCAGGGGCTTGGAGGTCAAAAACAAGTTTTAAGCTGATGGAGACAGTGCTGTGGAGGCAACAGGGATCCCTGAGCCATGGGCTGTGGTGGGTAAGCGGGGATAGGGTCCAGGTGGCCCCAGGCTGGAGCAGAAACAGGTGGATGGATGGTTCAGAAGACCCGGCCTTGTCAGCCTCACCGGTGCCAGGGCCAGGCTCTCGGTGGCTGGATGCCTGTATGCAAGACCCTCCCATCTGAACTGCAGGCCTTTCAACTCAAACAGGAGAATCCTGAGCCAGCTGGGGGAGAGCAGTCCAGGGAGGGTCCCCTGAGCCCCGAGAGGGACTGGGTACTCGGTAACCAACTCAGCCACCCCTCAAGGTCCAAGGTGAGGGGGACAGCTGACCTGCACCAGCCCCAGCAGCACCATTCCCCAAATGAGCCTGAACCTCGGAGCAGGGATATGGGGTAGGGGGACACCCGGGAAGATGGAGAGAGGACTAGGGAACACCCGGGGAAGGGCAGCACTGACCTCCTCGCTCTCCACCCAAAACCCTCCTCCCCACAGCAGAGCTAAGACAGGCTCCAGGCTCCTCTGTGTGACTCCTCCCCAGTCTTGCACACTACCTCCCTGCCCTCTCCACCCAAGCCACATTCTCCCTCAGTATGTCCAGCTCAGTGCTCAAAGGACCCTAAAAACACAGGTTATGGCAAAAAAGCACCAAGAACAGATATATATCTCCAGGTACCTCTCTACTGGGGATATCAGAGCTGACAGTTGCCCTCCACCATCTCCCCAGCCCAGTCCCAGTTGAGTAACACAGCTTGGAGTCTGATCTGTGCCGAATTCCCAGCCTAGGAATCATATATACAGGAGGCGGTTACTATGCAGTAGTTTCTCCATTTTACTAAATATTCGTGCACTCTCCTCAAAAAGATGAAGCCTACTAGGATTGAACCAACCTTCCCACAGAAATGCCCCTTGGAGGAGGGATGCAGGCTCCAGCCCAGGATCAGCTTCCCTCTCTGTCTCTGGGGGGTCAGGATCCTTGTAGCCTGAGGCTGCCCAGGGCCAGGGTCCTTCAGCAAGGGTGGAGGCATGCAGGGGGCTGGGTGCCACATATGGGGAGCAACAGGTGCACCGAGCCCGACTAGCCAGCTGTGGGCCTTCGTCCCCCACCAAACTCTGAGCTGATTGTGTCTCAGAAAAAGCTGAACTTTTGCACAAACTTTTCTTATAAGAGGCAAAAGGAATAATTGTCCTTTTAAGAAAAATAAAGGTAAGCAAAAAACAAACAAAACTCCTTCCCACACAGCAGCACCCCCACCCTCTTTCCACGGGGCGTCATTGCTCTGGGACCAAGCCTGGATAGAAACCACACACAATCTGGGTCCATACTCCACCAGTCAGCGCCTGGAACTCATGCTCCGTAAAATAGGGTGACTTGCGGCCACCTCAGGAGACGGCAGAACCCCCTTCGTCAGGGCCGCACCTGCCGGCCAGTGGGACAGTCTGCACATCACCACAGTCTCCTCACCCTGTCTAACAGGCTTCCACCCAGGAGCCTGCAGAAGCCAGGCCTGGCGTGGGCAGAGGCCAGCCAGGTTTAGGAGCCGCCTCTGCCAGAAGCCCCCTGCAGAGTGCCCTCAGGGGATAAGTCCAGCTCACAGCTGTCAAGTACCCAGAACCTGGGGACAGATGCGCAAGGCACACACTTAGGACCCGAGCCCGTGGCTGGTCCCACAGAAGCCATATCCCCCGCCCCCACGATAACACTAACAGCTGGAGGCCTGCTGGATGCTTCCAGGGGGACAAGTACCTCCAGCCCTAACCCTTGGAACCAACCAGGAAACAGGAGGGAACAAGGGCTGATGGCCCAAGGCCTCTGACCTATGACCCTGAATACACCAGCCCCTCCCAACGGGGTCACTGGGGCAATACTAGGGTGGGCAGGTCCCTGAGGATCTGTGTCACTCACAAAGTATCCACAACCTGGGATTTTCAGCCACTCAAACCAAGACTTGGGGTGGGGGGCAGGAGGGCTTTCTTGGTGCCACTAACTGAATGGGAGCGAATTCCTGGAACTTGGGCCCTTCCGCCCTTCCCAAGTGTGAGAACCAAGCCCGGTGCTCCATGCCAGGAAGCAGGGGCCGAGCTGTGCCAGGGGCCAAGCTGCGCCACCCCGGCTCTGGGGGCCCCCAGTCCAGCCTTCTACCCGCTGATGAGGGCTCAGGGCATGGTTTTAAAGCCCAACATCTGCCCAAAACATTTCTGAAAGAAACTGGGCTAAGACTGAAGGGCAATCAAACCAACTGCCCTAGGGCGGTGGGTCACAAGCAGGAGCTTCAATTCACTGCATGGGGGAGGGGTTTGGGGACTGGGGCTATTGGTGGGGAGAACTGAGGACCATGATCAGTGGCAGTGGACAGACTTTCCTCAAAAGTCCTGATTTTATTTTTAAGTGAGAAGCTGCCCGTCGGACCGCAGAGCCTGAAGGTTGCGGATGGGGTGGGGAGGAGGGTGATCCAAAGAAGGATGGGGTAGGAGGACCCGTGGCAGGAAGGCTCCCCAGGAGCGCCTCCATCGCGCAGCGGGGCCACGGAACCCGCCCAGGGTACTTACCAGGGCCGCTCTGCACGGAGGCTCAGGCGCGCCCGAGGGGGAAACCCGGGCCGGGAGCTGTGGCAGCGCGGCTGCAGGCTTTCGCATCTCGGGGACCAGGCGCCGCTGCAGCCGCGGAGGGACGGCCCCACCCCGGCACGCGAGTCTGCCCCGCCCAGGAGCCGACCGATCCGGAGGCGGCAGGGGGCGCGCGCGCAGCCCCTCGCATGCCCGGGTCCTCCCGGTCTGTGTGCGCCTCTGCGGGGTCGGTCCCGGCGCCCCTCTGTCCCGGTGGCCTCTCCAGGAACTGCCAGCTGGGGTGGGTGGTGCCCTGCGCCTCTCTCGAGGCTCCCATGCTCCCCTCTCATCCTATATTCCTTGTCCTCATCATGCTTCCCTTCCACCTGCGCCCTCGTCGCTGGAGCGCACACGTGCGCGGTGCCCAGGTGCAAGGCTCAGGCCACCCTGGCCGCGGGGACACGGAGGTCCCGATCCCAATAGGTAACAGGAGGACAACGTGTCTGGCCCTTCCAGCTCCAAGGGTATTTTTCAGCCTCACCGGTGCAGTGGGAATCAAAAGGTTAACAAACTACAAAATAGTAATATATGTAATACTTTTGACCCTGAACTTTCCAGGAACCCCCGTGTCGTTCGTGCGATGTCCCAAACCGGGATATTTCGGGTCCCACCAGGTGGTTGCGCGCAGTGTGGACGCCTTGCTCTGCCAACCCGCACGCGCTGAGCACTGGGACCGTGTGCGGCCAAGCGCACGATCCTCTCCTTGCCTTTCCTCCCTGGACATCCAGGGGGAGTACCTGACTATCCCTCGGGCACTCTCCCTCGGCCTCCACTCTTCCACACTGTGGTCCTCAGGGCCCTGCCCTCCTCCGTCCTGGTGGAGACATCTGGACTTTTACCCACACCCCCACTTCAAAGCTCAGACCCTTGTCCTTCCCTGGAGCTTTCGGCACCCGCCCCGCCCCCCCCCCCCCCCCCAGCCTGGCCTCACACCCTGAGGTCTCTGCCCAATGTCCCAGAGGCCCCAGACACCGCAGCCCACTCTGAGGTCACTGTCCTGTCCTCACTGGGTCTTTGGGGTGGCCCAGGCCTCTGCTCTCTCTCATGTCCAGTCCCTCTGTGGTTCCTTGCAGCGCCGTCCTCATCCAAGCTCCATCTACCGCCTCGCATCCCCGCAGACAGCCCTGCCCAACAGTCACAGACAAAGATGTCACTCCAGGTGCCCGCCCCAGCCAGGCTCTGACAAAATGCGTCTCCCCAGAAGGCCCCACTCTTTCCCTGGCCTCACTGATGCGCTGAATGCGCCATGTGCCGCCCCCTCAGGAAAATGCTCTTCTCCAGGTACTCACTGGCCAGTCTCCTGTTCTTGTCGCCTCAAAGGGAACACCCACCCCAAGTGGAAAGCCACCACTGTCCATCTCCTCTCCCGGATGTTTGTCATAGTGTATACACTCCTGAAATGACAGCAGAAGTGTGATTTTATTTCTGTATCTAGCAGGTAAACTCACCAGGTGCACCTGTTTCTGCACACCTCTATCCAAAAAAGAGCAAGGCACCTGTGCAGAGCAGGGACTGAAATGTTGGCTGAATAAATGGTTTTATATTATATTTGACATGAAACAACATGCCGCTATATCGCTGCATGTTTTAAGAAGTTAAAATCAGTAGTCGTGTCCTGATCCAATTTTTGTAAAGTGCATTATGTTACCAGTGAGATGACGAGAACTGGGTTCTTGTCTTCTTGAAGGAAAGATGGCCCTGTTTTCCCAGTTTCAGTCAAGAAACAAAGTGCAGCCCTGACCAGTTTGCTCAATGACTGGAGCATCGGCCTGCTGCTGACCGAAGGATCTTGGGGGTTCGGCTCCTGGTCAAGGGTATGTACCTCAGTTGCAGGCTTGTTCCCCGCCCAGGTCCGGGCATGTGCGGGAGGCAATGTCTCTCTGACATTGATGTTTCTCTCTCTTTCCCCCTCCCTCCCTTCCACTCTCTCTAAAAAATCAATGAAAAAATACCCTTGGGTGAGTGTTAACAAAATAACAAACAAACAAAAAAAAAGAAAGTGCAGCAAAGCAAGCAAGAATGTATTGGCCGCAGCAAAAACACAGTCACATGAGACTTTTATTAAAGCTGGGTTCAGTGAAACAAGGAAGGGCTGAGCATAGAGGCAGCAGGCGAGCCTAGGCTGGGCTGGGCTGGGTGCTGGGAAGTCAGAGAAAGGGGGCCTTGGAGACAGGTTCAGGGGGTGAGCCCAGGATGCGTGCTGGGTCCTTTGAGTTGAGGGTATTTATCTCCTTCTTGCAGATAGAAATCTTAAGGAGGTCTCAGGAGAAGGTCTCAATAGAGTATGTATCAGCTTTCCAGGTGTGTCCGTTTAGGGTCGTGGTCGCCACTGATTGGTCAGTGCCAGGGCAGGAGGTCATTAGTCAATGCAGCTGGTCCTGAGGCAGCCATACTGTTGCTTGTCTGGTTTTGCTGCTTTTCTGGGCTTGGAGCTGAAATACAACTGAGGCCTACATGCTATCTTTAAGGAGGAAAGTGAGGGGGGGGAGGGGGTCTAAGCTGCATGACCAGCGATATGAAAGGTCAGGGGCCCAAACCCGTGACCAGTGATATGCTAGAGGAAAACAGGTTACTCTGGGTGCGAGGTCCTTGTTTTCCCAGTTTTGTCCCTTGAGAGGCATCCATCTGGGGCTTCCAGGCCCATCATCCTTGCTCTGTTCCTGTCTGTCTAACTGCCTATTACAATTATACACAGAAAAGTTGGTTAAATAACTCTCAGGTTACAGGAAAACTTTAATCTTTTTTTTCTTTTTACTTTTTAAAAATCTTTTGCAAGAAATGGTACTTTTTTGGTAGTTTTTTCTCTTTGTTAAAGAAAATAAGTAAGCACTTGTTCAAGTAGCAGTGGTAACGTGGGTCCGCGTGGGAAGTCTAGGCCTGTAGGGGACCCTTGGATCTAGGAATGAGGGCAGACATCTGAGTGGGCACCCTGAGGAATTTGAGCTTTGTAGTAAGAGCCAACACTTCCCCTGCATGGGAAGACAGCACCCCCACATCTCAGGGGACCCCCTGCTGGCCTTGTTGTCCAAACACCAGTCATACCCACCCACCCCATCCCATCAGGGAACTGGCTGCAGCCAGACAGATGAAGCTGCACAGCCCAAGGTGCTGAAAACAGCCAGTGTTCACCTCCCCTTCCTTCCCCTGGATGGGCACAGGCCACCCACCTCGGCCACCGCTGGTGCAGAGCCTCAGGCAGGCAATAGAAACAGGATGACCCTCCCCAGCTAGGCCGCCCCCCCTGCAGTCCCAGGGCGCCCAGGGGAGTGCCCTTGCTAGGAGCCCCTGGGCATCCCCCCAAGGACAAAGTGGCTCCCGCCCTCCTCCATCCGAGGCAGTGTTCCCAGGAGCTCAGTGGGCACATCTTCCTTCTGGCAACTTCTTGTTCACACAGGTCGTGGGCGCACACAACAGTTGGCAGTGTACATCCAGGTGTCCGTCCCCTATGCCTTCCCCATCGGGACCACCCTGCCCCTACTCCCACCACGCCGGTCCAGGTGCAGCTGGACATGCCCGTCACAGTGCAGGGCCCTGATCTGGGCCTTCTCAGAACCTCCCGGTGGATGCCCATTCTCTTTCCCTCCACAGTCAGGACCCCCCACTGCAGAGAGGCGAGTCCTGCTCACACCAGGTGAGGATGAGTGCCTCTTTCCTGGTCCAGTTGTCCAGAGTGGCAGGAATGAGTGCTGGGGAAAGAGAAACCCCCAGGTGCCACCCTCTCGCCCAAACGTCTGCATCCAGATGTGGCCATCCCAAGTGAAAGCTCAGTGATGTGACAGCTAGCTTCATGAGCTGTGACCACTCCAAGAATGGCCCTGCAGCCACTGGGCTCCAGGTGGCTCCCCAGACTCTCCACCCGCAGGAGGCTCCAGGACAGAGGTAGAGAAAGGGGCAGGACCGTCCAGTAGCTATTTATCTCGGGAAGCCAGGAGCCCCCACTGGTGCAGGGACATTGAGTCAATTAATTGCAATTCAGGGGTTGTTCCTGAACACCAAAGACGTGGTTGTGGCTGACTGGCAAATGGGTACAGAGGGCGAGGAGGTGAAATACTCTCAGGGAGTGGCTGGTCTGACCCTGCCACTCACCTCCACCTCCCAGTGCCCCCACCCTGGTGTCAATAGCCTAGCCTCTGGTGTCCCAAAGCCCCACAGAGCCCCACCTCTGCCGGCTGATGCATCTCAAAGGTGTGTCTCGGGGGCCCCCACCAAGTGACCATACTTTGCAGGTTCCCCACCTGAAGCGGACCTCAGGGTCTCACCCAACATGGGTGTCTAGCCGGGAAGCCACTCCTGGGGTGCACTCTCCTTCCAAGGAAGTGGGGAGTGGGAAACCCCCACTTGTGAAGAGGGCAGAGCAAAGACCCCTCAGGGTTTGCAGGTGCTATTCCCTCTCCTTCAAGAAGAGGCCACTTTTATGCCCTTCATCAACTGATATCTGGGTTTATGGTGGGGGGCAGTGCAGGAACATTCATTCACCTTGTACCCTGCTACAGCTCCACAGTCCATGGGGGAGGGGGAGAGATAGGGGAGGAGAAGGAGGGGAGGGGCAAGGGGAGAGGAAACAGGGCAGTGTGGGGAGAGAATGGAGGAAGGAGGAGGAAAAGAGATGGGGAAGAGGGGGAGGAAGGGAGGGCCAGCTTACTGTACTTTATTTCCTGACATATTTACTATATTTTATTTCCTTTCTTGCACACCCCCAGCCCGACTGAACAAAGACCCATTTGCTTGGTTTTCTTTGAACGTGCTGTTGTCCTCCACATCCTCTGGCAGCTCTGCAAATTCTGTCCCTTCCGCAGGGTTCCATGAGTCAGACCCATCTCAATCCCACACACACAGGGACAGCTCCCTCTGGGCTGCTGCCCACTCCCTGGCTACCCGGGGCCTGTCCCATGTTGGTTCCAGTTCCTGAAGCCCAGGCCTTCTCCTTGGTCGACTCATATTTGCTGGAGCACACCCTCCAGGAGTTAACCGTGGGAGGAAGCCTCTTGAAGACTCAGCCCACCTGCACAGCTGGTAGACAGCTAGACAAGGACAGGATTGAAGGTGGAAACAGCTTTCCCTCCACATGCCTGACGTTCGCTGCTCCTGGTGCAGCCATCCGTCCCTGAGCCTCACATGGGCCTATGCCAGGCCTCTCAGGAGGTTTAGGGTCTCCTTGTCCCCTGTGGTCCTCAAGGCAGCCTTGTCCATCCAAAGTGACGGACACCAGTGCACCCTTCCTTCCAAACCAGCCTCACCTGTTCTGGAATGCCCCCCGCCTTTGTTTAGAAATTTTTTTCTCTATAATTTTGTTCTTTCATTTTCCCCTACCAGATATTCTACTTTTAATTTCAACAAGTGAATTCTCATTCTGTATTCTTTCTTTCTTAAAGGATCTGTTGGTTTTCTAATGGATGCAGTGTCTTCAGTCATCTCTGGGATGCCGGCTATAGAGTGTAGAATTCTAAACACTTCAATTGCCTTTTACAAACGTCAGGCCCACAGAGTTCGCCAGCCGCAGTTTGCCACTCTGTTGACTAAGGAGTTTGCTGACCACTGCGTCAGGCAACTCTGTGGGGCTTCATTCAGGAGGGAGCACTGCCCTGAACAGGCACTCTGAGGGGTGGGCATGTTGGGTGGTAGGCATTGCAGGCATATTCTCAGTATGGTAGTTTCGCTGACCTCCTGCCTAGGGGTGAGGGGCTTGTCCTACAGAAACCCCCAGGACTCCCTCATCCCCTTGTGGGCAGCCCTCTGTCCCCCTTTGCTGTCACTACCTTCCTGAGCCTTCCCAGGCTCTGCAGGGACTGGCACCTTCTCCCTTCTCCCCTGAATTGTCTGACCCCAACAACATTGCATTGTTGAAGGCAATGTCAAGAGGAACTTTCCATCTGAAAGCCTTCCTGAATTATTGGCAGCTAGTGTGACCTATTTAAAACACCCCTGCTGGCCTGTGTGTCATCTGGTGGGAAAAGCTGACAGGTTAGACGTGCCCTCTGCACTCCCCATCTCCCAGTGTGACATGGCAGGGTCAAAACTCCTACCTCACCACTGCCGATCATGTGATCTCTGCCAAACTATGGACCCTCACTGGCTTTCCATTTTCCTATCGATAAAACAGGTCAATCTAGACAATGGGTCAGAATAGAGATCCAAAAACAACCCCTTACTTGTGTGGTCAATGATGTTTGACAAGGGTGCCAAGGCGATTCGATGGGAAAAGAATAGTCTTTCCAACAAATGGTGGTGGGTCAATAGGGTCTCCACAGGCAAACAAATAAAGTTAGACCCTTACCTCACACCATATGCAAAAATTAACTCAAAATGAACCAAAGACCTAAACGTAAAAGATAAAACTGTTAGAAGAAAATGTAGGGGGAAAGCTTCATGATATTGGATTTGGCATTGATATCCTACATAATGACACCAAAAGCACAGGCAACAAAAGGAAAGACCACATTAAACTTTTGTGCACAGAGGACACTAACAAAAGTGAAAAGGCAACCTATAGTAGAATGGGAGAAAATAACTGCAAATCATATATCTGTGAAAGGATTAATATCCAGAATAAAGAGCTCCTACAATTCAAAAATAAAGTCAAACCACCATTTAAAAAATGGATAAAGGGCTTGAATAGACATTTAAAGAATATATACAAATGGCCAAAAACCACATGGAAAGATGCATACATCACTAAACATTGGGGAATGCAGATCAAACCACAATGAGATACCACCTCACACCCATTACAATGGCCATTCTTTTTTTAAAAAGTGATGTGAAGTTGGAACCCTCTGCACTGTTGGTAGGAATGTAAGATGGTGCAGCCACTGTGGAAAGTAGTATGGAGGTTCCTTAAAAATATAAACATAGGCCCTAGCTGGTTTGACTCAGTAGAGCATCAGTCTGCGGACTGAAGGGTCCCGGGTTCGATTCCGGTCAAGGGCACATGCCTGAGTTGTGGGCTCAATCCCCAGTGTGGGGTGTGCAGGAGGCAGCCAATCGATGATTCTCTCTCATCATTGATGTTTCTCTCTCTCCCTCCCTCTCCCTTTCTCTCTGAAATCAGTAAAAATATATTTTAAAAAATAAAAATAAATTTAAACATAGAATTACCACATAATCCACCATTTCCGGGTATAAAATCAAAAGAATTGAAAGCAGGGACTTGAAGATATATTTATTTGTGCACCCACATTCACAGCAGCATTACTTACAATGGCCGACAAATGAATGGATGAGCAAAATGTGGTACAGGTATACAATGGAATATTATTCAGTTTTAAAAAGGAAAATCTGACAAATGCTATAATATGGACTAACCTTGAAGATACTATGCTGAGTGAAATAAAGCCAGTCACAAAAAGACAAATACTGAGATGTCCTTTATATGAGGTCCCTAGAATCATCGAATTCAGAGACAGAAAGTAGATAGCAGGTACTGGGTTGGGCACAGGGATGGGGAGTTAGTATTACATGGGGACAGAATTTCATCTTGGGAAGATGGAAAAGTTCTGGAGATGATGCAGGTGACAGCTGCACAGTGTGAATGTGCTTAATACCAACGAACACTTAAAAGCAGTTAAAATATAAATTTTATATTTTGTATATTTTACCACCCTCCCCCCCCACCCACACACACACAAACAGGTAAGATTTGCCACCTTTACCTATTTATCCACCAGGTATGTATGTTCCCACTCTTAAAGGCAGACATGGGCCAGCTTCCTGGAGTCTCTAGTCTATGAGGTCAGACACTGATCAAATAATCACATGCACACACGCGTGCACTCGTGTGCTCATGCACACTCACATGTGCATGCATAAGTCCATACTGCACTTAAGTGCTAGAGAAGCAGCGAACTCCAAAGCTGGCTCCAGGCCCATCTGTCATGTGGTGTGAGGGGCTGGGTATGAGGAGGGCACACACCACCCAGCTCCTCAGGAACCTGCCATCCAGGGCAGCATGGCTGCCCCCCCCCCTAGTGGACACCTTGGTCAGAGGGGACAGGGGAAACCCAGCAGGGACTCCATGGGGACAGACTCAGCCACATAGCAGGCACAACAGATCTGACCTCTGCTCCACCTGCGACCCTCTCCCTCCCCAGGTGAGGAGTAACAGTCCGATCTCCGCCAGCTTGGGCCCTGGTGGTTGACACCCTCCTCTCTGTCCCCAGACCCCCACCTGCTCCCCTCATTGCCAGATTCATCTAGACTGGGACAGGTGACTCTCCCAGCTGGCAAAGGTGACTTCAGTGGTGACCTGGGTGGTGGCCAAGGTCAGGGGTCCTGACTGCTCTTCATGAAGAACTGGGCAAGAACTACAATCTTGGGCAAATTGTTCATTTCTCTGAAAGTCAAATTAGGAGCTGGGTCAACACATGTTCAAATGGCAAGAGAGGAAGTCATGAGAGCATGTGACCAGGGGCAGTGACCAAGGGATGGGGATGGGGGATGAAGATAGGGGACTTGGAACTGAGGATGGGCAATGGGGGTAGGGTGAAGGATGAGGGAGGAGTTGTGGGGGAAAAGGAAGGGGAACAGGGGACAGGGACTGGGTACAGTGGTGGCCTCTGTGACTCCCAGGCCAGGCCATCTGCCGGCAGTGCTTCCTCTGCTCATCCCCACACCAGACTCCAAGTGGACCAGATGCAGCTTGAGCAAAGCGACGTGATGAATGTAACGCTGCAAGTCAGTGTTTCTACCTGAGCGCTGTTGTCTACCACACTATCCCTGGTTTCTCAGTAGCTGCAGTAAATTCCATGATGGCAGGTCAGAATGAGGTGGCTGGAGTCCCTGAGGTGTGACTGCACTGCCCCCATGTGGCAGACTGCTTGTGGGCTGCATTTGGTGTCCTTTACCTTCTGGCCCCTCTGCCAGGGCTTGCTTGCTCACCACCCTTCAGGTAGTCCTGCCCTCCAGCAGGACCCTTCCCCACCTCCCCAAAGCTCACCGGCCTCTCTGGCATTCCAGAGAGCAGGCTCGTGTCCCACCCCAGCCCTCAGTGGCTGCCCAACACCTCCCCATTAACCATCCCCCACGTCCTGTGTTCCCCACTCCTCACTGTGCCTCCACTGGCCAAAACCTTTCACTCCCACTGAGGTCTGTGCCACACACCTGAGCATCAGTACCAAATACCAGAGCACATCTGTAGCCTGATAGTATCTTCACCACACACCTGTACTTTACCTAAGAGTATCTGCATCATACACATGAGCACATCTGTACTTTAATATCTGCACCACACCTGAGCACATCTGTACCTTACGTGAATCTGCACGATATGTCTGAGTTGCTGAGAAGCCCACACTATTTTCATACAGGAACTGCTTTCTGCCAATGAGGGAAGATGAGACCTTAACCCACCTACAATCCGATCTTCTCTTTCTAAGTGTCCATCTTCCCATCCCCAATCCCGTTCGACATCATACAATCTCCTCAGTGGCTGTTAAAGTGTGAGAACAGCTCTCAGCATCCAGCCTGTATGGCATCAAGTGATCCTTGAAGATTAAACCTGTGTACCTGGGGGAAGGTCTCTTATCAACGCCTTGACCTGCCATTGCTCCAAGATCAGCTCAAGGAATCCCGTTTCCTGGGAGTCAGGCTGAATCCAGGGCCCCGGGTGCTGCAGATGCAGGGTAGGTGGGGGAAGTGGGTGGACTGGGAAAGCCAGCATTTGGAGGATGAGGCACAGAGCACAGAGGCTAGGCTAGTGGTGATGCCTGCTGCCCTCACTCTAAGTTGGGGTCTTCATAGGCCTGGGATCAAGGGAGAAATGGGAGTGGTGTCATCCACAAGCTCTTCCAGTAGCCTAGTGTGTGCCACGGGAATGGGGACAGGGAAGCAGCAGAAATTACTGGTGCAGGGGGTGTGGGTATGGGATTAGATGGAGATGTTGAACCTAACGTGTTCATGAGAACCCAAGAAGTCACCTGAGCACCTGGATGTGTGGGACTCACCAGTGGGTTCTAGGGTCTGAAGGCCACTTGTAGTTGCAAATTTGGGGCTCGGGGTCAGGGATTGACATCGCTAAAGTAGAATTTGGGGTCATGTGCTGGTGCTGTCATGAGTGTTGACATCCAAAGAGGCACCCAACATGAAAAGGAGTGGAAATCCTCAGAGACCCCTGTGAACCCTGCTGTACTGAGCTCACAAGGCCAGTCTCTGAGCCCCACAGATTCTCATCAGTGACGTCCTCATCCCTCCATCAGATACCACAGATAAGAATCCCATACCCTCCCCAGGTCCCCATATCCCCAACCAGCAAGTTGCCCAATCACGGACATGCAGGGCCACCCAATTTCTGACAACCATCCAGAACCCAAATATCCACACAATGCCCCCAAAATTATGGTTTGGGAAACACACTTAAAAGGGGGGAGTGCCCTGGCCAGTGTGGCTCAGTTGGTTGAGCATTGTCCTATGAACTGAGAGGTCACCAGTTCAATTCCCAGTCAGGGCACATGCCCAGGTTATGGGCTCAATCCCCAGTAGGAGGCAGTCGATTGATGTTTCTCACAACCATGTTTCACTCTTCTTCTCTAAAAAAATTAATAAAAATGTATTTTAAAAAGGAGGGGAGGGGCAGAAACAGCCTAAAGCAATTCCATGAGTGGCAGGGCCAAGGGTCATGGGCACTCACTTCATTTTCATGTTTGAAAACAGACCATAACAGGGCAGAGTGAATCATTAGTAAATGACAAAAACACGCCTCTAAACTACATTTGGATTTTTATATTCAAAGAAGTTCTATGAAATTTAAACACGCTCCTGTAAGAGGATGAATTAATTATATCTAAGCATTTGCACAAGTGAGTCGTACAGACACTGAAAATACCTCAAGGTGTCCCGAGCCCCTTGAAGCTCCCCTTGTGAGCACATCAGAGATGGCCTGCGACAAGGAGTACATTGCTTTATTGCTTACCTTGCATATTCAAATGAATACAATAACCCCCTTTTAAAAAGTAAGGCACATGAAAAGCCTTCTGTGCAAGTTCTGTTATTATTTTTAAAATTCCTATTGGCTAATAAAATTATTTCCACTATAGAATTGGAGCTACATAGAAAAGCACATGATAAATGTTTGACATGCAGAATACCTGAAACATTATCATATCTTACCTCATGGCACAATTAAACAGTCCCAAATCAAATGCCTGTATCTGAATAACAGTATGACTATTGTTACAACCACAAAAATGTTAATCAGATTATCCACATATGTACAGTTGGGTCCCCAAATAGTAACTATATAAAGACAACTGCATTTGTGCTCCGTTTCACTAACGGTAAGAGATTTGGCATTTTCAGTCTTTTTTTCCAGAAGTCATGTTGCTATTTGTAAAAGGCCAGTGTTATACGATGCTGAAGACCATGGAGAGATACTGTTCATATGACACCTGAATCCAGCCGTCCTGATCTGTGTCGTAGCGTCTGAATATATCTGTCAATCTCTGAGGAAGAAAACCACAGGCATTTAGATTTTGATATTAAAGGAACAAAATAAATATGGCAAAAAGACATTTAGGAACCCAATTTCAGCAGCACTCATGTTTCCACATTCCCTAACTGATGAAACCAGCACAGGGAGGCACGTGCTGGGGATCCTTGCCTGATCCCAGGGCCCCTCCCTAAGAACCTGCCCCAGAAGGTGAGGGCCAGCACACATTGTGCAAGGGCAGGTCTCCCTTTGCCAGCTCAGGGTCCATCCTGCCCTCACCCCCCAATCCTCCTGTCTGCTGATCCCCCACCCCAAGGCTCCACCTTAATTTATTCATAAGCCTGACCATCCAGGTGAGGTCAGGTCAGGAGCAGGAGACCACCAGTACTCAAAGGCAGGACAGTCAGGTAAGGGCTGCCCCAGAGGACAGGGCTGCAACCACAACAGATTCTGAAGAGTTATGACGACAAGAGAAGAAAACAATGCCCAGATTCATTATGGCCTGGGTGCCCAGCCAGCTGCCCAGGGCGGGGCCCGGAGAAAGGTTGGAGCCTGGCCATGTGGGCCGTGCCTGCTGCAGTCTCCTCAGGGCTCCCCTCGGTGTCAGCCAGGAGCATCCCAGCATGTGTGCAAGACAGCAGCAGAGACCACCAGCAGCACCTAACTCTGGCTTGAAGAACAATGGGCAATCTTTCTTTCTCCTTTTGATTTTTTTAAATTTATTGATTTTAGATAGAGAGGAAAGAAGGGAGGGAGAGGAAAAAAGAAAAGAAAAAGAGGGAGAGAGAGAAAGAAACATGAATTTGTTGTTTTACTTATTTATTGATTCACTGGTTGATTCTTATATGTGCCCTGACAAAGAATCGAACACACAAGCCTGGCATATCAGGACAACACTCTAGCCAACTGAGCTACCCGGCCAGGTCTGGGCAATCTTTCTTTATGTTTTAATTGTATTTCTCCAAGATTTCTAAAATTTTCATGTTATTTTATCAGAAACAATTTTCGAAAAGCCTTTTACTTTTCGAAAAGAGGCAGAACGAGGAATATATTTTCAAGGTTTTTTACTCGTGGTCTGCAGTTTTCTTTTCAATGCCCTACCTCTTTCCAGCATGCAGGGTCATTCTGGAAGGGTGGGTGGGACTAGAAACTGACAATGAGTCCAGGCATAGCTGGAAGCTTGCTTGGAGGCAGTAGCTGGCCTATCCTCAGCCCCCGGGGAGCTTCTCGGGGATTCACTGCATCACCTCAGCTGCTGAGCCTATATGCAATAACCTTTGCTTAGGCAGAAATACAAAGATCAGATGTTTACTAGGGGCCATAACTTCAAATGAAAGTCCTGATTCTAAAGCAAATCAGATACAGACCCTAATGAGATTTTA
Source organism: Corynorhinus townsendii (assembly GCA_026230045.1). Taxonomy (NCBI): domain Eukaryota; kingdom Metazoa; phylum Chordata; class Mammalia; order Chiroptera; family Vespertilionidae; genus Corynorhinus; species Corynorhinus townsendii. The sequence goes on from JAPDVU010000012.1 coordinate 3,022,357, forward strand.
CACTGCACCTTTCCTAGTGTGTTCAAACTGCTAATACATCACCCAGCCTCACAGACCCCGAGGCAGAACGAGGTCAGGCTCTCCAGCTCCCAGAGATCTGAAGCATAAGAGTTAACAAACCTGGATCTGGAGAGACCAACCCACCAGATTCACCGGTAAAGAAATCAGAAAAACTTCACTTTTGACTGACCTATCATTTGAATGGGAAAATTAAAAAATGTGAGAATGTTTTCAAAAATTCCAAATTGCATTAAAAAACCTCATGCTGTTCACCCCTTCAGTGGATCCTAAAGCTGACAAGATGGAACCTCAACTTGGATTCAAGTTGCAATGACTTATCTTCTAGAGATGGGCTCTACTGAAATATTAATGGAAAAACACTCTTTTCCATAAGTGGAATTTGCTCCAGAATAATGCCGGGTGGGGATTATAGTTATTATAATTCAATGGCATAGGTGGTAATGTTGAATCTGAGAGATTGGGTTCATTTTACTGGTGTCTCTGCTACTGTTATTTTTTGGGGAAATTTGTCATAACAAAAATTTTGAAAGATTTAAGTTTATTAGTTCTAAAGCTTAAAATATATGGAACTCGAATCCCTAACTAGAAACAGAAGCAGGGACCTAGAAACAGGGTGGGAACAGCCAGCGCAAGGTAGATTACTCTTCTGTCTTAAGAGGGTGTCTCTGGGTGGGCTCGTTAAGCTCTGCACTTAGTTCTCTTGGAGGGAAAGTGAGGCCATAGGATGGACATCTCAGAAACGTGAGGGGAAATGGGACGGGCAGCGGTCAACAACTCAAGAGTTGCACCAACACCACACGAGGACCCAAGGGCTTGGGAGCCAGGTTGGGGATTTAGCGCTCACCTCACACAGGAAGGCAGAACAGAAGGAAGAGCACATGGAAAGTTTACCCATTTCCTCAGAATAAAAATACAATAAAAATAGCAGAGTAAACATGTAAATCACTGGATATGGGACAACAACCTCTTCTGAATGGACTGCTTTATAATATTTGCAGGGGGAGAAAGAGCACTACTGTTTACACCTCTGTGTAACAGAAAAAAATCCTAACTAATAAAAGAGCAATATGCAAATTAACCATCACTCTGCTACAACACACAAGCCACGCCCACCAGCCAATCAGGAGCAAATATGCAAATAAACCCAACCAAGATTGCTACAGCCAGAGAGAGCAGGAGGGAGGCTTGGGTTTCCCCAGCAATGGAGGAAGCCAAGCTTTCCGCCTGCCCTTGCCGGCCTAGGCCTCCACTCAATGTTACAAAGTTTCAATGATAGAAGATACATAAATCCCAACAGAAATGGTGGCAGCCACTGAGCTGGAAAGCAGAGCTAGGGTTGCCCCTGGCGATGGAGGAAGCCAAGCTTTCCACACACCCTGGCCCGGCCCAGGCCTCCGCTTAAGGCTACCAAGTTTCAATTATAGAAGATACATAAATTCCAACAGAAATGGCTGCTGCCACAGAGCAAGCAGAAGGCTTGGCTCCACTCCAGGCTACAAAGTTTCAATTGTAGAAGATAAATAAACCCCAGATACCAGGGCCTCCGCTTGGGTCCCCGGGGGGCATGGCCGGCCCACAAACCACCACAAGCCCCTCGCCCAGGCCACCCCACGCCCCAAGGGAACCCCCACCCTGATCCAGGACACCCTTCAGGGCAAACCAGCTGGCCCCCACCCGTGCACCAGGCCTCTATCCTATCTAATAAAAGAGTAATATGCAGATTGACCATCACTCCAACACACAAGATGGCTGCCCCCATGTGGTCAAAGATCCTGCCCCCATGTGGACACAAGATGGCCACCACAAGATGGCCAGCAAGGGAGGGCAGTTGGGAGGGACCAGGCCTGCAAGGGAGGGCAGTTGTGGGCGATCAGGCCAGCAAGGGAGGGCAGTTAGGGGTGACCCAGCCGGCAGAGGAGGGAAGTTGGGGGTGACTAGGTCTGCAGGGATGGGCAGTTGGGGGCAGGGGACCAGGCCTGCAGGGGAGGGCAGTTAGGGGCAAACAGGCTGGCAGGGGAGCAGTTAGGCATCAATCAGGCTGGCAGGGGAGTGGTTAGGGGGTAATCAGGCTGGCAGGCAGAAGTGGTTAGGACAATCAGGAAGGCAGGCAGGTGAGCAGTTGGGAGCCAGCAGTCCTGGACTGTGAGATGGATGTCTCAGATTGGAGAGGGTGCAGGCTGGGCTAAGAGACACACACCCCCCCTCCGGTGCACAAATTTCGTGCACTGGGCCTCTAGTACTATAGATACTTCTCCAAAGACAAAACTAACTTTTAGAAGATCCAAGAACTAATTTTATATGTGTCTGAATCCATTAAATCCCAAATTTCAAAATAGCACTTCCCTCTCTCTCCAAAGAGCCCAATTACCTGTAAGACGATGCAGCCCTGGATGAAGTCGTCAAAGGCGATCTGTCCCCGTCCTTGTCTGTCAAACTTTCGAATGAGGATGTCATGAAACTGGTCAGAGAGCCGGTAGCCTTGAAAGGGAATCAGAGTAAATAGTGTGCCAGGAGAGAGCGCTTCCTTCAGTACCCCGCTCGCCTCAGACACATGCCTCTTATCACAGCTCAGGATAAACGGTCTGGGCTGGGGAGGGAACACACAGCACACATTTATTCCAATGCACTAAGCTATGCCAGTCACTCAGTAGTGACCACTGCTGGCAGGCCAGAGCATCTCCCTGGAGGGGGAGGAGTAACTGGAGGCGGGACCACACTGCGAGCTAAAGAATCCTGTGAACTCACTAGTTCACATCACTCTGAACTCCGCAAGGTGACTATCCTACAGACCACCCCACAGGGCAGCCAGGACCAGTTTCTTGAATGCAGCGCAGTGGTCGTTTTAAAAAGTCCTATAGCTCTGGCCAGGTGGCTCAGCTAGTTGGAGAGTGATCCCATACACCAAAAAGTTGTGGGTTTGATCCCCAGTCAAAGCACTCATGGGAGGCAACTGATCAATATTTCCCTGTCACTTTGATGTTTTCTGTCTCCTTCCCCCTTCCTCTCTCTAAAATCAATAAAAATATATCTTCTGGTGAGGATTTTTTTAAAGCCCTTTACCGATAGATTTTATTACATTTATTAACCTAGACATGAAAGTTCTGAATAATTCAGCTGACCTGGGTTAACTCATTACTAGAGAATCTCGTTTTGAAAGATAAAATATCACTGACATCTTCCAATTAAACAAAATGTAAACCTAAGGAAACAGACTCATTGACAGATATTTCCCCATAGAAATGAACTGATTAGGAAACTGAACATTACAAGGAGTAAGGTAGCCTCTCAAAGTTCAATCCAATGTTAACGCAGATGGTCGCTGATTCTGTTTGCAATTTACTACATGTGTCTTGAAAAGATCTCCAGCAGGAAGGTGGCTCTGAAGATGGGGGACCCCCCTGGGGGCCAACTAAACCAGGACACCTACTGCCTTCCCCTTCCTCCCCTCGTCATACCACTACCTGTATGACCATGGTATCCTTACTTAGTCAGGAGACAAGATCCAGGTGCCAAAATATTTTTACTGATTTTCAGTCTTGCTGCAGTCTTTGCAAGGAATGTACACCCACTGTCTGAGTGAATTTCACAGTTAATTACCTGTATGAACACTTAACACTTTACTGAAAAAGATTCAAACATGCAAGCATGTGATGGTACCTTTCTGAGTGGCCAGTGTGCTCTGCACGTCTGTGACTTACATCCAGGGCCCCTCTCCCTGCAAGCTGAGTAGAAGCCAGGATGCCTGACTTAGTCAGAAAGCGACAGCTACCACTCCTCATGCCCCTATGATTCTCATCTCCTCACACCAGCACCTGTGCCTGTGGTCAGGTAAGACAGGCCAAGGCTGGTGAGGGCTGACCTTAGGACCCAGTGACAAGGCCGTGCCCATTCAGGGTGCAATGGTCTCCTGCCCGACTGGGAAAGGACAGATAAGATTGTAACAATGACAAAGTAACTCCACAATCTACAAGGAAAGCAACTTGTATCACCCCTGGCATTAACTTCCAGTGTCCCTGGTCCTCAATATTACTGCAGGGAAACAAAAGTGAAGGAAGTCAGACTAGAAAAATAAATGATGTACAAACCATGGAAAGAATATTTATCCGAGAGGCCAAAATCTGGGAATAGTCAGTTCTCTACAAGGTCCTTCCAGTGAAAATCCAAGTAACAATAATTAAAAGGAGGTGCCCTCTCCTCATGGCCCTGCCCCCATAGCCTGCAGCTCTGGTCGGGACTGGCCACCCTTCAAACCTGGAGTGCTGGCACAGTGCCACACCCTGACCTGTGGCTGAGCACCTTTCTGCTTTAGCATAAAATGGGAACAAAACAATGCAGCAAAAAGATGGAAATGAGTGATAAGTTTAAGGTTCATTACACTTTCACAAAGTTTTCATAATAAACACTGCACTGGCTCAGAGGCCGCCAGGGCCAGGCAGAGGAAAGGGGATTTGGGCACGGCAGAATGCCCCCGAGGCCTTTAGTGCTGAGGAAACTCTACCTCGCGCTGGTGAGAGTGAGAGCTAGGCCACGTGCACGTTCTTCTATCTACATCTCTGTTCATGGCATACAGCACCTACTAATAAAAATTTTTAAATGAATGGACTATCAAATCCAGAATGTGTGCTAGTCAATCACACAGCTTTGCTAGGGTTGGCCTGAGACACCCCCATGGAGCTGACAAAGGTCAGAGGGCACCGTAGTGCTCAACCCCCTGATTCCCTTAAGCCTCTGCTGAGCTAAAATCATCCACTTCTGACCCAAGGCAAGATACTTATTCTTAGGGGTCAAGACTGAAGGGAACTTTCTGCTTCTGTGGCACATTTACTCCTAAGTTACAACAGAAAATCTTCCAAAATAATCAACACGGGAAAATGACGACAAATGTTTCTTTCACAGAAAACAAGACTTCAGAGAAGCCCTGGGGGAAAACAAATCAAGAACCAATCACAGGAAGAAACTTTTTGGAATAACTGAAGACATGCTGCAAAAGAATATTTACTTTCTCCAGAAAAACACTCAGAAGTCAGGAAGATCTCAGCACCGACAGTGGGAGGGCCTGCCAGCCCTGATGAGAGTCTCTGCCAGGCCTGCGCAGCTCCGCCGCAGCTGCAGACACACTGGGTCTGACCCGGACTGGGAGGCCTGAGAGTCTTTCCACATGAGCTCCAGGGACCCGATGGTCACAGCACTAAGTAAAAAGAAGGCTCTGGGCCTCGCAAGGTTAGAAAATGCAGTTCTGTGTTCCGGGATACACCTGAGGTCACAGGACTAGAAATCACTCCTAGGATCTGGGCTCCTCCCACATTCTCCCCAGCCTGGCAGGCCCCTGGCTCCTTCCCCAGGATCCCATCAGTCTCCCACCTAAGGGCAGAGCAAGATTAGTTGCACTCTGAGTTCCAACTCTAAGAACCTGAGGTCCACGTCTTGCCCAAACTCTGAACACACCTGGTGAGCTCCAAACAGACTTCCTGTGCCATCATACAGCCTCCACCTGGTACTATGCCTGAGTTCATAAGGCAAGAAAAGAAAGCGATAGAAAGAGAAGACATAAAGAACATGACCAGAGAAAAATGGAGAGGGCAGGACCATGTTAACCTGATTATTAAAACTCGAAATACCTAGAAAATAGTACATTATAATCTAAGTTTTATTTTCTTCTGGAAGGCATTTATAAGAAACCTTTTAAGAAAAACATAGAAGGGGTTTTGTAATATGGGCCCATTGAACACTGAGCCAAGTTAAATTGTCTCAAATTAGAATCTCAGTGTAACTTCAAACCTTGAACAAGACCCCAACATTTCAGTTTTCCTCTACAAAAAAAAATCCCAACTCCCCCTCAGATCCATGCATGGGTATCAGAGGCTTGCTGACCCACTCTGGAAAGGTACCATGGGCACACTCCTCACGACACGGCATGGCACGGCACACGCACACCCTGACACGCACTTGAGAATGGGAGCTCGCACTGCCTCTGATGTTCTACCCAAGGCCCTAGACATGCGCCAGAGCTTAGGGAATCGTCACTTATGGGTATTTTATCATCTTTCTGTGTATTTTGATGTTTCATGAAATATACGCTACCCTACACTATCTTTTTCACTTATTTTAAATTGTTTCAAAGCTACATTCTCAATGTGCTTGTGACATCATTCCAATTCACAAAAGATAAACGATTGCATAGCCCCTATCTCATTTTGGATGAAAAACTGCATTTAAAAGATGCATATAAGTCTCCTCCAATAATATCAAAATATAAGTCTGTGTAATGTAAACAAAAATTTCACATAGACTGGGATAAAAAAATCAGTAAGTTGAACAAAGTAAAAGAACTTCAATGGTACCTAGGTTCCAAAATGAAACATGCTACACAATCAAGGTAAGTGAATTACCAAAACCTGAAAGTGCTTGCTTGAGCTCGTTCTTGTCAATCATCCCCGAGTTGTCCCTGTCGTAGGTGCGGAAGACATTCTGCCAGTCCGTGATGTACTTCCAGACGCCTGTGAACTCGCTGAAGTTCACACCAGCCTTGTTCTCACGGTCAAACATTGCTGAGAAAAAAAGGAGCATAAGTGGAGCCCAATAAATGGAATCTCGACGTTAATCAGCAAGAAACACAGCCACAGCAATTACCTCCCCAGCATGGCACTCAGCCAGCGAATCCCTAAGTATTGCTAATCATGCTCATTGGCTGAGTCAGGGGCAAGATCATCTCTCTTGGGGTGGGGCAGGGGGACTGTCACCCAGCCACAGCCCCCCATGAAAAAGAAAATTGAAGCAACACACACTATGAGCCACAATAAAAAGGATACTTTACACTGAAGTAGGTTCTACAGAAGCACGGCCACTGTGGGTGCTCTGAAGATGCCAGAGCTAAGTGCCCCTTACTCCCACCTCCTAGTTCTGGGCCTAGAACATGTGGCCCCCTCCATTTCCCAGGACCGACATCCTCCAGCGGAGGCCACTCAATGAGAAAGAGATTCTACTGGCTTCAATGTTTTCTTAGACCTGCCTTTCATTTTTTTAAAAAACCATCCCAATTCCAGGTCCAAATACAAAAGAACTACCACTATACGTACATAAAATTGCAAAATGGCTGCCCTGGCTGGTGTAGTTCAGTGGCTAGAGCATCAGCCTGCATATCAGAGGGTCTCAGGTTCAATTCCTGGTCAAGTGCACATACCTGGATTGCAGGTCTGATCCCTGCCCCCAGTCGGGGCCCATGTGGGAGGCAACCAATGTGTCTCTGTCACATTGATGTTTCTCTCTCTCCCCTCTCCCACCTCCCTTCCAATCTCTCTAAAATCAATGGGAAAAAAATATATCCTTACTTCTCAGGTGAGGATTTTTAAAAATCTATTAAAGAATTTGCACCCTGACTGGTTTGGCTCAGTGGATAGAGCGTCAGCCTGCGGACTGAAGGGTCCCATGTTTGATTCCGGTCAAGGGCATGTACCTTGGTTGTGGGCATATCCCCAGTAGGGGGTGTGTAGGAGGCGGCTGATCGATGTTTCTAACTCTATCCCTCTCCCTTCCTCTCTGTAAAAAATCAATAAAAAAAGAATTTGCAAAATGGCTAAAATATATGATATAAAAACTCTGTCTGAATTATTGCCATAAAAAAATGATAAATCATATGGTGTCTCTTTAGGAGATGATGGAAGCCTATTGCCTGAATGCTCTCAGTTTGGTCAAAAGTACACTACATTAAGTGAAGTTTCATGTAATAAAAAATCTGGGGATTGCTCCAGTCAGTGGTTACACAGGATAAGGGCTGTGTGTGGGGCGTGTAGTCCGGTGTGTTCATGAAATCTTCAGGGTTGGAAGGAATGATCAGACGAAAATTGACAGTAAAGAGTCAGTGAGGGGACTGAAGGGCGGGATAAAGGCCCACACCTGACTGTTGTTCAGGGAGAATAAGGCAGGAAGCACACGCTGTACCAGCAGCCCACCCGTCTGCCTGCACAGGCAGGACGCCGGCGCCCTTACTTACATATGATTGACCTGACAGTCACAGGATTAAATGGAGTCCAGGTGCCTGAAAACAAACAGGAACTAAAGTAAGAGAGAGCAATTTGTACCTTTATTGATTTTTACACTCAGTAAAAACAAAGTCAAAAAAGGTTTTTAATGTGGGGGAAAGCAGTATCTCTGCCCATCCCCCACTTATATAAAAAGAACCCCCAACCCTTTTAAATACATACATACATACACACACACACCCATTTCAGTTCTGGGTGGCACACAGAGATCCACTCCCGACCTTTGAGCTGCCAAGGGCTGGAGAGTCTGCAGGTGCCATGCCTCCCAGCCCTGCAGCACCTCCCAAGTGCCACTCCCACCCAACTCAAGGCTTGTGCAGGCTTCTCTCACCCTCACTCATGCCCCTCCAAATACATGCACACCCTCCACCCAACTCCTACCTCCCCTTTAAGCTTTGGGTGAAATGCTTCCTCAGGGAGCTTTCGCTGAATGCCCCACACTCTAGGTCGCTAAGGTAACTCCACATGCTCTGCCCGGACCTTCTAACTGCCCCTTCGGACACCTGCAATGGCCATTATTCCAAGAAGGCCAGTCCTCCCAACAGAATAGGGGCTCACCTGTCCCTGGGCATGACACACGAGTGCTGGACAGCACCTGTGTGCAGGTGTCACAGACCTTTGAGGGGGGAAGGTAGGCAGGAGTATGTATAGAAAGGTATGAGGAAAAGTCAGTATTATTGGAAACCAATATAAAAAGAAAACTATGTTACAGGAAAATTCCACATACAGGGGACTCTCACTGCTTCACCCATGCCTGCTGTCCCCTTCCTCTCTTAGTGGCTCCATGCAATCAACTGGTTTCCACAGAAGATAACCCTCCACTGACCAGAAGCCAGAAACCATAGGTACCCACTGGAATCTCTCCATTCTGTCCTGTTCCCTCTACCTGATGCAGACTAAGTGGCCATAGGGGACGAGTTGTGAGTTTGGGCTAAACTGAGCTGACTATGCAGAGCTGGAGGGGTTTCAGAGATGAGGCTGCACCCACAGTCCATCCCAACTGCGCACATCAACCCTGGCCGTCAGCAAATGGCTTGGTGGAACAAGTGTTCAACAAGAGCAGTACAAGTAAACTATTAAATAAGGCTGCAAAACAGGCACTCTCATGGTGAGTGCACAGATGGCGCACCTCAAAGAGGCAGGCCCAGGGGACCCAACTGTGCTGGAGAGCCTGAGGATTGGAGGGTCTGGGGCTGAATCAATGATGGGGAGACCTGGAAGGTGGAACCAAGGCTATACACATCCATTCGTCGTTGTTAACCAAATGGGACCTAACTCTCTACAGAAACCAGGGGCACTAACAACAGCCAACAGGTAACTGACTCCTTGTTGCGTGCTAGTCCTGTGGCCTGGTTCCCAGGCTACATCAAAGCTTACCAACCCACAATGAAGCCTAAACGCAATGTGCAGACATTTCACATTCTGGTTATACTAAGCATTTAATGCACCCGAGTGTCAGCCTGAAAACCTAAACAGGTTTCTGCAGGAAATCACACTGCAATGCCAATAAAGCAATTTCAACAGCACTTGCTGAAGGCAGAGGACACATCCTATAGGTGGGTTTTGTCCACAAGCCCTTCTCCTCCGGTGAGCCTCTATCCCAGGTTTCCTGGGCCAGCTGCAAATTCAAACATTCCCGTCTGTTCTTCCCAGTAACCACCGTGTCCAGGAATATTTGAAGCAACAGATTTCCTGTCAGACTTCTTCACAGAAATGTATGTTCACTATATGTATAAGTCTTGTCTCAACTTCATCTGAACCAAAGAAAATAGAAACATACTATTATTTCTCCTGTAAGGTGAATACTCAACGCTTCACCGATAATTTGGGAACAGTACTAAAACCTTAAGAAGCAATGCTGCACGAATGGTGTGCTTACGGAACACGCTGCCATCTGCAGGGTGCTCGGTCAGTCATCCCTGGGGGCTTCAGCATTTTTGCACTTAAACTCCAAGTACATAAATGAATTTAAGAATTTATATCTGCTCCCTTCTCGATACGAGAAATCCCACTCTGCTTTGTGATAATATATTCCGTTTTTACTATCCAAAGAGTTTCCTTTCTTGAAATTATGTCCTATTAACCACAAATTTTGGTTGATGTAGACTTTAGAGATGGTGAAGGGTTAAGTCTTTACAACATCTTGCATAGGAACAACTGAAACACCTAAGTACTTGGAATCTTTTTTGGGGGGAAAACAGACTTCCCTTCATCACTGGCGATCTCTGCGATTCCCTACAGCAGACCCAGAGTCCAGCTGTCCTGGGCTGTTCTGCCAGAGGAACTTGTGACGAGGGGGTGGAAGTACCACAGGGTCCAGATGCGGTTCATTACATGGTTTGTGAGGACTTTGGTACCTCTTCAGGTTCAGCAAAATCCTACATTTCACCAGTCATCTTCCGTTAATGCTTCAAATAGCTATTACTGGAAATATGGCCTTTCTGAAAAGCCATCTGAAGACTGACCAACAGTACAATGCCTACACTCTTTGATCTAATAAATGCCCTTTTAGAAACCTGTTCCATGAAACTCTGGGTCCAATCACTGCAGTAGTTACATTAATGAAAATGAAAACAATCTTAAGTGTCTAAGGTGAACACTGTAAACTCCATTCTGGTAGATCCGACAGTGTCTTCCAGTACTGGACCAGGCAGGGTGGGAGCTGGTGGAGATGGGCTTGGCTGGAGGGGAAAAGGGATCTCAACTTCCAGTCATCCTGTTTTTACATACACCCAAAGACAGAGACCAGAAATGCTGTGACCTGCCAAAGTCCAACCTTCCTTGTTTCTATCTGAAACTCTGGTAGGTTTCTAGGAAGAGCAGATGTCACAGGCTGTAATGAGGGTTCCCAGACGGCTCTCAGGCTCAACAACTAGCTAGGACGACAACATTCATGGTCAGTTTGTTAGAGCAAAAGGACAGAGAGTAAGACCAGGAAAGGCATGAGGACAAGTCTGGGGGAGACCAGGCACTGCTTCCAGAGCCCCCCATGAACTCACACAGGACAACAGCTGACGACCCACATAAAGTGTTGTCCACCAGGGAAGCTCTCCTGAGCCTGGGAGTCCAGGGTTTCTCTTGGTGAACAGTCACGGAAGCTACAGATGCCAAGAGAAGACAGGTGCTTGCCATCCCCAAACTCTCAGTGTGAATTATCCAAGCAAATGGATGCAATGAGCACTCTGATCAGTCAGAACATTCCAGAGGCAGCCATCATCCAACAGACCCTTCCTGGGAACGTGTAGGCTCTGAGTAACCCAGCCTGCTGAGTCAGCCCTCATCCCCATACAGGCAGATGGGGCTGGGGGCGAATCTTACTCCCTCTGTTGCATCTGGAAAACAAGCACCATCACCACGACACTGGGCTGAGGCAGGATAGGGATGCAACTGTAGGGGCTATCTGCTTGGATGGTCTCATTTCTTCAAACATGGGCTCCCCAAGATAGCTGGAACTCTATTTTGATAAAAATACCTTAAAATATGAATTACTATTTTTTAAAGCATAGCTAAAAATATCTCCTCAAAAAAAACATCAATATCTTATGTTAAAGCAAACCTTAAAGCACAAAAAAGAAGCTAGAGCAAATTTTAAAAAACACCTAAAAGCCAAGACAGTTTGTGAAAGGTTATTTTAAAACCAAGGCACAAGAACAGTCCACTCTCTCTTCAAACCCACTGACCACACACGTCCTGAGAGCAGTCATTTTTGGAGGATTTTGTACAATGGACTCAGTGTATGGGACCTACAAAACCCCTTTTCCAAGGTGGTTCAGCTCGACTTTAACAGGGAGCCTGCCAAACCACAGGTCTAACTAAAGTGAGAGGCTACGCTGTTCTGTAACTTCAGTTTCCCACCAGCAATAAACTAATTAAAATGATTTTCTGAAATAGCCCAAAGTCCAGTTCTAATATGAAAACAAAAGTCCATTCCTGGGAGAAAAATCAGAACTGAAAAGAACTCTTTTATATCAGCTACAGGAACTCAAGGAGGAGTGAAAAGAACCGACACTGTCTACCCAGTAACCCGCTGGCTCTCATTTAGGAGGAGATAGCTACAAAAATGTTTATAGGAGAAGAAGAGAAAGGAACACATCAAGGAAAAAGAAATGCTGTTCAAAGAGGGCGGGACACACACTGAAGTGGGAGGAAAGGGGTTTGAAGACTGGTGGGATGGGTGGAATCCACCTTACAGGGAGGAGAGACAGGCATTCTAAACAGAAGGAACAGAGACTCGAGTCACTAGAAGCATTAGGTGGTCACCTACATGAAAAGACAAGTGGGGAAGCACCAGGGTCAGTGAGGGCCTGACTGAGCGGTAAACCTGAGACGGAACGTGAGCGGCAGCCCTGCTGTGCACCAGCACTGTGCCCACATGTAGTGGATATTCAGTAGGTGATAACCATCTCATCACTGTCATTAGGAAAAGAAAAGCCATCAAAGACTCGAGCTGGCTCTCTGGCCAGTAACAGTGGCAGTAACTATTCCTCATCCCAGCAACAATACTGAGCCCTTGCTTGGTGCCAGGCTCACACCAGTGTTCTGCATGCATTTTCTCAATTTACCTGCCCAGTAACTGTGGGACACAGCTCCAGAAAGGTCAAGTCCTTGCTCAGGGCCACATTCCTAGAACTGGTAAAGCCAGGATTTGAATCCAGGCAGGCTGACCCCAGTGACCCCACCAAGAACACCCCTTCCAGCAATGTAGAGTATTTGACCATCACTATCAACTAAACAGATTTCACACAAACCTGGGCTGCACTCTCAAACTTATAGCAAATAAACAAAAGGGGATGTCCCAAATGGAACATGAATCAGTCCTCACTCACTGCAAAAAAGCTCAAAAGAAAAGCCTTAGCCAATTGGGCACTCTCACTGTGGCTGACATCTTTAACATCTGATCACAATTAACATATGATGTGAAGAAATCATCCATTTTGGTCAACACTTAGGAAGTTTTAACCCAGGATTTGCCAGACTGTAGCCTGCTGTTTTTCAGTGCTCTGGATAGCTCTCTAGTTAACCCTGTCTTCTACTTGGCTAGTGTAACTCTAATAGTACTATTCCAATTAATCAAGTTGAAACCGTCAAGAACTCATCTCCATGGAGAGCTGGCAACACACCACCCACAAGAGCTGTAACCCTCATTCCTATCTGAATGCCTATAATTCTGCCACTGACAAGACCACCTCCCCAGTCCGGTGGCCTCTGGGACCTTTGTAATCTCCTCCAGAAGGGTCGAAAAGATTACCTAAGAAATTCAGTGATCTTCAAGACACCTGAAAGATATCTGCTGTACAAACTTCCTATCCCTCTCAAAAACCTACCCTCCAACCCGCATTTCTCTACCAGTATTTCCCTATGCTCATCCACATAGTTGTTCTGAAAGGCATTTGGAGTGGCACTAACAACAACCAAGAAACCACTTGGGCAAAATAAATCAGAAGCCCCTCCACCACGTGCCAATAATAACAGCTAGGTGTGTCAGGCTTGCAGTGTAGAAGTCCTGATGGCCAGGTCCCACTCACCATTGGAGAGTGCTTGCTGAAGCTCATTGTCGGATATCACCCCGCTTCTGTCTTTATCAACCCTACAAAATCAAAACCAATTCAGCTGGTGATTAACAGTGTTTGAAAAGCAAATTATGGCAAGCACAAACGTTTAACCCCACTGACCATCCTACATTAATTCTGGCATGTTCCTTCCTTTCACTTTGTTCTGCCTCTGGAGCTCCTTCACCCAGCCGAAGCACTACACCCGCTAAAGTCCACGTTGGTTCGCCCCAAAGTGGTCTAGTCATTTTTTCACTCTTGTTTTCCTTTCCCAGGTCTTTCTCTTTGATTATCCCTTGACCTGAGTTATGCCTGCACCAGTTTCTCTCTTTTTCCTTTCTCTCAAACAAGTCATTCCCTGACCATGAGTCACTCAATTTTCCCCATTCATTCACCGGAAGGACGGCCATGGTCAGGAGCCCAGGTAAAAGAGCACCTGTCCCGGCGGCCATCACGTTCCAGCTTCTTTCCTGACTGCTGCCATTTTAATAGTGCTGGAGCAGAGTCTTGTTTCTGTTTATTTAAAACTAGCATCGCCAGGAGACTCTCCCGGAGGAGCAAGAACCCGCCCCTCAATTGCGGGCACTTGGCTGTTAGGGGATAGGGGGTGAAGGCAGAGCTCCAGGGAGTCTACAGAAGGCGCCACACTTCGGGAGGGGCCGGTGCGAAGGAGGGGCCCGCGGCGAGGGAGAAGCCCTGAGACAAAATGGGACACAGGGCGTGGGACGGGAGGGGTGTGAGCAGAGCGGAGGCCTCGGGAAAAGTTAGGGGGGTGGGGGAAGAAGGATGGGGCAGGAAGCCAGGAGGCCAGGGGAAGGCTGGGGGAGGCGGAGCAGAGACAGGGGAGAGACCGGGAAGAGAAGGTGGAAAATGGAGGAGACTGTGGAGAGGCCGGGGGTGGCCCTAGTGCAATCTGGGGAGAGGCCGGGGGCGGGGGTGGGGGAGGGTAGGAGGGGGACAGGAGGCCGGGAAGAGGAGCGGAAGCCGTCGGACTCCCGTAAGCGCCCGCGCGCCCGATCTCACCTCTGGAAGACGTTCCACAGGAAGCTCTGGTCCGGCAGCGCCGCGCCCACGGGTGGGCTGGGGCTTGGGCCGGTTCCGGGGCCCGGGCGGTAGGGGTAGGCGGCCATGGGCCCAGGTATGCAGCTAGACCGGGGAGTCAGAGGCTACACGGAACGCCTCGGGGTAGCTCCACTTCCGCCTCTGCTGGGGGCGTGGCCTGCAGTTACGTCACTTCTGGGGGCAACAGGAAGTGCGAGTCCCGGAAGGTCACGGGGCCTGACGCTACCAATCACCTCGCGGCCCCGTTGCCAGGCAACACCGGAGTCAAGCAGCTCCTGAAGGGCAGCGACCTCTGGGTACCGCTTGCGTCTTGCAGAGCGCACGCGAGGGGCGAAAGGGGCTCCACTTGGGCACGTTTAATTCCTGCACCAAAAAAAAGGCGTGAAAGCGTATGATATCGAGGGGAGAACGTGCGTGGGATACCCTAGTGCTTCTCAGGGTTTTCCAGTGCCTGTCCCCGCCCGCTTCCTCAAGTCGGGTCATCGTGCGCTTTTCCCTGTCCTCACTAGTGGCTCTCCAGTGCCTGGGTACCCGGGAACCCTCACGCTCCCGCAGGCTTGTCCCCTTTTCCCGATAATTGACACCGACCTCAACTGGACGGTGGTACGATTCGGAGCGTTTTTAGCGAGGTCCCCTCTTAAGGGCACTCAAGTCCCGGTTCTGTCCGCCAGCCTTGCCCCTCCCACCCAGGTCCGGACTCTGAATTTGTTCCAGTGCGTTCATAGACTTCCAGCTTCGCAGGTTTTTAAATTCTTGACTTAGTGATCGCTGACTTGTTTCATCCTCAGAGCTGGGAAGGACCAGGAGCCAAGGACATGACCTTTTATCGGAGGCACCTGAGACTTTGCTCCCTGTGGACAGGAATCCATTATTTAGCACTCTGGGCACAGCTGCAGATCATTCTCCTAACTGTTACCCTCTGTCCCACTTATAAGGCTACACGCTGGAGAGTTCCTTCACATCCTACAAAGAAATTAAGATATTCTGTGACTTTGGCATTCACCTAAGGTATTAATCCTCAAACCTCTTCAACAATGTGGATTTTTTCTGATTCAGTGAATTAAGTGGTTTCTCGTTTTCTCATATTCACATCCTTTGTTGAATAGTCCTACCTTTGACTTTCCAGTCCAATTTGTAAGTACTCCGGTACAGTATACATGGGGAAACTTCAGCAAGAAACGTCTGGGCGGCTGCAGAGGGCCCCTGCCTCCCTCTCTCCAGCGCCACTGTTTCCACCAACCCTTGGCCGAGTCTCCAGGCTGGATTGGCACAGCCAACACCACCTGAGGGGCTTAGAAGGGCCCCATTCTACTTTCTGTTTAGTTCCATGGGTGGGAAACGATTCATTCGTGGTAAGAACCACTTACTGGATGATTACAAGGAGCTAGAATCTACCCTAGTGCTTGTTACTTTATGTAATCCTCATACCAGCACCTGGTAGTACCAAGGTCCACATTTTATTGAGAAAACCATGGCTGGTCTAAGGTCAAACAGGCAATTGGTTCTGCCTTCTCTTCCTGCATTACCTCAGTGGTGGCAAGGCTGACTTAAAAGGGACAGTACTAGGAAATAAAGGTTTCTATAAAAATCACCCCTGCCCCATATATATTCACCAGACTAGCCTGTGGTGCACTTGCAAACCGGGCAGCCTCAGTCCCTCCCATCACCACAGCCCTGATCTCTAAGGAGCCTTTGGCTCTGAGAGGCTAAGTCTGAGCACTACATGTGGGTTGCACACCTGTGCTGCACTGCTCGACACAACCAAGCCTTAAAGTCCTCACCATGGACCTTTGCCATTGCTGAGAGGTGTTGCCTGGGGTCCTGTCACCAACAGCACCAACAGAGACCACCTTCTGCCAATAGAAAGAGGCAGATCATCTGCTCCTGGTCCTGCTGACTCACTTAAAGTATTGATGCGCTTGCCACTATCTCCTTGCCTATCTCAGGATTCAATTCCCTCCTAACCAGGTCTGGTCTAAGCTTTCCATTTAGATGGTGTGCCTGGATGGAGGAGGAAACAAACTGAAAGACAACACTGCTTTCTTCCCTACACTAACGTTGTCACGCAATGTATCAAATCTCAGGCCAGTCTTTCCTTTTGGTCTAATTTCTCTGAGTTAATTGGGAAATGCCTCTTTTATTATCCTTAGAATTTTTCTGAACATTGGTTTTACCTGGATGTTGGAATTCTTAACTTTCCACAGTCCACCCTCTTGTTCATTCTGTCTTTGGCATACAGTAAGTTCTCTATAAATATGTTAAATCAATGGATGACCAAATTTTGTATGTGTCTTACTTCACAGATTGTCTTTTCTCATCAACTGCACTGTGACATTTGCACAATGGATAACTTTTCTTTTTCAGCCTCATTCCCTTTTACAGCCTCTGGTGCAAAATTCTAGGGAACAGAGTCCACCACACCCAGCCTTCCCCTTGCTTTGTCAGCATTCAGGAGGAAGGAAAGGAATACCCTATCACTTTTTGTCAGGCTTCTTACTGAAATAGTCAGTTTATCAAATATATGCTGTTTTCTTAGATACAAGCAAATGTATACATTAGCGGTGGCCGATAGAACTTTCTGCAATGATGGAATTGTTTTGTAGATGCTGTCCAATATAGCAGCTACTGGACACATGGCTAATGAGCACTTGAAATGGATCAAGGTAGCTTGGGAACTTAATTTTAAATATTATTTAATTTTAATGAACTTAAATGTAAATAGGCATGTGGCTATGGCTATTGCTATGGAAAGTGCAAGTCT
Organism: Corynorhinus townsendii; assembly: GCA_026230045.1. Taxonomy (NCBI): domain Eukaryota; kingdom Metazoa; phylum Chordata; class Mammalia; order Chiroptera; family Vespertilionidae; genus Corynorhinus; species Corynorhinus townsendii. The sequence goes on from JAPDVU010000012.1 coordinate 3,039,789, forward strand.
GAATATTTTACTATATCTTACCTTTTTGTTTCTTTTAATCCAGATTATAAATTATCCACATCATCTCTTCGGGCAATATTCTATTTTCATTATATCTTTATATATATAATATGTGTGTGTGTATACACATATATATACATATGTGTGTGTGTGTGTGTGTGTGTATATATATATATATTTTTTTTTACTTCTCTGGTTTGTCATTCCCCCTAGCACAGATGAGTTCATTTAGAAACTGTGAACACATTTTACAAACATTTCCAGTGTGAAATATTGTCCCATGGCTCCTTAATTAGTGGAGTCTCATAGAAACTTACATATCCACTTGCTGGTGATTTCCTTGGTCTCAGAATATTCATGAAAGTAGTTTGAAGGTTTCTGGTTTAGAAGTAGCAGGCAGACATAAGGAAATCACCCATTATTTCTTTGAAATCTAATTGGCCCTTTTGTTGTTATCCTTTCCTGTTTCCATGGTTACCCGTGCTAGCTTTTAATTCATTGTCCTAACATTTAAATGTTGCTCCAAAGCCGGTACTAAAGCTTCCTCTTAGTTTACAGAATGCTCTGGCATATACTTTCTCATTACATCTGCTGGCTTGAATGAATTCTCCTGAGGTTGTCAGTTGTCTTTCTACCCATTTTCAATTACCTCCTTAAAAAAAAAAAATATTGTTGAAAGTATTACATATGTCCCTTCCCCCCCCCCCCCCATTGACCCTCTCCAGCCCGCCCCTGCCCTCTGCCCCACACCTTCACCACCCTATCGTCTGTGCCCATGGGTTATGCATATATGCATACAAGGTCTTTTGTTGATAACCTCCCACCCACCCACCCTCCCCCGCCTCGCTCCGAGATTCCACATTCTGTGCCATGCTTCCATGTCTCTGGATCCACTCCGTTCATCAGTTTGTTACTTAGATTCCACATATGAGTGAGATCATGTGATACTTGTCTTTCTCTGAGTGGCTTATTTCACTCAGCATGATACTCTCCAGGTCCCTCCGTGCTGTCTCAAAGGGTAAGATGTTTTTCTTTTTTACTGCTGCACAGTGTTCCATAGTATCCACTCACCTGCTGATGGGCACTTGGGCTGTTTCCAGATCTTAGCTATTGTAAATTGTGCTGCTATGAACATAGGGGTGCATACATTCTTTCTGATTAGTGTTTCCGGTTTCTTGGGATATATTCCTGGAAGTGGGATCACTGGGTCAAACAGCAGTTCCCTATTTAGTGTTTTGAGGAAACGCCATACTGTTTTCTGTGATGGCTGCACCAGTCTGCATTGCCACCAGCAGTGTACTAGGTTCTCTTTTCTCCGCATCCTCGCCAACATTTGTCACTTGATGGTGGCCATAGCCATTATGACAGGTGTGAGGCAATACCTCATTGTCGTTTGAATTTGCATCTCTCTGATGATCAGTGATTTTGAGCATTTTTTCACACATCTCTTGACCATTTGTGTCTATTTAGATCCTTTGCCCATTTTTAAATTGGATTGTCTTCCTTTAGTTAAGTTGTATGAGTTTCTTACATATTTTGGATATTAACCTTTTATCAGATGTATCATTGCCAAATATGTTCTTCCATACAGTGGGTTTCCCTTTTCTTTTTGTTGATGGTTTCTTTTGCTGTGCAGAAACTTATTATTTTTAAAAAATATAATTTTATTGATTTCAAAGAGGAAGGGAGAGGGGAGAGATAGAAGCATCAATAATGAGAGAGGATCATCGATTGGCTGCCTCCTGTATGCCCCCCACTGGGGATTGAGCCCACAACCCAGGCATGTGCTCTTAACCGGAATTGAACCTGGGACTGTTCAGTCCTCAGGCTGATGCTCTATCCACAGAGCCAAACCAGCTAGGACCAGAAGCTTTTTATTTTGATGTAATCCCATTTGTTTATTTTCTCCTTAGTTTCCTTTGCCTAATAGTGGTCGGCAAACTCATTAGTCAACAGAGCCAAATATCAACAGTACAACGGTTGAAATTTCTTTTGAGAGCCAAATTTTTTAAACTTAAACTTCTTCTAACACCACTTCTTCAAAATAGACTCGCCCACGCCGTGGTATTTTGTGGAAGAGACACAAGGGGCCAAAGAGCCGCAGTTTGCCGACCACTGAACTAGGTTATTCTGGATTGGGGTTTGTAGAGACAAGGTAGGATAATTGTTTATTTTCCTTTAATTGTCCATTTTCAGTGTTAGGAGTTAGTGCCCTAGTTACTTCCAAGAGTGACCAATTGTTTTTGGTTGGTTTTGGCTGTTTTTCTTTATTTATACATTGTTTTTAATATATTCAATGTTTCAATCAGATGTTATCATTATTGTTGGCTAGCTCCCAGGCGCCCTCTGACATGGGTCTAGCAGTCTTGGATGGTGTCCCGGCTCTCTGAATCAGAAAACCATTTTAGTCTCATGTTGCAACAGCCTCCCTCTCCCCCTTCCAGGAATCAGCAATTCTTCAAGGAGCCCTGGTTTCTTTCAGTGGGATATGATATGCAAGTCACAATCCAGGTGCTTGGGGTGTCCACTGTTACTAGGGCAGAGCTAGGAAATGTGTATTTTTTAAAAGAATAAAGAAAAGGATGAGTTGACACTTATTTCTGTACCAAATTTAGTATTACAGGGTTTTCAACTTTTTGAACGTTTTCTTTAAAAACAATTGTTTTTTTTTAAATATATTTTATTGATTTTTTACAGAGAGGAAGGGAGAGAGATAGAAACATCGATGAGAAACATCGACCAGCTGCCTCCTGCATGCCCCCTACTGGGGATGTGCTCGCAACCCAGGTACATGCCCTTGACCGGAATCGAACCCAGGACCCCTCAGTCCGCAGGCTGACACTCTATCCACTGAGCCAAATCGATTCGGCAAAAAAAAAAAGTTTCAACATTAACATTGTTATGAGCTTTAACCCACACTATACAATTTCAAAAGATAAATATCAACATTACTACCAATAATGAGATTACTGATTGAAATTTACAATTTCTTAGTGGCCCAATTTGTAGTTATTAAAATTGTAGACTCAATGAACCCTGAAATAAAAGTTTTCCTCTGTGTGACCGTCACAGCTGGATTGCAGACACTTGATGCTGTCCCTCAGCACTCACCAGAACTGTGAAGCCCCTAGCTGCTTGCTGAAAGAACCTGCAACTTTGCTGAGGGCTTTCTCTAATGGTAGAAGTGTGGCATGGAGCAGGCCAGGAGTTCTGGCACCCTGGATACAGCTCTCACCCCAGGAAACACACCAGTCCCCTTTCTTGTTAACTGTGCCGAGCCAGCTGAGACAGGTTCAGTGAGCCTGAGAGGGGGCAGTGAGGGATTGAGAAAAGACAGACAAGAGAATAAAGCTGGGTCTGGGTGGGACGCTGTCCTCTCTGATGGAGAGCTAGCAACAGTGCAACAGCCTGAGAGCCAAGTCTTTATAGCCAGATTCCACGAGGCAAAGTAAGGGCGTGGTTACAACTCACGGGTTGTGAATCTACTCAATTACTTATACCTGATCAATCTTTGTTTACTTGCACCTCCCACAGCCTAGATCACTTATCCATGTGGGACCACAGGTTCGGACCATAAGGTCAAGCTTACAACTATAGCCTTTGGCTATAATTGTGCTGAGAGGACTTGCACGTGGCTTTGCCACAAGAGGACTGTGCCCTCTCATTAGTCGAGGTTTGAACCTGTCCAAACACTGTGGCCGCTCTCCATAGTTAACTACTGGTTCAGCAGCATGGACAAATCTCAATGACTATGCTAAGGAAAGCCAGATAAAATAATACATGTTGTATGTTTCCACTTATAGAAAACGTAGGGAATGCAAACTAATCTGTAAGAATAGAAAATAGATCAGAGGTTCCTTGTGAACTGGTGGGGAAAAAAGAGAAGGTGGGTGTTTGGAAATGGTGAAAACATTTATGGTCTTCTGCCAATTATACTTAAAAAAAAATGTTAACAATGCCAACAGAAAAAGAAAAACCAAAAAGAAAAAAAGAAGACAAGCTATACTAAGGTAAAATTTCTCATTTTGTGAGTGATAAACATCCAGAAGCTTGCCATCATCACACCTTCTTTGCAAAACAGGACTCTCATACATTTCTGGTGCGAATGCAGAATGCCATAGCCCTAAGAAAGGGAATTTGACAAAAGGTGACTCAGCAATTCTACACCTAGGACTCCACCTCAAAGAAACTGTCAAAGAAAAGACTTCACACACAAAGTTATTCATTGTGGCTTTGATTACTGGCAAGCCACTGATCTTTATTGAGATGGCACTCCTTATTCACAAGAGTACAGAATTTTATTTGAGCACACCTGTGAGCTATTTATTATACATAATTACAAAAGCAGGTCAACTCCGGTCTCATCAGTAGGAGCGAATGGCTGGGGGGACTGTGGCGCAGTCAGATTCATTTAAAGTTTTGTCGATTACAGGTCTGTATTTCAGAGAAACCTTAAACAGAAGAGTTGGTGGTAAGTTGAGGCACAAAAATGTACTAACAGCACTATCATATGCTCTTGAAAAATTAACCATAGAAGTAGATTTTCAGACAAATATGCAGGCACTTAGATAAAACCCTGGATATGCTGTCATACTTAAAGTATCTTTATACTGTGTATTTACTTCCATTGTACTCTACTTGCAAGTGAATATTTACATATACACACATTCACAAAATGAAGGAAATATTTCAAAATTACAGTATTTCTAATTGGTGAGCTTATAAATATCAATTTTCTTTATTCTTCTGGCACTTTCTAACATGAGCATGTATTTCTTTTATGATCATCAAAACCCCAAAAGCCCTGACCAGTGTGGCTCAGTTGCACAGAAAGGTCACTGGTTCAATTCCCCAGTCAAGGCACATGCCCAGGTTGCGGGTTCCGTCCCCAGGCAAGGTGTGTGCAGGAGGCAAGCAATCAATGTTTCTCTCTCTCCTTCCCTCCCTCCCTCTCAAAAATCAGTAAAACATATTTTTAAAAAATAGGGTTGTACTGGGAGAGGGAAGTCTGACTTCTTCCTATATAGTCAGAAAATAGCCTTCATGAAAAATTATGAAAATGAAAAGGACTGCCCAGATTAAACAGTCATAGTGGTCTCTATATATATGCGTTTATTTAATCCTTACCCAAGGACATGTTTATTGATTTTAGAGAGAGAAAGGGGGAGAGGAAGAGAGAGAGAGAGAGAAAGAAACGAGAGAAAGCGAGAGGGAAGAACACTGATCAATTGCCTCCCACTTGCGCCTGACCAGGAATCAAACCCGAAACCTTTTGGAGTACAGAACAATGCTCCAAGCAATTGAGCCACCTGGGTGTAGGCACTCTATATATTAAGTGATGACCACAAAGCACTTAATTTCCGTAGACCCAGATAAAGGATCAAGACTATGCTTACAAGCTATTAAAAGCTTAGGGACTGCCTTAGCCGGTATGGCTCAGTGGATAGAGCTTCGGCCTGTGGACTGAAGGGTCCCAGGTTTGATTCCAGTCAAGGGCACATGACTGCGTTTCGGGCTCAATCTCCAATAGGGGGCATGCAGGAGGCAGCCAATCAATAATTCTCATCATTGATGGTTTTTTTTCTCTCTCTCCCTCTCTGAAATCAATAAAAACACATTAAAAAACAAACAAAAAAAAAGCTTAGGGGTAAACACTTTGTATGTTAATTTCTATCTTAATGGTGACAAAAATGCCCGATGGGTAAGACCAGAAGCTTCTATTACAATCTCAGCTGGCTCATCCCCTCTCTGCTTGCTCTCTGAATCCCCTGAAGCTGCTTCCAGGTGGTCTAGCCAATGGAGGGGAAATGGAGAGGAGTGTTTTCCTTTCCCAGCCCCCACTCTCCATGGCCTCAGGTTTCACCATTTCAGACCCTGCCACCAAGTCATGGGGGCTTACTCCCTGACCATCGGCAATGCTGTGGAAGACCAGTCCTGCTGAATGATGCTGAGTTCGGTTTCCAGGCAGAAGCCTGACTGACAGTGTCTTTTTCAGTGGTGTCTCAAATCTATCAGCAGTCAATTTAAACCCATGGTGCTTCTCCCAGTTCATTAAATGCATGTGTCAGTGCACGTATGAGCAAACCACACTGCCCACCTACCTTCCCAGTCCCAACATCAACATAGGAAAGGGTGTGCTTCCTCCAATGCTGCTCAAATGGCTTCTTCTGCTGCCCCTGGATGGGCTTGGAATAATCATACTCATCCACCCGGTCCTGAGGCCAAGAAAGGAAATATATTTCAGAAAGCATTGACAATTACATTCCCAATTCCTTATTACTCTAACAGAGCACTGTAACCACAAAACATGGCAAACTCATTAAACTGATACATGAGAGACGGGCCTAATAGGAACCCCACATCCCACTCAACAAGGAGGTCCCACTGTCCCAAGCAGACCTTGTTCAGACAGCCAGGACCTTCCTAGTCCATGTTCCATCCCAGGTCTGCCCCTCTACAATGAAAACCACTTGTGTACATCTCATCTAAAAGAAAATGTAACACAGTGCAACCAAGTACCAGACATGGGAATGGAGAAACGAGATGTAACAGCCATTTACCACAGCCTCAGTTATTGGTAAGCCCCTCATTCTGCACCAACTCATCCCAAAAGCCCACTTTACTTATTCCATTTCCACCACAGCCCAAGTCCTGACAAAGTCAACATCCCTGAGGTCAGGCCACACAGCCGGGCAGTGGGTTTAGGCAGCAGGGTGGCTCCAGAGTTCAGTTTATGTGCTTTTATACACTTAAACATTTATCAAAAACTTTATCTTTTTGCTCTGTACTCTGGGAGATTTTACCTTCTTTCAGCCTTTTTAATTTAAATGTTTCAATCTTAGCAAATTACATTAAAAATTTCAAAATCTCCTAAAGAGAAGCTATTAACTCGCTCATGGTAATGGATAGGCCATACAAGAGCCTCTTCATATAAAACCCCAAAGATCCAAACACTTGTTATTTCTTCGGGTTGGGGCAAGTGTGGGGGTGGGCAGAGGCAAGACCTTTTACCTAAGGGCAAGCAAGCCACAGCACAATGTCTTCCTTTTAACACATAAGGACGAGACTTGCTCTCCTGGGATGAGTGGGTTCTACGTGCTGACTAAATCAGTGGTCGGCAAACTCATAGTTAACAGAGCCAAATATCAACAGTACAACGATAGAAATTTCTTTTGTGAGCCAAATTTTTTAAACTTAAACTTCTTTTAATGCCACTTCTTCAAAATAGACTCACCCAGGCCATGGTATTTTGTGGAAGAGCCACACTCAAGGGGCCAAAGAGCCGCATGTGGCTCATGAGCCACAGTTTGCCAACCACTGGACTAAATGAAATGAAGACTTCATTGCAACAAGAACTGCCAATCCACAGCCTGGAGAAGCTTCCACTTCTTCCGTACACATGATGAATGTGCTTACCAATCTCTTACTTCACACCAAGTAAACAGCAAATCTAATCCAGCCCCAATCAGTAAAGAATCAATCAGATTCTCAGTAAATCAAGATCCTCTTGCTGGGCCGATGTGGCTCAGTGGTTTAACGTCAACCCATGAACCAGGAGGTCACAATTTGATTCCTGGTCAGGGCACGTGCATGGGTTGTGGGCTCCATCTCCAGTAGGGGCGTGCAGGAGGCAGCCGATCCATGATTCTCCCGCACCACTGATGTTTCTATCTCTCTCTCTCCCTCTCCCTTCCTCTCTGAAATCAATAAAGATACTTTTTTTTTTTTTTTTTAAAAGAGAGATCCTCTTTACTTAGCCAATCTCCCACTAACCCTTTGGGTAGACTGGTAAGGTGTCAGCAACCCAAACACTGTCCTAGACAAGAGTCTGTGTGTCTGGGGGAAACTGGCCCACTGCTTGCTAATATTGTTTGGCCTTAAATGCACTTGCCCCAAGCTCCTCTGCCCACGAGTTTTTGCTCTCATAAGCTGAGTGCTCTTTTCTGGCATAATCTGACAAGTGTGCTCTGCAGAAAAACCAGCTTCTTTAAAAATGTTGTGGCCCCAAGACAAGGACCCATAATCACAGGCCCAAAATGATGATTTACTCATCATTTTAAATCACTTAAGGTAGCATTTTTCTGGCCACAGTACTGGAGCTGCAGCCTAACCTTCGCCCTAATGAGGAAAGTTGCACTCTGCTTAGAGATGCCACAGTTAGTAGCAAGAGATACTGACTCAAAGCAGAAAAAAGTCCTGTGGTACAAATACCTTGAGAACATAGCTATGGAAGTTACCAGGAGGAAAGAAAAGCATATTTCTCAATTGACTTCTATCACTTTACTCAAAATGGAGTAAATGTGGAGAAATTGCAGGGTCAGTTAGGGATGCCCATGGGAAGGACATGTGGTGCACATGAGTGTGTCATGAAGGCGCACCTTGTAATCTTCCCGAGCATGAGCACCACGTGACTCCTTCCGGGCCTCTGCTCCATAAATGGTCTGAAGCGCACAGAGCATCAGGTTCTGCAGCTCCAAGGTCTCCAGCAGGTCTGTGTTCCAGACCATTCCTAGGGACACAAAAGCCACCCATGAGAGATACAGGAGTCACTGAATGGGAGCCCTGCACCCCAACTATGTGCAGGGGCCTGGGAACTGCTCACCTCTGTCAAACGTCTTCAGGTGTTTCAGGTCCCCGTAGAGCTGGCTGATTTTCTCACAGCCCTCCTGTAACACACTGCCCACACGGAACACTGCGGCATGATTCTGCATTGACTGTAACACAAAAAGTATCACTGGGATATGAAACAAAGAAGCCATATCAAAAACTGCTAAACCTTCAGATTTTCCTCTTGTGCATTTCATGTTCTGCAAAATATTTATGTAAATTAAGTAGAAAAATTAGGAAATGCAGACTGGTTATTACTCTGAATTTTAAAATGAAACTTTGTGAGATACTCTTAGCAACTTTCAAATGTACAATACAGTATTATTAACTAGTCACCATGCTGTACACTACATCCCGAGGACTTACTTAAGATTCCACATGAGAGTATATGGTAGTTGTCTTTCTGACCTTCACTTAGCGTAATACCCTCCAGGTTAATCCATGTTGTTGCACATGGCAAAAGTTCCTTCTTTTTTATGGCTGAATAATATTCCACTGTACATATGTGCCACACCTTTAAACATTTATCTGTCAATGTTTCCATGATTTGGCAATTGTAAATGAACACAAGAGAGCATGTATCTTTTTGAGTTAGTGTTTTTCTTTCGATAAACACTACAAGTGGAATTGCTGAATCAATAGTTCCATTTTAACTTTTTGAGGAACCTCTATATCTTTCATAGTGGCTGCACCAATTATTTACATCCCTACCAACAGTGCACGAGGATTCCCTTTTCTCCTCATTCTTGCCAACACTTACTTCTTTTTGATAACAGCCCTTCTGACAGGTGAGGCAATATCATATTGTGGTTTTGATTTGCATTTCCTTGGTAATTAATGATGTTGAGCATCTTTTCATGTACCTGTTGGCCATTTGTATGTCTTTTTTGGAAAAATGTCTATTAAGATCTTCTGCCCAATTTTAAATCAATTTTTTTTTGCTATTAAGTTGTATGAGTTCTTTATATATTTCATATATTAGTCCATTAGGTATATGATTTGCAAATATTTTCTTTCATTCCATAGGCTGTCTTATCAAAATGTTGTTAGTTTTTCCCTTTCCTGTGCAGAAGCTTTTCAGTTTGATGTAGTCCCACTTGTTATTTATACTTTAGCTGCCAGGCCCCAAAAATCATCAATCAGATCAATCTCAAGGAGCTCACTCCTGTTTTCTTCTAGAAGCTTTATGGTGAAGTCTTACATTCAAGTCTTTAATTCATTTTGAGTTAATTTTTGTGAATGGTGTAAGATAGTGGTCCAGTTTCATTCTTTTGCTTGTGACTGTCCAATTTTCCCAACATCATTTATTGAAGAGACTGTCCTTTCCCCATTGTATATTCTTGGCTCCTTTGCAATAAATTTATTGGCCACACATGCATGGATTTCTGCTCTCTCTATACAGTTCCACTGATCTATATGTCTGTTTTTTTGCCAATAACATACATACTGCTTTGATAACTGTAGCTTTGTAATATAGTTTGAAATCAGAAAGTGCTATGCATCCAGCTTTGTTCTTTCTTCTCATTATGACTGTGGCTATTTGGGATTTTTTGTAGTTCCATACAAATTTGAACATTAGTTTTAACTGAAAAATGCTATTGGAATTTTGATAGAGATTGCACTGAAGATGAAGATTGCTTTGGGCAGTTTGGACAACTTAACATTAACTATTCATAGGCACAGAATCTCTTTCCATTTATTTTTCTTCAGTTTTTTTAAAAAATATATTTTTATTGAGGTAGAGGGAGAAAGAAACATAAATGATGAGAATCATTGATTAGGTGCCTCTGTACGCCCCCTACTGGGGATGGAGCCCACAACGCTGGCATGTGCCTTGACAGGAACCAAACTGTGACCTCCTGGTTCATGGTTCGATGCTCAACCACTGAGCCACACCAGCCAGGCCTTCTTCATTTTCTTTCATCAGTGTAATTTTCAGTATACAAGTTTTTCACTTCCTTGGTTACATTTATTCCTATGTATTTTGTTCTTTTTGCTGAAAATGTACATTGGATTACTTTCTTAATTTCTCTTTCTGATAGCTCATTATCAGTATATAATAAAAGCCTAAGCGACCATTATGGTGGAATGACCAGAATGACTGGTCATTATGATGCGCACTGACCACCAGGGGACAGACGCTCAACGCAGGAGCTGCCCCCTGGCGGTTTGTGCACTCCCACAGAGGGAGCACGGCTCATCCAGAAGCCAGGTTCACAGATGGCGAGTGCAGCAGTGGTGGTGGGAGCCTCTCCCGCCTCCATGGCAGCACTAAGGAGCAGCAAGCTGAGCAGTAAGGGTGAGAGATCCCGGACTGGGAGAGGGTGCAGGCCAGGCTGAGGGACCCCCGCCCCCAGTGCATGAATTTCGTGCACTGGGCCTCTAGTCAGTATATAGAAAAGCAAGATTTTTGTATGTTGATTTTGTATCCTGCAACTTGAGTTAATTTATTTATTGGTTCTAGTAAGTTTTTTTTTTTTGGTGGACTCTTTAGGGTTTTCTATATATAGTATCATGTCATCTGCAAATAGTGAGTTTTACTTCTTCTCTAATTTAGATATATTTTAGTTCTTTTTCTTGACTTATTGCTCTGGCTAGGACTTCCAATACTATATTGAATAAAACTGGCGAGAGTAGGTGTCCTTGTCTTGTTGATGATCTTAGAGGAAAAGTTCTCAGCCTTTCACTGTTAAGTATGATGTAAGTTATGGGCTTGTCATTTATGGCTTTTACTATGTTGAGATGTGTTCTTTCGCTACCCACTTTGTTGAGAGTTTTGATCATAAATGGCTTTTAAAATAAAGTTTTGATTAAAGCTTTTAATACATAGTGACAGAAAGGACATAAGCTCTCTATCCTTGAATACCAGAGGAAACAGCAGCTACATGAGGGCTACAGAACACCTTCCCACCCCACTCACAAGGCTTGGTGTTAAATGTTACAAGAGCCAGCAGGCACCCCTTTGGTGATGCAAACTAAGAATTGCTGATAATAAGATTAGCAGTGAATGCTGAGGTGGTAGGTCACAGAGAGGCCTGTGAACCCTCAGTGCTTGCTCTGTTGGTTATTCTGTAGAAGCTCCTCAGATGTTAAATACCTTTAGAGTTTTACAGTTTATGGTCATAAGAAATGTGATATGAAATAAACTTGAAAATTATTTTAGGCATGATGAGAAACAGAATCTACCTGTTTCCTATCATTTACAGAATGACCTTTCATCACTATTGAAAAACCCCTTTATCATATGCTAAATCCCAGCATGTACTGAGAGGCCTATTTCTGGACTTGATTTTGTTCTACAACTAGCTGTCTCTTCCTCTACCACTATGAAAGTAATGTAGCTTTATAATTTAACTAGAGGCCCAGTGCACAAAATTCATGCATGGGGGGGGTTGTCCCCCTCAGCCTGGACTGCACCCTCTCCTCTCGTAGTCTGGGACCCCTCAGGAGATGTCCGACTGAGCCATCAGTCGGACATCCTTAGCGCCACTGCGGAGGTAGGAGAGGCTCCCACCACCACTGCTGCGCTAGCCAGCCATGAGCCTGGCTTCTGGCTGAGTGGCGCTCCCCCTATGGGAGCACACTGACCACCAGGGGATAGCTCCTGCATTGAGCATCTGCCCCCCCCTGGTGGTCAGTGAGTGTCATAGTGACTGGTTGTTCTGCTGTTCAGTCTATTTGCATATTAGCCTTTTATTATATAGGATTCCATTTAATAGGCATCTCACCTACTTCCTTAGAATGATGCATCACTATAAGATCATAATGTACACCATCAATGTCATGGTTCTTTAGGAAGAGCAAATGGAAAAAAACTGTCTTAGAAACTAGTAAATATTAGTTACTAGATTCTTTATGTTCTCAGTAGTCTTATTTTTTCACACCCCTTTTACATAGGGTAAAAAGGTTACGTTTAGCCCTATTTGGTTTGGCTCAGTGGATAGAGCATTGGCCTGCGGACTGAAGGGTCCCAGGTTTGATTCCCAGTCAGGGTGCATGGCTGGGCTGCAGGCAATCCCCTGTAGGGGATGTGCAGGAGGCAGCCAATCAATGATTCTCTCTCATCTTTGATGTTTCTCTCTCCCTCTCTGAAATCAATAAAAATATATATTAAAAAAATTAAAAATAAAGGTTAGGTTTATTCAAGTTATTTTAAACTCTTTTGGCTGTACTGTGAATAAGATACTAACTTTTGAATGGGTTATTGCTGGCATCTTGGAAAGCTACTGATTTTTGTAAACAAATCTTCTATCCAGACACATTATTTCATTCTTGCATTGTTTTTATTAGTTTTTCAGTTTATTCTCTTGGAATTCTTAGGTAATCATATCTCTTCAATACTTACCTAATTTCCTTTTTGTTTCTTATTGTATAAGCTGGAATCAGCAAAAAAATTATTCCCTGCCCCTCCATCCCTGACTCAAATGTAAATTCCACCAGGACAGGAATTTTTGAGTTTTGTTCAATGCTGACTCTGGTATCTAGAACACTGCCTGGCTCACAGTATATACCAGTTCATGCCTTCTTTGGTGGGAAGAGTGCTTCCTATTTCAAAGTCTCTCATGGATTTGCCATTTCCATTACCCATATAACACAATGGCACATTTGTCCTAGCTGGCCCCCTATCCCTGATATCAGCACCCTACAAAAGTCCTGCAGAGGATCACTTGACTGGTTTTCCAAAAACATACTTCTGCTCCCTCACTCATGCTATTTTCCTTACCAGTCCATGAAACCTTCTTGACGCCCAGTTTCACCTGAAGACGGAAGTTGCATGGCTGTATGGAAGTCTTTTTCTTTTGGTGGTATCTGTGTGTATGTGCCACTGGAACCTTTCCAGAATATGATTAAAGTAAGGGCTTCTTTTCAGAAAATATCTCCAAAATAAATTCTTGCAAATAATTTCAAGTGGACAGAGAGTTCATTCATAGACCAAGAATCCCTGTACTAGAAGACTTAGATCAACAAAAATGTTATTTTTTATTGATCTAAATCTGTGTTATCCAATACAGTGACCACTAACCACATGTACCTACTTCCATTAAATTAAAATTAGATAAATTTAAAATTTAGTTCCTCAGTCAGACTGGCTATATTTCATATAGTCATATGTGGTTAAAGATAAAGAATGTTTCTACCCTCACAGAATGTTCCACCAGACATACTGATCTAGAAGGTAAATACTCTGACAGTAATCAATGCACAGATTACAGTTTCCACCTTCAATCTGTGCACACCTCTTTCTATTTTATTTATAGCCATCAGTGGTCCAGTATAAAAACAGTTGCCAGGTGTGATGATGAGATTAATTTATCAGCAATGAGATATACTGGGCTTTCAGGAAGCCTGCTAAAAGGAAGCTTCCAGCTGTGAACTGAGCTTGGACCTCCCACTGTCCCTCCTCCTTCAGGCTGTGATGTATACAGACAGGATGGCCAGAGATGATGTGAGGAAGGAAGCCCGTACAAGAGAAGGCTAAGTCCCTGATGCTGCAGTCGCTATTACTGCCCTTGGGATTCTATGTAGAAAAACATACACTTCTCTTATTTGATCTCTTTTGTACTTCTACTTGATACAGCAAAAAATATGTCCTTCTGCTACTTACCCCAAACCCCAGTGCAGGGCTATCAATGTGGCCGGTCTGCTTACTCAGAGTGTGTGCAGATTCTTACCTTCTGCATGTTGAGTCGTAGTTCCGATGTTCTTATGCTTCCATCAGCAAATCTCAACTTGTCAAGATTCATGACAGATTCTTCCCCAGCATTTGCTTTAATAGGGGGAACTTTATCTCCTAAAGAATAAAAAGGATAGAATTTAACTTCTGAAAAAATAGACGAATTTAATGACACCAAATGTGTATTTTTTTAACCTTTTAGGGAGTTTGGAAAATGCACCTGAAACTCTACCTGGACCACCCTATACCCGAGGAACCATCTGTTGACTTGGGGTTAAAAAGTAAACATAAAAATAAAATGCCTGGCAAAGAGTAGGTGTCCAATAAGTAATTTTTGAAAGAATAAAAGATAAAACATCATTTAAGTTTAAAAGTTAGATTTATGCAAACAAACTTTGCACCATTATTCTGTTATGGGGAAAATGGCATCCTTTGGAATGGCGATTCTCCGCAAATCTGCCAACCCTCCTTCCAATAGGCCTGGCCAGCTGTTTACATCTCCTGCTGATCCTGACCCTTGTATCCACGTACCTAATCTACACCTCAAGGTTTGCCCTTCTCGACTTTCTGGGAAAATAATGTTTTGAGGAATTTTAAGGCTTTTTTGGGATGACGCTTTCTTCAGCATGTGATACACACAGGAGGTATGAAATGCAGGAGACAAAGGTCTGCAAATAAAGCAGAGCACTGGCCTCTCCGATCTGCCTGAGCTCTTCTAGGCAGGCTGCTGTCCTGGTTTGCTTTTGTTTATGTTTTAAAAAATTATCATTTAGTAAAACTGACTTTTTTTTCTTCAGGTGCATAGTTCTACACATTCTAATAAACATACAGACTCCTGTAACCACCATAATCAGGATACAGAATAGGGTTTAAACACTTTAATTTTTAAAATATTTTGAGGGAAATAGTGGTGCAAACATTTTCTCCTTTCCTTTTTGGACTTTAAAAAAGTGAAGTATAATTAAAGTACAATACCTGTTTTTGTGTAGAGATTTTTAAGTGTGGACAAAGAGTTACACAGCCTTACCCACAAGCAGGATATAGTCCCTGGCAACCACTTTTCAGAATGTCATATTTATAATCATACAAATGTAGTCTTTTGAGTCTAGATCATAGAGCCTAACACATTTGAGATTCATCAATATTGCTGAATGTATGGGTAGTTTGTTCACCTTTTTATTGCTGAGTTTAAAAACATTTTTTAAAGTGTGCATTGATCCTCCAGATATAAAAATATAAGGTATTCTTATAAAACTTCCTTTTTGTTTTTCATTTTCAAAGAGTGAGCCTCAAATTTTCTGCTATGCTTTTGAAGATTTGGTATCAGGTTCTCTGCCAGGGAAATGAGCGCTAGATCTGGGTCAGACCAGGTGGGTTAATTCCTGCCTTTGACACAATGACTGGAGGCAAGGCCCCACTTCTGCATTTCAGCCTGGAGTTGTGATGGTCGGAACATGGCAGTGTCTCTGTGAAGACGGACCCTTGGGAAGGTCAGAGCAAGAGAAAACTGTCCTGTTCTCAGTGGTACATAGTATTTTTTCCTCTGCAAATATTTAAAAGTACCACACGAAGAAAATCATTGCTTAAAACACATTCTATCACTGAAGTGCAGCCACGACCCCATCCTTTGTTTTGTTTGCATTCAGTCAGCCCTTTCTCCTTTAGCAGATTATACTTTGCTTTTAGAATGGCCTAAATTACTTTTCTATAAGTACCAAAAAATTATTTATTCATTTATGTCTATGATTTAAAATATTTCATTGCAAGTAAGTAATTTATACCAGGCAAGTAATATGTGATAAATTTCCCTCAAATTAACAATTTCCTAATAGAGATTTTTCTAAGCAGAACATAGTAACTGCAAAAAAAAGTTTTGACCAAATATGTTACTCTCATAACTGTTAAGCCCCCCACCCAGCCTATGACCAGTCTTAAGTCTGCCACCATGTAAACCTCTGAATTTGTTTCCTCACTTCCAGGGAGAAAACCAGACCACCGCTATGTGACCACTTAGCAATTCTTCAATTACAGAACTTGACTTTGTAACCTTTTGCCCCTGAAACAAACTGGATAGCTACTTGAAAAAAACATACCGGGTCTGCAGGACTCTGCAATACTCAAGGCACATGCCCGGCCAAAGACGACCAGGTCCAAGAGTGAGTTTGCCCCAAGACGGTTGGCACCATGCACCGAGGCGCAGGCGGCCTCCCCACAAGCGTACAGGCCAGGCACAACCTGGTCCTGACCATTCACATGCCTCAGAACCTTCGGAAAAGAGGAACAGATGTAAGAGCACAGTCTGCATAGGCCCTTCCCCACAAGGAGCAGCTGCGCTCTAAGTCAGAGCAAGGACAGGATCTTCTCTCGTCTGCAGGGAACCTCCTGTACCAACCCAGTCTCCTCCCTCTGCCTCCAGATACTAGGTTACCCTGTGCTGAGGTCAAAGGACCCCAAACAACAGCACCTGTAATTTCAATCCCACATTAATTCTCATCAGAAACCTCACCCACCACCTGATTTGACCTCCTGTATTCCCACTCTCTGATTTGGGTTCAGATAAAGGGAGCATGGCAGGGTATGGGAACATTATATGAGGTAGAAGATTGAGTTGTAATTCAATCTTCCAACTTATAACTCACCTATGAAGTGAGAATATAATTCCTACCCACCTCACATGAGGAGGAACTAAAAGCAACTGACTGAAAAGCTCTTTGTGAACTGCAAACCACCCAAACATATACATTATAAAGAACACACAATTTATAAGGTCACTGTAAAAATAATGAGATCATATAGGAAAAAACTGCAAACGATGTGTAGGACTATTTACTAAGAAGGGATTAATAAATTATTAAGAACTGTTATTAAGGAGTGAATGCAGTATTGCTCTCCAGTAGCAACAATCTAAAGGAAGTGCAGCCTATGAAACAACAGGTACTTCTTTTGAGAAAGACATCTGCCTTTTCCTCTGAGATCTACAGGAACAACTGCAAGGTGGGCCCACTGTCCCCATCCTCCTTCCAGCTGTATAGTCACCTGTCCCTTGAAGTTGGTGGGAATGCCACCCATGTTATAGTGCACGGTGGGAAGGACAGGGATCGGCTCCTTGGTGACGTCCACACCCGCAAAGATCATGGCCGTCTCTGAAATGCCAGGCAGGCGCATGGCGAGCTGCTCCGGGGGCAGGTGGTGCAACTGCAGGTAGACGTGATCTTTCTCAGGGCCACAGCCTCTGGTAAAAAAGAACAGTATAACATAAGACAAAGAACAATGATTATAGGAAACGTGAGATTACAAAATAATCGAAGCACATGAGGCTTCTCATTTTTTGATACTGAATAAAACCCATTCATTTCTCCTTTTCTAAGCACCCACTATGGACTCCATACACTGGACACAGCCATGAACAGCACACAGACACATATCCTGGCCTCCTCACAGGGCTCACAGTTCGCTATGCTTTTCTTGGTAAGTGCATCAGAAAGCCCTTTTATGCCAAATACTCCCAAGTAACATTTGACTCCTCATTTTTTAATGAAAAAATGTAAAACCTCCAAAGGTCATACCAGCAGATATTTGATGTGTCACCACAGTAAGGCAAAGTGTCAGGCACTGAAGGGCCTAAAGCTGCCTTGCTAAAGAAACAGCCCACACACCTTGAAGGTCCCCAAACAAGGGTTAAAACACAATACAACACCAAAGGCTCCCACACTATTTTCAGGTTAGGGGTGTCATGTCTCACTTCTCCAACACTGACTGTCTCTATCACATACTCACAGTTTTACACACCAATTATGTTCCAAAGATTTAAAAAAAAAAAAATCATCCTTGGGTAAGAATTTTAAAAAAACAAAAACAAAAATACTGGCTAAATTTCTCAAAATGTAACTCTCTAGAGATACATAAGCTAACAGACAACAGTCAGAAATAGCAGAGGCAAAAGCCTACCTGCCTAAGCAGAGGTAGGGGTGGGTGCTGCAATTCACACAGAAGCCACACCAGTCCATGTTAAAATGGAGGCATGAACAACAGCCCCCAAAGAGAAAGGAGGCTCTGTGTGCCTGCATATGCACTCAGGCACATTTGGGGATAATCACACAGACCTTCCTTCACGGATTTCCAGAGTCATGGATCGGGACACGACATCTCTGGAGGCCAGGTCCTTTGCCACCGGGGCATATCGCTCCATGAACCTCTCGCCTTGACTGTTAATGAGAATGCCTCCCTCTCCACGGCACCCTTCTGTGATGAGACAACCAGCACCATATATGCCTGCAAAGAACCCAATTATTTGAATATTTATAACCTGTTGATGCCAGACCTATGCAAGTATTTTCTAAAAGATAACTGGGGGGAGAGGGAAGCAAAGGGTATGTAAAGGACATTAAAGTCAACAGTAAGACAGAATGTTAAGGAATAGTAAGTGCAAAGTTTTTCAATAACAAAAGGCACTGATAAAACTGCAGTGAGGGGGAAAGACAGCTGCAGTGGACAATGACACAGCCCTGCTGAGTACTCTAATTTTAACCTTTCAACATAGCTAAGTATATGTTAAATATCTCAGCTTTTAATTTTTGAACATCCTTTTGCACACTGAAATTGTGGTGACTGGTTGAGGTAAAAACAAAAAAATAGCTCGGAACATCTGTATCTAAAGTAACCAAATACCAACAATAGTAATAATTATATTGTTAATACTTATCCTGTATTTCCTACGTACAATTCTAAGTTTCCCAATGACTCCAGGTAATATTACCCCCATTTTCAGAAAAGTACAATTAAAGCTCAATAAGTTGCCCAATATCCAACTGGGAAGGACAGATGCCAAAGTCATGCCTGGCAACACACAAGGTCTGCGCCCTTCCCCTCAACTCGGTCCCTCAATGTAATGAAAATGAGAAACGCCACACCATGCTTGTTTTAACAAAGGAGATAAGATACATAATGTAATTTTACAGCTAACACTTTCATTCGTACACCAAGAGTTATCTTGCTTTTAAAAGAATGTAAATTCCTGCATGTTCCTAGTTTCAATGGCATTTTTTTCCTGTGGTTTATATCTCACACATTTAAAAGGAAGCATGAGAAAAAGAGCTTTCAATAAATCACAGGGAATTCAGAACTCTGATTTAATTAAAATTAGTAATTATAAAGCCACCTAATACATTTTTTATTTTTAATCCCTTTCAGGGATCAGAAAGAACATACTGACAGAGCAAAGAGAAAACACAGGTCTAGCTCTTAGCATGGTGGCCACTGCCACCATATGTGAAGTCTCCTCTGTTGACAGGTCAGAAAAAACTCAGAAAGAAAAGGTCAGGATGAGTTCATCTCCCAAGACAGAGATTCTCAGATTCATTTATGGATAGCATTTCCCCAACTCTCTCAAACGTGCAACCCAGCCAAGACCACCCCCCTTCTGAATCCCACACCTGTACTGTATGACCCAAGATGAAGTTCATCTCCACCATGACTGGCACCCTCACTCATTAGCACCCCATGGAGCCCTACATGTCAGAGCTGCATCCTGATGACACTCTGTACTATGGCAGCCTGATGTTCTCCCTACAAAATGAAATCTGCCCATGCCACTTTTCTAGTCACATGTTCTCCCCTCACTTTCAGGATATTCACTCAGTAAATACTGACTGAGGTCCTACCAGGTGCCAGGCACTGAGAACACAGCAGTAAATGAAGCATCTGTCGCCCTAACCGGTTTGGCTCAGTGGCTAAAGCATCGGCCTGCGGACTGAAGGGTCCCAGGTTCGATTCCGGTCAAGGGCATGTACCTTGGTTGAGGGCACATCCTCAGTAGGGGGTGTGCAGGAGGCAGCTGATCGATGTTTCTAACTCTCTATCCCTCTCCCTTCCTCTCTGTAAAAAATCAATAAAAAAAAAAAAAATAATAATCTGTCCCTACCTCCCGGAGCTGACAACCCAGTGGGTAAAGAGACATTGAACAATTGCTGCTTTACAAGTGGGATAAGTACGCTTGGGCTAGGTGCAGTTAAGACAGGACCACCACTACCTTGGGGGAGCAGGGAAAGTTTCCTGAGGAAATGACAAGTTAGAACACAAGAGATGAGAAAGCGAGCAAGTTTGTATATGAACTGCAGGAAGCATTCCATGAGTACTGAGTGCTTAAAAGACACAAAAGCCTCAGTTCCATGCAAGTAGCCCCATCCTACCTGTGGGGTGGAACTGAACAAACTCCAAGTCCTGGCAGGGAAGGCCTGCCCTGGTGACCATGGCAGTGCCATCTCCGGTGCTGGTGTGGGCAGATGTACAGCTGAAGTAGGTGCGCCCATAGCCTCTGGAAAAGATAAGCCAGCAGAGAGTGGTGACTGCACACAGCGCCCCATCGGAATCTCCTTTCTCTAATAGCCCTCAGTGGACAGCAGCCCACCCACCACCATAGGTACCCTCTGCACACACTACCTGGGCAACTGGGAGGGAAGCCTGGGACAGAGAAGATACTCTCATTTGTACTTCAGTACTTTTATGCTGTTTGAGCAATTCCTCTTATGATGAGCATATATCACTTTTATAATGAAATTTTTAAATGTTTATGGATTCACCTTTTTAAAGTTAAAATAAGAGATGGATGATATAAAATGGAATCTACTTATTTTCATCAAATAAACAAACAGCATTTATCTACCTGAGAAATCAGTATAAAACAGTATTCATTGGCCTGGCCAGCATGCCTCGGTGGTTGAGTGTTGACCTATAAACGAGGTCACGGTTCCGTTCCCGATGAGGGCACATGCCCGGATTGCAGAAGGCAGCCGATCAATGATTCTCTCTCATCACTGATGTTTTTCTCTCTCTCTCTCCCTCTCCCTTCCTCTCTGAAATACATAAAAATATATTTTAAAAAACACTCTAATATCCATTAAAGCAAAAGAGATGTTATTCCAGAAAGTGTCATGTGACTCTCTAGGCCTCAGTTTCCTCAAGGGTCCTCTCCACTGCGAACTGATAAGACACTTTCTTGTCTACCTCAGAAGCGGATGATATTATTGCCCTCTTGAGAAAGGAGGAACCGAGGCTGGCAAAGGTGATTACCCTCACAGGCTAAGTGATGCCCTGTGTCTGAACCACATGTCCAAAATGCCTCTAATTTTATTAGGATAAAGGACCTCTGAAACTCAACTTCCCTACAGAGACATTAAATACAATAAAAATTAGATTCCTACCCCGTAGCTATAACAGTGTTCTTTGCTCTGATGCGGTGGATGTACCCGTCTTCTATGCACAGTGCAATAACACCACGACATTCCCCATTTTCCATCAGGAGATCCAAGGCAAAATACTCTACAAAATAGCTGGTATCATATCGCAAAGACTAAAAAACAAAAACAAAAAAAGAGCCCACATTTAGGGTGTTAAACCAACATATAAGGCAATGCAAGTTTGTGAACTGGTTAAAAAACCTTGATGTGGAGTATGTAACAAAAAGATCAGGTAAACCCTGGGAGAGTACCAGGCTGGAAACAAGTCACAGATGCCAACTCACATCAACACAGTGCTGATACTATTGTGAAACACAGAAGGGGTTCTACTCTTGGCTGTATAAACAAAACATAAAAAGGTGCACACACATCAGTGCACGCAAGGAGACGGACTCCAGAAGCGACTGGTAACGTGCTCACACATCCCTTATTTGTACACATCCTAACAGGCATTATAGGCCCTCTGGCACCACATGCAGCTTGACACTAGAGCTGGGGCCCACAGACCACAGGGTCTCGACTTAGGCTAGGCTGAATTATACGGGATCTGCTGGCCCTATGCAGCCATTTAGTCTAAATAAAACAAAACTTTCAGCCCCTCAGCACATCAGCCACATTTGTGATGGTCACACGTGGTGGGAAGCTGCTGGATCGGACAGCCCAGATAAGCATATTTCTATGGCAGCAGAAGGGACTACGGAACAACCGTGGCCCAGGCCCTGGATCTGACAGTCCTCCTGGCTAATGGAAGGGTCTCTCATGAAACTGTTAGCTCCCCACGTGACACACAATTCCATGGATTGAGCAGATCCTGTTACATATTTGTCAACACACTTGGCCAGAAAAGCCACTGGTGTTCTAACACTTGCAAATCAATGGCCTGTCCCATTTATAAACAAGAGTTCAGAATACTGATTATTCTGAATCAACATTATTCAGAATATTGATTATTGGGCCATGTCAAGGTTGATCCTGATTATCCAGTGACTACTAGCCCTCAAGTTTTAGTCCAGTTTTAACAGTTAAGTATTAAATCAATCAGTTCATGAACTCAGAGTTGGTCAAAGGGCCTTAAAATACGTGCTCTGCTCTTATACTTTCAGTGTGACAGATTACAAGTTCAAACCTGGTATGTAATGATTATCAATTTAGTTTTTCTAAAATAGATACTTTCCAATTAACAATTACTACACATGGCCTACCGTTATTCTGTTGCTTTTTATGACACTCCTTAGGCTGACATTTTGATACTCTGACACATCCCCAGGTGGCCTGTCTTCGGTTCATCACCACATGCTTGGCCAGACTGGACCATGTCCCATCACCCCGGGCACCCAGGGCGGCCTCACCCTTCCATACAACGTGTGCAGCAGTGAGTGGCCAGTGCGGTCAGCGACACAGCAGCACCGATGGGCTTGTCCGCCTTTCCCAAACTTGAGGCTCTGTCCCCCAAAGGCCCGCTGGTAGATCTTCCCATCCTTGGTTCTGCTAAATGGCATGCCATAATTCTCTAGCTGTGAAACAAAAACAAATACCTATTATTTTAGAGCAGTGGTTCTCAACCTTTCTAATGCCACGACCCTTTAATACAGTTCCTCATGTTGCGGTGACCCCCAACCATAAAATTATTTTCGTTGCTACTTCGTAACTGTAATTTTGCTACTGTTATGAATTGTAATGTAAATATCTGTGTTTTCCGACGGTCTTAGGCGACCCTGCTAGCAGTTCTAGGCTCTACAGCAGCAGTTCTCAACCTGTGGGTTGTAACCCACAGGTTGAGAACCGCTAGCAGGGTCGCCTAAGACTGTCTTTACATTACGATTCATAACAGTAGCAAAATTACAGTTACGAAGTAGCAACGAAAATAATTTTATGGTTGGGGGTCACCACAACATGAGGAACTGTATTAAAGGGTCGTGGCATTAGAAAGGTTGAGAACCACTGCTTTAGAGGAATCAAGGCCCTCATGGCTAATTTATTCTGAGCAATTTCAACCTAAATCTGCAAACCCAATACTAATATATTCTATGAAAAGGTCAACACTTCAGAAAAGATAAAAAATTTCCTTATTAAATTAATTGAATGGTTAATAGCAGAAAATATTTCCCTTGTTATATTGGCTCGACACCATCCTTTTCTGCTGACCACACCTGCCTCAATCCCATTAGAAACAGACTGTGAGGACCTTACCTCAATCACAGAGGCAGGGGCCTGCTCTGTCATGTAGTGGATGGCATCCTGGTCTCCGAGCCAGTCAGAGCCCTTCACGGTGTCATAGAAGTGCCACCTCCAGTTGTCCTCCTCCATGTTCCCCAGAGCAGCATTGATCCCTCCCTGGAAACACAAAGCAACTTTATGAGCTACAATTGGGAGCCCCATGGCATCTTCCAGGCTCATCTCTCCCTGGCCCCTCCCCGGGAACTGGATTTGGAGGAAGCCAAGTACTTACTTATGAGGTAACTATCCGTGAATGACCTGACTACAGACCAATTCCAGGACCTTCCTTAGCAGAGGGAGGTAGCACTGCATGACGGATTCCAAATCACACCTCCTCCCCTTAACAAGCTAATGACATTGGCCAAGTTACTGCATCCCTCGGCCTCAGTCTCATGAATGGGACATGAAGCTAAACTCCTCAAAGAGTTATCTGGAGAACTAAGTGAGAGGTTACATGTGCAACCCTTCTTACCAAACCTGGTACATAAAAGGTACTCAACAAATCTGGATAATTTTAAGACAACATGTTTCTAATAGTAATTTGTGGACATGTGTTAAAGATGAGAAGCACTTACTGCCAAGTAATACACTCCAAATTTAAGAGTCACACTCCCCACATCCTCTTCCATTTGCTGTGCATGATCACCCATCCCTGCCTCCACCCCTCAGAGGCACAGAAAACGTAGCACAGGGACAAATGTTAAGGCTCGCTCTTATCCCCACAACTTAAAAATGGATTCCTCCTCTTTAGATAATCTTTTTTTCACAAGTAAAGGCACACTTCCTAACTTACCTCTCTTTTTTCCAATTGTTATTCAATCACAACTTTTGAATCAAGCACACCCACATTGGAATTCCTTTCTCACTTAGTGCTGCTGTGCCTCAGTTTCCCAAATTATGTGTGATTCACTGGCAGACAGTGAGGAACCTTGTTACTACCTCCCTCCCTTCTCCAACCCCTCCAACTGTAAACTCAAACGCAATCCTGATAAAATATGTTAAGTATTAGAGTAGTGCGAGATACAGAAAGCTGGTTTAAAATAACACAAAAATACTTGGCCCAGTGCATGCATAAGTGCTATTTATTTTATTGCTCCTCTTAGTAAGAATCAGGGCCATAGATGCCTGGTCTTCTGGGCATTCCTAGTACTCCTCAGACTTTCTCAGGCCGTTGCCTGTCTTGTCCTTCAATTAAACCTCTCTTTTCTCAAGAACCAACATTCAAGTTAAGCTATCCTTTCCTTATTCTTTTTATTAAAACGGCACAACCTGAACATATTTTGCAGTATTATTTAGAATTACCTATTTGTATTTTTCCTTTTAGACAACAAATTCTCCAAAGGTATATATTATTTATTCTTTAGTTTATAAAACACAGCTTAGAACAAAGTATCTGGACAACTAAGTTCCTGAAGAACGCTGCTGGACACTGAATACAGGCTGCTGCAGATTAGGGTGTCTTTAATGGTCTGTCTAAAGAGATACACTCTGTTGTCTCTATAAAAAAAAAAACAGACAGTAAAATATGATTTGGGAATACTACCTGTATGCAAGCTGGGCACACCTACAGTATGCCTAGAATGAAAGAACAAAATTATGAAATCACCATTAATTTTTCACCTTATTTATGTCTTCTTCCCTAAATTCAGAGCCACTGTTTTCCTGTCCTGAACATTCATGCCCTCATCAAAGCTCATCGCCACCACACTTAATAAGGATGCAGCAGTAACCACAAGATTCAGAGCAGCCCTAACCAGTTTGGCTCAGTGGATAGAGCATCGGCCTGTGGACTCAAAGGTCCCAGGTTTGATTCTGGTCAGGGGCATGTACCTTGGTTGCGAGCACGTCCCTGGTGGGGGGTGTGCAGGAGGCAGCTCTCTCATGGATGTTTCTAGCTCTCTCTCCCTTCCTCTCTGTAAAAAATCAATAAAATATATTAAAAAAAAAAAAAAGATACAGAGCAGACAGAAAACAAGCCTACAGCCCTAGCTGGCTTGGCTCAATGGTTAGAGCGTCGGCCTGTGGACTGAAGGGTCCCAGGTTTGATTCCAGTCAAGGACACATGCCCAGGTTGTGGGCTCGATCCCCAGTAGGAGGCATACAGGAGGCAGCCAATCAAGGATTCTCTCTCATCCCTGATGCTTCTATCTCTCCCTCCCTCTTCCTCTCTGAAATCAATAAAAATATATTTAAGAAAAAATGATAATTAAAAAAAAAAAAAGAAAAGAAAACAAGCCTACAGACAAACTCATTTCAGACTGGCAAGTGCAACAAAGGAAGCTAAACCAAGAAGAGGGGAGGGGACGTAGGTGGAGTGGTCAGAGAAGACCTGTGTGTAACTAGAGCAGAAACACTAATGACAACAAGGTTCCAGGAAATGAGCAGGGGTAGTGTGAGCAGAGATCCCTAAGGGAGTGAGCTGAGTGAATGCAAGGGGCAAGGTGGGAAGGCGGCCTGTGGCAGAAAGTTGTTCAGGCAGAGTCTGGACAGCACAGTACCTTGCAGGTGCCAAAAGCACTGAGAGTCCCTTTCTCTTACCTGGGCTGCCACAGTGTGAGACCTGGTGGGAAATAGCTTTGTAACACAGGCGGTGCTAAACCCTGCCTCAGAAAGGCCAAACGCAGCTCGCAAGCCTGCCCCTCCAGCGCCAACCACCACAGCGTCAAATTCATGATCCACTACTGGGTATTGTGTAGAAATCTGGAAAAGAAAAATTCACCTGTTAGTCACCCATTCAACTATATCAAACACTGAGAGTGTAGCTGCAAAGAGCTTAAAGGGAATGAAAAGAAGAAACACAAAAGAGTAAGTGCCCAAAGAGTCTCCACCCTGTGTGAGGCCGAATACCTACAACTTAGTCCTGAGATGTGGTGGGCACACCCTCAGTGAAAGGGGCCAGCTCTACTCATACCAAGCAGAGCCATCTATCCCGTGCAGCTAGGAAACCATCATTAATTGGAAAGTTGAAGGTAAAGGTTCACCTCCAAGCAGGAAGATGTACAGATGCAAAGGAAAGCACCAACACAGACCAAAATGCCAATTCTGCAGTTAGCTTTTCTTTTTAATTATCATTTTTACTTATTTTTATTTATACCTATATACACAAGCTTAAATGAATCTGAGCTTATAATATAGTGTAGATCATGATTTCCCATCTGTGATCTGTAAGCTTCTCATGAAAATGTTAAAATGAAATATTGTTTTCATGTAGATAAGCTTATCCCAGCTCAGCTGGGTGACCTCAGAAGAACCAAGGACCACGACTCTATTTCAGGCCCATGTTTGCGTGTTTGACTGAGAAGGTGCCAACTAGCACTCAGTAACTATTGTGAGGTTATGAGAAAAGAACCTATAAGCAAATTTCCATTTCTTCAACAGAGAGCAGATGAACCCACTGAACCAAAAGAGCCTCCATGGTCCTGTGTGGAGTAGGGTGTCATCTTCCACCCTCGTAAGCACTGTTCATTTGTCATTTGTATTTTTTTACTTTGCTGCTTTACTTGATTTAAATTTTAGTCTGATTTACATAACAGCTATAAGAAAAAAATTAGTCTCTATGTTTATATTTATAATACATTAAGTATTGCTACACTAAAAATAATCTGGGTATGCACTGGAATGAGAATTTTTTTCTTTAAATAAGACCTGTGTATTAATCAAACATATTAAAAACTGGTATAGATCACTATCCCTCTAAGCCAAGATAATCCTATATAATAAAGCCTAATATGCTAAGTGTCCAGTCGTCTGGTTGGCCATTCAACCAATCAAAGTGTAATATGCTAAGGCTGCTCAACTGCTCCCTATGATGTGCACTGACCACCAGGGGGCAGACGCTCTGACCTATAGGTTAGCTTACTGCTGGGGTCTGGCTGATCAGGACTGAGTGCGATCAGCCGGACACGCCCTGGAGCCCTCCTGCGCTCCCTCCCGGGCTGGCCAACCTCCCACATCCCTCCCTGGCCCCGATCATGCACCAGTGGGGTCCGTCAGCCTGGCCTGCGCCCTCTCGCAATCCAGGCTGAAGGACACCCCCCCACCAGGTGCACAAATTTCGTGCACCAGGCCTCTACTAATTTATAATGGAACAAAAAGTCATGAACTTACTGAATCTGAAACTTTAGCAGACGACCTCTTACTCCCATCAACAGTGAAGTCAAAACCACGGGATCCCGATGATAACGGCCGCTGGTGAGAGAGATGGATGGAGAGCACTAAGTATCTTAAAGAAACAGGAGACTGATAATTAAATTTCCTCTCCTGAGTTGTTAACCTTTTTATGAACTTGGGTGCTCCCCCTCATTTAGAAACCTCACCTGGGAGCCTGTACTGAACCTTGAAGGATAGAGCAGGGGGCTAAGGACCCAGACAAGCCCAAAGGGGACTTGACACTTTAGGAAAACTACTTCTAGATGAAGCTGGTTCCAAACAGGATACTTACTGACTCAGCTAGGAAATGAAAAAGGCATACTTTCACTAATTAATTTCTGAATTTGTTATTTTAAATGGACAATGGGGAAGACAATGTGGTAGTTTTGTAAACAAGGAAGCACTTTTTTTGAATCCATAACCGTCTTCACACTGAAGCCTCACCCGTCTGTGAGGTTTTGCGGTTCACTGGGAAGACACGGGACCATGCAGATCAATGCTCTAGAATAGGCTCTACTGCTTGCTGTGACACTTAGGCACCAGGGCCATTATCCCTTCACTGTACACTTGAGGATTCCAGGCCCAGAGATGCTTCGCCACGCTCCACTTGACACTAGGCCTCAGCCACATCTCATCTATCTACATCACAACACCTGGACACTTGTTCCTGGTCGTTCCCTAGGGAACCTCTACAATTCTTCAAGTCTCGGCTTAAAGGTCCCATCCTATAAACATCTACCAAGAAAACTGGCATTAATGAAATCAAAGCACAGCATGAGAGGCAACATTCCTCACATACGAAAATGGTCAGCAACTGGCTGGCACGCTCAGTGGTTAGGGTGTTGGTCAGCACACGGGGAGGGTCATAGGTTCAATTCTGGGACAAAGCACATACTGGGTTGCAAGTTTGATCCCCGCCCAGGGGCATGTGTGGGAGGTATCCAATCCACATGTCTCTCTTACATGGATATTCCTCTCTCTCCTCTCTCCCTCCTTCCTTCCCACTCTCTCTAAAAATCAATGGAAAAATAATCCTCAGGTGAGGATTAACAAAACTAAAGAACAGTTTTAGAAAATACGTGCATTCAATAATGACAAAAGGGGATATGAGAGATGCCTTCAAGTATTCTGCAATTTAGGAGAGAAGTTATTTACTATGTGGGTTAAAAAAAATTATTCTGTAGGGCAAACAAGTGGAGATTATAGGGAAGAGAATTTGACAAAATATAAAATGAACTCTCACTTAGTTGTAAACTAAGTGGTCTTTGCTCTAAGATGAAAGGACTCAGGCCAGGCTGGATGACTTGACTACCTGTGAGGAAGTCAGAGGTGTCTCCTACCTTTAAAGCTCCCTCTAACTCTTGAGACTGAATGATGATGGCACAAATATTTGAGTTTAT
This sequence comes from Corynorhinus townsendii, assembly GCA_026230045.1. NCBI lineage: Eukaryota > Metazoa > Chordata > Mammalia > Chiroptera > Vespertilionidae > Corynorhinus > Corynorhinus townsendii. The sequence continues at coordinate 3,069,071 of JAPDVU010000012.1, forward strand.
TTTCATTGCTCCAATTACAAAGTAGCTTCTTGTATTTTTAAATAGAGTTGAACTTATAAGAGCGATATTCTTAACTTCTCCAATTTATTTTTAAGCACATTTGTTTTTATTGACATAGTACACTTTAGTTTTTTCCTTCAGAAAATGAATTAAAAAGAACAAAATTCCTCTGCTTCAATTTAACTTTTTAAATGGCAAAATAGTATTTTAACAAAGAATTGTCACTGAAATAATTTTAGATATAGGTAATTAGATATCTATAATATAGATAATAAGTAATAATACCAATAAGAATAGTACATTTTGTAATACAAAGTTAAAACAGAACAGTGAGATTCCCTAAGTACTTCTTGTTTGGATGTTCATGTTAAATAAAGAAACACACTTAAAAGGGGGCAGCTACTTTAATGAAATCTTTAACAAATGATCACACTGTCTCCCTGTGGAAAATAGTAACACTAACTTTTGTATTTAAATCTGATTGTAGAATTTGGAGAGTCCAAATGTAACCCAATTTCTGTCTTTAGATAAAACTAATTTTGTGCCACTTACTAATTAATGTTTTTTTAAGAGAACCACCAAACATTTTCTAACAGGGCAACGTGAAGAATGGGGAAATCTACCTAAGGTACAACTAAAAGGAACACTCAGACCTTTTAATAGTATAGGTGACTGAATTAGGAGGTAAAAGGGAGAGCACAGTAAGAACAGTAGAGATACTGATATTATCAATCTAGCAAAGAGGGGGAAGTCCTCAACTAATAGAACCTATGAATGATGAACAAGAAACTCATTTGCATGTACAATCTATACAATTACAAAAGAAACCAATAGAGGATCTGAAAAGTGGCTGCATAACTATATTGGGAGAGCTGAGACTGTGGTTTAAGTAAACTAAATCCTTACCAGCAAAAGTCCATGTCTAAAATGGATAAAAATGCACCTGCATGTTAGCTAGAGAAAAGGAGGTAAATACCAAGAGTCAATACCAGAAACAATTCAGAATTGATTCCACTGGGGACCAGGTCTGTGGAAAAGGGGGGGGGGGGGGGTATCTTATTCCTTTTTATTTATAAGGCCTTCTGCACTCACTGACTTTTTCTTTTTTTGACAACTATGTGTAATTATTTTCACTAAAAATTAAAAAAATTTTAAAACAGGGATACTTAAAATACAGCTGACAAGGTTATAATATAGTTTACAAGGTTACTGAGCACAGGCTGCAAGCTGTGGATCCTGGCTCAGATGAACACACACAAAGATTTCACATATTACATCAGAGTCCTCATTACCCCACAGAGAAACTGAATCTATCCAGGGTACCTGAGCTTTGGACTTGGGTCTACCCAGCTAGCTCCAGATCCTATACTTTCCCTACTATCTAAGGATCCTTGGGGGGGAAAAATCTCTGGAACTCCAAAGTAAGATGAATATCCATGTTATATATAAAAGCCAAACTATAATTATTCAAGTGAATCAGGAAAAATATCACACACGATACAAAACTCTATGGGATTGGCACTCTTATTACCGCAAGAAAAAAAAATTAATTCTAGACACACCATTAAAACATATAAATGCAAAGAAAATAAGTTAACTTAAATAGGACAAGGGTCTCAAAGTCTGAGCAGTTCTAATTGTGTCAGTCCATTAGGACAACTGGAAAGGAAATAAAGGCAAAACAGATTTGATAATTTTGTAACTTGAAAGCATCTGTAAATATTAAATAACTTGGAAACACCACAGAACTGTACAAAATGAGATAAAGAAAACTTCTCTGTGGACTTGATTCAAATTATCCTCATATCTACGTTCCATGGACATGTCTCAGTTGGCATCATAAATTTCTTTCTTTTGTTCTGTCAAATTGACGCTTTTGTTCTTGCCAACCTTAATCTCCAATAAATATATTGCTTGAGGGAAGAATTACTTTTCATAGGAAAACCTATCTTCATCAAGATTGTCTTTTGTAGGCCTACCTTGTTCAATTGTACTATCTCTATGTTGCCATCATGTTTACAACTACCTAAACACAGGAGAGTGGTGAAGATTCAAGGAGAAAATGAAGGTAAGTAAAGTGCTGGCAGCTAACAGCTACCTTCAACGGACATCACTTCCAATCAAGTCAATACCAAAGGTTTACACACTCTGACCTCTTGTGCTTAGAACCTCACCCATTTTCAGCTATAAGCTGGAGCCAGAATTCTAGTCCAGCCTGGATAAAGAACAACTTTTGTTTTCATAACTTGACAAAGGATAGGTGATGGGTGAAGGAAATTCCACAGGCTGGAGGGTCTCAGTCTGCACAAGGAATGCAGGGGTTAAGGACAGACACATTAGCCCTTTTCCAATCACCACCAGGTACCAATCTGCCATTTCACCTAACAAGAACTTACAAGGCTGCTCATGTTTGGCTGACTAAAAATACTCCACAGGCTATGAACTTCACTTGGACTCCCTACCTGTGTCTTAGAGCCCAAAATGAAGGGTGGAGGCCTCTGGTCAGTAAGCACGTTGCAAAGTATTTAAACTATTTTTGACCCTGACCCGTTGCTCAATGGTTAGCATAGGCCCTGGGACCAATTAGAGGCCGCGTTCAATTCTCAGTAAAGGGCACTTACCAGGGCCAGCCCGTCTAGGGGGATGGGAGTGGGGTGAGAATGTTTTTCTCTCTCTCTCTCCCCCTCCCCCCTTCCCTTCACTCTCTCTAAAATAAAATTTTAAAAAATGCTTTCTGGTGTTGGCAGGATGGGATGGATGGCTGACTAAACCCTCTCATATTTAACGTAATTTTTAATATATACCTTTCAAGAAGACAACTGCAGGTATAATTACAGGCATAAGTCGTGTCAATACTGTGGAATGCCTTGATTCCTACTGTAACTTTTACGCTGTAATTACATTACTAAGTAGGTAGGTGAACAAATTAATTTAGAAGAACCAAACAACTAAACCCTCCAAATTAGTGTGCTTACAGAATCCATGAAAGATCGACTCTGAAGATGTACGTCTGACACCCCCCGCACGGAGAGCAGAGGGATTCCTCTGCGGTCACCCTTACTGACCCGCGCAGGCGGAGCCACGTCCTCCCCGGCCCGGGCCTCCGCAGATATCGCAGGCAAACCAACGTCCCGGCGTCTTCTCCCAATGTGGTTTTGCAGTCAAAGTGTCGACATTCTTCGTCCAATTTTCAAACGTGTGCACAAAGGCCACGATATAAAACCCAAAATGAAGGGCCTAAACTTACTTGCCAGGCCTCGGTGTGGACACACAATCTGCGCTTTCTCAGAAGGAGCACCGATCTTGTAAACAGTTGCAAGGCAAGCTGAGGTGCGGCTGTTAGACACGCGTTCCACCTTACCCTGCCTTGGGCGGCAAAGACGGGGCCGGCGGGGAGCACGGCTCGAACCCCACCCTGCTACCGGCCACCCGGGGCCGCGGCGGCAACATCGGCCCACCAAGGGGCTGCGGGGATCAGACCAGACTGTAGGCAGAGTGCCCCGCCCTGCCGGCGCCTCCGGCCAAATGCAAGGTTCCACCTCCACCCCAGTACCACGGGCCTTTGGGGATTCCGAGGCCTGGGGCACCAACAGGCCGCTACCTGCCGGGGTGACCTTGGGCAGAACCGCCTCCTCTTTTCCTTCAAGTGCGGGGTGCGGAGGCCAGGAGCCCTTGGCCCAAGAGGCATCCACACCTCGGATAGCAGGGGATCCCGAGAAGGCTCGCGGGATCATTTGACCTTCACGGGGACACGGCCCAGCTGGATACAGAAAAAGCCCAGGTGCCCCCCGATGGCGCCCGACCCTCTCGAGCGGCCCCGCGGGTCCTACCCGCTCCGGTCCTCCGGCTGTCCCCAGCCCGTCCACTTCAGAGACGGGGGCGCGGGGTTCCCGCGTCTGCTCCACCCCAGCCTGCAGAGACCATCTGCCAGACCTCGGCCTCGCCCGCCCCAGCCCAGCCAGACGGACCGGGCCCAGCCCGCGGTATTGACTCACCGTCCCGGTTAGCGCCAGGCGTTTGGTGCGCAGCAGCCTCGACGCAACCCGGAGCCCCGACATGTCCAGCTTCTGCTGCACACTCTCCCCAGTCCTTGCGGCCAGCCGCGCCTGCGCAAGTTGCTGCGCCCTGGGTCGAGGCGGGAGGACACTGCGTTTGCGCACCACGCTGCCCCCCGCGTTCGGGCTGGAAGAGAAACTGCGCCTGCGCACCTCGCGGGGACCCGAGGAGGGCTTGTGTAGGGGTACCGCGCCTGCGCAGAGAGGGCTCGTGGACCCTGCTGTACTGAAGTTTCTCTTTCGGCGCTCCCGGCAAGGGGGTAGGTTGGGGTTCAGCGCGCTCGGGAAGCTGGAGTCTGGGCTGTGTTCGGGGGTGGGCCGAGACTCTCCTGTGGAAGCCCCCATGGTTGAGCGGATTAAAGATCCGGCCGGGGTCCGCGGCTCCGGGCTTAGGTGCCTTTACGCACGCGCCTGATGGATGTCACCAGCGGTCCAGATGGTGTTTCTGGTTTTCGTTCTGTTATGTCTGAGAGCTTTTGTGGAAGGAAATGGCGGGGGAATAATAACAGCATACTCAGAAGTAGTATGATCATCATCCCGGTTTTCACATAACTTCCGATTACTATTAAGATCTTTTTGGGGCGCAGTTGTGTGCAACATAATTTTGAATTATTTTGAGTATGTTTACAAGGGACCGTCCCAATTTTATTGATATTTAGGTTGTTTCCAAATTTTTGCTACTAGTAAACAAGGCCATAAAGAATATATTTATGCCTAACCTGTGTCTATATGTAGGACTACGTTGCTTTTATTAGAATTACATGTTTCCTCAGGCCACAGGCCCCGAAGGAATGAACACTGCATTTCCCACATTTCCTTTGAAAGTCATGCAGTTCAGTACTTTCAGATAACTAATTTTTTTATTCCATGGTCACCATAAACTTAACATGAAGTCCTGAGCCATGTTTTTTGGCACTGCTTTATTGCCAATTAGAATTTAGGTTTTTAGGTGTTAAACAAGTGCTTATTGAAAAACCCACTGAGATTTTTCAAAATCGAGTTGAATTTATTTTTTCTTAACTATCCTTTGACTATTTCTTTTGTCATCAGTCTATGATTTGTCATGTCAGTCAACACAGAAACAGGCCGAAAGCCCTCATGACTCTATTTTGTGAAAATGCCCAACCTAGGGTAGGCACTCAGTGAAGTAACATGAGGCCCCAGCCTGGTGATGCAGATAAACCAGCTTCAGGCAGAAGGGTCTGTAAGCTGGAGTTCCTGACCAAGGACGCCTCCCCTCCCTGGGCTTCAGCCCGCAATGCCTGTCACCTTTCCTAAAGCAGCCAGTGTTTTTGACACCTTCCTAGTTATATGTCTTAATGTACCACCATAATTTTAAACACTTTTAACTAAGGAACTTTCCTCCTCCTACTCGTTATTTGAGTTATTGAGACATGTCTCTGTCCCCACCGTACTGTGAGCTGCTCTTATCTGAGGTCTTGTTGCTTTCTTCTTTTGATCCTATAAGATTCAGTGATGTGCAACACATACGTAGTCCGAATAAAATTTTCAGGAAGAAAAAAAAAAAGGATTCCTATGAGCCAAGTAGATGATAAAATTGTGACAGATGTGTTTTATTTCTTTTGTATGGTTAATGGTTTTATTATTTACTTCAGGTATATCTTCATGAATAACTTAAATGACCCCCCAAATTGGAATATCCGGCCCAATTACAGGGATGATGGGGGTGATGGAAGCAAATGGAATTATGCCCTGTTGGTTCCCATGTTGGGATTGGCTGCTTTTCGTAAGTCACAATTTTCCTGAGTTGGATTTTCTGGGCTGATGGTGTGGAGTCCAAAGACCTTGGGCTTTGAGGCCTGACAAATGCAAGGGTATACCCAAGTTTTATCCCAAATGGTGTGTCTTGGGAAAATTACTCTCTGAGCCTCAGTTTCCCTGTCTCCATGGGAGGTAGCAAATCGGAATTACTTGATGTGTTGTGAGGGTTAAAAACGACAAGATGTTTAAGAGCATTTTGTGTGGAGCAGGTATTAATAATTGTCTTCCTTTCAAAGGCCTTCTTGCTCTGAAGAGGGTTCCCTTGCTTCAGGTGCCCTCATAACGACTGGAGGGTAGGGGAGAATAAAATGGGCCAAAAAAAAAAAAAAAAAAAAAAAACCACGAAAGGCTACACACCAGTTGTGGATGTCTGCTTAATGTTTAGAAGTCAGTCTTTGGCAGACTTCATCTGTGGAACCTGCTCAGCCTGGCCAGAAGTTCTTTCTGGTTTGAAGTAACTTTGCACCACTTTGGGGAAATTACCTGTCACCAGTCCATTGTAATTATCACTACATGATAAATTGATATTTAGAAGTTGGTTTTATGTCATATCCCATGGTTCTGCATTGGCATTAAGAATATGAGGAAATGAATTTCCAATTATAGAAAAGCAAAAGCTTCTCTCTATTGTGATACTTTTTATGGAGAGGCTTTATTACAAGCCTGGATTTCTCAGGTTCACCAGCTGGCATAGAGGAAGTGGAGGTTGACAAGAGTAGACTTTATCAACTTCATTACTTTTAGACGATTCTAGGGGTCTAGTTAACATCCTTATATTGCAAAATAATTTTTCAACCACATAATTACACTCTGGAGAATCCTTATAAGAATGCAGTTAAAAGAATTCTCTGATCACATTAAGCAAGACAACCAAGAAGAAAAAATAAAATATTCCTCAACCCTTCTCAAGGACAGAAAGCATCATTTCAAAAGTCCCAGAGCAAGAACTTCAAAAGTAAAGGTTTTTCTGAAAAGCTATAAAAGCTAGCCGTGAGTCTGAAAAACAAAGGGAAAATGCAAGTCCCTTCAGGGCCTCTTCCAGTTTCAAAACTAATTATTACATTAGTAATTGTAGCTTTACACCTTTCAATATCCGCTCCACACCCTAGCCACAGGCAACAGGCAGTCTTTCCAAGTATTAAGTCGTGTTTTGCAAGATGGCAGGATGGTGAACTTCTAAACGGCAACGCCTTAGGGCTGGATTTAGTCTCAGGGAGAAGCAGGCACAGTGCAGATCACTGAGTCATAAAAACCACCAAATTTTGTCAGTTTCCACAAAGTGAGTCAATGTTTAGTTTTTTAAGAAAGTGCCAAAGTGTTTTCCAGAGTGGCTGTACCATTTTACGTTCTCACCAGCAGCGTGCGAGTGATCCAGTTTCTTGGCATCCTCGCCAGCATTTGGTGTGGCCGCTTGTTTTTGCTTCACCCATTCTTGTAGGTGTGTAGTGATAGTCCACTGGGATTTTAATTTGCATTTCACTAACTAGTGATGTGGAGCATCTTTTCGGTGCTAACTTGCCATCAGTGCATCCTCTTCCATGAAAGGTCTGTTCCTGTCTTTCAGCCATTTCCTAATTGGATACTTTTTTAATACTGACTTTTGAGTTTTTATTATATTCTAGATTCTAGTACTTTGTTGGATATCTGGTTTGCAGACATCTTCCAGTATGTAGCTTGTCTTCTCAGTCTCTTAATGGAGTATTTCATAGAGCAAAAGTTTTAATTTTGATGAAGTCCAGTTTATCAACTTCTCCTTTCATGGGTCATGCTTTTCATGCCAAGTCTGAGAACTCTTTGCTTAGCCCTACGTCCTAAAGATCCTCTCTCCTATATATTTCCTAAAGTTTTAGTTTTACATTTTACAAAAAAAAGTGGATTAACTCAAATCAATTGGTTGCCTCCTGCCCTTGCCCTGGGGGATCTAGCCTGCAGCTGAGGTACCATGCCCTTGACCGGAATCAAACCCAGAACCCTTCAATCTATGGCCAACAAACACTCTATCCACTGAGCCAAATGGGCTGGGGCTACTGATTATCTTTTTCTAAGTCAATTTGAGATCTTCCTGATTCTTGGTATGAAGAGTGATTTTCTATTGAAACCTGAGCATCTTGGGTATTATGTTATGAGAGTGGTTTTTATTCACACCTTTTTGCCTGGCTTCTTGGGCAGTGCTCTGGTAGAAGGGTGGTGCTGCCTCCTTATTTTCAGGTTGGCATGGAAGTCAGGCTAACCACCCAGACTCTAGCCCATTGATACCATGTCTTGACATTGAACTTCTCACTCCACCCTACTTTTATGTACCCCTGTCATAACAATCAAACATCTGGGGCTTCAGCTACTTACCAGTGATGACCAGGCAACGCTGAACACATTTTGAAATTTACTTTAACCTGGCCAACAATATTTGAAGTATACCCATTTTTATTTTTTTCAACAAATAACCTAGATTAATTTTTAAACCTTGCTAATAGTACGTGGGGGCACTGTGGCTAGAGTAGAGAGCAAAAGAAAGCAGTGGGTTTTTCTTAGCCGTGGAAAATTAGGAAACTGAAAGGGGGACTTCCTACTTTCAGCTTGTCATACTCATCTTTTGGGAGCCCTTATCTGATTTAAGAACTTTGCTTATTATATAGTTTCATACAAAGGGGTATATTTTTTGTAACTCTCAGGACAAAGAGTTTATTGAAATCATGTCTTAGCTGCTTTATGTTTTCTTTAAAGATTACAGAACTTCAGCTCTGGTTTTTCATTATGTGTGTTTGTCTCCCTCGATTTAATCATGTCAGGTTGGATTTGGTCTAGGGAGTCGCAAAAAGAGATAGAGAAAGAGCGAGAAGCATACCGTCAGAGGACGGCTGCTTTCCAGCGGGATCTTGAAGCCAAGTACCATGCCATGATCTCAGAGAACCGACGCGCCGTTGCTCAGTTGTCTTTGGAACTTGAAAAGGAACAAAACAGAACGACTAGTTATCGAGAAGCCCTTATCGTTCAGGGACGCAAATTGGTGGAAGAAAAGAAGCTTTTGGAACAGGAACGGGCTCAGGTCATGAAAGAAAAGCGACAGTTGCAGCCCTTGAGAAGTGCGTATCTGAGCTGCCTGGAAAAGGAAGAAGACTGGCAGAGGAGGGCCCAGATGCTGCTGAAAGAGTTTGAAGTTGCTCTTTCAGAAAGACAGAATATCTACTGCAGCCTGGTTCTCCCTCGCAGCAAGCGGCTGGAAATAGAGAAGAACTTACTGGTCCGAGCATCCACTGACCCAGTTGCTGCTGACCTAGAAATGGCAGCTGGCTTGACCGACATATTTAAGCATGATACCTATTGTGGTGATGTCTGGAACACCAACAAACGCCAAAATGGGAGACTCATGTGGCTATATCTCAAATACTGGGAACTAATTGTCGAACTGAAAAAGTTTAAGAAATTAGAGAAAGCCATACTAGAAGAGTAAGACAAGAATGAAAACCTTTTAATTACTCAGGTCAGACTGTCATTGTGACATTCTGGGTTATCCGATGTTTCCTTTTTCCCTTCCTCCAGTACTACTGTGTGTGGCCACATGCACTGAGTGGCCTTCCAGCCTGCACCTCTGAGTGGTACAATAGCCCTGAGCAGACACAGGGCTTCCTCCCCATCCCCACAGTTATTAAGGAAGCAGTTCCTCAGAAGCATTTTTTCAGCTATCAGCATTTTATTCGCAGAGAGTATAACCTCATATCTTAGCTTTAGGGTAAAATTGTTTTTAGGAAAGCGAAATACAATAGTGATCCCCACTATAAAAAATCCCTACTATAGAATTTATCACTCCCTAAATAAATACTGTTTTTCCCTCAAATTATTTTTCTTCTAAAATTACATTTAGAAGTTGTCAGGTAGTGGATTAGAACTGCCTAACAGATGATAATAGGAAAATACTAATTGTCAAGGTGTTATATTGTTTTAAAGATGTCCCACCAAAGGGAAAAGGGGGTTTCTTATATCCACTTGATACCTTAGTGTATGTTTGGAATTTGGCTTGTGTCTGTATTCAATAGCTATTGTTGATTAGTGGTGACATATAATAAAAGATACCTGCAATTTAAAAAATACCTACCACCTCTTGTGTAATTTTACTCTTTACAAAATGTTTTTACATAAATCATCTCAATTTTTGCCACAAACGAATAGGTAGGCAGGCATTCATGGCCCTGTTTTTCACAAAGCATCCTTTACTTTAGGAGTCATCCTTTACTATGCTTTACACATCACTCAAGTAATCCTATCCCCAATCCTGTGCAGTAATGTTACTACCCCCCCCCGACCCCCCGACCACCGGTAGGTTTGATGACTCAGCACAGAGCTATGCTCATAGCTAAGACCGAGTACATAGAAAGGACACAAAGGGAAAGGCACACAGGCGAAGTGAGGAGATCAGGTGTAACTCCCATGTGAGTTGTTGCGAACCAGAGATGCTCCTTAGAGACAGCACCCAGGGGTTCTGTTGAGGGTTGGTCACATAGGCACTCTCTGCCTGGCATGGCACATACCCAACAAATTCCATACTCCCAGACGGAAGTGTTCAGTCCAAACTGTACAAAGTTTAGGCACAGTGAGCACTCTTACTAGTTAGTGGTGGGAACTCTTCCAAAACACAGGACCCCGGATGCCAGCCAAGAGCCAACCTCGTAAGCAGACCTTTCAGAGGACCATAGCCTCGGGCCTGCTGTGTGAACTCTTCTGCACGTCCTCATTTTACAGGGGAGGGACGTGGCATGGAGGTCAGGAAAAGTCAGCCTGCCCAAGGTCATCCTGGCAATATGTTGGAGCCAGTATGAATCCAGGCAGCTTGGCTCCAGAGCTGCTGGTAACTTCTGTGCAATTATGAAAGTGGCCTTGCAGTGCCTGGGTTGAGGTCCATCTGGTTTCAAATCCTGTCTCCACCCTCTCTGCCTGCTTGTCTGTCTATGTGGCAATAAGATGTCCATTAAAAACATTAACCTTATAGGGAACTTCTGTTAAATTGCAGGGTATAATCACTAGAGCTACTTTGCGTTGGGTACATACTGCACACTGAACGTATTTTATGCTGATGTTTAAATTTTCAGAACCATTTTAGAGATGAGGAAGCTGCCTCAGTAAGTTCCCTAAAATGGGTGCTGGTGGGTGGGAAATGGGAGATATCTGTAATACTATTAACAATAAAAAATATATTTAAAGACATGGGTGCTGGTCCTCTGCCCCTGGCTCTGCCCGGAGCTCCTGGGTTCTGGTCACTGTGGTCTGACACTTCTTTAAAGGCTCAGAATGTCCTTCTGCCACATTGCCACCACTGATCTGAGCAAGTGATGTCTTCGGTGAAATCTGGTGCATATTCTAGTCCTGTTCCTCCATTGATGTGACACATGTCCTTGGATAAAGTACTTAATGCTTTTCTCTTGGTTTTGACTTTAAATTAAGGAAAATACACCCAGGCATTTAGGTGAGTGATTTTCAAGGAGAATTGGTAATCCTCGTCGTGTTTTCTAATTTCCAACATGCTCTCAGCCTCACCCCCTTCAACAGCTAGATAAGTATGTTCAGATTAATTCAAATCAATTTAGATTGTAAGATTAGGAAGTCGAGTTTTCTACAGAAACTTAAATTCGGCCACATTGTATTTGCATGGCTCCGCTGCCTTCCATCAGTAAACTTAATTGAGTGTAAATTTGAAGCCATCTATCTTTTTAAAATTGATACTAGGTTTGAAATGTTCACACAATGTGATGGCATTTGATGGCTTCACAGATGTACCAAATGGTGTCTGGATAAAGTGAGATTATGGTGGAACACTATTGAACTAAAATGGTTTAAAATGGAGAAAAAGAATAGCCCAAGAGCCGTCTGAATATGTAAATAGAAAGGACGGTCTAGAACAAGAGTCGTTAGGATGGACCAAGTGGAAACCCCTGAATCTGTGCCCTCTCTTTGCCAGGATGGGAAACAGGAAGTAGTGCTGAACTCCACGAGGAAAAAAATGCTTAATCCACTACAAAGGACGAAGGGGCAGCATGGGCAGTGTCCCCGTGACCCAGATGGTGGTACCCACAAGTCCAGGAAGATTGACCCCCAGTGTCCATCACAGTGGCCCCCAGTATCCATCACAGTGGTCCTTCAGTGTCCATCAGAGTGGTTCCCATGGTATCCATCACAGTGTACAGGATGATAGTCTCTCCATGTCCATCACAGTGGTCCCCATGGTGTCCAACAGGGTGGTCCCATCAAGTCTCCATTCGATTCGCCTGTCTGGCCCCTGGTACAGCACAGTGATTAGACATTTCTGGGTGCATTTTCTTATGCCCAGTTTGTTTTTGTGTGGGGGCCACATACTCTGCTCCTGGACCCTGGCAAAAACGCACCACAGCTGCTGCCACATCAGGCATTGTCAGAGCCACAAGTTGCAGGCTGAGCAGGTGCAGTGAAAATCCTTTGTGGCTGGAAGTGGCACATTCAGGGTCGAGGCTGAGCAGGTCCACAGGAACATGTTCATTGCTGCACTGGGACTGGGCAGAGGCACGGTCCCGCTCAGGCTGCCCCTTTGGCTTCATGGTGGCTCTCCTGAGCCTCTCAGCCTCTTGGGCTTCATAAGAATGGGTTGTTCCCTAGGGCCTCAGGGCACATTTGCCACTAGCAGACACCTGTGTGCCTGCTCTGCCCCAAATCCCAGGTCCCAGGTCACCCCAGTAACCCTGGGCCCTTCTGTACCACAGCTGCCGGGCTCAGCCACACAGGTGCTAGGGTCCCACTTGGCTGGCACTCAGAGGCCAAGTCTGTCATCAAGAGAATGCCACAAAACCCAAACAGTGGAACCTACTCCGCTCTTCGCAGAATCAAATCATTAAAAAATTTCCCGAGAGCTTCTTACACTAGCAAACTCCATGTGCCTGAAATAGGATTCCAGAGACTACCAGCATGATGGAGCTGAGACATGCAGCAGGTAAGCAGAGAGCAGATCTGATGGGAGGTCACCCCTTCCCTCCCCTTCTGCCCACTCAGTGGAAGGAAGGTTCCTGCCTCCCTCAGCAGGCAGTCCCCTGAGATGGCTCTCACTCTGGAGACCCAACCCCAGAGGCCCCACTCCATCGTGAAAGAAAGGCATGGGAGACACCTGGAGAAAGAGGCAGGGGTACCTGGGTAGGGACACACCTGGGGGATGGGGACACACCTAAGGAGGGGTGGGAGCACCTGGGGAGGGGCCTTCTAGGGGAGGGGTAGCACCTGTTCACGCGGTGATGCAAACCCTCATGGAGCACTGGGATGGTTGTGGCAGGAGGAGGATTTGGCCAGATCAGGTACTAGCTTCTATCTTGAGAAAAAAAATGTTTTATTTCATAGGTTCCTTTAAAAATTCTGAACTTAAAGTCACATAGAAATTAAGTTAAATCACATTGAAATTAAAATCATATCTGAATAAGACACACGTCTGTTTTATTTGTATTTAATCATCCTAATAATCACCTTTGCACAAATCAGAGCTTGTGGAAACCAAGTCCACCTGCGTCCTTCTCTCGAGTGCCAGGACAGCTCCCTTAGACCAGAGCAGAGCGTCCTCCTCGGCCCGAGAGGCTAAGGGCACAGGGTGAGGGCACTGCAGGCTCTGTGGTTTCCCTGCAGGGCAGACACCCTCCAGCAGGCCCTTTGGTTCCTCCCCCTTGTGCTCTCAGGCTCAGCCAGCAGCCTGGGCACTGCTCACCCCCGCAAATTAGAGAAAAGCCATTGATAACTAAAGCCCTCGGTCCACGCTAGATTGGCTGTTGTAAATATTCAAACAGACATCACCTTGTAAGCGTCAGCACTGTGGATAGGCGAGGGGGTGGGGCAGCATGGGGCTCCCATGCTCTTCACTTTCACTCTTTCCCCAGTTGGTTATGACATATACTCTCACTTCTTCCCTCTCATGCCAGCTGATGTCCTCTCTCCCATCTCCTCGCTACCATTACCTTCCTGCACCTCGCACCAGCCCAGGGTGCACCATGACCAGAACAGCCACTCTCAGTCCCCTGGTGCTTCTCTGTGCCGACCCGGGGCATTTCCCCCTCCTGCATGCCCGCTGTGCTTTGAGCCTAAAGTGACCTCGTCTCACATCTACGGGAAGGCAGGGCTTCATCTCCTATAGCGCCTAACAGATGCCAGCACTAAGAAATGCTTTGGATGATGGTAGTGAGGGCGCAAACACTGGGCCCAAGCTGCCGACCCTGGGGTCACGGATCCATCGGCTGAAAAGTGAGACCCGCTGTGCCTGTTGCAGGGCCCACCTACTCCATTTGTTTCAGAGCCCTGGAAAAGTTTTCTAGGGCCGTTTTGAAAGCTTGCAGCAAGAAAACACCAAGTTCATTGCTCGTTTCTTGAATATCTGGGTCGAAACTTCCGAAGACTGGTGTGGAAACCTGGATGTCGTCCCGGCCGGCCCGCAGCAGCACCCCACGCAGGTCCTCGGCAATCAGGTCGTATTTCTGCTGGTCGAATTTGGACATGGCCAGCTCGTCCTGGGGGTAGGCGGCCCCCTCAGGGTAGCAGTCCTTGGGCACCGGGAACTCCACCCACCGCAGCTTGGGGAGCTCACAGAGAGCCAGGAAGAGGCGCCTCAGGGCGGAGGCCGACAGCGGGTTCCCCAGGAAGCGGAGCTCCTGCAGCTGCTGGCAGGGGCTCAGGGCCAGGATCAGCGTGCTCAGGTGGCGGTCCTCGATGCTGCACTCCTCCAGGGTGAGGACCCTCAGCGTCTGCGCGGCCCGGCCCAGCAGCCTGAAGAAGGTCGAAGGGAAAAGGTGGACCAGGCTGTGCCCACTGAGATCCAGCACCTCCAGGTGGGCGGCATGGGTGCAGCCTGCCAAGAAGGCCATGTCCGCGTGGTTCAGGGAGCAGTTGGCCAGGTCCAGAGCTCTCAGCGGGGTCCTTAGGGGGCTGCAGGTGGGTGGAAAACAGCAGAGGTGAGAGGCTCCCCCGTGAGGAGCTCTGGGGGCGATTAGGTGACTCTGTCTCAGGGGTCAGCAGCCATGACTGCAGGGCCAAATCCACCAGCTGCCTGCTTTCGTTCAGTCTGAGAGCTAAAATGGCTCTGAGAGTTGAACAAACCAAAAGAATAGTTTGTGGCATCAGAAAATGACAGGAAATTTCAGTGGCCATGAACAAACTGTTACTGGGACGCAGCCTCGCTCATTCATCTACTGCCTGTGGCTGTTTTGGGGCCGGAAAGGCAGACTGCATCTTTGAGACGGTGGTGTGGCTGCGTGTGGTGAAGAGTTCACTTCACCAAAGACAGGTCTGGCCTTGTCCACAGCTCCTACAAGGATGAATCTGTTGTGTCACCACTCTTGGTGGAGACGTGACCACAGAGGTCTCTGTAGAGAATGTTTGCTCACAAAGTGGTTGGGGCGGTGAGATGCGTGTGAACTAGCAGGATATGAGATGCCCAGGTTTCATTCAAGAGCGGAAGCCACACAGTTTTAGGGCCCATCTAGTCCAGGCTCTCCCTTTCTGATGTAGGTGGCCCCACATCAATAAACACAGAGCTGGGGTCTGACCCTGCTCTGGGCTGCGGTCCTCAAAGTCAGGAAGAGCATGCACAACGGAGTCCTGTGAGAGACACGTGTTCCCGGTCCAGCCTTCCCCGGGACTCAGGACCTGTGCCTGGTGTCACCAGGTGAGCGCTGAGCACAAGAGGCTGCCCGGGGCCCAGTTCTCTGTCCTGCCCATCCCCTTGCTGGAGCTGCCTCCCCTCCCACCTCCTGCACCTGTACTATGTGTGCGCTCGGTGCCTGGCGTCTGCTCATGGGCCTGCACAGCTGAGCACTTGCTGTCTACCTCACAGCGTGTTCTCTGCATCCTTGCTGGGCTCCATGGGTGAATGCTTCTCTTTCCATTTCTCTCATGCCATAGCCACCCACGAGGAAATCCTGTCAATCTTCCCTCACATCAAGTCCAGGCCTGAGCTCTGCTCACCATCGTCCCTACTCACAGATGGTCCTAGCCTAGTCCTCTCCTATCTAGATTGGCAGGGCTTGCTGCCTACAAAAGGGCCAGAAGTACGGGCCTGACTGTCGACCTTGGGAGGCCTGCATCTGGGGATGGGACTTGGGGCTGAGTGGTCCCTGGATTGTTTGCACAAAGACGCTGGTTCATACCAAGCCCCTGCTTCCTTCTGGGACCTGGAGTCTGGGTGCGCTCCTGGCTGAAGAGCCCGCCTACCAGTTCCCACAACACACCCTGGGCATGGGGGTCGTCTAACTAGCTCCCTGGTAGAGGGCACCTACACGGTGCTGAGGGATAAAGGGAGTCCAGGGACTCCACTGGGCGAGGACCTGGGAGCTCCTGCCAGGCCTCCCAGCCCTGTCCCATGTGCCTTTCCCTTTGCAATTGTGCTGTGTCCTTTTTCTTAATCAATCACAGCTGTGAGGACTACTCTGTACTAAACCCTCCTAGGAATCACCAAACCTAGGTAGTCGTGGAGGCCTGACACCTCCTATATGGGTCTCCTTAACCCTCCACCCAGGTGCATTGTGTGCACCAAAGAGGTCAGAGTGACCCTTGTAGATACACACAGATCATCCACCTTCCTGCTCAGAACCTCCGGGGCTTTGCTCACTCAGGAAAAGCTGGAGCCCTTCCCTCTTTTCCTCCTTTCCCCTGCCACCTCCCTCACACTGCCCTCTCCCTGCTGACCCTCCTGCCTGCTGACCCCTGGCCCTGCCACATCCCCACTTGGGGTCTCCTCTCCACCTCTGTGCAGGAGACTGTTCCTCAGTCTCAAAGGGACCTCAGGAGTGTGCCTTCCCTGACACTCCACGCCTGGACCTTCCAGAAAGGGACCTTAGGCGCTCAGCAACCAGCCCGACTGAAGTACGCTATGGAGCACGGGCTCCACCCAGTGGAGGGTCAGGGTGTGCCGGGCAGTGGGAAGGCATATCAGGGGCTGAGCTACCATGCCAGCCCTGCTAGGCTTGTGTCGGCTCCCTCTGGCTGTGGGACACATTCCCCCAGTTCAAAGGCACACCTGGGCTGAGGACCCAAGCCAGCTAAATGTAGGACTGTCCTGAAGGTCCCAGAGACCTAGTCACCCGTCAGAGTTTTCCTTGCATGTGGGCTTGGCGGCCACCTTTTCTGTGTAGGAGACTGATGTCCTGTGGAAGACAGGAAGGGAGCCCTCATTCCTCTACCTGGCAGATTTGGGGGGGGGAAGGAACAGAGATGGGTGACCTGGGGGAGCTGGGGTACCTGCAGGAGAGGAGAGGGAGTGTGGCCTCCAACCACCTGGGCTGGCAGTTCTGGGTTAACGTGCATAAAAGAGAAACACCTGTAAGCAAAGGGCTCCCTAAACTAGGAAAGGGCTTCACACACTCCCTGGCTCAAGAAATGAGAAGTTCCATTTTCTATGCATTTTTATAAGTATATTTATGGCAGGTGGCCCGACAGCTCGCCTGGTGCTCCCACTCTTGTGTGGTGACTAGCTCCTAACCCACACAATATGCAAAAGTGAGGACACACTGGAGAGGAGAGGTTACAAGGACACCCTCCCCACGGGGCGCTTTGGCTCTCGGGGGAGCAGCCAGAGGCTTGTGGAGAGCCTGCGTGAAGAGGCGCCTAGGCCACCTGCCCGGGGCCAGATGAGTGAACCTGGAAGCAGATCGCCCACTTTTCCGCCCGCCAAGCCTTCAAGGAGACCACAGTCCACCAACAGCCAGAAGCCACCCAGAGGCAAGCTTGTTCAGCCCGGTGTTGGGGTAATTGGTTACAATAACAAGTAATTAATGTACTAAGATAGTTACTTCTGTGTTATTGGTTTGCTAATCAGTAATTTTCTCTTTACCTTACTAACTGAAAACAGTCCTCTGTGAGTTCCCAGTGCTACACTCCCCTCCCCTTCCCCAAGTCTGTCCCCTCCTGCTTTGGGCCTCTTGTAAGTAACAAGGTCCCATTATCTACCGGGTTCCTTGGTGCATCTTCGGCTTTAGAGGGTTCCGAGTCACCCTGATCCAGGTAAGAGGCTGTGAGCAGAGACTGCACCTGCCCTGCCGCCTCCCTCTGGTCACCCCAGACTCACCCCAGCAGTTTCTGGATGTTCCCGGTCAGTGTGGAGAAAGCCACACTCAGCTCGGTGAGCTGGGTCATCTGACTGAGCTCCCAGGCGATGGAGGAGAGGAGGGGGTCCTCACCCTCAGTAGTTGGGGCGCAGGCGGGGGGCGCGTCAAAGGCCTTGGCAGGCAGGGTGAGTGAGACCAGCTGGGGGAAGTGCAGCTGGGCCAGGAGCTGCTGCACGTGACCCGCGTGCAGCCGCACATTGTGCACCACCTGCAGCCTGCGCAGCTCGCCAGGCCCCGCCAGACACAGCACCTGCAGGAGCTGGCTGGGGTCCAGGCTGTCCGCGCGGAAGGAGAGGCAGCGCAGGCGCAGTGGGGCGGGAGTTGCCGGCCTCAGGGCCTGTACCACCAACTGGAAGTTTCCATCCGTGACGAAGATATCAGCTAGGACCTTCACAGAACGCTGGGCGGCATGGGGGTCCGCCTGCAGCTCGCAGCAGGTCCTTGCCAGCAGCTCTGTGCGGCCCCACCGGCCCAGCGCCCTCCCGCAGGGGCACTGTTGCACCTGCACATCTCGGACTCCTGTGAGGTCAGCCAACTGCAGCCGCCGCTGGCCTCTGCCCTGGAGCACGTGGTCAGCCAGGCCCCTCAGGCAGGCCTCCAGGCAGGCCCTGCAGGCCCGGTCTCGCAGGTCGCCTGCGTGGTCTGTGCTGGGCCCCAGCAGCGCGCCCAGCCGGAACTCCTCCAGTGGCCACCGCTGCAGGAGAGCTCGGATCACCTCCGCCCGCTCCAGCAAGTAGCTGGCTTTGAAGAGGAGTGGGTAGAGGTTGTGGGCCACGCTGTCCAGGCTCTGCAGGGCCACCTGGGGGTGGGACGCCAGGACCTCAGCAGAAGCAAAGCGCAGTGACTTCATTCTGCCCACCTGTGGTGGCAATGGCAGGACAGTGCTCTCCCCTTGTGATTCTCCCAAAGACACGTGTATGCCTTCCACTATTTTTAGCTGCAGCTGCTGGGAGCAGCTTGCCTTAGGGAGGGAGGTCGCCGGCCAGCCCTGTGTCATCTGATGGTTATTTTGGTCCTGGGTGCCTGTTTGGTTCTGGGCGAGGTGTCTGGCGGCAGCCAGCATATCTTCATGGAGCTCGGCTGGTGAAAGCAGAGCTAAGTGCTTAGGTCAGGGGAGGTCTGGGCCCCAGAAAACTGCCGCCTGTGCCCACTGCAGGGGTGGGTGGCCTGTGCTTGGGAGCGCAGTAAGCTGGTCCCAGGACAGTCTCCTTGGAGCACATCTGCCCCAGCTCTAACCCCGTCCACAGTTATAGGAGCACAGAACAAGGTCAGCCTTGGGCTAACAAACCTTTCACAGAACCTCTGGGGCTGGAGTCTCCCCCCCCCCCCCCCCCCCCCCGCCTTACTTCTGGGAACAGGGACTAGTACCAAGGATGGGGGTAGGCACCTCTGACAACTGTTGTGCCAGCCCCATAAGGCATCGACACTTTGCTTTGTCTCTTTTCTTCCTTTTTCTCTCCAAGGATCCGGTGCAGCCTGTGGCCTCCCCACTTCCATGGGAGGGAGCCATGGTCTGAGTGAGCTGGGAGGACATGCAGACAGTCCCTTGTGCGTTTGCCTGACAGCAGCTGGGAGATGCACGCTCAGCATCTCCCCCCCTGCAGTGTCCTCATCTCTGACCCTAGACCCAGGAGGCAGGCACTGCTGCAGGTTGGATGGGAGGCCCTGGGAGCCATGCGGCCTTGCCTCCCTGATGTGGTGTTCAACTCTTCACTCTGAAGGGTGGCAGGATACGATGTGCCAAACATGCCATGTTGGCATCAGGATTATTTTGAGCTAAAGGCACTTGAACAATAGCAGGTGCTAACCTCCCCCTTTCTTCCTAAAAGCAGGAGTTAACGCTTCATGTGAGCCCGGCTGGTGTAGCTCGGTTGGTTGAACATCGTCCTGTGCACCAGGAGGGTCGCTGGTTCAATTCCCATGCCTGGGTTGTGGGCTCGATCCCCAATAGGAGATGTGCAGGAGACAGCCGAACAGTATTTCTCTCATTGATGTTTCTCTTTCTTTCTCTCTCTCCTTCCCTCTCTCTGAAATCAATAAAAACATTTAAAAAAATAAAATAAAGCTGCATGTAAGTCACTCTTCCTGCACCAGGAGGGATGGGGTCAGGCCAGATAATTTGAGCAAACAGACCTCATTAAGTAACTTGTCTTCCTTTACTTTTTCACAGTTGCCTCTTTACTCAACTTAGTAGAGAAATGCTTGGGCTTATCCCCTAGGGTCTTTGTTTCCTGTGAGGGCTCCATGTCACCTAAAATTTATGTTAAATAAACCTGTTGGCTTTTCTCTTGTTACTCTGTCTTTTGTTACTAAAATGGGTAGGGGAATATTTCCTCCCTACAAAGACTGGGCTTTGATGGCTGTTAAATGATTAAATGACTAACTCCCTCCTATCCCCCAACACACACACACACCACCATCATTTGGGGCAGGGCTGGAGCAGTTAGCTCACAGGACACCTGGACAAGCTCTGGGCTGGGAGGGTCAGAGAGACACACACAGAAAGACGACAGGAAGACAGAGCAAGAGAAGGACGGGGAGAGGCAGAGAAAGGCAGTGGGAGAAAAGGACCTGCTGAGGTGCATGGCATGTGAGGGGTGTGGATGCTCCCTCAGGGTCCTGCAGGCAGCTGTCCCCTCTGAGCCTCCCTCAGGGGAATGGGGGATGGGAAGGCCTCAGCTCCCAGGATGGGACCCACTACAGTCAGGCAGGTGAGGGGTGTGTAAGCAGTGGGACTTCGCCTGACTTTACCAGAAGGTGTTTGACGTGGATGTGGACCCCAGAGGGAGGCCCTGCTGTCCTGGCCACGTCCCCTCAGGTTGCAGGAGCTGAGCTTCCTGGTGACGTAGGTTACATATGCAGGAGATGTCCTTGGACACAACAGACCTTGTAGAGACACGCAGCCACATGGTAAAAACACATTCTATTTATTTCTGTTCCTAAGTTTGGGACAAGTCAGCACTAAAAATGTAACAAAACAGTCTCCACGGCTGGCAAATCACGGAGGCGTGGCCCCTGCCGCCACCACTTGTGGTCTTGGAGGTCCATGTGGTGGTGGTGGTGGTGTGGGGGTCAGGGTGAGGAGATGTCTGTGGCAGGAAGCTCATTACAGGTCTGGCGTCTCCCAGGCTCTCCCTGCTTCTGATTCAACTCATCTGGTGAGGGTGGTCTTCTCGGGCAATGTCCACACCAACGGGCCTCCAGCACTGGCTCCTCAGAGCTGCAGGCCCACCTGCTATGCCCCTGCCCAACCCTGGCGCCTACCTGGGAAGCAGGGTGCAGCCTCCACCCAGGCTCACAGGGGGTCACCTGTGGCCCCTGAGCCTAACTCTAATATTGCTCTGCTGACTACATACAACTTGTTACACAGGAAACAGAACTGAGGTTCCCATTATACTCACATCTGGGACACATCTCTGTGGGGCCCCACTTGGGGACCATCACCCAGGGCCTGAATTGCCTGGAAGGTAGGAGACACAGTCCCAGAGGGCTCACCCTGCTCTGAGGCCCATGCGTGTCTGGGCCTCCGCATGGGATAGGGGGTCGGTGTGCTCCCACCACAGTGGGAGAGGCTGGGCCGCATGGGGTGTCAGTGCTGGACAGAGGTGGAAGAACCATACAGGAAGGACAGAGCAGAGGCCTGGCCATGCACAGGCTGGGCAGGGGAGGCGGGGGGCGGCATGATGGGAATGACTTCAGGTCCCAAGGGGCATGTGACTGAGAATCCCGTGGCTGGGGGCCGGGTATGGCAGGAGCGCCCAGCTTGTGTTTCATCCTCAGACCTCATGTGCAGGTCTAGGCTGAGGTTCCTTTGCCCGGAGTAGCCACATCCCATCCAGGTCTCAGAGCTGTCAAAAGAATGACCCTGTTACCTCCCCTGGCATCCTCCCACCGGCCCTTAGCCCCCAGGTCTGTCAGAGCACCGAGTCCTTGTCGGTGAGGCTCTACAGCCTCATACCACAAAAGGCACTCTCGGCTCATGGATACATCCTTTCTAAGAAGCACTGGAACCAGGCAAGGTCAAGGACAGGGCCCCATGAACAAGAGCCCCTGTGAGCTGACTTCCCTGTGGCAGGTGCAGCGCTGGTCTGTGAGCTGACAGGTCTGGGCCTGGATGGGAGTGGCTGCCCTCCACGAGCATCACAGGGCATCTGTGGGTGAAAGGGTTTTGGCCCTGAAATGTGTCTGGTCTGCGTTTGCCATTCTGATCCTGGAATGGGTGTGTGAGTGTGTGTGTCTCACCAGCAGCTGCTCATGTGAACTGAAATTACTTAGATGATTCTGAAGCATAATAACCTCCATCTTGTATAAAACTGCTGTTTGAAATTCTCTGCTATTGTTAGATAATCCCTTCTTCTGTAAACTCTGTCATTATAAACTTTGTCACTTTAAGACAGTCTGTTATTCTGTAAAATAAATTTGTTTTTTTTAGTTTAAATAATAGAAAAAGATAAATTTAACTGTCTGACCTTGCAAGCTAGCCATCCAATGTAATAGACTAATACTGATAATAATTCCCATATTCTTATGCCAAGTACAAACTCATTATGTATTCAAGCTTACAACTGTCTGTAACAATAACTCACAAAGAGCCCTTTGTAATATCTGCAAACAAAAAGGCTCGAAAAGTATAGATACGGGAGACTTCCTGTATGTGGTGCTCAGAGATTTGGAAGAGACACGTCCCTCTGGGCCGCGCACAATGAATGACTCCTAATTAATTGACTTATTATGGCATCTTGTATCTCATTCGCTGATTTACGATACGATTTCACATGTGGTTTGTGGAAAACAGTCTATTTCATAGGCACAAGCGATTCACATGTACTTGCAGACTTGTCATTTACTCCGGGACCTACACACACACAGAAAGTGGTCAGTGCAGGGAAACTGTGGGAGGTGGTGGGGATGATGGGAGGGGGTGGGCAGGGGTTCTTCTCTGGAGTCTGAGAATGGAATTCAGGCCGAGATGTCTCCTGCACTCCTTTGTGCCTCCCCCACTGTCCGCCCAGGACAGCAAGGTCTGAAATCTTGGTGGAGGAAGTGGCTTCACACCCAAGGAACCTGCTGCCAAGTCCTCATCCTGACGATTGGACTGCGGCTCCCACCCATGGTGCCCATGCAGCACTTGTGCCTGCTGCGACATGGATTCGATGTGTGCAAGGAATTCCTGCACGCAGTATTGGGCACAATGAGTGACAGCCTTGTCTGAGGACAACTGCTGGCAAGCCACAGGGCACAGGCAGGTGGGAGTGGGCGTCAGGGAGGCCCCATTCTCAGGAGAGGGTGCCAGGTCCCCTTCAGCCACTGCTGATAAGGGGTGCTCTGGAGGACACCCTGGAGGCAGGAGTGGTCTCCACTGCCTTGGCTGGGCCTCTGGGGAGAGACTATCTGCATTGGGGCTGAGGGCCTGGCCCTCCTGCTGGAGAAAAGCCTGAGCTCTCAGAGTGGCCAATGCTGGCCTCTTGAGTATGCCGGTCACCAGGGAGTTTAGGCAGTGAGACCACAGGGAGGTTAGACAGGAAGATGGGGGAGCGGGGGAGCAGCCCTGCCTGGCTGGTGTGACCCTCTCATGGTGCTGTCAATGCCCGGCTATGCGATCACGATTTGGAAGCATTTGCAACAGGCAGAGACTCGGTCAGGCAGCCTGGGGGTGGCGGGGTGCCCCGTGCCTTAGGGAATACGGTGGGCGAGAGAAACCCCTGGTCCACTGGGGAAGCTGAGAAAACTGTTACTTACAGAGTGTTTTGCCTGCCACTCAAACCGCTGTCCAGAAGCCGAAGACATGAGGGGTGTTGTTCTGACAGAAAGGGAGGGAAGTCACTACAGAACCAGTGTCATTGGGCCTCACAAATGATCTGGGGCAAGGGAGCTAAAGACTCGTTCCCTCGATTCTCGGCTCAGCGCACCCTTAAAATCAGACCTTCCCTTCTGATGCTTCCAGGAGGTGGTCTGCGGGCGTCTTTCTGGCACTGGAGATGTGCCTGCAGACGCACGGGTATGACGTGGGGTAGGCAAAGGCACTGACCCCACAGGCCCAGCCACGTCCTGCGAGACGGTCTCTTGGAAAAGGTAACTTGTGTGTTGACCGGCCCCTCTCCTGGCCACATCAGTCCCTCCCTTCAGGAAGACGTCTGAATGCACATCCCGGGCAATGTTTGGGGCCTCCTCCTACAACAGGCTGGGCCCCGGGCACCCTCCCGAGATAAAAACACTCATTTGCATCAATTTGGGGAAACACTGATTTGCCAGGTTTGTGATCCCTTCAGAAGGGCGGGACTGGGGATCCTGTGAGTGTCCCAGGAGGGGCTGGACACCAGGCAGAGCCCCTGCTGACCCTCTGCCCTGCATCTTCCGATTTCAGCTTGCTCCTCAGCAGGCTGCCTGGAAATGGCTTCTGCTGACCAACAGCCCTCTTACACCCAGGACTGCGGGGGCCTTGACTGGGGGCACCACTGAATGGAACCAGTGAATGCCAAATGGTACAGGTCAGGCCTCCAGCTGGCCGGCAAAATCTCAGCAGTGAGGAGGCCCTAAAATCACCCTGGCTAAGTGACTCGAAGTGTCCAGTGACTGATCCAGGCCTTTGGTTTCTAGCCAGCGTGCAGTGCTGGGTGCGGGTCGGGAGCAGATTCACGTGCATAATGACCCCTTGGGGTGGGGTCTGTGTGGTCCTGGGCAGCCCAGCATCACTTGGGCAGGTGCTGACTGTGCCCTAAGCACCTGGGCCTCTCGTGTGGGGTCTCAGAAGAGGGGACACTCACGGTCGTGGTGAACTGGGCTCCGTCAAGCTGTGGCTGCGGGTCCCTTGGTGGAAGGGGGGGAGATGTGCTCTGGGGGCCCTTATTGGAGAACAGGGGCTGTGACAGCCCAGGTTGGCCAGGCCTGCTGTCCCCCAACATGAACTGGGAAGACTCCGAGCTCTTGGCACCTGTGGAGAGGAGCGGGATTTAGGGCGGGTCCATCAGGGTGAGCACTGCCCGGCCTCTTCTATGCTCAGGGGCCTCAGAGCCTGTCAATCAAAAGCTAGGTGTTTTCTGCTCCATGTGTGAGCTTCTAGCAGCACATGAGGCTGGGTCAGAGCAGGATGGCGCGGCAGGAAGGTAGATACCACATATGCTCATGGACAAGTGTGTTTCCTGACCCGTTTCTCTGAGCCAGTGTAGCTGATAGACCAGGGTGGGCGATGCCCAGACAACCTCTCCACCAGTAGGTGGTCTCCAGCTCATGCTGGGGCTCTGCGACCACTGGATATGAAAGTCAAAGGAGAAGCAGAAACTGAGACCAAAGAAGGACCCCAACCCTTAAACAAGGAGCCACACAGAACAAACAAGACCTGATATCCTTCCCTTCCCTCTGTCCACGTACCCCAGCCCCCTCCCCCCAAGCCCCATCTCTGCTGCAGGACTGTAGGGCCGGCCTAGCCAAAGCCACTGGGTCCAGGCCCAGGGTCACTCCCCACAGTTGAGACCGGTGTTCTAGGCCACTGCCTGGGCACAGTCTCAATCTCCTGCATGAGTGGCCGGTGGCTTTCCCCTGTAATTTTCTGCAGGATCACGAGTGCTGTTCGGGCACCGAGCTGGGGATGGCCAAGATGAGCCCTTAATACAGGCCCTTTCTCCTTGTCCTCACATCCGGGCTCCCTGGCCTCAGACTCGGCCTTGACTGGAGGCTGCGCCAGCCCAGATGCGAGCTACCTGCGGTCCTAGAGCCAGAAATATGTGTTCAGGAAGTGCAGTCGCTCTGGGCTGGCAATGCCACATGTCCCCATTGTACTCCAGTGGCCCAGCCTGCAGTGGCTGCTGCTGGTTCTGATCAGGTGTGCAGCACCTGGCCACCTGGGCTCCCTGGCGGGGTTCATGCGCAATGCCTTCCATCAGGCACAGAGATGGCTTGGAGTCAGTTGCAAAGCCCTCAGATGTTGTCCTGCTGGCAGACACATTTTGGGCTTGGGAAGGTACTTGTCCGAGGCAGCGTGGCCCGAGGATGGGCTGCATCTGGGCAGGAGGCCACACGCCAATAACCAACCATGGTGAATTCCAGACACATCCCTTCCTCCACGTGGATGTTGTGCAAAATACTGCTTCATTGGGATGTAAGCGACACAAGAAAGTGCACAGCTCTAAAGTACAAAGGGACATCTTTGGACATGTGTATACACCTTGAGGTTACACATGTGTACACACCAGTCAGAGAGAACATGTGTGTTGCTCACCAAAAGCTGCTGGTGCCCATGATGTTCAGTGTGGTCACTGACACACTGAGCATGCGTCCGCCTCTGACCAGTCAATCCTCTGTTCTTTGTTCCCTCTTCTTCTTTCTCTACATTCTTTGGACTTTTTTCTTACAGTTTCATTTTATCTCCTTTGTTGGTGTTTCAGCTGTCTCTTTGTTTTATTTTAGTGGTTTAGTGTTCAGTGGTTTTATAATCTAACAGATCACAATTTGCCTTCAAGTGATATTTTTCAGGTCACAAATAGCATAGAACCCCACGTTGGTGGACGCTGTTGTCCAACAGCTCACAGATATGCCCCTCTCCTTCTTTCTGCCTCTCTGTGTTTCATTTTGAACACTTTCCACTCATGTGTCTTCAAATTCACTAACATTTTCTTCTGTTACCCCAACCAGTCTCATTTTCATCTCAAATATTGCAGATTTTGCCCCTCTATATCCTTTCTTTCTGTTTTCATATCTTCCACATCATTATTTAACTTCTTAGACATCAAGAATGGTTATAACAATGGTTTGAAGGCCTCAACGGATAATTCTAACATCCATACCAGCTTCAGCTGGTTTTGCCAGATTTGGTTATTCTCATTATGGTTTATGTTTTCTACTTCTTTGCTTGCCTGTTGCTCTGACTGGATGTCATAGAATGTGAACTGACCTTGTTGGGTGCTGCATACTTTTGTGATTCTATAAATCTCCATGAGCTTGGTCCTGCGATGTAGTGAGGTTACCTGGAAACGAGTCCTCTTGGGTCTTGCTTCATGATCTGGTGGGTGGGTCGGGGGCAGAGATCAGTGGAATGCTCCCTCCTCCTGAGATAGGCCCTTCCAATGGCTCGCCCAGCACCCCGCGAACCACAAGTGTCCTGCCCAGCTGGTGGGATAGGTGCCCATGTGACTTGTGGAAAGTGCTCTCTCGGCCTTTCAGAGGTTCCCCAGCTTTGGGGGTTCTTCACGTGCTGTGCTGACCATGTGATTTGGATTTTGGAGGGGAACCACCTGTCAGGCTCCCAAGGTCTCTTGCTGCACAAGCCTCGCCTACCCCATCGTGCAAACTGCGCCACCTTGGTCTCCTCCACATGCGAGTCTGTGCACCATGTCCGGGGACACTCAAGGCAGAAACCAGGGCAGTCGCAGGGCACACCTCATCTTTCTGCCTCTCAGGGTCACTGCTCTTTGTTGTCAGATGTTCCGTGTTTTGAAATCTATCATTTCATATATTTCTCCTGGTTTGGTTTTGTCTGTTTGTGTGGTTTTTTAAAATTTGTTTTAAATCTGTCCCCTGTTACTTCATTTTGGGTGGAAATGAAAGGTTGTTTTTTTGAAAGAAAAGAAACATTCTAATTTGTTTGAAAATGTTGGATATGTATAAAATCAAGCGAAACAAATGAACACATACACTGGCCCTGAACCACATCAGCCGTCAGAGGCTGGAGCGCAGGCGGCCACAACGCACAAGAGCACTCACGCAGCGCTGGCTGGCTCCCCGTCTCCTGCTCCGGCTCGTCCTCCTCGATGCAGGCGTGGACGTCGTGTGGCCAGGGCCAGTGGGCTTGGCTGGTGGACACGTGCAGGGCGGCAGAGGACTGGCTGCTGGAGGAGGAGGTGCTGCTGTCTGAGATGGTGGAGTGTGGTCTCTTGAAGGGGGTGGGGTGGTTACGGGCAGGCACAGCTGTGGATGCCTGGGCTCTTGACTCTGGAAGGAGACAGGAAGCAAGTTGTCAGCCCCTGCTTCAGAAATGCAGCCTCGACGCCAGAACCAGACAGGGCCCTCAGGAAGACTGGCCAGGTTCTCTGCCTGCAGCAGCCGCCCTGGCGCTCTGAAGCCTGGGTTCCAGCTGGCAGGGCAGAGTGGGGGAGAGCTGGGACCACCTAACCTGTTCCATTCATGTTGTACTCGGCAGCTTGATCACTTAGGGCTGCGTCGCTGGGCTTGATGTCCAGGAACGGTGTGCTGCCCAGCCCCATAGACACTATTTCTTGCATCCTGAGTTCTGAAATAGAAGAATGTAGGACACTTTTCCAAGCAACTCCTTGGGTTTAACACCACCCTCGATGGTGTTCTGCACCCAACACCCTCAGTTCAGATCCAGCTCCCCAGAGTGATGCTGGGGGGCCAAGTGGCCTCTCTCAGAGAATATGGGGTGACAGAGGCCTCCAGGAGCCACATGGCCACGAAAAGGACACACTGACAGATATCTGTGTGTCTTTGAATACTGAGAGGAGACCTAAGCATAGGGTAAGAGTCTAATAATTAATTACCTTCTTGGTAAAACTAAAAAAGAAAAGAAAGATAATAATTATAGTTGGTGGGAGGATGTAGAGTGAATGGCAGGAGCAGAGGAGACTGGGGAGAGGAGATGGGAGACCCAGCCATGGGCTTCCTGCTCCTTATAAGGGCTGGATCCACTCCAAGGGGATCGAGGAGCCACTAGGCACCCTGCAGTGTGAGCACATGTAAATGTGCATGCATGTGTGTGTGCACATGTGGGTGGGTGTATGCATGTGTGCACATGTGTGTACACATGTATGCAGGGGTGATCTATGCTTCGAAGGAGATGGCAGTGGGGGGCTTTGGAGCATCTCTGTGATAGGGTAAGGCTCTGGGCCTGGTATAGCTACTGAGGGGACAGGTGGTTGCGTTAGCCATTTGGACGTTAGAGCCTGTAGGGTCCCTCAGGACTGCAGCGTCTGAGCTGCCACAGGAAGGCCAGGTTAAGGGGTTGCTATGAAGATGGCATTTATAGTGGCCAGACTGGATGAATGGCTACTTGTGAGTGTAGACAGAGGTGCCCCAGTGACTAAATCGGCGCAGAAGAGGGAACAAAGGGGTGATATTGAGAAGGAAGAAACTTGGCGGGGGCGGGGGGGGGGGTTCCCAGCAGAAGGGAAAAGGTGCCTTATTGAGGAAGGGCCCACATGGGCGGGGTGACCACAGGCTGACCATCAGCCTAACACCCAGTCAGGAGGCCTTGACAAGCCGGGCAGGGCAGACAGCTGACCTCCATGGGCCTGAGGGGTCGGGGAGCCTGACTATGAGGAACTGCAATGCAGGGTATTGTTTACATTTGTTTTAAGGAGAAATAAGTTTTGTGTGCTGATGAGATGGGTCCAGGCCCTTCCTGGTAAACAGTGCTGCCTGCAGGCCTCCCGCTCTGCGCCACCCCTCCCCCCCCCATCCTCTTGAGCCCTCTTGCCCCCCATCCTCTTGAGCCCTCTTGCCCACCTCTGTTCCTCAGAACCTGCCGCCACAGGATCTTCCCTATCACATCGGTCCACATGGTCTTGACCTCTGGAGAGCTCGCCTGGAGAATGTAGGAGTCCTGGGATTTCCGCCGCCTGCGGAACCAGATCTCAAATTTCACACCACTGTCCCCAACGGTCTCCGTCAAGCCGATTTCAGCCATCTGCAGTCACAGCGTGGGAGGGAACCTCAGAGACGCCCTTGGAACAACTGACCCCTTTCGGGCTGACACTTGACCCCAAGGCCCCTTCAGTGCTGTAGGCCCCTTCATCAGGATACCAAATAGTGTGGACGAGGCCGGGTGGGGGCCAGCTCTGGACAGGACGGATCAAGTTTTCACCCCACCCACACTAGCTCCCTCTTGAGACCTCAGTTTCCTCACTGGAGAAATGGGGACAATACTGGAAGGTCTGTGGTGCCCTCTGGCTGTCACACACTGGGTGGGGTTTCATAACCATCACATCTCTGACATGTTCCTCAGTGCTGGCAGGAAAGGGGCTCTGGGTTTGGGCTCCTCCCAGGAGTCCCCAAAGCTCTTTACTCTCAGGGCCTCCTTTAGGGGCAGGAGGGCCATCCTGAGATCCACCAAGGGGAGGGCTTCTCTGGTGTTTGCTTTTATCAAAATCCAAAATGAAGTGACTGAGGAGACACTGTTCTCCAGCCACTGAACCGGTACCCAGAAAGCCTGGAAGCTTTGGGAGTCACAGGTTTTCAAAATTCAGTCAAGAACCATCGGAAAGAACATGTACTATGAAGACAAGCAGAGACCAGCCCAACGCCAGCGGCATAAGGGCACAAGGCGGGCACATTACCTTGAAGGATTGCTTGTATGTGTAGATGTCATAGCTTCCGTCCACCTTCCTGGTCTTGCTGAACAAGATGAGATCTTCAAAAAGGAAGACATGCCTCAAGTATTTCTTTCTTCCACAGTAAATGATGAACTCATCCCGGCATCTCAGTTGTCCCTGCTCCTTCAGATTCACCTGCGGACCGAGCAAGCAAGGCTCCCTCAGGGACCACTGGGTTTGATCTGAGATCACCCTGACCTCTGGAGGCGGGTGGGGGGCTGAAGGCCAAAGATCCAGTCAGTCACTCCGATGTAATGAGGCCTCCACAAAACCCCATGAGGACAGGGTGCAGATCTTCCTGTTGGTGAGCACATGAAGATGAGGGGATGCTCCACACCCTTCCCCCACGCCTTGCCCTGTGCATCTCTTCCGTCTCGCTGTTCCTGAAATGTATCCTTTATAATAAACCAGTGATCCAGGAAGGGAGCTATTTCCCTGAGTTCTGTGAGCTACTCTAGCAAATTAACAGAACCCAGGAGGGATTGTGGGAACCTCCCGTCTACAGCTGGTTGGTCAGAAGAACAGGTGACAGCCTGGACTTGCGATCAGCATCTGAAGTGGGAAGGAGTCTCTTGGACTGAGCCTGTGGGGTCTATGTCATTGAAGGTAGGTGGTTTCAGAAGTGAGTTGAATTACAGGATACCCAGCTGGTTCCAAGAATTGCTTGGATGTGTGGGAGAAACCCCACATTGGAACTGGGTGCAGAAACCTCCCGGTGGGGTACCCTCGTGCCCACATTCATGTTCATATGCGTGGATGTTACAGTACAAGCCCCTGCCTTCAATTTTACTAAACTTTCCACTTCAAAGCCCTGTTCTTCATTAAAAAAATTTTTTTCTTCACTGATGTTACAGAGAGGGGGAGGGAGAGGGAGATAAACATTGATGTGAGAGAGAAACATCAATTGGCTGCCTCCGGCATGCCTGCTACTGGTTATCAAGCCCTCAACCCGGGCATCAAGCCCTCAACCCGGCCATGTGCCCTAACCGGGAATTGAATTGTCGACCTCTTGATGCATGCATCGGCTCAACCAACTGAGCCACACTGGCCAGGGCAGCCCTTTTGTTCATTTTAACAGAATCCCCCTTGTTGAAGTGCCGGAGTCCCACTCATAGTGTATAAATGCCCAACACGGTGGCCCCAGGAGTTACCACACCTGAGCTGTCCCACACCATGGAAATCCCTCTGAGCTGATACTCGGGGGTGTACCTGGTGTGCCCCAGCCAGGCTAGCGCTCTTTGTGGATGGATCCCAATGACAGACAACATAGCGATGTCTCTCCTATGACTTTTCCTCCGTGTATGGCCCTGTCCTGGGTGATGCCTGAGGATGCTCCATGGATCCCAGTCATTCCAATTGCTCAGCCGAGTAAGCACTGGGAGAGTTTGAGGGGCTATGGGTTCTTGGTGATGATCTTCTGGTTTGTTGCTCTGTTGTCCTCTTGAAACTCTTTTGTAAAACAATTATCTTTCTTGCCCTGGCTGGTTTGGCTCAGTGGATAAAGTGTTGGCTTGCAGACTGAAGGGTCCTGGGTTCGATTCTGGTCAAGGGCACGTGCCCGGGGTTGCGGGCTCAATCCCTAGTGTGGGGTGTGCAGGAGGCAGCTGATCAGTGATTCTCTCTCATCATTGATGTTTCTCTCTCTCTCTTCCTCTCCCTTCCTCTCTGAAATCAATAAAAAAAAATTATCTTTCTTGTTAAAAGTATTACAGATGTCCCCCTTCCCCGCATTGACCCTTGCTTCCCAATCCCACCCTCTGCCCAGGCCTTCACTGCACCATTGTCTGTGTCCACAGGATAGAATGCTGCTCTTAGCAAGGTGCCTGCATTTTCACTGTGATCTGGAAATTCTACAGCCGTCCATCTGACCACCAGAGACAAGAATCCTGCCTAATTGGGAGTCTCTTCTTCCTGCCCATGTGGTCCTGCCACACCAAGGTGTGGGGATGTGGACGCCAGGCCTCGGCTCCCTAGCAGAGACCAGCCTGTACATGGCCAGGCCAGGCCTCCAGCCCTATGGCCCAACTCAACTTTCATGCATCCAGGTGTTTTCAAACAGCCCTGTGCCTACACTGTGCAGCACTTGGAGCCCACCTGATCTCACACCCTACAGCTGCTGCTCCAAAACTGGACACTGAGCTCCTCACCGCTCCCCTCTCCCCCTTAGTGTGGGGGTGGGGACCTCTAGGAGGTCTAAGCTTCAGGGACATCCCTAAAGAAAAGTTCTGTGCTCCTGATCCCAGGCATGTCCTTCCCCTTGATCGACCTAGAGCCCCGAACCACGAGAGCCTGTTGGGGCGTCAGGGCACTTACGTGGCAGCGGCGAACAGCATCCAGGGCCAGCAGATCGTTGCCGTGGCGCAGCTGGAAGCGGACCATGTCCTCTGCGGCCTTCAGCTCCGCCAGCTCCTGCTCGTGGGCGGGGCAGCGCCCGGCTTCCTTGACCAGGTCCTGCAGCAGCAGGGCGTACTTGCCCATGCGCTGCACAGGCTTCAGCAGGTAGGAGGCCAGGTCCATCTTGTCGCCCAGCGCCTGCTGCTTGTCCTGCAAGGGCCGGGGCACAGGGTCAGTTTAAGCCAGGCTAGGGGCGGTGCAGCAGGCTGGTGGGCTGGGGGATGACCTTGAAGAAGGTGAGACCGTGGCTGCAGAGCAGGGCATCCGACTGGGGCTTGTTCTTGCTGTAGAGCGCGTACATGCCAAACTGTTCTTCCTGCAAAGGGGAGGGCACGATGCACCTGAGCAGGGGCTCCGGCCAGAGCCTGGGCCGCAGCCCCAGCCTGCAGCACAGTTCTCAACACAGTCATGAGAGAAGGACACGGTGTTACATTAGGGCCGCCTCAGCTTCCCCTGCATGGTGGGTGCTCTTGGGGGTAATGCCAGAGCCCTAGGTGGGTCTTAATACAGAGTTCGGGGGAAGAGGCGTGAGGAACATTCACAGGGCAGGCAGGGGAGGAGCATGGGAGTGCTGAAATTTTTGTTAATGGTCAAGAACCAAAGTTGTCCAAACATTTAAAATTCTTACAAATATGAAACATTACACAAGTTGCACCTTATGGCTAAAAGTGCCCTTTCAAAAACAGCTGAAAAGACATAATGTGGGCTTTCTGTCATCCATGGTGTTTCTGGTGGTCACTTATATTTAACACCACCGAGGCAAACGAGTCATCTGTCCACAGCACAGCCCAGTGCCTACCACTGTGCCTCACAGCTACTTGTTGAAAGAATCTTCTTTTCAGGGCGGATTAAGAATTTTATCAGAGACCCCAACAGGGAGCTCCTCCATATTCATGGTTGAGAAGACACTTAGCAAAGAAAGGGCAGCTCTCCGCAGGTGGTCTGTGCACCCCGACCAGGTGCTCTCAGGACTCGTCAGGCTGGTCCTGGGGCCCATCTGGAAGGGGAGCTGGGTGGGCCCTGGGCAGGAGAGTGAAGGGACCGTGGGTTTCTCTGTGCAGGAAACAAACTGATTTTGGGAGTTCCTTTTGGCTAATTAGGTGAGGAAGTGGAGCTGTCGGCAGAATTAAGTGGGCTGATGCGGATGAAGCCCCCAGCGCCATGTGGCTTTCAACAAGGGTGCTGGCAGGGGACCTGGGAGTACCATGTCTGTGCTGTTGGACCTACAGGCTTATTGTCTGCTCTGGGCACCTGTGTATTGATGGGTCTTAATGTGCTGCTGGGGACACATGCTCTGAGCCTGGACTGCAGGCTCCCGATGGCCTGGAAACGAGGGTGGGCACTCCAGACTCCGCTGCTTCGAGGGCGAGCACTGACTGCCCACCACAAGGGGGGACTTACGTGTCTCAGAAACCCACGTCCCGCGGCCAAGGGGCAGTGCCGGCAGCGCTCCAGCTCCGTGAGGAAGTGCCGTTGGTGGAAGTTGTAGAGCTTCTCCAAGTTCCCAAAAATGACGCTGCGCTGCCCTCGCAGGTCCTGTGGCAGGTCCCCTCTTTCCATCTCTGGAAAATAGTTGTCGATGACATATCCTAAGGACCTAACATACTCCCTCTCCGTGGAGATCATCTCGGCCATTATGTGCTGCAGGCGGCTGCTGGAAGACACAGAGAGCGGGTGGGATGCTGAGGGATGCACGTGGGTGCACAAACGGAGACGCATGGCTCAGCATCTTTCCAGGTAAGTTTTCTGTCTTCGGCTGTAAGGTCAAGTAGGCCCCACACCCGAGTCATGCTTGGTTCCCGGGCGCTGCTCCCCTGACGTAGAGTGAGAAAAGGTAAGAGGTACAGGGGAGAGGTGTGTGTTTCCATGCTATTGGTCATGGCCTTTCCAAATGAAAATCCTTTAGGAAATGGAAAAGGGGAGACTCGCAGGCTCCTGGAGTGAGTCCTGCGGTTCTCATTCCCAGGCAGCCTGGTTAGCGCCTGCTTGGGGGGCGGGGGATGGGAGGGTTGTTCCAGCAATGAGAAGACTTGACCCTTAGCAGTGAGCCCTGTGCAAGGAAGGCTGAGCTGGAGATTTGTGAGAAAACGGAGATTCTGATGCACCCTGACTGCTAACCTATCAGAAGAGATTTCTGAAAAACAAAACAGCTTTAAACTGTAGTGACGTCCCACCCAGGGGTTGAGGAGAAGCAGCTGGAGCAGAGGATACCACAGCAGGGCCTGGGGCCCAGGACAGTGAGGAGACAAAGGGCTTGGAGGGGGGGCAGGGGGAAGAGATATCTCCTCCCACCCAGCCCAGGGCTCCTTCTGTGTGGCGTGCTAGCACTTACGTGTCACCAATCAACTGCACCAAAGGCACTTCTTCATCAGGGAAACCAGAAGAGGCCTGTGGTGGCCTGGCCCCACCCTCTCATAGCAAGGCACATTGTTTTTCTCCCTACTTGAGAGCATCCTATTGTCAACTTTCTTAAATTACTTAATTCTAATGACACTAATGGCGAATGGCAAGTTTTTTATTTTTGCCTGCTTTACTTTTTTTTTTTTAATTTGGAAAAAAGTTAAAAGCAAATAATGATGTCAATATACCTGTGGT
Organism: Corynorhinus townsendii; assembly: GCA_026230045.1. Taxonomy (NCBI): domain Eukaryota; kingdom Metazoa; phylum Chordata; class Mammalia; order Chiroptera; family Vespertilionidae; genus Corynorhinus; species Corynorhinus townsendii. The sequence continues at coordinate 3,104,306 of JAPDVU010000012.1, forward strand.
CAGAAATGTTCCTGACTGCATCCCGTTTATGAGACCTGGAGAACTTGAGACTTCCCCGTCCCCACCAACACATAACAGATTTTATAAACACTTATTGTTTCTAAGAAGGCAGCACATCTGGCCAGCCAGGGGCACCTGCTGCCAGCAGCCTGGACGTGCCCCTGGAGGCGCCCCTGGTGCACAGCACAGGCCGCGGAGAATCACCTCCTGCCAACACTCCCAGAAAACAAGTGTGCTCCTTAAATACTCACACACAAAATTAAAATGAGGGTAGTCTGGATATTTGGACCAAATTAAATGGAAACGGACTCATGAGGCCATAATAGCTAGATATTTCTGGGGAAATGATGTTGATCAGGTGACAGGAGCTTCCTCTGGACACCTAGCAGGTCTGGGTTTTTAGGAAAGATGAGCTTGGCTTAATCATCTCCCCCACCCCCAACCCCCGGGCCCTGGCATTTGAGAAGGACTTGCTCCCACGCTGGTGTAGCGTGGACTCCTCGTTACTAGACCCTGGGGTGGTGGGTCTGCGGCCCACAAACGGTGGGAGAGGAGACCTGTCCCCGGCAGCAAAGGCAGGATGGCTTTCCAAACCTGCTGCCTTCCCCACCCAGCACGTCCATTCCGGGTGACCAAGGGCAGCTCTTGTGAGTGGACGGCTCCACCCCTTCGTTCTGCCCGCCCTGGAACTTTCTACATGAGCACAGTGGAGCTGGGAGGCCATCCACACACCCACGTTACCCACTGCCACCTTCCCATGGAGTCCAGCCACAGGGAAACACACCCCGCTGCTCCTGTCACTGTAAGAATGAACCCTTTACCGTTAACAAGGCACAGTGTAACTGCCCTAGGTTCCCTGAAACTTAACGGTGTGTTTCAGAAGAGTATTTTGTAACCATCTCAGTTCAGATTAAAGCTGCTCTGCATGAGGAGGAAACACAGGACAAACCAGCGAATAAACTAGGATGCCCCACCTCCAGGCTGCAACGCTCACTGGGAAAGTGTAAACAGCACAGCGGTGCTGTGACACCAGGCCAGGGTCACTGTCTGGCATGAGGGGCGGGCGGAATTCCTGCCAGGTTACCTAAACAGTTAATAAAAAGTATCATTTTACAAACATCTCAAAGATTAACAAGTTAAAATGGACATCTATCTTCATTTGGGCAATACATACACAGGTACATACTTCTGACCGGGGCACTTAGAGGCTTTTTAAAAAGTACTTTTTAAGGCAATTTCTTCATATTGTGGGCTTGATTTGCTTATTGTAATTTTCTATAAATGGGCTCGGAGTAACTAGACTTGATTGTTTAACCATCAAAGTGGGTGTGCCAGGTCACCACATGCTGTGAAGAAGAAGGCATTTTCAACGATTCTGTTCTGAACATTGGAGGTAATCAACATCTTGCTTAAGGTCAAACACAAGTCTGTCTGGCCTGGACAGGTCAGGGTAGCCTGGAGGGATATCTATTTTACAGAGCAAATGTAATGGCTTTGCATTACTAGATCCCCACTGACCACTAGGCCCTACATCTGCAAGAGCATCCATCTCACCTTCCTTCTGGCCTCCTCCTGTCCTCCTCGGAGGTGTGGATCCTGGAGGGAGAGGACAGGCTCCGGTGCCGAGTGACCAGGGGGCTTTTGGCATGTGGCCTCAGTGGGGGTTTCTTCTCTGAGGCCACCTCCAGGCCTTTGGCGAAGACCCCAGTGTGGGCTGGCCAGTGGGAATCCCTGGGGCTACTGTCAAGCTGTGGAACCTCCGAGGTGAGTGTTTTCTTCATCATTTTCTTCAGGGGATGTTTCCTGTGGTGGGTGATGGGGATCTGGATGGGCTCAGAGGAGCCGGTGGAACTGTCGTCTGGGGTATGTACACCTGAGTCCAGGTGCTCACCATCCTGCCCGCAGAAAGTGACTTGTCCAGGGAGGCTGGACAGTAGTTGTGCCCGCTCCCCAGCGCAGCCCTGAGGGGCAGTGAGGGGGGTCCAGGATGGCTCGCGGAGCCTCACCTCTGCCCCTTGATGGAGCTCAGGCTTCAAGGTCCCCTGGTCTGGAGGTGGGGCACCGGGGCCTGAGGCAGCCTCAAAAAGGGCTTCTTGAGAGCAGAGGTGCATCTGCTGGCACTGAAGCCACAAAGCATGGCACTGCTTCAGCGCTTGCTGGCTGCCCAAGCCCAGCACCGCCATGCTCGCAGACACCCCCATGGCATCCTGTGGACAGCTCTTCAGATACTCGGCCACCAGCTCTGCGCCCAGGGGTTGCAGGCACTCACTGCTGTGCAGCATCCTCCTGTTCACCTGTGCAGCAAACGAGGGTTCAGGTCAGTACAGTGACGGACTCACACAGCCCGATGGCTCTGCAGGCCCCACCCAATATTGTTCTGCTATCCAGGCACCCAAATCGAGGAGCAGGATGAGCCAGACAGCCAGAGTGAGAGGAACAGCCCTCTGCCCATGGGGGCAGCTGCCATCTGGACTCACCCAAAGGGCACACAAGTCCTCCACAGCCCTCAGGGTACCATGATGGTGCCCCAGGACCAGGGGATGTCTGCGAAATCAGTTACTCCACATATCCGCCTGGTGCGGGGGCCCGAATGCCTGCCTCTGCCCTGCCCTGTGCTGGCCTCCTCTGACCCCTCAGATTCTGTCAAGAGGAGCTGTGCTCCCGAGGGCTGTAGCCCCAGGGTCCCCAATGGCTGGGCAATTCTAGGGTGCTGTGAGGTCACAGGTGCGTGCTGTACTGTGGTGATTTTGGGGTCCTTGGCAGTAAGTGGACTTTATAAATCAGCTAGCAAACAAGCAGAAAAGTCCACATGTCCATTTGGCCCAATGTCCATGTCCATGTCCATGGCCATGTCCATGTGGACCAATATGTGAACTCCTCACAGGTTTCCTGAGAACCAGGGGCGTGGTCTGACAGGAGTGCTGGCCAGCTGTCCCAGCGCCCCGCCCACCCAGACCAGCAGGGGACAGCACTCACTAAATGTCCGAGGAGTAAAAGACATGGGCAGCATGCGTGGACCCCCGAGTGGATCTCCGCTGTGTCTTACCGCTAGGGAGTGGCGGGCCCACTGGGCCAGCTCTCCCTCCGTCCGCTCCTGGCTGGCCGTGGCGCTCAGATACCCCCCGGCGTCCTGCACTGTGTCCTCTGTGCCCCTCGAGTTGTTCTCTTCCTTCAGCTGTTGTCCTTCCTGACAGCACTGCTGGAGCCCAAGGAATCAACCATGAGCACAAGCTGGGCACTTACTCTGGGGCCTCGGAGTGAGGGCTAGGCTGCACCCACCGTCGGTCTGGGGTGCCCGGCTCGCAACTCCGGCTGCAGCAGCTTCACGTTCTCAACAGGGAGCAGTTCCAAAGGGCTCGGCCAGTTCTCGTGCTCTCTTTCAAACCATGCTTGGATCTACATGGGAAAAGAAGATTTTACTTCCACATGTGTGAAGGAGTCCGGCTCTGAGACTGTGGAGGAGGAAGGAGGCATCAGATGCCGCCCCGGGCTGGCTCACCCGTTCCGACATTCCTTCTCCTGATGCAAACACAGCATCTCACTTGAACATGTGAGTAGCTACATCACAGTGAGGGACACAATGAAGGCTCAAGTCTACAACTATTTTTTCACTGTTTGGAACTGGAAACTGAGATCATTGAAAAATAGATCCAGAACTTTCGGTGTTGAAACTTCTTACTACGCTAAACATACCCCAGAAATAGGCTTCAGTCTGGTGGTGCTTGGACACGGGGGCTGCCTGGGAGTGATAGAGGGGCCGATGGCAGCCCCGCCTGCACCTGACAGTGTGATGAAGTCCAGGTTTCCATTTTAGAGACAAATCCCGTGGCAATATCTCATGGTTCAGACTGAACATGTCAGAGGGAAATGCTTCTTTCTCATTCACAGTTCTCATTGGCAAGCAATGCCAGGGACCCCTGGCTGTTAGGTTCCCAAGAAGAGAGGTCTGTTATTAAAAACAGTGGGATCAGGCTGCACCATGACCACCAGGGTTGGATTTAATGCTCCCAGCTGTACAAGCAGAGGAGAGAGATCAGAGTGTACATTCTTTGTGGGGAGAGTCATGGAGAAAAATATCAAGATGAAAATTTTATTATTTTTTAATTTTTTAAATCTTTATTGTTGAAAGTATTACATATGTCCCCTTCCCTGCACCCCACCTCTCACCTCCCCACTGTCTGCGTCCATGGGTTATACATGTATTCATACAAGGTCTTTGGTTGATTACCTCCCACCTACCTACCCTCCTAGATTCCACACTCTGTTCCATGCTTTCATGTCTCTGGATCCACTCCGTTCATCCGTTTATTTTGTTACTTAGATGCCACATATGAGTGAGATCATGTGACACTTGTCTTTCTGTGACTGACTTATTTCACTTAGCATAATACTCTCCAGGTCCCTCCATGCTGTCTTAAAGGGTAAGAGATTCTTCTTTTTACTGCTGCACAGTATTCCATGGTATAAATGTACCACAGCTTCCCCCCCACTCATCTACAGATGGACACTTGGGCTGTTTCCAGATCTTAGCTACTATAAATTGAGTTGCTATGAACATAGGGGTGCATACATTCTTTCTGATTGGTGTTTCAGGTTTCTTAGGATATATTCCTAGAAGTGGGATCACAAGGTCAAATGGCAGTTCCCTATTTAGTTTTTTGAGGAAACGCCATACTGTTTTCCATAATGGCTGCATCAGTCTGCATTCCCACCACAGTGTACTTTTCTCCACATCCTTGCCAGCACTTGTCCTTTGTTGATTTTTTGATGGTAGCCATCTGACAGATGTGAGGTGATACCTCATAAAACAAGAATTTTATAAGAAAGCACCGGTGATGTCAGAGCTGCTGGGTGGAGGAGCGGGAAACGGACAGCACAGCAGAGGCCTCTCGGAGGTGAAGTGCGCCCTCCATTCATGCGAAAAAATTTAATTCTAGTTGGTTTGAAGATTTAAATGAGAAAGTTAAAACCATAAAGGTCTTACGATGGAATACCTTAGTTATTCTGTAACCTTAAAGTGGAAAAGGCCATTTCAGTCATAAGCAAACTTAAAAGACAAATGATAAACTGGGGAAATTATTTGCAACATAATGAAAGGATCAGAAGAAGTGACACAATGAAACTATTACGAACAATAGAGAAACTGGCCAAGTGCAAGAAAATGCAACTTATTAAAGAATAAATACAAATAACCAATAAATGCATGAAGACAAAGCTCCACTGCAGCATAAAATCCCAAATGCAAACACTGGTGAGATCCTGAACTTGTACTCGTCAGATGAGCGAGACGATAATCCACGCTGGGCAGGCTGACTGGGGCCACCTGCCTAATGTGTAAAACCGCTCTCTGGCCTAGCCCTCCTGAGCCGAGGAATTTATCCACAGTGAACAACCCAAAGAGTGAGGGAGGCAGGCGTAGTGATGTCTATAAAAGCAAAAAGCAGGGCTGCTTGGGGTACCGGGCATACAGCCCACCAGACAAAGCAGGTTGGAAGCAGTTGTGTGCAGCATGATCACACTTAAAAAAAAACAATCCTCACCCAAGGAAATAGTGGTTGATAAAATAATAAGGATTTTACTTAAAAGTAAGTAATCATGTGCAGCATAATGACGTTTCAGTCACTATGCTGCACATATTTAATGTGCAGACCACATATTTAATGGTGGGCCCCTAAGATACAATAGAGCTGAAAACCTCCTCTTGCCCAGTGACGTCATAGCCACCGTAACTCATAGCACAAGGCTGATGTGTGTGTGCTGATGCTGGCTGACCTGGTCCCCTCCCTCCTGGAGCACTGGCCTGGTCCTCTCCCTCCTAGAGCACTGGCCTGGTCACCTCCCTCCTGGAGCACTGGCCTGGTCGCCTCCCTCCCAGCTGCTAGCTGACCTGGTCCCCTTCCTCCCAGATACTGGCTGATCTGGTTCCCTCCCTCCCAGATGCTGGCTGGCCTGGTCCCCTCCCTCCTGGATCACTGACCTGGTTACCTCCTTCCCAGATGCTGGCTGACCTGGTCCCCTCCCTCCCAGATTCTGGCTGACCTGGTCCCCTCCCTCCCAGATGCTGGCTGACCTGGTCCCCTCCCTCTCAGATGCTGGCTGACCTGATCACGTTCCTCCTGGAGTGCCCTCAGTTCCCGCAGACTCTCCAGCTCCTGGAGACACCTGTTGGAGGTGAGGACCAGCCTGTGTACCTCTTCGTCCACTTGGTTGTACAGTCGGGAGGCAGCTTCAATGCTGTCTCTGGAAGAGAAGGCAGCTGTCTGGTGTTGCGTCCTGATCACTGGTTTGTTCACAGGCCATCCTCTTAGGAACATGCTGTTGGTGAGAACCTACTTAAAATACACAACTGCACTCTTCTTATGTCCTTCACGTCTGACACATGGAAGCCTCAGATGGGGCCCACGGCCTGAGCAGGAACTTAAATGTACCTATAAGCGGTGACACCTGCTGGCCACATCCATGCAGGCACCTCCAAGGTGGGACTGAAATGTTGGTGGGTGGACACAGCACCCTGGATGGAGGAAGCACTCAGTCAGGACCTCTGGCTGCTGAATCCCACTTAATGAGTTTTGTCTTCCACTTGAGCATTCCAAGGACTCAGCTAGTTTTCCTTAAGAGTCCCCGAATGAGACATGCTCTGATCCAGTCAAGCCTGTCTGTCAGAGGAATGGAGATCTGGGCCCCTTGGACGCTGCCTATGACAGAGAGGGCTTTCCCTGTGGGGCAGAATGCTGTGCTTCACCCCAAAGTGCCCCAGCGTTGACACTCACCGGCTGTCTTCACTGGCTCCTTGCTCTTTCCTCCTTAGCCGTGCCAGCACAGTCCCACCTTCCAGGCGGAGGGTGACCAGCAGTGCGTCTTCCAGGACTTGTTTCATTATGGCCTTGTGCTCATTGATTAACTCTGTGACCTCCTTCAGAGGTGGGAGAAATGTGTGTAAAAATTCCCTCCTCCAGGCAGTCCTCCCAGGTCTAATGTTGGGTAGGAATTAGATGTGAGCAATCAAGCTGAAAGCACAGTGGGATAGCCACACCCACCACTCAGTCCTAGCAGGAGGATGTATAGCAGATTCCAGAATCCTCACCTAGGGGAGGGAAATCTGAGACTGAGACTCATGGGCAGGGCTAGAGGGAAACTGGAATTCAGCATAGGAGAACCTGGTGTCTGGAGGTGCACACACCCTAGGCAGCCACGAGTTGTCTCCAGGTTGTCACGGTCCCTCCTTCTCTATATTGTATTTGAATTGCTTGCTCCCAGCAGCACTCACTCATGCCTTGATGGCATGGCATCAAATGTGATGGTGCTGTTGCTCTTTTTGGCAGGGTGGGATTTTTTTGGTCATAAGGGGGAGGAAGTGGTCTTTTGGATGTTGTTTGCTAACCAAAAGGGATCTACAAATCCAAAGGGTTTGAGAATCTCTGCTATGGATGGTGGTGAAACCAAATATTAACTTCCAAGTTTTGGCTAAACTTCTATGTTTCTACCCGTCAAATAAAATACAATACCAAGGACCTACCTGAGCCGTGCTTAGAGTCCTGCGGGTATTCAGGGAGCTGACTAAATTTTGTAAGAAAGCAATGGCGTCCTGGCAGTTTGTGACAAAGGGCTCCAGTTTCTATTGTGGTTTGAGAGGATGAGACAAAAAAGATACATTCTGTCAGACACTGAAGCAAGCAGCTGTGAGTCCCTACATTTAAACTGACCTCAGATGGTAAGTCTGTCATGGTGTCACCCAGTGACTTCTGGCTGTCTCAGAAGCTCGGGAGCAGCACCCTCCCCGTCCAGGGCTGGATTTTAGCGGCATTCTTAAGCCCGTTCAGCATGGTCATTAGAAACAGACTACAAATGGCAACTGTGAAAGGTGAGGCCAGGGGTGGTGATGCCCTTTCAGATTTGAGTAGAAACATCCATTAGGAGAAGTTCCCCGGTGACTGTGGCACACGCAGCTGCTGTGAGCTGCTCCTTACCCGGCGGAAGCAGATCCAGTCACTGTGGCTGTAGGGAAAGGAGCCCTCGAGGTCTGCAGTCAGCTGGGAGCTGTCGATAAACTTGTGCAGGGCTTTCAGGGAGCCCACCACCTCACACTGCCAGGAGAGGGAAACACCGCTGGATGGCTCCTTCCTGGGAGAACTGCTGTTGATGGGTTCCGCTATGCTGCCTGGCTGGTGGCATTAATGAACTGTGTGTGGTCGGATACAGGAATGAAGGGAAGAAGAAGAGAAAGGAGAGGGTAGCAAAGAGAAATGAAGGAGAAGTCCCCTTTAAGGAAAGACAAAAAAAGGGGGAGGGAGGGGACTGGGAAGGAAGCCAGGGTAAGATGAAAAGGCAGGAGGAGGAAAGGAAATGTGAGGAGGAAAGTGAGGATGTGCTGTTTCTGGCATGGCAGAGTTGACCCTTCGCAGGCAAAACCACACACTCTGGACAAAGTGCAATGACAACTATCTGAAAGGTCTGAAGGGGGAACAAAGTCAGGCTTATTGTGAGCAACTGAAAGTGGACAAAGGAACCAGCATGGAGCGAGCATCCATTTTTATGGCTTTGGTGGGAAAGCAGGCTGCTAATGGTGAGACGGGAGTGGCTGAAGCTCTGATAGAAAATTGGCATCTTTCTGGCCAAAGAACCAGAGGACAGATGGGGTGGGATGTGAAGATCAATCCTCATAAGGGAGAAAGCTGGGGAAAGGGAGCTCCCGAAGTCTGTAAACTCTGACCCTGAACCATGTGTACACGGGGAGAACTTTGAGCAACTTAAGGCAAAATCTGAACTGAACCTATGCAAGGGATGGTTTTCAGTTTGAGTCTAACCAAGTCAAATTCACACTGAAATAGCACTGTGTGGAGGTTTATAACAGCATCTAGAGTCTTTACAAAAGAATGTTCACAATGTCTAGAATACCATCCAAAATTATGTGATACATGAAGAATCAGGAACATGTGACTTATTCTCAAAGGAAGATAATCAACAGAGGCCAACACTGAGGAGACCCAGATGTTGAAATTACTAGACAAGCACTTTAAAGCAACTATTATAACTATGCTCAAAGATGTAAAGGAAAACCCCTTGCAATTAATGAGAGGATAGGAAATCTCGGCAGAGATTATATTTAAAGAACCACTGGACATTTTATAGCTGGAAAACACAATATTTGAATTTAAAAATTCACGAGATGGGATTAATAGCTGACTGGAGATGAGAATATGGAGTCAGTGATCTTTAAGATAGATCAGTGGAAACAATCTGATCTGAAGAAGAGAAAAAACGTTTTAAAAAAGACATTCTCAGAGACCTATGAGATGACATCAGTGTGTGTAATTGAAATCCTAGAGAGGATTGCCCTGATTAAGCAGAAAAAAACATTTCAAGAATTAATGACTGAAAATTTGCTAAATTTGGTGATAGACATAAAATTTCAGCCATAGCAAATGGGATAAATATAATAAAAACCATATTTAGTCACATTATAGTCAATTTGCTAAAGAAAAAAGAGGGAAAATCTTAAAAGTAGCCAGAGGGAAATGACATTTCCAACAGATGAACAATTACCTGAAATGCCACGTACTTTTCATCAGCAAATAGGAAGGCCAGAAAAAAACAGAATAACATCTTTAAAGTGCTAGAAAAACAAACAAACAGAAAAACTACTGTGAAGCCAAAAGTCCAGATCTAGTGAAAATATCCTTCAAGAAAGAAAGCAAAGAAGTTTTCAAATAAAAGAGAAAGAAGAAAGACAAGGAAAGAAAGCAACTGAGGTAGAGAAGATCCAATTTTCAAAGTGTTCTGATGCTATGCTCTGCATGGCTCCAGCAAGAAGTGAAGGGCCAGAGACAGGTCTCCAGGCTCCTTTGTGGCTGAGACCAGAGCTTACATAATTTCTTTCAAATGTTTATCTCATCTGGATGCCTTAATACTTAATCTTACGCATCATTCCAAGTCAGATCTAATGCTGAGGCTCTAAAACCATTACCTGAGTTGCTGCATCCTTGTCAGGCCTGAATGCTGAATCTTTATCCACCAACAGCAAAAGACTATGAATTATGGGTGGAGATGTGTTCTGAAATAAGTAAAAAATACTAATTAGCTTTCTAATTTTTAACTTCACTGAGTTGATAGAATTGTCCAATTTTGATTGGTGCTACTTACACTTTGATATTTTGCCAAAATATTTAGAATGCCTTTGCTCTAAGTGTAAATTAGTTGCCCTGATGAATTATTTAATGTATTCAGGTTTATTGGTTGTAATTTACTCATAATAAAGTTTACCCGTTTTAGTGGACAGTTCTCTAAGTTTTGGTATAACTTACAGTCATGTGACCACCACCACTATGAAGATAAGGAACAGTTTAGCATCCCCCAAATTTCTTCACGCTCCTTTGTAGTCAAGCTCTTTGGCCCCTGGATACCACTGCTCTGTTTTCTGTCTCAATAAATATATCTTTCCAAGTTATCAGATAAATGGGATCACACAAGCATTGGCTTCCTTCCCTTAGCACAGTGCACTTGAACTTCATCCATGTCGTGAATATCAGCAGTTCATCACTTTTCATTGTTGAGTAGTATTCTACTGCATGAAGGTACAACATTTACCAGTTGAAGGACATTGGGTTGTTTCTAGCTTTTGGCAATCATAAGTAAAGGCACTATACACACTGTGTGAACCTATGTTTTTCTTTCTCTTGGGTAAACAGGTAGCAGATGGCTAGGTCCTATGACAAGTTATAATGGACTTCTAAAGAAATGGCCCATTGTTTTCCAGAGGGGCTGGACCATTCTGCATTTCCACCAGGAATACCAAGCCCTTGCTCTTGTCAAGTTCTGTTGTTGTGGTATGTGTATTACTCATTTTGGTTTTAAGTTGGGGTTCTCCAATGACTAGTGATGTTGAATATATTTTCATGTGCTTATTTGCTATTCATACATCCTCTTTGGTGAAGTGTATTCAAATCTTTTGCCTATGTTTTATTGGGTTGTTTGTTTTATTGAGTTTTGAGGCTTTATATATTCTGGGTACAAGTCCTTTATCAGATATGTGTTTTGCAAACATTTTTTCACAGTCCATAGTTTGTATTTTCATTTTAGTAACAGTGTCTTTTGAGAAGTTTTTAGCTTTTGATGAAGTCCAATTTATCATTTTTTCCTTTTATGGATTATGTTATTGGGGTCAGAGGTTAAGAAGTTTTTGCGTAAACCAAGGTCATGAAAATAATCATGACCTTGTGTGAACTTCTGGTGGTTTTAGATTTTATAGGTATATGGCCCATTTGTAGTTAATTTTTACATAAAGTATGAAATAGATGTTGAGGATTTTTTTCTTTTTCTTTTGCATACAGATGTCCAATTGTTCTAACCCTATTGGTTGAAAAGCCTTATTTTTTTGACATGTTTATGACTTTAATCAAACCTCCTTGGTTTCTGTTTGCTATTATATTGAGGCCAGATTATTCAGCAATAAAACACTTTTTATTAGTGTTTCTTCATTCATATTCTCTAAAGCTTTACTTATTCAAAGTTTCTTGTAGTGTGATAAACAGGTTTAGGTAATTTCTTATGTTGAAATGAACTTACTGGATGGGCCTCAAAACTAACTGATATTTGTATTAATTTCATCTGATATACTTCTACTTTTGTTAAGTGGCTTCTTGTGGATGACATTTTATAAATATCTGTTGAGTAAATAAACCATAGAAAGCCCAAAGAAAAAAATCATTCTTGCTTTCCCATTATAGAGCCATATTCTATTTCTGTCACTTAGTTTAGCTAAACTTTTGATTTATCATGCATTCAAAGTACAGTTTTGCAGAGTGTTTTGTATTTCTCACATACTCCTATTTGTTCTATTGAAAAAAATTAATATTAATTCTCCAACAAATGAGAACAGAATCAATGCTTGATAACAATTACCCCAATTGGTGTCTAGTAGTTGTGTGTTGTGTGTGTGAGGGATGAGCAAATTCTTAGGATTTTCTTCCACCAAGGGGAAAAAAAAATCATTACTTCCTTTTAAAATGGAACATTTTTTATGCTAGTTGAATTTTAATAATTTAATAATTTGAAGTATAGTTACTTGAGGGGCTACCTGTGGACAAGGGTGAGTGTGGGGGGCTGGTCCCCGTGAGGGAGAGACAGGCCAGGACCCTCCAGAGGGGCTTCCGTGGGTGGGGCCGTGAGCAGCTGTCTGCTTTGGCCTTGGGGGTTCATCAAGGCTTCCACGGGGCACTAGCATCAGAGTGTCTGGAACCCAGGTAGGTCACAGGTAAACCTGGTGCTGCTGGACACTCAGCCAGGACTTCCTGTGTGGCACGTGGGTCTGGTAGCTCTCACAGGTCTTTCATGATTATATAGCTTTTTCCAACAAGCTACATGAAGCAAATGAGAGGATTTCTAGGAATTTGCTCAAAACTTCTAGTTACATTTTTCAAAATATTTAATCAATGGTGACATTTTAGTTTGGCTTCGCAGGCAAAACAAAATTGCTTTTCTCTCAAGTTGCTATTTATGTGGATATTGACCTGATGTTATTACCTGAGGCATTCAACCACTAACTTTAGGGAAATGCATTTCTGAGTTATTAACACATGTCTTATCGTTCAGTTGGATTACAACCAACCAGGAAGTTCAGATTAATAATCTTTTAGCAAAATCAAAGGACTCAGTGGACATCTTAGGATCATCAACATTTTCATTACATCCTTAAACAGAACTTCCTTCAAAATATTTCTGGAAAGCAATCATCTACCTATTTTCTTAAAAAACTTTACTTGGCAATTTCTCAGTCTTTACTGTTATATAAAATTGCATGTAATTACGGAAGGCCAGAAGCTGTTAGGAATTTTCCCAGTCTCGGGCAGAATAAGAGCACAAAACTGGATGACATCCTGGATTCTGACTTTTGAGCCCAACAGCTAATGGATAGCAGGGGATATGAGCAAACAGATGATGTGCTTCTGAAATGTCTTACGGAAATTGAATTTTGGCACATCAAACCTGTTGCTGTGTCAGAGAAGATAACTCAGGCTTTACAGGAATGCAATGTGAACCTTTTTTGCAGAAAGCTAAGGCTGAGCATGTACATCGCTCTGAAATGTAGACGTCACCCATCAGGTTTGCTCTAAGGCCCTTTCACAAGTACTGGGTGGCCAGCTTCACCTCCCAGAATCTGCTTGCTAGATTTTCTTCCTGGGTCAGGCCAGGAGCAGCACCACCGCCTAGATGCCCAAACCAGGAATGTCCCTGCTCCTGCTAACCTGTCCATCCCACTGCCTGGCCTCAGTTCCAGGCCTCATGTCTCCAGTATGGAGGTTTCCATTGTCTCCCCAGGTCTCTCCAGCCTGGCCTCACTGGCCCCAACACTTACACTCAGACATGTCCCGACATCTGTCCCTGAGTCTTTCCTGAGAAGAACTTCCATGTGCACCTTGAGCAGAGATAGGACACAGGACACTGATTTTGGCTCAGGGAGTAGCTAGGGCAGCTGGAGAAGATTCCAGGAGCCTCTGACACCCCAGTCCCCAGCACAGTGCTTGGCAAACAAGGGGCCCTGTGTACATACGCCTGAGGGAGCTGATGCTCTTTGGTTCCTGTCTAGCCCTGGGTGCCTGGAACATCCCAGCAGTGCCTTTATCCCCGTTTCAGGGACTCCCCAGTCCTCTCTGGATTTTATTCATAAACCAGAATCCAGGGTGGGGTCTTCCGGCGGGGGGGGGGGGGGGGGGCTGCTGGACAACCTTCTTGAACTAGTCCCAGAGGCACCCAAGGTCCAGGGCATTCGTCCTCACCACAAGTGGCAGCCACCCCTCCATGCCTCCATCCTGTCTGGTCTGTACTCTGATGTAGCAGATGTTGGATACAGTGCTATGAAAGGAAGGGGTCGTTGCCATTCCTGCTGAGACAGAACATGACACCACAAGGCCTGCACAGGTTGATCCTGCTGGTTCTGCTGTTAAGGTTTGCTGTTAAGGGGATGGACCTGACCCTCCTTCCAAGAAGGCTCTGTGCCAATGGCCCACTTAGCCCTGAGACACTCGGGCACTGAGGATGGGAGTGACCCCAACTCACCTGCAGAGCTGCCAGGGCCTGGGAGAGGGCAGGAATGGCCGGACTCCTGCGTGTGTCCACCAGGATGACCAGCCCGAGGTCCCGCACCTCCTTCCTGGAGAGAGAAAGACAGATGGTGTTAACCACTGCAGGTTAAGTCTCTTCCCGGATGTGTTTCTCCATCTCTCAATGAGACGTCCTCACCCAGATCCCCCCCATCTTTAGAACTCAAAAGTCTTGACTTTACACACATCACCCTCTGCCTCCTGAGGAATCAAGTTGGAAGCTCATCAGTTGGAAGCAGGCAACAGGCCTCATGTCCATCTGCATCTCCAGGCAAGGGGAGCTGCTGAAGTCTCAGAACTGCCTTCCCACCATTACTCCGGCTTCTCTTTCCACTGCACGTTGAGGTCAGCATGCTCTTCTGGCCCAGGGGGACCTGCTCCCTTTGCACTGTCTCTGGTCCTCTCTCTCCTGCCTCGCTCAGTGCCATCTGGGGCTGTGTGTGCTCTTCCTTCTACCTGGAAAGTCGTCCTCTTTCTTGTCTGCACTCACCCTCCTCCAGGACACAGCACGTGGGGAAGTCTCCTCCCTTGTTAGAATGCAGCTCCTTCCCAGGAATTGTCTTATGCCGGGAGCTGTGGTAAAGTGGGTTCCCGTGTGTGTCTCCTTGAAGGCAGGAACCATATTCTATTCTCTTTTGTATTTCCAGGTAAGTGTGGCTGGCTGGATGGCTTCCTTCACTGCACAGGTTGGATGAATGACAACCAACATTCTTTCTAATCTTAAGATTTTTGTGTATCTAAGAGTCTCATAGTGGTGCATTTATAAGGCACACCCACCGAACAAATGCTCCTTGGAACACACCTGCAGTAACAAGATACTGCTGGGTGCTTTTCCTAACAATGTTGACATCTCAGGGACCTCATTCAGAGAGCTGAAGGCAGGTGTCACGTCCCATGATGGTGAGTGGATTTCGGCTTCTCAAGGTGTAATACTCTACCAAGATGCTAACAAAATTACGCTTGTAGGGAAGTAACCAGCCAAACCAGGGGCCCCAGAATGAGTTTGTCCTGGTGATTTACAAATGTTCCTTAACAGAGGCTCTCTCTCAGAGTGCGGTGGGCTGGCGAGGACACCTCTGATGAGGAGACATGGGCTGCCTGAATTTGCGGAGGCAAGGCAGACAGAGCAGAGGGCTCAGTTTCCAGGTTCAAGTTCTGGCCCTGCTGACCCCATGAGTACCCTCGGCCTCAACTCACAGATGCTTCATTACAAATGGAGAACACAGCACCGCTCGCCAGCTTTGCGAGGCTAAGGATGCCGAAGGGCTGGCACTTCCAAAGCGCACAGCTCTCTACTGCGGCTCCCGTTAAAGAAGCTTCTGTTAATAGAAAGCATCGTTATCTGAAGGCTTTGACGGTGTTTACCTGAAGCTTACAAGGAATAAACTAAGGTGAGGGGAAATCTATTCTCTTTTTCAGTGTAGTTTCAATATATATTGAAATCTGTGCTGAAGGACAAATTTGAAATCCCAGTCTCGCCCCGAGGCAGTGAAACTAGTGCCCTGCAGATAACGGGGGAACCTGCTCTGTGCAAGGAGTGTTAGGGAGAATATTTTAATTCTTTTTTCCTCCTTAATGTTCCCGCACTGATCCTACCTATGCTGTTTCAGAAGAAATTAAAATAGAAAGCGATACACCGCAAAGAACACGAGATCACATGAGATGATGCACCATGGGATGTGTTCACATGAGCTCACATCATGTGATGTGATAGTGCGTCATGGAACATGTTCTCACCTCACATGGCCGTGTGCCACATAACATGTGCCCACACAAGCTCGCATGTGTATCACATGACATGCTCTCATATGTGATCACATCGCATGAAGTGTGCTATGTGACTGCTGTTATGTGATGTGGGGGAAGACGATACTCTGGATTCAGTCAGGTACTTCTGAGAGATTATTTCTAAGCCTCTAGCAGGCCTCTGGGGCAGCTGTCACCATCCTGTTTTATGCTCCGCCAGGATTTGGAGACGGGCCGTGTGCCTTTATGACTGAGCCCGTCCTCCTCTGGGGGTGCTTCCACCCGGCACCTGGGGGGACTTTTGGTCTGGCAGCCATGAGGACTATCCAAAGTGTGTTGGCATCTGATGAAATTGGGGGAGGGAGGGGCTAAATAACGCACTTGAACCACCCTGGACTCTAGCTCTCCCGTCTCTGTCCTTGGTCCACGGACAGACCCGAAATCACCGTCCCGGGGAAGGCCTCAAACATGCTGCTTTCCAGGCAGACCTGCTCCACACCATGACCTTCCCAAGGACCCAGGAGGCCTGGTCCTCTGAGAGTTCTGTCAGGAGGGTGCATCTCTCTTGAGGAACTGGCACACTTCTTTCTGGCCTTTGGTACTGCCCGCTGAACGTAAGGCTCCATTAGCACGAGTCGGTCTTTCCTCCTTCCTAGTACCAGGGTCTACCCATTTGAATGATTGCTTCACCCATTTATTCTAAATATTATCTTCATATCAGTTGTTAACTTTATCCAAGGCCATTTCAAGTATGTTTTAGAAAGAGGTGGAGTATAAAACATGTAAGTAAGGAATGTTGAACAATGCAGAGCGATACAGAATTGAGGGCTTGAGTGTGTGGCGGAGCCTCAGTTCAAAGGGCAGAGGTCAGAGAGCAGAGGGGATGATGTGTGGGGGAGGGGTGGGAGTAAATGGAAGATGGGGTGGGGCAGAGAGGAGCCAGACAGCAGGAGACTGAGGGGCAGGTGGGAGTGTGCTATCCAGGTTACAAGGGTCCCGGAGGCGACAGACCAAAACCCTTGCATGAGGACACACACTTGCATTGGTTTATCCCCAAAGGGGTCTGAAAGGTGAAAACCTGGCTCAGTCCCACCTGGGGATGCCATGGAGGTACTTCAGCAGGTGGGTCAGCTCGGCACTGGACATGTGTTGGCTGGACCAGAGTGGGCCTCTTGTGCAGACCTGCACTACCGCTCTCCCCTGGCGGTCTCGGGTCCCTGCAGGAATAGAGGGCATTGTGAAAGGGGTCAGCCCCAGTGGGGGCTCATGTGGCTTCAGGCTTGAGAAACAGTGAGCTCAGATCTGCAAACTGTTATTGACTTAGATGTGAGATCGGCCAGGAGAGGAGCGCCTGGCCCCGACCTGGGCAGGTGAAGGCCATGTGCACCCGAGAGAGTGATGGCCACTGTTATCACCTGGATGTTCGTGTTCCTCTGAATTCATATGCTCCAATCCTAAGGCTTGATTTGATGATGTTAGGAAGTGAGCCTTTAGGAGGTGCTTCCATGATGAGGGTGGGGCCCTCATGAGTGGGATTAGTGTTCTTATCAGAGACCCCACAAGGCTCCCTCGCCCTCCCACCACATGAGGAGAGAGTGAAAAAGGCGCTGACCATGAACCAGGAAGAGGTCCTGCACCAGAACCTGATGTTGGCACCTTGATCTTTGACTTTCAGCCTCCAGAACTGTATGAAATAAATTTCTGTTTTCATAAGCTACCCCGTCTGTGGCATCTGTTATCGCAGCCCAAACAGAGTAAGGCAGCCGTGCTCACCTGGGAGGGTGACAGCCCCAGACTGCAGCAGCTCCGGGTTGATCTCCAGCACCTGCCTGGGCACCTGGCTGGGCAGGTCTCCCGTGCTGGGGGGCTGTCCCTCACCCTCGGAACACAGCAGCTCAGCAAGCAGGTCAGGAGACCTGCGGGGGTGGTGTCCTTGGAGGCTGCAGTCACCTGTGTGGACACCGGCTGGACAACAGAAAGAGACCTGGTCACAGATGAAGAATTGTTCTGGTTTGAAGGCAGATGATCAGCTTGCTACAAACGTGAGGATAAAAACGTGAGTGGAAACAGTGGGTTTCCATGAGAACTTGCCCCATTTCTGACGGAAATGCAGGCGTGCCACACTGTCTGGGACAGGTGTGCTCCTGAGAAGTGGGGCATAAGTAAACACGTGCAGTTAAGTATTTCAGTTCCACCAGGAGTGCTCACTGCCTGAAGATCTCAGGGAGAAACATTTTATGCTGGATGTTGGTCTCTTCATTTATTTTGTAATACAGGCTTTGCTTTCCTGTCCCTAAGCCTCGTGCATAACTTCCTTCAGTGCTAACATCATGTAACTGTGCACAGCTTTCTCACTAGAGCTGGGCCTGAGAAGTCCACAGCATTCCTTTGTACATACAGTATTTTAAAAAACTTTGTTGAGATATATTTTATATATCACAAAGTTCATCCACTTCACGTGTGTACGATTCAGAGACACTTTACCAAGTGTGCAGCCATCATCATAAATCAGTTTTAGAACATTTTCGTCCCTTGAAAAATGCCATTTACGATAAACCTCCTCTCCCATTGCAGCGCCAGGCCCCCGCCTGTCTACCTTCTGTCTGTAAATCTACCTGTCCTGGACCTTTCATATAAATGGGACCAAACCAAACACGATGTGGTCTCTTATGTGGCTGCTCTCAGTCAGCAGAATCATTTGTGAGGTTCGCCCATGATGTTGCCTGTGCCAGAGCCTCATTCTTCCCCGTGTGGGCCTCACTCCACTGCCTGATGGACAAACTCTGTCTATCCCTCCACTAGCTGACGGACTCCAATCACACAGTGTCCTTGAGAGTGAATTTTTCATGTATGCTTACATGTTCTAGGACACATCACTGGCCAAGGGTAAGACCAATTCTGCAGCGAACCCTGAGCTTTCTCACATGGACAAGGGGAGAAGACATTACATTCATGTGAGCCTTTTCTCATTAGACAGCATCCTAGTAGAGATGGTCATTTGTGTAAGCTTTTCCTGAATTCAGCCTGCACGGTGAGACAGTGGGAGGAGAGGTCTGAGGTAGGGGCTATAATGTTAAAATGGCCAGGAATGAAAGCAGTACCCACATGTGGCTAATGAGAAACAGTTGCTCAGTTACCACCGGTTGAATAAACAATGAATGATCTGAGTATGATATTCTTAAAATAAATTCTGAAATGCTGCATTTATAGTTTGGAAATTACATTAATTTTATGTTTAAAGAAGAGACAAAGTAAAGTCTCAGGAGCTGAAGCAAGCCAGAACAGAGGAGGAGCAAGCTGGAGCAGGGGAGGAGTAGGCTGGAACAGAGGAGGAGCAGGCTGGAACAGGGGAGGAGCAGGCTGGAACAGGGGAGGAGCAGGCTGGAACAGAGGAGGAGCAGGCTGGAACAGAGGAGGAGCAAGCCAGAGCAGAGAGGGAGTAAGATGGAAGAGGGGAAGAGCAGGCTGTGACTGTGGCTACAGAAGAGTGAATGTGCTAAATGTCACTTGTTTACCTTAGGTGTCAGCAAGGGGTTCCAGCTGAGGCATTTTACCATATTAATGAACTCATGGTGTCTGGGACCACACTGCAGACTTACTCCAGGGACAGCAGGGTGTGAAGGGGAAAGCAGGTACCAATGGTCCAGTGGTCACTGGTTGTGTAATGAATGGTCCTGGCCCTCTGACCAGACCTTTGGTACTACTGCCCACCTCCTCATGGGTAGAAGCAGCCTCCACTTCTATAGAGTGTCTTCCTTCCTTCCTGGATGTTAGACACCACACAGGTGGGTTCTGCTTCATCAGTGAGGAGGGAGAGGAAGTGGAGTAAGAAGGGAAGGGGCACTGTCTCCAGGCAGTAAACTCCTCCGACGTTAGGTCGCCCCGACAGTCCTCAGTGTTACCTCACAGGCAGTCTCTGGATAGTGAGTAGACGACGCCCACTAGGCCTGAGAGAAATTATTATACTTGAGAATACCACATGTCTGATCATGAGGCCTTGAATCTTCTTAGATGTGCTACTCTACACCCAGGGAATCAACTGACCCCTTTTCTGCTCGGCTGTGCTGGGCTGTTTAAACTAAACCGGCCGCCTTCGTGACTGTGATATCATCTGTTTGTCGTCAAATGTCTGTGACCCTCGCTACAACACTGCCAGTGACGCTGTGCCCGGATGTCCGCAGAAGCATCTGCACAGCCAGCATTTCTCCGAGGGGAGACATTTACTTGATTACGTTTTACATCAGGGGTCCTCAAACTTTTTAAACAGGGGGCCAGTTCACTGTCCCTCAGACCGTTGGAGGGCCGGACTATTAAAAAAAAAACTATGAACAAATTCCTATGTGCATTGTGGGCCCGGGATGAGTCGGCTGCTAAGCAGGACAGGCAGCGGCACCCGGCGGGCTGGATAAATGTCCTCGGCGGGTCGCATGTGGCCCGCGGGCCGTAGTTTGAGGACCCCTGTTTTACATGGACACTTGGGGTGAAAACATAAGCTCTGTTTCCTATTGCGGCTCTGCTGCAGACATGTGTTTTCATAGTGTCACCCAGTGTGTGGGGGAAATGTGTGTGTTTTCTGTCCAATATGAATGGGAAAGGAAATGGACAATAAAGGACAGGGTTAGGACCTAGAAACAAAGGTCAAGGAGTTATTGCTTCATTTTAATTTTAATTGAATTGCAGAGAGGCAATAGAATGTTTTCTGTGTCAAGTAAATAATTGTACTATATTTACTGTAAGTAAATAATTGTACTATAAAACTCTGTAGTAAGCCAGGGTATATGCCATGCTATCCGAATCCTGTCAGAATTTCTGGCAGGAACATACAGCCTAATTTCTGGAGAGGCCCTGTGTGGGTGTGGCAGACAGTCCCACCCAGCACTGTGAGAACTCCAAAAGCCCTCGATGCAAACAGGATCGGAGCCCCCACACTGGGCCAGGTGAGAGGCCAGGTGAGGAGACTAACGAGGGGCCCTTACACCCACTACTGAATTTATTGTATGGGGCTGCTAGTGCTAAACCTGCCGAGGCCTACGGCATGTTTACAGTTTTTGCTTCTTTCCAAAGTCATTGTTTTTGTTCTTCACAGAAAATAGCTGAAATATTTGACTTAGAAATATGTTGCCATTCTTGCCTTATCTTTCTTTCTGCACCTCACTCACTCCTCTGTGTAATTATTTCCCTCCAGAGCCTAAGGAAAAGTACTCCACAGGAATGGATCAAGTGAGTGTATTTAAGGAGCATAAAGTCATTGACCTGGTGCCATTAAAAAATGACCATTACGCCTGATTTACCTACACGGACAAGCATTAATGCAATGTTGGGGGGTATGGTGACCACAAAAGCATGTGTCGACTCCCAGACCTGGGAATGTGACCTTCTTTGGAAGAGGGTCTTTGCAGATGTGAATACATAAAGTTTAGGGTGGGTCCTAAATCCAATGACAAGTGTCTTCATACGAGAAAGGAGAGGGTCATTTGAGGCATGGACAGACAGACAGGGAGAAGAGCAAGGCGTGTGCCCACAAGCCCAGGAATGCCTGGACGCCCACCAGCGGAAAAAGCAGAAAGGACCCGCACTGAGAGCCTGTGGCTCTGTGAAGCCAGACTTTTGGCCTCCAGACTGTGAAGGGATGAATTTCTGTATCCTAAGCTACCTTGTTTATGGTACTTGGTGTAGCAGCCCCAGGAAAGAAACACCTGTGAGCATTATTTTCAACGATCAATATGGATATGGAGACAGGCTTCTACTAAACCAAGTGACCAAACTACATGGGATAGGGCACGAGAGGGGAGGGGAGAAAAGGAGGGAGAAAGGGGACAGTGGGGGAGGGGAGAAGGGAGTTTACCTTCCTCTTTGGTGCAGCCAGAGGGGTGGCTGGAGCCCAAGTCTCTGGTCCCCACAGCTTGTCCTCCTAGGTGACCTCCGGGTTCGGCGCTGGCCAAATGGGGGGCATCACTTTGGAAGCGCTTGAGGGATCGGTCCCAAGACTGAGACCTCCTGAGAAGGGTCCTCCCAGCGGCTCTCGGACAGCTCTGTCGTCTCCGGATCCCCTGGCATTCTCCCTGGGGGCTGGGGGTTTCTTTCTGGGACTGGCTGGACACTGGCCCGGCCCTCTTGCTCCGGTTGCCACAGGCATCATCCACAAGGGACTCCTCGGAGCTGGAGCCCAGGGGCATGGGGTTCTGAAGGGCCTCCATGTAGGAATTCCTGAACCAGCGTCTGGCCTCCATGGTGGCAGGGGCCCCAGGCGGCCGCCTGCTGGAGCTCAGGCTGCCTGCATCCTCAGGGGAGGTGAGAGCCTGGGGGCCATCCTGCTTGTCCGAGGGGTCCACTCTCCCTCCTGGTCCTTCAGGGCTTGCACGGGGCTCCCACGGGCCGACATCAGAGCTCCTGGGCAGGGTCCTGGGGCTTTCGCACTCAACTCTTCTCAGGGAAGGAAGGTGGCTGGGCTGGTCATTGTCCTTGTGCCCCCCGCCGTGAGGCAGGGTCGGAGTGTTGCTGGCCATGGCTGGCGCTGGGGCCGGGGCCTCGGAGGCACTGCTGGGTGGCCGCTCAGGCCCAGGACGGCTGGGGCAGTGGGGCAGGACTCTTCCGCTGATGGGTACAAACACAGGGACTGTGACGTTGCTCCATGGGGTGCGGTAGACAGCAGAGCCTGAGGTCAGCAAGCAGTTTTTCAAGAGGACGCTGTTGCGTTCCCTGTTCACCCGGTCCAGGAACTCTCCTGTGAAGACACAGCCATACATGGCCTCAGGCACAGCAACTTCCTCTGAGCCTCGTCCCAGCCGAGAGAGGCATTTTAAGACCAGTCTGGCTGACTGCTTCCCCACTGATGTGACCTGCAGGTAGAAGTCCCCAGGCCTGAGCCTGACTCCGCGCAGGGATGCCAGCTGCACCACCACCTTCCCGTGGATGCACAGTGGCCAGCCTTCGTGGAAGAAGATGAGGCCTGTGTACCTGGCCTGGGACAAGATGGGACAAGAAAGGGAGGGAGATTAGCGGCTGGCATGGAACCTGTCAGAACCCCTGGTCTCCATTCAGCAGGGAGAGTGGACAACGGCCCCTTGCACCTCAGAACACCAAACAAATCATTAGGGCTGAAAACAGAGGGGTTCTTTTCGATTCAGTGAAATCAGTCAAAACCTCGCTTTTTACAGCTCCTTCTGGGAGGCTGGGGGAGGTAGGCAACAGGACAGGAGGAAGGAAGCCACCCCAAGCAAAGTCTCATGCAGCCAAGCCCAGGGGACCCTGCAGGAAGTGACTCCTAGGGGTGGTCCCCACTTGGACTTCCACACCCTTGCTCCCCAACCCTCACCCTCTGTCTAAACTCCAGAGGCTTCTGGGCACCCATGAATACCCCCCCCCCCCCCCAAAAAAAAGAGCATGGCCTCTAGAATCACAGGGTGTGAGACACAGTGAGAAAATGTGGGATCTGAGCAGGACACCAATCTCGGCCACAAACTCCCACATAATGGAAGGGGCGGTTCCTACTTATTAAGGAGTCAATGAAGTCTACAGCAAGGTGTCGGTTACCAGGAGAGTTCTTAAGCACTCTGGAAAAGAACTTGATCTAGAAAAGGTCTCAACTTCCAGATGGACGAGACACAGTCAAACATGGGCTGGGTCTGCATGGGGCATGGGAGTGTCCAGCAGTTAGGGAACGAGGGGTGGGATCCTGACTGGTCAGAAGCTGCAGGTACACGTTCTAACATGAAACCACATTCCACAGTATGAGTTTAGTTCCATAATATTGTGCTTTGCAACTTACCTTTCCCCATCCCAGCACTGCCTTACTGCATACACATTGTTATTACAATAATAGAGAAAAGAAAAAGAAAAATCTCAACCCAATAGATCCCAAGAGATTTTAAACGTTTCTTTGCCCTTATCCATATAGGAAATAACAATATCGTAGATGTAATTTGACATTCTTATCTGCAGTCACCTTAGCAAACATTTCTCTATGTCACTCTCAGTTACCATCTTGACGGCTACTTAACTGTTCCTCTGTTTTCATAAATCTACAATGCTTCTTCTTCTACTTAAACAATAAATGCAAAGAACAATTGCATGATAAGAGTGTCTTTTTCCTTTAAATGATTGTTTCAGGATACATTTCTGAGATTAGGATTACAGGATCAAAGGTTATGAACATCTTGTATGATTCTTCCCACTTTGACCAATTTGCCCTCAAAGGAGACACACTGTCAGCAGCGGCACTGTAACAAGTTTGCCATCATCCAGCAGCATGAGGCTCTGCAATAAGAGATCATTCTCTAGCCCAGCAGGTGTGGCTCAGTGGTTGAGCGCTGATCTATGAACCAGAAGGTCACCTTTCGATTCCTGGCCAAGGCACATGCCCAGGTTGCGGGCTTGAACCCTGGTGACAGGCGTGCAGGAGGTAACCAAACAATGATTCTCTCTCATCATTGATGTTTCTATCTGTCTCTCTCTCTCCCTTAGTCTTTGAAATCAACAAAAAAATATATATATATTTTAAAATAAATTATTCTCTAAATTGGTGTGTATACTGTGGAATACTGTTGTTTTAATTCACATATATGTGACAGTGAAGTCAACCCTTTTTTGATGTTTGTTTCCTGTAAATATTCTATATGTATTTTTGCTCTAATTGTCTTGGTTTTGCCTGATGAGGTACTGTGGGTTTTTTAAAAATTTTAACAATTTTCTGCACTCACCATTAGCAAATGTTTCTGTAATCTATCTACTGCTGCACATATTCCTCCCAGTTCATTTGCATCATAGTGTAGTTAAGTTCTTTTCCTCTCTATAGAAGTTTAAAGTCTATGCAAGGAGGGAGAAACAAAGATGGTGGCATAGGTAAACACCTAAACTGCTGCCTCCCACAACAATTTCAAAACTACAACTAAAAGACTAAACGTCTATCACCCAGAACCACAGGAAAGCTGGCTGAGTGGAAGTTCTACAACTAGAAGGAAAGAGAAAAGAGCTTTGAGACGTGCACAAGTGCTGAAAAGCTGAGGTACGAGGCGCACGAATTGGGCTGGCAGTGGGCGACTGGGAGCACTCCTTTTTTCAATCCAAAGGGAGACAAGCTCCTGATTACTCTGAACTCCAGTTTCTGGGGAGACGCTGGGGACCCAAACTCCTACGGGAAGAAGCTGGACTGTCTGCCATCGGGTTGGAAAGTGAGGGTGACTTTCTTGCAGAGGTGTGCCCAGCAATCATTGTTTACTGCGCTGTGGGGCGGGGCACAGGGACTGGGAAACATGGAAACACAGAGACGGCTGACTGGCAGACATCGTTGTTTGCCACGCCCTAGCCTAGTGATTCCCTGAGACCCTGCCCCACACAATCTACAAATCCACCCAAGCTCCATGCAGCAGCTTATGCATATAAATGGCCTGCCCTATTGCAGCTTAACCAAACAAACTTGCAGCCCAGGTCAGACAGCTCCAAAACCTCCAAACCCCAAGCAAAGAGGAGAAAAATGTAGTTCTCGCTCTACCTCCTGTTGGGTGGCCTAAGACAGTAGCTGACCAGCACCCCATTAGAGATCCAGAAGCTAGTGTATCTAGTGGTCAGTGTGAGACGACACCAGATTTCAACAGCTCACATCCATAAGTGACTCATTCAAGAGGCAGACTCAGTGAGCACCAAAGCCCCACTGGAGCAAATCCTGCCCCCTAAGCGTGTCTCCAGCGCAGCAGTTCTTCCATTATAGACACAGCAGGTCCTCACAGCCAACTGGCCTGGAGGTCAATTCCTCCTAGTGATACCAACAACAATCAAGACTTAACTACAACAAGGCTGTACATACAGTCCACAAAGGGGTGCACCAAGAGTGTCCACCTCAGGTAACTGGGAGGCCAACCCACTGGCCCATATAGGACACCTAGCACACAAAGCCACCCTACCAGCTCAGGGAAGCAGTGAAAATGCAGAGACAAAGAAACAGATCACAATCGAAAGAAATGGAGGAAAACAAACGACTGGATATAGAGTTCAAAACCATGGTTATAAGGTTTTTCAAGAATATCCTAGAAAAGGCCGATAAATTCAATGAGACCCTCGAGGACATGAAAAAGGACCCCAAACTAGAAATTAAACATACACTGACTGAAATAAAAAACATACAGAGATCCAACAGCAGACTAGAGGATCGCAAGAATCAAGTCAAAGATTTGAAATACAAAGAAGCAAAAAACACTCAACTGGAAAAGCAAAAAGCAAAAAGAATCCAAAAAGTTGAAGATAGTGTAAGGAGCCTCTGGGACAACTTCAAGCGTACCAACATCAGAATTATGGGGGTGCCAGAAGAGAGAGAGCAAGATACTGAAAACCTATTTGAAGAAATAATGACTGAAAACTTCCCCCACCTGGTTAAAGAAATAGACTTACAAGTCCAGAAAGTGCACAGAACCCCAAACAAAAGGAATCCAAAGAGGAACACACTAAGACACATCATAATTAAAATGCCAAGGGCAAAAGACAAAGAGAGAATATTAAAAGCAGCAAGAGAAAAACAGTTAATTACCTACAAGGGAGCACCCATATGATTTTCAGCTGATTTCTCAACAGAAACAATGCAGGCCAGGCGGGAGTGGCAAGAAATATTCAAAGTGATGAATAGCAAGAACCTACAACCAAGATTACTCAACCTAGTAAAGTTATCATTCAGAATTAAAGGTCAGATAAAAAGCTTCACAGACAAGAAAAAGCTAAAGGAGTTCATCACCACCAAACCAGTATTTTATGAAATGCTGAAAGATAGTTTTTAAGAAGAGGAAGAAGAAGAAAAAAGTAAAGATAAAAATTATGAACAACAAATACATATCTATCAACAAGTGAATCTAAAAATCAAGTGAATTAAAAATCTGAGGAACAGAATAAACTGGTGAATATAATAGAATCAGGGGCATAGAATGGGAGTGGACTGATAATTCTCAGGGGGAAAGGGGTGTGGGGGTATGGGAAGAGACTGAAAATTGTACACCTATGGATGAAGACAATGGGAGGGAGGTAAGGGCAGAGGGTGGGGTGGGAACCGGGTGGAGGGGAGCTATGGGGGGAAAAAGGAGAAACAATTGTAATAATCTGAAGAATAAAGATTTATTAAGTTTAAAATAAAACAAAATAAAATAAAGTCCATGCAAGTTTCATTTCTTGAGTTTTGTGGTGATATTTATTGCCTTAAAATTTAGAACTGAGTATCTTATCAAAATTTGCCTTTCACATTTATTTTATTTAGTTTTTCTAAGGGTTCAGGTTTAAAAAATATTTAATATTTCATATATCTGGAGTTTACTTTGAAAATTGTATCTCAAACATACCAGTGTGTTCTTAAGCATGAAGGTCTCATGAGATATGTGCCTGCTGACTTATGAGCCTCTGTGCGTGTGCACGTTACACAGAAAGGAGGAGCGGACAGTCTGGATGAGGAGCGGAGGTGGGCGGCCTGCGAGGAGGGCAGCACAGGGTGCCTCTGGCGCAGGTGATGCTGGTATTTACCGGGCACCTGCCAAGCGCCCTCACACCTGTGGCCACATTTAATTAAAAATTAAGATTTTCAGATTGCAAAAAGGAATACTGTGCATTGCAAAATGGAGAATCCAGAAAAAAGGGAAGAATGGAAGAATAAAATAATTCCAGGTCAGCATTGTGGACATTTACATGTTTCACTTCATTACTTTTTCTGTGCATTTTTAATTGTTGAGATGACATCACAAGTACAGCTGTGCACCTTGATTTCACATGTAACATGATTTCATCAGCATTTCCTGAGCTGCTACAATTCTTCACATGGATCACTGCATTGCTGGATCCCAGCTCCCCCTGAACTTTGCTCTGCAGATAAAAATACCAGACATCTCTGGGCTTGGAGCCCAACCCAGTTTCAGATGCTCCCGTGGAATCTGAGGCCTCAGAGCAGATCAAGGAGTATGGTTACCCCCAGGCCCCTGGGGCGAGCCAGTGACCACTAGTGTGGGTGGCCACAGATGTGGGCCCACGCCTTGCTGAGTGACCAGTGACCTTCCCACGCTGGACATGAAGATGCAGGACACTGCCCGGTTCCCTCAGTCAGCAATGGAGAGATTTCCAGCCTGGCAGTGAAGGGAACCCAGTGGCCATCAGAGAGAGAAATTCAGCTTCAGGTGTGGCCTAAAGGTGTGCAGCTGGGGTCAGTGTTTTGGGCCCCAGGAATGATCTTCATGACAGAAAGTTCCAGAATCAGAGGGTCCAAGGCCAACTGAGGTGACTCCTTTCTGGAGGGGCTGAGCAGGGTCGGGGTGGACTGCCCCTTGGTGGCCCATGACCGTGCAACTCTCACACCCCAGTCCTGCCGAATGCCCTCCTGGTATGAATTCAACTCAACATCCTGGGTTTGCTCCCACCACCCAACAGGCCATAGACAGGAAGCTCCAAGGCGGAGGCAGAGAAAACTGGCCCCACAGGAGCAGGAGCTGGGCTGCCTGGCCAAGGGGAGGAGCCAGTCACACCTGTGCCGTGACGTTCGGTGCTCCAGCCACACGGTCTCCTATCAGTCTCCAATCCAGTAAGAACCTCCCACACCACACAGAGCTCCCAAGCTCCCGTCGGAAAGGAGGGTGACGCAAAGACCCATCCTGTATGAGCTGCGTCTCCTAGGTCTTGTGGGAGAGGCAGGCATTCCCCATCTTTGTGAGAAAGTTATTTGTTTTCAGCAATAAGACATTGTTTAAAAGTTTTAAAATTAAATATAAAGAGACACAAAAGAACGCTTACATTACGGAAGATATAAAATATCATGATATAGCAGTTTAAGGAAAAGAATGTCGCCATCATCTTTGACGTCTCCTGCGTGCCCGTGACCACTCAGAGGCAGGCACTTTCCCAAATTTCATTATTAGTCCCCTCCTTTCCTTTGTATTTACCACATGTTGACTCCCTAGACAATAAATACATGTTATGCATGTATCTGAACTTTACAGAAATGGAGTCACACAGTCTGTATTCCTCTGACTTATTTCTTAATCATCAATACTGTTATACACAGCCGCAGTTTATTCATTTTCTTTGCTACGTAGCAATTTGACCTATTACTATCACTAGTATAACCAACTATCCCCAAATTTAGTGGCTTAAAAACACTATTTTGCTCACAATTTGTGAGTCAGGAATCAGGAAAGGGCTTGGCTGAGAGGTTCATTTTGGACTCAGGGTGTAAGATGTACGATGCTCAGGGCCCTCACCGGCGATTTTAGCGCCGACTGTGTGTTCTAAATTCCCTAAGCTCTGAGTGATCAGGACTGGTAGTTGGTTTCTTAAAGTAGATTATCACTAAAAAGAATGGTCATACATACTCTAAATGTTTTATTTTTGCTTTAAATATATAAATGCACATTCACACACCCATCCTGGTGGGAGATAGGGAGGGAACCCCCTTGGAGGTTTCTTTCTCCCTGGTGCTCTCCCTCAGCTTCAGGGACTCTTCACAGCTCTTGTTGCCCATTTAGAGGAAATCCCATGTCATTAGATAATAACATTAACAACCCCTGATTAAATGTCTGTGTGGTTTCTCTTGATGGGACTAATATGTACAGGAGGCCCAACTTTTCTCTGCTGATTTGGAGGGCTCCACTGTCTTCCTTGGGCTCAGCACACCCACACTGCTTTGGTACCTCTGAAGTAGAGTAAGAACTTAAAGGAGTTAGGGAAGATATAGGCATGTAGAATTCTGGATTCCTCCTCCCCCAAATATCCATCTTCTCAGCTGTCTTGCTCATACCTAAAGTGACCGCACTTTAAAATATATATATATATATTTTTTTATTGATTTCAGAGAGAAAGGGAGAGGGAGATAGAAACATCAGTGACAAGAGAGAATCATTGATTGGCTGTCTCCTGCACGTCCCCCACCGAGGATCGAGCCCACAACCCGGGCATGTGCCCTTGACCAGAATTGAACCTGGGACACCCTTTAGTCCACAGGCAATGCTCTATCCACTGAGCCAAACCAGCTAGGGCTGTGACAGCACTTTTTAAAGTGATATTTCATAAATCTTTGCAGAACATTCAATTTCATTTTCTCAGAAAAAGGTTTCTTTATGATTGCACTCATATTTAATCAGTTTTAGGTTTCCATTACATTGGATTTATTTAGCTCTTCTTCTCCTAGCTTCTTAAGGTAGAAATTTCGATAATTAATATTAGAATCTCCCTAAAACATATACATTATACTTTAAACATTGCTTAAATGTATATAAAAATTTTCTACATGTTGTGCTTCATTATGATTCAGTTACAATAATTTTCCTTGTGATTTCTTTAACCTATGTGTTATTTAGAAATATGCTACTTAATTTCCAAATATGTTAGGAGTTTCTAGTGATCTTTTTTTTGTTGTTATTTAATTCAGATTTAACACCATTGTGGTTAGAAAAAATATTCTGTATCATTTCTGACCTTTGAAATTAATTGAAACTTTGATTTTTAATGACCTACAGTATGTGCTCTAACTTGAAAAGTGTCACATGCGTATGAAAGCAATGTGCATTCTGCATTTGTTGGATGTAATGCTCTATAAATGTCAAATAGGTCACTTTGTTTATAGTGCTGGTCAGCTCTTTTGTATTCCTATTTATTTATTAAACTAATTGTTCTATCAATTGCTAAGAGAGAAGTGTGAAAATCTCCATTTAGTGTGGTCATTTGTTTGACTTTATGTGTTTTTGAAGTTCTATTGTTAGGTACCTTGTTGATAAATTAGGCCTTTAATCATTATGAAATGTCCTGTCTCTCTTTGTCTCTGGTGGTACTCATTATCTAAAATCTAACTTGTGGTATCAAATTCCATTCTTTTACTTTCATCCTTTGAAAGTACTTATATTTAAAGAGTATCCTATATAGTAAAAGCCTAATATGCTAAGTGTCCGGTCATCCGTTCAACCAATCAAAGCATAATATGCTAATGATATGCTAAGGCTGCTCAACTGCTTGCTATGACATGCACTGACCACCAGGGGTCAGAAAGTTGACTGGTCAACCAGTTGCTATGATGTGCAATGACCACTAGGGGCAGAATCTCCTACTGGTAGGTTAGCTTGCTGCTGGGGTCTGGCCAATCAGGACTGAGCGAGATGGGCCGGACATGCCCTGGAGGCCTCCTGCGGTCCCTCCCCGGACCCGATTTTGCACCGGTGGAGTCCCTCGGCCTGGCCTGCGCACTCTCACAATCTGGGACCCCTCGGGGGATGTCAGAGAGCTGGTTTCAGCACAATCCTGCAGGCCAGGCCGAGGGATCCCACTGGTGCACAATTCGTGCACCGGGTCTCTAGTTTTTTTATAACCAGCATTTAGTTGGTCTTGCCTCTTTTCCAATCTGGCAATCTCTGCCTTTTACTTGGAATGTTTAGTTCATTTAACTACATTTAAGATAATTATTGATATGGTTGTATTGAATCTACCATCTTGGTATGTAATTTCTATTGTCCTATCTGTTTTTTATCCCTTTTGTTCTTCCTTTTATCCCCTCTTCTATTTGAGGGATTCTATTTATCTCCCCTGTTGAATATTTGGTTATATTTTGTGCTATTTTTAGTGGCTGCTCTGAAGATTACAATATGCATCTGTAATTTATCATAGTCTATCTTCAATATTTTATTATTTAAAAACAACATAAAAACCTTACGTTAGTACAATTCAATTTATTCCCTCCCAAACTTTGGGCTTTTGTTGTCATCTATTTTATTTCTACATTATAGATCTCACAATACATTGCTATAAGCAGTCAATAGTTTTTAAGATAAATTCGCACTTACTCATATATTAGTCTTGCTTGTGCTCATTTCTTACTGTAGATCTGAGCTTCTACCTGGTATCAATTCCCTTCAGCCTGAAGACCCCTCAACGTTTCTTGCATTGCACCTCTGCTAGTACGCTTTCATTTATCTGAAAGTGCCATTATTTTATTTTCATGTTTGAAAGATATTTTCACTGAATATAAAAACTTAGGTTTACTTTTTCTTGTTTCAACATTTGAAGATGTTTTCCCATTGTCTATTGAGATCCAATGCTTCTGATAAAAAGTCACTCTTCATTCTTGTTGCTACTGGCTATAAGTGATTTGCCCCTTTTCTCTGTCAGGTTTTAAGATTTTCTCCTTATGATTGGTTTTAAGCAGTTTAATTTACAATGAATCCTTTTTTTTTTTTGCATTTATCTTGTTCATTTGATGACCTTCCTGAATCTATAGGTTGCCTTGGAAAGGATGTTTATTCTAAAATTATTGGGTTCAGGCCTGGCAGTGTGGCTCAGTGGTTGAGCATCAACCGAGGCAACAAGAGGTTACCCGTTCGATTCCTGGTCAGGGCACCTGCCCAGTTGTGGGCTCAGTCCCCAGTAGAGGGCATGCAGGAGGCAACTGACTGATGTTTCTCTCTCGTTGATGTTTCTCTCTCTCTCCCCCTCTGCTTTCCTCTCTCTCTAAAAAAGAAAATCAATAAAAACATATTTTAAAAAAATTATTGGATTCAGCCCTCTGTGTGTACCCATTAGTGGAAGAGAGATATGCGTTCAAGTGTATAACTTATATATGGTTTTTTTATCCTGTTTGCTCTAGAGAGAGGTGAACTATCCCATTATGATATTTCATTATGAATTACGAAATTGTAATTTGCTCAATTTATGCTTCAAACATTTTCATTCTATGTTAAGTGTTTACAGATTTTTATGTATTCCTGGTTGTGACTAGTACTAATACTGAATGAATCTCTTTAGCCCTAACAATGCATTTTGCCTTTTACTATATATAGTTATGAATATTGCTATATGAGTTATTGTTTGGTTAGAATTTGCTGGTCTACCATTTTTAATAACTTTACTTTCAACCTGTTATGTAAGTTGTGCCTTTTATTTCCCATGTCTTTGTTTTGCTTACTCCCTCTTTTTTTGATTTCTACCTATACTATTTCATTTTCTTTATTCCACTCCCCTCCTACTGCTTTCCCCTCTTAATAGAAACATCCTACATTTATATCTTTCCAATTTCTTTTCTTTAAATTTCTCCAGACATTTTCTGATCCAAACTATGAAGAAACAAAATTATAAGTAAGCCAATGAGAGATTGTAAGCATTTCTTCTATCTAGAGAAGAATGGTGGTCATTGAAATATTAGTTTTAAACAACTTACCTTAAAGTTAATATCATTAAAAATGATTCCCAAGCCACATACTCTGACAATAGTGAGTAAATAAATAAAAACTGCATTGAATTTATATTAACTAAAATACATTTATAGTGGTTAGGATACATTCACTTTCTCCTATGTCATAGAGATCAAATTTTATGTTCTTTATTAAAAAGTAAAAAGTTCCTGGCCAGGTAGCTCAGTAGTGGAGTATCAACCTATAAACCAGGAGGTCACAGTTTGGTTCCCGGTCAGGGCACACGCCCAGGTTGTGGGCTTGATCCCCAGTGTGGGGCATTCAAGAGGCAGCTATTCAATGATTCTCTCTCCCCTCCTCTCTGAAATCAATAAAAATGTTTTTTTTAATAAAAAGCAATAGCAATAGAAATATGCAAATAGTAAGGTTGTCTCTAAATTTCATTTTGTGCTTATTAAACACT
This sequence comes from Corynorhinus townsendii, assembly GCA_026230045.1. NCBI lineage: Eukaryota > Metazoa > Chordata > Mammalia > Chiroptera > Vespertilionidae > Corynorhinus > Corynorhinus townsendii. The sequence continues at coordinate 3,137,737 of JAPDVU010000012.1, forward strand.
TATAAATATGCATCCATATTAAAGGGTAATATTCACATGGCTTTTTTTTTTTTTCCATAAAATAGGCCATTTTGTAAGTGAGAAGGGATGGCATGGTTAAACTGAAAGAAAAAAAACAAACTTAGAAGAATAAAGGTAAAACATGAGGTCACAATAACTTTTCAAGTCAAGACACTCCTTAAAAAGGGGACAGGTATTTTCAGATCTGACTTAAAGCAGATTGGTTCTTGTGCTGCTGTTCACCTCTCCTGAGAGGCACCTTTCTCTGCTGCTGCCCTATGTCAATGTGCAAAAGGTACATAATCACAAAGGAAAATATCCTCTGGGTAGACTACCTCAAACAAAGAATCAAATCTAGGGTATCCTTGGTTATTTCTCTACCATACTCATTCTAGCTAAAAGGTATTCAGAGTTTAATAAATCAAAGTAGCCCAATGGTAGTTTTTTTAAAGCTGTAATTCAATATCAATGGAGTAATAAAAGGTGCTGATAAATAAAGATATTTCTTTTTAAGATTCAGCCATAACTTTTCCAGCAGCTCACTGCAACATACCCACAACTCGGCTGTCATTAACTTTAGCACTGCCTCAAAAATAACCTAGTTTAAAATAACCAAGAAATAAGCCAAAACACGTAAGACATTAATTAAACAGATTATTTGTATGTATTGGAACTGCTCCAAGAAGCTGGCTCTGAGATGGTTACTCCAGAGTGTGACCGACTTCCTGTGTTCACGTGAAAGTTCACTGGGGGAGCCCGAGTGGGTGTCTGCAGACAAAGCGGGCGCCACGCTCCCCTGCGAAGCCCGGCTCCTGGGACACAGTCTTATTTCACCCATCATTCGGGACGAGGAAAAGGAGGAGCCGGAAGCTAGAAAGAAGGAGATGAGCAGTGCCTGATGGACCCCTCACATAGAGGGGAACGGGAAGATCTCTCCATGTACGTGTTTAAACTCTAAGAACATAGCTGAGGTTACAATATAGTGCTGTTGTTTTCATCATCTCACGGGTTTCTTTTGGAAAGAAAACAACAAATGCTCACTTGAATTATGTTGGTTTTAATTTCAAATGCTCTCCCTTGCCTCCATCAATGGCATGTTTCCCTGGTTCTGAAACTCCACTTCCTCAGCCTAAATATGTTCCAGGTACCAGGTATCTTTGCCTGAATCTCCTCCAGGTAAAGAACAGTTAAGGCCGGGGGGAGGTCAATGGGGGGGGGGGGGGAAAGGAGGCATATGTACTACTACTTGTAATACCTTAAAAAAAAAAAAAAAAAAAAAAGAACAGTTAAGGTGTTCCCTGCAGGGAAGGTCTTCACACAGGCTCTGTCCCCTGAGGGGGGTCTCACACAGGCTCTGTCCCTGGGGGGGGGGGGGGGTCTCACACAGGCTCTGTCCCCTGAGGGTGGTACTCACACAGGCTTCCTGCTGCAGGTGCTGCAGGGCCCTCGTGGCAGGGATGAGGAAGTCCGTGAGGCAGCGCAGCCCATCACCTCCGTGGAGCCGCTCCGCCACGCTGAACACCTGCCAGAGCACCGTGGCCGCCGTGGCCTCAAACGGTGGGTAGAGGTCCGCGAGTGTGTTCTGGATGTAGGTGTCGAGGGATTCCAGGTCCTGAAACGAAAGAGAAGATCCGGAAACATAAGATACCAAGAACGACGTGCATGGACACGTTCGCAGGCTGGCACTAAGGGTCACTGTGTGGTACTTGTGAAACAGGGAAGGCAGAGGTGCGTCCTCAGCACAGAGGGAGTTCCTGTTGGGGACCACCTGCTTGTCCTTGGCTCTGTCGCTCAGCCGTAGCACTGAGGAAGTGCCCATCGCTGCGTTAGGCAGACTGGAGACCTCTGCCTCTGAGGGTGGCCCTCAATAACACGCTGAAGTGAGGGTTGTCACCGCCATCACACGAGGCACAATCAAGTTCAGATGTGGGATAAGTTCCATCCCATCAAATTCCGAAATATGCACATTACATGTGCTCCATCTTAGGATCTTCCGTGGAGTGTGTGGAATTTCTCAGGGGGGTCTTCCCCTCCCGTGGCTCCCCGCTCCCTGGCACACCTGGTTCTGGCCATGGAATGGAGGGGCCTGTGGGGAGAGCAGAGTTGGTCCACATACCATTTTATGCTTAGAAATGAGTGCATCCACAGCAAATACATTTAAATTGTATTGATGATGTTTTAAAAATTTAAATAGAAACCATCAGGGCATCCTTTGTCAAAAAATCACAGAAGTGTGGCCTTTCAGTCATCCTGAAAACAGTATCACTGGTCCCGGATTCCCCTTTACATTTTTGGTGCCACATGCTTTTATGTAAAGATGGAATGCTTTTCGTTTTTAAAAATAAGTTTAATGCTATTTTTAGATGTAGCATTTCCTGAGGAAATGCCACAAGGTTCGTTTGTTTAGGAGATAAATGCAAGGCTACAAATAACAGTTAAAAGCCCAAGAGGTTCAAATTGCCAAGTGGATTTTTAAAGGGACAATGGTTACATCTGAGACTCCTCTGACCAGCTAACCATATCGGTAATTTCCTAAGGAAACGGAAAAGAAAACCTCGAACCCTCTGGGCCTGAAGTGGGTGGACTCAGAGGGAAGCCGCCTGTCCTATCCGAGGAACCAGGCGGAACAGACTGGCCGGTAAGTGCTGCAGTCCGTGCAGCCTCTACCTGGTAGAAACCACGGGACACGAGGCACACCTCGGCGAGCTCATCTCCCACCGCTGTGCTACGAGGTGATGCCCTACGGAGCTCCCACACCCCTCGCAAGCCTTGCCATGCCTGTTGGCTCTGTTTCTTCCACATGCCTGGCTCTCCTCCATAGATAGGAATTATCTAAACGCTGATTTCGTCCAGAAAAGGCCAATGTGGTCTGATTTCCAAAAACTCAAATCACTCCCGGTTCAGAAGCATCGAGTCCATAAGAATAAGTGGCAGGAACCACCCTCTAGGAGCTGTGCAGCTGCTTACAGATATCTGAAGCAAATGCTAACTGTAACACAAGAGGCTGCAGGGAAGGAAGTTGAATGAAATCCTAGGGGACATGTCTCTAATGACCTCTGTTGGAGGAACTCAAATGCAAACTTTGGACTCTCCCAGGGAGAAAGCTGTCCTTCTGCTGCTCAGATGCCCAAATCCAGGCCCATTCCTCTTCCAGACCCACGGAGCAGTTCTGACCTCTCACGTGCAGCAGCCTCCTGATGGTGGGTCTCCTGGCCTCCACCTCCACTAGTTTATCTTCTCAAAACTGTCCAACACTGAAGGCGAGGAATCGATGTTTGCTGAGATCCTAGAGACAGCCCTGGGCACTCACAGGGCAGCCCAGCCTCCCTGGCTACTTCTCTGTCCTTAGATTCCCATCGGGACTGGGTTGGGCCCCCACACGTGGCCCAAGTCGGGGGTGGAGAGGGGAGGAAGGGGTGCCCCTCTCCTGGTTCCAACTCCCTGTGTAGCTGTCCTCACTCAGAGCCTGGTTCTGGCAAGAGCTGCCCAAGGGAAATTGTCTGCTGGCCAAGAGGCCATTTCCCAGGTCAAGTAAGTTGAGGAAGCCTTGGGTAGGCCAAAGTGAAACAACTTCAGCTTCTTTTTTTAAAAGTAAGAAATTTCAATTACAACTGACGTGCAATATTATATTAGTTTTAGGTGTATAATAGTGGTTAGACATTTATATTAGTTATGAAATGATCACCCAATAAGTCTAGTAACCATCTCACAGCATACATAATTATTACAATATTATTTACTATACTAGAGGCCTGGTGCACAAAATTCATGCACTGGAGGGGTGTCCCTCAGCCTAGCCTGCACCCTCTCCAATCTGGGACCCCTTGGGGGATGTCCGACTGTCAGTTTAGGCCCGATCCTTGATTGGGTCTAAAGCGGTAGTCAGACATCCCTCTCACAATCTGGGACTGCTGGCTCCTAACCACTCGCCTGCCTGATTGCCCCTGTTTCTGCCTGCCAGCCTGATTGCCCCCAACTGCCCTCCCCTGCTGGCCTGATCACCCACAACTGCCCTCCCCTGCCGGCCATCTTGTGGTGGCCATCTTGTGACAACGTGGGGGCGGTCATCTTGTAATGACGTGAGGGCATCACGCGAGGGTGCGAAGGCCACCTTAGCTATTATTAGTATAGATTCCCTATGCTGTACTTTACATTTAGTGACTTTTATAACTGGTAATTTGTGTTTCTTAATCCTCTCACTTTTTTCACTTATCCTTCTAACCCCTCTATCTAACAACCATCAAGATGTTCTCTACATCTACGAGTTTGTTTGTTTGTTGTTTATTTAGTTTTTTAGATTCCACATATAAGTGAGATCATATAGTATTTGTCTGACTTATTCCACTTAGCATAATACCCTCTAGGTCCATCTATGCTGTCACAAATGACAAGATTTCATTCTTTTTATTTTTTAACAGCTGAGTAATATTCCATCGCGTATTGTACCACATCTTCTTTATCCAATTGTCCACTAATTAGCTTGCTTCCATATCTTAACTATTGTAAATATGTTGCAGTGAATATAGGGGTACATATATCATTCCAAATTAGTGTTTTGATCTTCTTCTGATAAATACCCAGAAGTGGAATTGCTAGGTCATATTCTAGTTTTAATTTTTTGAGGAATCTACATACTGTTTTCTGTAGTGGCTGCACCAACTTGCAATCCCATCAACACTTGCTATTTGTTGATTTCTTGACAGCCATTCTGACAGGTGTGAGGTGAAACCTCACTGTGGTCTTCTCCAGCCTCACATGCTAATGTGCCCTTACCAACATAAGAGGGCCGGGCCAAACTTCCTTGAATATATTTAAGGCAGCTTAAGAAAACAGGAAAATATACAGTATATTTTAGAAAGGTTTCCATAATAAATGCTTAAAAATGAGAACAATGTCTTGGCATCTTACAGCGTCAAATTCAGTCATCTGGAACATTTACTCTGTTTGGCATTTTCTTCTCTCATGTTTGTGTGAGAACTTGTTTGTGTGTGTGTATGTGTGAGAGCCAGTGTGTGTGTGTGTGTGGGGGGGGGAGGGGGGTGTCAGTGTGTATGTTTGAGGTCAGGTGTGTGTGTGTGAGGGCCTAGTTGTATGGGAGAGCACACGTGTGTTCAAGGGCTGAGTGTGCTGAGGGCCAGGGTTTGTGAACAAGGACTTCTGAAGGTGTGTGTACGTGAGTACAGAAGTGGTGAGTCGACAGAAATATGTGTTGGCAAATTCTTAAAATAGTTCTAGGCCTTTGGGTGCAGAGGAAGAGAAAGAGGTGGACGCAGGGTCAAGGCGAATGTTGTGTGAGCACAGCTAACCATTTCAGCCTGGCCTCACATTCACCAAAACCTCAAATACCATCAAAACATCCAAAAATAAGAGGAGAGGAGACAGACAAATGTTGATGACTACGCTGACAGTAAAGCACTCATTTCTTTTCCTTATATAACTCAGGATTCCCATTTCAACCAAACCCACACACATGGAGATAGGCTGATTCCAAAACGCAGAACCTTTGCCTGTTTACTTGATGATCAATCTTCTCGTGACTTAGAATGGGATTATGTACTACACATGCTGGCGGAACGGCAGGTACAGCACTTGCATAAAAGCATTTAATCACCATTTTGCTGACCTGTGAATTCAGTGTTATCTGGCCAACTGCAGGACTGCCTTTGCATTTTTACAACAGAAAATTTATGCCTGTAAAGACATTTTAAAGCTTCACTCTTCAACAACAGGTTTATTTTCCTTATTAACTTTAGGTGAAATTTTATTGAAATGGGGATGCTTTTTTAAAATCAAGATCTTTATAAAAAACTAATTTTTTTATTGATTTCAGAGAGGAAGGGAGAGGGAGAGAGATAGAAACATCAATGATGAGAGGGAATCATTGATTGGCTGCCTCCTGCATGACCCACACTGGGGATTGAGCCCACAACCCAGGCATGTGCCTTGGCCGGGAATAGAACCATGACCTCCTGGTTCATAGGTTGACACTCAACCACTGACTCATGCTGGCTGTGCTAAAGTCAAGATCTTTGTTACTCATCATATCTCTGCTCTCCAGGGACTAAGCACCTTCCTGGCATCCGGCTCCCAGGAGATGATGTTCTCCATGCGACCCTCCAGGCCTCACGTGTGCCAAATGAGAAGGCAGAGACTGGGGTTAGAAGGTCCGTTGGTGCCCACCCATTGGAGGCCAGTCTCTGGAACTTGGGAAAGTCACACCCTTCCTCATAGGAAAGGTGTGGTTGGGGCAGGGGGCAGGTAACTCACTCACCGTCAAAGCAAAGGGAATTTCTTTTTGAAGACTTTGCTGACCTAAAGGAGGCCAGCTGAATTGGGCAGGAAAAAGCAGGGGTGCCCTGTCCAGGGCCTAGCAGGCTGGAGGGATGTGACTGAGGCTGTCCCAGCAAGGAATGTCCATCAATGCTCATGTTTTAATTCAAGCACAATATCCTTAAGGGTGAGTGAAGGTGCAAGAGGCTGTCAGCAGGCTGACCTAGACATTAGTACCCCTTTAACTGCTGAGAAGGTCTGCAGTGGCTTACTGAGCCCCCCTGCCAACCCCTCACTTCCCCCCCCCCCCCTAAGAAGAGCACTTCAACATGACAGAATGCTGAGAGTGAGGCACCACACAGACAGGGCTAGAGACCCTTTCTCCACCTCCCTTGCAGACACAAACTGGTGGCTGACCCACCAGCTTGGGGATGTTCTCCTTGTGGCCACCCCCATTCTTGTGGGTGATTCCTTGATGTTTGGGTCCCTGTGCCCCAGGGACAGTGGGGTGTGAGTAGGACAGGATCACATGACACTTAGGAAAAGGTCTCAGGTAGGGTGAGGGGAAGACCAAGCAGCGGTGGTGGCAAAAGGTGGCACAGTCCTCTCCACCCCTCATCAGTTAGGCTAGGGGGCTCCTCTGGGATTCAGTCATATTGTCTCATTCTGAAAATCCATAGTAGGCTGACGTCAGGATGTAAAGAACAAGCAGATAGAACATGGGGCTGAGGGCTCGACGGGATCACAGAATGTGGGCTGGGGGCATCATCCAAGAGGCAAGGCTTGGGCAGGTGGATGAGGGTGGGGGTGGCGGTCACAAAGGCCCCTAATCTGGTCTGGGAGCTTGGCTCCTCCTGCAGCCCCCACACCAGCCCCCAGTGATAACATGCTGCAGCCCAGGGGGAAGCCATCCTGAGTGAGGGGTGTGGTGGTGCCTGTCACCTAGGCACTTCCACCCCAGAAGGTAGAGCCGCCTTTTAGTTCACTGCTGTGGCCTTTGCCTCTAGCCAGAATTTATAAACAAAAACCAGGATGTGCACTGGAGCATCCTGCAACCCCTCCAAGCAGGACCCAGGTCCAAAGGGGCCTTGCGCTGCCCCACTTTCCATCAATAGCTGCTTTCTCAACTTTGTAGGTGAAGGAGCTATGTGTGAAACCCACACTCCCAGGAGGCTTGCTCTGAGCAGCCAACCTGGTTAGAGCTGCTTAGCTGCTATTAACAGGGGCCTCCTTCCTGAAAGGGCCCAGTGACGGCACCCGGCGTCCTGCCCAGGGGATCGATGACCATCGCTGGTTTCCTGTGTGCATAGACCCAGAAACCACCTTTGAATCCAAGACACCTGTCTAAAAAGTCTGGTCCCCTGATCGACTGGTGTGCTGGCCTGTCTATACCCAGTCTGTCTACATCTAGTCTGTCTACATCAGGCCTGTGTACATCTAGCCCAGCAACACCCAATCTGCCTGTACCTGCCTTGTCTCCACTCACAGCTGCTGTGTATATGGGATTCCTGACCCTCACAGCTGGGAGGCTGAGATGTTTCTAAGGGGTGAAAAATCCTTTCACCAAAGCTGGTGCCCAGAGAGAAGGAGAAGGAAGGAAAAGTGGCGGTGCCTCTTTAGGTCTACACTCTACACACTTGGAAGAGCTCGGTGATGAATAAAAGCAACACACACTACGAATTCTGCTGAATTTAGAGAGTCTCAGGCCCTGGTGAGAAGCCTCCCCTGACACATAATTTTTCCAACCCGTAATTGGCACAGGAAGCCTAGCAGAGACGTGAGACGCCAGCAGCTGGGGGGCGGCTCTGGGGACTCCTCTATCAATGAGACTCTTTCTCTCCTGATTCCACAGCCTCCTTTTAAACCTCTGTTATAACTGAGCCTGGGATGGTGACTGCTGCAGGAAGAGCCCCACTTTACCCCTCTCACCCCAATGTCTGTACTCCCTAGAGCCCAGAAACAGGCACACCTGGTGCATCTAGGTCTGATGTCCAAGCCCTACCTGGACCCCTCAACCAGGAACTGGGGGTGGCCCAGGTGAGCTTCTAGGCCTTGTGGTGAGGTTTCATGATGGTGACAACACCACCATGATCTGGCCAAAGCCTTCCTTCCCACACCAGAGAACATCTGTCGCTTAAAGCCCCAGGAAACCCCACGGCTGGTCCAGTTCACTTCTTCTGAGCCCCTGCCCGGGGTGACCCAGCCCTCCACTAATTCACAGTGTAAGGGGCAGAGGACCCCAAAGGACTGACCACAGACCAGGAAGGCCAGACCAGGGCAGGGTGGGAGCACAGGCTGAGCAGACAGGCCAAGCTGCATCCAGCCCACCTTCGCATAGACATAGGACATAAAAGTGAGCAAGGTCTCACTGGGTGGGAAAATTGGGGAAGGAGCTTTCTAGTGATTCTTCTTTCTTGCAGGGTGCCCACCCATCCCCTTTGACAGGTAGCGGCTGTCTGGGCTCTCTGGAGGAGCCCACAACAAAGGACAGAATGAGGCCAAGGCCGGGTATCCAAATGAGGGACAAGCAATCCAGAGCAGATCCCAGCAGGCCAGGAAGTGAAGATCTCTCAAGAGTTAACAGTGAGAGGGTGCTGTCCAGTGGACCGTTGGAGGCTGACCCCATGGGCACCTATGGACTCCTCACCAGGGCTGGTGCCTTCCTCCAGCAGTGAGAGATAGGCGGGGGCTAAAGCTGGCTTTAGAGCCACTGAGCACTGATAATGAACCCATTATCTTTAACTCCTACAGCCTGAGAGACATGGGTCTGTGACAGCAGGTCTCAGTAGACAGACCTCAGAAAGCCGCACATTCCAGCCTGCTGAGACAGTGCCTTGCACCTTGGTCTCCCTGCACGCTCACATGTGCACACACACATACACAAACAGATGCACACATGCAGACATGCATGCACAAACATACACAGAGACAGTCTCCCGCATGTGTGTACACCCATACACACAGGCACACACATGTACACACACACTCAGAAAGTGCGTGAAAATTCACCCCACTCCTGCTTGTGCAGCCCCTGGACTCAACCTCTCATTTTTTTGGCCTCACTTCTCACCCAGATCTGTTCTCAGCCCTCATCCAACAGCAGGAGCATCAGAGTGAATCTCAGCACAGCTTGAAGCCTGCATAGCAGTCGTGAGAAAAAACTCTCTAATTTGAAACTCGTTTGTAAAGTGCAGTGCTAAATCTTCATTACCCTGGATACTAAATACTGCTTGCAGATTTTTCTTTCAAACTAAAAATAAATATATTAAAATAAATAAGTATGCAAAGTATTTAAAAACAACACTGTGTATTGAGGTCTAAGTTGTTTTTTAAAATCCCAAGAGTAAAATGTCTAAGGACTGGGACTTTTCCCCTGAAAAAAAAAACAAAAACAGGGAGCTGCCTGTTTCCTTCAAGTGCCTGAACATAATTAAGAAAGAACTGCAATAGGCTATTCCCAGTGCTTTCATATTCAAACAAGGGTTCTTGACATTTTACAGCAGCTGAAAGGCAAATGCAGAGGAAGCCACTCCTTAAGCTGTGGCTACCCTTTCCGGCTCTTTTCTCCCTTTTCCTAATACTTCCAGGGTAGGGTCCTTGTAATGAGTGCCTCCCACCCTAGACGTTTCCCTGGAACTGGACCTTCAAGCTATTTGTCAGTGAGTGACAGTGGTATTGTTGAGGTTACCAGCAGGCTTGGCAGACACAAAGGTCTCTAAACACCTTATGGGTGTCAAGATGGCCTAAGGGCAGAATGATGGCCAAAGGCAGTTGCTCCCAGGAAAATTCTGGACTCAGTGAAATGCAAAACCACAGCAGGGGCCTCAGAAGCAGAAACACTGCACAGGGAGCAGCATCCCCTGCCATCTGGTTGCTTCTGGGACCCAAGTTATACCTGGGAGCTGGCTCTCGGGACATTCCATGTGAGTCATCTTGGACTGCAGCTCCACCTGGGTCCATCTCTCTGACTATGTCCCCACCCACCCCATCGGTGACCCCAGGCACCACTTTAAACCCTTCCTGGTGGAGGCAGCAGCTTCTGCCCCCTGTGGACTGGGTCTTCTCTCCCTGACCTGGGCTTCCCAAGCCTGCCACCCGGGATGTTGTAGCTCACCTCACAACTTCCACAAACTCTCTTGGCCTTCCTAACCAAGGTAAGTGCTTCTTTCTCAAGTCCAAAATTGCTCACTTGGCACGTGGCTTCGTCTTCTTGTATGTCTCCAAAACCAGACTCTGCTTTAATGGCCCTGCATGTATATGGAGACAAGTTACACCAAGAAGTGTTTAGAGGATCTTTAGAAGAGAGAGGCAGGGAATGTTTGCCCAAGTGTTTACCACAAAGAAGGCCAGGCTCCAAAAAGAGCATCGTTATGCGAACCTGACTCTGAGGGACAGGAAATGCCTGGATTCCACTAAGGCACTGATCTGGCATAAGACAGAGCAAACACTGTGGTGGACTGTGTTGTTCACAAAATCCCTGCCCACAGGCATCCGGCATGGCCATGCGGCAAAGAAACGTGGTGGCCGTGGCAGATGCCAGTTCTGGAAGAAGCTTTTCGAGCCAGCACATGTGTCACCATTTGTTAGTCAACACCCCAGAGAGAGGCCTGAATCACCTGATGTGATGAGTGTGATGGGTGCATAGCCTGAGTGGGTCATCACTGTGCTGGTCACTGAGACTCGGGGTCATTGGTTACTACAGCATAACCTGCCCATCCTGACTGATGCTCTCCAGGGCCTGGAACACGGATCCAGGGGACACCTGAACTCAGGCCTTCGCCCAGTAGGGCAGCCACAGCACACACCTTGGCATCAGTTACACCTCTACCGAGGGGCCCTACTGGACTGAGCTGCCTGCAGACATGTCAGTGCATCCTGAGCAGGGGCTGGTTCTCAGAGGCTTCCTGGACAGACTAAGCCCCATGAGGTAACTTGAGGAGTAGGACCTTGGGGCTCTGTCCCCCAACAGTTGGCATGGTGGCTCCAGGGTGAAAGGTCCATTTGGCATTTCTCGATCTTGCCTGTACTTCCAGAAGGCTGACACTGTTTTGAAAACAACTCAATTCTGAGTTTCATCATCCACAGATTTTGCTTTTCCATGGTATGAACGCTTTACAGTTGTCAGGGCCAAATTAGGAGAATGCCAAAAGAAAGGAACCATTTTGGGTCATTCTTCAGGGCTGTACCTTGTGTAACAGGCCCAAGAGGAGAATCCAGAAAATAATGTCTCCAAATATAAACCCTGAAAACATCTTCTCTGAATTTATACACAACTTACTAAATGTGACACACACAATTACCTGACTTCAGCAATTTAAAGCTGGTGTGCGGATTACAGTGGATTATGGGATGGTAGGGATCACTGACAATGAAAATCCGTTAAGAGTGCTGAACACTCAGCCCAGCCACAGTCCGCCGGCCAGCGTGTTAGAACAGCTCCCCTTTGCAATCTTACGCCCAGAACCGTGCTGGGATGGTTGCCAGAGGGGCTTCTCTCAAGTGTGTGAACAGACTGAGGCTGTACTGCAACTTTCTTCTCTTTTCTCCCTCTTCAGATGCTCAGATCCACCTGGAGCAAGGACTTTCCAGGTGGCTTATGCCCCAATTTATTTTTAAACTGATCTCAAGTTCTTCCTTCTTTCCCAGCTGCCCAGACTAAACCTACTGTTGTGGAACTGGCAGGTGCATCTGGGGTTAGACTGGTGTGTTTTTTTTGTTTGTTTAAAATATAATTTTAATTAATTTCAGAAAGGAAGGGAGAGGGAGAAAGAAATAGAAACATCAATGATGAGAGAGAATTATTGATTAGCTGCTCCTGCACTCCCCCTACTGGGGATGGAGCCTGCAATCCGGGCATGTGCCCGTGACCGAAATCGAACCCGGGACTCTTCAATCCACAGACCGATGCTCTATCCACTGAGCAAAACCAGCTAGGGCTAGACTGTTCTTCTTTTTTTTTTTTTTTTTTTTTTTTTACTGTGGTTGTCTGTTTTTAATTTAATAAAGTTTTATTTTTCAAAATGTATAGCTGGTGGGACCTGTTGTTCACACATCTTCACCAGTAGCTGGGGCATCCCCACTCTTGGTGTTTCTGGTGCAAATTACTTGAGCTCTGTGCTTTGAAACTAGTTTAATAAGTCCTTTACTAAGGCGCTCCTGTAGGGCTGCCCTGGCCAAGGAACCATGGACCTTCACCTCCCATGGTGTGGAGCCTGGCTTCAGACTCTCAGAGACAACAGCTGGGTTTATGAGCTTATAGGTGGGAACTTCCTTACAGAGTTTGTCATATGTTGCTTTGTCAAACAAGACTAGGTATTAAGCTTGTCCCGAGCTTTGCCTTTGGACCACTTCTTCTTTTTGGCCTTCCCCTGATTTGTTCACTGGTTCTTTGTCTTTCTTGGCCAACTTTCCAGCATCTTTCTTCTTCTCCTTGCGCAGCATAGAGAAACTCAGAGTAGCTGCTACCACAGCAGCCTCGATAAAATGAATGGATTAGGCTCTTCTGAAAGAGAAATAGGACCGCCAGCAGGGTGTCCATGTACCTGCCCACCATGTGGCCTCTGAACCTGCAAACTGTAATGCCACACCCACCATAGTGGTAAGTGAGGGCACTCCACAGTTTATAACCACATTTAACTCCTATGACTGGCAAAGCAACCCAGCCATTAAATCTGCAATTACGACATCAGCCATTCTATCAAACCTACCTCCACACAGAATGGGCCTTGACCTAATGGGGTTTTATCTCCTGGTGAATCTGCCTGTACCTGGCACACTCAGAATTTTCCTCTCAGTGTTCTTTGGAAAAGCTGCCTCAGGATCTCACCTGGATCTGTGGGGGCACCCCATGTCACCCCAGCTCTGTCCTTGCTGCTCTCTACAAAATGCTCAGGAGTCCACAATCTATGACCCAGTGGTTGAAATATAAACAAAGAAGAATACTAGTTTGTCGCACGAAAATTATGTGAAATTCAAATTTCAATGTCCATAAATAAAGTTTTATTGGCACACAGCCACCCTCAGCCTATGGCTTTTTTGTACTATAAAAGGGGAGTTGAGTAGTTGTAATCAAGATCATGTGACCCTTCAAAGCCTAAAATACTGTCTAGCCTTTCACAGAAAATCTGCTGACCCCACTCTCCGGGAGGGAATTCCTGCCAGGCAGACGAGGGGCAGCTCTACCCACCTCCCATCTGCTGCGCCAATGGTGTGGAGCCTGGCTTAGCATGGCTGCAGTTCTGAGTGAAAGCGTGGAGGAGGAAGGGCTCTGCTCATACCATTCTCTAATTCAACATTCAAGTTTCAACTAATTGTCAGTGACATGTGACCCTTCATGATTCAGCCCAGGACAGCTCTGCTCCATGTGCTCTGAGGCTGGGCAAGTTGATGGTCCCAGCCTGCGATGGAGGGCATGGCCACCAGGCACTTCTGTTTGTTGGGGCTTGCTCATTTCTACTCATGATCAAGTGAATGAAAAGTGCCTAAAGCAGTCATTTACAGTTCTGTTATCCTTTTTTTGTATTTGACAGCCTAATAAGCTACAGGGGAATTCCCATTGTCAGCTATGAAAGTCTTGGGGTGTCCCTATTGTGTGGCATGTTAGGGAATGATGGCTGCACTTGGGAAGTCGAGCACAACCCTCGCCACCTGTTGTATGATCACTTGGTCTGTACACAGGACAAAGCAGCTGCAAGAACAAGGTCCCAAGGTCTGCCGTGGGCACAGGAGCCCATCATGGCAGCAGCGACCAGGAAGTGACCCCACCTTATAGTTCACTTGCCCATCCTGCAGTGGTTGGCCAACAGACCCAGTCCTGCCCTCAGCAGACAGAAGACAGAGCTGGAAAGATGAGAAACAGGCCACATGGCCCAAGAGGGTCCGAATGGAGGTGTCAATGAAGAGGAGGCTGGCTAGGCAGTGGGCATTGTCCCCAGGGCCAAGGCAAAGGTGATGGTGGTGGGGGTGGGGGGGGGTGATGACACCATATGTAAATGTCATCTGGACTTCTATTGGTTTCATAGTACAAAGTCCCCAAGATTTCTGCACATCTGGTTTCTTCATATGTAAAACAGGAAAATTACTAAAATTGAATTCATCAATTATTCCACAATGTTAACAATTTATTTTATTTTAAAAGGACTTTAAAGCTTTTTATTTTTTTTAATACAAAAGGCAAACTGACAATGAGATGTTGGTTTTCAAGGCATTTTGGCTGAATTTAATTCTTTTAGTTCTTTGAAGGTATTCGATAAAAGTGTACAAGACTATTATTAACCACAGTCAGCCCAGGCTGGGTTTCTCCTGCCAAATGTAATTTCAGTTGAAGTAAGAGTTTTGTCTGTTCTAAACCACAGCTGGAGCATAAAGATTATATCAACTTAAAACATCTCCTGTACTCCAAATTTAACTTTCTACATTGGGCCCTCCATCGAGACCTGATCCATTCTTTGCTGCTTAATTTCTCTGAAAAACCCTTGGTCAGGCTAGGAAAGTGCTTTTGAAATGTGTCAGCACAATGAGATGTATAGTTTCTGAAGCATGAAGAGCGAAACTTATTCTCATCCTCCAAGTGTTTTGTTGCCCTTTTTGGTTCACATCATTATTAAAATGAGCCACAACAAACCACTTCAAAAACAGACTAAGTTCCCTTTTGTCTGAGTCCAGCTGCTTTGCCAGTGTCTGCCTAGCATCCGGTCTTCAACCAGCACACCTGGCGTCCCCACACCTTTCCCATGCAATTTCCAACAGAGAAACAACTAATTCCTGTTGATATTCTTGTGGAAGGGTTGAAATTAATTTTTCTAAATTGTAGATCTGACAGCAGATTCCACCGAAATCACCAATTACAGGTGTGTCTCCCCCGCCCCCCCCCCCCCCCCACACACACTTTCAGATTACATGCCAACATATATAAAAAAGAAGTAGGTGCAAAAACACTGAGTGGGAGTGTGACATTGTGTATCTGCACTGTTAGTTTGAAAATGTCACCTAACGTCTTTCCTAAGCATTCTGCGGGCAGGGGTCCCGGCCACAGCTGAGATGTTACAGCTGTGATTAAAGTCAGGCATCGATCTGATTTGGGGTTCTTCAAAACGGTGGTATAGGAATCCTAGAAAAGTTCCTCTCAGACTGGCAGTGTTTCTCTGCTTGATGGTGCCTTTAAGGTACCTGTACCAAGGTCCTAATTTGATTTTAACAACTAAGGTAAGGAGGACCCAATGTATGGTATTAATGGAAAAGCATAGATGGGCATGCACTTTAACTTACCCATGATTCCTGTGCTTTTCCTAAAGGACCTCATGCTTTTAATCTTGTGTTTCGGTGGGATAGGTGATGATGCTGACACTGGGCTGAGGGTGTCTGGGAACTGGTGCTGATACTAGGCTGAGGCTTTTTCAGGAATTGGTGCTGGACCTGGACGGAAGCACCTTTGTTTTTTTTCAGAAGGAGGCTGGAGTGATGGCTTCAAGATTGCATGTCTGGCTGGGAAAGTTCTGTGGGACCACGTCAGGAGGCAGTATGGGAGTGCAGGAAGTGGCAGATGGTAAAGCACGATTTAAGGTATTTTATGGAAAATGCAAACTGTATACACGTGATAAAAACAATAACAAGAAGTTATTCTAATGAGAAAGCTATGATGTATGTACTTGGAGTGCTAAGTAGTCCTTTGCATGGCCTCCCTGCCCAGGAAAGCCACCAGGAAAGGCAGGCCTGGTAGGTATGGCTGTACATAATGTGAACAGGCTACTGGCGTTTCCAAGGTGGGGCACAAAGAGGGTCCAAGAAAGACATGCGCAAGAAAACTGTTGGGGATCCTGAGCCTAAAGATGAAGCCGGAGCCTGGAGCCCAAACCCACACTCAGAATGGGCATGGCAGGAGGCCTACCAACTGTTGGTATTCCAGAGCAGGGGAACTCTGATGCAAGTAAGCAAAACATAGCATGGAGGAAAGGTGTTGGTGCAAACTGGAAAACAAGAGGTGTAATGCCCAGTGGTGGCCAAGCTCAGTGTACAAGCAGCCTGGACCTGGCAGAGACCTAAGAGTAGGCTGGCTTGTGAGAACAGAGGGTGTGCCCACATCTGCTGGGGGCTGGCTGCATGCTGTGTAGTCGGCATGTCTGCACAGCATGGCTCTGAAGTGCTCCCACCGGAATTATAGCACCCAGCTTTAGAAGGGAGTCCGGAGACACCCAGGTTATGAGCAACCCCATCTACAGTTGGGACCAACCCTTATGGTTTGCAATGGAGGAAAAGATACCCAAGTCACAGGGTTCCCCAGACAATTTGGGTTTTCACCTATGGTCCTGGCATTACCTCTCTTTTCCCCCTTCAAAGTGTTCCAGTTTGGACAATAAATAATATGGCCACTCTGCTTATAAGATGTGGGCTTCCTTGAGCTCATAAGGTAGTAGTTTCAGCTCAAGTGACCACAGGTTAATTACCCTGTATTTTCACAATTTGCTTCTCTCCCAACTGGTCTAACCTTTGAGTGAAGGGTGGGAGGCAAATGACATAGAGATGATTGAGGGGTAGAAGTGAGTAGAAATGAAGGTGAGTGAAGAGTCAAGGTGAATGAGGGTAGAGGTGAGTAAAGGTGGAGGTGAGTGGGGAGGAGGTGGGTGAGTGAGGGTAGAAGTGGGTAAGGGTGGAGGTGAGGGAGGGTGGAGGTGAGTGAGTGGTACAGGTGAGGGAGGGTGTCCCTGAGAAAAAATGGAGGTAACAGGGAGGTGAGGAGGGGTGGAGGTGAGTGAGAGGTACAGATGAGGGAGGGGGGAAGATGAGGGAGTGTGGAACAGGGAGGTGAAGGAGTGTGCAGTGAGTGAAAGCTGGAGGTGAGTGAAAAGTGGAGGTGAGGTAGAGTGGGGGTGAGTGAGGAATTTTTGTTGTTAATCCTCACCCCGAAGGTATTTTTCCATTGATATTCAGAGAGAGTGGAAGGGAGGGACGCTCCCATCACTGAAACCATACTGGCCAGGGCTGAGTGAGGAATTTTTATTAGTCACTAGTAAATTATTTGACCTCTGAGCCCTTTCAGGACAGTATTTCAACTGCAGAAGGCAAGATCAGGCTTGCTGAACTCTCACAAGGGTCTGGCAGGAATTCTGTAAAGAATGGCAGCAAATCCAGAGTGATGGCGGAACATAGGGCAGAGATATGTGGGCATGGGCCAGTCGTGAGGATGTAGAGATCATGTGCCTGCATCCAGGGACATTTGGGGAAACAGAGGTGTGCGGTTAGAACATGCACCTGGGTTCTCTGGTCAGTGCTGTCCAAAGCCCCTCTCCTCCCAGGGCAGGGGCACTGTTCTCCCATCTCACATGCTGTGTTTCACTGACAGTATTTCAATTTAAAACCAATGAGCACTGAGAAATGTGTTGTCTATGAACAAAGTCTGGGAAGGAAAACTGAGAATGAAGCACTCAAATTAGAAATGAAGAAGTAAAACTATCTCTATTTGCAGATGATCTTATATATAGAAAACCCTAAAGAATCTATAAAAAGTCTAATAGGGCTAATAAATGGATTCAGCAAAGTTGCAGGGTACAAGATCAGCATGCAAAAATCAGTTGTGTTTCTAGCAATGAACAATTCAAAAAGGAAATTAAAAAAACAAGTCCAGCCGAAACCGGTTTGGCTCAGTGGCTAGAGCATCAGCCTGGGGACTGAAGGGTCCCAGGTTCGATTCCGGTCAAGGGCATGTACCTGGGTTGCGGGCACATCCCCAGTAGGGGGCGTGCAGGAGGCAGCTGATCGATGTTTCATTGATGTTTCTAACTATCTCTCTCCCTTCCTCTCTGTAAAAAATCAATAAAATATATTTTAAAAAAAACACCTTAAAAAAAAAAAAACAAGTCCATCATACAATAGCATCCAAAAGGAATAAAAACACCTAGGATACATCTAATCAGTGAAATGAAAGACTTGTACACTGAAAACTACAAAACAATGCTGGGAAAAATTAAAGAAACCTAGCTAAATAGAAAACATCCTGCATTCATAGATTGAAAGGCTTAATATTGTTAAGAAGTCAATGGTATTCAAAGCAATGTGAATGAAGGCTTAGCTGGTTAACTGAGAGACTGAATCTCTTCAGCTCCAAAAGAGAAAGGACACTTGCTTCTCCAATAGGAATGGCAAGTGGGGTGATGATTTGTTCAGACCCCTGAATGCAGAGTGGTGGAAATGGGCACCGAGACTGTCCAGTGTGGTAATGCAGTCGATCCTGGAGAAGACAGTGGAAGCCCCAGGGAGAAGAAGGAAGGGGTTCACTCTGAGAGAGGGGCCTGTATCTTGAAGAGCATTGCGGTTCTGGTGGTGTCTGGTATGCTATTGATAGGTGACTAAGAAGCAGTCCTATAGGAATACCCGCCTCATTTGGCCCCTCCAGAGATGTGCACATAAAGGCTGGGTTTCCCAAGAAGTTAGTTCAGACTCTACAGACCTCAAAATTTACATGGGAAACTGTGACTCCAAGGTCAACAAACCCCACAACAGTCAGCCTCCTATTAATTCTAAGGTGGCCAAAAGGAGGATCCTTTGATACTTCTAAATTAATTTTTGTGCAAACAATTAGAAAAAGCCAGCTTTCCAATTAGGCAGAATGAATGGAAAGAAAATGATTAGAGACCATCTCAGAACTTCTCCCCTAAGCTAAAAAGGCCTTCTCCCATAGGCTAAAATGAAATTATGTACAAGGATTTACGAGAGAGAGAGAGCGAGAGAGAGCGCAAGGATTTAGATAAATGAGTCATTTAGGTAGCAACCCAATTCTTTGAGGTATTAAAAATGGTTGTCTTCATTTTAAAAAGGGTAAGGTCATTTGGAACTTGATTTGTCAAGCAAGGACAGATATAAATTGTAAATGCCATCAAAACAAAAATTGGAATCAACTCTTCTGAGTCTGTTTGTGTGCGCATTAATGTATGTTGTACCAGTAAATGTGAGATAATGTTCTACCTCCGGATGTTATTGTTAAAATTAACTTAAAGGCAAGCATTTGTAAGGATTGGGTATTCTAAAATTCTCAGAAATATAGAAACTAACTCATGCTTTTCAAGTTCATGTCTCTAAGATTAATCTTTAGTAAATAAAAGCTAGCTTAAGTTTGTTGGTTTAAGTAAAACAGACATGTCTTTATTTTACCTGGGTTTTACAAAAATAAGTCCATGTTAATAATTGACTTTGATGTCTGTGAAATATGTTTATAGAAGTTAAGTGGTTTAAAAAAAAAAATGGATAGTCAGGGATATGGGAAACCCAAGGCAGCTGCTTGGTTCTTTTCCTGGCTCCCTGGCTCCCCACTTTTTGCTTTTTGCATTTCTCCACGCATCATTGTGCATTTAGCTGAATTGAATGAAGGAACTTATGAGCTGACATCTTATCCTATTGCCAATGTTTGAAAGAGTTACTTCAAGAAAATGCCAAGTTAGTAAACGATTCACAATGAGCCCCCAGAAGACAAAGATCATTGACTATCACCTGAAGATTTCATTTATTGGAAAGGACACCAAATAAAAGACACTCTCCAACTTTGCTGGATCAGACCTTACCAGGAGCCTAACCAGGAATGGACATCTACCCATCTTTGATATTGCCTCAAGGGACACCAGAAACTCCACTAACATCAGAGGTAGACAAGATGTCAACAAGGCCTGTATACCAATGGACTGATATTGAACTCAGAAACCATTCTATTTGTCTTTATCTGTTAATGATATTAGTCATACTAATAGTTATACTTGTTCTTTGGGTTTTTCTATATAGTCCAGCTGAATATGTATAAGATAACAACTGTTAATACTCCTTTTTATGACTATGTAAATGTTATACCAGATGCCAAATACAGAATAATGAGGCAGAAGGCAAAATTCAGATCATGATAGTTCACGGGATAGAAATAATCCAGTATTTTTTCACAAGAAAAGCCATAAGACCTGACTGCCTTCCAATTACCTACCTTTCCTATTTGAAGAAAACCTGGCCTTCACTCACATCCCATGGTTATAGTACTGCCCCATCCCCAGTGGTCATTAAGATAACATCAATACTGAGACTTCCTAGGAACAAGTCTTCATAGCACTGTGAGATCACATTAGCTGGTCAAAAGATTGGCCACCAGTGCATCCTTTGGATTGATTTATGACTAAAAGGGGGTTATAGAAGAAAACCAGGTTCTATGGTAAGTAACCTCACAGGGTGATCTGATCATAAATTCCTAACTGGGCAGATCATGGTGGGTAGTCACATCCCTACCATGGTATATAACTTCTTTACTAAAAGGCTTATCTTTGCTTTAAGCAAGCCCTGTCCATTGCTTCTGTGCATCTAGGTTAACATACCTTTGAAATGCCTCCTTTCACCCCTCCTTCTTTAATCTAATCCCTGCCTTGCTTTCTCCCACCTTCACGTAATCTTCCTTTTGTTCACTCCTTAAGTCCAAATGCATACAAGAAACTGCAAATTGTTATTCTCCTGAGAACCTGAGATCTTGCTCCCTGGTATATGTTGTCAGTTGACTCAAATAAACGCATAAAAATTCTCTACAGAATTGAGGGTCCAGAAATAAACTCATACAACTAGAACCCATCCAGGGTTCAAAGACTATTCAATAATCAAAAGCTAATTTTGTGGACAAAAAAAGGGTCCACATACTAAACCTGACAAGCTCAGGGCAGGTCTGCATGGTGGGCCTTACAAACTCAAAGACTGAAAGTAACCACATAGGGTGGTCTGAACATACAAATTCCTAATTAAAAGTGGGTCATGGCAGGCAGTCACGTCCTCGACCTGTAGTGTCCTTGACAAAGATCAAGTTTTACTTTAAGTAAACCTGTCGATTGTCTTTTTGTATCTAAGGTAACATACCTTTGAAATATCAGAATAATCTTTTGCAGGAGACCACAGAACCCTTCGTTGTTATCTTGTTCCTTGAATACCATCTCTACGCGCTGTAAATGTTGACTATCTGGTACCCACCAATGTAAAACAAGTATGTGTCTCTCCATTTGGTTTTAAATCCAACCTCAGAGATTTCCCCACTTTGCTTTCTCCTGCCCCCTTAATCTACCACTAATGGAATCCATGTAA
Organism: Corynorhinus townsendii; assembly: GCA_026230045.1. Classification (NCBI taxonomy): domain Eukaryota; kingdom Metazoa; phylum Chordata; class Mammalia; order Chiroptera; family Vespertilionidae; genus Corynorhinus; species Corynorhinus townsendii. The sequence goes on from JAPDVU010000012.1 coordinate 3,159,094, forward strand.
CCCCCCTTGTGTCTGCTCCTTTGATTCTAATGTATAAAATAACGTGCAACACTGCCTTCTCTGGAGCATTTTCTCAATTCATTGAGATTTTGCTTCCTGGCAATTGTGGTCAGTTTGGCCCAAATAAAGACATCAAAATTCTCTACAGGTTTGGACATTTCTTACACTAACAATTTCAACAAATGATGCTGGAAAAAGTAGATATCTATACACAAAAGAATGAAGTGGGAACTTTATCTCACACCATACACAAAAATTAACTAAAAATGGATAAACTATAAAACTCGTAAAAAATCTTCATGACCTTGTATGTGGCAATGATTTCTTAGATATAACACCAAAAACAAGAGATTGGACTTCATCAAAATTAAAAATTTTTGCACACTGAAGATTGAACCCTATCAAGGAAGTAAACAGATAATCAATAGATGGGAGAAAATATTTACAAATAATATATCTGATAAGAGTCCAGTTTCCAGAATATATAAAGAACTGTTGAAACTCAACAACAAAAAGACAAATAATCCAATTTAAAAATGGGCAAAGGGCTTGAATAGACAGCTCTCTAAGGAAGAGATACAGATGGTCAACAAGCACATAAAAAAAAGGCTTAACATCAGTACTCATTAGGAAAATGCAAACCAAAACTATGGGGAAATACTCCTTCAAACTCATTAGGATGATAAAAATAATAATTTTTCAAAACCAGAAAATAAATATAGGTGAGGCTGTGGAGAAACTGGAATCTTCATAGTGTCTCTAACAGTTGCACTGGAGGCAGCACCTTCCCTCTCCTGGACCAGACTGGGCCACCCCAGCCACACACGCCCATATGAGGGGCTCCCACTCAGCTCCCCCAGGAAACACACCCACAATTGGGCCAAGGCCCTGGGAGAGGAAGGTGGTGTTTTGTACCTTAATTTGAGATTTGGGGGTAGGGAGGCAAAACAATCAGGAGAAGCAAACACTTTGCAAGGTTTTGTTTGACAGCAGGCAGGTTCAGGTAGAGGGGGTTCCTAGGCAGGGCTGATATCCTGTGTTCTACTCAGCTGCGTGAAGAGACCCATGCAGGTGCTGGTGGTCACGGGGAACCAGCCAGATGAGATCAACCAGAATGCACTGATTTCGAGGCTTTGTGTTCATGTCACCCTTGGCCCCTTCTCAAATCGACTTCCCAATGCCTTTGCCTGGAGCTTGAGGTCGACGGCTCTCTCAAATTTGTCCAGAAGCTGATTATTAGAAATGGCCTGTCCACTCTTATAGTCTGCAATGACCTGTGGCTTTTCATTGATTTTCGCCCCCAGATCCTTCTGCATCAGCCCCTGGCCCTGCGGATCACCCTGCCAACTTCCAGGGCCACCCAGTTGTGGTGCAGCTCCTCAGTCTCCCGGTCTAGCTTGGTATGTTCTTGGTGATCAAATGCTGTTTGTTCTGGCCAGCAGCCCATTTTGTGGAAGTTTCCACATCTCCTCTTCTCTGAGCCACTAAGATGGCCTGGACTTGGGGCCCTTCTTGTGCAGCATCCTCACCGTGTCCCCGCTGCTCTCGGCCATAGTAGGGCGAGCAGGTCCAGTGGCTCTGTGGCAGCTCCATGTTATATGTGTTTTAACACAATTCAAAGAGTCGCATATTGTATTTTTCCATTTTCATGAAATAATTCAGAGTAGATAAATCCACAGACAGAGAGCACATTAGTGCTGGGAAAGGGTGGAATCGGGGAAACTGCTTAATAGGTGTGGGGGTTTACTTTGAGATAACATAAATTGTTCTGGAACTAATAGAGGTGGTTGCACAGCATTGTAAATGTTACTAAATGCCACTAAATTGTTTGCTCTAAAATGGTTAATTTTACGTTATGTGAATTTCACCTCATAAATTGTTTTTTAAAAAATTATTTTTAGTACCTTCCAGAAACTGTGCTAAGATCTTTTTCCACATTTGTTGCTGTTGCTCTCTATGCCCAACCCTTGCACATGCTTTTCCTGTGTAACATTGTACTTTGGGGACAAGTCACATTAGTCTCCAAGGCTAGTCAGCACGTGTCACTGGCCACCATGAGTCTCTGTGCTACAGTCAAGTATCGTAGAGTCTCTGGACACACAAATGTCAGTTTGAGTATGAAATGCTCACACCTTTGCCCATTGTGGTGCTCCACACTGACTAAATGCTTGCTCCAATTAGGTTTTCTTTCTTTATTTTTTTAAAAATACATTTTCATTGATTTCAGAGAGAAAGGGAGAGAGAGATAGAAACATCAATGAGAGAGAATCATCAATCTGCTGCCTCTTGCACGCCCCCTATTGGGAATCGAGCCTGAAACCCGGGCATGTACCCTAACTGGGAATCCAACTGTGACCTCCTGGTTCAAAAGTCAGCACTCAACCAGAGTCACACCGGATTAGTCTCTGAATTACCCAGAAGAAAAGCTCTGAGACCTTGGAAACCAAGTAGAGTTCATGGCCTATTGATTTGGGCACTTTCACAAAACATCTCTTTTTAAAAAATCGATGATCATGTTGTTTGAAACAGTATATAATTGCAGTTATAATCCCTCTTCTCAGTTGATATCTTTGAATACAAAATGCCTTGAAGATAACTTCATTGAATATTTTTCCTTAAGTGATTTGACAACAAATTAAAACGTAATCCTTTTTACCTCTTATTTGTAGTAAAATCTCTCTCTCTACTACAGAATCACAGAATAACAGCTGACATTTTTCAAGTACTGCAGATGCTGTTCTAAACATACTGTAATGCTGTTATCATCTCCATTCTAAGGTGAGTTGAGGGGCTGGCCTGCTCACCCACTCATGGGGAAACTAGGATTGAACCCAGGCCCCTACAGCTGCACAGCCTACATCCAAACCTCTGAGCCACTGCCTCTGCGCCACACTGCCCTTTGTCTCATTCTAGCAGGGACAGAGTCAAGAGCTCTCAGAAACTCATTCCAACCCCTTCACTCTCCAGGCTAGGTCACCTGATGGCCGCAGCTCATTACAGGTCAAAGAGTTTCTACTAAGCCAAACCACATCTCCTCCACTTGACAATGAAGGGAGGGGTCATCCTCCTAGCTGCCCTTTCCATTCATTTGAAATTAATTCAGGCATTTCTTTTCTGCTCTGTTCACCATCATCCCCACCCCCAAAACACACACACAAAGCACACTCATTACGTCACATCAGGGTTTATCGAGCCTTTCTCTGTAATTGTCTTGGGTCTGCTTTGACTATTTCCCAGAGACAAACAAGGTTTCCCTGGCTGCTCCCTCAGGTTCCATAGGGCAGGCTCTGCATCTGTGTGGCCCAGAAAAATGTGGGGGGACAGAAGAGTGAAAGTGGGCTTTAGAAGAGGGGGGAGGGTCACCATCATGTGACAACTACTGTGTGCCATGCACTATTCCAGGCATCAGAGAAACAAGGAGAATGAAACAAAGCCTGGGGAGACAAACAATTAAGGAAAGCCAGACACCGGTGATTTTAGACTCTCATATGGAGGAGACCCACATATGGAGAAACCAAGCAGGAAAGGGATTGGGCAGGGGAGGTGTGAGGGCTGGGGGTCCCTGGGTCAGGGGGCTATGCACAGGTGAGGTACATCTACTTATTACCTAGCTGACTTAACTAATTCTAGTGCAGAACTTGAAATTAGTTAATTCCTAACCGTTGTTGCATTAGATTTAACCCCATTCCTCGGTCTCAGAAACGTAAGTAGTTTTAAAGTGACGTAAAAGTAATTCACCACAAAGTATCTTTTGCACAATCTGATTTTCTGAGTTGGGGAAAATTCTGTTAGGTCAGACACTTGTCTAAAAGTATCTGAAAGCTCTGTTTTTGAGAATTTGGGCCCAGATGTGAACAGAGACACCTGGAAAGCTGTCCCAGATATCAGGACAGAGGCAACTTTCACCTTGGGAAAATGATAAACTGAGTTTCCTTTCCAGAAGCATCTACAGATCCATTTTTAAATTAGACCCTATGGAGCTCCAAGAGGTCCTGGGGCCATGTGTTATTCCTACATACAACGCATAGACGGAAGCTCAGAGAGGCTGAACTACTGGGCCAAAGACAGGCAGCTAACCCAGGGTGGATGCGGGTGCACATCCAATCTCTAAGACCCCAGGCCTGTTCTCTGGGCACCAGGTCGGGGTCTGGTGCCTCTTCCCCACTCCACAGGCACCTGTTCTCCTGGCCCTTTGTAGGGTACATAGCGAATGTAGGATGTCTTCTCCTCACAGAACTCCAGATTCCCCACGCACCCCAGGATCAACATGTGTAGGACAAGACTTTGCACCTCTCAGCCCACCCTCTGCACCCCCACCTTCCTCACCCCAGCTTCCTCTCTTGACTCCCCACCCCTAGAAGTGTGCTGGGTTCATTCTCCTCAGCTGGACCAGTGAGCCCCGGCCCAGGGATACAGTGAAGAAGCCTCAATCCCCACCCCCAGAGATTCTGGACTGGACACAGAAGCCCTGAGCTCAATACTGAACAGTCACCCCACTGCTTCATGGCTGCTTCTTGGCTGGGAGATACAAGGCAACAAAAAGCCTCGCTTTCCACCATCTGAAGAATGGGTGTCCCACCTGGGTGGGCTGCTATTAAGGCATAGCAGGAGCTACGTCAGGGGTGGGGAACCTTTTTTCTGCCAAGGGCCATTTGGATATTTATAACCTCATTTGCAAGCCATACGTAATTATCAACTTAACACATTGTGGACGGATCACGAGAATTCTCGTATTTTCTGTTCTAAGGGCTTGTGGCCAATCACAAGAATTCTTTAAAAAGATATTAGCTTGTAAGAACATGTAATAAATAACTTCAAAATGCAATGGGTATTTCATTTTAAAGCATGCCTTTAACATTTATGTAAAACATTTTTTGTATTCATTCAATAGAAACTTATCTGGGTAAAGCTAGCAATAAAACTACTGGTCCGCAATGTGTTAAAAATTAGCCAGCTATATTTGATCAAACATTTTATTAACTCACCCTTAATGCCTTGGCAGGGCCAGACCAAATGATTTCGCGGGCTGTACCTGGCCCTCGGGCTGGACGTTCCCCAACCCTGCTCTACATGACTCGTATTTTTGTTCAAGCAGAAAGAGAGGACACATTAGTTTTGTGTGGAAGGAAGGAGGCAATGGCATGTGAACTGAGCTTGAATGATTCTCTAAAAAGAAACACTGAGATCCTGGGACCAGGGGGCTCCTATGTTGGGTTGGAGGATTCAACCAGTGAACACACATTTTAGCTCAAATTCAAGGCCGACTTCATTTCCTTATCTTTTACAAGTATTCACGTGAGACCACCACCATGAATTAACAGATGCCACAGACACAAAGGTCTTCACTTCACCAAGGCCATTTGGACTAGACCCACACCAGACCCCTGCAATGGAATCAAACATGAGGGCTGTCCTGCTAGCCACAGGTTATCCGGCATCCAGGCGCACCACCCACCAGGAAGGTCAGGACTGTTCCCTGGGGCCCATCTGAACAGTTCACTCTGCTCCCAAGCCAGGCCTCCTTGCACATTTGCAGACTAGACCCAGCACAGAAAGACCAAAACGCGGCACCACCTCAGACGCAAAAGTGGGTTTGTTGTCCCGGTTATAGATGCCCAGCTCTGCAGATAGAATCCCATCCCGGGAATGGAAACGTGTAGCGGTTGAACATCTCCGCCTCCAAATACGTTTCAGAGAGCAAACATTTCTCATAAAGTGACTGGAAAGTTCCTCCTGACCCAGAGACCCTGCCTCACTTCTGTCCACTTTGAACTCTGTCCACATGAAGCTGAGTAGCTCACCCTCCTCCCAGCGCCCAATGCCTGTTCAGCACAGCCATTTCGGAAGGCATTAATTATGCACAGTTTCAACTACATTTAATTTAATTTTGAATTATATGTTTTAATTGTTAATTAGATACCCGAAAGTACCAACTAAACTTTTTAAGTAAAAGTGCTGTTGGGTAACAGGAGTCGAGTGTAATTACTTTACCGAAACACTTTAATCTCGTTTCCCAGGAAAAAGGGAAGCACAAACCCGACAGGCTTTTTGCATTTCACGCGGGGCAATACAAACAGCTTCCATCGCACTTTTCCAAATCGGAAACGACTGTCTTGTTTTACTCGTCAATGATCATTATTTAAATCAACTGACCTTCCAACCTAAAAGCCAATCCTGGCATTTCTTTCAGTAAAAATTCTGTGCCTCGGTGCACCCTAGTTCATTGGCTTGTCCCACCAGCTTGGGCTAATGAGTAACTTGGGAGCATTCCCATCCTCGGCAACAATCCCACAAGCGTCTTTTTGTCTCACACCCCCTCCCTCTGCACTCCCTCCGGACCCCAGGAACGCAAAGCCGTCTTGGAAAGCATATTTTCCTCATAAATATTCATGAGGTTAAGGGAAAAGTTTGCTAAACTGTATTCCAAAGCCCGGAAAGCCCAAGGTTCCTCCCCTAAGGTGGCGGCGCCCAGGACCCTCTCCCCACCCCGCGGCCGGTCCCCTACCTGGGCGCCCGAGCCCTTGTCGCCGGAGCCGTCTGCGCTCAGAGCCATGGCGGTGCCGCCTTTGTCCGGCCTCGGGGCCAGTGTCCCCACGGAGGCCGCCGCCGCCGGGAGCCGAGGCAGCAGTGGGGCCCGCAGTCCGCCAGGCGGACCCTCCCGGCCGCGCCCCCACCCCTTGCGGCCGCGGCGGCGGAAGCGGTGGGCGGACCCCGAGGGCGGAACCTCACCTCGAGGGGTCTCCCCGGCGGGGGCGGGGTCTGACACCTCCGCACCCCGCGACTCCCAGGAGGGGGCGGGGCCGCGCCCACGGGGCTCCCAGTACGGAGCCGGGCGGGGCCTGACCTCCCACCCACCCAGGGGCTTAGGCGGGGTGCGGGGCGGACCCTAAGTGCCAGTGCCCGGACCTGGCGCTCTCACCTGGGCGGGGCCCGCGGGCTCCTGCTCTTGGAGCTGGGCAGCGGGGAGGCGGGGTGGCGGGACCCGGGCATTTGCTTCTACTTTGTTCTCCCAAAGATTCCGGGCCTTGCCATCTTATTATCAGACTAGTGACCGTGGCTCTGCACCCGGTTTCTGCCGGTGTAGACCCAACAGACTCTTGACTTCTAACAGTGAAGACTATTGAACCCTGGTTTCCCCCAGTGTAGACAGCTGGGCTAGTGAAGACGGTTGGACCCCCGATTTCCACCGGGATAGAGAAAGTGGACTTAGGTTGCTGCCAGTGTAGACGGACCGGCCTTCCCTTCCCGTTCCAGTGAGCACATTGCTTACGGCTTCTCTACTGAGCCTTCTGGGCCTTGTCCCAGAATAAGGGGCTTGACCCCCAGAGCAGGTGGCTTTGTCCCTCAGCAGCTCCTCCAGGATCCGGAAGCTGACTTCTGGGGAGGTCAACAGTGACCCCGACGCCTGGTCAAGGTGCAGTCCTGAACTCTCACTCTTTTTTTTCCTTTTTAATTTTTAAGATATATTTTTATTGATTTCAGAGAGGAAAGGAGACGGAGACAGATATATAGAAACATCAATGGTGAGAATCACTGATGGGATACCTCCTACACGCCCCCTATTGGGGATTGAGCACGCACCCAGGCATGTGCCCTGACCAGGAGTCCAACCGTGATCTCCTGGTTCATAGGTCAACACTCAATCACTGAGCCACCTGGCAGGGCTGGACTCTCATTCTTACTGGAGACTGGGGCCTGCAGGTGGAGCCTGTGCTGCCACACCTCTGTTGTGCAGAGGAAAGCTGGACCTCCATGCGCTGTCTCCAGTCACAATATCTAGAGATCTGTTTCCTTCCTTGCTATATCCATAAAGTCAGGGATGTTTTCCAAGAAGTTTTTCCCAAAACTTGGGCAACTGAGATGGTTTCATTTATTCAAAAGGTACTGACTGGTCACCTACTTTTGGCCAGTTGCTGCACAGCCCCGGTCAGGTCCAATGGAGGGAGACAAACAATAAACCAATGAACGGAGAACATAAATCTGGATAAAGCAGATTGGTCAAGGCAGAGAAGACTGTGCAGGGACCGGAAGAAAGTGAGGGAGCTGCTTGTGCAAAGCCCTGGGCTGGGAACGGATCTGGTGTGCTTGGGGCAAGCTGGTGTACATAGGAGCACGGTGAATGAGGGCTACTCAAAGTAGACAAGGTTGGAAAGGCTGCAGGGATAAGTAGGTCGTGGTTATGGGTTCTGTTTTATTCTGAGTGTCGTGGGAAACCACTGTGGAGAGAGTTTGGAAAGGAAGTGACACTATCTGATTTACATTCCAAATATCTCACCCCTATCTGCAGTGTGGAGACCACAGATGGTTGAGGCAGCGACTCCAGTCAGGAAGCAACTGCCACAATCTTGGTAAGAGTGATAGGGCTTGATCAAAGTGGTGATGACAGAGGTTGTGAGAAATGGTCAAAGCAGGATATGTTTAGAGGCAGAGAGCACTGAGAGGACAGGCTGACAGCCGGCTGTGGAGTGGGAGGGACAGAGAAGCCAAGGAGGACACTGGGAGGCATTTCAAATTAGCTGAGCATGACCCATGCCCACTACCTCTAGTGTGCCCTCCTGCCTGCAGAAGTTGGAGACTGCAAAGCTACATGCCCTGGGTCATTGCGTTTGAGGTCACAGATATGCCTGTTTTTGCTAAGACATGTACCACATAAGATGTGGAAGGAGCCACAGGAAGTAGTGGCTGTCACAGCAGATGGTGGTAGCCGTGTTTGGTTTGTTTGGGGCAGTTCAGGTCCTGTCCCCAGCAGCAACGGTGCTGAGCAGAAGGGAGCAGGGCAGTGGGAATTTTCCTAACACAGTCCCACAGCACGGTCAGGTGTTTCTCCAGGTTGTTGATGTTTCTGGCTGTTCCTTGTTACCTGACCCTCCCGTGGATGCTATCATCTACCTAATATCTTCTACGACATCCCTTACTGCATAAATTAGCTCCAGTGGATTCTCCTGTCTGCAGATGAGAATTAGCACCGAGACAGCAATTCAAGGATTCGGGGACTCATTAGCAGCTGGAAGTCAGTGTCACTCATATAGGAGAGACTAGGGGAAAAGCAAGTTTTGGAGGAGAAGACATATTAACGTTGAGATGCCTGTTAAACCTGTAGAGTGGACTAGTCACTGGATGAGCTTGGTGCTGAGAGGAGAAGTCAGGTTGGAAATACAGATCTGGAAGCATCTACACATAGGTGTGTAAAGAGATGAGGAAACTGAATGTGCGAACAGAAGGAAAAAACTGAGCTGGGGAGCATGCCAACAATTGAAGAGGAGGGAACACTTCCTACTTCATTCTATGAGGCCAGTATTACCCTGATACCAAGCCCAGATAAAGACACAAGAACACTACAGATCTATATCCCTGATGAATATATATGCAACAAAAATTTAACAAATAGATTCCAACAGCATATTGGAAGGATTATTCACCATAAACAAATGAGATTTATCCCAGAAATACAAAGGTAATTCAATATAGGAAAATTAATCAATCTCATACTTCTCAGTAACAGAATGATGGGGGTTGGGGGTGAGGAATGATGATCTGAATGGATGCAGAAAAGGCATTTCAAAAATCCAACACCCTTTCATAATAAAAGCTCTCAGAAAACTAGGATTAGAGAGAAAAATCTTTAATGTGATAAACAGTATTTATGGAAAAGACAGTTAACATCATAAACAATGATGAAAGACTGAAAGCTTTCTCCTTAAGATCAGGAACAAGACAAAGGTGCCTGCTTTCACCACTGCTATTCAATATTGTACTGGAAGTTCTAGCCAGAGCTGTTAGAGGAACAGAAAGAAATAAAAGGCATTCAAGTTGGAAAGAAAGGGGTAAAACTATCTCTATTCACAGTGACATTATCCTATACATAGAAAAATGCCAAAGAACCCGCCAAAAAGTTGCTAGAACTAATGGATGAATTTAGCAAAGCTGCAGTGTACAAGATCAACACACACAAATCAGTTGTGTTTCTATATACCAGCAATAAACAATTCAAAAAAAATAAGAAAATAAATCCACTTATAATAGCATCTAAAAGCATTAATAGCTTAGGAATAAATCTAATCAAGGAGGAGAAAGATTTTTATGCTGAAAACTACAAAACATTATTGAAGTTTAAAAAGACGTAAATAAATGGAAAGATGTGGTGTTTGTGGATAGGAAAACAATGTTTTTCAAGATGTCAATACTACCTACAGATTCAGCACAATTCCTATAAAAATTTCAACAGCTTTTTTCACTAAAATTGAAAAGCTGATTCTCAAATTCACATGGCTTGCAGGAGGCCCCTAATAGCAGAAACAATCTTGACAAAAAGAACAAGGTTGGAGGACTCACACAACCTGAATTCAAAACTTACCATAAAACTACAGCAATTAAAAGTGTGGTTCTGGCACAAGGACAGAGAGATAAATCAATGAAAGAGACTAGCCCAGAAATAAACACTCACATATATGGTTAAATGATTCTCAACAAGGGTTCCAAGAACATTCAAGGGGAAAGGACAGTCTTTTCAACAAATGGTTGTGGGAAAACTGGATACCCACATGCAAAAGAATGAAGTTGGACCCTTCATTCTTTTGCAATTTAACTAAAAATGGGTCAGAGACCTGACTGTAAGTGCTAAAGCTATAAAATTCCTATGAAAAAATTATAGGGATAAAATCTTCATATCCTTGGATTTGGCAGTGGTTTCTTAGATGTGCCACCAAAAGCACATGCAACAGAAGAAAATATACATAAATTGGGCTTCATAAAAATTAAAAACTTTTATGAATTAAGGGATTGTATCAAGAAAGTAAAAAGACAATACAGAATAGGACAAATTATTTCTTAGTCATATATTCAACAAGGGATTAAAATCCAGAATATATAGCCCAGCTGGTGTGGCTCAGTGGTTGAGCATTGACCCGTAAACCAAGAGGTTGCGGTTCGATTCCAAGTTGGGGCACATGCCCAGGTTTTAAGCTCACTCCCTGTGGGGGGTGTGCAGGAGGTGGCTGATTGATGATTCTCTCTCATCACTGATGTTTCTTTCCCTCTCCCTTCTTCTCTCTGAAATCAATAAAAGCATATTTTTTAAAAAATCTGGAATATATAAAGTACTAAAACTCATCAGAGAGACAAACAATCCAATTGAACAATGGGCAAAGGACTGAAATAAATATTTCTTCGAAGAACTAATATGGATGTTCAACAAGCTCATGAAAAGATGTCCAGTGTCATTAGTCACTGGGAAATGTAAATCAAAACCAGAGTGAGACACCACTTCACACCCACCAGGATGGCTGTAACAAAAAGAGGAAAATAGTAAGTGTAAGTGAGGATATGGAGAAACTGGAATCCTTCTACATTGCTCTTGGGAATGTAAAATGGTTAATTTTACAGTTTTTTATTTCCTCAAAAAGTTAAACATAGAGCTACCATTAACCAAGCAATTCCATTCCTAGGTGTATGCCCAAGAGAAGTGAAAATATAAGTTCACACAAAAATTTATACACAAATGTTCACAGCAGCACTGTGTACAATCACCAAAAGGTGGAACCAATGCAGAATGTATCCCCAGATCAACAAATAAACAAAATGCCACTTATGAGGGAATATTACTTAGCCACAGGAAGGAATAAAGTTTTGACACATGCTACAACATGGATGAGCCTTAAAAACATTTCGCCACCTCCAAGAAGCCAGACACAAAAGGCATGTATTTGTATGGTTCTATTTATATGAACTATCTAGAGTAGATAAATCCATAGAAATAGAAAGTAAACAATTATTTGCTAAGGGCTGGGGAGAGGGCCTGATGGGTAGTGAGTGCCTGATTGGTACAAGGTTTCCTTTTGGGTTAATGAAACTGATGGAACTCGATAGTGATGGTGGTTACGGTTTCATAACATTGTGAATGTACTAAATACCACTAGATTGTACACTTTAAAATGGTTAAAATGGTGACCTTGTACGCTATATAAATTTTACTTCAATAAAAATAAGTTGCAAGTAGATCAAAGAACTAAATATTAAAAAAAAACCCTTAAAACTAAAAAAATGACCATTATGAAGTTGGGATAGGGAAGTATTTAATAAATGAGATGCACAAACCACAAACTATAAGTAAAAGGATTGACATATGTAACTACATTAAAGTTTCATACTGCTGGGTGATAAACTTAAAAGATAAGCCACAAAATGGGAAACGTTTGAAACTCTTATAAACAGTTAATGACCAGATTCCAGAATATATAAAGAGTTCCTAAAAACTAACAACAACAACCATAGAGCCTAATGAGATATTTGGCAAAGGTTATGAATCAGCATTTCAAAAGACTAAACTCTAATGATCACTAAAAAATGTTTAATCTTTCCAGTAATTAAAAAAAATGCAAGTGTAAACAAGTTCTCGTTTTAAACCTGTCCTTTGGAAAAGTATTTAAGGCCTAAAAATATTTAAAGTTTAAAAATTTTCTATAAAATATATAATAGTTTAAAATATTGAGGTCTAACAAGCCCAAGTGTTTGCTGTTTGCTGAAAGTGTTGGTGACTGACGGTGAAACTTCACATTTATTAAGTCCCTTGAAGGGGCAGAGCAGAGAGGGACCAAGTCCTCACTACCGCACTGGGGAGGCCCATGAGAGACACCTAAATGCTCATCAACTTGGGAATGGAAAAGCGAATTGTGACACTTAACGAAGGAGCACAGCAGGTAAAATAAATGAACACAGAGAAGCCTCAAAGGCACTGTTGAGTGAAAAACACCCAGCAAGTTACAAAAGGATCAGAACGGTGGCCGGTGTTTAGGTAAACCCTAGAAAGACCCCAAATTCTCTGGACTGTTTATCAACACGTGCTCATACTCTTAAAGCATAAAATCGTGACTAGCATGACAACACACGGAGGTTTATCCCAAGAGGGTCCTGTGTTAATGGCTGGTGAGATCGGCTGCGGGTACGCTGCGTGCAATGCTCTTCTAGGTGCGGGAAGTTTGCGCCAGTTCCACTGTGGGAACGGACAAAGGCTGGGCTCAGGGCTCCAACTGCTTTTCAGCTTCTCATTTTTATTCTGTTCTGCATTTGCTCCAGCTTCTAGTTTTAGTTTTAATGAGTTAAGTTTTAACTGGAGATTATGATGGGAAATATACCGCCACAGACAGCAATTACGTGTATAATTGGTTGTTCTGAGGAGGACACGATAGACGGAGCGCCTGACAAACGAGGGTGGTCTTGGAGCAGTGCACACTCGCGGGTGCGGAGAGTCCTGCGTGGAATCCGTGGAATCCGTGGGGGGCTTGGTGTGCTTTGCGGAGACGCTGCCTGCCCCCAGCCCGTGCCAGCCCCATCCAGGTCCAGCCTTCCTCAGATGCCTTTTCTTCCAGGCCCTCTCTCTCCTATGAATTTTAACCGTTTATCCCCCACAATAAAGGAAATACAGAGAGCAGCAAGCAGAGGGAAGTGTGTTGGGGAGTGAGTGTGAATGCTGCTCACCCATTACCCCCACACCCGGGGCAGCCATGGACTTGGCCTCCAGAGAAGCAGTAAGGAGATGAGGGAGACTCCTGTGGGCCCAGCACCTTCAACTGTGCACCTGCTGCCTGAGAGCCCGCCCTCAGGGGCTCACCGCTCAGAGGCCAGGAGGCAGAATGGACACAGTGTATTGTGGGACTACAAAGGGCTAGTGTGGCTGCCAGCGGAATGGGGTGGGGTGCGGGGCTGGGGACATGGCCTGCATAGCGTTGGGCTGTCCTTGGGGAGATGACCCTGGCTATCCCTTGGCTGTGTGTGGCAGGAAGAGGAAGTCCTGGGAATGGGGGCTCCTTGTGACACAGCTGTGAGACTGGCGGCTGTGGCCAAGCTGCTGCTGGGCTTTTACTTGCAGAGCGTTTAGGGTCTGTTGTTGAGCATACAGAAGTCTTAAAGAGAAGTGTTGAGCAACCGTAACCCAAATTTGTTGTGAACTCTGTCCTTTATTTACTTTTTCATAGAATTTCTTGTTCATATTTTTTATTTCACAGATACCGCTTAAATTTACAAGTGGCATATTCATTTCATGTTTTTCAATCCTTTGTTGTCCAGGTAGGTTACAGTAAAGAATATAATAACAGAAAATATTAGTTTTCCAGAGGAATGTTCCCGCAGAAAGCACCTCTGACAAACAAATAGGAGTGCTGCTCATGGTCCCAGCAGCGCAGCGATCCTGGTCTTGGTTAATGCACCGTGGTCCCACTTCCCTCTCCATACAGTGAGCCATCACTGTCCTCCAGGTGGAAGCCCTTCCTTGCCTCCCTGGCAGTGTTGGCCCCTGACCCCATTCATGGGTCACTGACCACATTGGGGGTTCTGTGAGAGGGTTTGTGTCTCTGAGAACCCTTTTCACACAGCACACACGGAGCCCGGAGAGGAGCCTTTATGTCCTGCATTACCCGATTATGTTTGTTTAAAAACCACTTAAATATGTGCTCAGTGCGGACAAAGCAGGGAAACACAGATGCCGAGCCAATGCCTGTCTGAAGCAGCGGACGCCTCAGTGATATACAGGAAGAGGGGCACCTGTTAAAAGTTTTGCTGTGATTTTTTTGTGTTTTTTTTTTTTAAAAGTATATTTTATTGATTTTTTACAGAGAGGAAGGGAGAGGGATAAACATCGATGAGAAAGAAACATCAATCAGCTGCCTCCTGCACACCTCCCACCAGGGATGTGCCCACAACCAAGGCACATGCCCCTGACCGGAATCAAACCTGGGACCCTTCAGTCCGCAGGCCGACGCTCTATCCACTGAGCCAAACCGGTCAGGGCTGCTGTGATGTTTAAATAATTGTTCTCAAACTATTGGTATTTTGCATTTAAATATTAAAACTCAAACCAATGAGATAAATTTTAGTGTGACAAAATGTTTTAACATGTTGATTAGTTGTTTTATCATGTCTAATCCTTCTGAGAAACAAAAAGGAACTATACCTCTCAATCACTAGCAGTAAATCATGGAGCATATGAATTAAGATTGTTTTCAGTTCAGAAATAGTGAAAACCAAACCTTATGAGAAGCTTTAGAAAAGCCACCTGTTCTAGTCCTGCACACCCATGGCCCCTCCAGGGGGCTCGGTGGGAGATGGAGGGCAGTCTGCTGTGGCTGCCCACACCGATTCCATTATACATAGGATTTCACTCTGATAGAATTGGGCAGCAGAACACAAAGGGAGACTCAGGCCCTGCCCGCCCTGGAATGTGAGTTATTTCAGAGCAGGGCCTTCTGTGTCTCACCCCATGGGCAGACCTGCCTGGAGGACAGAGAGGCCTGTGTAAATGAAACTGCTGTGGGCTCAGATGCTGCAGGCCCGGGCCAGGGCACATCAGCCAGGTCTGAAGAGCAGAGACAGGCGATGACCCACCTCCCATTCCTACAGAAGTTAGTTTACTGCCCTGAAGTCAGGTCTGAGTTGCTGGTCCTGCTAACTTCGGCTGCCTTTAGTGGAGCATGAGGGGGCGGAAACAACAGACCAGCCACACTCTGTGTCATGGGGACTTTGCATAGGCTGTTCCTGCAGTCCAGAATGCCCTCACCCAATTGCAGGTCTCAGTTGAAGGTCTCTGCAAAGGACCCCTCCCCAGCCCCGGAACCAGTCTGCTGCAGCGGCACTGGCCTTGGTGTAATTTTGCACATTATATCTGTTGTTGTCTGACTAACGTCTGCCTCCCCCTCTCGGACTGTGGCTCCAGGAGGGCAGCACCTATTCTCCCTCCCGAAATCCCAAGCACTTAATGTGGAGGGAGGGGTGGCAGAAATGGAACCTTTGCTGTGTATTTTAAACACCCCCTCAGTTAAGAATGTGACCTGTTTGCTGAGCTCAGGGGGGAGGCCAGCTGACACCACCCCTGAGAGAGGGACTTGAGAGAGAGCCATCAGCCCAGGCAAAACAAAGCCCAGGTGGCAAGGGCGGCAGTGCCACCTTCCAGATGGACAGCTGTGGTCAGGAGGGCCTGACCCCTGAATGCAGGCCTGGGTACTCAGCCTTCTCCAGGAGCACAAAGGTGGGACAAGAGGCATCTGCAGAGTCAGACTTTGGGGGTAGGGGGGGGAGGGGGGTCAATTTGTATAAACATGAGAAGTGGCTCCTGCATGAGCTCACATCCTGACTGTACAGGCTTGGCTGTGAGGAGCTAAATTCAGAGCCCCATTTTTGTCCCTGTTAATTATCTTTTCTCTTTTATTGTGACATGTCATGGAATCACAAAAGTACATAAATCGATGCATACCTCCTCTGTTAGCCATCACTCAGGTTAATGCACCGTAGTCCCAGTTCCCTCTGCCCACAACGAGCCATCACTGTCCTCAAGGTGGAAGCCCTTCCTTGCATCCCCACCCACACATGCAGCCACACAGTAGAGTCCTCTGCTGTGTCTGATGGATGTGATTATGTGCACATGGATGTCTATGAATCCACACTGAGCTGCAGCTGCTTCTTCCTCCTCACCACCTGCACAGCCCCTGATATGAAACACAACACTCTGTCCATCCTCCTCAGAGGCTAACTTGTGTCATTGCCATTTCTTGGTTATTAAGAGTGGTGCCATGAATACTCTTCACACAGAGTGACAGAGACCTCACTAGGAGAAGCCATAAGAAATTATATTTCTGTACAGCACAAACGACCGCTCTTGAGGACCAACCACAAGAAAGAGACAGAGGGAGAAACCAAGATGGCGGCAAATAGGTAAGCACCTAAACTGCTGCCTCGCACAACAATTTCAAAACTACAACTAAAAGGCAGAATGGACACCATCCAGAACCACAGGAAAGCTGGCTGAGTGGAAATTCTACAACTAGAAGGAAAGAGAAAAGCTCACGGAGAATCAAAGGTGCGGCAAAGGGCTGAGGTATGGCAAAGGGTCTTTGTGTGTGCAGAGAGGAAGGGCGGCTGAGTGCCTGGCTGACTTTTTCTAGTGGGAGGGGGAAGGAAGCCCCTAACTGCACTGAACCCCAGTTCCGACTGCACTGAACCCCAGTTCCAGGCGAAACCCCATGGACCCAGACTCATACACGGGGAGTCTGGACTGTCAGGTAGAGAGAAAGGCACTTGGAGACTCAGAGACTCGGGGGAGCCACGGCTGGCAGGGGTCTGGAGGTGTAAGCATGCGAGCACTTGCAGAGAAGACTGAATGCGGGGGTTGCCCCAGGCTTTCCCTAGTGGAAGGGAGTCAGAAGCTCCTGACTGCACTGAACCCCAGTTCCGACTGCACTGAACCCCAGTTCCAGGCAAGCCCCTGGGGACCCACGCTTTTACAGGGGGAATCTGGACTCTCGGGTGGAGGCTCGGGAGCCAGGGAAGGCAGAGGTCTGGAGGGCGGGCACAAGGGCAGGGCTGATTGGAAGCCAAGACTGTCTGCTCCGCCCTGAGACTCCGCCTCATCCAAGCTGAGCACAGAGACTTTTGCAATTTTGCAAGTCTGATCCTATAAGGCTGTCCCCAGCACCGAACTTCTCCCAGTGTAGACACAGCTGATCCTCACAGCCAACTGGCCTGGAGGTCAATTTCTCCCAGTGATACCAACAACAATCAAGACTTAACTACAACAAGGCTGTACACACAGTCCACAAAGGGGTGCACCAAGAGTGTCCACTTCAGGTTAACTGGGGAGGCTGACCCACTGGGCCATATAGGACACCTAGCAAACAAAGCTACTCTACCAACTCAGGGAAGTAGTGAAAATGCGGCAACAAAGAAACAGATCACAAATGAAAGAAATGGAGGAAAACAAATGACTGGATATAGAATTCAAAACCACGGTTATAAGGCTTTTCAAGAATATCTTAGAAAAGGCAGATAAATTTAGTGAGAACCTCAAAGATATAAAAAAGGACCAACTAGAAATTAAACATACACTGACTGAAATAAAAAATGTTATACAGAGACCCAACAACAGACTAGAGGACCGCAAGAATCAAGTCAAAGAATTGAAATACAAAGAAGCAAAAAAACACTCAACCAAAAAAGAAAAAAGAATCCAAAAAGTTGAAGATAGTGTAAGAAGCCTATGGGACAACTTCAAGCATACCAACATCAGAATTATGGGGGTTCCAGAAGAAGAGAGAGAGCAAGATACTGAAAACCTATTTGAAGAAATGACAGAAACTTCCCCCACCTGGTTAAAGAAATAGACTTACAAGTCCAGGAAGTGCACAGAACCCCAAACAAAAGGAATCCAAAGAGGACCACACCATAATTAAAATGCCAAGAGCAAAAGATAAAGAGAGAATATTAAAAGCAGCAAGACAAAAACAGTTAATTACCTACAAGGGAGCACCCATAAGATTGTTAGCTGATTTCTCAATAGAAACCATGCAGGCCAGACGCGAGTGGCAAGAAATATTCAAAGTGATGAATAGCAAGAACCTACAACCAAGATTACTCTACCCAGCAAAGTTATCATTCAGAATTGAAGGTCAGATAAAGAGCTTCACAGATAAGAAAAAGCTAAAGGAGTTCATCACCGCCAAACCAGTATTATATGAAATGCTGAAAGGTATTCTTTAAGAAGAGGAAGAAGAAAAAAGGTAAAGATAAAAATTATGAACAACAAATACATATCTATCAATAAGTGAATCTAAAAATTAAGTTAATTAAAAGTCTGAGGAACAGAATAAACTATGAATATAATAGAATCAGGGGCATGGAAAGGGAGTGGACTGATAATTCTCAGGGGTAAAGGGGTATGGGGGGTGCAGGAAGAGATTGGACAAAAATCATACACCTATGGATGAGGACAGTGGGAAGGGAAGTAAGGTCAGAGGGTGGTGTGGGAACGGGGTGAGGGGAGCTATAGGGGGAAAAAGGAGAAACAATTGTAATAATCTGAACAATAAAGATTTATTAAATTAAAAAAAAGAGAGAGAGACAGAGACCAGTTGGTGTGGCTCAGTGGCTGAGGCTAGACCTATGAACCAGGAGGCCTCAGTTCGATTCCTGGTCAGGGAGATCGGGCACATGCCCAGGTTGCAGGCTCAATCCCCAGTGGGGGGCAAGCAGGAGGCAACCAATCAGTGATTCTCTCTCATCATTGATGTTTCTCTCCCTCTCTCTCCATCTCCCTTCCTCTCTGAAATATATATATATATATATTTTTTTTTAAAGAAAGGGACAGAAAGGAGGGGGCTTCCTGCATATTGTTTTCACAAGACAAAAATAGTCTGTAGTGGGTTTGGGATGCTTGATTCTTAGAAGTTTTTTTACGGGGAAAGTGGTGGGAAGTTAAAATAGATGAAGAAGCCGGAAACCAAGATGGTGGCATAGGTAAGCACCTAAACTGCTGCCTCGCACAACAATTTCAAAACTACAACTAAAAGACAGAACGGACACCATCCAGAACCACAGGAAAGCTGGCTGAGTGGAAATTCTACAACCAGAAGGAAAGAGAAAATCTCACGGAGAATTGGAGGAACAGCAAAGGGTTGAGGTACGGCAAAGGGTCTTTGTGGGTGCAGAGAGAGCCCGGCTGACTTTCTCTGGCGGGAGGGGGAAGGAAGCCCCTGACTGCACTGAACCCCAGTCCTGACTGCAATGAACCCCAGTTCCAGGTGAGCCCCTAGAGACCCACGCTTTTGCGGGGGGAATCTGGACTCTCAGGCGGAGGCTCGGGAGGCAGGGAAGGCAGAGGTCTGGAGGCTTTGCATGCGCGCACAAGGGCAGGGCTGACGGGAAGCCAAGACTGTCTTCTCTGCCCTGAGACTCCACCCCATCCAAGCTGAGCACAGAGGATTTTGCAATTTGGCAAGTCTAATCCTATAAGGCTGTCTCTAGCACCAAACTTCTCCCAGTGTAGACACAGCTGATCCTCACAGCCAACTGGCCTGGAGGTCAATTTCTCCCAGTGATACCAACAACAATCAAGACTTAACTACAACAAGGCTGTACACACAGTCCACAAAGGGGTGCACCAAGAGTGTCCACCTCAGGTAACTGGGAGGCCGACCCATTGGCCCATATAGGACACCTAGCACACAAAGCTATCCTACCAACTCAGGGAAGCAGTGAAAATGCGGCGACAAAGAAACAGATCACAAACGAAAGAAATGGAGGAAAACAAACGACTGGATATAGAATTCGAAACCATGGTTATAAGGCTTTTCAAGAGTATCCTAGAAAAGGCCGATAAATTTAGCGAGACCCTCGAAGATATGAAAAAGGACCAACTAGAAATTAAATATACACTGACTGAAATAAAAAATATTATACAGAGACACAACAACAGACTAGAGGAACGCAAGAATCAAGTCAAAGAATTGAAATACAAAGAAGCAAAAAAACACTCAACTGAAAAAGAAAAAAGAAAAAAGAATCCAAAAAGTTGAAGATAGTGTAAGAAGCCTTTGGGACAACTTCAAGCATACCAACATCAGAATTATGGGGGTGCCAGAAGAAGAGAGAGAACAAGATACTGAAAACCTATTTGAAGAAATAATGACAGAAAACTTCCCCTACCTGGTGAAAGAAATAGACTTACAAGTCCAGGAAGCGCACAGAACCCCAAACAAAAGGAATCCAAAGAGGACCACACCAAGACACATCATAATTAAAATGCCAAGAGCAAAAGACAAAGAGAGAATATTAAAAGCAGCAAAACAAAAACAGTTAATTACCTACAAGGGAGCACCCATATGATTGTCAGCTAATTTCTCAACAGAAACTATGCAGGCCAGACGGGAGTGGCAAGAAATTTTCAAAGTGATGAATAGCAAGAACCTACAACCAAGATTACTCTACCCAGCAAAGTTATCATTCAGAATTGAAGGTCAGATAAGGAGCTTCACAGATAAGAAAAAGCTAAAGGAGTTCATCACCGCCAAACCAGTATTATATGAAATGCTGAAAGGTATTCTTTAAGAAGAGGAAGAAGAAAAAAGTTAAATATAAAAATTATGAACAACAAATACATATCTATCAACAAGTGAATCTAAAAATCAAGTGAATAAAAAATCTGATGAACAGAATAATCTGGTAACAGAATCAGGGGCATAGAAAGGGAGTGGACTGACAGTCCTGATTCTATTATATTCATCAGTTTATTCTGTTCCTCAGATTTTTAATTCACTTTAGGTTCACTTGTTGATAGATATGTATTTGTTGTTCATAATTTTTATATTTAACTTTTTTCTTCTTCCTCTTCTTAAAGAATACCTTTCAGCATTTCATATAATACTGGTTTGGCGGTGATGAACTCCTTTAGCTTTTTCTTATCTGTGAAGCTCTTTATCTGACCTTCAATTCTGAATGATAACTTTGCTGGGTAGAGTAATCTTGGTTGTAGGTTCTTCAGATGCATTATATTTTAGTAACATATTTAATATAACATAATAGCCAAATAATAGAATTCAACATGTGATCAATATAGAAATTATTGAGCTTTTTTGTTGTGTTTTCCACACTAGATTTGAAAATCCACGTGGCCCTTACATTCACAGCCTCTCCATTTGGAGCAGCCACACTTCCACTGCTCAGCAGCACGTGTGGCTGTGGCTTCAGCCCGGATGCTGCACAACTTCAGATTGCCCACGACACTTGTCCTGGAGTCCCAGAGGCACCCTCAGGCCAGGCCCAGCTGACCCATTCCTGCCTCCTGCTCTGCTGAGGGGTAGGGGTGCTGCCTTGACTTTAATCCTTGGTTACACACTGAGGACATGCCAAGCCACTCCTTCCTCCCACCATCTGGCCTTGTCTCTTCCCCACTGCCAGCCTCCAGGATCCCACCTGAGCTTACTGACACCTGGTCCTGTCAATGTGTCAAAAAGGCAGGAATTTTCATGAAGTTATGAAACTACCTTGACAATTCAATCCCACACTCTGAACTAAAATATAATTAAAAATCCAACTCAGTGCAATGATTTGAACATTCCTACACTATAACCATTTTATTCATGAAACATGAGCTTAATGACTTTCATTAAAACCATTATTGTGTGGCGATTACCTATGATGTTACCCGAGGAAACAACTCCTCCCTCTCTCTCTCTCTCTCTCTCTCTCTCTCTCTCTCTCTCTCTC
The DNA here is from genome assembly GCA_026230045.1 of Corynorhinus townsendii. NCBI lineage: Eukaryota > Metazoa > Chordata > Mammalia > Chiroptera > Vespertilionidae > Corynorhinus > Corynorhinus townsendii. The sequence continues at coordinate 3,181,117 of JAPDVU010000012.1, forward strand.
TCTCATTCTTTTCAAACAGTCCCTCTTGAACTGCTTGAATGTTTCTACTCTGGAAACATTGGTTCTAATTATGCAACGTCAACACTTTCCTCTGGGTTTCACAACTGGCTCCTGTTTGGATGAAGCTAAAAAAGCAGCAGAATGAAAAAAACTCTGTTGTCAAAGGCGGGACTGTCCTGTAGAGGTGCCTATTAAAGGTCCCAAAGATGGGAAGCGAGGCCACTCTGGGTGATGATGAGCCAGGAGCAAGAAAGGGATAGAGATGAAAAATGTAAACTTTAAGCTGCTGAAAACCTTTCTACAATCACGTGTCTGGAGCAAGTGGATCCGTATGCATTCCTAGAGCAACCACATCATGTAAAACATGTCATAACATTGAAAATCACTTCAGATTTCATTCTGACAGTTTGAATCAGCACTATGCTGCTCTCCAGTGAATTGAGAAATGCTGCCACTATCCTGGGTGGTAATTTTGATACTGTTTCCTAGCACTGTTTTCTCCCTTCCCCCAAAACGTACTGTTTCTGGCTCCCTTTCACAGGGCCCTTTATCCCCTTCTGTGGTCCTGTCATCCAGTCTTTATCTTCACAACAAGCCCTTGTGGGTTCCTCTGTGTCTCTCACAGAAGCAGAATGCAGGCTAAGCAACCAAGGAAAGGCTTTGCAATGAAAAAAAAAATGTGTTCAGTTCTCTGCCCTGTTCCCCCTCTTCACCATGGAAAACAGCTTCTTTCTTCGTGTCTTTTTTTAAATCCTCACCTGAGGATATTTTTCCATTGATTTTTTAAAAAAGAGTGGAAGGGAGGGAGGGGAAGAGAGAGGGAGAGAGAGGAAGAGAGGGAGAAGAAGAGAGAGAGAGAGAGAGAGAGAGGGATCAGAGAGACACATCAATTCTCCCAACCGGGGCATGAACCAGCAACCAAGGTACGTGCCCTTGATTGGGATTCAAACCCACAACCCTTTGGTCTGTGGGCCAACGCTCTAACCACTGGGCAACTGGCCAGAGCAACAGCTTCTTATTTCTATAGGAGCTTCACCCCACTGCACCTGAGGTCTACAGTGTTTCTTCTGACCCAGGGGCTTCTGCTTTCCTTCCCAATGGTGTTCTTCCCTCTGTGGTACCGCTCTGTTCCTTAGCAGCACCTCCATGGGCCATAGTCAACCTCACACTAGCCACTGGGCTACAGAGCCCAGCCTGTGTGCCGCAATACGGGACATGCTCAGAAGCGGAGGGATGCTCCTCCCGTGGGGGCGGTTTGGGCATGACCCAGTGCACCTCATGAGTGGTGAGGGAGGAGGAGAAGGCCCAGACAGAAACAGAACCTGCAGATCCAGGAAGGGATGGGATGAGCGGGATGGAGAGACACTCCTGCCCAACAGTCCCCAGATTCTGGGGAGATCGAGTGTGGAAACTTGTGGCTGTTTTGTGAGCTCCAATCTGGTGGTGGTCGTGTTTCCTGAAGGAAGGGGGCAGGGAGAGTCGGAAAGGACAGGACGAAGATCTCATGGTGAGCAGGGCCCCACAGGCTGTCCTTGGAAAACCCAAGTGCTAGTTTACAAACAGGTGTTCTGAAGGCAAAGCCATAAAATGGTGGGGGAGAAAATGGGACAAGGGAAAAATCAGGGCCAAAAAAGAGAAATGAAGAAAGAGCACAAATTAAGACGTTCCAGTTGTGAAGCCCGAGGCACATGTGCTGTGGCTGGACAGGCCGGACCCAGGCCACTCCTTTTCCCAGGCCCAGGCCTGTCCCAGCCCCTGGAGAACCCCAGCCTCAGGGTGCTCCTTTCGGAGACCAAGGCTGCAGGGACGGCAAGCAGCACAGCTTTCTAAACTGCTACAACCTGCGCCTTTTATGGGGCCTCAGGCCAGGCCCACCCCGCATTCAGCAAGGCTGGTCCCAGAGGCCATAAGGGGAAGACCCCAAAGTTCAGGGGAAGCCACGCCAGCCAGGGAAGCCACATGCCAAGGCTGGGAGCTGCCCCTCTCCAAAACATACACAGTGCACATGCAAACATACACATGCACACAAACACACAAGTGTATACACAAACACACATGCACATGCAAACACAAATGCACTGGCAAATAGACATACCTGCCCTCTGGGCTGGAACGTGGAGGGCTGATACCACAAGCTACCACCCCCCTCTTTGAGTGGCCATCCTGGGAGCCCCACTTTGTGGGAAAGAAGCCATCCTCTCTTCCTGTCTTGTGTCTCCTTCCCCTTCCCCTAATACAGTGGTCGGCAAACTCATTAGTCAACAGAGCCAAATATCAACAGTACAACGATTGAAATTTCTTTTGAGAGCCAAATTTTTTAAACTTAAACTTCTTCTAACGCCACTTCTTCAAAATAGACTCGCCCAGGCTGTGGTATTTTGTGGAAGAGCCACACTCAAGAGGCCAAAGAGCCGCATGTGGCTCGCGAGCCGCGGTTTGCCGACCACTGCCCTAATAGAACTATGGGTTACCCCTAACAGCCAGGTGTTGGTCCTATGCAGACTGCTTCTTGTGCACCGTCAGTTAATTCCTGCAGCTCCCTTCCTGAGGAAGTGACCGGGGAGGCTCTGAGACTGAGTGGATATCGAAGCCAGAGTCTGAATGGCCAGCTGTTCCCAGGGCCTGTGCCTTGCCTCTCCCTGCACTAGACCCGCACTGGGCCCGAGCTTCCTCTTCTCACCTCCTCCAGGGTGGCTCCCCAACACCCAGCAAGGATCCTGGTCTGCGAGGGTGTTGAAAGATGTTAGAGCTGGCAGGACTTAGCCATTTTGTCATCTGAACCCCTCCTCTGAGAGACAAGGACTCCAAAGCTGCACAACTGTCTACCCACATCGGGAAGGAATCTTTATTTTCTTGACTCCAGACCCAACACTCCTTCCAAAGTTGCCTTGGTTTGAATACCATAGCTTTGATTCTGCCTAAGCTTGTCCCACAGCATACCTGGAGACCTTGGATCACAGCCATACGCCTGTGGGATCACACACAGGCCCAGCCAGGAGGCATGGGGAAGTGGTGACTTGCAAGTTAGGAAGGGAAGAAAGACTAGATGGGAGGGTCATGGCCCTGACCACATAGGCACCAGTTCGAGGAATGTCTTCTGGTGGGACAGAGCTTGGGGTCTGGCTCTGAAATGGGAGGTCCAGTGAGATGAGGTAGAAGCTGATGTCTCCCCAATCCCAAGATGCTACAGCAGGGAGTGATGTGTCTCTTTAATTGGGTGACCCTGCAGGAGAACTGGCTTTCTCTCAGCTGTTTCCTGAGGCTGACTCACAGGAGTGAAAACTGCAATGAAAACCAAGTTACACTGAAATAGGAAATACCTAACTCACTGCCTGGCACCTGGCCAACCTGAGGGAAAATCCCATTCCCCCCTTACCCAGGGATGGGGGGAGGCCCAGGATTCAAAAGTCTCCCCAAACTCTCCTTGATATCATTCACCCACCCTGAGAAATATCCTACCCCACAAAACCCACATAAATACATTGGCCTCCCTTAGGATAATGAATTTGATCATGTAACCACATGCACACAGATTCTCAGACACTGGCCCTCCCGCAAAACCCTGCTTCATATACATGCTAGACAAGCACATTCCTTAGACACTCCTTCATAGTAACAAGACTCATAATCATCTCCTTTCACAGAAAACATGAGTGTGCAACAAGTATGGAGAATTAGAAAAGAAATTGAGGGAAGTTAAACAAAAAATAAACAAACAATAATAACACCAAAACCCAGGACACAGAACTTGGAGGAGGAGAGCAAGTCCAAGAAAAGACAGAACCCAGAAAGACTACATCATGTTATGGGTTGGGAGAACAGGGAGGGCAACCTGGAGATTGTTCTGTCCTTGGGTAGAACTTGGGCCACTTGTGCCCTCCCAGGGAACTTATCACTCTGAATAACTTGGTTCCCAGGTCAATGTGGCCAACACCATGAGTGAGAGAAATGGAAGACAACAGGAGACAGGCCACCCCTGGCTCTCTAGCCTCATTGTAGCCCCAATGATCCCTTTGACCAAAAATGCACTGTGCTTACAATCCTGAGGCAGCCTCAGCTTGCTGGCAGCAACCAACCAGCAGCGAAGGTGGATGCCTTGAGTCACTGGTGAGAAGTACAGGCTCATCACAGGTAACCAGCAGTGTGGACGAAAAAGGGGCCACATACTAAACCAGACAAACTCAGGAGAGGCCAGCATGGTGGGCCTTACAAACTCAAGGACCAAAAGTTAACTACATAGGATGGTTTTATTGAAGGAGGTGGGAATGGCACCAGGAATTAGACTAGTGGAGTCAGACCGGACCTGGGTTCATCAACCTCTGTACTTGAGCTCTGGCTAAGAAAGAATTCAGAGCCAAGACTCAAACTATAAGAGAGCATCCTATATAATAAAAGGCTAATATGCAAATAGACTGAATGGCGGAACGAGTGGTTGCTATGATGTGCACTGACCACCAGGGGGCAGACACTCAATGCAGGACCTGCCACCTGGTGGTCAGTGCGCTCCCACAGGGGGAGTGCTGCTCAACCAGAAGCCGGGCTTATGGCTGGTGAGCACAGTAGTGGCGGGAGCCTCTCCTGCCTCCGAGGCTGCACTAAGGAGACTGTCAGTTGGACATCCCCCGAGGGTTTCCGGACTGTGACAGGGCACAGGCCAGGCTGAGGTCCCCCCTGAGTGCACGAATCTCGTGCCCTGGGCCTCTAGTTTATTTATAAAATCACAGAGGTAGAAGAAGTAGTTTGTAGAAGAACTGGGCTTAGGAAATAAGTTATAGAAGTAAAGGAAGTACCCTTGGAGCTTATAAATGAGGAAGATAAAGGTAGCATGCCTGGGGGGATGGGGATGGGGAGGGGAAGGAGGAGGAAAAGGGGAAAGGAAAAGGCACCAGTGTGCTCCTGGACTGGGTCCTAGTCCTAAGGGTTTTCAGGGTGGAGATTTTAGGGGAGGTCTCAGGGGAAGATCTCAATAGAATATGCAGCAGCTTTACAGGTGTGTCCTTTCAAGGTCAGGGTCTCCACTGATTGACTGGTTGGTGTCAGGGCTGAGGGTTATTATTCAATGCAGCTGGGTCAGAGGTCAGCCTTGGTGTGGCTTATCTGGTTTTGCTGCTTTTCTGGGCCTGGTGCTGAAAAACAACTGAGGCCTAAATGTTATCTCTAGGGAGGAAAGGTCAAGGGGTCCAAACCAAAGGACCAGTGGTATGCTAGGGGAGGAAAGGTCACCCTGGGAGCAAGGTCCCACCCTACAATTGTTCTTTGCTAGGCACCTGGGGCTTTCCATGCTGGTGACCTTCTGTACTTGGCCTATGTCCTTGCTCTGCTCATGTCTGTCTAACTGCCTACCACATTACCACTCCTCTCTGCCCTGCCGCCCCCCCCCCCCCGCCCCCCGCACACACACAAAAGGATCTTGGCTCTCAATTCTTTCAGAGAAAGGGGGCACAGGGTCCCTTCTGTAGCTGCTCCCTGATGAGAGGGCCAAGTTTTCCATCAGAGCCAAGAGATCCTTGCTCTCTGTTAGAGGGACAATGAGGCCTGGGCATGGAATGAGGTGGCTATGGTGCCTAGAGGTGGTATACCCTGAGTGTGATTAGAACTTGTAACCTGGTGGGGACAAACTGTTATAAATTTTAATTATATTGGGGCAAAATCTAGAACAAAAAGAATTATGACAAATGGTTCAACACAAGGAAAAAGTTTTAGTTCTAAGTCAAAGAATGGGAGAAAAAGGAAACATTAGTTTGGAGGGTTATAATAAAATATTTAAGAAAATTAGAAAAATTCAGGATACAGTTTACTTTATAGGTGAAAAATAAAGCTTTTAATTGGACTGGAGTCTAATATTTACAACTTTGTATTATAGAATCTACTGAAACACAATTTACCCCCTAAAATTACCCTCATTTTTATTAGAGTAAAATTAAGAACAATTTACTTACTGCATTAAACCTAGTTTCAATTTGGCCTGATTATTTGCATGAACACAATAAGAATAGCAATTTATTATACAGGCTCTTTTAAATCAGCTTTGCTGGAATCTCATGATTAAACTTAGCCCTTCAGGGCAAAGAAGACAAGCCACCTAGTTGCCATCAGGTTTGCCTACAATACAGATAGACTTGGGTGAATTCCTCAAGTTCTTGAGGTTCCCAAAATGTCTTGAGGTTCCTTCCTTGCCATATCTCAGGAAAACAACCTTTGCTTCTTATCTGGAAAGACTGCCATGAATCATATGACCAAGCAAGGTACCAGGCTGTTTCTCCGAGGGGCTTTTATTGGTTTTAAAGTTGGTCTTCATTCCTTAAGACTTTCTGAGGACATCCAGAGCCAGGCATGTCTTTCTCAGACATGACATTCCAGAAAAAAATCTTGTTTAATAAAACCACAATTGGAAGCCAGTCTTATTAAATTCATGCAAAGAAACATATTGCCATGACTCACTCATTAAGATTTGCCAAATTCTGAAGGGATCAGGTAGGGGGAAAAGAAAATATATAATTTATAAATATATAAATTTCTTTAAGAAATGTCTCCTTATATCTGAAAAGAAGAGGAAAATTCCTGTCCTTTTAACAACAACAACAACAACAACAAAAACCACAAAGAAAACACTCTAATTCTGTATTAGTTTACTTTTGATCTTTATAAATTTATTTACTTAATTAAACTTATTCAGATTATTTTTTAAAAAATATATTTTTATTGACTTGAGAGAGAAAGGGAGAGGGAGAGAGAGAGAGAAACATCAATGGTGATGGGAGAATTATTGATTGGCTGCCTCCTGCACCCCCCATACCAGGGACCAAGCTCACAACCTGAGCATATATCCTGACTGAGAACTGAATTGTGACCTTCTGGTTCACTGGTCAACACTCAACCACTGAGCCATGCTCGCTGAGCATTCAGCTTATTTATAACTAGAGCCCCGGTGCACGAATTAGTGCACAGGTGGGGTCTCTTGGCCTGGCCGGTGATCGGGGTGATTGGGGCTGTCTCACCCAGTCTAGGGGGAGGGACCACGGGAGGTTGGCTGGTTGCAGGAGGTTGGCTGTGGGAGTGCACTGATCACCAGGGGGCAGCTCCTGCATTGAGCATCTTCCCTCTGGTTGTCAGTGCATGTCATAGCGACTGGTTGACAGGTCATTCAGTCGACCGGTTGTAACAGTTGCTTAGGCTTTTATATAGATAGATTTCCTTTCAAGATTTTTCTTCACATACCTTTCTACAACTCTCAGAAACCTTTCTATAACTTTTACAAACTTTCTTACCAATTTAGAATTAACAAGTTACTTTCTTCCTTTAAAAAAAAAAATCTTCATACCTAATAATTTCTACCACCAAAATCATACAATTTATTTCCAATTAATTAGAATTCTTAATTCTTGGAAACCTTAATTTTTTTAGTGCCCACTAAAAAGTAAGCAATTAGCATTTTTCAGATTGGCAAATACATTTTATAACTTCTAGAAACCTAAGTTTCCTCCACTAGCAAACACATGTTTAAAATACACTTCTAATAAAATATAAGACATTCACTAAAAGGTCCAAATGTATTTTCTACAAAAGTAAGTGAACTTAAGACATGTCTAGCAATCAGGGAAACCAAGATGGTGGCATAGGTAAACATCTGAACTGCCGTCTCACACAACAATTTCCAACTAAAAGACAAAACGGACATCATCCAGAACCACAGGAAGGCTGGCTGAGTGGAAATTCTACAACTAGAAGGAAAGAGAAAAGCATGCTGAGACTCACAGGAGTTGTGGAAGGCAGAGGTATGGAGGCGTGTGCGTGGAGAAGGCTGGAAACTGAGTACGTGGCTGGCTTTCTCAATTGGGAGGGAGATAAAAGCTCCCAACTGCTCTAAACTCCAGTTCCAGGCGAGACTCTGGGGACCCAGACTCATATGGGGAGAAACTGGACTGTCTGGCAGTGGGCGAAACTCGATGGCGGCTTTCTCTCAGAGGTGCTTGCAGCAATTACCTTGGGACACTGAGACCCAAGGACCTCTTAGGGCAGGGCTGATGGGAAGCCATTGCTGTTTGGTCTGTCCTGAGACTCTGCCCCCTCCAAGCTGAGCGCAGAGGCTTTTGCATATGAATGGCCTGGTCCTTTGAATTCTAAACTTACCTAACAAACTGCAGCTGAGTCAGGGAGACCCAGAACATCCAAAAGAAGGCCCAAGGCTCTGCAGCAGCTTGCACTGCTTCACAGCTGGGCCTCATCTGGGCACCTCCAAACCCCAAACAAAGAAGAGGAATCTGCAGATCTCTCCATAGCTCCTGCTGGGTGGCCTCAGGCAGAGGCTAAAATAGCACCTCCTTGGAAATCCAAGAGCCAGTGTACCCAGGGGTCAGAGTGGGACCATCCAGATTACAACTCCTCAGATCCATAAGGGACACACTCAGGGGTCAGACTCAGTGAGCACCAAAGCCCCATTGATGCAAGTCTTCTCTCATAAGGGTGTCTCCAGCACAGAAGTTCACCCATTGTAGACACAGCTGATCCTCACAGCCAATTGGCCTGGAGGTCAATTCCTCCCAGTGATACCAACAACAATCAAGGCTTAATTACAACAAGACTGTGCACACAGTCCACAAAGGGGTGCACCAAGAGTGTCCACCTCAGGGGAGGCTGAGCCACTGGACTCTATAGGACACCTAGCACACAAAGCCACTCTATCAACTCAGGGAAGCAGCCAAAATGTGGAGACAAAGAAACAGGTCACAAATGAAAGAAATGGAGGAAAGCAAATGACTGGATATAGAGTTCAAAACCACAGTTATAAGGCTTTTCAAGAATTTTCTAGAAAAGGCTGATAAATTTAGCGAGACCCTAAAGGATATGAAAAAGGACCAACTAGAAATCAAGCATACACTGACTGAAATAAAAAATACACAGAGATCTAACAGCAGACTAGAGGATCACAAGAATCAAGTCAAAGATTTGAAAGCAAAAAGAATCCAAAAATTTGAAGATAGTGTAAGAAGCCTCTGGGACAACTTCAAGCGTACCAACATCAGAATTATGGGGGTGCCAGAAGAAGAGAGAGAGCAAGATACTGAAAACCTATTTGAAGAAATAATGACAGAAAACTTCTCCTACCTGGTGAAAGAAATAGACTTACAAGTCCAGGAAGCACACAGAACCCCAAACAAAAGGAATCCAAAGAGGACCACACCAAGACACATCATAATTAAAATGCCAAGAGCAAAAGATAAAGAGAGAATATTAAAAGTAGCAAGAGAAAAGCAGTTAGTTACCTACAAGGGAGCACCCATATGATTGTCAGCTAATTTCTCAACAGAAACTATGCAGGCCAGATGGGAGTGGCAAGAAATATTCAAAGTGATGAATAGCAAGAACCTACAACCAAGATTACTCTACCCAGCAAAGCTATCATTCAGAATTGAAGGGCAGGTAAAGAGCTTCACAGATTAAAAAAGAAGCTAAAGGAGTTCATCACCACCAAACCAGTATTATATGAAATGCTGAAAGGTATTCTTTAAGAAGAGGAAGGAGAAGAAAAAGGTAAAGATAAAAATTATGAACAACAAATACCTATCTATCAACAAGTGAATCTAAAATTCAAGTGAATAAAAAACCTGAGGAACAGAATAAACTGGTGAATATAATAGAATCAGGGGCATAGAAAGGGAGTGGACTGACAATTCTCAGGGGGAAAGGGGTGTGGGGGGTGCGGGAAGAGACTGGAGAAAAATCACACACCTATGGATGAGGACAGTGGGGGGTGGGGTAAGGGCAGAGGGTGGGGTGGGAACCGGGGGGAGGGGAGCTATAGGGGGAAAAAGAGGAACAATTGTAATAATCTGAACAATAAAGATTTATTTAAAAAAAGATGTGTCTAGCAATCAATATTTAACAGTTGAAATAAGCTAATTTGATTTGCTCAGATGGTTAAGGTTTTTTGCTTTCCATAAGGATTACCTCCCAGAAAATTGCATTTTAAAAGAGAGTCCAGATAAGAGTTCTTAAAGAAGACCAGGTATTTGTACCTCAAAGGTACAGGGAAAGAAATGCAAGCTTTTCCTAGAAGGATGCTGGTTTCATAAAGGCAATATCTATAAGCATTTTGAGTCAAACAGGGAAGGTGAAAGGATTTATTGGGCTTTGATGTTTTGGAGCCACAACTCTGGTCCTGTAAGACTTTATTTGTAAAAATAAAGGACATTTATTTATAATACCTTAAAGATTGGCAAATGTTGGCAGAGGACTAACACATTTATTCAGTCATTTTTGGAACGTTTCTTTCCATTTGGATATATTTTTATTTCAGGCTTTGTAGCAATTACAGAAATCTAGTTTACAGGTAGCACAGAGCTGGGGATCATTTCTGAGAGCCATAACAGCTTGTGTGTATGCAAGACACATGGAGGCCTAAGGAGGCCTCATCCCCCACTCACTTCCCTTGGGAATGGCAAAACAGGTCTAGCTGTAAGATAGTCTGAGCATAAAAATTCCTAAGTGAAAGCAAGTCAGTGGATAGTCACATGCTAGGCCTGTAGCTTCCTTGACAAAGGTCAGTCTTTGCTTTAAGTGAGCCTGTCTATTTTCCTTTTGCATCTAAGATAACATATCCTTGCAATGTCAGAGGGGTCCCTTTTACAGAACCCCTCAGGGTACACCCACTGCACCAGAGCACCAGACCACAGAATCCTTCCTTGTTATCTAGTTCCCTGAATACTGTCTCTATGCAAATGTTAATTGTTAACTATCCTGTACCCACCAATCTATCTATATATATGAAAGGCTAATATGCAAAGTGTCCCCCTGAGAGTTTGATGTGGAGACCGGGAGTTTGCTTGCTATGACGTGCGCTGACCATTAGGAGGTGGTGTGGAATGAAGGAAGGCCCCAGCCAGCAGCCAGAAAGCCCCAATCAGCCCTAATTGCTGACCAGGCCTAGGGACCCTACCAGTGCATGAATTTTGTGCACCAAGCCTCTAGTATAAAATAAGCACGTGTCTCTCCATGTTACTCTTTATCCAATCTCAGAGATTTCTCCATTTTGCTTTCTCCTGCCTTCCTAATCTACCACCAGTGAAATTCATATAACCGCCCCTTAGGTCTCCTCCTTTGAGCGCCATATATAAAATAAGCTGCAAAACTGCCATTCCCTGGAGCATTTTCTCAATCTATTGAGATTTTGCTTCCCATCAACTGTCATCAGTTTGGCTCAAATAAAGTCATAAAAATCCTCTACAGGTTTGGAGGTTTCTCATATGGACAGCAGCCTCCACGTCCAGCCATTGGTTCAGCACATGATGCAGAACTGTCCACAGCACTTTTATTTTCTTACACTGCACTGAGAGATGCTTATTGACTATGGGGAGTTGGAAAGTTGTCTCCATTCCTTCAAACGGTGGGTCCGTGCTCCCAGCGATGCAGCCTTTCCTTTGCTGATAGACCTGCCAGCTGGGACTCCCTATAACAAGGTCAGATTTTGTTAATTTTCCAGGCCTTTCCAGACCATTTCTGACCCAGGCAGTGATGGAACACAGTGTTTCTGCCTCTCCTAGGCCCCATTATTTCCACAGAAAAACGGATTCTGAGCTCCAGCTCCCCACCTCCACCCAGTTACAAGGAAAAGGGTTACAAGTTGCCTGGAGATGACTCTGGGGTTTTCTCCCCCAACGACCCCACACGAAGGCCGAGGTGTTAGGCTGACACAGCGACCTTGCTCCACAAACTTCTGATTAGGAAGGCACACTGGCCCCTGACTTCCTCACTCCATGCCCTCTGGCCTCGGGTCACCGCTCCCCAGGGTCACCGCTCCCCAGGTCCCCATCTTTCACCTTTAGGTCCTTCCGCAGAGATCCCAGAGGAGCAGGAACCTGCGCAATTCAATCAGGTGGAAGGGACAGGCGGCTGCTCAGAGGGGGAGGACAGAGGGCGGAGCTCTGGTCGTCCACACGGAGGTGGCCACAGAGCAACTGCTTTCTAGGCGGTCACCTACTTAGGGGCTTTTATAGGCGGTGGGAGAGTTCTGGCCCCTGGCCGCAGACCTTGGCTAGGGCCTCCTCCGTGGGGGTTCCGGGCTCCCTACTCTCTTCTATAATGCCAGGTGCATGTCCCTGGGAGGTTTGGTCTCTGTGCATTCAAATTCCCCCCTCCATGAAACTTCTCACCGCCCCCCGCTCCAGCACCTACCCCATCCACTGCACAGCTCTGCTCCCCAGCTCTCCAACCAACCTGCCCCTCACTAACACCATTCAGGCCCTCACCCCAGTCCCACCCCCCAAGAAATGACCTGGTCCCTCAGTCCCTAGGTCCCTGGGTCCCTAGCAGGGAGGGACTGCCTCACTCCCACGGGTTGGCAGGTTTGGCGCAGCGCTACCGGGGCACTCCTGGGACCCCTCAGGCAAGCACCGTGACCGAGACCTGGGCAGACGCGGGAGTGATTTCCGAAGCTGGGTCATCAAAAAAGGAACAACTTCTGCCTGGTTCTGCCTTTTAGGGCCACCACATGGACACAGTGAGGAAGGCCACGTTAGCCCATGTGGGCAGGAACCGAGGCTCCCAGCCAACAGTCCACAGGAACCCCCAGGTGTGTAAGTGAGCAGGCCTCTGAGTGACCCTGCCTTAAGGCTGGCCAGCGAACTTTCCTGATGAGGACTCACATCTGGGTCCCACTGCAACCCGTCCGAGTTCCTGCCCCACAAAATCCATGAGCATAACAAATTGTTGTTTTACACCACTAAGTTTTGATGTAATTTGCTACACATAGTAAGTGGGGCTCTGAGCATAGCCAGCTCCGTATTTACGTTCAGCCAATATTCAGTGAAAATTCTAGAGAGAAAAACATTTATCCAAACAGGAAAAGCAACTTATCAGTGCTTATTAAACTGTTCCACCCAAATTACCCCCAGGCAGAATGAAATGAGCAGATCCCCCTGTGCAATGAGATTTTGTCCAATATCTTTTTGTTTGTCTGTTTTTAATCTTTACCATCAGGCCCAGCCTGTTCTCCAGGAAGGTGTGCCATGTTGTTCCCGGGGAGTTCGCATTGGTGCATGATTACCTCAGCATTAGGAAGCATGGGTTTGAATACTCTCCCTTCTAGAGCCATTCTCATTTTAATATCAGACTGAGCCTCAGAATAAACTGTTAACTGCAGTGTAATATCCAGGATGGAAAGGCATTCTGAAAGGCAGGTGTATTGTTTACTTTTCTGCAAAATCATGAAAAGGAGCTGACACCCACTTTACTCCAGCATAGGTCACAGGTTCAACCAAGCCCTGGTGGCTTCTAATAAGGAACAAAAGGAATATGAGCAATTATCAAATTATTCTTGATTGGCAAATATGGATTATTCAGAATTAAATATTTCTGATACAGTAAGACTCAATAATAACTTGACAATCTGAACCCCATTATTTTAGGCTATCTAAGCTTGGTAAGAAACATCCTTAGTATCACTATGTATATTGGGGACATGGTATTGCTCTACACATGGAGGATATAAAACAAATAGCTGCATATTAAAAGTATACAGATTTTTAAAAGTATTTTATTTACTTCTTATTGAGTTTTACTGGACAATATCTTTTGGGTTTTCTAGACATAGTCCTATCACCAACTTGTTGTGTGAGCTTAGGAAGGTCATATGACCTCTCTGGTTCTTGCCTACTCATAAAAAATAGGGTGTTTGTAGAGTTATTGTGATAATCATTTCACAATACATAAAATATCAAATCATTTTGTTGTACACATGAAACTAGTGTAATGTTGTATATCAATTATAACTCAACTAGTGACCCAGTGCACGGATTCGTGCACATTGAAAGGAAATTAGAAGGTGGCTGGCAGAGTGGGACTGGGCAAGATGGGCTGGACACACCTGGAGCCAATCTCCCGTGGTCCCTCCCTGGCATCGGTGTAGTGAGCACAGTCCCACCAGTCCCTCGGCCTGGCCTGTGGGGATCGGGCCGAAACTGGCTCTCCAACATCCCCCGAGGGGCCCCAGAGTGCAAGAGGGCACTCTGCAAAGTTGCTGTCATACAGGATGTGGAATGCAAACGCAAGTGTGCAGTAAACCAGATTCGGGGCCAACAGTGCCCTGGCAACAACATAACCCACAGCCAAAGGTGGAATCGGGTGGCCCACGAAGAATCAGGCTCCCTCCTCTCTAGTTTCGGGGCGCGTCACCTGAGAACTGCTGATGCCAAGTCACTACAGATCAGCTCCTGTGTTGAGCATCTGCCCCCTGGTGGTCAGTGCACATCATAGCAACCAGTTGGACGGGCAGAGGGACACTTAGCATATTAGCCTTTTATACATATAGATAAAAATAGGGCATCTGACACTATGGTTTTGTTTTAACTGACTTTGTATATGGAGCATGTATTTTTTGGTATTCATTTCCTATGGGCAACATTAGGTTTGAAAATTCATCTACATGTTTGGGTGTAGCTATAGTTCATTGTTTTTCATTGTTGTATAGTCTTGCATTTTAGGCTTACCTCATATTTTATCGATCCTGGTGTTGATGGACATTTGGATTGTTTCCATGAGCAAGGACATCCTCATGCAAGATGCTTTCCAGGTCTCTCCCAGCATGTTCCTTTGCCGTCTCCCAGTGTGCTCTCCTTTCATAAGCATTGGCTGTGCCACAATTCCTCTTCCACCAAACAGCAGTGTGTTGGTGATATCAAACTGCTGTTCTATGCAATGCCTCTCAGCCCCCTCACCCCAAAATATGGCACTTCAATCATATGGCTAAGCCTACCACTCTGTGTCCAGGACCCCGACTTTGCCTTCACCAAAGCCACAAGAAGACTCTGGCATGGCCCCAAAGAGAACCACAGTAGAAAACTCTCCTTTGACTTTAGGCCAAAATGAACTATATTTTGCTATGTCATTTAGAGTGTATTTGGCTGCAAATAACAAAATCTAACTCAAAGAGGCTTTCAATATCAAGTTAGTAAAAATCCAACATAAAAATCTCCTAATTAGAATGGGCTGCAGAGCGGGTTCATATAGTGCTTTAACCATGTCATCAAGACTCAGGGTCTTCTGAGCTCTGATGTTTCCTCCCTCCATAGGCAGGGAGCCAGATAGCCTCAGCGGAACCACACATCCAATCCAACCACGTTTCATGAGGAAGAAAGGAGAACATCTCCATTAGGGACTTTCTCTCAGGTGAGAGAGACCTTTCCAAGAATGATGCCCCTGGCCCTCAACTAGCAGTGGCAGCAGCAGACTTCTCAGGTCTCACTGACCAGAACTGGGTTCTATGCTCTACCCTGAGCTTGTCATTGGTCAGGAGAATGAGGGTCCCCTAGTTGGTGGAGACTAAGCATCTAGAGTAAAATGGATATTGGGTGTCAATTGTAATGCCCACTGCATTCCCACTCCAGCGCTGCCTCAGTCTCTCCTTTCATAAGCACTGGCTGTCTCATAGCTCCTCTTCTATTAAACAGCAGTGTGTTGTGTTGGTGATATAAAACTGCTGTTCTATGCAATGGCTCTCAGCCCCGGATACCTAGTAGAATCACCTGGGAAGTGTTTTTAAACATACTGAGCTTAGGCCACACCAAAGATCATTCAATAATAATGGGATCTCTGAGGGTGAAAAAGATGATCCTAGTTTGTACAGGGTTATAGCAAGTTAGGGATGGAACTAAGTCTCCTGACTCCTTGTTCAATGTTCCTTTGCTACTGGCTTTTACTCTCTCTTATCTCATGTAATTCTATATTGCAAAGTGATTTAATTAATAACTGACATTCCAAAATCTTTCTATGAGAATAAGGACAAAAGTCAAACTTTATATCAACACTTTCCTCGCCCAACTTTTCCTCTTTTTAGATTTTCTTCAGAAATAACTGAAGAAAAATAGTCTTACCTGATTCTGACTTGTATTTGACAGCCCCCTAATGTAGTTCTACAGTAAATGCATCTTTTACAACATACTTGAATATCAAGTTCATGTTTTACAGTAATCTAACATGACATGCATAGATTCACCACTTTGTTGATAAACATAAAAAAAGATGTTCATTCCTTACTGTGTTTTTTTAAAAAAATCCATTTTTATTGATTTCAGAGAGGAAGAGAAAGGGGAGAGAGAGATAGAAACATCAATGATGAGAGAGAATTATTCCTTGGCTGCCTGCTGCATGCCCCCTACTGGGGATTGAGCCTGCAACCCAGGCATGTGCTCTTGATCAGAATCGAACCTGGGACCCTTCAGTCTACAGGCCAGTGTTTTCTCCACTGAGACAAACCAGCTAGGGCCATTTCTTACTGTGTTTTAAATGACTCTTAGTAGCCCTCACCTTTGAACCATTGTAGGACAAAGAAACAAGCTACTATCTCCTCAGGTGGACAAAAAAGTAAGCATATAAAATCTTAATTTCACTTTGAAATCAAATATGGATTTTAAAATATCAAAAGTGAACAATGTTCTGCCCACAACACCTGATATATTTAAATTGTTTATTTCAACTTCTATTTGTTATCTCACCTCAAGATATAGTTTATATAAAGCAAAAATGTTAAAAAGAAAAGGAGTAGTATTTTGTAAATGAAAGTGAAAAATGCTGGGCCAAATGAAAAAGAATAACCTAAATAAATAAGGACATAAATTGGGGTAAAGCATGCTATTTCATCCTTCTAGAAATCACTCCAAACCAAGAACTCCTGTAAGCGGATGCAGTTGTAAAAGGAAAGGAGAAACTACTTCTCACTCAGGCTCGCCCAAACCCATGTGGGAGGAAGTCACATACTTAAGTAAAAAGCCTACTAAATATTTAACAAACCAAGTTTATAAAACAGTTTCTATCTTTACAGTTTTGATTGCTTCCTGCCTTTTGCTTTCCTTCCTTCCTCTCCTCCATAAAGAAACACTCTGGCTCACTAACTCTCCTACTCCTAAGCAGCTGGTCCCTAGTTTCACAACTGTTGCTCAACTTTGCTTCAGCCTCTCAAACACAACTTTTCTTTTTTTAAATAATTCTTTATTGTTGAGAGTATTACATATTACACCCCCCCGCCCCAATAACCCCCTCCAGCCCGCCACAGGCCCTACTTTAGCTAATAATAATTCATCAATATCCATTCGTTATTTGTGACAAATGTACCATACTATGTAACATGTTAATAAGAGGATTAACTGGGCATAGGTATATGGGAACAATCTGCACTGTTCTCATAATTGTTCTATCTAAATGTATTCTAACATAAAAAAGATTATCTTAAAAACATTACTACCACCTATGGATATAATCATTGATAGACTATAGCACTGTTCTAAATGTGCTATATGTTTCCTAATTTGTCTAAAGTATATTATACTACAGATTTATTTCATTATACAAGTAGCTTTTTTCAGTGGTTAGGCTCCAGCGCTTTACTCTAATTCCATTCCAAGAAGGTGACCTCCACAGATTGCATCTTCAGGTTTCCTTGCCCTCTGCTGTTGTTTGGAAAGAAACAACAGAAGACAGAAGAGTGGCAGAAGAGCAAATATGATGTAGCAGCAAAAGGATGATCCACCAAATATGTCCATGCCCTAACCCCCAGAACCTGTATGTTACTTTATATGGCAAAGGGACTTCACAGATGTGACTAGGTAAGGATCTTGAGATGGGGAAGATTATCCTGGATTATCACAAATGTTCTTATAAAAGAAAAGGAAAGGGGTCAGTTTTAGGGAGAGAGATCAGAGGATGCTACATTACTGGCTTTTAAAAAAATTATTGATTTTAGAGAGGAAGGGAGAGAGAGACAGAAACATCAATGATGAGAGAGAATCATTGATCTGCTACCTCCTGCTTGCTTACACTGGGGATCGAGCCTGCAACCTGGGCATGTGCCCTGACCAGGAATTGAACCGTGATCTCCTGATTCACAGGTCGACGCTCAACCACCGAACCACGCTGGCCGAGCCACTGCTGGCTCTTTTAGATGGAAAAAGGCACCACGAGCCAAGAAGTGCAGGCAGCTTCTAGGAGATAGAAAAGGGAAAGGAGTATGTTCCCATCTAGAACTTCTAGAAGGAACGCAGTCTTGCTGATACCTTGATTTTAGCCCAGTCAAACCGAATTTGGACTTCTAACCTCCATAACTGTCAACGGAATAGTTTTTAAGTTTTAAGCCATGAAGTTTCTGGTAATTTGTTACAGCTCCAATAGAAAACGAATACAGACAATATCTTTATTTCCCTGCTATGTCCCTGCCTGGCTGCGTTCCTGGCAGTGGCTTCACTTTTGGCAGCCACTCTCTTCCAGCAGGTTCTCGTCTATGGCCTTAGCTCCACCAGGCTCCATTCCCTCTAACCTCTCCCTTTACCACTTGAAGCCTAGAAGTCGTCAGGACTTCCCTTGGTTACTAGTTCCCCAGTGTTTCCCAACCCTCTTGTTCCCTTAACCCATCATGACCTCTAGAAATAGTCTCTTCATTGAATTAACTTCAATTAAACTCCATGAGAGTACCATGTTTTCTGATGAGATGGATAAATATTTTTCCTACTAATATTTTTATGATATATCCATGTTGATAACACGAAGCTTTAGCTTATTTAATTTAGTAGGTGTGTAGTATTCTATTGTGTAAAACACAATGTTTTATCCATTCTATAGCTAGACATTTGGATAGATTTCAGTTTTATTCATTAAATTTTCTTGTGTATGTATGCTTATATACATAAAGTCATGTTTTACCTAAAGTGTAAAATTATAGGTGGAAATGCATGCTGTTGACATGTCCAATTTTCAATTTTACTAGATGTGACCAATTTGATTTTCCTATGTCTTCTTTCAAATATGTATTCATCAAAACCCTCCCTATTCTTCAATGCCTAGCTTGAATTCTACCTTCTTGATGCAACCTTCTCTCCTAGTTATAATATATTCCATTTCCTTTGGATTCTCATAGCAATTTTGCTGTGCCACTCATATGTTACTCATCAACTTTTTTGTCCTGTTATATATGTGGGCCTCATTTCTCCTAAAAGTAGGAACCATGTTGTTGGATCTTTCTGCAAAAGATTACATTTGTAAACTGAGTAATAGCTACCAGCACATCTTTTTTCCAACTAGTTTTTCTTCTTGGCTTGTCTCTATTAATGCATCAGAATTCTCCTAGTCCTGAAGCCTGAATCTTAAATTCTTTCCTTGCTAGATTGTCATTTGCTAAGGACTTAGGGCAGCTATGGCTGGTAGCCATAAATCCATAGCATAAAACCAGCCCCTCATTTCATTGCCCTTTCTGCTCCCTTGATGCAGGCTCGATTTACTTGTTAACTGTACATTTGGAATGACTCTGGACTGAACCCCAGCTTCACCCAAGATGATGGATCCCCTTTCAAACATCCTTTAATAGCACCCTTTTCTAGCTCATGTGCTTTCAGGACTCAAAGTGAACTGAATCTGAAACTCTCCACCACACATTCAAAGTGAACAGATCTGAAGGTAGAAATAGACAGCAAAGCAATAACAGTAGGAAACTTTAACATCCTACTTTCAACAATGGATAGATCAGACAGAAAATCAATAAGGAAATAATGGACTTGAATTACACTTTCGATCAAATGGACCTAACAAACATATAAAGAAAATTCCATGTAATAAGAGCAGAATATTCTTCTCAAATGTACAAAAAACATTATCCAGGATACAGCATATGTTAGATCATAAAAGAAGTCTTAACAATTTTTTTCTAATATATTTTATTGTTTTTTTACAGAGAGAAAGGGAGAGAGAGAGTTAGAAACATCGATGAGAGAGAAACATCCATGCACGCCCCCTACTGGGGATATGCCCGCAACCCAGGTACATGCCCTTGACCGGAATCAAACCTGGGACCTTTCAGTCCGCAGGCTAACACTCTATTCACTGAGCCAAACCGGTTTTGGCAAGAAGTTTTAACAATTTTAAGACGATATAAAATAATTTTCTGACCACAATGGATGAAATTAGAAATCAGTAACAGGAGGAAAGTTTGATAATTCACAAAAAATGTGGAGATTAAGCAACACAAACACGAAGAGTCAATGAGGCAAAAAGAAATCAGAGGGAAATTAAAAAATATCTTGAGACAAACAAAAATGGAAACATAATATATCAAAACTATGGAATGCAGCAAAAGCAGTTCAAAAAGGGAAGTTTATAGTGACAAATGACTACATTAAGAAAAAAAAAGATATCAAATAAACAACCTAATCTTATATCTCAAGGAACTAGAAAAAGAAGAACAAAGTAAGCCCAATGCTAGAAGAAGGAAGGAAATAACAAAGATCAGAAAAGAAATAAATGAAATAGAGAAGAGAAAGGCAATAGAAAAGATCAATAGGCATAAGAGTTGATTCTTTGAAAGGATAAACAAAATTGACAAACCTTTATCTGGACTAGGAAAAATGAGATGACACAAATAAATAAAATAATGAATGAAAGAGGAGACATTACAACTTGTATCACAAAAATACAAAGTAACATAAGAGACAACTATGAAAAATTATATGCCAACAAATTAGATAACTTAGAAAAAAATGGATAAATCCTAAAAACATACAACTTACCAAAACTGAGTCATGAAGAAATAGAAAATCTGAACAGACCAATAATAAGCAAGGAGATTGAATCAGTAATAAAAAATCTTCTAACAAATGAAAGCATTTATATACATTAACAACAAATTATCAGAAAGATAAATAAAGAGAGCAATCCCACTTACAATTACATCAAAAACAATAAAATATTCAGGAATAAACTTTACTGTGGAGGTGAAAGATCTGTACAGTGAAAACTTTAAGACACTGATGAATGAAACTGAAGAAAACACAAATAAATGGAGAGATACTCATGTTCTTGTTTGGGAAGAAGTAATATTTTTTAAAGTGTCCATACTACCCAAAGTGATCTACAGTTTCAATGCAATCTTTATTAAAATTCCAATGGCATTTTCCACAGAAGTTAAAAAAAATCCTAAAATTTGTGTGGAACCACAGAAGACACTAGATAGGAAAATAAAAAACAAATAACTGAAAGAACAAAGCTGGAGCCATCACATTTCCTGGTTTTAAACTATACTACAAAGCTATAGTAATCAAAACAATATGGTACTGACATAAAAACAAGAATACAGACCAGTGGGACAGAAGAGGCCCAAAATAAGCTCATTGGATATATGATCAACTAATTTCTGACAAGGGCATTAAGAACACACACTGCAAAAAGCAGGCTCTTCAATAAATGGTGTTGGGAAAACTGAATATCCACATGCGAAAGAATGAGACTGGATCCCCAGTTACACCTCTCACAAAAATTAACTTGAAGTGGGTTAAGGGCTTAAATGTAAGTTCTAAAAGCACAAAAGTCTTAGAAGAAAACATAGGGAAAACCTCCTTGACATTAGTTTTGGCAATGATTTTTTTGGATAAGACACCCAAACCATAGGCAACAAAAGCTAAAATAAACAAGTTGGATTTCATCAAACTAACAAGTTTCTGCATAGAAGAGGTTAGGAAATTAAAGGCAACCTAAAGAATGGGAAAAAGATTTGCAAAACATATATCTGATAAGGGGTTAATATCCATAACATATAAAGAATCCATAGAACTCAATAGTAAAAATGAAATAATCCAGGTAAAAATTGGGCAAAGGACCTGAATAAACATTTTTTTTTTCCCAAAGAAGACTTACAAATGGCCATTAGGTACTTGAAAAGGTGCTAAACATCACTGAAGACTAGGGAGATGCAAATCAAAACCACAAGGAGATATCACCTCACACTTCTGGATGATTATTATAAAAAAGACACAAGATAACAAATGGTGGAAAGAATGTAGAGAAAAAAATCCTTTATACACTGTTGATACAAATATAAAATTGATACGGCCATTATGAAAAACTGTATGGTAGTTCATAAAAAAATTAAAATTAGAACTACCATATGATCCTGAAATCCCACTCCTGGGTATATATCCAAAGGAAATGAAATCAGATCTTAAAGAAATATCTGCACTCCCATATTCAGTGCAGCATTTTTCACAATAGCCACGATGTGAAAACAACCTAAATGTCCTTCGAAGGATAAATGAAAATTTTAAATTGCACTAAGTATATTTTTATCCATCCATTAAAAAGAAAAAAAAATCCTGCCATTTGGGACAACATGTATGGGCCTGGAGGTCATTACGCTAAACAAAATAAGCCTGAGAAAGACAACTACTGTTATGGTGCCACTTATCCTATATAATAAAGAAGTAATATGCAAATTGACCATCACACCTTCACAAAGATGGCTGCCTACACCAGGTCGGCAGGGGGGTTAGTGAGGGACGACCTAACGACTGAACAACTGGCTGTGTGGGGTGACCAGGTCAGCAGGTGGGGTATTTGGAGGCGACCAGGCCAGCAGAGGGGGACAGTTGGGGGCAACCAGGCCAGCTGGTGGGGAGGCAGTTAGGGGCGACCAGGCTGGCAGGGGGGCGGGCAGTTGGGGGCAATTAGGCTGATGGGGGGAGGTGAGGGGCGGCTAGGCCAGCGAGGGGGGGGGTGTATGGGGATGACTAGGCTGACAAGGCAGGGCAGTTAGGGGCGACCAGGCCAGCAGGGGGGGGGCAGTAAGGGGTGACCAGGCTGGTTGGGGGGGAGTAGTTAGGAGCGACCAGGCTGGCAGGGAGGGGGCAGTTGGGGGTGACCTGGCCAGAAGCGGGGGGCAGTTAGGGGCAACCAGGCCAGCAGGGGGGCAGTTAGGGGTGAGCAGGCAGGCAGGCAGGTGAGCAGTTAGGAGCCAGCGGTCCAGGATTGTGAGAGGGATGTCCGACTGCCGGTTTAGGGATCAGGCCTAAACTGGCAGTCGGACATCCCCTGAGGTGTCCTGGATTAGGGAGGGTGCAGGCTGGGCTGAGGGCCACCCCCCCCCAACCCTGTGCACGAATTTCATGCACTGGGTCTCCAGTATGTGCAATTAAAAAAGAAGAAGAAAAGAATGAGCTCATAGAGACAGAATGGTGGTTGCTGCCAGGTGCTCAGGGAGGGGGAAATGGGGAGAAGTAGGTCAAAGGTACAGACTTTGTTATAAGATGAATAAGTTCTGAGGATCTATTGT
This sequence comes from Corynorhinus townsendii, assembly GCA_026230045.1. Lineage (NCBI taxonomy): Eukaryota > Metazoa > Chordata > Mammalia > Chiroptera > Vespertilionidae > Corynorhinus > Corynorhinus townsendii. Next base: position 3,204,191 of record JAPDVU010000012.1, read on the forward strand.
GCAGCATAGTGACTGTAGTTAATCATAGAGATGGTATTGTAGACTTGAAAGTTACTGAGCGTAGACCTTAAGTGGTCTCACAACAAGAAAAATAAAAAGAATAAACCACAAGTATATAAGATGATGATTGCGCTAATTACCTTGATCTTGGTAATCATTATATACACTGTATATACATATATGTATATAAAACCACATGTTGTGCACTTTAAAAACAAGCTGCAATCATATTTTTCAATTATTCTTCAATGAAGTTGAAAGAAAGACACACACAAAAATAGTTAGAGCCTGAACTCAATTTAATACCTTTTCACCCAACCCTCCACAACGGGGCATTTCCTCCTTCTCCACATGTGTTTCACCATTTCCTATATGCAGGCCTTGATTCATGCTCTTTTATCTGGAAAACCCTCCTTTCTACCTGCTGAAATTTTCCCTTCCACTAAGATATTTTCAAATGTCACCCACGTAAGAAAGAAGGATTACGTCCTGCTCGGCTCCACTTCCACTTCTGTCCAGAGCCATCCCCACTGGGGCTCGGTATCTTCCCTTCCTCCCTGGGCTCCCCAGCACCTGCAGCTCGTGATTCCTTTCACAGCACTTTGTTTCTGGCCCCAGCATTACCTCAGGCATAGATAAATCCTTGTTAGTTTATTGATCACCCAAGAATATGTTTTTATTGATTTTAGAAAGAGAGGAAAGGAATGGGGGAAGGGGGATTTGGCATCGATGTTTGAGAAAACATTGGTCGGCTGCCTCCGTATGCACCCAGGCAGTGATAGAACCTGACTGGGAATCAACTTTCCACTTTTCGATGCATAGGGCAACAGTCCATCCAACTGAGCCACGTGGTCAGGGCCTAATCTTCGTTAATCCCCCCATGGCACCTACCGTTGTGTTTTGCTTATCACAATGCTTAATTAATATAAATTTATATACAAATATACAAATTTATAAACAAGAGAAACAAAGGATGAGGAATCTGTGGGGACTGGGAAAATCAGAACTGTACAAAACTTTAGAAATGACTCAATTCAACTCAAACTGCATTTGTCCCTCCCTTCCTTAAATGCTTTAATGGTTCCCATTGTCTTAGTGTAATATCAGATTCCCATTAGGGCCGAAGACCTGTCTCCATCCTGGCCTGGTCCTGGGCCACCCTGTCCCTTACTCTTCCACTCCAGCCTGGCCCCTTTTGCTTCATGCCTGTCATCATGTTGCTCATTCATTCTCTACTGCTCTTCTCCTCACGTGTCACTAAAATAGCTCATACCCATCCCCTGGGTCTCAGTCTCTAAACTTCACTGCATTCACTCATTCATTTCACAGTATTCAGTAGGTGCCCACTATATGCTAGGAACTCTCTTAGGCCCTGTGGGTAACATATCAAACAAACCACACCAAGATTCCTGACCTCAAGGCTCACACATGCTTGCCTCCAGTCTTGCCTTCTCCACAAAATACACACGAGAGGCGTGCTTCCACTGCAAGCTGTCCTAGCACCCGGGACTCCTCTGTCGTACATATCACCCTTAGAGGTACTTCCCGGTTTAACAATTCATTACTGTCTATCTTCCCAGTAAGCTGGAGATTCTTGAGCGCTGAGTTGTGTCCTTCCTTCGTTTGTACCACCAACACCAAGCATGATGCCTGGCACATAGTGCCTCCTCAGGAAAGTTATTGAATGATTAAATGACGTAATGAAATAAGCCCCTCACTGTACAGAGGAGGGGACAGTAGCCCAAGTTTGGGCTCCTTCCCATAATATAATGAGGTAACACAATGAGGCCGGGCAATTGACTCCCACACCCGTGCACTTCTCAACAACACTGAAATGGAGAAGGCCGTGTGGATCAGTGGGTAAAGAGGTATGGGGAAAATGTGAAAGAAAACATAGACTAAGAGAAGAAAGGGAGAAGCCTCAGAAAACATTTCTGTGAACCAAACCTAAGAGAAGAGCAGGAAAAGGGAAGACAAGGGAAGAGATGGTCAGAGTAGCACTGTCTGTGTTTCTGTTTGGGCCTGTTCCCCACAGCCTGGGAAGGAACACTTGTCTTCTTACGTGGAAGGTGGTGAGGCAGCCTTCAGAGCAAGAGTGTTGGATGGTCTCCATTTGCCCCTCCACAGCCAACACTCAGTTGCTCACTGCATGGTCTGCAGGACACCCCCATCTCCAAATGTCCTCCTTCTCCCTTGAGCCCTGGCCTGACCCTGCTCATTAGTGGTTCCAGGAGGAACCCTATTCCTGCCTCCCTGCCCTCTCCTTCTATAAAACTTAATCATGAACAGCCACACAGACAGCACTATTTCTGGCCCTGGGCTGTGCTGCTTTTCAGAAGAGGCTGACTGTGACTCGAATACGAAAAAAGGAGGAAACTCCTTTTAAAGGAACACGTCACCTATATTATTGCTCATATACTGTGGGTTTCGACTGTGCACAAGTTAACGGAAGGACACACGTAGATACGTACATATCAGTGTTTATGCCCGAGGGCCTGGGGAATGTATTCCAATTTCTTTATGTTCACGTGAACTACTCAGAGATTGAACAGGGGAAATTCCATTTTCACCTTGAGATTCCTTATTGAGAGTCCCAACCCAGTTAGCCCATTTCACATAGGGACCTAGATAAGAAGGAGCTAAATGTATCTGAATCTAGATTCTAGAAGATAGAGCATGCGGTACAGTAAATCCTCACTTACTGTCCACAGAGGCTCTGAGACTTTAGGTAAAAGGACATACAGGCATACCTCATTTTATTTCACGTCACCTTATGACACTTCACAGATGCTTCATTTCTTACAAATGAAAGGCAAGACCCTTTACCACCAAAACTCCCCCCTTTTTTGTGGTTAATCCTCACCCAAGGATGTTTTTTCCATTGAGTTGTTTTTTGTTTTTTTTAAGAGAGAGTGGAAGGGAGGGGGAGACACAGAGAGACAGAGAAACATCGATGTGAGAGAGACACATCGGCTGGTTACCTCCCACACATGCCCCGACCAGGGCCAGGGATTGAGCCTGCAACTGAGGTATGTGCCCTTGACTATGTGCAATTGAACCTGCAACCCTTTAGTCCACAGGGCAACGCTCTAATGACTGAGCCAAATGGGCCAGGGCCCAAGACTCTCTTTATTGTGGTGGCCTGGAACCGAACCCACAATATCTCTGAGGTATGCCTGTTTAAAGAGATTGATCATACCATAGACTGACGGATAGAAACAAGAGTTCAGTTCTTATGGCATCTCATCAACATTTTAGCTAAACAATATTCCAGGACCTGCTGTATGCAATTGTATGAGTAACGTTATCAACATCTGCTAATCATTACGTTTTCGTTCTTAATATCTTTGCTCTCACAACCAACCAACTCACAACATCCCACTAACAGGAGGCTTAAAATTCATCTGGTTAAATCCCTTCATTTTATAGGTAAGGAAACTGGAGTCCAGAGATGTTAGGTTGCTAAAACACAAAACCAGATGCAAGCCTGATTTTATTTGGCTCCCAAACTAGTGTACTTTCAAACCTTAGGAATCCAGCTCTGCAGAGAACAGGGGAACAATATAGCTTCAAGTCTTTACTTAATAGATGGCCTTTAAAAAACCCAAAGATTTATTAAGTTTAACATATCTTTAAGTAAAACATATCTTTAGGGGAGAGTGGGAATAATGTGCTATATTACATTATGTAATGTACTGCTCCTATGTAAAACATAAAATTCTTTAAGCTTGAAGTGCTTTTTGTTAGAGTAGCAAAATCAAACCTAGAGCCTTGTCCAAGGAGTTTACCTGGTAACGTGAACCATCTTTTGATAGTAAATGTGGCTACACGTTAGCCTAAAATGGTGATTCACAAGGAAACCTAAGTGCTAGTTGCAGAACCCGTTGAGAGTGTCCCTCTGTTGAAGGCTGAGTGTCTGTGTGGTGACGCTGGCATCCCGGGCTTCGCACGCAGCTTGGGGAGGGAGGAGAGGGCAGTGCTGGGGCCTGGGCTCTGGAGCAGGGCTGTTCAGAGCCACTCAAGCTCCACGACCTTGTGTGCTCCTGGCACATTAGGGAACTTCTCTGCGCCTCCGTTTCCTCCTTTGTGACGTGGGGAGACACCTGTGAGGATTAATACATGTAGGACGTGATAGGCAATTAGTGTTTTAAAACGTTAGCGATTATCATGACCAACGAAAGAATCTAAACAGAGATCTAGGAGCTCACACAGGGGTTGTCTTTGGAATTACCTAAATTTAATGGCTGGCAATGAAAAGAAGTGCTCCAAAGAGCCACTAGAGGGAGTACAGGTGTCAGACTGGAATTGCGAGGCTGGTGTTCCTGGCTGCCACACACAGAGATGCACGTGCATTCTTGCTTGGTACCAGCAAACATAGGTCCTCAGAGAGCACCCCAAACCCTGAGGCTGAGGCCCATGGATTTACCGATCAGAAGTCCATTTGAGCCAAGGTTCCTGCGGGAAGGTTGTTGGAGTTTGTCTCTGAATTGTCTCTCCTTCTTTATTTTAAATATATTTTTTTATTGATTTCAGAGAGGAATGGAGAGGGAGAGAGAGATAGAAACATCAGCGATGAGAGAAAGCCATTGGTGGGTTGCCTCCTACATGCCCCACACTGGGGATCGAGCCTGCAACCCAGGCATGTGCCCTGACTAGAATCAAACCACGACCTCCCGGATCATAGGTCGATGCTCAACCACTGAGCCATGCCGGCCGGGTTAAATCAGTTTTTTTTTTAAAGCAATTAACACCCTGTCAAGAATTCCTCCCAGGTCATTGGTGTCCCTGATTAGGGTGTCCAAACCCAGCCTCTTCCTCAGGTTTCTCTAAAGGGGATTTGCAGGAGAGATGTGTCTAGTAGAAATGCATGTGGAGGACAACCACCATTCTCCCTTAAGAAGTCCTGATGGTCGCCTCTCAAGGTTTTAAAAACACTGGAACCAACAATTGCATTGTTGACTGTTTTCAACCACACATCCCTTTTTCCTCCTTCAAAAGCCGCCACCACACACACACACACACACACACACACACACACACACACACATATACCATACAGCACTGGGTATGCCCCCATCCTACCTCCCTGGAGGTAGGCCAGTGCTGGTGTTGTCTTATTTGTCTGAAAATTCCTCCATCATCCACCCTAAATGATGACCTTCTTCCTGGCCACTCTGGGATCCACACACTGAGACCAGGAAACCAGTGATTCTGGGCTAGAACTAAAACAGTCCTCTTTTGGAAGTTTAGCTCTGGAAAAAAAGAAAAACACGAACATTGAGCAAAGTGGACTTACTGTTTTTTTTCTTGCCTCAAGTAGTAGCTCCCTGTCATTGATTTTAGGGTATATAATTTTGTCAGCCTTCAAACCAGGTTGAACAGATGAGATGAAATTGAGCACAACAGGTTTAAAAGTATGATAGACCTCTCCCAGGCAGCCCCCAACCCTAGTGTTCTCTCTTGCCCTTCCAAAAGCTACAATGACTCACTTCTGTGCTCAGACAGACATCACTTGTGGTCCACTCCTGGCCATCGACCCTGGGGACCGGGGCTGAGAGGCTGGGGAGTTGCAGTGAAGCAGGGAGAGTGTCTGCTCCACAGTTTGCATGTGCAAACCCAGCGTGGACATGGAGAGTAGTGTAACCCCGGGCTGCAGGCAGTTGTTCCTAAACCTAAGATACTTCCTGGTGGACTTGCTAAACCTTGGGGTTGGAAGCAACCTCAGAGAATATGTGGCCAAGCACGTCCATTTTCCAGACAAAATGGCAAGCCTGCGATTACCCAGAAGTAGAGCGGAGGTGGGAGCCTGTACTCTGGTACAGGCTTTCTGGGTTCAAATTCAGACTCTCCAATTCTTAGCCGATGTGTGCCCTTGGCATGGTGCTTACTGATCCTGTGTTCAGCTTCTTTCCTTGTGAAATGGAGATAATGGTAACATTGCCCTATGAGGGGTGTGGAAGTGAGTGGATACATTGAAGTGCCCGGGGCTGGGTGAGCACTGGCTACAGGGCAGAATCGCTTCACTGTAGCCTTAGCATGAAGCCGAGTGTGAGCATGTGGCTGCTGCTCACTGAATAGCCAGGAGGGAGTAAATAAGTAGACGAGGGAGAGTGCACCCCGTTTGCACCCTCTAGATGAGGCTAGAGAAGTTATGCGACATACAGGATTCTAAACTTAATGAGAGGCGAAGCGGCCACCTAAACCCAGATCCTGGTCCCCATCCGCCACACCGCTGTCTCCCTTGGGTGATGACCACCGTAAAACTCAGCGAGCGGGGACCCTGGAGGTCATCTCGACCCTGTCCTGCTTCCCATCCACACTCCGCAAAGCCAATGACCCTTCTCCGTGTGGCTCCCAGGAGACTCCGTGGGCACATTTTCCCCAGCTTTCACGCAGCGCCTGCAGCAGCCTCCGCGGGGCCAGGGCGAGCCGCGGAAGAATCTCCTGGGTGACACTGCAGGTAGAAAGCCCCATTTGCTCATCTCCAGCCCCGCCTCCAGGTTTAGACCCAAATTGCCCGCCCCGCTGTCTCTGCTCTCCTGCAAACTTTCCCCGGGGCTGTCACCGAAGCCTGAGGATCCCAAGATCTTTGTTCTCTCTTTGTTCTGAAGGTGATTATTTCTGCAGGGCCCTTCTTCCAACCCCCTCCTCTCTCCTACTCCTCATTGCTATTCTGATGAAATTCTCTGTCTTCAAGAACAGGGACTCCTGCTGCGCTGTCTCTCCCTCCGCCCCCCTTCTCTTTTCTCCTCTCACCCTTCCTCCCTCCCCGCCTCCCTTCCTCCCTTTCTCAGACATCACTTCCCCTCCTCCCCTGCCTGCTTTTCTCTGCCAGCTCCCCTTGACGTATTTTATTCCTCTGTGCTTCAAAGGGGAGGGGGAGGCTCCTCGTGATAAGCCAATGCATCTTAATCAAAGCAGGCAGTCCTGACACCTCATCCTGGGACTATTCAAATCTCTGCGGTTTCACTCCACAGCGGGCACATTAAGGACACAGGCATCTGCTGGGAAGCGTAATTGCCATTGTTCAGTTCCCTTTTCCCAAGGAGCAGCTTCCTCTGACGTTATGGCAAGTGACCTTGCGCTGCCCAAGAAAACCGCTGTGTCTGTTCAAACGTTCTGGCGGCCAGAACTCCCCCAGAGGAATCACTGGTCAAGGATGACTAGGATCGGGAGCAGCAGAAGTCACGTCATTCCTCCGGTAGAGAAGAGTATTCAGGCTCTGCTCTCTGTGATTAGGTAGCAAGTTTTTGAAAGAGAATTTCTTTCTCAGGAAGGTGAAGTTTAGCCATGTGTATCCCTGTTCTGTGATGATACCCTGGACACAGGAAGAGAGATTGCTCAGGCCTGCTCCATTCTGGCTGTTAGGTTTTCCTGGTGATGAGTGTGGATAAGTTGAACCCAGGAGGCAGGATCCTTTCTGCCGTGTGTCTCTGTCTTAGTCACACTGTGCCCTTTAAGTACAGATCTGTATTTTTGTAGCCATCTGTCTTGCTCTTCTGTCTGTTGTCGCCCCTGTTCTCCTCTGCCTCCTCCACCCTTTTGTTTCCTTCGGGCCCCTCTCTCCTTCAAGCATTGCTGCGTAATGAGTTTACCTTTCTCTCTGGAACTGTTCCCTAGGCCTGAAGGGGAGACCTCTGATACAGTAACAGATGGTTGCCCCAGAAGCAGTGGGATAAATTCTAAGGAGTGGCCACCAGAGGGCACCCTACCAAGCTCTCTGCAGATCAGGCTCCCGTGAGAATTTTCTGGTTTTAAACAATCACTGGAAAGCTCACTCAGCCCAGTAGCCTCCAGGAAGGTGGAGCCCGTGCCTAAGAGAGGAGACCAAAGTTCCAGGTGAAGGTGAGCCAGGGCCTCCTGCCAAAGGTCGTACTGTTTGTGCACGGCACACAGTTTCTGCATTCACCCAGGAAAGGGTGGTTTTTGTTGTTGTTTTTTTGTTTGTTTGTTTGTAATTCAACCCCTTTCTTACATACCTTTATGCAGTTTGCACAAAGATTCCGTCTTTCATTGGCCATTGGTGGGTTATCAATGGCCCTGGGGCAGATGGGGGAGAGGCTTATTTCTAAGTTCAGAAGTTTGGATGATGGGTGGCTGTTTAGGATTTTCCAAAGGACAGTGACATGGTTGGATTTAGGTGTTTGAATGATCACTCTGATTGCAAAGGTTTCTACAGAGCACGCTTACTCAGACCCGGGTGTAAATAGGACTCCACAGTGAGCGCACCACCCTGGCTCCTCAGGCTTGAGGCCACTGAGTCCTTTCCCACCCCCGAGACCCGGAGTTTCCTCTCATCCAGTCCCAGAATGTCCCCCTGCTCCCACCCCTATTCGTTCAGATGCTAAGCTCTTTACAGGGCATGGCAGTTCATCTGTACAGCTACACTTACACATAAAGGAACAGAGGGCCAGAGGGCTTAAGTAATGTGCCCATGGCCACACAGTCGCAACAGTGAATTTGAAACCAAGTATTTTTTTTATTCCAAAGCCTGCACTGTACTCAATTGCCTCCAGGACAAAGCCAGACTCTCCTAGGGTTCCTATGTGATAAAACCCACACGGGGACTTGGAAGCACTCAATTTCCTCCTCAATTTTTCAGGCCACAGAAAGCTATAAATGAATCAAAGTTACGTTATTAGACAGAACAGGACTCAAAGTGGCTTAAACCAGGGACTTACACAGCTTATGGAACTAAAAAGCCTGATTTGAGCCCCTGGGTCACAAGGCCTTGGTCACTCTCAGTCCGGCTCAGCTTTGCTTTCTGTGTAGCTTCGTTCTAAGGTGACCACAAGGACAGACACCAGCAGCTCCCGCTATATCTTACCTATCTTTTCTCAGCTGGAAAAATGCCTCCCACTGGATTCAGAGAGAGTTCTGCCCAGGGACCTCGTTGACCAGGTCTGGGCCCTGTGCCAGCCAATAGCGGGGGGGCGAGGGGCGGGGGGAGATGCAGTCAGCCCAAGTTCATCACATGATCTGAGAGTGGGAAAGTAGCACCCCTAAAAGGAAACCAAGATACTGTTACTAAAGGAAGAACTAGATAGTAGGCAGAGGAAACAGGTTTTGAGAGGCCCACAGAAATTTCGAATCTCTGCTATTTAGATCCAGTAAGATTACACTGGCTTCACTTTTACTATAAACTTCACTTCTAGTCCCCTCCAAACACAGTGATAATGAGACCCTACTTAACGAGGATTGCCAGCAAAGAATGTTTGAAATTCTCCTTTTGGGTTCATGTGCTTTAACCTAAGAAACAAATTGAAGAAAGTCCAAAAGGAAGTGGAGTCATTGATTTCATGGGAAATATTAAATAACATTTTTAAATAGTTGGAAATTTAGTAAGCAAGTAACAAATATGAAAGATGAAAAGATGATGTAGTTTAACAAGATCTGAGGTCAACAAGAATGAGCAAAGTTGAAGGATGGAAAGGAAAAGAAAATCCTTTTGGAAAATTGAGATGTCAGAGAAGGAAGAACTAGTCAATGATGGGATGTTTCAAAAAAGCAGAAATCCATCAACTTAATCAAGATCTCTATGTTAAAGTTGACGAGCTAGTGAGTATGCTGCTTTTTCCAACAGGACAGGTGATAGGATAAGCCAAACAAGAATGGAAAAGATTTTACTAGCTAACTGGTTCCTCCATCACCATGGCAACATCACGAGGGGAGAAGAGTGATGGTGACAACATCATAATCTAATTATTTTCTCCACCTTCTTTAGTTTCCGTGTTCAGAGTGATGATAATACATGTTTTTCATTTACTTTATTTCACATAGACTTTTCCTACTTTAAAGTTGAAAACTGTAGGCGTTATTCTGTTTAGTATTTGATTCAGAGATAATAAATACATTATTCAGAGAAAATTTTAAATGGTGTGAGAGAAAAATATTCTTTTCCCCATGATTAATAGCACTGTATCATTTGGGGGTAATTCCATCTGACTGTATATGAAACATGGGCTCAGATTATCTGCTTCTGTCCACCATAAAAGATGAACATTAAACATTGCAAGTACGGCTAGTATCTTAATATCTGCTGACTTAAAAAAATTTTAGGATATCAAAATAGGTGGTCATATTAATTCAGTCATAATTACCATTATCTTTGAAATCATCAAAATAGCTGTTTGAAGTGCTTTCTGTGTGCCGGACACCATATCAAATGCTTCTCGCGTCCCATTGTATTGTATGAAACACTGAGGCTTAGAGAGCTCAAGGGGGTGAAGCTGCAAAACCAAGAGTCACCCATCAGGCTCATTATCCTGGTTAGCTCCCCACATTCATGGAGACAAACCATACACTAAATGCACATTGGGACCAATTAGCCTCCCAAATCCTAAGACCAAGAGTTCGTTCTTGGCCTTTGCCACTGAAGCAATTACTCCGAAAGAGAACTGAGCAAGAGCATGTTTCCGTCCAGCTCATGATGTGCGCAGATGAAAATCTGAGCAGCATCTTCCTTATATGTGAAGCCTAATCTATGATACTTTATATTCACCAAATCATACTGTCTAGGAATTTAATGTATTGACTGCCCATTCTGTGCAAGGTACTAAGCCCATCACTTCAGGGACAATAAGCATGAGTTAAGATGGAGCCATCGTTTCAAAGAGCTTATAATATGGAGCAGGGGTGGAAAAAGCCCAGATGAGTGCTCTATGAGTAAAGTCAGCCATAATGAGAAGAACACCATAAAAGAGCGTTACTCCAAGCATTACAGGAGTTTAGAGAGAGAGAGAGAGGAACCCCATCCATTCGTGGAAAGGCTTCACAAAGAATTTGGAATCTGATGTGGTCCTTGCAGATTTAACAGGATGTCAGCATGTACAAAGGAATGGACAGGAGGATGCATCACACAGAAAGAACAGCATAATAAAAGGCAAGCAGCCATGAGTGTGTGGTCTGGCACACACACTCATGATGAAGTTTCGTGGTCTGATTGGAGATTAATGTGTTTAGGGGGAGTAATGAAAGACAAGGCTAGAAACATAGGTTTCAGATATCGTGCCCGACCTTCATGGCCAAACCAAAAACTTGGGTGTGGTTTGCCGGCAATGAGGAAGACATGCAGACTTTCCAGCAGGGAGCGATTGTACTGGATCAAAAATCAGTTCAACTGGACTTGATGTGATCATGTTGTTCTGACAACTAATAAGGTATTGAGGGCAGTGCTTCTCAAACTTTAACATGCTTAAGAATCACCTGGGGAACTTATTAAAATGCAGATTTGTATTCATTTGTGAGATGGAACCTGAGATTCTGCATTTGTAACAAGGGACCAATGACAAATACTTCTAAACTGGAACTCAGAAACATTAAGTTTACATAAAATGATTCATTGGACATTCTTAAGCATGTTGCAATCAGTTGTTACTCCCAGTTTTCTACTCAGACACTTTTTCATTATTTTGCATTTTCAACTACAAATGCAAATTTCTACCTGCATCTCATCCTGCTCTCGCCCATTTTTAACTCTTTAAATACAATCTTGAAGAATAAGCAGCAGCAAGAAGATTAAATGAGGTCATTTAAGCCATTTTTGCTATGTTGAAAGGAAGTAGGAAACGTGGATGTATAAATAGAGGTGTGGAACACAAGTTCACAGAAATGAATTCTCTCGCTGTGTAAGGATGAGCTCACATTTAGAACGCAGGGCTCAAAGCTGATTGCCTTGGTGAGAAGAGGGATGCTGGTTACACCAAGGACAACTTGAGAAATGTAGGTCTTTCTGTCACTTGCTGTGGACCAGATGCTGGGGCATCGGCCTCTGGAGCAAATTAAACTGAAGATATTTAATAGCAACCTAATTCTTAACGGCTGAAATAGGAGGCACAGCAAAGCACTTAAACTAGGTCAAGGAGGAAACTCTGATAAACCTCCTGAAACGGCTGACTTTTCAAAACATTATTCTTTAGAGCAGTCATTTTCAAAAGGATAGCATGTTTTCCCAAATGGTATCCTTCCTGACCCCCAAACAAGATATGTAAGAAGCCATGCAAAGAGAAATGTAAGAACAAAATGCAAGAACAAAATGCAAGTCTGCCATGCACACCTGGCCTCTGCACTGCCCAACTTTCTGTGCCTGCCTTTTCCGTGTTTTGCTGCCTCCTGGCCACATGGTGCAATGAAGGTGGGAACAAACTGACCTGGAATGAGAAACACCTGTAAAGAAACAGATTATTTCGCAGTTTAATCCAGTTTAGGTGGACTGTTGGACTAAACAGATGGTGACAGTGTCCATGCATAAGCTCATGTGTCAGTCTCTTGTCCTATGTCCACTTACACACCAAGGAAGAGATTAGCTAAATGTAACCGGCAATCTAAAGCAAGATTAGAGGAGGTCTCACTAACATTTTTCAAAATCCTATTGGCATTCTCTCACTTGAAATTGTGTTCCTCTGTGAGTAAAGAAATAAAATCTTGCCTACCTCCCCCCCCCCCCGCCCCGAATATTTCCTTCAAGGAAGCTTAATAAATCACAAAAAGAAAATGTCACAAAGTGAATGAGCAATCATTCTTATGTCACATTAAAACATATGGGACAAGACTTGTCCAAGCCATGGGAATTTTCACTGAAAACCGTGTTTATGGCAGTCACTGTGCAAGACTCCCAGTCCCTTTGAGAAAAACTGCCCCACTGAAGAAAGGAGCCCTGAGCAGTAATTCCAGAAGGACTGGCAATGTTCAGGCCATATGACGACTGGCACAGATATTGCCAATCCCCAGATTGGCCTGGGACCTGTGATGTGGTCTTACACAAAAACCTGTGAAGAGAGAGATGATGATAGTTAGATGGCCAGCCAGACCTTCCGTAAGAATTGGAATTGGAAAATGTGGAGAGAATCAGCAGTGGGGAAAAGCAAGAAGGCACAAGGATAAACAGAAACTGAGAATAGCAGAACCATAGGGAAGTCAGAGTACATAGTGAAGAAACCTTGCATGCTGCTGCTGAGGTGCCTGGAGGTGTGTGTATGGGATCCACACAGCTATCCTGACCCCTCCTATGAGGCTCAGTGTTACCAGCCTTCCTGTTCTCTTTGTGGAGCCTGATGACTCAACTCTTCCTGAGTTCCCATAAGATCCAGCTAGCTACTGGCTGACATTCCCATTGGCAAAATTTGAAACTCAAGCCATATTACTAAAAGAGGTCAAATGTTTAACTAACTGGAAGAAAGGAAAAAAAAAAGGAGAGAAGAAGAAGAAAAAAAGAGATAAGAATGCAGACCCTGAAAGGAAAATTCAAGAACTTGTTTGTGAGTAGATATTCTATCAATATCTCTATCAGGCAAGACCCTTGCATTTCAGAGGCCCCACACTAAAAAGAATCATCAGTTATTGAAAACAAAGAATAAAAGGTTAAAGTTATGATACTTAAAAAAAAATCATTCCAGATTATTTTTATTATATTTTGAATAAATTTCAAAGTATCTAAAAAAAAAAAAAACTACCTTTCTTTATTTGGCCTTCTCAGTCTCCTTTATTGAACTCACAGATCAATTTTATTCCATTTGCCATGTCCTGTCATCCAGAGAAAAGGAAGGCTCTCTAAGATAAAAGAAACCTTTACATTCCCACTCTGTTATAGTTCTGAAAAACAGAACACACACACACACACACACACACACACACACACCAAAACAAGAAAAAAACCAAAAAACCCACATTCATTTAGTTTCATGCCTCAAATCTTCTTTCTCACTCAATTCATTCCCCAACTGGGAGCTCAGGGCAGATTTTTTCAGGACCTCAGAGGCACGATTGTAGTGAGAACAGAAAGAAAAGATAGGAAGTTCTCTCAAACCCCAGGGTTATTCCTAGTTCAAAGGGAAAAAAAAATTATTTACAAAATTCCTTTTTTTTGTCACTTCATGACAGCTCCACCTTCTATTCAAAGCCATTAATATCATCATCTGAATGCAGCCTGCATCACTGGTGAGCCCTATCACTGAAATCTCTCTAGTCGGTTGCCATGAGGAGAGGATCCTCAATGAGTCCGAACACAATTGTCTCTGGCTACTGTGACTGTAGAGATCAGATCACCATGGTAACATGAACAGGGCAAAGAGCAGTGTTTTTGTTCCCTCATGGGTGATGCTAGAGAAAAGGCCTTGAGTTCTCAAACTCAGCCTCTTCTATATCTTGTGAGGCCTCTTGCCATTTGATGTTAGAAGTCACCATCTCCTTCCTTGAACCTAGACTGCATTTCACGTACCACAGAATACTATATATAAAATAGATATGTCAGTGAGTCACCAGCCACTCATATGAACATTCCTAAAACACTATCTAGACGGGCCTAAAATCAAGCCCTCTAAGAATTGGAAAGGAGGAATCTAGGAATTGGAAATCATTTTTCCAAATGCCAATCTTTCAATCCCCTGAATAAATAAAAGATAGCAAGACCTTAGGTTTTGTGTGACATAGCATCCTGTTCTTAAGACTTAACAAGATTTAAAAAAATGGTTATAAAATTCCAAAGACTAATAGAGTTTGTTATCAATAAAGAATGGACTGTGGTTAGGTGGAAGAGAATAGTGCCTACCTCTTGTGGTGAAATCTGAAAAAAACTAACATGGTTTGCTTCCTTCATAAGTGTTACATCCTCTCCTTTGCCTCACAGAAAGCAAAATTTCCTAAATCGGCAAATCTAACTCAAAAGAGAGAAGTTCCTCTTATTCGACCTTCTAGGTTGGTATGAGAGAGTATGGTATTGTGTTAACACCTAGCTGTGTAACCATGGTCAAGTTAATAACTTATTAAGTCAGAAGGACAGGATAACCTTGGTTAAGTTACTAATCTCTATAGATAGGATAACTCAGTTGTAACTACAATATAATTACTAACTTATAATGTGAGCATGAGCAAATCAATCATCATACCTCATTTTCCCCAATTGTCAAATTAAGGGAACACTCTTGCTTCCCTATTTACCTTAAAGCCATACTCCCAATCATTTTGTTCCTCAGGGTCATAACTGTAGACAATAATCAGACCCTGGATAAACTATGACAAGACAGTACGGCTCACTAAAGGGCTAAGCGAATTAGTCTGTAGGTCATGCTCAATCCCCCCAAGCCCATTAACTCCTTGCCGATACCAGATTTACCAGTGTGGTAGGAGCTTCTAAGATGGTCCCCAGTGATTGCTCACCTACTGGTATTCATACCATTGCAGAATTCTCTCCCCTTAGGTGTGGGCTGAACCTAGTGACTCTTTTTCAACAACTAGAATACAGAAAACGTGGTGGTATATCACTTCTGAGACTACTAAAAGGCTAGCATGGTTTTGCTAGAGCCAGCTGTCCTGTTGCTAATTGCCCTGTGCAGAGATACACATGTGAATGAACTGAGCGAGGCCTCCAGCCAATAGTCAGCAAAGAATTGAGAACCTCAAAGTCCACAAGGAACTGAATCCTGACAAGAACCAAGTGAGTAAGCTTGAAAGTGAGTCCTTCTGCTCTTTAACTGAACCATCAGATGAGACAACAGCTCTGCACAACACTTTGCAGCCTTATGACAGACCTTCAGGCAGATGCACCTAGCTAAGCAATGCACAGATTCTGATCCACAGAAACTGGGAGTATAAATGGGCACTGTTTTAAGCCACTAAGTGTTGGGATAATTTGTCATGTGCAGCAATAGATAACTAATAAACGGAATAGTCAGATCATGACAGAGAATATTTGCATTGAAGTGGTATTTTTCAAATGTCAGTGTCTCAATCCAATCTAATGGTTATGACTCAATTTAGTGAGCTAGTGAGCCTCAGTCAGAATTTTTTAATGAAATGGAATGGAATAGAAAAAAATCAGACCTCACGGGTGTTAAAGGGAAATATTATCTTACGAAATTTTTTTTCACAAATATATTTCAACACTCGGTCATGATGTAAAATGTATTTCTTAATATGAGCTGGGCCAAAAATGTTTGAAAGACATAACCCTGAAGGGCAATTGTAAAACTCAAATGAGAAAATAAATTGAACTCTTACCATAGCCTGAATGTTACTGTCTCCCCAAATTCACATCGAAACCCTAAAGCCCAGCGTGATGGTGGTAGAAGATCATGAGGGTGGAACCCTCATGAATGGGGTTATTGTTCTAACAAAAGAGACTCTACAGAGCTCTGTAGTCCCTTCTACCATGTGACGATACAACAAGAATTCTATGACCTGGAACAGTGGTCACTAACCTTTCAGCCCTCAAGGACCACCAGTGGTCTGTGGACCACCGGTTGGTGACCGCTGCTCCGAAGGTTTTCTTAAACCAGCGGTCGCCAACCTTTTGGACCTCACGGACCACTGGTGAGTGGCGACTACCAGTTGGCAACCACTGACCTGGAAGACAACCCTGACCTGACAGTGCTAGTGCCATAATCTTGGACTTCAGCCTCCAGAACTATGAGAAATAAATTTTTGTTGTTTATAAGCCTCCCAGTTTGTGGTATCCTGTCCTATATAATGAAAGGCAAATATACAAATTGTCCCCTCAGGAATTCAACCACCTGCTATGACATGTGCTGACCATCACGGGGTGGTATAGAATGGCCGTCGGCAACCAGGGAAAGGAAGGCCCCAGCTGGCAGCTGAAAGCTCCGATTGGCCCTGACCACTGGCCAGGCCTGGGGACCCTACGCATGCCTGAATTTCTTGAACCAGGCCTCTAGTTTTGTTATAGCAGCCAAAAGGGACTAAGACACTCTCTTTCCCTATACATGGCCAAGTTCCACAAAATGTTAAGGCTTGGTTCAAGTCTTCTCTCTAAAGCTTCCCTTGACCATTCCAACCTACTGACTTTCTCTACCTCCTCTTGGAATATAAGGACTATAACAGTCCAGTGTAATGGTAATTAGTTATAGTAATTTGAGTACTTATTGCTGAGCACAGGGTAGTTGTCCTAAAATAGATGGCAAGATTCCTGAGAGGAAGGGCTGTGATTTCACTTCTCTGTATCCACCATTCTATGTAGTGTGGTAGGTATAAAACATGTAAAGAAGAGGCTTTTGGTGATAGAAGTTATGAAGGAGCAGAGGAATGCAGAATAGCAATACAATTGTCTCCTGTGTTAGGCTAGAAAGTGTCCTCCTCCCCCAGAGATGTCCATATTTGAATCCCTGGGATCTGTGAATGTTACTCTCTATGGAAACAAGATCTTCCCATCTGAGATTAAGCTAAGGATCCTGAGATGAGGAGATTATCCTGGTTTACCATGTTGAAACTTAAATCCAATCACATGCATCCTTATAAATGGGAGGCAGCGAGAAACAGGGCACAGACAGAAGAGGAAAAGGCACTATATCCACAGAGGCAGAGATAGGAGTAACGCAGTCAGTGAGTATTGCATACTAACTACCTCTGAGTTTGAACTCTGGGTTCCTTAGCACAGTGGTCAGCAAACTCATTAGTTAGCAGAGCCAAATATCAACAGTACAATGATTGAAATTTCTTTTGAGAGCCAAATTTTTTAAACTTAAACTTCTTCTAACGCCACTTCTTCAAAATAGACTCGCCCAGGTCGTGGTATTTTGTGGAAAAGCCACACTCAAGGGGCCAAAGAGCCACATGTGCTTCGCGAGCCACAGTTGGCTGACCACTGCCTTAGCCTGTCATATGGCATGGCAGTCTAGTAAGTCTCAATCAGGCTGCAAAAACAAATGTGACCATCAGCACAGCAGCAGTGGGACGAGACTCACTTCAGAGAATGCCTTTAAAAAGCATTACATAAAGGCGGCAGCATGCTCTTACAGGCCTGTGGAAGGACCTCTCTACTGCAGGTGAAATCCACTAACAGGAAAGCAGCATCTGTGGGAGTTGGTGTACACTGGGATCCTTATTTGAGGCCCAGATAAAAGGCATGATCCAAATATGGAAGTGGGTTGCTTTGTTTGTTCTTCAGGCAGACCGGGGGGCGAAGGTGGGGGGGGGGGCGAAGACTGGTGTAGAGAGAGAAGAAAAGTATCTGAAGAGGTGCGAACTCTTCTTTACATGTGGGGAAACATGTGACTTGTAAAGCCTAGATTTTGATCTCTTAAATCCAACACTTCTGAGCACATCCTTGAAACTTAGAAAACACCTTGTGATTTTCAAACAATTCTGAGACATGCTAGACTGCTGCATTTGTTGAAGTCAGCTTGGTGCAAGGTCCTGGGCAGAGCTCGGGAACAGTGAAGGATGAAAACCATGACCATAGTGGGGCTAGCCAGTTTCAGCAACCCCCGTCCACAACACCATCTCTGTGCTTAACTGGTGTTTTCCAAACAGATTCTTAGATTTCACTGACTGGTTAATGTAGATGAGTGGGAGAGAGGGAGAGACAAAGAAACAGAGCTTGAGGCAGACAGAGTCACAGAGAATGCCTGAAATAGCATTACAGACTCTTTTTATTACATTTAAAAACAACAAAATAGTTTAAAAATCATCTACTATAACCACTATTTAAAAAAATAAAAACCATTTGACTATCAAAACAATAAGAAAACACCTGATGTCAGAATAAAGGGTAGTCCTTTAAGTTGAATAGATGTAGTCTTAGGAAAAATTCATAACCTTATGCTTACTTTTCTCATGTTACTTCAGATCAGTGCCGTGGCTCTGACAGGCACAGTTGGAGACTTCAGCTCCTTTAAGTGACCCCAGTCACTCCGTTAAGAGGTTCCCTCCTTCCTATATAAATCGAAATGAGCTGGCCCAACACAAATCAAGAAAAAATTAAACACCTGCCACAGATGTCAAAGGTCATGAAAACTTTTAAATCAACCACTACCAACTCTAGTTTTTTATTTTTTTTTACTACCCTAGGAATTTTTCATTATCTCAATAGCTGCTAGGAAAATCTCAATAATCTTCAACAAATTAAAGTTTAACTTTTGTTTTAGGTGTTTGTATTATTTAACACTTACAAAAATAAAGATGATGCTCAACATTTATTGAGTGCTTGACTACATGTCAGATGTTGTGCCAATGACTTAGGGTTACAAATATAAATTTTCCCATTTAAAAATATTAAGGAATTATGTACAAAACTTAAGACATTTTTACTTTGAATTCCATAAGTTTTGACAAATACACAAGTGTAACCACCACCACCACAATAAAGACATAGAACAGTTTAATCAACCCTCAAATCCCATCACCCCTCTGTAGTCAACCCCTACCCCTACCCTCAGCAGGAAACCACTGATTAGTTTTTTGTCCCTAGAGTTCTGCTTTTTCCCGAATGTCCATACAATCTTCTCCAGATTTCCATATAAATAGAATCAATAATATGTAGCCTTTGAGTCTGGTTTCTGCACTTAGCATAGTGCATCTGACATTCTTGTTGCACCTAATTAATAGTGCCTCCTCCTTTGTTTTGTTTGTTAACCTTCTCCTAAGGATATTTTTTCATTGATTTTTAGAGAGAGTGGAAGGGAGGGGGAGAGACAGAGAGAGAAACATAGACTTGAGAGATACATGCATTGGTTGCCTCCCACACATGCCAAGACTGGGGCTGGGATCAAGCCTTCAACCAAGGTATGTGCCCTTGACTGGAATAGAACCCGGGACCTGATGCTCTATCCACTAAGCCAAACTGGCTAGGGCAAGAGTTCCTTCTTTTTTATTGCCGAATATAACAGTTTGTTTATTTATTCATCAGTTGAGGCATAGTTGGGTTGTTTTTATTAGGGGGTAGAGAGACTAAAATAAAGCTGCTATAAACATTCACATACTGTTTTTGTATGAATAAATTTTCACTTCTATTGGGTAAATATCTAGTAGTGGAACATCTGAGTCTTAAGGTGTTTTTTTTTTTGAAACCACTAAAAGGAGATTCGAGTTTGAATTTTTAGACTCTTGAATTTGATCTTGTCAAGTAACTTTTGGACTTTATACCTTTTTGCCAAGAATTTGACAATATGATGTAATCAAATTCAAGGAGTCTCCACTTTAGTGTTGATTTATGCATTTTATATTAATATTTCCCTTTGCTTTCTCAGCAAATCATCAGAGGCTAACTAGACAAAATGAATTGCTGCGAAGAAAAGGATCAGATCTTAAGTGTTCAAAATATCGCCCAAGCATCTGAAATTAATGTAATAAGATTAAAACAGCACAGTAAAAAGAAAATAAAAAGCAGTTTCTGACATTGGACTTTATGTATGATCATGCCCTTACCCCAGCGACAGGAACCTCAAATGGGAAACCACCCTATTGGCTGGTGACAGAGGTACATGGCTTTTGCCGAGTGCTGCCTCAGTGTGGGCCCTGGACTTTCACAGATACCTTCTCTTCATATGTCCCTCAACCTTGAAAATCACCTTTGCTCTCATAAACAAGATCTGAAGTAACATGAGAAAAGTAAGCATAAGGTTATGAATTTTTCCTAAGACTACATCTATTCAACTTAAAGGACTACCCTTTGCTGCTTTGCTCCTCTTGCAACAAGAAAGGACTCCAATTAGATGGCCCATCTAAGTGCTGTGATTAGACAACATTCCTCTTCATGGATCATAAAACCTAAAACACTTGCCATTCTGTCTGCCAAACCAGAATTAGTTACTTCCATGAGTCCAATAACAGATTTTAATGTATGAGTTTGCCAGTAAAGAAAAACATAATGGGGTAATATTATTCTCTACGTTTTTACTTATTTATACAGTCTGATTGTTTGGGGGCCAGTTATATTTCATCTTGAACTATACTCGGATATATCTGTCGCTAAAGGAGACTTTGGGGAGAAAACAACATTTTACCTGACGTCCTTCCTCTAAGGTCAGCTTTCTTCAAGAAGACTATTGTTTGCTTTGGATCCTCTGGCTAAGGTGACCATACAATTTACTGTCAAACTGGAACACTGGACATGAAAGGAGGGCAATGGGTATAAACCGAGACTTCCAGGCAAACCTGCTCACCGCATGTATGACATTTCCTGGATGACCTTGCTGTGTTTATAGCTTGCTTTATGAGCATCTTGCATTATTAATTATCCTTTCAAGTATAAATTCTAAATCAAGTGGTTCTGGTTGAAAATAACTGAAACACCTTAAACTCGCTTAAGCCAAAAAAAAACAGAAAACAAACAAACAGCAAAACCAGGGGGGAAGGAGATTTGTTCCAAGGCTGTGGACAAGCCCATGAAATCCAGGAGAAGAGAGCACAACAGAGCCTGCGGGATCCTCGTGAAGCCAGGGACTGGGTTGGGAACCAAGGGTGCGCATGGGTCTGTGGCCTGAATATTCTCTCACCTCCTTCTCTCTGCACATTGACTTGAGTCTTTTCTTCCTCTGAGACCACAAGTAAGATAATTTGCGGCAAACTATAGGGTGCAAAACTCCCTTGGCTCAGAATAATGCCTCCGAGGAGATGCCCATGCTGGCTGCTTGGTGTCCTAACTGTTCAGCTCTTCATACTCAGCTATGAAGGAGACTTGAGTTTTTATAATTTGCTGATTTATTTTTGTTTATTTGTAAATCCTCACTCCAGGACATTTCCGTTGATTTCTAGAGAGAATGGGAGAGAGAAAGAAACATTATTGTGAGAGAGAAACACGGATAGGTTACCACCCATATGTGCCCCAACCAGGAATTGAACCCGAAACCCAAGCATGTGCCCTGACCTGGAACCAAACCCATAACGTTTTGGTGTACAGGATGATGCTCCAACAACTCAGCCACCTGGCCAGGGCTTGCTGATTTATTTTTAAGTAGTTTTTTCTTAACTACATTTCTTTTTCCCAAGGGGACATTTGGAAATGTGTACTGGGGAAAGGACTTGCTGGCACTTGGTGTGGGGGAGGAGCAGCCGTGCTACTCATTCCTTATTGCCCTATACAGCAAACTGCCCAAGTCCAACCCAATTTCTCCTCTTCCCTTCTCTATCCTCCCAGATTCCAATAGTGTTCCCATTGAGAGATGCTAAAAAAACATAGTCTGCTGCCTGCAGGAGTCTGGATGGTGGGGCTTGACATCAGAAATGGTAGGTCGCTGGACTGAGATAAAGCACAGCACTCTAGTGTTCAGATTCTGTCAGCAGGCTACGATGTCAGAAAAGTACCTTCAGTGGTCCGAGGTGGAAAAATAAAAACCGTAGAAGAGATTTTTGTTGTTAGGTGCCCTTACACACCAGCTAAATGTTACTAAGAAACATTTGTGGTTGTAGCTATACTAAATGTGGGCCACTGTAACAAAACCTCGAATAATAGCACTGAGATTGATGTCACTCTCACACCCTCTGGACACTCTGACCTTCTTCAGAAAGCAAACGTTAAAATCCCCCAGGTTAAAGCGAGTGTCCTGTGTGTGCTGACAAGGCACCGGCTGTTAAAAATAGCCTGTTTCAGTCGCTGGGATATTTCAATCAATCGTATCAAAGCATTTTTAAATGTCAGAGGCTTCTATTTCATCAGCTCCCAATCTGCTGTTTCCCACACTAATTTAAGGGGACGTTTGGTCTTATAAACCATAAACATTAAAAAAATATATATTTTATTGATTTCAGAGAGGAAGGGAGAGAGAGAGATAGAAAACACCAATGATGAGAGAGAATCATTGATCGGCTGCCTCCTGCACACCCCACACTGGGGATGGAGCCTGTAACCCAGGCATATGCCCTGACCAGGAACCAAACTGGGGACCCTTCAGTCTGCAGGTTGATGTTCCCTCTACTGAGCCAAACTGGCTAGGCTTTGACCCTTAGAATCTAGACTAAGTTGAACTGGTTTGGTTAGGAGTCTGCAATTACTTCCAAGAAGGGATTTTTGGCTTTTCATGTCTTAAATTCTAGAGCAGTGAGCTACTAAGCTAGGGCCCTGGTGGGAGCTTGGAGCCTCACGGTGGAGCGCTCCCACCTTCCGGCACACTGCCGGCCTTCCTCCTGTGATGTCACTGGGCCCACCACTTGGTTATGGATGGAAACTTGGCTCCCTGCCCTGAGCAGATCCCTTAGGGATGACTTCAAACTGCTCCTATCTTGTGTCAGGAGACAGGGAGGAGGTTTACGCTGACATCTTTTGATGTCATCTAATCGCTTTCTTGAATGACGGAGGAAAAAGAAATCCTGAGGTATAAAAATAAAACTCGTCAGCATCATCCACTTCACAGCAGAACAGTCTTCTTTTTCCCTCTTCATTATTAATGAAATCAAAAGAGAGTCTGATGTTTCAATCCAATAAGCACCAAGGGTAAATGTGGTAAACCATCTTTGTCTATCAGACTCAGGCTGACATCTGCCATGGCAGACAGCTGGTGTGTCAGCATCTGGCCTACATCTGGCCTGAGCTCACTGGCACATCTTCCTGGCAGAATTCAGTGAAGAACCACAGACAGATGTGCACAGCCATAGAATTTTCTGGAATGTAATTGTTAGTGTCTTTCTCTTCTCAACCTGATAAGCACTTTTATTAACACTGAGTGAAACTGTTTTTATCTTTATCCTATGAACTCATGTCCTTCGGACTGCAATCCTAGTGATTGCTATCACTCAGTTCATTGGATAATTGAGATCTTTTGGCCTGTTTTAAGACATGAGTGTTGAGAAGAAAGACAATGGTAGGTATTCAAATTTATTTCAGCTGAAGTCATGCCTAGTTTTTAGCTTTCCTATCTTTTTCTCTGTGTCAGACATCAGTAAATTTTTAATTGCCTTAATTAAAAATGCCTAATATGAAACGAATGGTATGTGAAATGTGTCCATTTATGGAAATGGAAACTGGTGGTGCTGCTCCACTGGCTCCTAATGTAGTCGTTAGAGCTAGATTCGGAGCTAGCCCATGAGACAGAAACACGTATTTTATATGCATAAATCCATTGTTGCAGACATGCCATTCCAATTTAGAGATGATTCCCTGGTCCCTCCTCAGTGGAGCATGTCTTCCCTGCAGGTTGAGCCTCCCATAGTGTTCTCTTTGCACCTTCTCCTGATCAGAAGTCAGTGAATGACTTGCTGATGTAGGGCTACAACCTAGCTAAATAACAGAGTTTTCCTCTGAGTAAAGCTGGAAGGTCTCAAGGAGATGTTTATTCATAAGCCTGGCATATTTAGCACCAGTGAGCTAACTGATGCAGAGACTTAACTTGCTCAATATATGACCATCTCATTCTCACTTTCAGAGCTGACCATGCTTCTTTAATAGTATCGAAAAATTGGCCAGCTAGATTGTTTTGGATCAAGGCAGTACAATTTAGGGAATCATAATCTAGGTGATGTTCATAGGTATTTCTAAAAATAATCTTACATATGCTGTAACCATTTGAGTAACTTTACTGGTTCCAAAATACAATAAAAGAAAGGTGTATTAGGAGTAAAAGGTTTTTATTTTTTATCATACTCCCTTTTCTCTGTGCCTTTCAAGTTACTAGTCTTCCAAGCATGGGTCTGGTGATATAATCAGTGAGGGTTAGATTTGCATCAATCAGCCTTAGGGTATGGTGGCCCAGCCACAGTACTCTGAGCAAAGGCATCATGTGGGTGGGTGGGCACACTGCATGGCCACCTGGAAGCCAGGCAGTAGATCAAGGGTAGCCTTGTTTATGTGTTTGGAGGAGTGCCCAGGAGACCTCTGCTGTGGTTCCAGCAACCTGGAGAGATCTGAAGCTTCAACTGCTTCTATGCTTTAGGAACTACTAGTCCAGTGCTTCTCTCAGCTGCCCGTCCTTTCCTTGCTTACCAGCCCATTTGGATGTAAAAAGTCTGTTAGCTAGTCACCTTAATATTAACTTCATCATTTGATATTGAGGTGACTTCACCAATATCACCAGTTCACTTCAATTATCAACTTCTTTTAGAAAAGCCATTCTTAGGTACATGAAGAAGGCTAGAAGGTATAGATGCTAGTACAAAGCAATAATCCTATATCATAAAAGACTAATATGCAAATTATTTCCACAGGCAGGAGTTGGACTGACCGGGAGTTAGATGTACGCTGACCATCAGGGGGTGGCGCAGAACATGGTGGGGGAAGGGAGGCCCTGGCCGGCAGCTGGCAGCCACCTGGGACCCTACCATGCACGTATTCCGTGCACTGGGCCTCTAGTTTAGAATAAGATCCTGCTTAGGTATCTTGCCACTGAAACAGGAATAACAAACTTCACCGAGTTAGGATGA
Organism: Corynorhinus townsendii; assembly: GCA_026230045.1. Taxonomy (NCBI): domain Eukaryota; kingdom Metazoa; phylum Chordata; class Mammalia; order Chiroptera; family Vespertilionidae; genus Corynorhinus; species Corynorhinus townsendii. Next base: position 3,229,271 of record JAPDVU010000012.1, read on the forward strand.
ATGGAAAATTGTACAAGATAATCACATCAAATAGGAAGAACCACCAGCAAAACTGCATTCTTTGCCCTCGTATATAACTTTTTACCCAACTCCATCGTCTCCCTGAAGTGCCTCCCTCCTTGACCTTGCCAATCAAGTATGAACTCAAGAGTATTTAAGAGAAAGTCTCAGTTTATTGGGTACAGATCAAGCACGTCAAACTCAAGGCCCATGGGCTGCATGCGGCCCACAATGAACATTTTTGCGGCCCAGCCAATATAACGGTATGTAAGAAACGTTTTAATAAAAATTTCATATCTTAATTTTCACAATATTGTGTTACACATAATTATTAATAATGAACGACAACGTTCACTAATGACCGATTACTATAATCGTGTTGCATTCATTTCCCTTATGCGCCTGACGCGCAGGTGCACCGTTTCTCTCCACTAATACTAGCAGCGAATATTTTAGCTGATTGCCATGTCATTAGCCTTGGACTGACTTACAGTGCAACAGGAAATATTTTGCTTTTGGAGAACAAGAAAAATAGATTTGTGTTATGCTTATTAATTTGTGCAGTTATTCAGTGTCTGGTAAGTTAACGTTCAAGAAAAATACTAATTTTTATTAAAATGTTCTATTATTTTATGTTAATGATTACTCATTTACTTCAGCCCTTTGTATTCAGCATGTCTCTATCAAAATAAACCTATGTTTCTATGGAAATTGAAGGTTTTGTTTTTTTGTGGCCCACATACTGATAAACTTAAACTGTGCTTATTTGGCCCATGTTAGCCTTTGAGTTTGACATGCTTGGGTATAGACTGTTTCAGTTTTGTGCAGAGCCTTCACAATGTTGAGGGGAGTTATGGACCTGGTGGCACTGCATGTTCATGACTATGATCTTCTCTTTCATCACCCCCACCTGATCAACTCCACCACCTCTCTCCTCCTCCCCACACCCAGCCCACTCCCCTGTCTCAAAGTGGTAGATCAGAGCAATGGATGCTGAGGATTTACAAACTCATTGCAGGATGCGGAGGTGTGGAATAGTCTTGAACTCTGAAGTAAATTTGGCTTCTAATTAAGTATGGAAGAAAAAGTCACTTGAGGGGATTTCCTTTGTTGGGGCTTTAACAAGGAGCTAAAGCATGGCTTTCTAGTGATTCATTTATATCGCCTGCAGATGAGATGAAATACAATGGAAATAGGATATGTTGGGGAGACTATGCTCCATGGTCACAGCCTTGCCTGCTAACTTTGTACCTGCAGCTACGGCTAACACCAATTTGAATTTCTAGAGGCATGGAGCCCAGCCTGGGTGCTCAGAGTCAGCCTTGTACCTTGGGTGTGAGGAACTTAGGAGTGAGGGCCCTCAATCAGAAACTGCCAAAAAGGGATGAGCCATCACCAGGCACAACAGCTTGCCCAGGAGGTGATGGGCCATCCCTTTTCCACCAGAGTCTCCATTTGCTCCTCATCTTTACCCTGCCTCCTGCCTGTTATAGTGCCTGGAATTAAAAAATTAAAGATTCACTTTTTAGTGTACTAAGGAATAAATGATTTTAAGATTTCTTTGGGGGTGTAAGACAAACCAAAATTATTACTGGTTAAATATTCCCCCCCACCAGCCTTCTGTGGGAAGACCTTTCAGGCTATTCTGCTTCATTTTAATGATTAAAAAGGCAGAGGGTCCAGAAGCAGAATGATGAAGGACAGAGGCAAGAACATCACTTTATGAAAAGGTAGATCTGGAAAAAGGCTGGATTAAAAACCTGGGGGAGAGGAAAGGGGAGGAGAGCATGGGGAAATCAGCTGGGGAGGAGAATCTTTTTTAAGATCAGTTTCAGATATTGTTTTCTATAAAATGTTTCCTGCTACTCATTTTGCCACTTTAAGATTTCAGGAGACTCTTTCAAGGCTTTTTGTTGTTGTTTTTTTCTTCTTTTTAAAAATTTATTTAATAAATCTTTATTCAGACTATTACAATTGTTTCTCCTTTTTCCCCCCATAGCTCCCCTCCACCCGGTTCCCACCCCACCTTCTGCCCTTACCTCCCCTCCACTGTCCTCATCCATAGGTGTACGATTTTTGTCCAGTCTCTTCCTGCACCCCCCTATACCCCTTGCCCCCTGAGAATTATCAGTCCACTCTCTCTATGCCCCTGATTCTATTATATTCACCAGTTTATTCTGTTCCTCAGGTTTTTAATTCACTTGATTTTTAGATTCACTTGTTGATAGATATGTATTTGTTGTTCATAATTTTTATCTTTACTTTTTTCTTCTTCTTCCTCTTCTTAAAGAATACCTTTCAGCATTTCATATAATACTGGTTTGGTGGTGATGAACTCCTTTAGCTTTTTCTTATCTGTGAAGCTCTTTATCTGACCTTCCATTCTGAATGATAGCTTTGCTCGGTAGAGTAATCTTGGTTGTGGGTTCTTGCTATTCATCACTTTGAAAATTTCTTGCCACTCCCGTCTGGCCTGCATAGTTTCTGTTGAGAAATCAGCTGACAATCGTATGGGTGCTCCCTTGTAGGTAATTAACTGTTTTTCTCTTGCTGCTTTTAATATTCTCTCTTTGTCTTTTGCTCTTGGCATTTTAATTATGATGTGTCTTGGTGTGGTCCTCTTTGGGTTCCTCTTGTATGGGGTTCTGTGTGCTTCCTGAACTTGTAAGTCTATTTCGTTCACCAGGTAGGGAAAGTTTTCTGTCATTATTTCTTCTAATAGGTTTTCAGTATCTTGCTCTCTCTTCTTCTGGCACCCCCATAATTCTGATGTTGGTATGCTTGAAGTTGTCCCAGAGGCTTCTTACACTATCTTCAACTTTTTGGATTTTTTTGCTTTTTGCTTCTTTGTATTTCAATTCTCTGACTTGATTCTTGCGTTCCTCTAGTCTATTGTTGGGTCTCTGTATAATATTTTTTATTTCAGTCAGTGTATGTTTACTTTCTAGTTGGTCCTTTTTCATATCTTCGAGGGTCTCATTATATTTATCAGCCTTTTCTAGGATACTCTTCAAAAGCCTTATAACTGTGGTTTTGAATTCTATATCCAGACATTTGTTTTCCTCCATTTCTTTGGTTTGTGATCTGTTTCTTTGTCGCCGCATTTTCGCTGCTTCCCTGAGTTGGTAGGGTAGCTTTGTGTGCTAGGTGTCCTATATGGGCCAGTGGGTCAGCCTCCCAGTTACCTGAGGTGGACACTCTTGGCACACCCCTTTGTGGACTGTGTGTACAGCCTTGTTGTAGTTAAGTCTTGATTGTTGTTGGTATCACTGGGAGAAATTGACCTCCAGGCCAGTTGGCTGTGAGGATCAGCTGTGTCTACGCTGGGAGAAGTGCGGTGCTGGAGACAGCCTTATAGGATTAGACTTGCCAACTTGCAAAAGCCTCTGTGCTCAGCTTGGATTGGATGGAGTCTCAGGGCGGAGCAGACAGTCTTGGCTTCCAGTCAGCCCTGCCCTTGCGCTCCCGCGTGTGCCTCCAGACCTCTGGCTTCCCTGGCTCCCAAGCCTCTGCCCGAGAGTCCAGATTCCCCCCACAAGAGCGTGGGTCCCCAGGGGCTCTCCTGGAACTGGGGTTCAGTGCAGTCAGAACTGAGGTTCAATGCATTCAGGAGCTTCTGACTCCCTTCTGCTAGGGAAAGCCTATGGCAACCTCTGCAGTCTTTGTGCACACTGGTGCGCGCGGGCCTCCAGATTCCTGCCCGCTGCGGCTCCCCCCTCACCCCCCCACCCCGGATCTCTGAGTCTCCGAGTGCCTTTCTCTCTACCTGACAGTCCAGACTCCCCCTGTATGAGTCTGGGTCCATGGGGTTTCGCCTGGAACTGGGGTTCAGTGCAGTCGGGGGCTTCCTTCCCCCTCCCACCAGAGAAAGTCAGCCAGGCTCTCACCTGCCCTTCCTCTCTGCGTGCACAAAGACCCTTTGCGGTACCTCAACCCTTTGCCGTTCCTCCAGTTCTCCGTGAGCTTTTCTCTTTCCTTCTAGTTGTAGAATTTCCATTCAACCAGCTTTCCTGTGGTTCTGGATGGTGTCCGTTCTTTTAGTTGTAGTTTTGAAATTGTTGTGCGAGGCAGCAGTTTAGGTGCTTTCCTATGCCGCCATCTTGGTTTCTCCCCCACCAATTTCTTACAACCCAGTTGAAGAGATCTCTTCCTGCTGATACCGAATTTGGACTGGAACCTGGATTCTTTGTCCGCCGGAATAAAAAATGAATCCGCGGACAGAAAGTGGTATAGCAAAGGTGGAGATTTATTGAAGAACAACTACAGACTCCCATGTGGGGAGAGGGAAGAGCCCCACAGAATGGACTCCCATGTAGGGAGGGGGAAAGGGTCCCTATTTCTTTTGAGATAAATGTTAAGGATGGAGCAAAAAGGCCAGGTTGACTTCGGGTCTGCCTGTATCTTTGTCATCAATGGCAAGAGCCATCCAAGTAAGAGCAGGTTTTGCTGAGATGGGCTGAGGCATGAAATGGGCTGAGGTCCTGGGAGGGAGTGTGAGTGGCAAGACGCCCCGACACACTTTGTCTGTCCCAGTTCTGCCCTGGACCAGCCCCACGAGCTCCTTGGTTTTGGCTTCTGCGCTCCCTTACTGCGTCAAAGTAGTACCCAGGCAGCTGCCACAAGGGAGTGGAGTAGCAGCAGCTGAGAGACGGGGCAGAAGTCCAAGGGCTTGAGGCTGCCAACATTCGGGGCATGCCCACCCTCTCAGCCCACTAGCTCCTCATCAGGCAGTCAAGGGCAGAACCGAGTCCCCCCTAGCCCTCCCCACCCCCCACCATTGTCCCGAGAATGACCTCATGGGATGGTTCCTAGGCAGAAGCATGTTGCCAGCTTCTCCCCTGAAGCCAGCCTCAGGCTGTACGCTCCATGATGCCCTCTGACGGGCGGGCAGAGTTGACTTGGGCAGAGGAAGTTGGCACTTAATAGCAAATCGTGCTCTCTACAAAGAGATTTATAACCAGGGATTTCACTGCCTGTGTGGTGCTTGCAGAAAACAGTTCCTGGCTTGCCTGAGGAAGAGGAACTTTTATGGAAAATGCCTGTCATTCATGCTCCTGGCAGATCTGCAAGCGTTTTTACGCCACAGAGGTAGCTCTGATGAGTGCTCGCCCTACAAACGCAGGCAGACTCTTTGTCAGGACACTGAGTACGGTGTGTGCCAACTGGCAGACACACTTGACAGGGCTCAGACTGAGAGCAAAGGGGAGGGTGTGTGCCCTTTCCAACACCCCTGATCCCACCCTGACAGTGTACCACCAACATAAGGATCAAGTGATTTCCCTAAGGATCTAAGACCAGCAGTAAGCTAAATTTATCTCAAACATTATGGGTTGAATCATGTCTCCACAAAAAGGTATGCTGAAGTCCTAACTCCCAGCCAGTCCCTCAGGATGTGACCCTTTATTTGGAAATAGGCCTTTGCAGATGCCGTTAGTTATGATGAAGTTGTACTGGAGTAGGATAGGCCCTAAATCTAATACGACTGGTGTCCTTGTAAGAGACAGATGAGAAGATGGCTGTGGGCTGCGTAGAGGCAGAGCGTGCAGTGATGCATCTGCAAACCAAGGGATGGCATGGATTGCTGAGAACCGCCAGAGCTAGAAAGCGGCGAGGAAGGACTTTCCCCTAAAGCCTCAGGGAGAGCATGGCTCTGCCTACACCTTGATTTCAGATTTCTAGGCTCCAGAACTCAAAGAATAAATTCATGCTGTTGGAAGCCACCCGTTTTGGGTACTTTGTTATGGCAGCCCTAGGAAACGAGTCCCCCCAAATAGCGTGTGCTTGGTAACTGTCACCCTGAGCTGGCCCAGATGCCAGGTAAACTCGCCGACACCCCAGCGAACCCCCATCCGCAGCACCACTCCAGGAAAATGCCGTCATTATTTTCTAGCTAAAGATGCTTCTCCTTCATGATCCCTGCGGGGGCTTTGAAAGCCCTTTTCATATCAAACAAAATAAAAGTGTCAATGGTTATCACCTTGTCCAATAATAAATGTGCTAAGTCCTTGCGCTTTTGCCCTGTGATTTTGATGTGTGGAACAAGAAAACAGTCCTTCAGAGTAAAAACTCAGTCATCACTTTTTGGTCTCACGAGAAAAAGTCCTGATCATTCTAGAAAAAGAAAACCACCACCACCACCTAGTTGCCTGGTTAGGCTTAAGGAGTTGAGAAGCTGGTCACATCACCCTTGGGCTTTAGTCCCTCAAGTTTTGGGCCAAATGAACAAAACCTCAGCCTTTAGCCACAGCAGTGAATGATTGAGGGGACCTTGGCATCATTTTGGGGATTAAATGGAGGGGAAGTTGTCCAGGGAGGATAGCAGGATGGAGAATGTATAATCTAGGCATGATACAGCTAACACTTAAGCCAGGACAGGATGGTGAAGGGTAAGGGGACAGAGCAGTTGCAGAGAAAGAAAGAAGCCACTTGAACAGCAGGTGAAAAAGAGAGTTTCTAAAGACTGGCAAAATTCTGGTTCTGGCAAGGCATTTACCTCATTTCATACAGGAAAGGGAGGTTTTATTCAACTGATTTTAAAACATCTAGATTTCCAGAAATATCCCACGTGCCTCATAGGAACTAAGGATTAAGGAACAGAATAGAGATGATACAAAAGAGACACAGGGTTAGCTATGACCAGGCACCCGCATAAAGGGAACCAGTGCAGTTGAAAGCTAAGGCAAAAAGAGAAATAATCTACCCTAGTTTTCATTGCATATACAAATTCATCTGAGGACTAACTTTTTCCTGGAAAAGACCTTGAAAAGACTTAACCAATTAATTTGTATTCATTTTATGAGAAAAAGTGGTATCCTTGTCTAGGTGTGTGTGTGTGTGTATGATTTCTTTAAAGCTCACTGGGCTAAATGAGGTTCAGCTTAGAGTTTGAGAGTGGATTTTCTAACTTCTGTGATTATTATCCTGTTCTTAAGAAATACAAGGCATGTAAGGAGTCAGATAAAACATACATATGGTTTTATACATAAATATATCCTCCCTTACCCACTGTCAAGTCTTGGTGCCAGAGATATTGCTAGGGTGCTCACTGAAAGACAATCAGTCCCACGATTTTTCGTAGTAAGAAACAAAGATGGTACCTTTAGCCCCCCAGAAATGTAATTATCCCATAAAAATCCCAGCTAGTGGAGAACTCTCCTTGCTATTATTAGATTTCTTTGCATTTGTGATGTAAATATGTGCTGAAAGCCATTCCCTGACAATGACTGGTTTCTCTATTGGTGTGTTTGAAGTCTGAGCTCTGTGGTGATTAATGTGGTCCTTGAGCTCGGTGAAGCTTCATTTTGGCTCTTCCTTAGCGCGGAGCTTAATTTGGCATGTGGCCCCTTATTCTTCTTGTGTGTGTTCCCAGAAAACAGCAGGATTCTTCTCTTGGGCTGTTACGGTTTCTCTAAGTCAAGACTTTGTTCCACTGACTGTTCTTTCCCGTAACAGCTTCAAAGGTTCTTAGTGGTATTTCTTTTTTAATGCCATAACCAAAGATGTGAATGCTACCCAGTTACCCGGTCAAAAGAAAGCGCTCTCCTCATGGCACTTGATTTCATGTGCCCCCTCCCAGGTTCCCTTTGTAAGATAAATCCCCCAGAATCAACTGTTCTAACAACGGGCCAAAGAACTGATCTGTAAGTCCAAAAGAACGAACAAAATGAAAGCTGAGGATTTTATATGTCAATGAAATACATGAGCAGTGTCAATGGCCTTCCTCTGCCTGCACCTGCATGCATGCACTTATTGGCTAGAAATATAATGAAATTCTGCATTAAACAAATGACCAACTAAAAAATAATATGGGGAAAGACCCAATATTTAGTGGATAATGTTACCATTTGCTTCACCTCTGTAAACCAGGCATCGCATATTACTTTGCGTACTTAACCTAAAGTATTCTAAGCAACTCTTCTAGGTAACTGCTATTACATTAATCTTACCACAAGGAAAGGAAGGCTTTGAAAGTTGAAGGGCCTTGCACAAATCTGTACATGTACTGAAGCATCCATCTTATATAAATACTGCTGTTTGAAATATTAGCCCTGCTATTTGGCTTCTGTAAATTCTTTCTTGCTAAGACTACTCCCACTTCAGAGAGGCCATTGAACCTTCCCCAGACAAGGTTGTCAGTGCTGTCACCAGGCCAGGCCTCTGGTTGAGGTCTCAAGGCCCTGGCACCTACGGGCTCTTTGGGAACTTGTAAAAGGGGCCAGAAACACCCCATGAAATTCAATGTCCATTTTCCCTAAAAGAATTCAGAGCCAGGATCCTTGAGGTAATATATTAGGCAGTTAGACAGACATGAGCAGAGCACGGACGATGGGCCAACTAGCGCTACAGGATGTAACTAAGTCTTTCCACCTCTACGTATGCGAGACAAGGGGCATAGCCAAAGAGGTACTCAACTAAGTCTCAGGCCCGAGAAAAGGCTGGTAGCCTATTTGTCCAAAAGACTTGACCCCTTTGCATTTGAGTGACCTATTTGCCTCCAGGCAGTGGCAGCCACAGCTATGCTTATTTAAAAAAAAAAAAAAAAGTTAACCCTAGGGCAGTAACTAATCCTAACTGCCCCACATGAGGTCGAGGTTTTACTCCAGAACACACTAGAGAACTGGATGTCAAACACTTGAGTCACCCAGTTTCAGGCTCTCTGGTAGACAAAAGAAAAATCAATAACAATTTATACTGATAGCAGGTACGCATTTACAACAAGATAAGGGTTCTCCACAGAAACAAGAGGGAACTGGGCCACAGATGAAGCTGCCTGGGAGGCTGCCCTAAAACCAGTGGGGCCTCTACAGATTCTAGTGACTCTTCCAGATCCTGACCTACACAATCTAGAAAAGCTGAAATCCATAACCAGTCTTTATTCAAGTTCCTACAGGCTTTACAGTCTACACAGAAAGCAATCCAGAAGCCCATCTGAGATGCTATGCCTGTACCAACTTCTGGTCTGGTTCATCCCTTCCACCCTGGTGACTCTGTTTGGGTAAAGAAATTTGCCACCTAAGGACTGACTCCTACCTGGAAAGGACCACCTCCATGGCAGTCAAGGTCAACGGAGTCCCAACGTGGCTTCATCACACCCGGCTTAAGACAGCCCAGGAAAAATTGAGAGTCCAGGACTCTTCGGACTCTCTAAAGATTACTCCTGGCCCTCATTCTGGGCCCTTATCTTATAAGCAGGCCCACTAACTTTATTAGGCAGAAAATTAAGATTATAGTCCTCAGGAGTAAATATAACTACAATGACTAAGAGTCAATGATTTGACTCATGTACATAAAACCAGTGGGGAATGAAGTATCCATCTTATATAAATACTGCTGTTTGAAATATTAACCCTGCTATTTGGCTTCTGTAAATTCTTGCTTGCTAAGGCTACTCCCACTTCAGAGAGGCCACTGAACCTTCCCCAGACAAGGTTGTCAGTGCTGTCGCCAGGCCAGGCCTCTGGTTGAGGTCTCAAGGCCCCGGCACATACAGGCTCTTTGGGAACTTGTAAAAGGGGCCGGAAATATTTGGGGAGACAAGGAAGGTGGAAACATATAAATAGGAAAGGTTCCTGCATGTTGGAGCCCAGAATTTGAGAGACATTTTCCTCTGGACCCGCGCGTAATAAATGTAACTCCATCTCTCTAAGTAATGCTTTGTTCTTCTTTGGTTTTCTGTAACAGTACAAGCACTGAAGCAAGAACATGAGCTTGCATCTGCCTTGTTTCTAAACTATTCTCTTTCTCTTCTACCACAGATATTGACAATAGTCGGCCAAGTTCAAAACAACAGACTTCTGTAATACATATATGTTACATAGATATAGTAATCCTTAGGCTAACGATATTCACTGGAGCCACTTCAGAATTAACTAGAGCATAATCAGCATTGAGGCCTTTGTTCTCCTTTGCATTAGTCAAATGAGACTTGCTAAACCTTTAACCCAAGTCAGTGTTTTCTAGCAAGAGTGTCTTGAGATGGATGAGCCCACATCTTCCTACTTCTTTCATCCCCAGAGCACGCAGAGTCAGAGTTCACTCCCACTATATATCCTCTGCTTTTTCCGGGTTTGAAAATGAGAATGTGAATGACTCACGGACCCACAGATTACTCAGCCTTGGAAAACCCTGCCCTTTGATCTCCCCTGTCACTGACTCGGTGCACTTGAGCAATTGGAATTTCTCAGTGACCAGAAGAGAAACCAGTAGCCAGGCCGACCTGTCACTTCAGAGGCCAACTCTGCTTCTTTTTGGCGGTTTCCTGAGACTACTGAGAAAACTGCCCTCCAGTCCTGGAACACCCTGCAACTCACCTACTAGTACATGCGTGACCACTCCCCAAACTGCTCCCTGAGGACTCTCATGTCACCGTAACCTCTGCTGCCTTTCTTTCCCTGGTTCTTGTGTTTTCTTCCCTCCCTCCTCCTTCCTCTCGCTCCCTCTCCCCCTCCCTTCTTTCTTCCCTGTTTCTTTCTTCTGCTCTTTGTTTTCTTTTTAAACGACCCTCACATGCACAGGTTAGCCTTAACCATATGTCTCAGTTTATGGTACAGTTTGTGATCCGTATCATTATGAATCCCCACAAGGGCTCTTTCCTGTTTCCTGTAAATGCCCACCTTCCCCTTTATCCTGACCCTCATTCCTTTCTCCTCAGCCACGAAAGTGGCTACAGTGAAGGTCATTAACGTGGCTGATTGGTATCACTTGCATATGTACGTGTTTGTAGCAGGCATGGCTCCCTGTCCTCCTTACATACTAATGCAATTAGTAGCTGGGTGCTAGCCATGACGACACCACTTACCATTGGCCAATGGGGTATGAGCAAAAGTGATGTATCAAATTCTAGGCAGAGGTGTGTCCTTGCCTCTCCTTTTCCCCTTCCCCTCCCACGTAGGAGCTGGAGCTGAAAGTGGAGGGTGGCAAAGCAACGTGATTGAAGCAGCTTAGGTCCCCGATGATTTGGAACCACAATACCCACCCCCCACGAATTTTTACAGGAGAAAAAAATTATCCAGTTTAATCCACTGTTACACATTTGAGTGATTCTGTTTTGAACACTGATCCAATTTCCAAGATAGATACAGCATCTTTGCAAAGTACGTAGGGATATTTAATATGTCTGCATGTGTTTCAAACTTTAAACGGCATTTTTCGGTTTCATAGATTTTTCACTCAAAACTATTTGGAAAAAACCTATCCTTGCTGCAATAATCACACCTAGTCCTTGCTGCTAAGTGCTGCAGAAGAGGCCACTGAATGCCTCTACCATATTTTCTTTTTTTAAAGTCTAATATTTATTTTTTTTCAAATTAAAAGAAAAAGTTTGTTTTGAAAGTCACAGAGGTGGAACTGAGCCAGCTGGGCTGCGTAGGCGCAGGAAACAAGTTTCAGAGGCGGAAGAAGGGCCCTTGGAGCTTAGGAGAGAGAAGAGCAAAGGTAACGCCTGGGGGGAGAAGAGGAGGAGGGGAAAGGTGCAGGCATGCTCCGGGTTAGGGAGACTCACCCCCAATACTTCCTGTTCTTCCTGAATTTAAAATATAATACATAACTGTCATGTAAAAATATTACAGCACTATAGAATATAGAGAAAGAAAATTAGCCTTAATGCCAGCTCTCCCTCCTCCCTAACCATATTTCCCTACCCCTCCCAGTGACAGATACCTAGATTGCTTCCAACTCCCCACTACCATCCACACCAGCATGATGACATCTTTATGAAACTTTAAGATATTGTTTTCTTGCCCACATATAGGAGAGAACACTTGGTCATAGAGGAGTCTCCTGTTTAGTTTCTTAGAATTCTCCCAAAACACTTTCCAGAATGGCTCTCCTAGTCTGCACCTCCATTAGCAGTGTCTGAGGCTCCCATTCCTACATCCCGCCCTGCATCTTGCGTTATTTGAGTTTCTAATTTTTCCCAGTCTCAAGTGACTCGTTGTTATTTGCATTTTATTGGTGTTTGTGTAACGGTTCATATACTTGTTAGCCATCGGGCTTTCTCTTCTGTGAATTGCCTCTTCATACCCTTTTCCTAATTCCTGCTATACTCCTGCTATTAATTCATGTTGGTTTTAGTTGCTTCAATTTAGGATCTTTCAAGGCAGATTCTTAGCTTTATTCATCAAGACCTTGTAGCCATGTGATATTCATTTTCACATTGGTCTGCAACCCACATCCAATTCCTGGGTGAGTGTGCACCCCCACCTGGGGCCAGTCATGCCCTGGACATGCCCAAGGGCCCTGAGCTGCCGAGTGTCCTCAGCTTCCCACAGCTTCACTGGCAAGCCACTCCCCTGCCCCCCTGCTATGTTAGTCCCCACATCTGACTATGACTTTCAAATGGGGACCCTCTCCCTTTCTTGAAGCATCTTTGCTTGCTCTACAGTCAAGGAGCAGAGGGGAACAGGGTGCAACTGGGATCATGCAGCCAGATGCTAACACTCAAATATTTGCCATTTGGAAATGGACACTTAGATGGAAATTTGGGGGAGAAACTTGCAAAGTCACTCCTAATTCTGAAACATCGAGTCTTCAGAGGACATGTGGGAATTTACAGAGCTTTTCTTTTCCTTTTAAACCAAGAAGTTTCCATGGGCTACGCCTCTTCTTTTCAGCTTAATTTTTACTGACTTTCATCAAAAGCCACTCTCCCTCTGGATTTTAACACTCGCCCTCTGCACCTGAGCGAAGCCTGCTGCCACTTACATTAGGAGGTCGCAAACGCTGTTGAAGCTGCATTTCTCCTTTACGGAGTCTTGGGAGAATGTCAGCCCATGAAATTCAGCGCAAAAGATTTCATGCAGTTCAACAGAGGAGAGCCTTTTAAAAGAGCTCCACCGACTAGCCAGCCAGGTAGGGAATAAAGCTGACTCCGTTCTTGGAACAGAAAGAGGAAAGATGTATCACTGCTGAGGGTCCTTGGGGCTGCCCAGAGACCCTTGTGATAGAACAGTCTCTTGGCTGTCACTTCTGGCCCTAATCATGGCTTATGGCTAAACTAACCTGTCTGGTAGTCTATACTCTCAATGCCTCCCCCCCCCCGCCCCCGCCACTTTTTTAAGGGCATGATAGCTTATTTAAAAATATTGTGCCACACTGATCAGAATGACCAGCATACACATTAGGATGGCTTTCCTGTTGGGTATTAACATTGCAGTATTTTTGTAGAAAATACTAACCAAGAACGTTAGAAAAATAAAAATCTTAAATGAAAATGAACACTAATAATTGTGGTGTCTAATCGCACAGAATATAAGCCCCTCATGAGTCAGAGAGCTCTTAATGTGTTGACCCTTTCTTCTTCTTCTGCTTAGGAAAATTCCAGCGATGGATTAACTTGACAGTCCTCTTTCCCTGATCCCATAGAGAAGCACTCCCGTTGAGCACCTCTGGCAAAGGCCATACCATAGTGCCAGTTGAGGCTCTTGACAAATTCATGTCCCCAACATCAGCTGGGCTTTAAGTGAATACCTTCTTGAACTGCTGCCTCACCTTCCATCTGCTGCTTCTATTCAAGCTTCAAGGTATAGCTCAGACATCCCCTCCTCCAGGAAGGCTTCCTTGATTTACCTGTCCCCAGACTGCAGCAAAGTTGGGTGACCATCCTTTGGTTCTCCTACCATACCAGCCTCTGTCAGAGCACTTGGCATTATAATTGCTTCTCAGGACCTCTCCTTTACTAGAGAGATTCTCTGCTGTTTCTTCCCTCTGCAGTCCCAGTGTCCAGCACTGGGACTGGGACTTAATAAAAGTTTGTGAAACAAACAAACAAACGGAGTCAGAATTCGTGTCTACATCAGCAGACAGGACCAAGGTGCTTACAGTAACCTGAGAACTAGTCCAGAAGCTTGTTTGCGTACGAGAAATAACAACAACAAAAGTCCCTGTGTCAGCCCCCGAAGGTGTAGTGGTTGGCCAAATGTTCAGCAGGACAATTGTTCACACCAATCCCATGTGTACACTGTCCCTACTTGAAAGGTGGATGCCCATCACCTTTCATACGGAGCAATGAACTTAGTAAAAAGACATGAGAACAGTCAGCTGACCCAGCCTAGAAAGTACCTCGGAAAGTGGCTTTTCATGATTGCACAAACACATTCTGCAGAAGACAGATGTCAGGAAACATCTCAGAGAGGGCCCACGTTAACACTTGGTTGCAGACTGTAGCTAAATACAGATGGGGAAGGTGTTCATGTTGGGGAGGTGGACATACTGGGAAAAGGAGACACATTTTCGTGAGAGCAGGGCCTTGTTTCTTCACCTCTGTATCTGTAGCCACTAGAATGATGCCAGGTATATCGTAAGCACTCCATAAATATTTGAAGAATTATTAAATAAATCCTTGATTGGTAATACAGTGAAGTATTACCATTAGCTGGCTCTGGGTGTGGTATTCTCAATCTTCCTCCCCCCTCCCCGTCCCCCCTCCCCGCCCCCTCTCCCCCCGTCTTATTATGCTTTTGGTTCTATCCACATTTTCCACACGAGCATGCATTCCTTTTATAACTCCTTTTATAGTCAGGAGTGTTTCATGGAAACAAAAGGAAGTGTTTGTGTAATGTGGTCCTATGGCGGTGTGGTGGTGCGGGTGGCGATGCTAACATAGAAAAAGGTCCTGCCCACTCATCATTTCTTCATGCCTCACTCCTCCACAAAGGAGTGTACCTTACACAGAGCAGTTCAGAATGAAAGGTCATTTTAGAAACCAAAGCCTCATCTGTGGTCCCTCCCTCCCTTCCTCCTTTCCTTCCTTCCTTCCCCCTGCCTGACCTCCCCTCCCCTCCCTCCCTCCCTCCCTTTCTCTGTCTCACTTTCACTTAGAGAATTGTGTGGCTGCATGTGAAGATGGTAAAGAGACAGGAAAACAATAGAAGTTTTCCATGAATTCAAACAATGGTGTGGGAATCCATTCTTCCAAATCGAATGAGAAGTTATTTAAAAGACAAGCCCTGTTGAGAATGGTGCCTCTGGGTAGATCTTAGGACATTCCTAGTGTGTACACATAAACTACTCCCCAGAGCCCCTGAGCAGCCGAGAATGCACGGCCACTAAACTCGATTTAAAGGCCACCGAGTTGTGATGTTAACACTGCTCCCCACAACGACATCATCAAACACTTGATACAATTGCCAGTGAGGATACAATCAGCAAGAATGCCAATTCTAGGCAAGAACGAATGAAGCCACAAATTAAGGGCGATGGGTAAGAGAGAAAACTAAATGTTTTCAGCTGGAATTTGAGAGGAGATGGAGCTGGTGAGTGGGAGAGAGAGAGGGAGAGATCTCACATGCCAAATCATAGGGGAAATGATCAGGTAAATAAGCTGTCATCAAATGGCCTGTCCACATCTGGGTACAAGCTGAAAGTCACCCCAACCCATTAGGATCCTTTGCTTTTATCTTCCAAGAAGCCAACCATAGTACCATCAATTTTCAGGGGAAGTCTCCCAGAAGGATGAGAAGGAGAATCCTCCCATTTATTTATACATATCTGATGCTTTCCCTAAATGAAATTTGCTTTTCCAACTATTCAAGAAACCAGCTCATTATCAACAAGATAAGAAATAACAAGTGTTGGCGAAGCTGTGGAGAAAAAGAAACTCTCATACACTACTGGTGAGAATGTAAATTGCTACAGCTACTATTAAAAACAGTATAGAGGTTCCTTAAAAGAAACACAACCCAGTTCATTTGTGACTTTCAGGTCATTATTGCTGTCACCTTCTGCCATTAGTGTCTAAGTATGCTTGTTTGTAAATTTCCTAACAGATTGAAAGGCATCTGCTTCCATCTCATTCCAGTCCAAAATCATTGAGTTCGCCCACATCCCTGATCAAATTCAAACGTCTTTTTCCTACTGTTGTTTTTGGTTTCTGCCCAGATTTGTCATCCATAAAATACTACCTGACATGGGATTCCAGGGAAGGATGCTCTCCTTATTCTTTCTGCCTAGTATTCCTGGCCACTACACTTTAGGATTTTGACACAAAAGAGGCTCAAGAAATACTGTGAGTTAATAAGTTAAAAATTGCCTTTCGGATGATTCTTTTCTCATTAACTTTTGGTGTCTCCCTTAATTCTTTTTTATTTTTGCTCAGTAAAGTGACTCTGAGATATTATATAATTCTCATGGTTTTCATTATCAACACTTATGCATGTGAATGGCGAATTGGCTTGCCTCACCTTGAATTCCCATCTTCATCCAGTGCCTCCAAACTCGTCGAATTGCTCTGCTCTGAGTTGTCTCCCCTTCGCAAGGTAAGCTACTGTTCAAAACACTTCTGTATCCCTCACAAGGCCCAATTCTCCTCTCACTCCTTGTAGTTTTCATCTCTCATGTTTGATTTGAAAGACAACGTAGAGAAATTAACAATATCTTTAATTATATCCCTTGTTTATAGATGTTGTTTTACTGATTAGATATGTAGCCACATAATCATTTATCATACAGACCCCAGAAATATTGCTGCAAGTGGGCTTTCTGGAGGTTGAATTTAGCTCGGTACCTAGCAGATTATGGCTAGGTACCGAGCTAAAATCAAGGTCTGAAGAATTCCTACCTACAGACTTTTTGTTATCAAAGACATAGGCATCCATCCATGGGTCTGGAAAAGGCAGACTCCAGCAATAGAAGAGATCTATATTTGAGAGTCTAACCGTGGCTTAATTACTGAGTCAAGCTGGCCTCCATCTCTCTCTCAATATGCTTGGGTCATCATGCAAAGATTGCTTGCAGACCTTCAGATCTCTGAGTGTGTTTCAATCCGTTAGCCTTCTGCTACACAAATATTAACACATACATATTAATATTTGAGTACCTGATGTATAACAGGTACCATATGTTATGTCAACCAATTGGCATTGGTGCCAATTCAGCGCTGACAGGAATCCCCAATTTGGGGTTCAGTGAAGAAGAGAACTTGATTCAGTGCAAAGCAGCTCAATTGTGACACAGCACAGCCTTGCACCAGAATGGCTGTGAGTTAACCCCAGGGCCAGGCCCCCATCCCTGCTCTGCTCCTCGTTGGTCTGTTCTGCACCAGCCTGCTCTTACCTATGCTGGTCTCCCTGACTCTGCTCCGGCGAGGCACTTTTTGGTGTTTCCATCTTTAGCCTTTCAGCCCCAGCCAGGGAAATGCAATCTGATATTCTGAACGTAAAAAGGACGGCATGTAGCTCAGGGTCCCTAGGAAACAGAGCCAGAGGCATGCAGCAAAGGAACAGCAGTTTACTTGGGAGGTGCACACCTTTGGGTAGTAGGAGGAGAAAAAAAAAAGGGGGGAGGAATTAAGGCAAAAAGTAGCAAGTGGCTTGGTAGGCTCTTTCACTGGATAGGAACTCAAGGATTGTCCCGGTGGGCTTCAAGGGAAAAGCAAGCCTCAGAGCAGTACAGGGAGAGAGAAGGGGAAGAAATTAATCAGCCTGGTTCCCTCCCATCTCTGGATTCCTAATGGTCAAACAATCCCATGGGTCAAAATTAATCCCCTGAACTTCTGGGTTGTGTCCTTTGACCCCTTTGGTGACCCCTGTGATGCCAGATCCTAGGCCCTGTGTGTTGTGTGTTTTCACCCAATTACAAAAGCAGAGGGGCAACGGCCTGTGTGACTGGAGAGAGCCACAATGAGGCAGGTGAGGAAGGTGCTCAGCCCCTGCCAATTACACTAATGGACTTTCAGGGAAAACATGATGTGATTTTCTGTTAGTCTCTTCTCTCCTTTGAGTGACATTTTAATCTTTACACCCAGCCCATGCCAACTTGTGATGTGTGATATTGTGATTTATAACAAGAAATATATATTTGGTCTTCTTCCCAGTTTCTGATACAGAGCTCCTAACACCCTTGGAATGCCCTGACAACAGCCGTGAAGGTGTCTTGTTATGGTAATAGGTGACTGGAAAGCACCAAAGGATGGGCACTGGTAGCAAGGGGAACCAGCCATGAGATTAGAGGACTGGAACCCCACCCCCTTGACCTCCAAGGATGGGATAAGGGGGAGATTGAATTGATCACCAATAACCACTGATTTAATCAATCATACTTTTGTAATGAAGCCTTCATTAAAACCCAAAAAGGCCAGGTGCAAAAAGATGCATGGAGATTTGAGGAGTATGGTGTGTCTGGAGAGGGCATGGAAGCTTCTGCCCTTTCCCTATACCTTGCCCTATGCATCTCTTCCATATGGCTATTCCCGAGTTACACCCTTTTATAATAAAACAATAACATTTAAATAAAATGTTTCTCTGAGTCTGTGAACTGTTCTAGCACAATTAATCGAACCCAAGGAGAGGGTGTCATTGGGACCTCCAATCTATGGCCAATAGGTCAGAAGGCCAGGTGACAAAATGGGCTTGCCACTGGCATCGGAAATGTTGTGGAGGCAGGTCTTGTAGGACTGAACTCCTAACCTGTGAAATCTGATGCTATGTCTAGGTAGATTCTGATACTACCAGAATTAAGTTGAATTGTAGGGCACCCAGCTGGGGTAGGAAACCACACCCACTATATTAAAATTGGGTCCAGAACCCTTATGATGCCAATGGATGCCATGATGGTAACAGCCAATCCTAGGTTTCCTCTGCTGCTGAAATGAGCCGATAGCTGGCTTCATCATTCCTTTCCTGCTTGGTGAAAATTGGCCAAACATGGGATTCTATAGTTCCTCCAATTGCCTTTAGCTCTCACCAGGTCACTTGTTGCACCTTCGGTAGTAACATGCATCCCTTTGCATATATGTAATGAGTTAGAAAGGGGGTTGAGATTACTTTTGCTTTTTTGCAAAACTGAAAGAGAAAAAAAATAACTCCATGATGTCTGAGCAATGTTTTCCAAACGTTAGGGCACATAAAAGTAACAAGAGAACTTGTTTAAACACAGATTCTGGATCTCACCCATAGAGATTCTTATTCCAAAAACCTGAGTTGGGGCTTGATAATTGGCATTTCTAACAAGATCCTAGTTGATTTTGATGTCAGTTCAAAGGAACACATTTTGAGAAGTGCTGGTGTTAGAAGGAAAAGAATAGTCAAATATTAATATTCTGACTTAAACCTTTATTAACCAGGCCAAAAGGAGTACATTGCCTTAAAAAAATGTCACAATCTAGTGAGAGAGACAGAAAAAAAAGAAAAGAATTACAACATATTAGGAGAAGAAAAAGCCATCATAGGGGGCCTAATATGGAGCTACTCGTGCCCAGGGTACCATGTCATCAAACTGACACTTAGATAACTTTATGTCCCTGTAGATGTTCTGCTTGACCAGAAATGCAGTATATTCAGTGCCAATCCCCAAACACCAAGCCAACTCTGGGCCTTCTCACCCCAAACAAGGTTGACTGTGTGGCCCCAGCCAATATGAAAATTTCTATTTATCTCTTGTCTTTATGCTTTATCCTATAGTAAGTAGCTCTTGCTTTCTGCCCCATTTGAAAGATCAAAAGGAAACTGCCCACTTCATGAAGTGTTCAATGTAGTTTGAATCACCTGAGTTGCCTTCTTTAGTAATTCTTTAACAGTTTTTATTTTGCAACAAAATTCCCAACCCAGTAGCACAGGCCTCTCAGGCTAATTAATTCCACTCCAAAAGACCCCAAAACTTAAAGTAATTGGAATCCTGAACTGACTCCACCACATCCCAGCACAGCTGTGGGCCTGGAAGCTGTAGCTAGCCACAGAAATGACAAAATTTTACTAAGACCACCTAGACTTGCAATGACCATTATGGGGAAGGTTCCAATCGGACATGCGCTTTAAAGCAAGGGTTCTCAACATAAAAATGGGATGCCTATTTTTACTGGAATGCAGAAGCCTCCAAAAAGCTCCAAAACGCCACAACAGCTTCATTGCAAAAGGCTAATGAGAAACTGATGACATGGGAGGAACTATAAGACTGACTTGACTCCTCCTACTCCTCTCAATCTTCCTTCACCTGAGTACTCACTACCCTCTTCTGAATTGCCTTTCCACTCTGAAGAGACCACAAGGCAGTAAGCAAAGACCACTCAGTTATCTGGCAGCTGCAACAGTTTCAAAATCAGAAACCTAAAAACACCTGAGCCTCCCGCCTCCCACCCGTTCATCCATCATCAAAACACTGGCTCAGAAATCTGTGTGTCAATTGCACTCAACCAGGATGCTGGAAAAAAGATTGCAGTCAAAGCTTTTGTTAAATCCTCTCACACCAACTAAACGCCCCCTATCAATCCTGGAAGGAGGGCCCCTCCCAGTGTTGATGGCACTCCCAGGGATTCCCCAGTAAACTGCTGTCATTTATGCTCTTCAACAGTCAGGGAGGAATTAAAATAAAAATTAATGGAACATCTTGCCAAATTCTGGTAGATAGTGGGGCTACACCCTCTACTTTAAACCCCACTCACTTTGGAACTTGCACATGGGATCCTAGGAAAACGGCAGAAGCCAAAAAAGGGTAAGAATTCTTACCAGACTCAGCTCTTCTGGATCTCTGTAGTATCGGGTTGAGAGAGGAAGGTAAAATTGCAAGTGGTTCCTTTCTTTCCAAATCCGATCCCCTGGTTGTTCCCCTTTCTCCCCCCCGGCCCAACAACAATTGCTTTTTGGCACAACATGTTGCCTATAACTGGAAACACATTTCCCATTCCTGTCTTCCACCCACAAATTTAGCGCCTTTTCCATCTTAACTAAGCACTTATCACACACTGTGGTCATACCTTTTGCAATTTGAAGTGCGACAGCAAAACTAGCACGGATTTCTTTTTCCTTCATCACAATTTCACCAATAGAAGACTCCTTCTTACTGTAGATCTTAGCAATCTCAGCATACGATTTTTTTCTTTATTAAGTCAAGAACTTTCACCTTTCACTTACAGGAAGCACTTTACAACTTCTCTTTGGCATATCTGAATTGCCCGCCTTACTACTCTTACACTTTGGGGCCATTATTAAGTAAGATAAGCGTTCTCTGGTCACAAGCCCTGCGACACCTCCACAGTCGATCTGATAACCTAGATGGCTACTAAGTGACTAACAGGCAGGAGGGTATAGATCCAGGAGACGCGATTCACGTTCCGGGGGTGGGACAGGGCAGGACTAGCGAGATTTCATCACGCTACTCAGGACGGTGCGCAGTTTAAAACTGATGAATTGTTTATTTCTGGAATTTCTCATTTAATGTTTTCATACTGCAGTTGACCACAGATAACTGACGCTGCAGAAAATCGTGAATAAGGGGGGCTACTGTATCCTTGTTCTAGTAGTTAAGATTTGGGAGCTGAGTATTACATTTTTGTTGATGCCTTCTCTTTAAGACCCTGAAATGTTTTCTCATTGGATTATGTCCACTATCCATTTGGTGGCTTTGCTTAGCAAATATTAAGCACCTACTGTGTACCAGGTATTGCTTTAGGAGTGAGGGATACCACACTCTCAGAGCCACGTTCCGGTGGGAGAGACAGAGAACACACACCACAGATGTGTATGCCAGTTTGTGATGAGCATTATGAAGGAAATGCAGCAGGGGAAGGAATAAAGAGTGACAGAACAGGGGTGCTCTCCTTCCATTTCTCCAGAGGCCTCACTTTTCGTTTGTACTAACAGTGACTGGCACTGTTAGTCACGTTTGTATAGCAGAGGACTCCAGCAAGTGGTTTCCTTGTCTGGATCCCCCGCCTCCTCCATTTAACCCTCCCTTTTGCTGGCTTTCCTCTTCTTCATGCTCAGCCCCAAGTCACTTCCTTAGGAAGCCTTCTCTGGGCTGCCAGGAGGGCACCAGTTCAGGCTCCCATGGAGTCACAGCGCCAGAGGTTCTTCCCAGGACATTCACAGTGGCAGGTGTATGACGCCGTTTAATGCCTTGTCCCCTCCAGACTGTAAGCTCACGGGCGCCTCCTTCATTGCTGTCCTTAGAACCTTGCAGCTGTCAAGAGAAGCTACCCAACAAATACATGTTGGCCGTCTGGTTAACTTGCAGTGTGCTAGACTAGTCAATTAAATAGACAAGACCCTTCCCAAGCCTGTTTACCACATACTGTGCTTAATCTTGTAGGCCATTTAAATGACGTTGGCAAATTTTTTCTATAGAAGATTAATCTCTGTAATTTTGTTTCATTTGATTATGAGTATCAATACTAGCTTATGATGTCATTTTCATTTCACTTTAACAAATCTTCATTACTCTTGGAAACCTGTGCTGACTGAACTCGTTTTAAATGAATCATCTTTCATTTGTAAAAGATTGAGTCATAAATAGGCAGAATCAACCCATGCTTTTATTTCCATTGCATATAAAAATTTCATATGAAGGTATTGATGTACAGTACTATCCCCATGGGCTGTAAGAGAGGCTAAGAAACCACTAAAAGAATCATCATTTATAATGCTCACACACAATTTACCATTCTGAAAACATTACCTAAGGAAATAAAATAAAAAAACAACTAAAATCAGTAAGGATGTGTTTTTGTAATCATAGTGTCCCCTTTGTACTGTTTAAAAAACAAAAGTAATCAAATTCCTTTGGGCCAGGGCTGCTAAAATCTACAGTTTGTGTCAAAAAAAGAAAACAAAATAACAGGAGGCTCGTTTTTCCTAAAAAGAGAATCTCTCCTTCACTAAGTCACGTTTTCTGAGGGCTGGGCAGCAGTGGAAGGTCTCATCGTCCCTGTGAACGTGTCAGCTTTGGGAGCTGGCCATTGCGAAAGGCTGCATTTTGAAAATTCTAAAGCAATATATGTTTTGCAGAAACCAATTCTAGAGAATGATGAATCCTTTATGCTCTGTCAATTGGTATCATATAAAACATATCTTGTACACCGTACATATGGACTCACGTATTAAAAATTTGGTTGATTTCAGTTGAAGAAAATTTCCAGGGTTAAAAACATGACCTTTTTCATATTATATATTCTTATAACATGACAGAAAGCTGATGAATAAATGACTAACCAGCACTCGAGACCTTTGGCTCTAGTTTCAGATCAAGTTCATTTGCCTATGTACTCTAGAAGCCAAAAATACTTCTTATAATCCGGGACAAGAATATATTTTCCCAGTAGTGTTTGAAAGTAGAAAACAAATGTGGCTAACTCAAGTAGCTCCTGATCAACAGAAGGGAAAACCATCACCATATAAGCGATGCTGCTTCATGGCAAGAAGTCCTTAAGCTTGTATCTCAAAAGGGTCTCAGAATCTTCCAGAGGTGGTCTGTGGTTTTGTAAAATCCAGCTACTGCCAGAAAACCAATTGATTCAAAGCTCGGATGTGGAATGCCCAGCCCTAGCCCCACCATAACCTTACTTTCAAATGCAGCAAAACAGAAGAAAATACTGGTTAAAGTTAAGGCACAGCCCTGGGACCAAAGACCTGCAGCTATGTTTTTTTAAACGTATATATCTTTAAGTATTTTATAGTTTTTTCTTGAATTTTCCATAAACAAGCTCTAAGGTGACAAGACTATATTACAGGAGAAAAAAAATGTACAAGGAGTATGTATACACACCATTCATTCTCTCACCAAGAGTTTCCAAATATATCAACACCATCCCATCATGGGATGATGTTTTAATAAGAACTGATAATTTACAATTAACATTACAATATGTACATTACAATAAATACATGGTTGTAAACAGACAAACAAGACTGTATTACAGGTAAGGTCATTTGGTGAGAAAAAAAATGCATGGCACAAAAAAAATAAATAATGCATTCAAAAATTATCATAAAGCTTTCTGTGAAATCCATTTCATTCAAGTTTTTTTTCCCTTATCTGTAATTTGTTCTATCTACATTATTTTCTTGTGAATTTTAAGTGATGTAAAAGAAAATAAAATCAAAACAGCATTACTATGTTTAGTAACTTGCAAGCTGAAATGTACTGGTTATATGCAAACTTGGACATCTTTTCCCCATACAGTACCCAGATATTGCATTTTCTTATGGCATTTTAGGAAATGTAAAGCCACTTGTGAAAGGATGTTATTTTTAAAGCGGTGTATGATACTGAAGCACACTTGGGCAAGAGAGAAGGAGAAAAAGGAGGAGAAAGGAAGAGGATCAGCAGATCGTACAGTGCATTAGTCCCTGTCTCTTGGATAGTACGCACTTTCTACAATTTGATTGTCAATCAGTGGGTACCCTCACAACATGTGACCATTAAAACCCAACAAACGGGGGTGAAAAAGCCTCTCTTTTTAGTGCAGTTATAAACCCTTTCAGGTCTGGATTTGTTTGTGACATATTGCTGCTTTAAATTTTTTTTTCATTATTAAGATTCTAGGCACTCTGTGGGGAAAATACCAAGTATTAGGGAGAGGAGGAAATGAGACTATTTTGGAAAAAGGAATAAACCCTAGATTCTTTGTCATTTCTTCTAGACCTCCATCAGGGATAAATGAAATTAAAATAAGTTTCCAAGTGTTCTTGTGAAACTATTTGGACAAATACAGGACTTTGTCTCAAAGTTTACAGGGAAAGGAGGGTGGAGATCTGATCATTAAGAATCTGCTGATTCCTATTCTGCTCTGTGTAAAAGAACGGAAATACACAAGTTTTCCATTGGGGATCTCAGGAGATTAAAACAGGAGCTATCTTCAGCGTGGGTCATTTTCCTGGCTGACGACTTTGTTATTCATCCCCAGAAGGCTCCCTGCCTTCCCAAATATCAATGTTTTTCAGGGTTACGCTTTTCCTTAACTGTTTATTTTCCATTTAGTCAGACACCCCCTTTATTTCTATGTCAATTCTTAGATATCACTTTGAAAATGATTATTTGGGTTCCAATCTTTTCGCAGAGAAGGTACACACTTTGTGAAGAGTTACAATGGGAAAAAAGTCCAAAGTAAATAAATGCCCCAGATGCCAACTGATGACAAATACTGGAAATTAATCTCTAAAATTGCAATAGTTCTTGGTGCCAAATTCAGCCAAAAGTGCTCTCTTTATTTCAGCAGAATCTTTTTACCCAACCCAGTATTTTAGGAGGGCATTATATTACCAAACCACTGGTGCCAGTGGCATCATCAATGGCTTTCCTTCAGGATATTTAAAGAAGTTCTCCTCTACAAGATGTACTGATGGACCAACAATAACTAATAAAGCAATTTTTACATATTACTTGTCCATTAAGGAAGGGTAGTTGTTACATTTAAAATCATTTCTCCAGAATATTCCTTATATAGTTCTTACTCCCATGGTAAAATCATGGAAACAAATGCACATTAGTTGTACTGGTGTTTGTTAATATATTCTAATATTGTTAAAACTGCCTAACTAGCTGTTAACTTTTCTCTGTAAATCAAGAGTAAAAGCTAGTCATTCTACATGACCTCACAGTAGAAATGAATGCTAACCCTACCTTGACTATCTGTTTTTTTTCCATCAATCAAAATGGCAATGACATATTTGATAAGACCCTATCTAGTGAAGGTGGACAAACACACGCTAAATGATAAGAGCAGCACAAGGGGCAAGAGTTTTTCATACTATGACTGTGAAAACGATAAAAATGAGCATGACATATGTGGGTAATTACAAAGACATGCACTTGTGAAATGAGGGTCTACTGACATAGCAAAAAGTTATCAGAAGACACTACGTAGGAAAATATCTAAAAAAGACTGACCATTTTAGCTACTGGGTATTTATATATCTCTCACTTGCTTCAGACAACACCAACGGATGATTGCGTGTCCATGAGGCTTAAGACACATTAGAAAAAACGCACATCAAAGTATTACTGAACAAATATTCACTTTGCACACCATGAAGAAAAACAGTAAAGAGCAACTCTGCTTACCTGAAAAGAATGAAAACAAAATAAGTAAATGAAGACCTACAAAATGTGTTTCCTGCAACATAAGATTTGTTTTTGTTTTAAAATATGGAAGTCATTGGTATATAAACAAGGAGTCACTACAAATCAGTTAATTGTTATGAACTATAAGGTGCAAGTAAAATTCGTAAATTAGATTTATCCAGTGTAGCACAGATTGGTACTGAAAACTTGCAAGTTACTCCTTAGAAAAAAATAACCAGTGGCAGATGAAGTTCTGAACATAGTTTTTTTTTAAATATAATACTTCAATACATTTAATAATAAAAGTAAGCTCTACAAAAATTCTGTTTTACATATCATACAAAATATAGAGGTCAGTGCAGCTCACTGAACCACACTATTCAGTCATGTATCAGGAAGACTTGAAATTAGAAAATTATGCAATTTCTGTGGCTCATCTTCCTCCTGGTAACAGATTCACGCTGTGTCCTGTTCCTGACCCATTTGTTGTTTCATCCACTAGTTCACTCTGTCTGTGTAATACCTTCTTTCTGCTGAAAATATTGCAAACAAATAAAAAGAAAAGAAACCCCAAGTCATATCAACTTCTGGGCTGCCTGATGAGCCACACTCTCTTGGAAATATTTTGGAATTGATTTTTCTCTGCTTTGTCAGCTCTACCAAGCTGAAATCTTGTTAAAATGCTGTTCGTGAAGATGTCCCCCTCGGTCTGATGACATGGAGGTGAAAAAACTGGTTACAATATTCCTGAGCTCCAGACTGAGTAGTCAAGGTCAGTTTTGTTCAACAAACGTCCTGGCAGATGACAGTGAGGTGTGACCATGGTTGTGGCATGTGACATGCACTTTGGAAACAATTTTTTTCTACTGAAAAAAAAAAAAAAAAAAGGCATGAAAGTCGTTTGCACTGTTACGTGTCAGGAGAATGATCATCAATGACACAGGCTTCAGGCTGGCTTTCCTCCTCTTCCCCTACTGCTTCTTCTTCGACCTGTTCATCAAGGGGGATTTCGGTCGACTCCGAGTCTTGAGTGCAGAGAGTCTTGGAGTCACTGCAGCTAGTGTCTTCTTCTACTTGACTTCCACTGTCCTTTTCAGTGTCAGACTCGCCATCCTCCTCTAAAGTGAGTTCAAACTGGAACTTCTCAGTCTGACCCTGCCGGCCCTCCTCCTGGTCATCAGGTGCTGGGGAGGGGCTCTGAGGAATTGTGCTCTGGTACCATTCACGATTGTCCTCCAAAGTGTCCAAAATGTCCTGGGCATCAGGATGGACAAGGTCTGCCCATGTCTCCCAGAGAGGATGAACGATATAGTCTATGAAGCCCACCTAGTTAAAAAGAAATCCAGTTTGAGTACAGGACTTGGGATGAAGAAACTATGGAAAAGGTTAACTAGATCCCACAAAAATATCTGATTTATATCAATTTATAAATACGACCTAAAATTTAAATAGAAACATATAAAACATAACGTGACCTGAAAATACAACATTGAACAGAAGACTATTAACTTTACTTTGGTAAAACAGCCACTGTTTTAGGCAACGGTGAAAGTTAGCTTCTAGAACTTTTTACAACTTAGAAATCCTACAGCTGTTTACATGGTAGGGCTTGGCTTGAGGGTTGGACTTCATTTTAGTATAGCCAGTAATAGGTAAATCGAGATAACTGAAATATTGTCATGTATTCCATATGAATTCATATAACTGAATTCACTTATAAATTCAGATAAATTGCCTCTATACCTATGAATATGCTATGTGTATATAGTCACTAATGGATATAATGCAATAAAAACATATAAGTGACTATATGAATATAAATCATAAGAATAAAAGGGTCTTTTGAGTTGTAAAGACTAATGTGCAAGTGAGCTTGCAAACATCAAGTACTCATGTAAAAATCACTAAAATACTGTGTGATGTGGACACAATGGAATCCAATGTTCAAGTTACTGTTTTGCTCTCTCGGAAAGCTTTGTGCATAATGCGTCACCTGTGATTTCTCCACAGATGCATTGTGCTTGTCACACATGGGACTTATTTCCATGCCCCGCTCCCTCTCACGGTCTCCTTGGCGGAAGAACTCCTCCATTATGCGGTCCGTCCACTGGCGGTACAGCTGCAGCGGCTTTGTCGGGTTGCTCAGGTCCGCACAGTGCACCATATTCTGGAGGACCTAAAACAGACAAATGCATTCTCGACTCAGCACCTGTTCCTTTTTCCCCCTTTTTACTAGAAATTCACATTTAATGACTGCGACACTTAAAAATAGATGTTGTGTAAGATTCATTCCAAATAGTTCAACCATGATGTGTCTATGTGTGGTTCACACTTATATTAATAGTCCAAAATTATGACACCCCTACTGCATCTAAATAACAAGAGCTGTTTATGTGCATGGCTGATTTAATTCAGAGCTGCTTAAGTGGCTGTTTTTGTGGGATGTTAGGATTTTTTTTTAAAAATGCATATGCAAATGAAAAGACCAAGCTGGTTAAATTCATAAGTTGGGAGAAAGGAGACATAAATTTTATCAAAGCTAGACACACAGACACATGAGGAAATTCAAGTCATGCTTTACCTGAATTCTGTCAGAATAATTATCAAGAAGAAGAACTCCAGAACTGGTCACTTTCTTAGTTTCAACCATAGTTTTCAAATCAGCCAGTAGATTCATGTGTTTTGACATGTCTGTTGCAAGTACCTTAAAGGCAAGGAGTATTTTATTAAGTGAAAAAAAGAATTTGCAAATAAAAGTACTATGCAGAATTTAAGAAGAAATGGAAATCCACCCTGTCCTCTAACAACATGTATGGCAATTCTTTACTACGTCTTGCGGCAGAGTCCTTTCTTCTTTGTTGTTAAGTATTCTGGAAGCCCAGATATATGTGTGCAATATACAGAAATGTTAGGCACTGATAACCACATTTATGATGGAAAAAAAGGCATATCCATGTTTAAGACATTATTACATATTTTTCCCATTCCTTGGACTAAAAAATGGTTAGTGAATGCTGATGAACTGATTCAAGATTGCTCAGAGTACTTCAGAAAGAGAATATTCTGGGCAATTTTCTGCTTATCCAAGACAGATAATTCTTTCCCCTGTATATACAAAGCTTAACAAAATGAATTTTTTGATAACCAGAGTTTTTCCTGTGTCTTCTAATCACTGTGAATAATATACATAGAGAAAATATTAAAATCATGGATGTTTTCTAAATGGTACTCTGATGGAGCCTCCCCCCGCCTTTTTTTTGAGTGGAAAAAATTCAAGCTATGGTCAGCACCCTCTGTTCTTGTTAGTCATCTTTCTGCCTGCACCAGACCAGAGGAGTTCAGAAAATAAAGCTAGAATAATGAGGGTAAGCTGTCATTATTCTTTTAAAAAGTTTTGTTACTGATTGATTTTAGAGAGAGAAAGAGAGAAAAACACTGATTTGTTGTTCCATTTATTTATGCATTCATCGGTTGATTCTTGTATGTGCC
This sequence comes from Corynorhinus townsendii, assembly GCA_026230045.1. NCBI lineage: Eukaryota > Metazoa > Chordata > Mammalia > Chiroptera > Vespertilionidae > Corynorhinus > Corynorhinus townsendii. The sequence continues at coordinate 3,258,527 of JAPDVU010000012.1, forward strand.
CCGAATGGGATCAAACCCACAACCTTGGAATATCACAATGATACTCTAACCAGCTGAGCTACCCGTCATTATTTTATTTTTTTAATATATATTTTTATTGATTTCAGAGAAGAAGGGAGAGGGATAGATAGAAACATCAATAATGAGAGTGAATCATTGATCGGCTGCCTCCTGCACGCCCCCTACTGGGGATCGAGCTCCCAACCTGGGCATGTGCCCTTGACCGGTATTGAATTTGGGACCCTTCAGTCCACAGGCCAATGCTCTATCCACGGAGCCAAGCGGGTTTGGACTACCTGTCATTATTTTTAACTTTAAACTGCTAGAAGTAGAAAACCTATTATAGAACATTAGGGACAGCTTCTCAAACATAAAGGGGCAGCAATAGGTTTTGAAATACACAGTTCCTTTCATTTAATATTCATTCCTTTTTTTTCTTTTCTTTAACAGTTTGCACCACAGCTTTCTTTTTTGCTTTTATCAGCTACTTACAATGTCAATGACCATTTTTCTTAATGATTGTCTTTGCTTTTTGGTCAAATTCTGGAAAATGTCACAGTTTTCTTCTTGAAGCAACTTAAAGCCCACGGCCAAATGATGGTTCTCCAAGACAGAAGAATCGTTGTACATCAAGGCAAGTTCAGAATCTTAAAAGAAAGACAAGAGATAAGAAGATTAGCAAAGCCATTTATTCTAAGTTTATCTTATTCTTCATATTCTGAGATAACTTTCGGTTTAGAGCTCAATTTCCCCTAAACATCTCTGCTGGCCTTACCATACATGACAACACCAAGAAGGCAATGTTCTAGTTACTGTAACAGTGGCAAGAGCAATGGGATCGTGGGAGTGAATTCTAACGTGAATGACATGTGGCAAGTCATTTTACACCCTGTGTCTCAGCTTTCTCTTTGCTAAAGTGAAAGCAGAACTGAACAGATAGCTCCTCCCCTCCAGATCTGCCATAGGTCGCTCCATAAGCTCAGCAGAATATGACGTTATTCTTAACATTTGCAACGTGCCCAAAGCATAAGGTTTGTATTCCTGAAAACTGTGCATCACCTACCCAACATTTATATAATGTAAGGATCATGTGACTTAGGATTGTCTGTGTTCGGAGAGGGTACAAGAGCAGTTTGGAACACACAGAGAATATTAGATTTGTCCATGCTGTTCTTATTTTCATCCACAGTATAGCTTTGAAAGTAGAGGCTTTATTCATTTTCCCATTTCCTTTTCCAAGTACTGTGGCAGTCACTGTATACAGGTCTATTGCCCTTTCTACCTGAGCACTCATGGCTGCACACAGAGAAGGATGTCAGGCTGCCTACATAACTGCACGGTGAAGATTCTGCCGCTCTCACAACTGCCCTGGGCCTGTGTATTTAGGCAGTGAGAGGTCTTGCCTCCTTACTGGTACCTGTAAATACCTTAGTTACCAAAAAAATGGGTGCTATTAACTATTTCCACTTAAGTCCTTGTAAAGACGAAACGTGCATGTGTTTGATCTTTTTACTGACTCATGTACAGAAAATACATTTGGAAATATATATTCTTTTCTAGGAAAGAAATACCCAATACTCCTTACTGAATATTTTAAAGGAGTGAGGAGAAGTGAGGTTCAAGATATATTTCTACTGTGAAACTTATGACTTCAATAGTACCATAGAAATAGGAATTTACACATTGAAATATTTGTTCCCAACTACAGAAACAGATGTCTAGAGTACCAGGAAGTGCATATATATGGTATTATTTATTGTCTTCCTTTTTCTTTCGACAAAGCAATAGTATTCATATTTTATAAGTTAGTATCTGGTCAATCTGACTTTTAAATAGTCTGTAAAAGCATATAATTATGAATGTTTATCCATAGACAGTTAAACATATAGAAATAAAAAATTTAAACTATAAAGGACCTTAACATATTATTGTTTCTATAGTAGAATCATATTGAATAACATACACTGAAAGGAAGTCACAATGTTTTCCGAGTGGAAGACATAATACATTTTCTAATTAATCTATTACGGTTTTTTTAAGGGGCAAATGTGTATGTAGATGAAGGCATTAACAGAAGAACTGACCCGTATTAATCTATATGCCCTGTGAAGAAAGAGAAAAGAAATTCAGGCAATTGAGCCTGCAGAATAAAAGATGAGGAGCTGTTACTTTAAGGAGGAGGCAGATCTGTGGTCTGAACTTTAAAACAAAGAACCTGAATTCTACTCAAGGTAAGGATGGCCTTTCTCAGAGAGGGTTGCCTAGGCGTCCTCCCCAGCCTGCCTAGGTAGGCAGTTAGCTCCTGACATGTAACAAGAGTCCAGACTGGCCAGAAAGACCATGAAATGATTCCTAATTAGGCTGGTGCACCTCTACTGCCTCTCTAATCTCTGGGGCTCTTACAAAAAGGTGGTGGTGACTGCTGATTTTTAAATGAGTGCATGTTAGCATTTAAGCAACCTGTTTCTACTCTTTAGAGCTGAAGATGTGTGGTCACGTCTAAAGGGGAGTAAGATTCTGTATTTCTTGAGTAGATTTTGAAGAAGCAGAGGTGTGTACTCAGAGGTGTGTACTGGGACTCAGAATCAGCTGGGGGAGCTCCAGGACCGCTCTACCATGTAAAGCGTGCAACCTCATGGCACCTTTGTAGCTTCCTTAAAATAGGGAAGGTGGCTGCCTAAATATAGGTTTATAAATTTGAGGATTAGACGTCTTTAGGATTCTTTATTACAGGAAATGTAGATTAAACCTTTGGCATTGAACACGTTGGCAGCACCAGCTCTGAGGTGCTAATAAGTGTGCTAGTCTGAGCTGCTGATGCTCAATCCATGAAAGAGCAACAAAAACTTAATTTCTACATAAAAAGTAGTTTACTGCAAACTAAAAATAATCACATAGTTTTGAGTGTGTCTCACAAAGTTTTTTATTACAAGTTTACAAGTTATTAGAGGGACTCATTATAGCAAGCTGTGAAGTTAAGTCTTATTTGTGCTACTGGCTACTAGGCCTCTTCTGTTTCTGAAGTACAGTGCTTGCTGGCATGATCCCTAGTCAAAAGCTAACTAGGGCAGTCATTCTCACAATGCCCTGGGCTCTGATCAACCCTGAGATACTTCCATTACCAGGTGATGCTGCTGATTCATTCTCTCAGGAATAATATGGCCTTGTCACACCCCACCCTCCAGGAAACATTAGCGATCAAAGTTCCTTTGGGAACGTTCACTTCCCAGTGGCCCCACAGAGAAGAGATCATCACAACATTACTGAATAACAAAATACTTACAAAAACAGGATTAGTTATCCTTCACCTCAAGCAAGTCATCAGCAAAATGACCTTAAACAGACCCGCTTGGCCACTGTCACCGTATTTCTAATTCTCCCCTAAATTTCTCCATTATCTGTCTCACTGGGTCTCAAACTTTGGAAAAAAACCACAACAGTCTGAATTTTGGCCATCATTAATTTAAATAAAAAATATGTATACCTTTCTTTAAGGCAAACATTAAATTTAGACAAAACTTTTATGAGTGAGGAGCATATCAAGACACAACTAACAGTCAAAGTAATAAATCAGGCCAGGCTAAGGAGAGTATCAGGGTACACTGCACTCTATAACCTCCCCATTCTTTCCAGAAAGGACTGTGGATCCTAACCACTGACACAATGTGAACGCAGGCAGCTGCATCTAATGTGTATTAATTGCATTTATGTGTTAATGCTTAGTTATGCTTCTGTGGTTCCTGAAGGCACTCTATTATAGGTTCTTATAAGGTAGCTGGAATATGAAATGTTACCCTGTCTAATCTTAGATAAGTAAGTTCATGAACCAAAATTCTAAAATGTACTGGGCTAGCCACACATTTTAGGAAATCCATGACTTTCCCAATCTTCCTATATATGGGTCACTAAAGCACACTCTGTCATAGGGTAGTCCAGAGGCTATTCAAAGATACAAAAACAGAGCTAAATATTCTAAAGTTCTGAGTTAAATCTCTCAAAGCAAAGCTACATTCAAAATCTCCTTTTAAATCTGGCTGCAGCACAGGCTAGGCAATGAAAGCTGAATGCATGGAGACTACTGGGCATGAGGAGGCTGTGATCCACAAACTCACGGCAAAGGAAAAAAAAAGTCACATTCTTAACAGATAAGACAATTTTTTTTAAACTTCACATTTTTTTATATATACAAGTAAATTTATAATATTAGTCTATTGTGGTGAGAGGGAATTAAACATTAGGACATTTAAATCATTTACCAATTGACTTAAGTAGCAAGGGAATAGGATTTCTGTAAAGCTAACACCTCTTGCACGGGCCTAGCTCCAGCACTACCTAAACATGCCTACAGAGGCTTTCTGACAGCTGAGTGTCAGAGATGCCCCGTATTGAATAGTCTCTACCCCTCCTCATATTCCCAAATTCAGTGATGACTTCTTATGTGATGAAATGTCACCCACCAGGGAGAAAAAATTCAATGGTTAGAAAATATTAAGTTAAACGAAAGCTCCTGCTGCTCTTACTAGGAAGTTTAAATAGGCAAGAGTGGGGCTGGGTGTGGTGGAGGGGAAAGGAGTAGTTACAGCCTCTGAAGAGGATGAAGTGCCGCCGTACATAAATGGGGAAGGTTTAACCTTAGTTCTGGTCATTTTTCTTTTTTTATATAAAACACAGGGCAATATAACTACCTAAATCTTTCTGTCAACTTTTACTTGGATTACCCTTGTGTACTAACATGGCAACATATTATTTCTACAGAAGTACTAGAATATGTGTTTTTCAAACAGCATTACACCTCATGGGATATAATAATAATTTCCAGAACTAAATTACATTTAGACACACTCTCATTAAAGTGCATGTTTACACATTCCAAAAGAACTTAATGGCTCTGGAAATACCCCCAAATACATAAAGATTCTTGTTCTAAAGTGTAGATAAAAGAAATATCTTCTGTAAAAATAAATTTAACTCTACTTACTTGTATTGATAAGAAACTGATTGGACACACCAGGATGATCTACATCATGTATTGCACTGGCAAAAATTGCTGCAAGAATCTCCAAATCTGTAAACACAGCCTGGAAAATCAGACAAAATAGATAACATCACTATTCTATAATAACACATATTAAGACTTAAACAAATGGAAAATTACTTCCTAGAATTTGCTGGAAAACAAAATGAAGTTTCAAAATATATTATGACTAGTGAGTGACCCTGGGCATGGATTTGTGCACATTGAAAGGAAATTAATTAGAAGGTGGCCAGTGGGGCAGGACTGGGCTAGCTGGCCGGACACACCCTGGGGCCAACCTCCGGCGGTTGTGGACCCCCTCTTCCCCGCCCCCCTGGCATCTGTGGAGTGAGCTGGGTACCCCCGGCAGGTGGGGTCCCTTGGCCTGGCCTGTGGGTATCGGGCTAAACCAGCTCTCCAACATCCCCTGAGGGGTCCCGGAGTGTGAGAGGGCACTTTGCAAAGTTGCTGTCGTACAGGGTGTGGAATGCAAACACAAGTGTGCAGTAAACCAAATTTGGGGCCAACAGTACCCCAGCAACAACAAAACCCATGACTGAAGGTGGAATTGCACAGCCCCACAAGGAATCGGGCTCCTTCCTCTCTGGTTTTGGGGTGCGTCACCCAAGAACTGCCGCTGCCAAGATACTGCAGCTCGGCAGCTCCTGTGTTGAGCATCTGCCCCCTCGTGGTCAGTGTGCATCATAGCAGCTGGTCGGAAACTTAGCATATTAGCCTTTTATATATATAGAAGATAATATTTTGGGAAGAGTTCTATAGATAATGAGTTACTCGTGAACTTTGTAAGTGTGATCTTGGAAGAAAATATTTTACCTAATATTATAATTTATGATAAAAATTTTCCATTGATTAGATATTTTTAAGTATTAAAAAGGAGTATCTGAAATTATTTTTTACTCAAACCAGGGTTTCTCAACTTCAGTAGAATTCACATTTTTGGTCAAGATAATCTCTGTTATGAAAGGCAACTCTGTATTGTAAGATTTTTATCAGAATCCCTGGCCTTTACTCATGAGATGTCAGTAGCATGTACCCCCCAGATGTGGCAGCCAAAAATGTCTCCACATATTGCCAAATGCCCATGGGGGATGGGAGGAGAAGGAAAAGGAATCACTCCCAGTTGAGAACCACTCACTCAAATGATGAAATATTAACATAGTTTTATGATGAAAACAATCTGAACTATAAAATATATTAGGAAAAAATATTTCTCCAAACAATTAAGGAAATAAAATTGCTTAAATAACAATTTAATGAAACAACTTCTTAGGATTTGGTAAAATTGAAGTGTTTCCTTCTAATCAATTTAATGAAAAACATCAATGCATTGCTTATATTTTAAAATAATCATCCTTTGAACTACAAATGTAAAAAGCCATCAGACTACATTCCAGAAAAACAAACTAAAATTATATAAGCCTAACAGATGTGCTTTAAAAAATGTCCATTAGGTAATTTCAAGGAAGCAGTGTCATAAACAGATGAATCCCTAAATCACTGCTCAACTTTCACAAACAAAATCATCAGACTATTTACCACCACATCTTTTACTTTATAACTCAATATCCTTCCAATGAAGCCAGTTATTGTCTGTGCTGCATACTCTCTGGTATACAAGTTTAAGAGCCCTCTATGAGGGACACGTTAGTGTTCTCAAAGTCTTAGAAATCAGATTTACCTCCAGAGCAGGTGTAGATAAAAGCACATGTGTTGACTGGACCACGTCTGCAGCATGAATATTGTTGTGGTAGGCCACGTCAGCGTGGTAATGGTCTTCCAGGGTCATAAGGTATGTAACTAAAGTGTCTACTGGAATTTTAAATGTTTTCAATAAATCCCGTTCCTGTAGGAAAAGAAAGTCTCTTAACATTTGTCCTTACATAACAGGTTTTCCAGAGTGTGTTAACAACAACAAAAAAACCACACCCAGAAATGGAAATAACACTCTCACAATATCTAGTGAGGAAATGGAAATCTTTGGGAAGATCCAGGGACTTCAGGGATAAAACCAGAGTTGAGTTGTCCTTCTGAAGCCCAATAGTGCTCAACCCAAGATGTGTGGTGTGAGGAATGAGCTGCCAGTTACAGAAGTGTCTGTGTCCCAAGATCATGAAGTCAGCCTCAGTCTAGCGCCACTGACTCAGCCACTAGGTCACATCAACTGAAATGTAACATCTTTTCTAGGGCTGAAATCTGCCGTTCCAGTCTTGGGGGTACCTACAGCCTCAACTCGCATTTAAATCCTAACCCTGTGCTGGAGCAGAAGCAGCTCAACAAGAGCGAGGAACCGATATGGAGAAGAGCAGTACACAAAACAGTGAAAAAATTAAGATTAGTTAGCAAGGGGGTGGATTCAGTTTTTATGGTTAGTATTCCATTCTCTGTGAGTCAGGGTCATGTGGATGATTTTTAAACTATAATTTTAATGAATCGCTTCTATTTTCCCACATCATATCTTTTCCTTAAACGGGAAAAAATTAACAACATTGGTTTATTTGTATTTTACCCACACTTCAACCTTTCTGTATTCTTATAATCCCTAGGTAAAGGGGCAAATCCGAAAAAAGTCCGATATATGCAAAAGAGGGTGAGTAGTAAAGAAGATACAATGCATGCACAATTCACAGGCTGGATATTAAAGCACAGAATGAAAAGAAAGGAAATAGGACCACATTACCTGAAAGATGGTGTGCATGATAACAGTCAGAGGCCGGTTACCAGACAGCTCTGCTACTCTAAAAACATGAAGACCCCATTTGTTCACCTCTTCTAGTTCCTGGGGTTAAGAAAGACAGAAACATTAGAAAACAGAGGTAGAACATGAAACAATGAGCATATTCATGTAAAAATTAGTGATTTTAATGAAAAGATTGTTAAACTTAAAAAAAGTGATTCATTTTAAATATAATAGATGCACCATGTAATTAGGGGAAACTTTAGGCAGATTCACTTGAACGTACTAAAAACTGAATAGCATACTAAAAACTGAATAGCATTGCTTAACCTCGTGCCTTTGACAATACAACATATTTATATACTTTCAATATAAATTTCAAAGCATTTCTTCAATAGATAAAATCCATTCACAAAAACCTTAACTATTCTCCTAAAACTGGAAGATATAATAAATAGTTTTCTAACTCTTCAATGTTAAACAATCAAACATAGAAACAAAAAAGGAAAGAACACACATCACAAACTACTTGTGTAAGTCCATGTATTAATAAAACCCAAATAATTTAGGAAGAGTTGCATAAAGTATGTCCCTATCTTAAAAAACAAAGCCCATAAATTAATAACTTGTCTATTTACTAAAAGAGAAGGAATAAAAATTCATTAAAAGGCATTGTTGCATACTGATGCTCACAATTCTTGACATTTTTCTTACCTTGGCAAGGACGTCTTCTTGTTCAGTCTTAACCCCAAACCTCGGGATGCTTGAATTAGTCAAACTGGAACTGTGCATCAACTTCTTGACCCCACTAATCTGAGACATCGGCCTTTTCTTTTTCTCCTTTTCCTTCTGAGTTGGAGAAGGAATTTCCACTTCATGTTGCTTATCTTAAAAACAGAGAAAATATTCTACACTTACTATTAATTCTGAGCTTTTTTTAAAAGCCTAACATATATAACTAGACAGGTTTTTATTTATCATTATATATTCTAGGAAAGATTTCCAAGTAAAGCTCCTTTTATAGAAGTGGACCGAGTTTGAGACCCTAAATAAATAAATAAATAAATAAATAAACAAACCCCAAGGCAGAGTAATTAACTGTGTGTGAACTTGACAGCTTACTGAAATGGGTCCTCTGAATGACTTAGATTGCTTTTGCTATTTCACATTTCAATACTATAGTGAGCTAGGTGTTACGACGTAACAAGGTTTTGTGGGAAGCATAGAGAATCTCCAATATTATCTGACAAGTGACTATCCATTTTACAAAAGCTATTTTCAAATAAAAGACACAAGATATATCTGTGCATTCATTCCCTATTTCACGGGAGTGAGCTTCCCTAACTCATCCTTGCACAGTGTGGGGTCAATAAGTGTCTGTTTAGTGAATGTGCTAATAAGATATTCAGCAATTTTGTTTTGAAAGTAAAGCCAAATCAAGGGTATGTTCAAGTTGTTGACTTTCACTTACTGCATTTTATTTTCCTCTGGGAATGGGCGGTGGGAGTGGTACTGTCCCAGTACACCACACCCTTAGCTATTGTTATCAGTAAGCTTTTCTTTAGCAATTATATTCTATCTGCTTCACCAGTTTACCAGGTGTGGTGTCCAATAGACTATCAACCCACCGAGGGCAAGGACCATTTCTAACTTATCATTAAATACCTAGTGCCCAGCAATGACTGGCACTTAACAAGAATTTGTTGAATGCATGTATAGATCTCAAAAATACATTTCACAGTTTAGTACTTTAAAAAACTAGTAGTATGTAACTTTAATTCAGAAAACCCTCAAAGTCCTGAATAAAACTAAAAGATAAAAAAATGCATTTTGTCACTTTAGGTTCTAAAGTTTAGAGGCTAGAGGCTCAAATTATTAATATAATCAATGGAAACAAATGAAAGTCATAACACTTGTTTGATTTCCAAAATCAGTTGATGCTTTAATCCACCTCCCAAAACAAAACACTCAAAAGAAAATTTAAAAGTTGCACTTTGTTATTCTCACCTAAGAATGTGTTTGATATATACTCCGACACTTGATTTCCAGATCTACTCATTTCAGAGAGATGGGTGAGCTCCCGATTAAGCATCCTTTTAAACTGAAAAACAGAAAGATTAAAAAAAATAGATGAAAATTTAAGTGTACGAATATAAGCAAACACTCAGATACAGAAAATATGCCCAAAGAATTGTTAAACTGTCCTGACACTTTAAAAAAATATTTATTTTTTATTGATTTCAGAGAGGAAGGGAGAGGGGAGAGAGAGAGAAGCATCAATGATGAGGGAGAATCATTGATCTGCTACCTCCTGCACACCCCCTACTGCAGATTGAGCCAGGCATGTGCCTATTTTATCCAAAGAAATCCTGGAATTTGCCTACCACAACAAAGCCTTCAAAACCAGAATTCTCAGAGATGGTATGCTTTCCCACCCATCAACTGCTTTTCAATGTCTTCCTTTGACTCTCAAAATTGCCCAGTTAGGCCTTTTAAGATACCTTAATATGTCTCTTAACATACAGGAAAAAAATATTTTTCTATGTAAATGGAGTAAGTATACTATTAGATACTTGCTCGAAAAAAAGTCACGTATATAGTTGCCCTTACAATTTTGAATTTCACCATAAATTATCATTTAAGTCTGGGGGAAAGACAGTAATGAGCTTATCATTTAGTAATGTTTAAAATGTAATTCTAATTCAGTATTTAATCTGTTCATTAGAATTAAAAAAAATCTCACTTCTCTGCAATGATTCACACCAAGGTTTTCTAACTCAAGATAATCTGGCAAAATTACTTCCAAAGTCAATCTTATTGACCATCTAAATTAGGTGTAAGAATTTATCACCACAAAGCACTGAGGAAGATCAATGAAAAAATTTCAAAAGACTACTGGATATGAGGAATTCTTATTAGCATTATCCTAAAGCCAAAACTGAAGAACTGGCCATACCAATACAAATTCTTCTGGTTGTTAATTTACAGGTACAGGGAGCTGTTCATGCGTGTTGTTTTTTTTTTAAATAATTGTCTCTGATCATAAAATACATGTGATATAGAAATCTAGAAAGCTATATAGAAAAGTAGAAATCATGTAGAGCCAGCCCCCCCTGCTCAGAGATAACCATACATAATTAGCTATATTTCCTTCTATGCATTTAAAAAATTTGTATGGATGTATATTTTCAAAATTGGCATTATGCAGTATACAAAATTGGATTGCTGCTAATTTTTACCTAGAATAATATATTATGATTCACGGGGAAAAGTAAATTTTGGGGCCTTCTACGAATATTTATGCCCTGGCTGGGTAGTTTCCGTTGGTTAGAGTGTCATCCCGATACGCCCAGGTTGTGGGTTTAATCTCTGGTCAGGGCACATAGAGGAAGCAAGCAATGAATGCATAAATAAGTAGAAAAACAAACTGGTATTTCTCTCTCTCTCTAAAATCAATAAAAAAATTAAAAAAAGAATACTCAAGACATTTACAGTAGTGTTCAAAACATTTTCTATCCATGTTTTATAAAGTTGTATTTTTTGAATAAGTTATAGGCTATCAACTAATTAAATGAGCTAATAGGAAGTGTCTTGTATTTAGTCTAGCACATCATAGATGCTCAACATTATTTGAGCTCTTTCTATATACATGGGCCTTTTATAGTGATTTTTATTATTGTAGAACAAATTTAAGATCTGGATATAGTTACACCTATAAAAATACGTATCTAAATATCTACCTCCTCTACTCATTCCAATAAATAATACATTATTCATGTAAGAAATGGTCACCATGCTTCAAAATATAATGATAATACCAGACACCAGGCCAAAAGGTAAGTAAATCCTTGCTTAACAAATAAAATTTACTTTAGGAAAAAATATTTTTAAAATTTATCTTTGTCCTTTATTTTTTATTCTTTCCATCACCATTTATCTCCTACACCATCTTCTCCTACCCCTCACCCCCCTCCCGCAATTACCACACTGTTGTTTGTCCATGAGTTCTTTCCCTTTTTTTTTTTTGCTCAATCCCTCTACTCATCCCACTCACACCCCTGCCCTAACCAGAGCTCTCTGCTTGCTCTTTATCCATGAATCTGTCTCTATTTTGCTTGTTGGTTCAGTTTGTTCATTAAATCCCACACATGAGTGAAATCATATGGCATTTATCTTTCTCTGACTGGCTTATTTCACTTAGCATAATGTTTTCCAGGTCCAGCTATGCTGCCACGAGGGTTAAAATTTTCTTTCTTTTTACGGCTGAGTAGTATTCCATTGTGTAAATGTACCATAGAAAAAATCTTTAGGCAAAACTCGTTCAAAAGAGTCTGCTGAATAGCAAATCCTGGCCTCTCCACAATCTATACAAGAACCACATTGTCCACCCGCCCTTCATGTATTTCTCTCAATGTAAGCTTGGGGCGGGGGGGGGGGGGGGAGGTTGGGGCATTAAAAAGTTAGATGGGGACCCAGTTTTTTACAGAATTCCCTTCCAATTTGTAAGCAACCTGGTATAAGGAATATGTTGCCAACGCTAAAGCAGAAAAATGGAATGGTTCCTGCAGATTTCCTACACAAATTCTTGAATTTATCTGGAAGAATATAAAGAATGATATAATTTTCCTGGCAGTTTGCTTATATAAATAATCAAAAGAGCCAGTTAAGTACACATAGCCAAGGTAAAAAATGCCAGTGAAAGTAATCTATTGTACTGACTGATAAATTACAGAGTGCACATTCCACTGATTATTTTTATATCACATATATTCCCAGACTACTCTTCTGCTTTTGTTCAAAACCCAAATACATGGACTACAAGGCTAGTGAGGTGCTCCAAGGAAGTCCACCTTTCCTTTCAACATAGTTAGAAGAGACAATATTTTAAGCAGACCCCTTTCTTCCTAAGGGAATGGGGAAGGAGACCTCCTAAGACAATCTTCAAAGAGTTAATTAAGTTATAACATAAGGGCATTTTCTAAAAGAAATTAAAATCAACTCCTTTTTTTTTTTTTTTTTTGCTATTGATATAACACTGAGTCCAGGGAGGCTAAAATAATAACCACAAAAATTACCACCAGTGCTCAACTGGGAGTTGATGTTTCAATCTAGTTTTGAAGTGTATAGCTAGATATAAAGAAAATAAACCAGTCAGCAATAATTTTTAAATGTAAGGAAAATTTCTCTCACTTTAAAATTGATTAGAATGACTATATAAACTAGCTAGGAGGGGGAAAATAATTTAGAAAGGTAATAAAACGTATGTTATATTTTCAATTTACAGATGTTGAAGAGATAAAAGATAGAATTGCTTTTCAAAAGAACTGATTGTAAAATGCAGAACAATTTTAATTGAGCTTTTAGATATTTTTAAAAGTGACCTCTAAATATTTCCTGATGAGTTATTCTAGTTGTTTTTTAATTTAAATAGTCTGAAATAACATAAAAAATCACTGTTGCAGAAAAAAAAAGATTTGCAAGTTAATGCTTTCAAATCCTTTGTTCTCATTGTGCATCAGAAAGTCTACGTGCAGCATTTAAAACACAAAGGAAAGTGAAAATGCAGTTGAACTGAACACTCCATTTTGCCTTTTAAACTCTAGTTCCCCAATTTATACTCCACATTTAAGACTGTTGAGGAAGAAATATAATTAAAAATCTAAATATTCTCAAATTTAATCCCTTTATTTCTGCATTCATGCCAGTGTGTTTCTAGGGACATTATATAGTCTCTTAGCATATAATTAAGAAGGTGGCAAAGGTCAAACATTAAGGAAATGCTTGTCTCCCCCCCATAATATTCTATTAAAAATCATTTAAATATGCTGCACTGTCATACACTACAAGTTTGACAGATAGATTAAAAGCTAAAATGAATACTGCACAGGCTGTATAATAATAAATCCTTTAACATGTATAAGACTAAACATATTTATTCTTAAATGTAAAACAATTATATTGGGGTTTTTTTGCAATATAAAACATAAAGCTATCGAGCAAAAATTTTCTTCAAAAAAAATACACACTAAAATTTTATACTGAGTTCTTAGAGGTATTGTTCATTATCATAATACAAATGTAAAACCCTTAAAAAATGCACCAAATATGAACTGTCTAAAAGCTAAGAGATGATTTCTGGGAGGATTGGGAGGGTTTCCTTTATTACCCTCTATCCTTTTCTGTATTAAACAAATTTCAAGTCAAGAAATAGTTAGCAAAATTTAAATGAAAATCTGCATTAAAAAAAAAAAAAAATCCGGACCATCCACAGATTAAAAGGAAGGTGGGTAATCAAAACTACTTGGACAATTAAAACTGAAATAAGTTTTCTTAGACTGCAGGTAACTCTCCCAGCAAATAGTAAAATTTCCTTTAAAAAGAAACAAAGAAAATAAAAACATATTTCAATCTGCGTTCTTAAAGTACTGAAAAAGGATTCTTAAAAACAATGTATACTCAAATGTTAGAGAATAAATGTCGATCTTGGAAGTGATGCTTCTCTTAGGACTGAAAAAGGTTTTTGCCTCCTGCTTCTGTTACAGAGACCGCCAGGCTAGCAGCGGCCAGGGGCATGCAAGAAGCCTGCCAAGCAGGAACACAATTTTACTAAAGTCAGTGTATTAATTCATTTCTGGAGATGAACAAAAGTAGCAGTATCACGTAAACATAAATTTTTTCAGGTTTTACAAGTAATCAAGCTTTCATTTTAATAGTATGTCACTTAAAAAGTCAAGTAATGTCAATTTTTAATGTCATCTAGAGCTTTTCATCCAAAGGTGGAAAAACAACAACACATACTCTTCATCAGGTTAAACTAGTGCAGATCTTTAGAAAGAGCCACAAATTAATTTTTATAAACTTTAAGTACTTCAAACTAACGGGAACCCATATACCAGTATAAGTAATTTTGCTCAATAATTTATTTCCAATGGGTTTATTTAATTACCTTGACATGTACAAGCTTAACTGAAATCCACACAACATGACAAAGAACCCCTGCACATTTAAAAGCAATTTTAACATGCAAACTATAACTATTAGAAGTTGTACAATTTCTCTTTATCTTGACTAAAAGCACATATTTCTTCTGCAGTCATGTCTAAGGAAAAAAGATTGCTTAGAAAGCTTAATTCCATTGTAATTTATTAAAACTATCAGTTAGAAAATATGAGTAATCAGGAGCTTACAAAGGCTAAATAAACCTTACCTTTATGTAGCCCCAAGACACTGACAGTAAATAGTTTGCTTCAGGCATTTTTGATGGATTATATAGAGACTGGATTCTAAAATATGTATATCTTCAAAACCTTGACAGATTAACACTCTCCACTAGCCTCGGAGTGTGTGGGTTTTTAAAGATTATTGGGAATTAAGTATATAGAAGAAAGCCTTGCATTATATCCCTTCCGACATCCAGCCGTCTTCCCATTGAACATATGCCACTTGTAAAACTCCAGAATGGAACAGAATTCAACGACTATTCTGAATAAAGAAAATTCATGTGATAAAGAAATATCTAAAGATCTAAGGGTCTGCATCTTTCTCTCCCTGAGCTCCAGGGATGAATGAATAATGTATGCCAATATGCTTAGCTGCAAGAAAGATAAGTTCTGTCAAAAGCTACCAAATAAGGAACTGCAGGGAAGCTGGGGAGATTGACAAGAAACCCCTCCCATAAAACCCCAACTATGCACCAATTGCACTCCATCCCCTGCCCTATCAGGTCAGAAGGCGTGGACTAGGCCCAGGGTGCTTTGTGATTGGTTGGCAAGGGCAAACCTCTGTTAAACTTGTTTAAAAATGGTATCCCTGCAGTGAGGCTGCCCTGTGAATAGATGAATGGGGTTTCCCTCTCCCAGTGATGAATAACACCATGAAACACTTCAAAACTCATAGCTCATTCTTAAATAAGGATTACCAATCCTTCTGGAGTCACTTCTATGAATTTTAATATTCTCTGACTTCTCTTTCTTCAAAATAAAGGCTACTCTGAAAATGGCCCTCAGACATTTTAATTGCTTTCTCTGTCAAATCCAAAACAAAACAAGTGGCTTCCCTGGTGACACAGATATAACCAAAGTTTCTTCCTCCAACCAACATAAAAGCATAGTGTGATTATAAAATAATACAGTGATGTCCAGAATTCACAGATGGAAGTGATACATTTCCTCACTGGTGTGGCATGGCTGTTCTCAGCTCCTTTTGTTATGTTGGGTAACACTGCTTAGGCTTTCACATTACTAATTTGCTATGAAGAGCGGATTTTAAAAAATAGATTTTCTGTTGATGCTCCTCTCCTATTGTGCTATTTTAAAAACATAGCCCTGGTTGGTTGCTCAGTGGTTAGAGCATTGGCTGCAGACTGAAGAGTCATGGGTTTGATTACCAGTCAAGGGCATGTAACTTGGTTGCAGGTTCCATCCTGCTTGGGTTGGGGAGGCAACCATTTGATGTGTCTCACACATTGGTGTCTCTCTCTCTCCCCCTCCCTCCCTCTTTTTCTCCCTTCTACTCTCTCTCTAAAAAAAAAAAAAAAAATCAATGGAAAAAACATCCCCGGGTTTAATAAAAACAAACAAAAAACCATCTTAAAAGAATTTGATGAAAGTTCTACTAAGAATATAGACTCTGAATTCAAATCCTTTAGTGCCTAATCCTCAACAAACAGTCAATCTCATCTCTTAGTGTGTTGGGTTCCTCATTGGTAAAATTGGATACTGCCGTAGCTGGTCTCCAAAGATGCCTCTTTAGGAGTATGAGAAATGACTCACCTGTCTGAATTGAAATGACCGACTTGGAGACAGAAGTATGGCAAAAAGGAGACTTTTAATACACTCCCAATAGCGGGCGTCAGTCCCATTGTACAGGGACATGTGGATCGGGGAACATAGCCTATTTATTTAGTCCCTCCTCCGGTTCCTCATTGGCTGAGTACTATGGGGTCACCTGTTTCCTCATGTGTCGCCCAAGTCTTGCTGTCTCCCATTGGGCCATTTAAAAAATTGGGCTGAGCCCTGTCTAGCTGCCTCCACCTCCCCTGTCTAGCTGAGGAAGACACCTTGGGGATTTCCACCATGATGCTGGCCCACGTGCACAGCCTTTGCTCCTCTTCCCTCCTCCCTACATTCTGTTTGCCCTGGGAAATTCAGTAAATTCCATCAAAAGCCGACCATGCTGGAGATGGATCACAGAGGTCCATTTCCTACACGAGCAACACTACCCTACATCAAATCTGAGTTGACCTGGGTTTTACCCAACAAGTGACTGCTGTGTGACTGTGGAGGCTATCACAAGAAGACTGCAGCTTTCATCTTGGTCTCCTTGAATGTGCTATTGGGATCCCTGAGTCACCCTGTGAGAATGCCTGACTATTCGGACACTGCCATGTTATGAGGGAGCCCATGCCAAATTTATGAAGAAGCTGCTGGGAAAGTGACAGAGAGAGAGAGAGAAAGTGACAGAGAGAGAGAGAGAGAGTTGTGGTGGGGAGGAGAGGCAGGGGAGGGAGGGAAGAAAGGGAGAGAGGGGGCTTATATGTAAAAAGTAGTTGTGTTCTAGGCTCAGATAATCATATGTGAATTATCTACATGAATGGCTGTTGGCAGATGGAGCGGTCCTCCCTGGTAAACACTACCCTGTGTATTCCAGGACATCTAGTCTCCCTGGCTTCTGCCCATAAAATTCCAGGAGTACTCCCCAGCAAGTGTACCCTGGCATTTCTTGAATGTTCCACAGTGTTAAGGATTACTGTTCTAGTTGCTTCAATTACCTTGAACTGTGACTCCTAAATCAGAATGGAGGATGCTTGTGGCAAGAAAGAGATCTGATTCTTTCTTTATAGTTCTCAAAGTAGTCAGTTAACCACAGGCATAGGATTCAACTGTATGTAAGTCCCTAACCTGTTCCAGTAATGGAGATGACGATAATGATAACAAGAAATCTTTTGTAAAAGCTCTGATGCGAACTAAAATTCATTTCATTTTTCCCATTATGAGAGACAGACTAGATGCTCCTTCCCATTGCCAGGGTAGTAGCAGCCTGCAGAAGAGTCAGACAACGCAGAAGAGAAATGTGGATGGGGCCAGAGAGATACCACTCTTAACCGTCTGAAAATGTTAATGAGAGCACGGTAATGGGTATGTCACAACATTTATTAAGCACCTATATGCACCAAGAGCCTTATCTATTTAATCTCAAATCCTCACAACATCCAGGTAAGACAGCTATTTATCCTCATGCTAAGGTGAAAAGACAGGTACTTGCCCTGTATCTGACAGGGCTGAGAGGCAAATCCAGGCTTCTGTGAATCTGTGCTCTTCATGGTGTATGACTAGCTCACCATATAATTAGGCTGATGCAAACTCTATGATAAATGGTTTGAATTTAGGAGTGGGCCCATTTATCCTTAATCCTGTGCCAACTCACAGTGTCTTGAAGTAAAGAACCATCACTGTGGCCAGATCTCTGGACAGGGTGGATCTTATAACTGCGGTCAGGAAGCTGGTGCCCAGACACAGGCAGCCTCACCTGAGAGCGAGACCTGCTTCTGTGTGGGAGGCTGTGTGAGCAAGACACAGATGCACTCACACACAGGTAGAACTCAGATTCCCTATCTGGTGACCGGCGGCTCTCAAACACCCTGCTGGTTTTTTATACCAACGTGTGCGCAGGGACTGAAATAGGAAAAAACCCCAAACATTTCCTTCAGCATTTAGTCCTCTTTTCATGTCTTTCTCTAATAATACTCCCCAGAATCTCTACTGTCACACCTCTTTTATTCTTCATTTTAACTGGTACTTGAAGCAATCACCAATTTTCTGGACTATTTTAGGATATTTCAGGATATTTAAAATTGTGCTGATGGAGTGGAGTCAAACATTGATACAGTATTAACACACGCTGGTATCATTGACGTTGGAATAGAGGTCAAGAGAGATAAGACACATTTTGAACAAGGACAAAGAAAAACAGACCAAACTATGAAGAAACTGAGGCTCAGAAGGTCAAATGTCCCCCCAAGGTCACAAAGTCAAGCAGGAGAGTAAATTTGAACCAAGGGTGTCTGGCTTCAAAATATTCTAAATTGCCAAAAAGTATTTTAGGCATTAATATACATTTAGCCTAGAGTCTATAAACAATATGTCTGTTAACATAATAAATTCTAACTTATACAAGATATTACTGTGCTTAAAATATTTAAGAAATATTATTTAAAATAAGTGTACTAACTCTTAGATTTCTCCAACCTAAGAGATTTCCCCAGTAACAGCACTGTTTTTGGTATAATTTACACGTTTGGAAAAGAATTTATTCTATAATCAGTCTATATTTAATTCACACCTTTTTATTTAAGACCAAAGTTCTGGGAGTTGTTATTAATCAAGAAGCAAATCTGTATAAAGTGGACTCTCACATATCCAATTGCTGCTCAGCTCAACACATGCAAATCTAATTGCTAAATGCTCCTTGAAGAATTCTGAGGCAAGATTAAACTTCAGATATTAAATATAATCACTAGAGCATACCAGTGTGTTTTAAATCACTGAGTGTTTCCTCTACTTCAACTGCCTTAAAAGTAGTTTTAGAGGCAGACAATAATCTAGAATTAATTTATAACCTATATTTTAAATAACAATTTTAAAACTATTTTTACATTATAAAAACTATACTTTCTTTGATTAATGCTAATAGTATAAAAACAACATTAAGTCGAGCAAGCCCACTAAATACGTTTGTGTTTACTGCCCTCTAGTGATAATGGATCTGAATGCAATTTAAGGAACAGCTTTGTTCCAAAGTCATTTCAGAAAACAAAAACATATGTTACAAATACTACAGAGGTCTGAAATTAAGAGAAACTTGAGGTTGACGTTAGTCATTAGTAATTCAGGAAATAAAAAAAAAATTAAAACCAAAATGTGGTGTCACTACATACTTAGTAGGATGGCTAAAATAAAAAATACAAAATACAAAACGCTGGCCAGGATGTGGAGCAAATGGAACTCTTATACATTGCTGGAGGGAGTGCAAAATGGTATAGCAACTTTTTAAAAACAGCTTGGAACATTCTTATAAAGTTAATAAGTACACTGACTATATGACGAAACCATCCTACCCACCCTAGTTATTTACCTAAGATAAATGCAAACATATATCCGTACAAAAAACTATATGCAAATGTTTATAGCAATTCTACTCTTATCAGCTGAAACCTGAAAATAGCTTAGATATCAAGTGGTGAATGGATAAACAAATTGTAATACATCCAATTGAAATAATAGAAAGCAATAAAAAGAAACAAATTAATACATGCAACATATTATTCGTGGATCCAACGCAAAAGCAATATACAAAGGGAAAAAAGCCATTTACAGAAGGCTATAGATATACTATATGATTTCATTCACATAAATTCTTGAAAGGCCAAAATGTAGGGATATTCAGGTCACTGGTTGCCAGTGACTGGGGGTAGGGGTAGGAGAATGACTACAAAAGAGCAAGAGAAACCTTTCTGGGTGATGTAAATATCTATATCTAGATTCTGGTGGTAGTCATCCAATTGTATACATTTTTCAAAACACATTCAATCATACCTAAAAAGAGTACATCTTGCCATATGTAAGTTATACCTCAAAATCTGACTTTAAAAAATGAGATAAGAGGAGAATCCAAGATGGTGGCGTAGGTAAACACCTAAACTGCTGCCTCACACAACTATTTCAAAACTGCAACTAAAAGACAAAACGTCTATCACCCAGAACCACGGGAAAGCTGGCTGAGTGGAAGTTCTACAACTAGAAGGAAAGAGAAAAGAGCATTGAGACGTGCACAAGCGCTGAAAAGCTGAGGTACGGAGGCGCGGGATCTGGGCTGGCGGCAGGCGTTGCTTTTTTCAACCCAAAGGGAGACAAGCCCCCGATTACTCTGAAATACAGTTTCTGGGGAGACGCGGGGGACCCAAAATCCTATGGGGAGAAGCTGGATTGTCTGCCACCAGGTCGGAAAGTGAGGTGGGCCTGCTTGCAGAGCTGTGCGCAAGAATTGTTTACTGTGCTAGGGCACGGGAAGCAGTCGGAGAAACAGAGCCGGCTAACTAGCAGCCATCGCTGTTTGCCACGCCCTAGCCTAGTGACGCCCTGAGACCCCGCCCCACACAACCTACAAACCCACCCAAGCTCCAAGCAGCAGCGTTAGCATAAGAAAGGCCTGCCCTATCGCAGCTTAACCTAGCAAACTTGCAGCCCGGATCAGACAGCTCCAAAACCTCCAAACCCCAAGCAAAGAGGAGAAAACTGTAGCTCTCACTGTAGCTCCTGCTGGGTGGACTCAGACAATAGCTGACCTGCACCCCATTGGAGATCCAGAAGCCAGTGTACCTAGTGGTCACTGTGAGAAACCAGATTTCAACTCCTCACATCCATAAGTGACACATTCAAGAGGCAGACTCAGGGAACACCAAAGCCCCACTGAAACAAGTCCTGCACCATAAGCGTGTCTCCAGCGCAGCAGTTCTTATAGACACAGCGAGTCTTCACAGCCGATTGGCCTGGAGGTCAATTCCTCCCAGCGTACCAACAGCAATTAAGGCTTAACTACACCAAGACTTTGCACTCAGCCCACAAAGGGGTGTACCAAGAGTGTCCACATCAGGTGATTGGGGAGGCTGAGCTACTGCCCCCTATAGGTCACCTACCACACAAAGCCACTTCATCAACACAGGGAAGCAGCCAAAATGCGGAAACAAAGAAACATGTCACGAATGAAAGAAACGGAGGAAAGCAAACTACTGGACGACATAGAGTTCAGAACCACATTTATAAGGTTACTCAAGAATCTTCTAAAAACCGCCGAGAAACTTGATGACACTTCTGAGGAGCTTAGTGAGACCTTCAAGGACCTTAATGAGAACGCCAAAAAAATGGAAAAGGACCAGTCAGAAATGAAGCATACACTGTCTAAAATAAAGAATATACAGAAACTCAACTGTAGATCAACGTACCCCAAGAATCAAACCCAAGATCTGAAATATGAGGAAACAAAAAACACCCAACCAGGAAAACAAAAAGAAAAAAGAATCCAAAAATATGAAGACAGTGTAAGGAGCCTCTGGGACAACTTCAAGCGTACCAACATCTGAATTTTTGGGGTGCCAGAAGAAGAGAGCGAGCAAAATACTGAAAACCTATTAGAAGAAATAATGACAGAAAACTTTCCCTACCTGGTGAAAGAAATAGACTTACAAGTCCAGGAAGCGCACAGAACCCCAAACAATACTTAAAACAATAAAAATAAAATAAAATTAAAAAAAAAAAAAAAAAAGAAAACTCCAAAAAAAAAAAAAAAAAAAAAAAAAAAAAAAAAAAAAAAGGAATCCAAAGAGGACCACACCAAGACGCATCATAATTAAAATGCCAAGGGCAAAAGACAAAGAGAGAATCTTGAAAGCAGCAAGAGAAAAACAGTTAGTTACCTACAAGGGAGTACCCATACGACTGTCAACTGATTTCTCAACAGAAACTATGCAGGCCAGAAGGGAATGGCAAGAAATATTCAAAGTGATGAACAGCAAGAACCTACAACCAAGATTACTCTACCCAGCAAAGCTATCATTCAGAGTTGAAGGTCAGATAAAGAGCTTCACAGACAAGAAAAAGCTAAAGGAATTCATCGCCACCAAACCAGGATTACATGAAATGCTGAAGGGTATTCTTTAAGAAGAGGAAGAAGAAGAAAAAGGTAAAGATAAAAATTATGAACAACAAAATGACATCAAATACATACCTACCAACAAGTGAATCTAAAAATCAAGTAAATAAAAAATCTGAAGAACAGAATGGACTGGTGAATATAATAGAATCAGGGACACAGAAAGGGAGTGGACTGACAATTCTCCGGGGGAAGTGGGTGTGAGTGATGCGGGAAGAGACTGGACAAAAATCTTACTCCTATGGATGAAGACAGTGGCAGGGGGTAAGGGCATGGGGTAGGGTGGGATGGGGAATCAGGTGGAGGGGAGCTATAGGGGGAAAACAAAAAGAGGAACACCTGTAATCTGAACAATAAAGATTTATTTTAAAAAAAATTCATTGTGGTGATGGTTGCATGACTCTGGATATACTAAAAGCCATTTAACTATATACATTAAAAGGGTGACTTGTATAACATGTGAATTACTTCAATAAAGCTGTTAAAATATGAAAAAAATGAGATGATGCTATCAAATTATTTTAATTCCAAATTTGCTTAACTGTGCATAAAGAGAAATGAAAAAAACCTCAAGCATAGTTACATACCATAAAACAACAATTTTACTCTTTCAAAGAGCTTCACCACTATATCTCAGACAAATAGGCATATGTTTGTCTAAAGTCCATGTTAACTTTGAATAATCTAATATATGGTAAATTCCCAATTAAGAAAAGACTTTAGGCAATACAATAGCAGTTAAACTATCCTCATAGATATTAACATCATTGTTATTTTAATCCTTTGTAATAAAACATTCCCTGAAATATCTTAGATATTTTCCTGCTTTCTTAAACCAAGTGATCTTAATTTAATTCTTTAATGATGATCTTGGACCATGTTTACTCACTCATCACTGAATAGTCAACAAATATTTATTTTATGGTATGTTTATTCTAGGCCGAGTGCTATGCCAGCTGGTAGAGATTTAAAAAAAAAAAAAAATACAGTGAAATGGGTAGAGCTGCTTGCAGAAAACCGAATGGTCCCAAATGATGCATACATTTTAAAATTATTCTTTCACTTTTTCATAGATTTAATTTTTGAGCCTTGGTTGCCAGCCTTTTCTTCTTGTGGTCAATATAAATTAGCCTCCAAATAGTCAATAAAGCATTCATTTTCCCCTTCCTGTTACATTGGATTTTTGTCTAGAATGTGTTGTAAAAGCAGTAGTTCCCATTCTCAAAGAAGACAGCCAGTGTGAAATAAACTTCTGATATAATGCTAACCTTCCTAGAGATTGTGTATATTAGCATATTAAAGGCTTTATCAAGAACAGTAATGAATAATCTTTCCAATTGTGTTTAACCTAGCATTTCTCAAAGTTATTTTACTACCCAACTCTTTTCTCCCTTCACATTTACTAACAAGCAGAAACAAAAATACTACGATTTCAATGAAAATTCTTGTGGAAAGTAATGGGCTTTAAATATCAGATAATAATAATTTAAGAATGATTATTTACTTATTCACTTAACAAAATATTAAACAGCTACTATGTGTCAGCATGGGTGATATAGCAATGAGCAAAAAGACAAAAACAAGCCTTAGACCAAAAAAAAAGAAAAGTGACAAATATGTTATTAAATAGTCCAGACAAGCTGCACTGCGAAAGTAATATCTGAGAGGAGACCCTAATGACTAGAAAGAGCCAACCAGAAGGTTTGGGGCAGAGCTTCTGAACAAGGGCTGAAGGAACACAGCCAGCATGAAGGAATAAGTATATCATGTGAGATTAGAGGTAGGTCAAGGAAGGGCAAGGTCAAGTTCAGGTAAGCTTTGCAGAGGGTGTGGAACTCCTCTGGGCAGGGAGTAACACGACCATAATTTACATTTTAAAAAGTTGTCCCTGGAGAGGATGGTTTGTAGAGGGGCAAGAGCAGATGGGAGAGGAGAGGAAGCACTTGAGGAGCTAGCAAGACTTGAACTGAATGCTCTATAGCAGAGGTTCTCAACCTGTGGGTCGGGACACACAGGTTGAGAACCACTGCTGTAGAGCCTAAGACCATCGGAAAACACAGATATTTACATTACGATTCATAACAGTAGCAAAATTACAGTTATGAAGTAGCAACGAAAATAATTTTATGGTTGGGGGTCACCACCACATGAGGAACTGTATTAAAGGGTTGCGGCATTAAAAAGGTTTCTCTAGTTGGCTTCACCAGAGTTGAAACTGTGGGCCCTGTCTCTTATGAGCACTACAAAATACAGCAAGTTCTTTAGGGTCTTTGGGTTGTGTGGAAGGAGTTGGAGAAATAAACGTAACGTAGCACAGTATCAAGCAGATTTCAGGAGCCCAATAAACAATTTTTTTTGTTTTGTTAATCCTCACCTGAGGATATTTTTTTCCATTGATTTATGGAGAGAGTGGAAGGGAGGGAGGAAAAGAAAGAGAGAGAGAGAGAGAGAGAGAGAGAGATACATTGATTAGCTGCTGCCAGCATATGCACCCGAGTGGGGCCTGGGATTGAACTTGCAACCCAGGTATGTCCCCTTGACCGGAAATTGAACCTAACCCTTTGGTGCCCAGGCTGATGCTCTATCACTGAGCAACACCGGTCAGGGCCCAATAAACTATTTATATTGTGATCAGAAACATTGCAAGATGTCATAAGAAAAACAATCTGATTAAAACAACTGCATTAAGATTCCTGCAATAACTATCCACTCAATAGTTTGTGCCAGTGGTCGGCAAACTGCGGATCGCGAGCCACATGCGGCTCTTTGGCCCCTTGAGTGTGGCTCTTCCACAAAATACTACGTGCGGGCATGCACATACAGTGCAATTGAAACTTTGTGGCCCATGTGCAGAAGTCGGTTTTTGGCTCTTAAAAGAAATTGCAGTCGTTGTACTGTTGATATTTGGCTCTGTTGACTAATGAGTTTGCCGACCACTGGTTTATGCAATCAATGGTTTGTCTGCAAACTATTAGAATCATAGACACCAGCTGAAAAAGCTTATGGAAAAATCAAACAAATAGATATAATTTTTTTCAGCATGCACTGACCTCACAAATGTAAAGACATCCCTACCAGGGGTCCTCAAACTTTTTAAACAGGGGGCCAGTTCACTGTCCCTCAGACCGCTGGAGGGCCGGACTATAGTTTAAAAAAAAAATTATGAACAAATTCCTATGTGCACTGAGAGCCCGGGACGAGTCGGCTGCTAAGCAGGACAGGCAGCGGCACCCGGCGGGCTGGATAAATGTCCTCGGCAGGCCGCATGTGGCCTGCGGGCCGCAGTTTGAGGACCCCTGCATCCCAAAGGACAATGTAGGTACAACTCTAAGGTGACTTGGGACCAAGGAGATTAAGAACAGTACCAATGAGTATAGGATGATGATCCTTTTAACTTTGTCAGCTATTGTTTCAGGTACTTCAGTCAGCAAATCACGTGCTCTGAAGGAGCTTGCATGTAGTGTGTGGGAGACAAAGGAAACAAGCAAGTGCAGGAGCCACCCACCCCACTTCCTTCTAGTGTGCCTTCCGATGCTGCAGAGACTAGACAATTAAAAACTCCATATCCCAGATGCCCTTGCAGCTTTGGTTTCACATGTGATATAATTTCTTTTAATCAGATGAACCCCTGCTATTTCCCACAAATTAAACAGCTGTCAATCTAATTTTTGTTTCCTTGTAGACAATCTGCCTCTTCTCTGGCTGTGTTGAGATCTATTTGTTTCTGTAGGAAATATCAAGATTTGGGTTTCTTTAAAAATTTTTTTCTGCTTGGGATTCAATTGAAATCCTAGAATATTTCCTCTTCTCCATTCTCTCTATTCTCTTCTTCTGGAATTCAAATTAGATGCATGTTGCCATTTTGCTGGAAAAGGAAATCTTGCCATATCTTACAAGTATATATTGTTATCCTTAAAATACAGTGTAGGTTAGCTCATCATCACTAATTCCATAGCAGTCATTTTTATGTAAAATAATGCTTTTAAGCCATTTTAAAAATTAAATGTGACTGTTCTTATACCTTGGGACTAAATTACTGGCTCTAAAATACTGGAAAAACTAACGTAATTTATCTAATTGCCTCTAAAGTAAAATGCACCTATGTTTCTTCTAATAAATAGCTCAGACTTGCCCTGGCCAGTGTGGTTGGATGTCATCCCACACACCAGAAAATGGTGGGTTTGATTCCTGGTCAGGGCACATACCCAGGTTGTGGGTTCGCTCCTTGGTCAGGGTGCATGCAGGAGGCAACTGATGGATGTTTCTCTCTCACATAAATGTTTCTCTCTCCTGCTGCCTTCCTCTCTCTAAAATCAAGGAAGTCCTTAAAAAAACAAAAACCCTCAGACCTGAAAACGTAGTTTAAAAAATTATTTAACTCCTATTTGTTCAGACTTCAGGAAAAATGGTTAATAACTACCTTGACATTTATTCTTCTACGATACTGCCTATGTTATATCCTTATGATGGGAGAACGTGAGTTTTGCTTCTGAAAATAAAGGTGATAGGAAAAAAATAAAATACACATATTTAAAAGTCTCATTTCATCTATAAAAACCTTTGGTGCAGATATATATCCTATAGTTACCAGACCCCCCACCCCCCCCCAAAAAAAAATCCCTATGAAAGCCTAAAAACTAGATTGTGGTTAACTGAACCCAAAAGGCATAAAACAACAACAAAAAAACTCATAATGATTTATTTCACACATGAAAATGGTAGCTGGTCTGGAAAATGGTCAAGTACCAAACACAAATAATAAGGACACACCAGACCAAAAATCTCATTCAAAAGTGATGATGTCAATAAAAGACCTAAACCAAGGTCATGTCTATCAACAAAATTTTTTTATTTGCCACAAGATAAAAGCCTTGACAAAAGTAACACAGGACTGTTTTGTTCGGGGTCACTTCATCTTTTCCTGTGCCTTGTTACCACATCTGTAAAGTGAAGGAGGTGAATAGGTAGATCCCATAAACCTCTTTCACCTCTACATACTTTTGAAATTAAAAACCAAAAACAACTTTTATTAAGCATACCAATGTTTGATTTCTCTGCAAAGTGGCTGACAGCAAGTGGAAAATGGAAAGGTATCAATCACCTACTCAGTGACTCATTTTCAACTCTTATAACAACTACCCAGCTGGGGAATTTCTTTTCCCTCTGGTATGGCTAGTATCAGACTATGACTAAGACTTCCTCATAGGCTGGAACTAAGTTCAAGGTCATTTCATCCACTCTTCTGTTTCTCAACAGGATTGTCATTTTAAATCTGTGCACTGATGAAAAGGTTTATTTTTGGTTCTTGTTCCTACTTGCTCCAAGAAGAGATACCTAGTAACCTGATACTGATATCTGAATCATTTGGAGGGGTCTTAGAGGCCATCCAGGTAAGCAATACACCAATTTTTAGACAAGGTGGAATGAGGATCTATCTACATGAGACCCTTACAACTCCAATAAAAGTTTCTTTTTGTGTCTGCCTTCAAATATATTCTTTCAAAGTAATCGTAATTAAGTGGTCAGTGAGAGTGTAAATAAAAATATGCTATCATAGAGTGCTAGGTAACCGAGCTAAAACTAAAGTAAACAGACTCAGTAGGCCATCACATATGCAAGCTAGTGAGGTCCCATAAATCACCACGTTGAGTATTAGGGTTTCAAAGGCACACTCTGCGGGCTCTGTCATCCGGGCGTGTTGACTCAAGCTCCAGTTGCATTGGGTTACTTATATGGCAGCATATAAAGTTCACCTTTAAGGTTTAAAAATAGTTCCAGTCCTCATCCCTACTAAAGATAGGCCACAATACCTACTATGTGTGTGCACCACACTATGTATGCACTTGACACAAGTTTTCATGTCAGTCTCATAATAATCATGTGAGGTAGAGTGGAGAAAACAGAGGCTCAGAGAGGTTGAGGTAATTTAATTATCCAAGGTCATAACTCTAGTGTGGGATGGATTTACATCCAGAAGATAAATTATTAAGCTCATTGGAACAGGGAAGATTTAGAGCGGAATCCAGATAACGGTCCATATGTGTCACTGCTATGCTGTCCCACTTTTCTCTTTTGGCATCCAATAATTACTCATGAAATACTACAGTGAATAACTGTATACTGATTTTGGCACGGTCTCTCTTCACCGTGTTCCAGCTTATACTGTGCTGCCTCGTGCTATCCCTCCCAGACAACAGGTTCCTTAGGGGATAGCCCAGCAGTTGGATGTGACAAACCGCCCATGCTGCTACTGGGCCATGACTCAAGGAGGCGACAGGTGAAGGAGGTGATGTCAGCTATTGGTGCTAAAAAAGACTCAAGCCTCAGAAACACACTCTGTCTATAAATCTCCCCTCTTCAGTCAGAGCTCCCACCTCCCTCATCCCCACAACCAACTGTCTTCCCCTAAACAGTCAGACCCTCACCTCAGGGGATTTCTTTTTTCCTTCAAGGCTATCCCAAAGGTTTATTCCAACCAGATTTCACCATATGAACCCTGAGGTAGAAAGTGGGCAGGAACACAAACTGGTCAGCCTGCCTCTAGCCAAGGACAACTCTGATCCCAGGCCAGCGCAGTCTGATATTCCTCATCCTTCCACCCTTTTCCTTCATCACCTCATTGTCTAACAGCTTTCTCCTACCTTTCTTTCCTTCAATCTTTATTTCTCACTCTAGCCACGAGTCCCTCTTTCCTCTCCATTCCCCTAATAGGCAACACCATAATAATAGTCCATTTAAAATTCTGACACCTATTTAAATCTTCCCTACGTTTATCCTATCTGCTGCATCCCTCCTGACGATTGATCAAGCTTTATCCCATCAATTCTACTCACCCAACCCTCCAAATCCCAACAGCTCAGAATCTCAGATTTGCCTTAGTCAATTAGTCTTCTCATACCACTGACCCCCTCACCCTTTATTTTATATCTGTGGCCTGTTAACTACCTGCCTGCTAAGTTGACTCCGAACCTAATGCTGTCTCACCAGCATACCTTTCCTAGGAGCTAGGAGCTAGTTCCTTTCTGCTCTCACCCCAACAGGACACAGAGAACAAGGAAGGCAGAATGAGCTGCACAATAGGATTCCCTTACAGGAATTATATTTGCTGAAACTGCTCTTATAATTTTGAAATCCAGAGCTTACTAAATAAATTAAAAAATTATTAGGACATGTTTTGAAAATGCAGCCTGAGAACAAACACTTGTTTTTCTATCTCCTTGTCCTCCCCCCGAGATGTTACATTCAGAAAAATGATGATCTCTGCCTGTATGGAGAAGCATATGGCTCTTGGACAAGCTTAACAGAGCACCAGCTTTTCATCTTTAAAAATGCGACAGATCTTTTTGGCATGTAGCGTATTGCTCCTGGGACCAAATGTAAGGTTTGAGGTATGAGAAAACATCAGGATTACGCCTTCCGTTAGAAAGTAAGGTACATACTAGTGTTTTCCTGATCAGCTGTCACAGCCTGCTCATGTGTATCACATAGATAATATTAATAGGTTTGAAAACAAGGTTAAGGTAACAAGTAACTTTTCACTGAATATTTCAAGTCAGTTTCAACAATATGCTCTGATGAGAATGACAATACTTAACATCTTTGTTATAAAATTGGATTTTCTGTATAATTCAGTATAATGTGTCATTCTTTAAATAGACTCATGATAATTTGATTTTTGTATAATTTTTGAAAAATAATTTCCCACTGTAATGAAATATCTGTTCTTTCTCCATAATGGGTTTGCACTGGAATGATCAGACAGAATGAGAGTAACAAAAGGAGAACACTTCAATATATCCTCTGTAAATATTTTTGAGAATATTATTTAAGATACCTTTATTCATATTTAGGTCTAAAACAAAAACAAAGCAACCAAAACACCGCTGTGCCCTCCATGGAAAGCAGCCTTAAATCAGCCAGTCATTTTCTGAAATGAAGACGACAATATCAGCTTGCACTTATTCCCCGGTGGCAACCTCATCTTTGCCTGGTTACTATGGACACTTCCCTATCAGGCCTGTGCTTTCTACTTTCCAGGCCTGCTTATGACAGACTGAGGTGTTTCCTATTATGGTGCCTATGTCTGCACAGCACACTCCTTTCCAGTAATACAAACCAGAGGCTGCCACCCTAGGGATTATAGTGCAGCAGACCAGAGATGCTGACGGAAACCCAAAGCATGCCTTGGGCAAAGCTGCACAGGATGCTCCCTAAGAGGCAAATGCCAACCAACACATCTTTTCCTCCCAGTTGGGAGGGAAAGTATTCAGATGTCATTTTTAGTTGAAACAAACTTATAATAAGAATGTTACTGCTGAAGTAGATACAGAGGACAGAGGACTATTAAAGGCCACCAATATGGCCTGTATGGTTTTTGTGTGTATGCTATAAACTTTTAATTTATATGAGATTAGACTAATCTGAGCAAAAACCATGCTAAAATTTCTGAGCCATGAGTGTCTGTAAGCAGAAATGAGATTCTTAAATGGGAACTGATCAGGATTCTTGTCAGTGAAAGAAAAACACCTTTCTTGCAAGACATCAACTATAATGCACAGACTCCAAGGTGACAATAGCATTTACATGAACAAACATCCTGCATACAGTACTAATTTATGTGACCAATTACAAAATGATGCATTGACACTCACTGGTTTTAGGTTATAAGGCTTGTAGTGGCTTCATCAATTCTAGTGCATGGTAGAAAATTCAGTTTATGAATTTAAACAGTTATTGAATCCATCTGCTCATCAGAAACTTGGCTTGTATTATATTCACACAAAGAGAAAAAAGTGTATCTCTCACCCATACTTTATGAATATGAGTTGAGAAAAAGGCTACACAGGCAACCCAAAATGATGCAGAGACACTCTAGGAAGTGAATTACATTAAGAAGCTAGGAGATTTCTAACTACACAGGTAGTGCTAACACATCTCAGGCTTGGGTTTGAGATGAAAAATGGATGACAGTAAGAATGATGCTCTAAATATTGATCCTACTAAACACTACTGAAACCAGCAAAGAACAAAGTAGGCAGGAACAGATTATATTTTCATTTTATTAATTTATACGACTTCTACTCAAATGACATTACACAGAAAAATTAGGACGATTTTTTTTTTTCAATTCTTTGACCAAATGTTTAGTAATTCCCTTGGAAAAGGTCTGACAAATAGTAAAATTGAAACTATTACTCATAAAAGAACTTTAATCTTCTAAGCCCTCTGAAGTAAAACTGACCTTAGTTCCTAAAATTGATCAGTAACGATTCCAACAGCACTGAGAGCAAAAGCATTTAAAGCTGTATTTCAAGGATCACCTCTACAATACCATTCACACAATTCATCCAATATTTATTGAGCACCTACTCAACAAGGCCTCGTTTGTGATGTTATTGAGGCTGGAGAAATAAGACTAATGACCTAATGGACATTGTAAATGTACTAAGAATAAAAAAAGAAATAAATATCGTACTAAGAGTTAAGAGAACTACAAAGTCCTGTGGAAGGTCAAAGGAAAGAGATTACATCCAATTAGGGGAGGCAGGGCGAAAGACATGGGAGAAGATACAACAGAAAAGACTTGTTAGAGCAGGTAGAATTCCAGATAGACCTTAAAGGATGATTAAGATTTGTTTCAATAAACTTTTTGTTTTAGAAAAGTTTTAGAGTTACAGAAAAATTGGGAAGATCAGTACAGAGAGTCTCCATACGCCTGACACCCAGCTTCACCTATTATTAACATCTTACGTTAGTATGGCACATCTGTCATACTCAGTGAACCAATATGATACTTTATTAACTAAAGTCTACACTTTACTCAGATTGCCCTAATTTTCACCTAATGCTCTTTTTCTGTTCCAGGGCCCCACCCAAGACAGCATGTTACATTTAGTTGTCTCCTTAGGTTCCTCTTGGCTGTCACAGTTCCTTGGATCTTCTTGATTTTTGATGGCCTTGACAGTTTTGAGGAGTACTTGGTCAGGTATTTTGTAGAATGTCCCGCAAGTAAGAACTGCCTGATGTTCTTCTCATGGTCGGGTGGGGTTATATGCTTTTGCTAGGAAGACCATAGATGTAAAGTACCATTTTCATCTGATCATAAGTGTACATACTACAACATGGCATCACTATTGATGTTAACTTTGACTACCTGGCTGAAGTAGTGTGTGCTTGTCGGGATTCTCCAGCACAGAGGTACTCTCCTCCCTCTTTCCCTATTTATGCTTTTTGGAAGGAAGTCAATATGCACAGCACACACCAAAGGAGTGAGTAGTGTTATGCTCTCCCTCCTTGAGGGTTGAGTAACTACATAAATTATTTGGAATCCTTCTGCACAGATTTGCCTATTCTCCCCATTTAATTAGTCAATAAAGTATTTATAGCAATATGAATTCATAGATTTTTTTTTATTTTTATATTTTGGGTTATAATCCATTACTCATTTTCTTGATCAAATATTTCAAGCTCTGGTAAATGGGAGCACTTTCACAAATTTGCTCTTATGTCCCTTTGCTGTGGAGTTTTCTCTGTTTGAGCACTTCCTTACCTTCTGTCACTGCAACATGCTCCCAGTTCCAGAATCAGCTATTTCTCCAAGAATTTGTGACACTTCTGATTGGACAATGGTATTAGAAACCAAACTGAGGGTGCTAGGTGTATTCATTGCTACTGGGGTGTCACTCTTTAGGCCCCCTCAGCAGACTGAGCAGGGAAACATTTGTACATACACTAGGTATTTAAGATGATGAAAGGTGCAATGAGATGCTCTGTCCTTAATATATTTTTCTTTGCATTAAGTATTAAAAAGAAATTCTGTGCCTGGGTTACTTTCAATCTCATTCAGAAGAATAACAGGGATACATTCATTTATGAAAATAACTGGCTAAACTATTCTCTAATGCTCTATGTATTCCTCCAAAAATAGCACAGAGAGTTTTAGATATTCTGGTAAAACTTCAGGCCAGATTGGTGGGCTGTTCTGTAAAATTACACAAGAAACAAAAGGTAAACTCCTTGGAAAGTACTGATGGGAAGCAAAGTAAGTGAAAAATCCAACAGTCCTCTTTGGTTAGCATCAACATCATTAGGCCACCATTCCCTCTTAAAAGCTTGTTGTAAGTTACTAGTAGGTGTCAGGGTAGCAAAGAAACATGTTGTCTAGCTCTCACTTCCACAAAATAAGAAAAGACAGATGGTATTTCTTTATAGATAGAAATAAATGATTTGACATTACTGAGTACCTACTATGTCTCTGACTCTGTCTAGACAATTTCCATCTTTTAATTCATTAAATTGTCACAGCAACTATCTAACCGATGAGAAAACCAACGCACAGAATTACGGTAACTTGTCCAATTTATATCTAATAAAGGCAGAGAGTGAGTCCAACCCAAGAGGGTGCTCCAAATCCATGGACTGTTCTGCCTGAGGAATGAATGTCTAATGAATGAGAGATTTCTGAGGATTAAATCTGGCTTTTTCTCTTCTAGTGGGGAGATCCCATTAATGGCAGAGAAGGAAAATCATAGGTTGTTTAAAACTATTTTTTCTGACCAATCATGACTCATACAATTGTTCTTGCTGCTAATTTAGAACAGTATATCCAAAAGTGTGCAGTGTCTGTGAGTAGTAAGTAAAATGCTTTCAGGTGGTGCAGAGGAGCCTTTTCTCATTTTGTCACATGTTAATTTTAATGTATACTAGGAAAAACAGCACTAGGACTTCAAATCCATGCTTTTATGTATATCCTTACTTAAGAAGAGGCATTCAGGTGGGTATTTACAATAAAAAAGAAATGCTTTAAATAAAAACATTCAACCTGTAGCAATTGTGAATGGACACAGAAAGTCTGAGCAACACTAATTTTAGACTGTTATTATAGAAGAGAAAGGTCATGTTTTTCTTACATTGCCAGGAGTATATGGCACATGGTTTTCCTCAATCTTTTTTAAAAACACATTCTAGATATCGGAAAACTTACATGCAATTTACTGACCACCCAGTATGTGCTAGGCACCAAACTGAGCTTTACATACATTGTTTGATGCTCTCAGTAACCTTTAGATTTTATTTTCCCCTTTTATTGTCTCCATTTATAAATGAAGAAATCGAGATTCAGAGAAGTGAGGCATGTTTCCCAAAATATTAGGTAGGAAGCTGCAGACAGAGCTGGAATATGAAACCAAGATCACGTGGCAAAAAACATCTATGTTCTTTCCACTCTACAAAGCTGCCGTAGGCATCACGGGTGTCCACGCCAGTCCAGGAAGTAAATGTCATTCATTCTCATCCAAGTAGACAAAGTGTAGCAAAATAATAACAAAAAGCCCAGAATACTAAGCACTAATAAAGAAAAGTATTTCATTAAAGATAAAGTATCCTCTCTAACCTATTGTCATCCAATTTAACTCATTTTTTAATGAACAGAACAGAATTGTTTGTTGTTTACTCAAATAGCAAGACTCACTCTTAAATTGAATAAAAGAAAATGCCTTCTTGAAATGTCTTTTAAAACTAGTGTGAGTATTCAAATAAAGGGCTACCCATTTCTCTATTTCCTAGAAAGATGACAGACTAATAGAGCCAAGGAAACCATCACAAGTAGCCAGGTACAGCAACACTGCCCGGGCAGAGCTATGCCATCACAAAGTAAGCCCCTGCTATTTGCAGTTTTAGAGGGTTGGACTCTTTCTAAAAAAGAGAAAATCAGATTCTATATATTTTGTGGATTAACTGAAAATCATAACATTTATAGCATTTCACATCTGCCAGACAGGTG
Organism: Corynorhinus townsendii; assembly: GCA_026230045.1. NCBI lineage: Eukaryota > Metazoa > Chordata > Mammalia > Chiroptera > Vespertilionidae > Corynorhinus > Corynorhinus townsendii. The sequence goes on from JAPDVU010000012.1 coordinate 3,293,723, forward strand.
TATCTTAAGTAATAGCCACAATTTATGTGACTATCAGAAATCTTCTTACATTGAACAAATGCATTATCTGTCATCCTTGCTATTTGGGGAAAAAAGTGTGTTTAATCTATCCATAACGTTGGGAAAAGTACTATTTTATGATGGCCAAGGCTTTTGTTTTGAAATGAAAAAAGCAACAACAACAAAAAAAAAACAAACCCACAAAAACACAAAAAAACAAACACAAAACCAAACCCCAAAACATAGTTTATAATGCTCTAAGACGTTACCTCTATCTGATAATTAAATCAAAATGTAATAACTGAAAACAATTTCTCTAGTAATGACTAATTTACTGAATCACAAATTAGAAGTTTTTGACAGTTAAATTTTTAGGGATATTCTCAATCCTTCGTAATAACTATGGCACACATGTAAACTACATAACTCTTCACCAAATCTACTTTTATTAAGTAAATGAAAAAGCAAATTCAAAACATCAATAAATTGAGTTTCTATAGATTAAAAAAATACCTTCTTTTAAAATTTAAAGTTTTCTTTAGGCATGTTTATTAATTCTTAACAATTCTCTCATGACTATGTCAACAAATTTTACTATTTTAATGTAGAAAATGACTGTCACTTGATATTTGTTCTTCATAAAATTAAAATACCTTTTCCAACTAACTTCAACTTCCTTCTTAGCAAAAGTAAACATTTGTTTCTGTTCTGTAATACTCACGTAATGCTGAAATACCTTAAGGTTTAGCTACCTCTATAAACATCCTATATTCATTCTAGCACCCCTCTTTCCCAGAAGAAAATGTATCAGCAGTCATAGAAGACTCGAGTATATATTTGTATGCACTGACTATTAAACAGCAGCAGGGGGAGCAGACAATGAAACACTAAGAAAAAGCACCCCAGAAATGCAATGTAATTTATGGCAACAGAAGCACGATAGAGATATTTCTTGAAAAACAAATAGACAAAATAGATCCCATAAAGAAGCAATGACCATGTTTGCAATGTTGGCCTATATTCATCTGGAATGCTCTAAAGAAAAGCCATCAGTCTCTTTGAAGGATGCTTGAATCTTAACTTCAAGAAGTGCTTTCAGCCTGAAGCACAGTAGTTTCCAGCAACGACAAAACAAGAAACTGCCCCAAAATTAGACAGGAGGGAAAAAAACCCGTATTTTTAGAGTGGCATATTTTGAGGAGAAATCAAAGTGATTTTGTTTCCTCCTTCAAACATTCCTGCACTTACATTTGAAGGCCTGGTGAAATGGGTGTTATTAGGCCACAAGTGGATAAAGTTATAGGGTTCCGCAGCATAATCCTTGAAAACCCTGAGGCTTAGGCTCCTGGCCTATCCTCCTTGAATCCTTGACTGACTTTCTAGAAGAGAAGGCGAGCAAAAGCACCGTGAAACTGCTCTGCATTACAAACATCTGGCAGGATATTCTAGCTTTGCAAAATCTGTACAAAAGGATGGAAATGTGCCCACCGATCCCAGATAGTTTTACACATTCTAAAAATGAGTAGGAACTGTTTTTTTTTCTTCAGTTATATAGTAAAACAGAGTTATTTGGCTTTTCTGTTTGGAATTCTGTAACTGGAATGTAAGAAAAGACTAAACTTCTAATAAGAACTTCAAAATGTTTATGTCTCTATTAAACCAAAAAGGTGTCGATATAACTTAAGCATTTTTATAATAAAGAAATGTACATTAAAGACAGTTATTTAATAATTATATTATGAAAATCCGTAAGCTTAAAATGTCAAGCATAAATTACAACTGAATGTTGAAAAAAATGTGTTAGCTAAGTAAGCAACCAATTAAGTGTGACCTAAAACTCAAATAATAATGCCAACAACAACAGGTACAGTGCCTACTATTGTTGGTCACTATTTGTTATCTAGCTGTTTTATTCTTTCAACCTTCTGCATTAGTCTTTCAAAAGAGATATGGTGTCCACCTTATGCTAAGGAAATTGAAGCTAAAAAAGTTAGTCATTTCTCTGATGTAACTCAGCTAGCAAGGAATAAAATTATGATTCAGTTTCTAGGTCTGTCTACCTCCAAAGCTTTGAGACTCCACCAAAATCTTCCTCAACTGTAGCAATGAGGTTGCAAAGGAAATCTGTACAAATTCAGGCAGATTAATGTGTTTATGAGGGCAAACGCTGTAGATTTAACCACTCAAATTAAATGCCATCTGGAGCCTCTTACCCTACTTGGTACAAGCATCCTACATGTATTACACCAACTCTGGCCTTGGACAAGAATTCAATAATTTTCTTATCTCAATACCATCAATAAGCATTATGCACATTGCAACACCCATCAGGAAATATAGCTAGTTACTTCTAAAACATCATTTAAAAACTGCTAATATTTTAGATTCTTTACATTAGGATTTTTAAAAACATATGAAGAATCATTTAACCCAATTAGCTAAATGGGTTTGAAGAATCAATTTCCTTCTTCCTGACACCCAAATCCATCTTCATAATAATCACCATAAAGATATAGTGATTATTTGCATAGTTCTCTATATAATCACTTACAAATCCTAGTCCTTACTAGTATTTTTATTATTTAAATCTATTAGAGTAATTTTTTTCTCTTAAAACCTCAAGAGAGAAGAAAACAGAGAAAGATGTAATGACTTTTCAAAGCAAAAATAACCTGAACACATTGGTTGGTTCAAACAAGTGTATGTAAAAAAAAAAAAAAAAAAGATGGTAATAAATAACCCAAAGCTATGTTTCAGACTTACTCATTCATACTCAAGAGATATCAGACAACCTAGTGGACGTGTGATACAAGCTGTCACTATTCCATTTTTGACTTAGGCTCACTCACAGGGACCTTCAGATCAGCTGCTCCAACTCAGTTTACAGCTCATGTGGATGTGACTTATTCGTGCCCTTGCTATCAAACAGAAGGGTCATTTTACAACCTTTACTAAGAGCTTTCCCCCCCTTTTATGCTAATCCTTTTTCATCTATAAAAAGGTACATGAGCTTAGCACTCATTTATAAATGAATGGGTTAAAAAATGAATGGCTTAGACATTAAAAGTTTAAGCAACAGCTACATCTGAGTTGAAAAAAAACACTTAATGTTAAAAATAAGTGTCCTGTCAGTAATCATTCAACCATAAGACATAGACTGCCAAAATGACTATATTTTGAAGAAGTATTTTCTCAACTTAGATTGCACTTCAACCAAATAAACCTGTATATTAACACAGTGATAGTGTAATTTAGGGTCCTTCACAATGAAGATTTAAAAATAAAAATCCCTCTTATGTGGTGTCTTTAAAAGAAAGGAATCATACCTTAATAAAGAAATTTTAAAAAAATAAAAGAAAGGAATCATACCTTAATAAAGAAATTTTAAAAAAATAAAAGAAAGGAATCATTTTGAATAATTATTGTGACATAAAGTTTTATTTTTCAAACCTTAAAATGTGGATAAGGTAATTACTTGACAGTTGTCATATACAGTGGATTATTAGAGTTCATGTTAATTTTTAAATCATAAGACAGGTCTCATCATTAAGAGTATGGATTTTTGGGGAAAGTCATTGTAGCTGCTTGGGTTCATTTTGCTGAAAAATACAGTCAAATCATCTTGAAAACATAAGCAATTGCCTTCAGGTGCTTTCAGGCTCTGCTCTTCCTTTCACTACACAGAATTAACCAGAGAAGAGAATTCAGAACTTAGGCCCACTGCAGAATGGTCCCATTCAGCAGCTAGCACAATGGAGATACTCAGCTCATGTTCACTGCTATTATGAATCAAATTATGAACGGACAATTTATATTTTAGAAATTTAATAAATAAACTAAGAATTCGTAAGCCAGAGGAGAACAATGGCACCTAATGCCACAGCAGGGAGTAGGAGAGCAATAACCAATCATTTTAATGAAGAGCCATACCAAATTTAGAAATGAGGCCCAAATGACCAAAAAAAAAAAAAAAATTACATTTGATCAGCATGCTTATGGGTAGGTTAGTGCCTGCAGCCAGTGACTGGAGAGTCCCTTTTATTTTATTTGCAGGTAGCGTTTCACTTTAAAACAATGCTGTCTATGTAAGCATTATCAACAGATAAGACAAGTGGCTGATATGCTATGGTATTTTTAAAAACTGCGTGAGAAAAAAACAGGTGGGATAAAAACTACAGTAGGCTAAAATAAAATAAAAAGCATCACACTCTGAAAAATATGTGCACATAAACAGTAAAATGGTATACACTTCTGACCTTGTAAATAGGTGGCTCAAAATTAAGTATCTTTAAGAGGCCACTGTTACTAATTGTCACACAAAGTTACCCAGTTCTTACTGGTTGAATCTCCTGGCCATTTGCATCCAACATGGGCCTGCCTCTTTTCCTATCCCCTCAGCCAATAGTCATAAAAACATACATAACCAATTATTTCCTTACACAACTAAAGACAAAAAACAGAAATTCTGATAAATGCAGCAAAACAGACAACACTCTACCTTGCTTTACAGCTGAGCCAGACTGAAGGTTACTTCTCAGCCTCTCAAACTCCGCTAACCACCAAGACTAGCAAATTGGCAAATATGGCACCAACACCCCATTGAAGCATCACTGGAACTAAAGGACCTCAGAAAACTAGACTTTCCAAGACTCAAGGGAAGGAACAAGGTAAAGATCATAATGGTAATTTCTATCTTTGCTGACGTTTCTTCTGGACAGGTATGACCAAGTGAACATATACAGGGTCAGTTTTTACAGGGTACCCTGACCCCTAGATAAATGAGGGCTAAGGTTCCAAGTTCAGTTTGAGTGATGACATCAAGAGATTACATTGACCTCCAGCAACTCTTATGTCCCACTGGGAATCCCAAGAATACCCTTTAACATGCAATGCCCATGGACTCGACTGGGTTTCTGCAGCAAGGGCAAAGTGTCACGAGTCTTCCTATCTGTCCGCCCCCAGAAAAAACAAAACAAAGCAAACCACTGTGTCCTGGAGGTACTGCAATTAACTATGTCAAAGCTACTTTTGCAAAAACGTTTCATTTATCTGGAGTGAATGGAAGAGAGAGGAAAGGCACAGAATCAGGAGCCTCCCTCGGAGGGAGCAGAACTGCTAACAATCTGTATATATTTTCCGGGGCCACTGAAACTGGTGGCTTCACCGGCGTGGGAATCAACCGCCTACGGACCTCCGTGAGAGCAGAGCAGGGCCTTACCTTGTTGGAGGCCATCTCACTGACGGAGTGCCTGGTCTGCAGGGTCTCTAGCTGGTCCAGACACCAGTCCAGCTCCTCCAGGGTCTCGCTGGCCAGTTTCTGGTAGGCCTCCTCTGCGAAGAGATAGGGAAAGGGAGACTCAGTTCTCAAGCGCTTCACGGGGCTGCCAGTGAGTTCAAAGGGGGCCATCCTGCCGTACCCCGCCATGCTCGGATGCCCGGTGCCCGCACATGAGGGCTGCTCCTTCATATTGCCAAGCCGGGCGCTGTGCTAGCGGGGCAGCCGGCCTCGGGACAGCATGGGCTCTCCAGCTTGGCGTCTCCGTTCCGCGTCCGGGGAGGGCGCGCGAAGTGCGGCGAGCCAACTTTTACGCGGAGACACGGACAATGAAACCACGATGCGACTTTGAGACGGCGCGGCCGGTCGGAGTCCTAGTCCTTGAGGATGACGAAGGGGGTGGCGCGTGCGCCTCGGAGCCCGCCCCGCGGGGAGCGGCTGGTCCAGCGCCTGATCGCCCCGGCGGCCAGCCCGAGCCGCGGCTCCGCGCCCGCCCCACCGGCCGTGCCTCACTCAGAGTGAATGAATCAGCCGCGGCCGGGTGCGCGGTCACCACGTTTCCTGTTTTCTTTCTCAACTCCGCGGGCGGCGGGCGCAGCGCTCCATCGCCGTGGCTTTCCGGGAACACTCCCCCTCACGCCCCTCTCGGCCCCCCGCGGGCCTGGCCCCTCCTCAACTCCCTACAAAACAATCCCCTGTAGCCACAGCCCGCCCCGGCCCCCAGCGTCCTTCCTCGCAGCCTCGGTGCCGGCCGCCCCGCCGACTCGCCGCGGCATCACTCCGCGCAGCCTGGCGCCGCTCGCTTTGAAGCCCAGCCGGAGAGGAGCGAGCACGGGCGAGGGTGACTGCGGGGCTGCGGTGGCTCTGCGCGAGGGGAGTGGCGGAAAACCCGGCGTGGAGCGCCCGCGGGGCTCTGGGGGGACCTGGCGCGCACGCGCGGCCGCGCACCTGCCCCGCGCGGAACCGGAGCTCCTACCGAGCCGCTGCCCCTGCCGGGTCTCCCCGAAAGCCAGAGCCTCATCGTCTCCACCACTGGCAGCTACCGGGGATATTTCACGGGAGACCCGACGGGCTGCACAAACAAGGTTATTTAGGACCCGCGCAACCGTTTCTGAGGGTTTGGGGTTTAGGGTTTTTGAACCTTCGTTTCTGAGGGTTTAGGATTTGCCTACTTCAATGAAGACAGGGTGGTTGTGGGAATAAAAGCATTTCTATCAAGACCTGACTTTTTCAGTACTCAGTCCCTGCTCAGTACCAGACTAAATTTTGGGGGCGGACATAAACAAGCAAACAAAAACATGCAAAGTTGTGGATCGGAACGTTCAGACTTGACAATATGCTGTAATTTCATATTCAGAATTGCCTAAGAGTTATCTGAAAGCAACAGCCATGCGAATGCACTACATAGTAAAGGCAATTTACACATGTCCTGCATACATGCTGCAGGAGCCTGTGGAATTGCAAATCAAAGACCAGGATGGTCTTGGGATGCCAAGCGGAAAAGGCTGGCAGGGTGTTTCTATCCACCATGCACAGAATAAACTACAAAGATGAGAAACATTAAAAGACTATATATGAAAGCCGGTTCTATTTACAAAAGCTGACCTGGGGACCATGGGCACTCTCCATGAACACATCAGTTATGGACAACTTCGCTACATTAGCCTGTGGATAATAAGCAAACCTCTCGCGGGAAAAATAATCTAAACTCCCCAAAGTCCATCTTATAAAACTTTGTTATTTTCAGTTAGAAGGAATGCATTGAAAAGCTTACAGGAAGTTGGTGAGATGGCTTTTCTTGGTCTTGGAATCTACAGGTAATATAGGTGAAGAAATTCTGCCTTTGAAATGTAGGCTCTATAAATGATCAGCAGCACAATAAAGAATTTCACGGACTGAATCTCAAGCTCCTGGGATTCTCCAGGTAAGTTTTTATATAACATTTGTAAAAGTTAGAATAACTTTCAAGTATTTGTTACATGTACTGCGTGGTTCATTGTTATCAAGGATTCTTGAACTGCTGCTATTCACTTTGAGAACTCTAGGTTAAAATTTGCCTCTTTTATTCTACTGTGTTTTTCCCCCCATATCAATCTCTGTAAATGTATACTTAAGGTGAACAAACAACTGCCTAAACCTTGCCAGGTGCGTTATAAAGTGTAAAACTGGAGCTTTTATCTCTAACAAAAAGAACAACCTTAAAGATAATTTAAAATAGTAAGTATAATATATTTTACCGGTATAGCCTTTCCCTGATTGAGTATAAGAATATAAAAATATTACATGCTTATTATAAAAATTGAAACATTACACAAAGACATAATGTAGAAAGGCCCTTATAATCCCACATCCTTAAGATCATAAATAATAATTAAGCCTATGCCCATAACTTATTTTCATTGTACTTAATACCTTCCATATGCAAGCATAGCAGTACCTAGTTGTGATGATGGTAGTACATCTATATGTTCCCACTGATGTGAGAGGGGAAAAGGGGGAGGGGAAGGAAGAAAGAGAAAGAGAATGAGAGAGAGAGGGACTTCAATGTGAGAGAGAAACATCAATTGGTTGCCTCCCATAGGAGCCGGAATGGGGATTGAACGCACAACCTAGGCCTGTGCCCTGACTGGAGTCCAACCTGCAACCTTTTAGTGTATGGGACAATGCTCCAAACACCTGAGCTACCTATAACCCTAAACCCTGAGCTATAGGGTTTTGTTCTTGCTTTTTTCATCTCTCTGCTGTATAAAATAGGGATGTAGGATATTTTAAGAATAAATTGATGCATTTTGGGTAATCTGTCCATTGTTAGTACACCCAGTGGGTTAAAGATGCAAAATCATCGTGTCAAGGATTTTTCACTGTCATCTTTCCAGTCACTGGTTACATCAGGAGCCAGGAATCCTCTCTCCATACCGCTAAGACTTGGCTTTCCATGTTCCTCTTCCCTGCACTCCAATTCTTCCAAAAGTCTGAGCTCCTATGTAAGTAATCCCCTCCCATCTTCAACTTCTCAAAGCTTTTCAGAAATACAGGCCTTGGGCCTAACAGGATGTGGCACCAGATATTATATTTCACTGTTTACTTTTTAATCATAATAGAAATATAATTCTGGAGAGCCAATGCTTCAAAACGTACTTAAACACAGGATTGCTCTTAAGAAGGAAGTACAGGGGCAATGGGAACAACTTATTTCAGAAGACCTACTCTCTGTCCAAATCCTAGACAATCAACATTGGGGTGCAATCATAATGTGGTCATAGATGTATTTTAAGTTCTAACATCTTCTGCATGTACCTTATAAATCTGGAGAATGGAAAAAAAAAGTGAACAGAGCACATCTACTTACCAACAAGTAAGAAAATAATTACTAATAACAGCAAAGAACAGTTTGTTCTATAAAACTGTTGCTCAAATAAAGAATTATTGTTGATATTAGCATAGAACTAATACTACTTTTTCCAAATTCCTAGGTTTATAGGCAATATGGTTAACCACAGTTTTTCAGGATCGTTATTAAATCTTAACTTTTAGGAATTTTAACCCCAAATGTTCAAGAAATTGGGTAACTGACCTTTTCATCCCTGCTAAAAAGCCTCAATGTGAAGTTGCCAGCGATCTTACAGGAACTTGAATCACCACACTGAACAAACACACCTAAGTGTCATCGACAGTGAGACACAAACAGTAAGCTCATTTAATTTTGGGTTTTACCAAGAACACAAACTGTATTCCTTAATAAAATACTTTTCTCCCCAGAGAGTAGTATTCCCTGTGGTACTCCTTGAAACTATATGAAAATTCTTCTATTTAACTGTCTCAAATCTTGCTAAATCAAGGAACTAGCTATAGGGAGAAAAATTCCCAATCAACAACTGTTGGCGAAATTTCATAAAAGCTAGGAGAGTGCAATGGAACAGCAACTGAGAAATAACTCGAGCCTTTGAAAGTCTCCTCCTACATGGTTTTCTTCAAGGCACCCTTGAACTATGGAACACCCGTGATTCTACTCGGGATCTTCTGTGAACAAACAGTTCTCAATTCTTGCAGGCTAGCACTTGGCTTCCGTCATTGTGATGTGATCAAGGGTTCCCCTGACACATGGCCTGAACCGGTGCCAGGGGCTCCGGGAGGAGATGCTGAAGCAGCAGCTTCCCTATGCAAAGGAAAAAAGGAATTGCCTCACAGCCACAGCAGTTAGCGAGGGGTTGAGGTCGTTTTCTTGTGAAATGTTTAGCAATTACTCTTACCCACAACTTAAGCAATGTTGACCATTGAGGTAAAAAGATCCACTCTATGTGATGTGTAACTGTGTGGATGTTGGCTTTACCAAATATGAATGACTAAGGTCTGTATAAGTTTGTCATAATTCCTAGATAGGCCTATTGGTATAAATGAAGAGAATAGTCCTCCCTGCAACCGCAAATCACTTACTATGAACACCAATTGCTTACACTTAATTTAAAAATAAAAACTATAATAGCTGATTTAGATTTTTCTTAAAATAAAAATATATATCTTCCTAACCAATTCCAACTTCTCCCCTAATTCCCACCAGGATTTTCCCTTTGTTCCTAAGGTTGGAGTTGATGGTATCTGAAGTAGGCAGAACTGGAGAAAAATGATTTCTATTTCATGTATTGCTTTGAGCTAGTCCCTCCCTGAGTTCGCTATAGTAAAAGATTTGTGCAGGTTAATTCTAACTTTTGCTGACGTTTCCTCCTCTATGCATTTTATCTGATGGGAAATACATGAAGGAGTTGGATTCATTTTCAGTGTGTATATGTAACAGGTTTAAGCAGAGCTTGCCAGTGGCAAGCTGCTCTCATGTCCAAGTATATTTCTGGCATCAAATTTCTTATTTTGAAGTATTTTAAAATCTTATGAAATATATAATATTTCACTTATTACTTCAAAAATCCTCCAAAGAGAAGATGTACATAATTTCTGGGTTTTTTTTCCTTCTAGCTTCTCACTATTTTACGATTTTTTTTTTCTAGTGCTTTGCCTAAGGCTCTAGTAGAACTTTAAAATGAAATAAATGCAAGATTGGGTTTCAGTGACTTCCAGTACTACCAGTAAGTCGACTTCTAGAAGCATCAGTAATTGATTTAGAATGGACTAGGTGTCATGTATTTAACAGAGTCTGTAAAAACAAGATGATTAAAAGGGTGTGTGCCTTACCCAAGGAAACCCTGGGGTCTGGAATGGAACGAATAGAAAGCATTCTGAAAGAAGAAAACACATGGGCTGTGGGAGAATAAAAAACAGCTATTTAAATCAGACTGGGACAGAGGTAGAATGGGAGAAGGCTGAGTCCAAAAGAATGAAATAGGAGATAAGAGGGTGAGAAGGATTTTTTGAGAAAAAAATATGAGTAAAAATATGGGCCTATATTTCGTAAGGTATGTGTGCATGTGTATGTGGAGAAGGGAACTCTCATGAGCAGGGCTGATGAGAAAGGGTGAAAGAGGCTGGAGAAATCCACAGACACTGGCCATGGAAGTCTTGTCAGGCATCTGCAGGTAAGGCCTTTGGACTGAACCTCAAGAGTGGGAACTGCTGAGTGACTCCAAGTACTGTGTGATATGGGCTCTGATCTTAATTAGATGGAAAATTATAGGGCTCTGGAATAAATGGGGTTGAAGTAGGTGAGGCTGAAGTCAGTGAGACCATTATTTTCAGCCATATTATTGGTAGAATAAAATTAATAATTTATAGAACATTTGCTTCTCTGATGATTCTTCTTATCTAAGACAATCTCAGAATTAAAATTATACATAGGCATGTGTTCACAAGATATGTCAGGCATGAATAGAAAAAGACTTCCCAATGTGATTTGTAAGGGGATAGACTTCTTGCTCTTAAAAACTATAGTCTTCTAGTCACTGAAATTTTAATCATACTGTATTCACCATAACGGTTTTCATCAGAATTTCTTTCAGGGAGAGCCGGCCTGCAAGAAAGTGTTTGATAAGGATACTTATATAGAAGGTGTGACTTTAAGGATCCCTGGTTTGGATGGAATTAATCAGTGATCTCTTCTACATAGGAGAGGGGAAGACTATGCCGATTGTTTCAGGTGTGTGTGTGTGTGTGTGTGTGTGTGTGTGTAAGTGTGTAAGGAGTCAACTTGGCAGACAGGGTAATTCCACTCTATAAATCACCCTCTCCCTCACATCTTTAATAAAGTTACTGAAGGCATAAAATGCTGAAATAAAGAGATTTTCTTTGTTTTGTTTTGTTTTGTTTTGTTTTGTTTTAACCAGTGAAGGGACTGAGCTTGGAGGCTGAATTGGCCCAAACTGAAATGACAGCCTGAGTTGACACTGAAGAGAAGAAGCAAAGAAAGAGGAGAAAACTTGTGGAAGTCAGTGTAAGAGCAGGGAGGGCTTTTGTCCAAGGAGTTGGGATTTGAGCCAAGGTTAATCAGACAATCTGGGATGGAGACTCCATATGACCCATGTTAGACTGTAAGCAGTATTATCCCTTGACTGAAACTGGAAGAGTAGAGGGAAGTTCCAATCTCTCTTCTACATACAAGCCACAATTCCTGGCACATCACTTATCTTTCTAAAGCTTTAATGTCCTCACCCGTGGATTGGTGATAATTAAAAGTGCCGTATAGATTATTTTAGTGTAAGTGAGAGACCCTGAGTTAAATAACCTTGCATTGCTCACCTAATTGATACTTTTCCAGGCACTGCATTAAATGATGGAGATTTAGCATTGAACAAGGTAGTTGAAAGCTCTGCCTCATTCTCAAAGACTTTCCACTCTACTGGTTACGATGATCTTCTTTTATTGAACACCTGCTATGTGCTAGATGTTGAGTACCCAAAAGGTAAGGAAATAACTGGGTTTTAAGAAGCTCATAGTCTCATGAGAAAGCAGGTATGTAAGTTGTCCACTAAAACCAGGTAGTAGGTATAGGTAAGCACAAGGCAGAGAAAGGGGACATGGAAAGTGTCACCTACCACAGCCTGTGAGAGATCTGGGAAAGCTGAATGAAGGAATGTTAGCCTTGAGTCTCTAAGGAGACTGAAGCGTTAACTTAGGTGGAGGATGGGAGGTGACATTTGAGATGGAGGGTAAACATGTGCCATTGCCAGTCGGAGAACAACTTACAAGGTTGTTTAAATAAGTTTATCTGCAATAAGGCATTTAATATATGAGAGGTTCCTTCCTCTCTCACAGGTTCTCAGTCCTAAACCAGTTACTATTTTTCTATAATCACCATGAACCCTCACATATCAACCAGCTCTGGGCTGAATATGAGTGAACAAATCTAAGATCTAGAATAGTCTTCGCAAGACCATACCAAATCATGCCAAGTTACTATGTATAAAAAAATGTGGAATATATGTCATTGGCTAATGAAAGAGCACCACTTACTGTGGGTTTGCTGGGAGGATCGTGCCAACATTTCCCAAAGAATGTTCATATGAACAGTATTCCTACAAGATTCTCTTTACCAAAAGAATTCTGTGGTTAAACAAGTTTGGGAAATGTTGAATATGTAGCCTCTTTGGCAGTGATTTGTCATGGACATGAACCTACCAAAATCTAGAAGTTCTACAGCAAAAAGACCCATTTAATGACAAGTATAACCTAAATTTATTTGACATCAGATTTTTTTAAATACAACTATAGTTTTTTTAAAGCATACTTTGGAAAACTTTGTCTTGTACCATGTCTGGTGAGTCCAAAAACATAAACACACTACTTGAGTTCTGTAGGTTCCCATATATTCAAAATCCCACCTACGACATCTTATTTCCCTTCTCAGGCCTTCCTGCACTGTTGAGAATGGTCAGAGAGTAATCTGCTTCTTTCCATTCCTTCCTCTTTCTTTTCCCCAGAAAGAGAGTAGTCAAGAAACCCCATACATATTTATTGAGCCTCTCTGATGTTCTGTTGCTTTGAAATACAAGAACATGAAAGATTCAGTGGCCTGGGCCTGGGAAGGAACTTACAATATCCTGCTGAGAAAATCAGACACATGACCAGCTGCTGCCTAGAGACAGTGTAAGGTGATGTAGAAATCATTCAGCCCAGGAGGAGGGGACTTTATGGACTGTAGTTAAGTGTACAGGGTTCCAGGAAGAAGGTGGACCAGGATGTACGTCTTTGACGATGAAGTCTGTGATTTGAATGGCTGTGGGAGGAGGGAGTCAGCTAGCATTCTTTTCAGGTAGAAGAAACGTCTGGAGCCTGGAGAAGGGTTACATGTGTGGGTGGTACATAGAATGGATGGAGTAGACTCCTTGAAGGGAGAAGGGAAATAGAGTTGAATACTTAAATGTGTGGCCTTGAGCTAATGGAGATGGTGGGAATTGGATAAGTGCACTGGTAGCCCAGGAGGAGAAAATAAAGACGAGAGCAAGAGGGAGATCAAGAATCCATTGCAGCTGTCCAGATGCACAGCAAGTGGGAAGCAGCGTTCTTGGGGTATCCACTTCAGTGGCCTATTAGGACAGTTATGAGCAATAGAAAGGGCATGACATAGGTAAGAGAGGGCTAGGCTCAAATGCTGGCCTCTGCAACTTAGCAACCATGGGTGAATTATTTAGCTTTCCTGTACCTTGGTTTTCTCTTTTCTAAATAGGGCTAAAAATACATCCCCCAGAAGGTTGCCTCCCCACTGCCCCAGGCCATTCTCCATATTTTATTTGAATTTTAAGACTAACTTTAATTTAAAAATCATATGTTCACATGCCTATTTCATTTTTGTTGGTTTGATTTCTACTTAAATGCGTGACTTGTTAAAAATTATAAATATTTATCAAGTCTGTTACATGTAGTATATAACAGCTGATTTTAACTGTCATTTCTCTCCTCCCCATTTCTTCTTCTTCTTCCTTTTTTTTTGCGGGGGCAGGGCTAGAATCCATTTACTGCTTTCCATAAAATTGTACCATTCCCAGAAACTACATTGTGTCTAGCAAAACATAAAGTAAGGTTTGCAATGCCTCTTTGCTCGTAGAACCTGGACTTGTCCAGTTTGGAGCAAACGATCAGTTGCCCAGAGTCCTTGGTCTCATGTAACGCCAGCCTTCCCTTGCCCAGACCCTCTCTCATACCTGGGCCCTGCTCAGCACCACACTGGGGTCACTGATGGTGAAGTTGTCCCTGCCTGGCTCTGGGGGAACTTCACCAGTGCTTCAAGGGAAGGCCCCCAAAAGGGTTATGTGTCAGTCCTCAGGTGGGCAAAGCAGTTATGACAGCAAATTGAATAGTGCTCTTCCCCAAGGAGCACCAAGCTATAAGAACAATTCTGTACCTATCTTTGATGCTAGGAGTAGTCAGCACCTGTATCTCACTGAAAATGACCACAATTTCAACCGCAGTTGTTTTATTAAGCAAGGTGCATAAAGCATGCCATTCATGCTTTATTTCAGTCTTAAGATTAGCTTTTGAAGTGTCCACACAAATCTGGACACTGCTTGCCATGTCTTGATCTTGTAAACCCAAATTTTATTTTGAGTATTCCAGGTTTATGCTTAAATTACAGCTTCTTGATCAGAGAAAGAAATTGCATAGTGTTTTTCTTCCCATTGTCTGAACACATAATGGCTGTATGCTGTTCATATAATGGCTGTATATGAACACATAATGGCTGTGTGTGTGTGTGTGTGTGTGTGTGTGTGTGTATGTATATATATATATATATATATATATATATATATATATATATTTCTAAATCTCCAGGACATATTTTCTAGCTAGAATTATTTAAGGTGTGGACATTTTGTATTGAGATCACTAGCTATTAATATGAGCAGAAGGTTTTTTATATAAGACACGTCTGATAGCCACTAAAATTAATTGTAATAGTATGTCCTTCTGGTGACTATATATATTTTAAACAGCATTACATATCTTAACTCTTGAAGTACAACTTTTAAGTTTTATGAATTTTGCTATTTTGCTAACACTACTATGCGTTCCCACTATTTCACTGGATTAAATTTTTATTTTTTATATAATTTTTTTGTTGCAAATCTAACCAATGAAGCAGCTTCTGGATATTTGGGCCCACATTCTAATTTCGGTCTTTATATATTTTTTTCATAACTTGTTATTACTTACCTAGTAATCATGGCTACCCACCTTGAAACTGTCCTTTGTCAGTGTCAAGCCCCAGATAACCATACCATTTCTTTCTTTTTCTTTTTTTTTTACATCTTTCAACCAGCAAAAATTATGGGAGACTTTAACACCTGTAGAGACTGCTGTTTTCTTCTGAAGACCCAGGCTGCGCCCATAGCGTTTGGGGGGAAGATTAAATGAGATGAAGCAGTGGCTTTCAAACTTTTTAGATAGTGAGCCGTTGTAAGAATTATATTTTGTACTATGACAAGTATACTTGTTTAAAGTAGGTACAATGAATACTATTGTTAATTGTGCTCCTTTTTGAAGAAGTGTGGGTACTGATTCCTAGTATAAAAAATATGTACAGTAGAGGAATGCTTTGATACCTGTATTTGTTTAAAAGGTAGGGGGGAGTGAATTATATATTATAATAGCCATGGCAAAATTTGTTTATAGTCTTTGTTTAACAAATCATGAATTTAAGTTTAAGTGAAATAAATAAAAAGATATATATTCAATATTAAGGGAATCTATATATAATTGAAATAGTATACACACATATACACTAACTTATATTTGATTCAATATATACAGATAAATAGTTGAAATGGAACTTACAATAAATACTATTTATCATTACCATGTATAACTCACTCTGATGTTTTCTATTCTACTTAATTTAAAAATCTTGACTGTGACCTACTAAATTGATTTTATAATCTCCCAATAAGTTTGAAAACACTAGCTAAGGAATCACGTAACTTAATAAAAGTTAGTCTCCCTCTTCTTTCTTCTTCCGACTTTATAATAAAAACTCCCATACTTTCCTACTGCAAGGGTGAAGTAAGTAGCACACAGAGATCTCTAAGGTATGAGCTGCTTAATATGAAGATATTTTGTAAATCATTTCTCCAAACGTGTGAGTTTCCTCAGGGCACTAGAGGCTTCCCAGCTGAACACATGAAGCAGGGTCACCCACTGAAGTGCCTGCAAGAGCCAGACACGTCATGTGAAAGAATG
This sequence comes from Corynorhinus townsendii, assembly GCA_026230045.1. Classification (NCBI taxonomy): domain Eukaryota; kingdom Metazoa; phylum Chordata; class Mammalia; order Chiroptera; family Vespertilionidae; genus Corynorhinus; species Corynorhinus townsendii. The sequence continues at coordinate 3,310,113 of JAPDVU010000012.1, forward strand.
ATGTGGTTGGTGGGGGGCTGCTGGGGCAGCAGGTGGGACCTCAGAGGGCACATGCAGGAATGCTGGCCAACTGTTGCCAGATCTTCAGATTGTTCAAGAGAATCCCCACATTTGGATATTTTAATGCAAAATGTATGTTTTCAAAATTTTGGCAACTAATTACAAAGTTAAATATTTTAAGGACCAAACAAAAAAGTTTATATCTTTAGCACAAGTGACAGAAACCTTCCTGAGAGCAGTGTTTTAGACAAGCCCTTAAAGACCTTACACATTCAAGGTAGAGAAATTAAGTGTTTCTGGAATCCCGAATGCTAATGTGGTGTCACTGAAAGACTATTTGATTTGGCGTCGAAAGACAGAGATTCCTTTCCTGGTTCCAACGGTTACTCAGGAATGGCCTTGGCCAAATGATCTCAGCTGTCCATGGACCAACTGGACCCCTATGAAATGTCCTGTGAGGAACTTGGCCTGACCAAAAATATCTGACTCCAATGACCTAACAATTACTAATGACTCAACCAAATAGGGAGCACAGTTCCTCAAAGAGTGCCATACATCCTACTCTTTAATTGGCAAATGAATAGGAAAAAATAAAATTTTCCATATAGCCCTCATTTTTTTTCTAGCTTTTAAACTCTTACAAAAATATTACTGGAACTTCTGTTTATTTTTAGGGGTCTTTTCCTCTTTCAGTCTCTCCTACATAACCTTAAGTTCCCAAAGCACCTCTTGTACAATAATGATATATCTTCTCACACAAGACCATATTCTGGATTTTTAATACCTACAGATTTGCATCCAAACTTCAGTTAGACTCCTGAGAGCCCCTCTACAATCGACCTCACTGGACCCATCTGTCTTCACTATCCCCGGTGGTTGATGCCACCTACACATGCTCACCTCTGGTTAGGAAGTCTCCTCAGGGTTTCATCTGCATATCTGGTCAGATTTGTCACTTGCTCATCCAGTCATTCCTCCCCTCTTTCTTTTCATCTATTCTATTCCTGCCTTTCACTGGTTACTTTCTTCATGCAAATGCTCCTTCAAAGGAAACAGATGACAAGCTGTCCTAGGAGCAGCAGGAAAGTCTGGAATGGGTGATCCTGAGATTGCTCATGGAGGAGGGCACTCAGGAGGCAATTAAGGGTGATAGGTTCTGGAGTTGGAGGGAATTCACATATCTTTGTCTGTTTTGGTTTTTACCAGTGGGTGAGTCCTTTCCACAGACAAAGTTAGGAAAATAGACATTATCACATGATTCATACTTGTCAACTTAAACTTTGGTTCAATTAACTACCAAATAAATGTTGTTCAATACCGGAAGGGGGCAATCTGGCACTATAAGAGGTGCTCCATGTCAGAGCTGAATTCAGAAGATCTCTGGCTTCAGGGAGCCCACAATCTAGAGGTTCTGATCCACAAGTGAACAATTCAGTGATTTGAAAAGCAATTTATGTGTGCTACGGTAGAAGCATGTGCGGTGCGGGAAAGTTTCGAGGGTCCAGCCCCGGCTCTCAGAGAGGCTGTCCGTGCTCTCCTCCACCTGATAACTCATCATCAGAGCTCGCAGTCTTGGCTAGGATTTAGGGAACAATGTGAGAACAACAGGAAGAGTGGGTCTGGTGGCTCGGATGGGGCAGGAATCAGCTCCTGGCACCAGGCCTCAGGCACACCAAGCTCAAAACCGTGTTTTCCTCCAGCTCTCCAAATTCTCTGCAGAGGAAGCCTGGGAGTGAGGGAGGAAAGGAGGCAGAGAGCTACAGCCACCAGAGCGAAGGAGGAGAGGGTAGGCACGAGTCTCTAAAAGTAGAAAATCAACCAACTGGAAGCGGACCGATGGAAGATTGATCATGTTTATTCAATAAAAGACAATTACGGTAAAAAGGCAATTGTGGGAGGCAGAGGGAAAAATTGGGGCTGCCAGTGAAGTGGGTGAGGAAAACATGATCACATTTTGCAGCTGGAATTTCCCACACGCTGCTTCCTCTGCCTGCTTCTTTCTCCCTAGGAGCTGGCCCCTGGGTCCTGTTCTCTTTGTGGGACCATGTAACTTTAGAAGTGAATTCATCAGGGCAAGTAAGCATTGCTAACATAATTCTCCTTCAGGGTGAGATTGGCACCCGAATTTAAACTGGTCGGATTCTGCAGGAAGATGTCTATTCCACCTGAGTTAAGCCCCTACTCCAACTTTGGCCCCTTCCTCCCACACCCAACCCTCCCAGCAATTCCTTTCTTTAGAAACAAGGTCAGAGGGTCTGGCACTTCTTAATCCTTGAGTGGATTATATACTGGGTTATTCTGGGCCAAAGACAGACTTTTCAGGAGAATCATTTTTAGAGTAAGGTAGTCCGGGTTTCCAAACCCGAGCTTTGCCACTGACTAGTGTCCAATCCCCATATAAACTGACTTCTTTAAGCTTGTTCTCTAATTTGTAAAATGGAAGCAGTACCCAAAATCATGGGGTGATTTTGAAGATTAAATAGGATGATGCATGGAAAGCGGTGCTTGAAAAATAGTAAGTGTCCAGAAAATGATGAATTGAATATGCAGGTACAAAGAGCATGCCTGACTGTTTCTTGAATTATTCCCAGCTCATTCTTCTCCCTGATTCCCTTATCCACTGGCTGGCCGAGTCTCTCTCGGCTTTATCAATGTGATTGGGAACAGTAATCCTGGAGAGTGTTCTCAACAAATTTTTTATCTAACTAAACAAGGAAACCTTTTAACCCAGACATTCAAAATCTTTGTAGCCTGTCTCTGTTGATTTGGCCAGAAGAGCTCAGATGGTAGGAAAGAGCTTTCCAGGTGGAAAAATAAATAAATTAGCAGTCTGGAAAACAAGGCCCTCTGAGTTACGCCCCCCTCTCTAAAACAGCCTGCTCACCCTGTTTATTTTGCTATGGTGTCTAGCATTAGTAGGGGACTAGGAAAATCCAGGTTACCACCCAGCAGGCGTTCCCTCTAAAGATAGACACACACGCAAATACCATGTTTGATGCACGGCAGCCAAATCTGAAGTTAACTCTTCAAGCAATTAACTCACTAAACTATCACAATGATTTGTTTGCTAATAGACAGAGTTTCTCCAGGGTTGTGACCACATCAAATTTAGTTTCCAATCTCTGGTGCTAAACACTGCCTGTCACAAACCAGGTATCCACTAAATGTTGGTTGAATTAACTGAACAAGCATGGAGCATTCCCTTTATTAAGGATACCTTTCTGTACTGTTTCCAGAGCTGCTAATGCATGTGAGAATCAATAACTAGATTTAGAGGAATATTAACATGGTTCAGGGGCTTGTAAACCTCACAGTCTGAGATGTCACATGACTAGAGGGACTTTCGTGCTGGGTTGAGAAAGCCCTGGGAGAGTGACCCTTGTTTCCATTTTTTCTCCTCTTAGTGTCCCGCAGAACCACTTATTCCCCAATTACCTAAAAACCTTATGACATCTATTTGTTTAGGTTTCTGTTTCTTATGGATGGGGGTCCATACATCCCATTGGTTTGGAATTTACCAGGTTTATATCTGTTATCCCAATGTCATTATGAATAGCATTGTCTTTCATTCTCCAAAGTGCCCTGGTTTGAATGCTAAATCACAGGGACACTATGTATGGGAGAGTTCATCGCACATCATTTAGCTGCTTAACTCCACTCCCTTGGAGGTCTGGGTATTCTGCCCTGCTTTCCTCTGGGAGGCACAGCTGTCAATCACTGCATTCGGGTGTTTTGGGTCCCCTCCTAAAAGAACAGACAGACACCTCTCTTTGGAGAGACTCTTGGTGGAACAACTACAACAAAATCAGTTCTTTACATTTAAGCCCTTCCTGTCATCCTGGACCTCTAATGAACACTGAAAAACAAAGACTCCCTAATAATTACATCCCCAAATTTGCTGAAATGTAGAAAATATACCCATTTGAAAACTCTATAACCTAGTAATTAAACTTAAGTTTCTCAGGTTAAACTGCACCTTTAATAATGCAGCTTATTTTGTCAAAATTAGTTAAGGCCCTCTAATGTGTTTTGGAGTAAATGGACAGACAAAAATTAAAATGTGGCTAGCCAAGGTAATCAAAAAGCTCACTTTGTTCACTCAATAACAATGGCACCTTAATGGGTTCTTTTTACTATCGGGATGTAATTATGCGTGGCTTTAATTTCTTGTAATGATGGAACAAATTAGATTACCTCATACTTTTAGGATCACTTGGTACATCGTGTTTTGGTGCTTCCACAAACCCTATTGGAAATTAAATCAGCTCTGTGATTGTTCATTCTCCCCATATTGTGACATGACTGCCTCATGTCAGCAAAATGGTAACCATTGTGTACCTTAATCCAAGATACTGCAGTAGAGTGAAAAGAAATGATCTCCTTCTCCCCTCTCCTTTCAGACCTCCCTATTTGTAGCTATCAAATTTTGGCATGCCTGCTGGGACACAATCTTGTTAGAACAAGCAGAGTAATTCTCATGTGAAACTTCAGGACTCTTTCTATCATAAGTTCAAAATGTACCTGTGATTCAAACTGAAATAGAGAATGAGTTGGTAAGAACATGATGAGCATCACACAGTATTAAGAACACAAACTACTAGTTTCTTCTTCCCCTAATTCCAGGTGGACGTGCAAGCTTTGAGGGAGGGAATCTACGGCCACATATCATTAAAATTAATTAGTGATTAGTCTAGCACATTTAATCTTTAGGTCCTTAACCCAGCACAGGTAGAATACTCTAGTAAACCTAATGCAACTTCCCTGAACACTGCAGCTACTAAGCTCACACCGTAAAAGACCATACTATAAATGACATTGCAAATTCAGTGCAGCAGGCTGACATTAAATATTTAAAACACATGCAAAATTATTAATAAGCAACAAGGTCGCAGAGACTGCTAGCTGTCCCCTAATATTGGTGTGCTTCCATCAGCTGTATTAGTAGAGAAAATTCAAACTAGAGAACATTCTCAGATTCCTCTGTAGCCAGGTGTTGTCACATACACTATGTTTTTATAAATGGATTGATAGAAGTGTGGTGTGGAGGTTTCAAGAGCTTTTATTAAAAGACATCTGTCATATATCTCATATCTGTCCTTCTGCATTCTTTTCTACTGATTAGAAGATGAAGTTGATGGATGGAGCAGGAGCAGCCCTATTGGACCACGAGTTGAATTTAGGCATAAAGGGCACATCTAATAGCTTCCAAATGGAAGGAGCATAGGTTCTTGAAGACTTTATAGAACCATGTTGCCACCTTAGCTCTAGACTGTGTACTTTTGGATTTTAATATGATAGAGAATAAACATCTATGTTCTTTAAGCCACTTCTATTTTAGATCTCTGTATTCACAGTGAAACACAGTCCCAACTAATACAAAGACCAACAGCAACACTTCAATTTCCCTTGATCTGGGACTATAGCTTAGTCTTGTTAAAAAGGAGTGTGTTCACAAATGCCAGGCTGAAAGTAGATACTGGATGACTGCTTGCCAGCTCACTGTAATTTGAGGATATTTTGTAGTAACAGATTGCTAGTTTAGAGCATCTAGAACTGTCTGAAAAGGATTTCTAGAAAATATGCCAAACAAAACCCTACAAGAACAACCTGGAGCTTCCCATAGAGTTCAGATATTTGTCTTTCCAGCTGGATTTAGAAGTCACTCTAGTCTGGAAGCCATTGGGATGAACCAAAAAGTGGTTTTCCTGCCTTACAGGAGAACACTGTCATTTTGGGAAGTTCTTCTTGCCCCAGCCCCTCCACCACTCACTTATACAGTTGACCACATGAATGTTCACACGGTTTTCTGATTCAATAGTCTCCAAGCACACTGCTGTTGCTAAATCATTAAAAGCTAGAGGGTCTTTTAAAAATTTATTTCTTAACATGATTTGTCATTTAAAGCCAATGTTCTCTCTTCCGGCAAATCCAATAGCTTTACAACTGAATTTTGTGGATTCAAGTCATGCATGAAAGTTTTATAGAATGATATACTGTGGTCATAAGGTCAGAGCACAAACACCTCTGCATGTACAATATTTTAAAGCAAAAACAGTTTATGTGTAAGTTCCATGAGGTTATAGAACATGACCATCTTATTTATTACCAAATCCCCAGTAGTGCCCCTTAATATAAGTCTGGTGGATGAATAAAGAGTCTGCCCAAGGTAGTAAACAGTGTTTGCACACACTCGAGGCCTACCTCTGTGTGTTCATTGTCACTGCATGTATGCACAGCCTCTGAATGACTTTGCAAGACTGTGCCTCTAGATTGTCCTCCACAGTTACCAAAGAATCGTTTTCCACAAATTGCTCTAGCATCACCCTCCTCCTGCAGAGAATCTTGCTGCACATTCTGTTCCTCTGAAGCACTTTTTTTCTCACTGAGGTCCCCTAATACATAGACATATTATTGGATGTACTTGGATGGAGAAGCATATGCATGTTCAAGCTCCCTTTGGGAAAATTTGCAACTATCAGAAATGTTAATTACCAAAATTAAGTGCATAGATTATGGAGCATAAATCTTAGTTCTATTTGTTCACAGCAGTCTAAACATGCATTAAAAAGTTAGTAAATAAAATTGGTTATAAGAACTTTTTGGGAGAGACCTACCACTATTTCAGTGAAAGAATGATTACCCACAAGACCCCTGATCCCACTCAACCCATTTAGCACCTCCAGTGCCCTTTCACCTCTCTATTATGTACTTCAGGTAGCAAGGTAAGAGCACTGTCTAAGTAGAAACTACTTCAATATTTCAAAATCTGGGGTTATCTATAGTAATAAAAGAATAATATGCTAATTAGACTGAACAGCCAAATGACCTTCCGGATGACATTCCGGATGACCTTCTGGACGAAGCTGGGGCTGCAAGGGCCAAGGCAAGCCACCGCGGCTGTGAGGGCTCAGGCCCTTGCACAAATTTCGTGCATCAGGCCTCTAGTCTGATTATGAAAGAAAAAACAAGATTAAAAAAACAGAAAGACAGAATGTTCTCTCTGTCCTAAAGAATGCTAGCTAACCATAATGCCATTGATAAGATGCATCATGAAAAAGATAAGATTTATTAAGGTAAATCTTATTTGTATTAAATCATCTATTCTCCCTAACGTCAGCATTTATTCATTTGCCATATACTGACATGACATGTTTGTAAATTTTAAAATGTTAGCGAGATGCCTATTTTTAAAGATAGTTGAGCTATTCTTTCTGGCACTTTCAGTATCTGGATTAGAATTTGAAGTAAAAAGGTATAAATAAGTCATAGTGAAATATTCAAAGGCCATCAGATGTTTGAGACTGTATTGTTGTTATACAGAAAAGTGTCCTTGTTCTTGGGAGGTACTCATTTGAGGATGAAGGGCGATGCATGACGTGTGCAGCTTTCTCTCAGGTGGTTCAGAGAATAATAATAGTGTGTGTGTATGTGTGTGTGTGTAAGAGAAAGAGGATGCAATAAAGCACTTGAGGCAGAATGTTGACAATGGGTGAGTCAGGGTGAGGAATATGCATGTGTTCTTTGTACTGTTCATGAAGCCTTCCATGAGTTTGAAATTATTTCCAAAGAAAACATATTTTTAAAAAGGAATCGAAACAGGGACCATAACTAAATTATTTCATATCTGAGCACTCTTTCCTGCCCTCCCCATGTACACACACTTCATACACTCATAGACACCCTTAAGTGGCACTTCACTGTACTTTTTGGCCTGCATAGTGAGTGCTAGCACGTACACAGTTGAGAAATTCAGTCTTCTATTCATGTATTCAAGCTCTAAGTGATTCTGAGACTTTTTAGACAATGGTTTGGTTTTTAAGACAATTCTGAAGACATACTATAACGTCCTCCCTTACAAATGACGCTGCCCTTTTGTCCTCTCAGATTTGGTTGAAACTGGCCCGTGGAGTACAACTACCTGAGAACACATGCTGTAAAGACAGCTGAGGCATACTGCCTAAACCACAGACTATTGAAAATGTGGCCAACAGTGACTACTCTGCATGATTGACTTCAAAAGTGCTGATGAATACAATGAGCTGTGGAAGATGTATGATTTGTTTTGCACACATTTACTAGGATTGATGGTCCAGATTTGGCAAGTTAATTCACTCCCTGTGGAGAAGAAAGTTGCACTGCCTTGCCTCTTTCAATATTCTCATTGAGACAGGTCTCACTCAATGTACTAACAAATCACCTTTAATCTGCAGCATGATGAATTTATTAGCTACACTATGCATCAATGCTGTACATAATATTTCTCTTAATTAAATGTCCTTATTACAAATGCCTCTGCAAATTTTCCTTCAGATGACCAAACTGGAAGACAAAAGTCTAAGTGTCAACCAGTAATCGTGCTAGTCACATTTTGAGATGGGCCCGGGCCAAGACCAGGGTCAGGGCCAGAGTTAGGTTAGAAAGTGATGTATTATGCATGGCAGGTTATAAAACTGATATATGTAATCAAAACCACAAATAAATTGACTCAAACTATTCTATGCCTCAAGTTATTCTGACACCCAGAGTATCAGCCTCTGAGCAAGCCAACTTTAATTATTGCCTTAAGAATATAAAAGAGAAGATAAAGTTTGAGATAATCAGTTTATTTGGCAGTGGCAGCAGTATGGGGAATGTAAAAGAAGGAAGTTGAAAAAAGTGAGAATAGTATAGTATCAATTTTTAGTATGAATTTGAAATCCTTCTTTTAATCTGATGAATGTCATTCAGAAATACAAAAAGGAAGGCGAGGAAATAAGAATCTAATAACAAGGTACCTCTAAGGAAAAGGGTATTTAAATTAAAAACCTGACCTGGATTGTGGCGAGAATAACTGTTTTATTGTTGTTGTCATTAATAAAGAAACCTGAGGAGAATATATGGTTTCTCTTGGTACTCACCAGGAGAGAAGGGGAGAAGGACAAGAAGAAAGAAGGGAAGGAGGGAAGAGAGAAAGAGAGAGAGACAGAGAGACAGAGAATAAAATCTGGAAAGAAATAAAAATTCAGCTTTAAGGTCCCCAAATATGCTGTATTTCAGGTCCCATTCCTAAGCTCAAGTTTTGCCATAATATATTAGAAATGTTTCTTATTTTAAAAATCAAATTGGTAGGCCTATTAGCCAAGGTAACCTTTGCATTCTTATTACTCTTTGAAGTGAGTCCTGTGGGCTACCATTATACAGTCCTAGCCACGCTCAAATTCGTGCACTTTGTGGGAGGTAGACTACTCAGCTCTTAAAGGAAACCATGCAGCACCAGCTCTGACCCTCCTAAGGTTAGGTATGCCGTCAGGTCCTATGGGCTACCCAGGCGCCAGTATTTTATCACAATGAATCATAAAACTACTGGCAGTGAATTTTCTTTTTTTTTAATTTTTAAATTATTATTATTTTACATATGTGTCTTTATTCCCCCATTACCCCCCCCCCCCACTCATGCCCCACCCCTCTGTTGTCTGCGTCCATTGATTAGGCTCATATGCATGGCAGTGAATTTTCAATAGCCCACAAAATTTGGTGATTTGTTAATTCAGTTTGGTTGTCTTTTTAAAAAAATACATTTTTAATGATTTCAGAGAGGAAGGGAGAGGGAGAGAGAGATAGAAACATCAATGATGAGAGAGAATCATTGATAGGCTACTAACTGCATGCCTCTTCCTGACTGGGGATTGAGCCCGCAACCCAGGCATGTGCCCTAACAAGGAATTGAATCATGACCTCCTGGTTCATAGGTCAATGCTCAACTACTGAGCCACACTGGCCGGGCAGTTTAGTTATCTTTTTAACCAAATAACTTTTTAAAAAGAGTATCAGAAACCATGAATTAATACATCCATTAGTGATGATTCCCTCGCAATGTTTAGTTTTCTTTTTAGGTACTAGCTTTTTTCTATCCTTCCAAAAATAACCTGACTACCAAGACTAAGGAGCACTTCAGTTGTAGAAACGTCCACAGGCTGCCTGGCTGTCATAACAGAAAGGAAATAAGTTTCATTAAAGACAGAAAAGTCAGTAGATTCTATGCTTGCCTTACACACTGCCTTCAAGTTCATCAACACCCAATTTTCATATTTTGGAGACTGCTTTTTTTCTACACATAGGGCTCCTTTTATTCTCTGGCCACAAATGATAAATGTGGTCTACTTGTTACATTTGTAATGAAAATAAAATATCACAAACTTTCCGTTGCAGAATAAACATCTTAAATCTAACATTTCCTTGGGAATTAGATGAGAAAATTGTCAAGAGATTGCACACCCATAAAATATTTCATCAAGAAGTACACTGAAAACCTAGAAATCTTGTTCCTTCCTTTGGCTCATGCTATTTTAATGAGGTGACTTCATTCATATCAATATTTAGAAGCTAATGAGATATTTCAACATAATATTATCCATAGGATCTATGATTTGGGACTCTTAAGAAAGTCAATTTTACACTAATTTGTTTTGTTCCTTGGTAACTAGACCTCCTTTAATAGGATCTGAGAATTGATATTCCTATTTCATAAAGAATACCAAAGTGACCCAAGTAGCTGAAGTTTCAAAGGTGGTCTCTGGCAAAGTACTTTTACCTCAAGCAAAGTTGTCTACATGTTTTTCCTATGTGTTTTTCAGATTCCCTATTAACTCCACTAATGAAAAGCCATTAAAATTCATTACACAAATATTGTTGAACATATAGTATATACTAAACAATGGATAAAATGCTGGACAGTCAAGGATCAATAGACAAGGTCCTGCTCTTAAGAAGCTCACAATCTGGTCATGAAGAGAGACAAGCTAACAATCCTAGTGCACCACTGTGATAAGGGCTCCAACAGCACATACTGAACAGAGGCATCTAACTTGGGTCTGGAGGTGGGGGGAGAGGGGGCTTCGTAGAGGAGTCAATTCTTGATATATACAAACGCAGGAGGAATTAGTTGCAGAGAAGAGGAGAGAGAGTGGAGTAAGGTAAGGAGTGGATAGGTGGGAAGGGGTCCCAGACAGAATAATATGGACAAATGTTCAAAGTCATGGGGACACAGTGCATTTGTTACAGAGAGGGTGCATGCGCGGGAAACAGCATGGGATGAGTCTGGAGAGATGGGCAGGAGAGGCTCATAAAGATAAGCCTCTAGTGAAGGAAGCTGTTTATGTCCTCAAGTGGTGGGGAGCATGGATAGATTTTTATTTTTAAGATACTGATTCTACTTTTTCTTTTTCATTCTATGGAGAATAGGAGAGAAAATATGCCTTTATGGAGAGTGAGTTGAAAGTAGAAAGTAACCATAAGTTTCTGGAGAGAGAAAAAGATATATGATCAACACCCTGTCCCAATCAGTACAGTTTCATTTTGTTTCTTTAAATGCAGTAAGTTTTCACCTACTTTATCACATTTCTAGTCTGTATGTTGGCGTTGAAATATTGACTAGGTTTCTGATGCAGTTTCTGGAGTCTGAATGTCACTGCAGAGATGAAGAAACCAAACAGATTGGATTCATATGGGTTTGCCATATGACAGTTTTCCTCCCACATAAGATTAGAGGAAAAACTGATTTCATTCCATTTACTGCCTTATTTGGGTTAGAACTGAAGTCAGTGCTATTACTCCTTTGCCTGTTCTTCTGTATTTAAAAGCTGATGTGGGACTGTGCTATTACAGAAGAAACAATTTAATACCTTTTGCTACATCTTATTTCTCATGGGTTTAATTTTTTTTAAAAAGGAAGAAAGACAGCACATGGACTTTCTTCACAAAGAGGTAACTGATGTTCCCCTCTCAAAAAACTTTTAAAAGTCAAAAATTTTTAGACTTTTAGAATTTATCAAATAAACTAATTATTTTTTATAACTATATAAAGTATTAAAAAGTATTATAGGAAATGGTTCCACAAAGATGTCAACTCTTCTCTTTTATGTATTTTTATTGTTGACACTATTATAGATGTCCCAATAAGCACATTTATGACTTTACTCTAATTACATTAGAATTATTTACACACTAAGCACCTTATAATATATGCAATCTTTTATGTTACTCTTTTTTTAAATCCTCAATTGAGGATAAGTGTTTTTTATCTTTTCCTTTCTTTATTGATTAAGGTATTACATATGTGTCTTTATCCCCCCTCTGCCCACCCCGCCACCCCGCTCATGCCCCGCCCCCCTCCCCCGCCGGTGTCTGTGTCCATTGGTTATGCTTATATGCATGCATACAAGTCCTTTGGTTGATCTCTCCCCCATACCCTATGCTGCTGTAAAAAGTGGTGTTTTTTAAAAGAATTGATTTTCTTTTCAGAGAGAGGGAGAAGGAGAAGGAAAGGGAGAGGTAGGAGGAGAGGGAGAGAGAGAGGGAGAGGGAGAGGGAGAGGGAGAGGGAGAGGGAGAGGGAGAGGGAGAGGGAGAGGGAGAGGGAGAGGGAGAGGGAGAGGGAGAGGGAGAGGGAGAGGGAGAGGGAGAGAGATGTGAGAGGGGAACATCAGTTACCTCCTGTATGTGCTCCACCCGGGGATCAAACACAAAACCTAGGCATGTGCCACGAGCAGGAATCAAACCCACAACCTTTTGGTGTACAGGATAACACTCCAACCAACTGAGACATCTGGTTACTCTTACGTGGTCATTTTTTAATAACTCAACATTCATGAAAATTTCATAAGAGCACAGGAACAAAGTTCTATTGTAGACCCTATGGTGACAAAACATGAACCCCACTGGCTTGAGATCCAGAGTTTAAACTGCCTACTTGAGCTCTAGATTTAAAAAAAGGTGATATGTATGAAATGCAAAAATCTGACATCTCTATAGGTGAGTATTCTGAAGTCTCAGTATCTTCGTTCATAAGAAAAGTAAAACTTGCCCCTAATACATACTACCAGCATGCTGAGATTCCCTTCTACCCTTTACCTCTTTGCACACAATATGCCACAATTGCCTAATCCTCACAGCTTCCAACTACACGGTAACATTTAGTCTAGGCCAGTGGTCGGCAAACAGAGTAGTCAACAGAGTGGCAAATTGCGGCTTGCGAGCCGCGGTTTGCCAACCACTGCCTTAGGGTATAGATTTCATTTGGGTTAGCATAATTGTTGATATTGGTAGTATATTTCACATGAGCTTAAGAAATCACGGTCTATGCAGACAATGGAAACAATGAAAGGTTTTCAAAAAAGTATTATTTTGCTAGGAGCTGGATCTCAGTCCTTCTGCTCTATTCATTTTTTTATGCATTTGTTAGTTTGTTTATTAATTAGAATATCATGGGAGTTTTCACACTGGAAGGAACATTTCAACTTAGTCTGGAAGAGCAAGTAGAGTTTATCAGACAGAAAAAGTTAGTTAGGGTGTTCGAGAGAGAAAGAACAACCTGTGCAAATTCAAGTGGCCAGAATTAAAGTGGTTTCCTGGAGGAATGGCGAATAAATCTGTGCAGTTGAAATATAATGTTACCTAAATAATCTGTCTTTCTGTTTCTTCTTTTAACTGATAAGCCAAGGAAAGCATTCTAAAAATCCAAGTCTTTCTTTCTCCATTCTCCTTGTCATTGAAAAGCCTCTTTTATAACTCACTGTTAGGAGAGTTGATAAATCAAGATGAACAGATTTCACAGCATTGGACAAAAAAAGTCAGTTCAGTGAACAGCAAACATGTTTCATGTGAGACCTTGAATGCTCCAGCAGGCTTAGAAAGTGCAATTAAAGGATTAAAAATTAGTCTAAGGATATTTCAGTGATGCTCCTACCATCATCTTAACCATTATTTTCGACCTTAATAAAATCCACTCCTTATCACTCATTGTATTTGTGAATTTGATTGTCCATGGAGTTGTTTTTTCATCCAACGGGGAAGCCCTCTCCTTTTTTTTTTTTTTTATCTAGGAGATTCCTGAGCAACGCTGAAAACAGCAGTCACTGTCAACACAGCTAATACTTGCATGGAGCCTCTTGTCCATGGCGCTCGAATGACTCACACTTCCAGATGGCCATGCTAGCCTTCATCCAGATTCCAGTCTTGGCACTGTTAATCAGGTCTGGTTGTCTCAATAAATAATTATTATGAAGCTCAAGGTTTGTAAAAATTAAAAATGTTTACTAATACAATTTCTGAGTATAAAGGTAGCCTTTTTCATTATAGATTACTTGGAAAAACTGCAGAAGAATATAACAGTGAAAAACAGAAAAAAAATTTGTAATCTTATCACCTATAACTCTCTCATTCAGAGATAACCACTGTGAACATTTTGATGTATTTCTTTCCAATCTTATTTTTTTTCCTTAGTAGATCTCTAAGAGAGATTTACAAAAGGGGAATTACTAGGTCAAAGGGAATAGGATTTTTTGTCTCTTGATGTGTACTGCCAAATTGTTTTTTAGAAATACTATACCAATTTCCACTTTTAGAAGTACATTTTGAGAATAAAAATTCATGTGATATTCTCAACACATAATGAAATATTATAAATATGTAAAAAACTGCAAATATATTATTTATTTGGTTTTAATTTGTATGTCTTATTACAAGTAAGAGTGATCAATTTTTAAGTTTTAATTTTCTTTTTAGCAAAATTATATAGGGGCATACAGAATTTAATAGTACTATAAAGATTTCTTAAAAATCTCCCACACTATATACATATTCATATCTTCCATTCCCTAGAGGTAGCCATATCTTTTGGCTGATTTATTTGCTATATTACTCTGTATCTCTAAATGACATACTTGCATTGCTACTTTCTTATATTTTAGTTTTAGGCATTGATTATTGCAGATGACAATTTAGCTTCTGATCCATTCACACCTACTATCTTCAGTCCTTCAAATATATGTTGTAATTTAGAGTTATTGTGTTTATATTAGTAGGACTAATGAAACACTGTAAGCAGCCATACTATGTAATATATGTCAATTACTTCAAGATTTTGTATTTATTTATTTATTTATTTATTATATTTTTATTGATTTCAGAGAGGAAAGGAAAGGGAGACAGAGAGAGAAACATCAGTGATGAGAGAGAATCATTGATCAGCTTCTACCTGCATGCCCTACACTGGGGATCCAGCCCGCAACCTGGGCATATGCCCTGAATGGGAATCGAACCGTGACCTCCTGGTTCATAGGTCAACGCTCAACCATTGAGCCATGATTGTTTTCCTTATAGTTGAAAATTCTTGTCTTGTGTTTCTTTCTTTGTTTATTTCTTTGGGTTTCTAGATACTTGCAAAATTAATTGTATCTCAAACGTGGCCCCACCTGCAAAGATCTCCTTTATGTATGGGTTAAATACATTAAGAATTTTATCAAATTTATTTTCTTGAAGAAATATCTCCTTAGAGCCTCTTCTAATCTGGATTGGTTATTCCCTAGGTTTGTTGCACAGCTCTCACTTTGGGATGTTTATTCCTTTGTTTTGTTGAGTGTATTTCCAGTAGCTTCCTGAGTAGGTATGCATCAGAGGCAAAATTTTTGAGGCTATGTATCTTTGAAAGTATCTTTATTCTATGCTCACTCCTGATTAATAGTTTGGTTGAGTATATAATTTTTGGTTGAGAATCATTTTCCTTCAAAATTTAAAAGGCATTGCTCCATTGTTTTCAACGTGAATCTTAAGAAGTATGATGCTCTTTTGATATTTTGATTGAAGACTGTGTAGAAATTTATTTAGAGTTTCTCAGAGATGGAGGGGGAGGGGGTACAACTTAAAAATCTTAGAATATTCCCCCTCCCAAAGTTCTACTACTTACACCAGTGGGCAATTATTTTTATTTTCTCATAAAAAACTGAAGATCTCCACCTTTCTCTTTACTGCTCCTCTCCTCTCATCTCCACCTTCAGTTCTTTCCCTCTACAACCTTTCATCCCATCACCCTGCAATTACATCTTTGCTGTCACTTTGAATTTGTTTGTCCAGGCGGCGAAGAAGGAAAGAGAAGGCACAAGGGAGACAAAGTTGTGCTGGGGAAGTCAGCAATGGCTTTGGTTTGCTCTGGACAATACTTTCACTCCTCTTAAATTAATATCTGTGTGGTTATTTATTATTGAAATTATAAACTGTTATATTCTTCAGCTTTACAATTGATCTGATAATTTTTTCACAAGTAAAATGTTTTAAAGTAAAAAAAAAAAATCCCTCTCCCACATAGAAAAAAAAAGTTAATTTTGACAATACCTTAAGCAGACCCAAGCGAGAGACTCCACTTAAGATTTGTAAGAATGAGCTTGAGAGCCTTTGTCCACTGTTCCTCTGTGTTCAAGTGGGTTCTGATGGAATAGAATTCACACTGGCTCCAGGCTCTTCTATCAGGCCTTTCTCCACATGGATCCTTAGGGCATGCAGAGACCTGGTTTGCCTTTCCCTGTTTCTTCCTTGAACTTCACGCAGTCCAAGAAAGCCATCATCGCCTGGTCAAACTTGTTAGACAAGAGAGCACTCGGCCCCCTGGTACAGAACATGGGTAGTTCAGTGGGGCCTTCTGTTAAAGACTTCAGATAGGAGTGGTTTCCGCAGGGGATGAGTCAATACCTCTGAAATTCCTGACCAACTATGTTAGACAGGGCCAGAAGCAGCAATGCTGTCTGCCCCCAGGCTGAGTTCATCTCATTCCAGCACATGGGGACAGTGGGGAGGCAGCCCAATCTGAAGTCATTGATGACAGCCAAGGGGCCATCTTGGTGAATCTCAAACATTGAACTGAAGGTGTTAATTTTCTCTAGCCAAGCTAGCTGGGTTTGGGCATACCCCAGCCAGTTCTCTGTGCTTCTCAGTTCGTCACGCAGTTCCAATTGTTGCCACTGCGGTTTACTGTAGTTCCTGTGGTACTGCCTTTCCTGCTGGTCCTGCATCTCAGTCTCTGCCTAGGCTGCCTCCAGAGCCACAGCTGCCCTTTCTCAGTTCTTCTTCACTTCCCTTAGCTTCTGGACCAGCCTTTCTTCCTCCAGCTCCACATCCTTCAGTAACTCCTGCAGTGTTTCCCGCTGATCCTCACTTACTCTCTGTCTACTCTCCAAATAGCATGTATAGTTCTGTCAGATTCTGAGGTAGTGAGTTGAGTGTCCAGCTGCTCCAAAAGATTGTCAGTACAGTCCTTACGTAGGAGGTGGTCCAGATCTTCTTTACCAGAAAGGATGTAAAAAATCTCCTTATTGACCTTCTGGATGTTATTGAGAGTTCTCCCAGAGCCCAACTTCCCAAGCAGGGTGAAGTGAAGTGGCTGGAACTGTACCTGGACATCTTGCCACCGCCAGGGAGAATCCTCTTAGAGGCACCATCTTGTAGTTTTTCAACATCTATCTCCACCCTGGTGGTAGAGCCTCATCTGGGGTTCTCCTGGAACCCCCAGGGCTGAGGGGAGCTTTGAAGCTGCAGGTTCTTGGCTAAGTGTCAAGGCCTGAGGTCTCTGAGGACTGAGTCAGCTTCAGGGGCTGGAAAATGAAGCGGATGGAGGACATGGTGGAGGTCTTGACTTTCATCTTTGATGTAAGTTTTTCCCCAGTCTGATGACCTTTTGATTTTTGATCCTTTGTATATGACCTGATGATGGTCCTTAGAACAAGCTATATATTATTATTATTATCATTATATATTATTATACATATCAATTATTTCCTCCTACAGTTTTCTTTCCAGAATTTCTGTTATTTGGATATGTCCTCAAAAAAGTGGTCCATTTCAGCATGGCACCTCAGTCTTCAACTGTTCCTGCTGTCCCTTGGTCTACAGACTATTTTATGCCCTTCAGAGAATAAATGTCAAGTGTCTTGGGGTGAATGAGGGACAGTCACACTACTCTGCAGAACATAAAATAGGATCTGTAGGTCTAACAGCTTCTTAAAAAGTTTTCATATTTATCCTACTTTTTTAGGTACTGATTTTTTAGTCTTTGGGTTGTTTTGCACTAGTCATGGGATCACTTTTTTGGCTTTCCCTAAAGCTAGTATAGAATTCAACTTTAACTGTCCTCTAGGGCCCTTGTCCATTTGTTTTCCAGCTTCCAGAATTCTATTGTTGGTATTCCTTTCCCATTTTCTTTGTCGTTGTGTTTTATGCTTTAAAACTTTTATTTTATGGTTTTCTGTAGAGATGTTCCATGAATGTGTGAATAGCTCTATCATTAGCCAAAAGTTGCAATGTTTTTTTAATGTTCTAACTTGTCAGTTATTTATCTTCTTTTGTGAATTGTCTGAACATATCTCTGACAATTTAACTATGGCACCTTAGTGTTTTCCTTACTTATTTGCACAACCTTTTTCTTTGTTAGTGTATTTATCACTGACCTGCAATATCTATAGGATGATTGATTTCAAATCCTACTGCATTATCAGTGGTTCC
Organism: Corynorhinus townsendii; assembly: GCA_026230045.1. Taxonomy (NCBI): domain Eukaryota; kingdom Metazoa; phylum Chordata; class Mammalia; order Chiroptera; family Vespertilionidae; genus Corynorhinus; species Corynorhinus townsendii. The sequence continues at coordinate 3,328,418 of JAPDVU010000012.1, forward strand.
TGTGGTTTAGAATGTACCCAAGTCACAAAATGCTTAGATGGAGATGTATTGAAACATACTCTGAATAGTTTACCAATATACATATATTTAGAATCACAAAAAGAACAATCTTCAATTAGTAGGCTTTGAACTTGTGACAGGCAGATATTGATCTTTATGTTAATTTAATAAACTTCCATTGAACAATTGATATATGCGAAGCACCATCCCCCTGAGAGTACAAATTCCAAGAGTCTGAGTCCCTTACAGGATTTTCTGGAGAAAACAGATTCATAAATAACCATAAAACCATGAGAACTGATCTATATCAGAGACACAAGGCTGAGAACAACTCACTTGACCTGTGAGTTAGGAGGAATTGGGGAAGTCTTCAGAGTTAATGAGCTACCATTTGAGGTGGATCTTGAATGATGAATGGTGGTTTTGATAGAATGCAAAGGTGACAAACGCATCCCAGGCTAAAAAAAGACAATGTGCAAAATGTTGCAGAGTTTTTTAGGGAATGATGAAAAATCTATGGGGGTTGCTGAAGGTATAGAGTACAAAAAGCTGGAAGTGGACAGGATTTTAGAGAGAGTCCAGTCTAACCCAGTGAATTTTACAGATTTGAAATCAGTCCTAGAGAAGTTATAAGTTGTCAAGATTCCATTCTTTGTGAAAGAATCAGGACTAAGGCATAATGGCTGACTTCTTTTAGAGCATTTTTTATACCACACAGTTCCTTACTTCTCACTACAGATACAGACTACTTTCCTAAGAGCAAGTATGAAAAGAACTGATCAGAAGATCTAGGGGACACAATTAGGATTCCATTCTAATCTATTCCTAGAGGTTCCTTTGATGTACTTTATTAAGAATTCTGAGGTCTATAGATAAAGCCCATTATCTTAATTATGTCTGTCTATCATGGGCATAGGTTGGGAGAAATGACATGGAATTATATCTGTGAACAGGAACCACCTAATGGGGAAAATAAGACAGAAAAGAACACATCATATGTAATTTATGACTATTCTTATTTTGGCTTAGTTTAAATTATCAAATTTATTCTTTTGAAAAAATCATTACATTTTGGAATAATTAAAACCTCTCCCTTTTCAACTTTCATTTCTTTTTCCATTTTAGTTTACTCTTTTAAATAGTGGGTATGCTTATTATTCATTATTTGAGATTACACAAAACTATTCTTTAGTCACCTTGATGCCTTATGAATAGAGAGTCCATCAGTTTATAACTTCCAAATTATTGGTATGCACAATTGTTGCAAATAAAACTCACTCTGTCAAGCCTTGTTTATTTTGTCAATCAAGTAAATAGATATTTATTCATATACTGCATTTTAAAAATTTAATTTGAGAGTACATATATTAAAGCTGGGGACAGTGAAACATGGTAGGGCTTAAGATAGAAGAAGCAACAGGAGAGAACTAAGTAGGGCTGCTTCAGCTCTATAGAAAAGTCAGAGAAAGGGGGCATGGAGATAGACTCAGGGGTTTTGTGGCCCACTGTTCCCCTTGTTGAAAGTCCCTGGGGGTCCCCAGAGTTTTTTTTTTTTAAAGTCTGTGCCTAAGAGAAGCGTGTGGGCGTGCTCCAAGGAGGGCACACGCCAAAGAGTGCACACCAATATATTGCATTTTTATGTGTGTGTTTTGTTGTGTTAATTCTTACCTGAGGATTTTTTCTCCATTGATTTTTTTTTTTAGAGAGTGGAAGGAAGGAAGGAAGAGAGAAAGAGTGGGAGGGAGGGAGGAAGGAAGGGAGGAGGGGAGGAGAGGGGAGGGGAGGGCTAGAGGAGGGAAGGAAAGGGAAGGGAGAACCCTGATGTGAGAGAAACACATCAATTGGTTGCCTTCTGGACCAGGCTGGGACCGAACCCGCAACTCTGGTACTATGCCCTTGACTAGGAATCTAACTTGTGACCCTTCCGTGCCTGGGCCGATGCTCTAACCACTTAGCAAAACTGTCCAGGGTTACATTTCTGATGAATGAAATCAGATTTTCTTCAAACATTTGCTCATTTGGAATCAGGTACATAAGTAGAAAAGACTTTCTATAATATGGCATGGTTTCAAAATCTAGTATTACTTCCTACAAATATAGAATATACAAAAGTTTCTCACCATTTTTCTAAGATTAACAACAGGGAGACAAGTGTTAATCTCTTAAAATACTATTTTAATTTTTCTAAATATTTTCACAATCTATTTATTTTTATCCATATTTTTAGGTTATAAATATCTGTTTGTATTGAAATTTTAAAAGACCAATACTATTTTTCTATGTGATTTATCCTAAAATGTCATTCTATACTAATGAGGTAATTTATTTCTCCACTTTTCTATTTTCTGATGCTGGTAGATCCTTCTAGAAAGCACTTTCAATAATTGTGCTTTACTTTGGAGCTCTTGAGCAATCATCTGAGAATTCTTGGAATAAACCAGAAGGAAGGCCAAAGAGAGAACACTATAGCTCCCCTAAGTTAATCAAACAGAATCCCCTGGTAAACCAAAATGGCCATTTTTACATCAGTAATTTATATTTTGTACAGTACATACTTTATACTGATGTTTATAAGTAGGAAAACAACACATTTCTCCAGCTGTAAGTGGAGCCTCTTGGCAAATAAAGGAAAACTTATTCCCATTAAGAAAACATTGGAGTTTAAATATAGATGAAAAATATTTTAAAAATCAGATTTAAAAAGTCCCTGATTTGCACTCTGTGTAAGCTATTGCTTTGAGAATATTGCTACATAATTACAGAAAATACTAGTTAGACTGTTTGAAGTCTCCAAATGGCAGCAAGAAAAACAGAAAAAAATAAGTTAACTCCATCAACAATAAAAATATGGAAATTGAGGTGCTCCTGGTGACCATAAATATACACCTTTATGAGCCTGACTATTTATATTCAGTTCATGCAATTAGCAAGTTTGATAATATGATTATAACTCTCAAGTTGAAACAAATGCTCTTTGCTAAGAGCAACGAGTTGTTATTGAGCAGATGGTATTACTTTTCTTGCCAATTTATGTTCACAGAGTTCAATCAATGCTTAGCCTTAAAAATGTCAAATAACTCAGATTTCAGGATAACACATACCAAGTAATCTGCTCGGCTTATCTCCACTGCGTCACTCCCCTCTTGAAAAGCTCAAACAAGATAGCATGATTGACACAAGTAAAAGCAAAACCCATATATTTCTTACAGCTGCATGGTCTTGCCTATAATGTAGCATTTCAATATCTTATAAAAGATACCATCATTCAAAGCAATAATGTTTCCCCAAGTACTAATCTACAATATACATAACATGGAATACTTTTTATTCTTGCTAGAATTGCTACCAATATAAAAACAAATGATTAAAAACTAAAGTTCATTCTAGTGTGGTGTTAAGAGCTAAAATTTTAAGTATGCAAAATCTTGGGTTCAAATTCTAGCTCTGCTACTTATATGCAATGTGACAACTGGTCAAATTACTTAATCTCTCTAGTCTCAAATTTCTTATTTGTAAAGTTTGATAGCTTTTATAGGGTTCTTCTGAATATTAAAAAAGCATTACCAATAAAGCTCTTAGCAAACTGTCTGCATAGAGTAAATATTTAACAAAATGATGACTAATATTGATTCAATTATTGGTGAACTGAAGTTTTAAATACATTAAGAGTTTGTCCCTAAGTGACAGTCAATGCAACCATGATTTTTAAAAATTCGTTTCTAGGGTTGGGGGAAAGTGAAGAGGGTATAGTGGGTCAAATATATGGTGATGAAGGGAGACTAGACTTTGGATGGTGTGCACATAATGCAATATATAGATGATGTATTATAGAATTGTATACTTGAAACTTATATAATATTATTAGCCAATATCACCCCAATAAATTAAAATTCTTTTCTGTTACTATGCTTTTCTAGGGAAACCCCTCCCCCCATTTTCTCAAACTTGTTTTGAATTCTGCAAGGGCTTTGTAGGCATCTGAACCAGTTACACCATATTATATGTGCGTAAGACTGACAGCTGATTTTAAGACTTGGCAAGAGTTCCCAACATTTTTCTTTTCTCAATTACACCTGAGGGCTACCATGCAGGTATGATCAGTCAGCTGTTCCAGACGACGGCCGCAGGGCTAGGACAGGCGACTCCAGGACAAGAGCCTATCCTTTGCACCCATCAGGCAGCTGCCCTGCCCTTCCCTCCCCTAATTGAGCAATCTTCTGGCTGTAGATCAGAGGAGTCGTTCTTTCTCCCCCAAAAACACTAGGCAAAAACCATATTAGTAGTGTGGGTTTTTACCCAAACTTTTTCTTAGGAGCCCCTGAATTGCTAAAAAAAAATATGAGTTGCTATTTCCTGAATGAACATATATTTTTAAAATCTTTTCTCTTTAAATTTTTTTCTTTATTTCTTTCAGAGAGGAAAGGAGAGGGAGAGAGAGAGAGAGAAACATTAATGATGAGAGAGACTCATTGAGTGGCTGCCTCCTGCATGCCCCACACTGGGGCTCAAACAACCCAGGCATGTGCCCTGATTGGGAATCAAACCATGACCTCTAGGTTCATAGGTCAATCCTCAACCACTGAGCCACGCCGCCTGGGCCTGAATGAGCACCTGAGTTTTTTATGAGGTGGGATGAGACATAGAGGATGAACATCCTGTCCCCCAGAATCATCGGATTCTACCTCCTTTAAACTCTTCTTCTCTATGTCCATCTCCCTGCTTATTGTCTTTCTTTACCGCTTTATAACTAATCCACTAATCTAAAAACCAGTGGAATACATAAACAAGCATGCACTTCCATGTTCAGCTCACTAGTTTGTAATAAGAAAAAGTCATAAATAGAAAGACAATAAAAAATTTAAAATATATATACTATGCTGCAGTTTAAGAATATTGGTATAGATTTATATGTGCTGAATAACATAATCTCTAAAACATATTATATACAAAAGTCAGTCACAGAATAACATGTATAGTATGTCACTTTAAATAAAAATTTTCCTGTAATTCTAAAATATGAATATACAGTTAAAATTCAGAAAGGATATACACCAAATTATATCCATTGCTAAGTGGTTATTTGCAAGGAGAACAAATCAAAAGGAGCAGGAGGGAGTTTTCTATATTCCTAATGCTTTATTTTATGACATGAAAGTAGTTATCTATTACTAATGTAATAAAACTATATATTAAAAAAATCTCATGATAGATATCTTAGGGAATACAGAGAAAGTAAAGAAAATGAAGAAAAAGCACATATAATTCTACAACCCAATGCTTTTTACTATAAAAATTGATATTTTTTTCTAATACATTTCTACACACATATGCCTGCATTCAATTTTTAAAGCATAACTGGGTCTCATCTCATTGACCTGATACCCTAAACAGTTTGAAATACCAAAAAAAAAAAAAATATATATATATATATATATATATATATATATATATATATATATATATATAAAGAAGCAACACTAAGAACTATTGGCTAAAGTAGGCTGTGGCTTTTATCTGTATAGTTTAAAGCTCACTGAAAACATGCTACATAGAAAAGGGATGCTACAGTCATATGTACACACATGTTTTGCTTTTTCCAAGTCCCAGTCGGGTCAGGGAAGCATTAAGACTGCCTAGGAGATTGCACTGGCTCAAGCTACTGACCTAATTCTTAGTGCTTGATTCTGGTGCATTTCCTGCATGACCTCAGAATGTGTCACTGTAAATTACATAAGACAGCAGTTGCACATTTGGAATGTGGATTCTGACACGTGGCTCAAATAAATGCTGTGGAAATGCCACTGGAGTGCTGTGTGCCTCAGTTTCCTCATTTCTGAACTTGATCTCTACAGCCCTTCCGGGGTAAATAATCTGTAATCTACTAAAAACCACAAGAATTATGCTGAACTGACCACCATAATATGTCCTGCTCCCACTCCTTAATTAATCTTCAAAGCCAAACTTCCTGCAAAATGACTTCACTTCTTTATTGTGTGGTATTTGTCTCCATTCTCTAGAATGCTCACCAGATGGTGACTGAGTGTATCTCTCCATCTCACAACATCTTCATATTGTTTCTTGTCACTCACTACTTAAAGTTGTAAAACAAAACAAAATAAAAATACAGTGGAAGCAAGAACTTAGCTGAAAAAATGTAGTTTTCTCCTTAGGAAAAGGGATGTAGGGCAAAGCAGGGGCCCCAAACAGCTACCCTGTGAGAGCAATTATACAGATGCTCCTTGGTTTTGATCTTTGAAGTTAATTGAAAACAAACTTGAATATGTACCAATCTTGATAGGCATGAAAGTCAGATTCACAAATAGGAATCGTGACGCTTTCCCAATCTTCTGTGTAATCTTATACTATATACATGAAGGTCACTGTAATTCAAGATCTTTACTATTAATATGAAGGAGGTAGTACATAAATACACAATCTTATTTCAAATATAATTCTTTAGTTAAAATCTTAAAAATAAAATCATGGTTTGATACTATTGACCATTGTGAGGAGAAGAATAACAAAATTCTTCAACATTCCAAGAAGTTTGTGTGTTCCACATTTCTAATAAAAGAGGAATAGATTGACTTTAAGTAAACATTAATATTCAAATTATTGGTTGTTTTTATTAGAAATTTATTGTCTATAGAACAATGAGGACAAAGCATAAAGTTTGACTATATCCAAGAATTTATGCTTTGAAATGATGCCAAGGCATCCATAGGATGAAAACTCATTTATTTACTTGAAAAAAAATTTAAAATGATTTAAGCAATATTTTATAGAAAGTACAAAACTGTTAAGAGAAATGACAGGGTATAGATTACTGATGTTCTCCATTTCAGAAAAGAAAGTTGAATGCTGTCTTATCTCTAGGAGTAAGAACTTCCTGCTGTTCAGTTTTGCTTTTTATAAGCATACATGATAAGCAGCAGAAAAATTGGTCTATTTTGAGCAGTTTTGTATAAATTTTACTCAATATTAATGGGTTTTAAATTGTATTGCTATCAAATATTCTGAATCTTATGGGCAAGAAGAAATCAGATAAGGAAAGTGGATTTGCTATCTAACCAATCTCTTAAGTTCCAACTTCCTATATGTATTTCTTTTCCCTTTGTCCATGCAGTCATACAGTTATCACTGGATGGTGACTTATTAAACAGTTTTCTATATATTTTCTTCAAAATCATATTTATTCTATAATGGCATCCTATAGTATACAATTGATTCCACAATTTTTTCCCAATCACTCGACAATATCTGTACTGTAACCCATCATAAAGAGTTGAAAGTAAAATAGGACTCCTAGTACAATAAGAATAGAACTATGGTTCCTTATCATGCCAGTGAATAGCTTTCATTCAACATCTATAATTAACAACAAAGAAAATAAGAAACAAAACGAAGTTGCCCACTGTCTCCATAGTTAATGCAGCTCAGGAAATTCTAACATAAGCAACTGAATAAGAAAACCAAATATGAAATATAAATAAAAGGAGAGAGCAAAATTATATTTTCAGATGAAAATTCTATAACTAAAAATTCACAAAATGTGTAAGAAAGATAGAGCATTATAAAATACAAATACCATATAGACATTTTATATACCAGCAATAACTAGTTAGAAAATGGAGAAAGTTTCCTATTTACATTAATCATAAAACTTAAAATATCTAGAAGTAAATATAAAAATATGAATATGTAAAAGTCTTGTACAAATAATACTGTGTAACTTCACTGAAGGATATTTTTTAAAAACTAGAAAAAATATAAATATATTTATTTTCCTGGATGGGAAAACAATATTTTAAAGATAAATTAATCTAAACACTTTTTCAATTATTTTTGCCCTACAATATTGAAATATTTTTAATTACGCAAGTTTAATTATGATATCTACATTCTTAGAAGCCTGTGAAGATTCTAATTAAGGCTGCCTGTTTCCTAGGTCTACGACACTTATTATCATGGCACTCATTTACATAAAACACCTGGGTTAGTTTCAGTACTTGCATCTTAGTACTTGCTGCGTCTTCTGCATATTTTTTTCCTTGATATCTTCAAAATAGTTTTATTTTCATTATGAAGCATCTATAAGGGGTAAATTTTGTGAACTTGAACCTTTATATGTTTAAATAAATCTTTAGTTGTTGATAGTTTGACTATCAATTTTGGGTTCTAAGTAATCTTCCTTAGAACTTTGAAACATTGCCTGGTCTGTCCCACGTTACCTTTGGAAGATCCCTTTTTGTTTGGAATTCTGAAATTTCATTAGCATGTAAACAGTATGTATTTTTTACCCCCGTTGGGCAGTGGGTGAACCTTTTCAATCGAGAACTTGAATCACTCTTCAGATCAAGTAATTTATCTTTAAATTATTTTTCCTGTCCCTTCTCACTTCCCTACTGACATCACACTCTCCATGTCTCTTTACTTTTAATCGTATTTTATATCCTTGTCTTTGTGCTCTACATTTCAGGAGATTTGCTTGACAAATTCAGTATTCACTAGTGTTCAGTATTTTCTCCAATCTTCCAATTTTTTTTTTTCAGTATCCTGCTCCTATTTCACAGAAACCTAATAATAATTAATGTACTCTTGGCCTTACTCTCTCTGAAAATTTAATATTGTAAGAGTTTTTTACTAGACTTTTTATCATCTGTTTCTTCTGAAAATAAATACTAGTATTCTTCAGAAAAATACACTTGTTTTGCTCATCCATTAGCTTCTTTTTGTTTGTGCTATAGATTTCTCCAAATCACTGGTGATCTTTTTTTGACTGCGAATACTTAAATAATTTAAGAACTAAGAATTTTGTAGATGGTTTATAGGGGTTTCATAAAGTAGTTATATAGTACTTGTAAACTTCTTAAATAGAAAGTTAATGCAATTTCAATCAAAATACTTTGATTGAAATTGCATTAACGGAATTTTTTGTGAGTACTTCACAGATTATAAAATTAATTTTTTATAATTTTAACTTAATATTTACAAATTAGCAAAACAAAGTAAGAATAACTGATAAAAATTTGAAAAATAAGATTAATTACGAGGGCACAGGTTTTCTCAAATACTAAAATGTATTTTTTAAGTATATAATAATTATAACATGGTACTTTTGTATAGCAACAGGCTATAAAGATTAAAAACAGAACCAACCATACTTTAATTTAATAAAAGGTAGAAGTGACATCCCAAGCCAATGAGGAAACTATGGATTACTCAGTAAATATTGTTCTGAAAATTTAGGAAGTCTAGATAAAGAATAAAGAGCCCATAATTATTAAAATAAATTCCATATTTATTAAAGATTTAAACATGGAATATAAGTCTATTAAGGACTAAAATAAAATATAGGGGTAGAAAAACTTGCTAAAGTATATTTTGTACTTTAAATATATTTATAGACTATATAAATGATTTAAAACTTCAGTTTATTAAAATAAAATATCCATAAAAGTAAAACTATAAATGGGGATTGGGATGGTAGAAGGACAAAGAATAAAATATTCAGAGGTGGCCCAAAACAATGCTGTATATAAAACCATCCTGCAAGGGCTGTACACAGGAGAGTAAACAATAAGCAACTTAATGAGAAACGTGCTATTATTGTCCCCATTTTGCACCTGAGAACACTGAGGCTTAGAAAGTCACATACGTTGCTGAGGATCACATAGCTAATAGTGGGGCGCTGGGATCTGAAGCTAAGGAGTTTGGTTTCAGAGCCCACCTTTCAGCCCTATGCAGGATTGCCTACTCCACCCAATCCTTGGGTATACATTTTGTATCTCTGTCTGTGAGACTTCTTAAAATGTTTCCGAAACCCAGAATCCATGCTTCTTCCTTTGTGCTCTAACAGCTCCCTTTGTCTTTCCACACCCATTTCAATTAATACCTTCTCTACAAAGTTCTTCCAGAAATCCTGAGTCCTTTTTGGAATTCTCTCCTACCTTAGATTTGAGAACCCCACTCTGCTGATTTTCTGCCTACTCTTCAGTTGGCTGAAAAATTTTCAATTCCTTTGTTGGATTCTTCTTTTTCTATGCTTTTCTTTTCTCACCTTACTCATTGTCCCTGTGAGTAAATTTACCTCCAAAATTGAAATATCTACCTCCTATGTTCTGAAAACTCCAGCTTAGATTGCTCTTCCTCATTCAGATTTCCACTTGAATGTGCGCAGACACTTCAAACTCCACATTTCTAACACTGATACTCTGCCTACTATTTGCTCTCTTACTGAGATGCCACCATCACTCACCTCCTCACCGAAGCCAGAATTCTAAGCATGATCATTGAGTTCTCCCTCTCTCAATCCCAATCTCCAAGTTTCATTTATTTTTCTCCATAAATAACCATTGAATTTTCCCCTCTCTTCCAAATTTCCTTAGTTCATGCTCTCTTTGGTTCTCATGTAATTATTGCAGTAGGCTCTGAACTGGTTTTCCCGGTGCCCATCTTTCTTCCACTCACTCCAATTCCATCTCCACATCAACATTTCTCAAATTTGAGAGGTCACAGATTTCCAAAAATACTTTCACAACCCTCAGAGGCATACAGTCTTCATATGAGAAACTTTGCAGCAAAAGTTACATACTTTTCTTCAGGTGATTATGTGTGGTTAATGCAATAAGTCATGTGTTAATAAACACAAAGGCAAAAATTCAGGCACATGATCCAGAAAATGTTTATATTCAATTATTTTTAAATTAAAAAAACATACAAAGACTGCTTTAAATATGTAACTCTAAATTGTGTCAAAATTAAACAACATGATTAAGACTTAAGGCTGATATTTCTCCCATTGAATAAAATTACCCCCATGCTTTTAAAAAAAATCCATTTCCTAGCATGACATTCAAGACTTCTTAGCAGTTTATGATAGGTTGCTTCTCTTTAATCATCTTTCTCATTCCTTACTGATCACCACTGTGCCACATACTGCAACCTGTTTGGGGCTCTCTTGTGCCTTCCATACTGCAATATTTGCTTTAACATTGACCTTTAACAATATATACCTTTCCTGCTCTAGCTAACTCCTCAGCCTCAAAGCCCCAGCTCCAGGATTTTCATCACTGGGAGAATACCTGATTTTTCCCCCTCTTTTCTACTTTTGGAATGGTATGTGTGCACCAACAGCATGCTGTGACGTAATTGACTATTTATCTTTCTGTTTAATGCCCTTAGCTGTTTAGTCCTTGAAATTTAGGTCTGTCTTAATCCATTTTCTAGTTTTCAAGCCTAGTATAATTCTTTGGCACTTAATACATGTTTATTAAAGAGTTCAATGACTTCCATGTACATTTACCTTTCCTTCTCTTTGAAATTCATTCATTCATTCACTGATAATCATTTATCTGTCAGTTTGAGTGAACACAAAATAAGACATTGTACTGACCCCTACAGAGCACTTCATTATTGTGTCATTCTCTTCTCTCTCTCTAATCGTTTAGTTATGTAGGTCTTTTCTTCAAAAGAATAGCAGGAATTCACCATAGTATCTTCTCTGCTCCTCACAGTTCTTAGACCATTGTAGAGGTTCAATATGTATTTGTTGGATAGTCTAATTTTGCCTTTAAGAGTGCCTATTAATGCATACTTCTCTCAGAGGATCCTGCTGTGTGGGAACCCCATGTGCTAGACTTTAAGCAATTTATAGCTTTTCTGTCATAAATGTGCTAAGTGGACTGGAGGGCAGAATTATCAGTTCAGAAAAGAAACAGAACGTCATGTTTGAATCCAGGTTTTCAGCTTAATTCTCAGGGCGATACTTATTCCATCAAGATAAATAGACTAATTTTCATTGAGTTTTAATCAACATTATATGTTAGTTTTACAATATTTAGAGATTATTTATTTCTATATTTAAAAAAGAAGAAATTAAAGCAATTTATCTAGACTGAAAGGTATAACTACAAAATCACTTTTGGTTCTGGCAATTCTATCTCATTATTTCTGGATAAACATGTTATTGCTTTCTGATACTAAAAAGAAAAATAACAGAGCTAAGATTTATTAAGCATTTATATTGAATAAAAATGCTTTAGGAGTTTTGAGCACTTTTATATGTATTAATTCACTGAATCCTCACAATAATTTTTATTATATTCATTTTATTGCTGGGGAAACTGAGGCCCCGAGAGCTTCTGTAACTTGTCCAAGGTAACTCAGCTGTTTAATATGGAGATGAAATTCAAACACAGACAGTCTGTACTTTTTACAATTATATTGTGCTTCCCTCAGAAGGAGCAGTGGAATGATTGTTACAAAAGCAGGTTGTTAAATTTGCCATATAATAGTGGAGTGAATTTAAGGATGTCATTTTATCTTGAGTTTCATTGTTTTTGCATCCTTAATAACCCGTGAGGAGGAGTCTTTTATAAACTAAAAAGCGTTATGAATTCAAGACTTTCTCTTTACAACACATTATTATCTTTAAGCATCTGAAAAGGAGAGTCTTTCAGAACGTCCATGTGAAGGTAGAGACAAGGTGACACCTGGGCACTGAATGTTCAGACTCCTACTAATCATGTTAAGCTGCATGCATTATTGCTAAACCTCAGGGGGAGATTAGGAGGGAGGAAAGTGGGAAGCAAGAGAGCATGAAGCATGGACATTTGAAAGTAATAAAATTATTTTCTGATCAGTTTAAGAGCATTAAGAATTATAGAGTAAGCAGCGTTAAAAAGGTTTCAGGAAGGAGTAAAACTGTAAGAATACAATCAAATTGTTAAAAATTATCAGAACCATTTTAAAGAGCATAAACAATTTCATGATATATCTTTCTTTTTCACATTTTAGTTAGTAGTTATTAGCGATCACACAGTGAACACAGCTCATGTTCTATGCCTAGAAGAGTTGACACCATCTCTAGTGCATCTGGCATTAGCCTAGGAGTTAGAGAATCTGGGTTCTGTGCTTAGCTTGGCTCCAGGTCAATAAAGAAGTGGCCATCAGACAAAGGAGGGGGGAGCGGGGTGGGTGACGGTGGGCAAAAGCGGGGAAAATGGAGGGCATCTGCAATAGTGTCAACATTAGAACTTTTTAGTAAAAATTATACTCTGTGCTAAAAAAGAAGTAGCTATCTCTCTCTGGGATGGTCTGTCTCCTCCAGTGATAAGGAACCTGTTGATGCACTTGCCTCCTCTTCATTTCAAAAGGATGCTCTGAAGATTGGTAAGTCCATGTCTATTAAGTTCTTTGAGCTCTTTAAAAGATAAACCATACACAGACATACTGCATGGGAAACACTACCATCGTCTCTTTTATACATGAGAGTAATAATGAGGAGAAAGATATCAAAGGCAGTCCCAAATTATAAAAATGGCTGGCAGGGATGCAAAAAGTTATAGGATAGGAAATAACAACAGCAGTGACACTGAATCCAAATTAGTATTTGCCTTCTATAGTTTACAGATTCTCAGAAAGGTCAGTCCTTCACTGAGTGTTACAGAGTATTATCAGGCTTTCTCATTGACATGGTGTAGCAAATAGTTTAACTTATGTGGCCTTTGGTTCCCTTAACGGTGCTCGAAAAGGCCTTTTATAAAATACTTTTCATGAATAAATACAATTACTGAAACATTCAAATTTATCTACTAAACACATGAAAGAGTGCTCACCAGCATTAGTAATCAGGAAAATACAATGATCCCATTAAGAGCCTCCATATTTAGAAAAAAACTGGAAAGTCTGATAGTACCATATTTTTTTGGCTAGGATGTGGGCTCAGAAATTCTCGTGCACTTTTCATACACGTTACCAAATACTTTCCCCTTATCTAGAAAAGTTCCAGGATTCCATTCTTTGTTGTATTCCCCCACAGAAATGCATGCTTATATGCACCAAGACACATCATGATAGCATATCTTTATTCATAATATTTCCAACTGGAAACTGCCCCACTTCATAATAGGAGAAGATTGGAGGAATGAATTGTGGTTCCTTTACATAACAGAACTCTATAATAGTCATGAGGTGGAGAAGCAATAAGAACTCTCATTCAATGCAAAATGGTGCGGCCACTTTGGAAGACAGCGTGGTGGTTTCTTACAAATTAAACATACTCTTACCACATGATCTAGCAGTTGCATTACTTGGTATTTACCCCCAAAGAGTTGAAAACTCATGTCCACACAAAAACCTACATAAGGATGTTTATAGCAGCTTTATTTAAAATTGCCAAAACTTTGAAGCACTAGGTTGTCCTTCAGTAGGTTAACAGATATACTGTGGTACGTCAAGGCAATGGAATATTATTCTGTGCTAAAAAGAAATGAACTATCAAGCCACAAAAGGACATGAAGGAACCATAAATGCACATTACTAAATAAATGAAGCCAATTGAAAAAGGCTACACACTCTTTGATTCCAATTATATGACATTCTGGATAAGGTAAAACCTTGGAGACAGTAAAAAGGTCAGTGGTTGCCAAGGGTTGAGGGGAGGAAAGGAAAGGATAATAGGTGCAGCATAGAATTATTTTAAGGCACTGAAAATACTGTATATGTACTCTAATGGTGGATACATGTCGTTATACATTTCTCTAAATCCAAGTGTGAGCCTTAATGTGAACTATGGACTTTGAGTGAAAATGATGTGTCAATGTAGGTTCATCAATTGTAACAAATATATCACTCTGGTAGGATATGTTGATAATGGAGAGAATATACGTGTGTATGGGGAGGGGGCATTTGGGAAATCTCTACCTTTTGCTCAATTCTACTGTTGACCTAAAACTGCTCTAAAAATAAAATATATTTAAAAGCATACACCAAAAACCTGAGCACTTGTGGCTTTTTTGGAAGTTCACAAAAATTTTACAGTCTAAAAAAAATTAGGTTGAATCTTTTACTTCTATTTTATCTATATAAGTGCTGATGAAGATCACCTGGTGGATAATTCAGAGGTTTAACATAGTCTTCTTAATAATATGACCTTATTGAGAAAAATCACAAAGTCCCAATAGCAACATGTTAGCAAGGAAAAGAACTGAAGACTTTTCTCTCTGAAGCTGCCAAGCACGTCTGGTTTAATTGAAACTGATGGCAAAGACAACAGAGCACACTTAATTAAGTTTTACTCTTAATGATCTCTAAGCCATGTTTGAAACATCAACATACATGTGAGAGATTTTCAAGATGTTGGACATGAATCTGTTTTCATAATTCAAAAGCATACTTTGCTTATGAATCTCTTTTTAACAAGCTTTGGCTGGGAATTCTTTTCTTCCAGATGTTTGATGTTGTATAGGCACAACATCCATCTTTCTGGATATAATTTAAACCATAGTTACAAAGAGTACATTTATATTACAAAATGGTTGAAGAGAATTCTATAGAATTATATAATGACTAGAGGCTCAATACACAAAATTCATGCACTGGTAGGGTCCCTAGTGCCAGCCACCGGCCAGGTACTCCTTCCCTTCCTCTGGCCCTGCCCTGCCCCCTGGTTGAACTCCTGGACAACTCCCAGTCAGGGGGATAATTTGCATACTACACTTTTATTATATAGGATGAGTACCTAAGTCTCACAAAGTACTATATAGGCATCTAGTCATCTGAAGTAGATTCTCTTAATACTCTTCAAACCTGAAAGAATTTTAAATTCATTATGACATTATTAAATAGGCCAATTAATAATTTTGGTTAAAGCCTCCTAAATCACAGATATATAAAATGCTTTTTAAATATATACTTTCATTTGAAATCCCTCTTTAAGGTCAGTTTTAGCTTAAGTGGTTACTTCATCATGGCAGACACTAAAATCCTTCTTTAAGCAATTTATAGGAGGCAGGACAGTTTGGTGGTTGAGAGGATGGTCTCTGAAGTTAGGTCTGGATTTAAGTTCCAGCTCTACCAATCACTAACTTAGACAAGTCATATTACCTCTTTTGCCTCAGTACTTACTTCCTAGTGTTCTTACCAGGACAAAAATAAATATCCCATGTAAAGAACTCTGCAAAGCTCCAAGCACATAATGAGCACTCTCTAAATATTAGCTATTACCATCTTCTAGAATCCTGCTGATCTTTTACCCAACTTGTTTTATCCCATCTGTTTTTCCACTACAAGTGCTCTTCCAGGCCACCTTCCTCTTCAACTATGAAACCATACATACTTATCTCTTTCTCTTTCTGAAACCTCTCCGACATGAAATTAAAGGAATAAAAATACACAAGTCCACAAAGGCACAGATAACGGGGGAGGAGAGATTTCAATTGATTTTTAGAAATCAGAGAGTAGATGGAGGGTTATAAACTGGTTTAGCACAATGGAGAAAAGGATTACAGAAAGCAATTTCCAAGAGAAAGTGAACTAATGTATTCTGACAAACCCAGAAAGACTTTTTGCTTAAGAGACAGCATAACTAAAGAAGGAAGGATTTTAGTGAGAGGCTGAAAGTATATTAAGATTATATGGAGACTTTGGATCCCAACGAACAATTTCCCTCTTATGCTGGAGACTGAATCTTTCTTTTCTAAAGAAAATAAACTAGAGACAATTCAAACTGAGGACATCAGGCACTGTGGCAACCAAAGTGAGGCCCAAGCTTGAAAATAGATGCTTAACTGAGGAGTTTCTAGTAATACTCCCAACCTTGTTATATGCCATGCTCCCCAAATACTAGCAGATATATGCCCCTCAGTGGATATCTCCCAGGCAGGAACTGGAAAATCTTCTCATAATGGTATTGGAGAACTTACCAAAGAATAAATCAACTGAACCACCAATAATGCTATAACGAAACCCTACAGTTGATAAGTCACCCCATGTTCACAGAACTTTGATGGTGTATTTATTTATCTTCATTTTTTGTTAATCCTCATGGGAGGATATTTTTTTTCCCATTGATATTCAAAGAGAGAGAGAGAGAGAGAGAGAGAGAGAAAGAAAGGGAGGGAGAGAGACACAGACAGAGAAACATCGATGTGAGAGAGACATGTCAATTGGTTGCCTCCTGCATGCGCCCTGACCAGAACCAGGGATTGAGCCTGTAGCCAAGGTATGTGCCCTTGACCAAAATTGAACCCACACCCTTCAGTCCATGGGCCGATGCTCTATCCACTGAGCCAAATTGGCTAGGGCTTGATAGTGTATTTATTGTTGTCATCATTGGTATTGTCCTTTCTTGAGGAAATTCTCCAGAATAAAGAAGAGAGACTAGAATAAGCAGACCATGTAAACTGAATAAAGAAATCCCCAGGAAACAGAAAGACAAAGGAAAAACCCTTGGAAAGATAATGTATTCTGGACATGAGAATAGTTACTATTAAGAAAATAACCAGAGAACAAGAGAGTATTGAAATTAGAAAATATATATGGCCCAAGTGAAAATTTTAATAGGAAGACTGGAAAATAAATTTGAAGAAATCTAGAAGGTAGAATAAAACAACAAAAAAAGACAAAAAAGGGGGTAGGGGAGAAGTGAGGAAATGAAAGGATCTGATCTAGGAGGTCCAAATTTGACTAACAGGAACCTCAGGAAGAGCAGGAGAGAAAATGGAGGAAGAAATATTACTGATGGCTTAACAAAAGAAAAGACTCCTAGAATTAAAGGACCCAGATATCTGGAGTGTGCCCAAGACCCAGACCAAAACAATTAATCATGAAATGTAGAAACATCGGTGATGAAGAGTTCACAATTTTTTTTTTACAAACAAACACAGGTTTTGAGCAGGTATCAGGATGTCATCAATGTTATAAAACAATGCAATACTGCCTGTAAAATGTTGAGCAAATACATTTGTAACCTAGAATTCAATTGCGGTTAATCCATGCCTGAGGTAACAGAGGGTTCAAATGATGGACTGTTGGAGCCTGAGTAGTATATAGGAAAGGTTCCTGAAGAGGAAATCTTAAAAGCTAGATTCTATCCTCAACTTTGAAACTAAACGTAGAGATACAGGAATAAATGAGGGGTACTCTTACAACTACTCCGAGAGTTTGAAGCCCCTGAGACAGTGATTTCTGTTCTGCTCACATCATTAAGTCATGGTATCAAGAGGCTGAGCACAGTTATGAAGTCTGCCAGATGTTGTGCATCTGAAAGAGTGTACTATTTTTTTCTTACACCTACACCTCTGAAGACACAGTTCAGTGGGCCGTATGCAGCAAGAAATGAAAGCCAAATACTCATTCTGAAGTCAGTTTTGCTTGGACTTGCTTATATGTGTACACCCAATTTTGCAAGTCATTAAAAACATAACCAAGAGTCACCTTTTGCTACTAACTAATGATCCAGCATTCAACTACCGTGTATTACAAAGTAGAGAAGTATTTTTTAAATTTATGCTTATTGAACTACAATGGAAACATTTCATTAACAATCTCATAATATGATAGTTTTTATGCTAATTCTTACCTAAACGGAATGGAACAAAATAAAATAAACAAATAAACCAAGGTGGGGGAAGGTCCTTCTTGGTATTTGAGTGTTCTTTTACAAAGGATCCAGTTTATCACAGTAATGGACTCCCCTCTGTTACACTGGGGATATTACTATATTAAATGGCTAAAGGATAAACTTAGGTAACAGTGGAGCTATAGTTCTTTCAGAAATAAGATAATTAAATAGTAATGTGTGCCAAGAAAACTTTCTTTGAACATTTCTATTGTACCCTCTCATTATTTCTAGCTACCCGATTAGCAGTCAGTAAACTTGGGTAACTGCTTCCTTCTGATATCACGTCGAGTCTATTCTCGAGTTCTCCTAGCATTACTTCAACTACCAGGAAAAAAAAGGATATTTTGTTCACTACATATAAAATATGCTGAACTGTTTATAACATGCAGGGTGTGTTTTTCTCTCTCGAATTCTCCAAGACAATTTTTATAATTGGCTAAAACTGATACTAATAGATTAATAAGTACAAATAATTATAATAAACATTATTACTTAAAGTAAGGAGAGTTTCCTGAAACTGAAACAGAATTCAGACTAAACTGCTGAGTAGGCTCAAGGCATTCCTGATGAAGATAGACTGCTTTTTATTTCAAATGTTCTTTGTTCATTTCAGAAATGTTTTTTAATTGTGTGCTATGTACAAAGCACTGTGCTGGTTACTGTGGAAGACACCAAGCGGGGGGAAACACCTAGTGTTTTCATTCAAGATGGAGATGGACAATCTGTGTGGAAGCTGGTGGTAGGGGCTCCATAGAGGGGATGGAGAAAGTAAGGATGAAGAACTAAATTGTGCATTTTACCAAGTGGGAAAACAAGGGGGTAACAGCTGCTTAAGGGTGTGTAATACTCTTCACTATTATATTCCACAATGTCAAATTTTGCCCTTTAATTTGACTGAGGAGTATTTCAAGGTAGTGGGAGAAACAGAGTTGCCCATCAGTGAAGAGATATATTTTAGTAAATGGAAGGTAAAACTTAAAAAGAAATTTCAAAAAGAAATTTGCTTTTTTTGAAAGTAGATATGGAACTGGCAAATGACAAGGGTAGTAATTATTGACACATGCAAGTCAACAAGCAAAACCAACCTTAACAGGAAAGCATTTAGATATGTGCAAATGAAACAGATCTTCTGATAGTCAAGAACACACATTTGTAAGACTGCTGGATTTATGTATTTTGACTAGTAATGTGTCCTGTTAGAACTTTTATTTAACCTCAGCAACGTTTGCTTTCCTAAAAATAGCTCCTGCACTCTAGAAAAGTACACTATGAAATATCAGACTGGTGCTGGGCTTAACACATCAATAGAGCTGTAACACATTTTTGAAGTCCCTGCTCAGTAGGTTTCACTACCTCCACTCCTATTATCCCCACTCTAAACATACATGCAAACAAATCACAGCAAAGCATAATCACTGCAGAACACCATAACTTGCAAATCTGAAAAACAGACTAAATGAAGCAAAACTGAAAAAAAAAGTAATCAAAATTATCTTAGAAGAAAACTTTTTTCTTAAATGTAGTTTTTCTTTCCATTGAGCATGCATAAAACCACGCAGGAGCACTCACATGGTTCCTTTGTTAGCGTTTGCCTGTTTGTTTTATAGACAAGAGAAGAATCTGCTTAAAAGCCAAATACACTGATAAATGTTTGCCAATAAAATCTTCCAGATGGGACTACATTCAAGGACGGTCAATTACAAGCCTTGTGTCTCTCCTTTTAATGCTATCCTTTAATGATCCCCTTCCTCTCTCAGAAAATTAGGTAAAAAACCAACTTAGGCAGAGAACGACCCAGTGATCCTCATAATCGCATTTCAATGACAGACAAGGAGATCAAAGCACAGGTGTACTGACACAAGAGAGGTTTCCATCCTATTATAAAATGTGAACTGTGCAACTAAGATCAAACGTGCTTTTAGATCCCCAAACACCCAACAATTTCCAGTATTTTTAAGATTCTGTGGTGTCCCTGATTAATAAACTTCCCTCAATTCTCCCTCTCCTAATTTCTAACTAAACATTGGCAATTCTTCACATATTATTCATAAATTCAATAGTTAATTTTAGAAATTTTGTGAATTCTGTTTAAAAGATGTATAAAGACAATTTGATGCCAATACATTGGTTAGAAATTGAATTAGGCAGCTAGTAGTGGCTTCAATAAGAGATTTATTTTTGTCTCATATTAAGAAAAATCCAGAGATAGGCCATGAGTGGAATGATGACACTGTTTTCACTGGAGACCTAGTATCTTTCTCTCCACGATCATTTACATATGCTTTGCATTCTCAAGGCCATTCTGGTAGCAAGATGGCCACTGGTACTCCAGCCATCCCATGAACATCAATACTGCAGGAAGAGTAGCAGGGTAAAAGGGAGTGCCTGTAAGGTAGAAGCTCCCTCTGCTTTCATTTCATTAGCTACACCTATCTTTACAGGAGGTGGAGAAATGCAGTCTGTTGGCTAGATAAATACCACCCAGTATAATTCAGATCCATTTAGTAAACTTAATGATATTGGTCACTAACTAAACAAATGTGTTGAGGGCATTTAGTTATCCCTAGCAGTCAGAGAAACTCAGAGCAGAAAGATGAAAAGGTTTCCCCCAAACTATAGAACCAATTAGCCAGAGAACTGGGAGCAGAATTCAGACCTCTGATCTATCAGTAAAGTTCCAGTCTTTTACTGACAAAGCAAACTCCAATGAGGTTAGCCCAGGAAATTCAGCTAACCAACATGAATAATGACACATCTTACTACCTGGGTCAGACCTGTGACTCACACTTCAGGCTTTATGGTCATACTGCTCACAAGCTGTAACATCTACCCTCTTTGGTTACAAAGTGAGATTCACCATACTTACCGCAAGTGACATACATGTTTATATGGCACTAAATTACCAAGAAAATGAGAGCTGTGTTGTACAATGTGATGATATTGCTGTTTGTAGGAGAGCAGAATGTTCCACACACATGAAGAGAAATTGGTACTTGAACTTTATGAGGGACTCTAGGTCTTTTATGGTGGTGGCTTTTTAAGCACACAAACACATTATTATGGTATCTACTGAAATTGACATTCTGAAAATAGAGTCCACCAATATACAAAGGAGGTTCGAATGTTTGAGGATTTTTTTTTTAAGCCATTGCTCTTATCCTCTTATCTCTTTTTGGACTATGATCATCACTCCTCACACTCTCCTCCCAGCCATATTCTCAACCAACCACAGTCCACAATGGTAACTCATATACTGTATGCTTTCTTCAAAGTTATTATTATTAGGTTCCTGCTTTCATGTTTTACTTATTTTATATCTTAAGACCTTTGAGATCATGGTCTATACCTTCTTCATTTTCCGTAACACTCAGGATATGGTAAGATGCCAATTTTTCTTTCACAAAGTCATGCTTAGAATACTTGAATACTCTCTTAAACTGGTCTCCCTCCCTGCTTCTAGTGGCTCCATTGATCATCTTCTCTCAGCTCTACTTTGCCACCTGCCCCACCTAAGTCACCTAATAATTTCTCAAAAATACAGAACATAGCAAGCCACATTTATACATAGTTGGGGGTACACCACTGTATATAAATAAAACATTTTAGGAGATGATCCTAACCTGCATTCACATCAAGTCTTACTCCTTGCCATTCTTATTTTTGTACCCTATATACTATAAGCTACTCAGAAATAGTCACCTTTTTTTATATATGTCTATGACTTTACATATATTGTTCCTTATTTCTGAAATGCCTTGACTTCTTTCATTTACGGAGAGGCCTCCAAGACATGTTAATTACTATGTGTTAAACTATGCTATGCATATCTAGCATTTTCTAGAAGACCGGGAAGCTTGGACAACAAATTTGAGCACATCTTTACATCTACTTGCATTACCACACCTATTCTATTAAATTTAGAAAACTTCATGAGTGTAGAACTGTGTTTATTTTAGCTCACGCCACTGTGGATCTCAGGTTCTGACACACAGATGCTACTCATGAATGAATAAATGTCAATTTCCTTAACTAGGCTTAAGTAATTTTGAGAATCTACCTGTGACTCATCTTGTAGAATTTGACACTTTATCCAAAGAGACTAGCATAATACTTAGATGTATAGATTGTCCCACTTCTTTTGTTTTTCCAGTGAATCACTGGAGCCTTGAGCTGCTCTTTCAGTAGAAAATCTGGTCTTTCCCTCTTTGAAAACTTCTCCTCATTCAAATTGCCCAACAACCTCAGGGATTATTTAGTCTAAAGTAGAATCTTGCTTCTAAACTTCAGGTAGAGAGGGTGACTGATTAGCATAAAGGATTCCGCCATTGCCATGTGGTATCACAGTTGACTACAGGTCCTGAGAAATCTTTTGTTTTGCTGGTTTAGGTCTCCATGGAATTCTAGGATGGCCAGACCTTGGACTTTAAGATTGCAGCTCTTAGATTTCATCTCACTGGCTCACTGAGACAAAAGCCAGCCTTCAATCAACAATCTTAGGCCCAGACTTTGAGCAGGCAACACAGGCTTCCTTTTCCCTCCCGATGTGTTAACCCCTCTAGGGCCTGTTGTATCAGCATTCTCTCCTGACAACAGTCTACGTGGCCCTATCCTGATTCATTCTAATGGGTTTCCTTTATTTGTAATTGCAGAGAGGAAATTGAGGTTCAATTTCTTTTTTCCTATTAGATTCCCAAAATTTTAGATAATTTGGTCTACTCTCTCCTCAAATTTTACCAAAAGCAGGGGCAACTTTTAATGAAAAGGTGGAGATCTTGTCACAAACTTTCTCTAGGGAAAGAGATGCCAACAGCCCTTATATTTACATTGCTAAGGGACTGTACTTAGTGATTTTCCCCCAAAATAATAAATAAATGGACCCCCAGGAGGTTTTTCTATAACAGACTAGAAGTGGTGAACATAGATTTAGAATTTGTGCCTCTCCAATCATCCTTTTACATATTCATAAAGATGCTTATTGAGATGAACAGGGTAATTATTTTCCAAGTTTTTTTAAGAACAGTAATTTATGACCATCAGACAAGGTAGGATTAGGACAGTTGAGTAACCCTTGTCCTAACTGTCCTTTCCTGAGTGGCCAAGGAAATGGTGAGTTTGATAATCAGCTACTTAAAAAAAAAAAAAAGTACATGGCCCTATCAATCCAATAAGAGAAAAAGAGATTCATTCCATAAGTGAAGATCTGGCATTGCAGGGTCATATTTGAATATGAGGACAAATACAATAAAAATAGGTTTCAATTAGATTACAAAGTCAGCCATAGATCACTGTGGCAGCAGTGTCTTTTCCACTAAGAACTTAAAATTCTTGTGTTTATTTAAAGAAAATACAATAGCAATCCTTTCTTTAAATGTATGCACCCAGTTGACTTTTATATAACATAATCCAGGAAAGATTACCCAAAACAGAAGCTTAATTTACTAAATTTCAGTGACTCTAAAAAAGTACATTTTTTTCCACATGTGTAATGACTCTCAAATACATGTGTCTTAAAATCAATGGCATCTTGATTTTGATAAATTAATTAATCAAATATATATATTTTTAAATTTAATAAATCTTTATTCAGATTATTACAATTGTTTCTCCTTTTTCCACCCATAGCTCCCCTCCACCCGGTTCCCACCCCACCCTCTGCCCTTACCTCCCCCGCACTGTCCTCATCTATAGGTGTACGATTTTTGTCCAGTCTCTTCCTGCACCCCCATACCCCTTTCCCCCTGAGAATTATCAGTCCACTCCCTTTCTATGCCCCTGATTCTATTATATTCACCAGTTTATTCTGTTCCTCAGATTTTTAATTCACTTGATTTTTAGGTTCACTTGTTGATAGATATGTATTTGTTGTTCATAATTTTTATCTTTACTTTTTTGTTCTTCCTCTTCTTAAAGAATACTATTTAGCATTTCATATAATACTGGTTTGGTGGTGATGAACTCCTTTAGCTTTTTCTTATCTGTGAAGCTCTTTATCTGCCCTTCAATTCTGAATGATAGCTTTGCTGGGTAGAGTAATCTTGGTTGTAGGTTCTTGCTATTCATCACTTTGTAGATTTCTTGCCACTCCTGTCTGGCCTGCATCATTTCTCTTGAGAAATCAGCTGACAATCTTATGGGTGCTCCCTTGTAGGTAATTAACTGTTTTTCTCTTGCTGCTTTTAATATTCTCTCTTTGTCTTTTGCTCTTGGCATTTTAATTATGATGTGTCTTGGTGTGGTCCTCTTTGGATTCCTTTTGTTTGGGGTTCTGTGCGCTTCCTGGACTTGTAAGTCTATTTCTTTCACCAGGTGGGGGAAGTTTTCAGTCATTATTTCTTCGAATAGGTTTTCAGTATCTTGCTTTCTCTCCTCTTCTGGCACCCCCATAATTCTGATGTTGGTACGCTTGAAGTTGTCCCAGAGGCTTCTTACACTATCTTCAACTTTTTGGATTCTTTTTTCTTTTTGTTTTTTCGGTTGAGTGTTTTTTGCTTCTTTGTATTTCAATTCTTTGACTTGATTCTTGCGGTCCTCTAGTCTGTTGTTGGGTCTCTGTATAATATTTTTTATTTCAGTCAATGTATGTTTAATTTCTAGTTGGTCCTTTTTCATATCTTCGAGGGTCTCATTATATTTATCCACCTTTTCTAGGATATTCTTGAAAAGCCTTATAACCGTGGTTTTGAATTGTATATCCAGTCATTTATTTTCCTCCATTTCTTTCATTTGTGATCTGTTTCTTTGTCTCCACATTTTTGCTGCTTCCTTGAGTTGGTAGGGTAGCTTTGTGTGCTAGGTTTCAGAAATTTGATTTTCTCAGAATGCAGTTAGATTGGGTGCTGTTACTGATGCTCAGAACTCAAGAACTCAGTGCAAAAGCCCAGTGGGTCAGCCTCCCCAGTTAACCTGAGGTGGACACTCTTGGTGCACCCCTTTGTGGACTGTGCGTACAGCCTTGTTGTAGTTAAGTCTTGATTGTTGTTGGTATCACTGGGAGGAATTGACCTCCAGGCCAGTTGGCTGTGAGGATCAGCTGTGTCTATGCTGGGAGAAGTTTGGTGCTGGAGTCAGCCTCATAGGATTAGACTTGCCAAATTGCAAAAGCCTCTGTGTTCAGCTTGGATGGGGTGGAGTCTCAGGGCAGAGCAGACAGTCTTGGCTTCCCGTCAGCCCTACCCTTGCGCACACGCACCTCCAGACCTCTGCCTTCCCCGGCGCCCAAGTTTCCACCTGATAGTCCAGATTCTCCCCGTAAGAGCGTGGGTCCCCAGGGGCTTGCCTGGAACTGGTGATCAGTGCAGTCAGAACTGGGGTTCAGTGTAGTCAGGAGCTTCCGACTCCCTTCTGCTAGGGAAAGCCTGTGGCAACCTCTGCAGTCTTTGTGTGTACTTGCACGTGTGCGTGCACCTCCAGACCCCTACCCGCTGTGACTCCCCCTCCGAGTGCCTTTCTCTCTACCTGACAGTCCAGACTCTCCCCGTATGAGCCTGGGTCCATGGGGTTTTGCCTGGAACTGGGGTTCAGTGCAGTTGGGGGCTTCCTTCCCCCTCCTGCCAGAGAAAGTCAGCTAGGTTCTCAGTCGCCCTTCCTCTGTGCGTGCAAGTCTCTGTACCTCAACCCTTTGCTGTTCCTCCAATTTTCCGTGAGCTTTTCTCTTTCCTTCTAGTTGTAGAATTTCCACTCAGCCAGCTTCCTGTGGTTTTGGATGGTGTCCCTTCTGTCTTTTAGTTGTAGTTTTGAAATTGTTGTGCGAGGCAGCAGTTTAGGTGCTTACCTATGCCGCCATCTTGGTTTCTCTCCTCAAATATTTTTAATTAAATGAAATACTTAAGAATGTAATAATGGACTACTTACAAATTGTCCAAACATCCAGGTTCCAAACCCAGAATGAGGATATTGCTCTATTAGTATATCAAAGCAGAAACACAGACAATAGTGGTGGGTGAAGATGAATTGGGAGCAAGGTGGTTCTCAAAGGGGGTTCCCCATCTAGCAGTCCATCAGCATCAACATCACTTGAGAACTTGTTAGAAATGCAAAATAATCAGGTCCCAGAAGTACTGAATCAGAATCCTTGGTATATATGGTCCTGCAATCTGTGTTTCAATAAAATCTCTGGGCATGGATTTGAGAACCACTCCTATAGTACGAAAGGAGACACTTAGCATGTACTTGACATATCTGAGAAAGTGGCACTGTCCTAATATTTTACCCTAGTGGCAAGACTATCATAAAGAGAGGGAGTTTCTAAGACCCTGTGCAGAAGAACACTTCTTTAAAGTCCCTCATTCCCTAGGTTCTGACTCCATATGCACAAAAGCAGCTCCTGCTTAGGAGTTTGCTTCCGAGGTGACTTAATTACAAGGAAAGAATCAACTGATGAGACCAATATGGCATCCTAATTCTTGGAAACATATTTCTCATTATACATTACTTAGTTAGCATGCTTGCTTTTGCACTGAGTTCTTGAGTTCTGAGCATCAGTAACAGCACCCAATCTAACTGCATTCTGAGAAAATCAAATTTCTGAACCTTGGAAACGAAAGGTTAGTCCCTGAAATCTGAGTATATTGTGAAGACACTGACCAGAAGGATCCACTACATACCTAGGCCATTTAAATGGACTCTTTACCAGGTCAAGTGAAGTGGAGAATTAAGGGTGATTAGGTCAAGATTGCAAACTGGCAGTCTTTTGGCCAGATGTGGTCTACAGATGTGGTTTGTTTGGGCCACACACATAGTTTAAAAATTGAGAAATTTCCATAAAATCTTGGATTTCTTCCTGTCTTAAAAAAGCTAAGACTTGACAACAGGAAACCCACATCCTGGTACTTCACCAAGAGCCTGGAGCTAAGCAGAAAATGCTTCCTTCAGATGAGCTGTTCCCTCCAGTTTGCAATAGTCCCTATGAGTCCTTATTGTCTTATAGCTGGCCAGCCTGTCCTCTGATATTACCCACCTGACCCCTAATGTATATGAATTTGAGAACCTCTATCTGTGTATTTTTTCATTAAATAGATCATTGAAATGATTTGAACTACTCAAAATTAACTCAAGTTTATTGTGTACTTTTATAGCTATTTGTATATTCAGGGTGTCCCCCAAAATGATTAATTCCAATGGGTTAAATCTGAAAAAAACAAAAAACAAAAAAAGAAACATCAATTGAGCTATCAGCTGTTAATGTGTGTATACATTTTTAGGGGATACCCTAAATGTATACACACTTTAACAGCTGATAGTTACTAAGAAAATTAAGTGTATTTTAATGAACACTCCCTTTATAATTACTCAAAGTGTGTTTATACATTTTTTTGGGGACACCCTGTATCTGTTTGTGTGGCAGGGGTGTAGATATTATTTAAAAACAGACTCAATGATGAAGGGCAAAGGTTGTCGTATAGAGTAGAAGAAGTACTAGACTGGGCCTCTAATACTACATTTGAATCTGCCACTTACTAAATGTAAAATTGTTGCTGCGCCTCAGTTTATATATCTGTTATATGGAAATGATAATATCTACTACACATAGGCTTTATCATGATAATAAATTGGATAATGTATGTTCAAATTCCTGACAAACCATAGACCCTCAGAAATGCTTGTTGAATTAAAAATTAGATGTGTTTTGTTATCTGCATTTATTTTACAAATTATATTTAACACAGATCAATGTTTGGGAAAAAATTCAAAATTGACCCTTTGAAAGTGTTGTACAATGAGATAAAGGAATTAAAATTATTGAATACAAACTATGAACCATGAACTATGCTGGGTGCTTTATATATATTGACCCCTTATAGCAATACTGTAAGCTAGTATATCTCTCTTTTACACATAAAAAGCAGGGCTCAGAAAGTTTAGGGAATTTACCCAAAGTCACACAGCAAGTATTTATAAATGGGGTTATCTTATTCAAAAGCCTTACCATGTGAGAACTTTAGTGCTTCTCAAACTAGCCTGATTATAAGAATCACTTGAGCTGCTCATTAAAAATATAAGTTCTCTTATTCCTTCCCAAGCGTACTAAATCAGATTCGAAGCGTAGTAGCCTAGAACTCTGGATGTTGTAGTGAAGCCCCAGGTAATTCTTAATAATAGCAAGAAACACTGTTCAAGAAAGTTGACAAAAAGTCAAAGTAAGCAGGGAAAGAACTGCTTTGCAACATGCTCAGTAAAAGGAAGGAAAAATTGAAGAGAGGGATGGAGGGAGGGTGGCAGGCAGGGCGGGAAAGGATCCTGGAGTTAAGGTCTATCCCATTTGAAGGATTATGAGAATGCACTTACTAGATGGGTGCTTTCTTTCTAACTGCACCCAGGCTGTTTAATGCAAACACAGGAGTCAGCCAACAGGAAGTTCAACTTGCCACTGCAGAGGAGTAAAGCACTTTGAACTACAGGCATCTTGTACACCCAAATTACATGCTGTGATACACATAGTATTTGAGCTGTTCTGCAATACAGAAGCCAATTATTCTTGGCATGTACTTCTATCATACTATTCAAATCACCAACCCTCACATGTGGAACTGTGCCACATCAAATGCACGAAGCCATAAATTCCTTAAACTCTTAGAGATGAAAGTCAAATGTTGGAGAAAAAGATAGTTTGGTAACTCACCATACAACAGAAAAGATATATACTTAACTTCATACTTCAGTTAGCTGGATCTATTATGAGAAACCAGGACAGCAAAATTCTGCCTTTGGAATTTTTCAGGGAGTAATCTAATTTTTTCTATGTAATTTAGCATAATCATTGCATTTTCACTTTTTGTTAAAGTTATTTCATTTATAATAATTGATTTTTTCAGCCTCTCCCTCTAAATGTTTTTGAACACAGAGAAAAAAATAAAACAGGCACTAAACAAAGAGTAGAGGCTGTAGGTACCATAAAATTGTTTGAATTACAGAAACTATACATATGTTTTGAATGATGGTGTTATTTAATAATCAGATCAATTAGTTGACCCAATTCCCCATTCCTTACCTTTGCAAATCCTGAAGTTAAGAGAAGATTTAATCAAAACTATTGTGTGATATTAAAACAGAAATCCAATGATAATTATTAATGGTGTAGAGGATTTAAACACTAATCCTAAAAGGTGAAAAAACAGGAAATGAGATATTAGCTGCAATGGTCCTGGGCTTCTTATACTTCCACTAGAGGCCTGGTGCACAAATTCATGCACGGGTGGGATCCCTCAGCCTGGCTGGCGCCTGGGGCCAATCGTGGCGTCTTGCCCTGTCCTGATTGGGGGTGATGGGGGCCAGCCGGCTGGGGAAGGGACCGAGGGAGGTTGACTGGCCATGGGAGGTTGTCTGTGGGAATGCACTGACCACCAGGGGGCAGCTCCTGTGTTGCGCATCTGCCCCCTGGTGGTCAGTGGGTGTCATAGCTATCAGCCTGTTGTCCGGTCATAATGGTCACTTAGGCTTTTATATATATAGATGTGCTTAGGAATCTTGTTAAAAATGCAGATTCTAACTTAGCAGGTCTGAACTTCTGAGTCCAACTTCTGAGTCCCTAGATTCCATGTTTCTAACAAATGCCCAGGTGATGCTCCTGCTGCTGGTCCAGGGATCACACTTGGAGCAGCAAGTCCCCCAGTTTTAAGAAAGTTTACTTGGTGAATTTCCCAGAGAGAGGACAGAGAGTCTCCAGTAGGAGGGTTGTAACATAATGTTAGTATTACCTAGAAGTTAAATGCAAAGTTGAAAGACAGATTGAAGGGTTTATGTAAAGGTCCAATTTCTCCAGGGGAAATTGGTCACACATGAAAGAGAAAAAGGTCTTATTTTTTATTAATAAGAATAGTGTATATAGATTTATAGTAGATACATAATTGGTATTCTTAAACTTTAAAAATCTGTTGAGAGTACGGGTCTATCTCTCCAGAAAAATGTAGATATGAACATGAATACACATTTCCACATGCAATTTCAGAAGGTTCACTGAACTTCCTACTGAAAGGCATGAGCCACCTAGGAGCCCACAAATCCCAGTTTATCACTACCAATGCAAAAAGCTAGTGCAGCGGGAGAATCCAGTTTTTTTCCTTTTTATTAAATTTATTGGGATGACACTGGTTAACAAAATTATAGTTTCAGGTGCACAATTCTACAACACGTCAGCTGTACACGCGATTGTGTGTTCACCACCCCAAATCCAGGCTGGGTCCATCACCATTTACCTGCCTATACTCCCATCCACCTCTCCCCACTCACCTTCCCCCCAGCAATCACCACACTGTTGTCCATGTCCATGAGTTCTTTCTCCTCCTCACCCCTTTTTTGCTCAATTTCAAATATGCTTATATATTTGACTGATATTATTATTGTATAAAGACCAATGTTCTTCAATCATTTCCATAAAACATATGCTGGTTGAAGTGTATATTTTTCTAAGGTAAGACATTAAGCTTCTTCATGTTAGGTTAAGAGGAAATCACCCTTTAAGAAGTTAACTATATTCCCTGGGAAAAACACAAAACAAAGACCCCATATATAAAAATAACTGTATATAAAATGAGTTTCTAAAGATGTAAAGGGAAATTGTTGTTTTATGCTATTCTCCATGTCGACTTTTTTCTCCAACAGTTTTAAGCATCTCACCTTCTATCTCTATATTAGGGAAAATTATGTAAATATTTAGAGTTGTCATTTAAAAGACAGAGAATCATTTATTTTTAAAGAGTTATTGACTACCTAATTTTATATAAGCAGCTTAGAATCTAGAAAGGTAGAAACACCTCCTTGTATGTGTGTGTGTAAAACACTATGCCAGGGATGATATGAAATATAGACATAATGCAATGAGAGTACTGCATACTGAGAGTACTAATAAAGGAGTGTTTATTTCCAGTGTGAGGTAAGGGGCATGTGTCAAGGCTATAGTCACAGAAGGACCTTTGAGCTAGACCCAGAAGGATGGATAAGATATCAATAGATGAAAAAGTAGAGGCGGGGGGGGGGGGGGGGAGAGGGAGAAAAAAAAAACAGAGGGAAAGCATTTCAGGCAAAGGAGTCATATTAGCAAAGCATTGTATAGGTGTGGTGGGGAGAATGTGCAGTTTGGACCAAAGAGAATATGATATTCTATTACACTTGTAATTCAACTTGTATAGTCCCCTCTCCTGAATCTGGGCTGGGCCTGGAACTTGCTTTGTGGCAACATTGGCAGTGTGCTCATTATGGGTTTATGCATTAAGAAGGCCTGGCTTTTATGCTCTTGGGAGCTATGAGCTGCCAATAAGGAAGTCTGACCTTGCTGGAGAGATCATTTGGAGAGAACACATGGAGAAAGAGAAAGGCCCTGAGTCTACATGTGGAGAGGCAGAAGGTAGGGTCATCCTAGCTGAGTCCCCAGCCCCCAGTCAACCAGCCAAGTGCAATCAGTCACATTCAGATCACATACAGCATGACCAGCAGGACTGCCGAGGAAGCCCAGTGCAGAGTGCAGAATAGAAGGGTTGGTTTTAGGACACCACTTTTTGGAACGATTTCTTAGAGAACACTGAAACAGTGTTTATCTACATTTAAATCAGTACCTTCTTTTGATAAATATAAAATACACCCACCTTAACATTCAGATGTAGCCCTGTCTTTCTACCCACACTAGTCAATGCTTGTTTTGGACCTTAGTATTAGATTTTAATATTCAAAATTCTAGTATTTTTTCTTTTTACAAATAACAATTACTATAGATATTAACAGGCTTTTTCAAACAACAGTCCCCGTGTCACTCCTCCTTTAACCCTTCTTGACAGGACATCTTAGCCAGATTATAGCATGTGATATGTGCACTGTGTGTATGTGTTCATGTGTGTGGGTTATGTTGTGTTATATAGACATAGCCATCCTGAAACAAATTTACATGAAGTAATTCCATATGTGGGAGGCATGCTCATCTTTTCTAATGTATTCAACTTATTTTCTTACTGCTGGTTGTGACCTATTGGATTAGTTTCATAATGATGAATAGGTTGTGACCCTCAGTTGGAGAAACACTATCCTAAGAGGCATTAATTATTGAATATGTATTCATTAAACCCTGTATGTGCTATGCATTATTTTAATCTGTTAGGTACAGCAGTGAAAAACCAAGCACAATTCCTTCTTTCCAAATAGTCACTAAATAGCAGCAACAAAACATGCACGAAGTATGATTTAATTTCATTTGTAATAAAGACTGAAAAGGAAAAGTATGAGTGTCATGAAAAACTATGATAAGGAGGTTTCACTGATCCTGGAGCAGTGGAGTAGGTCTGTTCACAGAAGCCAAAGCCACAGACAGAGTCTTCAGAGCAGCTGCAGACTTTCTGGTCTGCCAACGGCCAGCAGAGGAGGAGAACAGGAGGCTGCTAAAAAAGCCAAGTGGGACCTCAGCCAGGCTGATGCTCCATCCAATCCTAACAGTGGCTTTAGGGGCTGGTATATGCTTTTCAGCCTGTTGGGTCCAGCTTGTATTGAACACTTTCCAACGATTTTTGGCTTGTTGGGTCTGGACCAAAAAACAGGCAACATGAAAATGAACAAAATACAATTAATTGTTCACCATATTTAAGTATCAAGTTATGAGACTGACCCGGAGTTATGCAAAATCATCTTCAAGAGACTCCCCATACTGGAACCTGAGAGTAACTGGCTGAGGGTGTTAGCATATCTGGAGAAATAAGGCTCCCATTCAAGGGAAAGTGGACAGCAAGTCAATCCTAGAAAAAGGAGACTTAACTTGTGCTGCCCATGGGAACAGAGTGCCTGAGCTCAGGGAATGAGCCTGTCCTCCTGAAAAGGACTGACCCTACTGCTCACGCCCATGTCCCAGGTCCTCAAAGTCAGGAGACAGTAAACATTCTTATCCTATGCAATCCTACCTATTCTAAAGCCATGCCATGTGGTGATTTGGCTTTCTGAACTTGCCTACAGAGGGAGAATATGTGTGCTGGTCAGCCTGAAATATGTTGTGGCTCTTAAGGAATTAACTGATATTCTGGCTGTAAGGCTCTTGTAAGCTTTGAGAGTAGGAGTAGCATACTTGGGGACTGTGACCATATCACCTCTCTAAGACTGCATGGCTGAGGGGCAGAGCCCGGAGTATATATTGCAGTTCATTCACCAAGAAAAATACTATTCTATAAGGATCTGTTTGGGTGGCCAAGGTCCTGCCCCGGCAATAGTCCTAGGTAATTTCCTTCCCCCCCCTCTCTCCCCAACACCATTTTTCATTTAAAAATTCTACAAAGGTAGCAACTACAGCAGCTATGCCGCACAACAGCAGCTAACTTTTGTTGAATTTGGCCCATGCACCATTGTGCTAAGCTCTGTGTAGATTATCTTACTTAATCCTCATACTAAGGGAATTGCTATTATCATCCCTATTTTACTGCTGTGGAAGCTGGGGTTAGGAAGCCCAAGCGTTGGCACAACTGGGATTCAGAGCAGTATGATTCCAGAGCAGACACCTGAACCAATATGTGTTATCGCCTCCTCTGGATGCCTATGCACCAAGGATTTGAGCTGTATTAAAATGTCCACTTGTTTCCAAAATGCGGTTTGAGAAGTTTGTTTTCTTTAAAGGGAGAAGACAGAACAAAGGACGTCTGCCTGTGGACACTGATGACCTACACGCCTTTCTTGGGGTCTCACACGACTTCTGTGTTTTCTCCTTTGGGTTCTCCAAGGTTTCATTCAAATCACAGAGAAGTAGCTCAGCTCCCTATCCGACCCCCAGTTTTTTCTCCTCTGGCTTTTCTATGGTCTCACAGGGGATAGTTCCTGCTGACTTTTAATTTATTTCAGTTTGCCTCTTTCCAATCCACGCCTGTGTAAGCATGATCCTGAAACTAGAAAATGGTCAGCAAAATGTGGGCTTATCCTCAGGGAACTTCCTATACTTTCTCAAGCTAATAACAGGAAGCTACTGTGAATCCCACTTTTGGATAGGCTCATTGCATTACCACTATCCCTCTGGATATCTCCTATTGTAAAACTGCCCTAATGCAGGAATAGCCACTGACATAAACCTCAATCAGTAACTAAGACATTATTTTTCCAAAAAATGTCATCCTTTCTTTCTTTTAAAATATTTATTAAGTATGGGGGTGTTTGAACCTACATTTTTTTTTCTATTCTAAATCCAGAGGGAATGAGTCAGCCAGAAACCAAGAGCATAGCTTTCAGGGACTGAAGGACTGATGGCCTCAATGTGCCTGATCTCCTAGCTAAACCTCTTGACTGAAGAGGTGGATTTGGTGATGAGAACAATGCTCTTAATGGGAAGCCAGTGAAGCCAAATTATCTGCGAGAGACACTGAAAAGGGTGGTTATTGATTTATTCAAGAATGTACTGAGCACCTACCATGGTTAAAGCATTGTTCTGTATATACATATGTATACCAGTGAACAAAATATGCAAAGATCCTTGCCCACAAGTAGCTCAGAGTCTAATAGGGGGGAGAGAGACTAAATATGTAGTAAACTATGTAACACATGTGGTAAATTATGTGTTAGAAGGAAAGGGCATGGTATGAAAACCAACAAATGGTAGAGCAGGAACTAGGAAAGGGGTTAATTCAGGATGCAGTAAAAAAAAAAATAGGGTGGTTATGGCTGGCCACTTGGGAAAAATGAAACATGAGCAAAAACTTGAGGAAAATGAGGGAACTGGCCTGAAGTATTAGGGGGAAGAACACGACATGTAGCGGCAAGGTATTAAGATGGAAGTGCTCCTGGTGTGCTTGAAGATCAGCAAGGATGTCGGTGTGGCTAGAACTGAGTGGCTGAGGGAGAGAAAGGTGGGAAAGAAGACCAGAGATGAAACAGGTACAAAATTAGCTTGGACACTATAGACCACAATAAGCACTTTACCTCTGAGGGAAGTGGGGTGCCATTACGATGTGGTGAGCAGAGGAATGTCATGATCTGCACTGGCTCTGTCTTTAGAACAGACTGTAGTGCAGCAAGGGTAGAAGCAGAGTGACCTATTAAGAGGTTACTGCTGTTATCCAAGCCAGAGAAGATGGTGGTTTGCAATAGGGAAGTAATTGGGGAAGTGGTGAGAATGACTTAGGCTCTGGGGTTATTCTGACAATAAGGACTTCAGGAGTTTCTTATGGATTGGATATGAGATATGATAGAAAGGAGGGATACAAAGATGTCTCTAAACTTTGGCCTGAGCAAGAGAGTTGGGGAAGCTATGATTAGAGAAAATTGTGTGGGAAGAAGTTGGGAACATCTGGAGTTCAGTCGTTCTTTCCTTCATCCCTTTATCTCTTCCTTCTTTTGCTCCTTACTTTATTCCTCCCATCCCCCTCTTTATTGCCTTCCTTCCACACACATCTGTAAATGCCAGACATTGTATCTAGAGATACAGCAGACAAGGCATCCTCACCGGGAAACAGACTGTGAACACAGATGAGGTAGAGAGGTGGAAGTGATGGTAGGGCCCTCCCAAAAGAGTGAACACTCAATTAATTGCATTACTTATGAGCTACTGACTATAATTAGGCTGATATTATGGCTAATATATATCCAAGGAATTATTTCCTTCCTTTCTAGTAGCTTATTTTTATACTTAATGTGAAATATCTCCCCCCCCCCCATTTCCATTGGTCATTTCTTCCTTAAGGATAAAGCAAGGAAAGTCAGAAAATTGACAAAGATGATATACTAGTAAATGTTCAAAACCATTAGTTAAATAATACTATGGTTAGAACACAAACTACAAAGATTATTTTAGAGAAGTGTATTTTGACAAAGAAAATGTTCATAATAGTTTTGAATGAGAAAAAGTGTTATAGTGGTAAATGATCAAATGATATGATCTCAATAAATATACATATGTATGTATACACACATTGTACAAGTTCACAAACATATGGAAGGATATAAAGCAAATGTCAGTAGTAGATTTGCAGAGTTTTAATGCCTTTTGTGACTCACTTTTGTTTTATTTTCTGAACAAGTCTGATGTATTCAGATGACTGAGTAGTGCCACCAACTATAAAGAGGAATGCATTTAGGGGAAACACAACTTACTTTTGGACATGAAGAATTTGATAAACCTGTGAGATACTCAGGTGATAATTCCAATAAATTGTTGGGTTTTTAGATCTTCATGGGAGAGGCTAAGATGGACCTGAACATGAATTTAGGGGTTATTAGCATAGAGATGGTGGTTAAAATAACAAAAATGCAAGAGTAAATTCTGGAGAACATGAAGAATGAGGAGAGCTGGGGACTGAGAATGGAATCCTGGGAACGGGATCAAGTGTTACTGCCCTTTTACAAAACCTACATAGTTTGTTGAACAACCTCATCAGTCTTCTGCAAACCATAATCTATGATTACATACATAATCAAAGGAAGGGCAGAGAGAGAGGAAACTAGGAGGGAAACAAAGAATGTATAACCTCAAGTCAGGAAGAAGATAGTTTTAAGGAGGCAGACTGATAATTGCCTTAGAGAAACTTAG
The DNA here is from genome assembly GCA_026230045.1 of Corynorhinus townsendii. NCBI lineage: Eukaryota > Metazoa > Chordata > Mammalia > Chiroptera > Vespertilionidae > Corynorhinus > Corynorhinus townsendii. The sequence continues at coordinate 3,365,296 of JAPDVU010000012.1, forward strand.
TAGGAAATGAGCTGACAAACATCTATTTTATTTGGCAATTAAGAGACCAGAGGAATTGTAGGAATAGTTGCAGGGGGATGGTGAGACTGCCAGCTGACAGCAAGTGGGTTGAGTCATAAATGAGAGGAAAAGAAAATGGAGATAGTGATATAAACACTCCTTTCTAAAAGTTTGGTTGAGAAAATCTACAGAGATATTGGGGGGAGACACAGGATCAAAGAAGAAGGGAGGTTTTTTTTTCCCCCTTAGGAAGGTAGGAACTCAACCCAAAGGAGAAGCCACCAGAAAGTAGGTCAAAGAAAGAAGATGGAGAAGGCATGGCAGATAGAGAAATATCCAGGGGAAGGTATTGAAAGGAACAAGGATTAGGTCTGGGGTTATTTTGCCCCCTTATTTTTGAGCCCATTATATATATTCTATATAATAAAAGCCTAAGCAACCGTTACAGTGGAATGGCCAGAATGACCAGTCACTATAATGCACACTCACCATCAGGGGGCAGACGCTCAACACTGGAGCCAAACCCTGGTAGTCAGTGTGCTCCCACAGGGGGAGCACCACTCAGCCAGAAGCCTGGCTCATGGTGGTGAGCATAGCAGCGGTGACAGGAGCCTCTCCCACCTCCGTGGCAGTGCTAAGGAGCAGTGAGCTGAGCAAGGAGCAGTGAGCAGGCAGGTGGTAAGGAGCAAGGGGTCCCAGATTGGGCGCAGGCCGGGCTGAGGGACCACCCCCCTCCACGGCCCCCAGTGTATGAATTTCATGCACCAGGCCTCTAGTATTATATAAAAAACCAATAGTGATTGGGCAAAATATGTTAGTCGCCCTCTTTTTTTTTTTTTTTTGATGACTCAGTGTCATCTATTTGAAAGTTAATTATTATATTCAGTGGAGTAGTGAGGGCTATGCTATTCAAGTTTTCTAAGACAGGTTCAGCCTATTATCCCATTCAAAAAGGCCTCAAACCACTGTGCTCTTGGATGACTTTGTTAGGTTTTTGCTTCGTTTCCCAGACATCAGCAGTCACTTGGTTAGTATCAGATGTGCCTTACCCTGGAACCTCCTTCCCACTTTTTCTAACTTGGGTCCACAAGACCAAGCCTTGTGTGAATCATCAGTAAAACACAGTCATACATTTCTCTTGCTTGTGAAGTGCATTACTTTTAGTGGGTGAAATTATGAATATCCATTCTGGGTGCTCAGAGACTTACGTTGCTTCCTTCCTGGTATTGATCTATATTACAAGATAAATGGGACACTGTGGGGTGGGGGGCTGAGTTTTTAATAGTTACTATAGTTTGTATATTGATGTTAATAATTGAGGTATATGTATATATCATGTTTAACAAAACATAGTGAAAAGGCTGATGGAACACTATGAGCTTACTTATCAAGAGTTATTGCCTTTCCACAAAACCTACATGATTAGTTTGTTGAAAGATTTCATCAGAGTAGTCTGCAAACCATAATCTATGACATAAATAATTAACAATAGTTGTTAAATAACTTTGCAATGATTTTTGTTCCGTTTATATCCCCAACTATGTAACTCCCACAACATTCTGGCAGATTTGTAATCATTATTGGAAAACACATTGCTTATCTCAGAGAGTTGGTGAATTAATGCTTGCTGTAGTTCTAGCTAATAAATATATAGCCCCAAACTGTAAAAGTTCAGGCAATGAAAGGGGGATATTTGTTCAAATTATCAACCTGTTTTTAGCATGTATGGTACTAAGCTGTATTATAATGAACTTTTCCTGAGCAAATATACTCAAGAAATTAAAATGGCATAAAGTATACACTTCCCATTGTAGAATCAGAATAAACAAGATGAATGGTTTTCGGAAAGGGCATCTCTTGGATTTCTTTTCAATGTATATTCTATATGTAATTTACATTGCATGATGAGGATACAAACTAATTTTTTGCCTTGTGACCTTATTTTATTTACCAAATTTACACAGCTCAGACCTGCTCAGATAGGTTTTGAAAATAGCGCTTGCCAAGAATGTGCAAATGTGCTCAATAAGCATCTATGTACATGCATTTTACTATGCTTCTTTTCTTTTTTCACTCCCAAGTGCTTTTGAAGATCAGCATAACTGCAATAAAAAGAAACCACCACTGCCCTATTATTGAATTACTAAGCAATGTGTGTTGGAAACACCCTTCAGAGTTTTAAGAGGGTCAAAAGGAAGATGCTCGACACGTTCTCCATGGCTGCAGGAATTCTGGTCAAAAGAGATACCAACCCAGAGTTGTTTGAATGATGACGGTGCAGCCAGGCAAGAAGCGGGAGAATGAATGAAGAGCTGGGGAAGCTGGATTGGCAGGCAGGGCGGGGAGCAGGGGAGGGGAAGATGGAAGGGCAGAAAGACAAGAGGGATGAGAAGGACTGCAGAGGTGCTGCTGGGACAGACCTCCTGCTCCAAGTTTTCCTGTTTCAGTTTTTTTGAAGTTCTAAGAAAGACAACATTCTGCAAGATGAGAGATTGCTTTAGGCACTTGGTTTTAAGTAATTAACAACAGTTGGTAATTATTCAATATAAATCATTAGCAATAATAATGACAAGACTAAATACCAATAAAAATACTTTACAGTACACAGTGGGTCCTCGTGCCAACTCTTTCATCTGAACTCAATTTCTCTACAATTAGCCACTATTATTTCTCTGCCTTCATCACGGCTTTATCCAACGTGGCTAGGTTGAATTATTCTCACTTATATGAGGTAGGTCTCATTGGCATATTATTCTATTCTAGGGTCTCATTGCTATCAATTATTCATCTTATTGTCAGATAAATCTTAAATGCCACTTTTGTCAAAATGTGGCTACTCTCATCTGTGTTCAAAAATCAGTAGTGACTATCTCCAAACTTTAAGTTAATATCCAAGACATTTTAGTTTGACTAAAGCTTTCATAGCCTAAATCCCTTCTAACCTCACTCATCTGGATCCTCTGCTACCAGACTGTCACACTTTTCACAAACATCCCTGATTCAATACTTGTGCATCTCATTTGGGGTACCTGCTCCTCCCCATCTATACATTTTTTATCCATATTACCCAACTCAAGACTTACTTCCTCCATGGAGTATTTCCTGACTAACCTAGCTCTCAAAGGTATCTTCTTCCTTCTGCTGTTCATATCTATATGATTTATTGGTTCTATTATTTGTTTGACATTAAAAATTACAGAATTACTGTTGCAGTGATATGGTAGTACTGGCTGTTGTCAATTATTAAATATTCAAGAATATTCGAGAATTTTGTGAAAAGACTGTTAAACCAGTGGGGTTGAAATCAGCTATGGTGGGAGTATTTACACCAATGCAATAGGCAAACGCTGCAGATCATATTTTGTTTTGTTTGGTTGGTTTTTGGTGGGAAAGGGGGAATAGAAGAAAATTAGTTTACCAGAACACCACTGCAACTGGCCCTCTAATTTAATTATTCTTACTACAATTAAAATATTTTATTAACTCCATATTATAGCTAACCAGTATAAATTTAAATACTTCTAGGAGTTAGTAATCCATGACCTCCCAAGGAATTAAATTCCAACACGGACATCTATCCATGTACGTAAATTAAATTATAGGCTACATAATAACTAGCTATCTCTCTATATTTTGCATTCTTTATGGTACCCAGCATAGTGTATAATGAAAAACAGATCCTTCTACCTTTATAGCTTCAGTTTCAAGGGCTCCCCATTGCCCTTTAACTTTTAGCCTCATGGAACCTTAGAGTTGTTCCTCAAACATATCAGATATTTCTTACCTTTGCAACTTTCCAGAGGTCACTTTCCCACTTTGGCTCAAACCTACCCAAATACTTCCTCCATCTGAATGCCCTTTGTGGCTTTAAAAACACTCCACTTTAAACACATTGTATATTAATTGTACATTGATGTAGCTATCTCTTCAGTACATGGTAAGCTGATTAAATGTTAAATCCTATATTTTTCTCTTGTGTATCTCACGTCCAAGATGCCTGGCACATAGAAGGTGCTCCAATAATATTTGTTGATGGTGAATAGAGCAATTCAGATACATGAACAAAGCAATTTATAAAAGGTAGGTCTGCTTTGGTAGGTCCACAGCATTGATTACTCTAAACAATAGACCTCATGACTGTGCTTTTGTTTGTTTGTTTGTTTCTAAAAAGCATCCACCAGGACATTCATTTCAAAGAGGAGAAAGATTATTCACAACTCTATGAGTACTTTTAACTGTTGCTTTCTTCTTCGTCACCTTTCAGTGTGCCTGACCTCATTCTCCTGTCTCTTCAGGATCATGGTCTGGTCTTTAAGTTTAGATGTTCTTTCTTGTGTGCATGCATCTGTTCTCTTTTTCCTCTTCGACAGCACCAACAGTAGATGCACCACAATTGATTATCCCTGGGAAGTCTTCACAGTCCCTTCATTGTCCTATGCTTAATACCATGGAACTAAAAAAGTAGGCCATTGGACTTGGGGAGTGGGGATGGTGAAGAAATCAAGATAGAAAGGAGAAAAGATAGTAAAGCATGAGAGAAATGTATAAATTGGGTTGAGGAGAATGAAATAAAAAATATTTGAGAACCAAATGAGGTAGCAATACTCCAAAACTCTATTCAACTTACTGCCACGTTCCTTTTTCAAGGAAGATAGCAGCTGTTACCATATTCCTAAAAGTGAGTTTCTCTCTAATCGCCAAAATATTGTTATTTTCATTTTTAGATCCAAGAATCCTTCTCACAATGGGCAAGCAAAAAAAAAAAAAATGCTTTTAGGAGAACCCTAATTCCAAGAAAGTAGAGGGAAGTTATGCCCTCTGTATAGAATATAGGGGCTATCAATGTATAGGTTTTATCTACAGAAATATATTATTTGAAGAATTGAAATAATTGAAATAATTCTTGAGGTCAGGCAAAAAATGTCTAACACCACAGCAGAGAATATAGATTAATGATATAAGCCTGAATTTTGATGTTTATAAAACACTGGGTTGTCATTACTTTTTCCACTCCACCTCCAATGTGTGTTTTTTTCCAGTGGTGCTAATATGACAAAGCAAGTAACAGAAGACTACAGTGAAGCTTAGAATATAGTGACTTTCACTTACATCAGTGATGAGAGAGAATCACTGAGCAGATGACTCCTGCACACCCCCACTGGGGATCGAGCCCACAGCCCAGGCATGTGCCCTGACAGGAAATTGAACAGCCACCTCCTGGTTCATAGGTCCACACTCAATCACTGAGCCAACGTCAGCCGGGCACACTAACACTATTTTCAATCATGGAGCTGTGCTCTAATTCTAACATTGGATGTTCAATCATGCTCTGAAAAGGTTAAAGTGGAAACATCTTGTGATTGTCTTCAACTCCACTACCTTGCAACTGTTCATATTCAAAGAAATGGATATAAAAGGCCTGAAAGAGAAAAGCAGGACAAAAGAAAATCCTACTTGTAATTTATAGGTCCACAGAAACCAATGAGGAAAATGCTAAACAAAATCAAGCCAACAGCATTCTAAAATTGGAAAATGTAAAAATGCCTCCACCAATCTACTTAGAACATAAAAAAGCTAACAGCATCTTTAATTTTGTTCATGATAGTGTCCTACTTTCCTTTAACATGTCCGACAACATACAGTCAAATGGTTCACCCACCAAGTGGACTATGCCCTGTCAGAACCATCCATTCATTCATTAACCAAACACATCTGAATCCCACTATGTGCCAGGCACGTTGAGTACTGGGAATTCCCACATCAATAACACATGATGTAAGTTCTCAAGAACATCACAGGCTTACTGTAGCCAAAACCACTTATCTTTTTTTTTTTTCAATTCATAAAGCTGTATGCAGGTGTCCTTACAGTACTAAATTATTTCACTCTTTAAAAAAAATAGTTTATTGAGGTGAGATTCACATTAAATAAAATCTAAAAATTTAAAGTGAGTAATTCAGCAACATTTATTACATTCACAATGTTGTACAACTACCACCTCTATCTAGTTCCAAATATTTCCACCATTCCAATAAAATCTCTGATCCATTAAGCAGTTTCTCCCTCTAGGACCACTTTAAACTTTAGTGTGGAGAAAGCCTTTATAAAAAAACACATTTTGAAAAAACTCTTCTATGCCAATAATCACTCAAACTTTCTCAATAATGGAACTGAGAAAAAAATATTAAAGTCAAAGAACTTTTAAAAATCAAAGACAGGCTTCCATCTTAGGGTTTTTTTTTTAAATGGCATTTTAAAATTTTCTTTTGTTTTTTTACTCTTTAAGGCTTTGTCAGTTTTCCAAATTCTTATTTTAGGAAGCCTGGAGATGATTGGTCCAGTGGCTAAGGCATTGTTGTACTGGTAGCCTTCTGACACACCTAATATTTAAAAATCAATCACCATGAAGAATTTTCATATCTGGGTGTTATGTATCCCCTTATGTCTCAGGACTTTATCTATAAAGCCCACATAACCTTCTTTCTATCTTCAGCTGATTTTAACCGTGTTTCCACTGTATCTTCTTTGTTTAATCTTTCATCAGCAAATTCCTCTTTAAATATTTACTTTCTATGCCAATTTCAGGTAATTTAGTTGATTACAAAAAACAAAACTCACTCCAGGTAATCTTTGTTTTCTTTCCATAATCTGATATTTACAAATCCTCTTCATAATTTTGCTAAACACCTCCGATTCTTCACTTCTGCACTGTTGTCTTGCCATCAAAACGTTGGATTCCAAAACCTGTGACCTCTCCAGTTCATTTACAATATTAATTGCCAAGTTTCCTGCTCTTGCCATGAAACCAAATGTTTTACCCTCACCAGACACCCTGTCCCCTAATACGTACAAATAGGAAATATGTATGCCCTTGTAAATTTAGAAACTTCTGGGTGTGGAGGCCTGAATGGCAGAAACAGACTGGAAAAAACTGCGCTGTGGAAGGAGCCTGTCCTGAGGCAGCATAGTGTAGCACAATGGTTAGAAACATGCTCGTGAGAGTCAGACAGACGTAGGCCCACATCTTGGCTTTACTGCCTGCAAGCCCCAGGACCCTGGACAAGCTGTTTAAACCCTCTGAGCATCAGCTTTCTCATCTGCACAATGTAAAAAGGCAGTGCGTTTTAATGGACAGTCTTGTCTTTACACCACTTTTAGTATTTGTACAACTGTCAAGTCAATCAACATATTACCTCAGAAACTGTTGAAAAGGTGTAACTTCTGGAAACGTTCTCAGAGAGGAACAATTTTTCCTACTCCAAGCCCAGCTTATAATTCAGCCTTGATAGGTATCCATAAATCATAACACCTTTCTAGGTCTTCACTTCCTTAGTTATAATCTAAGGGAGGTTGAGTGAGGATTTCTATTGGATCTGTGATTCTGGGATTTTATTTTACACATGAGGATCACTGAAGAGTAGAGAGAGGCCACCGTGGGCAGTGGTTTGCTCCAGGTCACACAGAAAGGCATGCTAAAAACCCAGCTCATCCTAAACTGGTGCCCAGAAAGTCTGATTTCCACTTGAGTAGATCATGCTCTCTTAGCTCCCACAGCTGCTGCTCCTTCACCTCATTTATCTCAGCTCAGCCTGACTCTAAGCTTTTTTCCCATCTACCTCCCTGAATTTTGCCCTGAGAACTTTGCAGGCTATCTAGTCTCCTTCTCTGAGATCTCTTCTCAAAGTGGTTGTTCCATTAACCTTTCTGTATCAGTTACGTTACAACTATTGATCTACTGCCACCAGTCAATTGATGGGAATTATAAGGTGGAACAGGAAAAGAAAAAAGAAAAATCCAACTAACATATTATTAACTAGAAATTTAAGCTGAAAAGTACTGAGCTTTTAAAAATCATAGCACATTATTTATAAATAAATGTTTATAGTAAGAAGATAAAAATGTGGGTAGGATAACTATTTTTAAAACAATTCATGGCAGTGGTTATTCTGAAGAAAGGAAAAGGAAAATGGGGGTGGTGGGACAGATGTTAATATTTATTAACTATAAATTGTGAATATATATTTTTTTAGCTCTCCTAAGTTCCTGATATACTACATATATTTCTAAAAGATTTGTACCTGCTACTCAAAGAACTAAAACATTTCAGATCTCTTGCTGAACAGTTCAAACGCTGGGGCAAAGCCACTACTACAAAGATGTGCAACCAAAGCCAAGGTGCTCTCAATGCTTCCAGTTTCGGATTACGGCAATTAGAGGAGATTGAGTTATTTTGTTTCCATGGCTCATTAAGCTAGGGTTAGACTGGTGTCCATAATCAGACTCACTGTATTTATCCTTGCCTTCTCCCTATGAAAGGAGGTCAGACCTTAGGGAAAAGAAAGACTGAAAAATATCCCAACTCCATGGTAATTCTGCCCAGAAAAGAAAAGCGCTGACCCTGACAGAGACCTACTAGAAGGGCTCCTGGCGGATAACTGGACTCAAAACACAAACACACAAAACAAAACAAAACAAAACAAGAAAACAGCCTACCAGCCATTTCTACACAGGGGCCTCTCATGCAAACTGCACTTTGAGAGAAGCATGCCTTGCACTGTTTCTGCCATCTGAGCCAGTCCTTATGAAGGAGTTCCTGGAATCCTATTTCAACCAGTAGGATGAAGACTTTCCCCATCCAATTGGAGCTGCACAGCTATATCCCAGTCAATTCTTCACCGACCAGTCAGAACAGTGCCTTTTGGACCAATCAAACTGTGGGGATTTGGAGTCCTCATTTGCATGAGAACAAACCAATCAGGGCCCAGCACAGGGACACATGGTATATGTCAGCTTCCCTCTGGCTATGGGAGCCCACTTTCTCTTTCCACACTTTTCTCTTTCTGCCAAAGATTCAAGACAGCGTTTCCTGACTGGAGCTGGAATACTGAAGACGAAACACCGAAGATGTCTTGCTGGAGCAAAGCGGAGCCGACCAGCAAGGAGCAGAAGAGACCAGCATGGAGCGGAGTGGAGCCGTCCAGCTGGAGAGGGGCCTGGCCCAGGGCCTTCTAACATCAAGGCTGTGAAACAGCCATACTGTGTCACAGTTGAGCTGTTTGCATTAGATAAAGTTTCCTTCTTCACAGCACCCCAAATTTGGGATTCCTATTGGTATAGAATTGATGTCAAAGACAAAAGTAACACACCTGAAAAAGATTAAATTCTTTTTCCTTTTCTAAATGATCCCCTTCTTTAAGCTTCCTGTCAATTGACTACCAACCCTACTTGTTAATTGCCATCCTTCATCAGGTTCACTAGCGTTTCCTGTTGCAAATTAGTGTTCAGTGTACATTAGCCTGACATCTTCAAAACATGCCCAGACCGGGGGCTTCCTGCTAGGGTGCCTTGTGCAAAGGGCACCCAAACATTGGCAGGGGACGATCAACTAACTGTGGCTTGGGAGTGCTGCAGGCATCAGCAAGAAAGAGAGGCAAAAGGAATCTGAGGTAGGAGGAAGAGAGAAAGGCTTTCTTCATTTTCCAGAAGAGGACATCATCTGGACGAAGAATAATGGAGAACTACAGAAGGGGAGAGGCGAGGCAGGATGGGGGGGATGACAGTACACCCACAGGAACAAAAACAACTTGCAACATAGCAGAAATGCTGAAGAGAATGGAAACAGCTGGCGTGTACTGTGTTGATAGGATTCATGTCAAAGTCAGTGCTTTTTAACCTTTCTGGGGACAAAGCCTTGTGAGAAGACTCATCCCCACCCCACCCATACCTCCCCACCCAATGTACCGTCACACATGCAGGCTCCTGCCATTGGAGAAAGGGCTCTGATCCTATCAGGCCCTAGGACTGCAGGTCCAGGATCCTTTCTCTTCATTTCTGGCATTAAGAAAATGTATTTAGTAAGTTTAAAAAGAAAGGAAGGGAGTGAGAGAAGGAGGGAGGAAGCAAGAAAAGATTTCATATATAAGCCTCAGACAAAACCAAACCAAACCAAAAACAAAAACAAAACAAAAGTAGCCAAGTTACAGATTCATCTGTATCTTTTCAGAGCGTGCAACCCAAAGTCCCACATGGATAATTAACCATCTTTCCATTATTACACTAAGCAAGACAGGTTAAATGTACATAGTAAATGTGGTTTGCTAAACTCCCTCTCCCATTATTTACCTGGTCACAATAAAAAGAAGAAGCTCATCTTGCCCTAGCCAGTTTGGCTCAACAGAAAGAGAGTCAGCCTGTGGACTGAAGGGTCCCAGGTTCAATTCCGGTCAAGGGCACATGCCTAGGTTGCTGGCTCAGTCCCCAGTGTGGGGTGTGCAGGAGGCAGCCGATCAATGATACTCTCTCATCTTTGATGTTTCTATCTCTCTTCTTCTCCCTTCTCTCTGAAATCAATAAAAATATATTTAAATAAATAAATAAACCAATCTCAATGTACCATTTACTATTTTTTTGAGAACAAATGGGAGGGAGAGGAGGGTTCTACTCCAAGTACTATTTGTGTATTGAAAGAGGTACTGCTTCTTGTTTCTTCCTTTTCAAAAAGTAGCAGGTCTCTGAAAACAAAGAACCACTATTGTGCTTCTCTCTCTGGTACCAGCCTATTTAAAATAGGAGTTTCAAATAATGCCGTTCATTAAGTCCACATTTTTGGGGGCCAGATTCGGCTTTATGTGCATATGTTCTTTTGTTCCCCTCCTAGCATTTTAATACATGGGTATTAAAATCAGATCAGAAAAAGGTTGAACGGACTTGGGAAGCTGCCAATCAATGCTGTAAAATAAAGCATGTTGTGCCCTGATATCTCAGCCTATTCTGCGTAGTTGTAATATTCCTGGAGTGAGGGTGGAGCTGGGACAATCATTGGGAGTGGGAAAGGGAATGAAAGGGTTAGATTAATTGTGGAATTTGACAGTGGGGACAATTTACACTAAAGAATTGTTTTCACAGACTTCAGACCTCCAGGACATTTTCCAGTCTAGGTAACCTTTGAATTACAGCCGGAGGTGATGTTCTTGGAGAAGCCTCTGAGAGCTGAAATCACAATCTGCCCGCAGTGTTCTCTCTCCAAACCCACAACTTTGTCATTTTCTCAGGCAGACACACAAACACTCAAGAGTCCAGAGTAAGGGGGTGCGGGGTGCCCTTGCTTTGTAGTAGCTCTTTTGAAGTGTTTAATTCCTTCTTTGTAATCTATTCATCAGCACACATTTCAACCATATCAGCTTTAGCTCAACGATTTCATTCTCAGAGGCTTTTGTTTTCTCCCATGGCTCAGGGCCTCTGTCCAGCACCTGGGTGGCACAGTTTCTTTTATCTGAATTCAGAAATGTTAACTAAATTAAATTCTTTCTCTCTCTCTCCCCTCCTCCCCCCTTCTTCCCCACCCTGCCTCCCCCAATTCAGGCTATGGTACCCACTGAGGCCGAGTGAGCAATTGAATGTGCATGCGTGCACAGGAGCACCCGTGTGCCTGTCTTTTTAAAACACAGGAAATGCATAAAAAAAGAATTCAGCTAGAGCCTTGGCTTCCCCATTTTTGCTTCTTTCTCCTCCTCTCACCTTCCCCTTGTTGCCCTCCCCCTCCCCCCAAGCACCAGCTTTTAATTTTCAAAAGCACTGCAATTGCTTGGTGTGGTTTCAAGAGCTGGGGTGCCATTCTCCCTGATGATGACTCTGCTGACGTCAATGGCATTCTTATCGTGCCTAGTGCGACATCAGAAACCAGCCCTCTGAGGCTCCTCTTATTCATGGTGCCTGGACTACAGTAAAACGTGGACTGGATTTCTGAAATGAAAGGGACTCACTCCTCTTTCCAGCAAGACCTGAACTCAGCCAGACACCCATCTTGTCTGTGGCAGCTTGCCAGTTAAGACTGTTCTCGCTCCCTCTCTCCTGCAAAGACCCCTTGAAAGAGAGGACTATGTGGATCACAGAGATTCCTGTGTGTGTGTGTGTGTGTGTGTGTGTGTGTGTGTGTGTGTATCCCTTCACCAAGGCAAGACTGTTCAGCCTACTTCTGATTATTCTTTACATTTCACTAAAGTCTTTGATAAGGTGATTTCCCCGTATAAGTAGACAAGACCCATTCGTTTTAAGTGCTTCTAGCTTACTCTCTGGGTCAGAACAGGAGCCCAAGTTCAAAGAGTTAAGCCCAAATTCACTTCAGATTGCAGCAAGTAACCCTTTCCTCTTTTTAAAAATTTTTACTTAATTTATTGGGGTGACATTGGTTAAAATATCTATAAGTTTCAAGTGTACAATTCTATAATGCATCATCTGTATATTGTATTATGTATTCACCACCCCAAGTCAAGTCTCCTTCCATCACCATATACCCACCTTTGCCCTCTTCAGCCCTTCCCCCCACCTCCATTTCCCTCTGGCAATCACCACACTGTGGTCTGTCTATGAGTTTTTTAGAGGAGAAGGGAAACAATCATAGCTGAACAATCAGAGCAATGAAAACAGCTGAGTACAAAAGCTATCATTGAGAATTTAACATTTTCCTCTAAATATTCATGGCTTTTGAAGAGACCTGATCTTAAAGGCTGAAGTTATAAGGTAGCCACGAGATCCTAAAATCCATCATTCAGTTTTCACCCAGCAGTTTGGGGACAGCTGTTATGATGATGATGAAACTTTCTCTTGCAGTGGAGTTTATTTCAGCACAAAACTACCCCAAAGCATCTCAGAAATATCTACAGTTCAAAGTTAGGTGTTTAAGGAGCCAGGCCATTTAACATGATGACAGAACGGTACACACCTAAGTAGGTTTCATCTGCCAATCTTTGATAGAGAAGAATCAAAATGTTCTTGGTATCTACCAACCAACTCACAAGTTTCACTTGAAGATCACTGAGCCACCCATAATAAAATTATTAGGAGCAACTATTATAGAAAGAAGCCATTTAACAGCCTATGAAATGTACAATCATTAATTCCATCTAGAACCCTGTGGAATCATAACATTAAGGGGACATCAGATTAGTTTGGTATAACCCACCCACCCCCGTGTGAGGGAACTGAAGCCCAGAGGTGGTTTTGTGATCTATTCAAGATCACACAACTATTAGTGACAGGACTGAAAAGCTCAAGTTGTTTCAGTCTACTGAATGGTAGGCTCTTTCTACAACACATTTCTCCTGATTATTTAAAGCACAAACTCGTTTGCCTATGAAGTTTCCATTTTTCATATAAACGAATAATAATTTTGAATTTCTTGATTAAAATGGATGTTCAGGGATGTTTAGATGAAAATAGATATCTAATAAATCCCCCCCTCCCCGCAGTGAGTTCCACAACTAGTGAAAACACTATTAAATGAAATGGAACAAAATATGCATGAAATTCAGATTTTTTTTAAAAGTAATGATGGAGTCTGGGAAGAAAGAGCAAAGATTTACCTGCGTTCCAAATATGTAAGCCCCCTGCACTCAATCATCATTCTGCCTCATTTACTACCTAGATTCCAGCCATTGATTGTAATGTTGTGATACTAACGCAATTTATTTGCTCCTTAATTCAAACCATTGGCTTAATGTTTGCTCACTACTATGTATGATTTTCATAGTTACCTTCTCTACTCCTTCTCCCCATATTAGTTTTGCCTTCTCCTCAGAGGACTCTCACTGCTTTTATAAATCACCTTTTGACACTCTCTTTTTGACAGATGAGTATCACATTCTGGTCCAGAATAGAGATGTTGAAAGATGCTGGCTTCAGAGTCAGACAGACCTAAATAGGAAACTTGGTTTTACCGCTTGCTACTATATACCTTTTACGCATGTCTTAACTTGTCCGAGCCTTAGTTTCCTTGTCTATGAAATAGGAATAACGATCCCTACCTTGCAAGGTTGTTGAAAAGGTTAGAGATAATGCTTACTAAGCTCCTGTCACAACACCTGGCACATAAGAGAAACCCAGTAAAAGATAATGATACTAATGATGATTTTTAAAAATGAGGAGAATCATAACATTGGTAAGGACTAATAAAGTGAACAAGGGACAGACAGTATTTTTCCCCTTGTGACCAGAGTTAGGTCTGAGAAGTGCTACTAAAATTGAAAGGGCAATATTTCTTTAAAACATTTTTTTTTTCTAGTGAGAAACTAGAACCAAATACGTGAGCATAGGCCCACATTATACATTTCTATAAACTGTAAGTGGAATGCATTTTACAGTGAGTGAGTGATTGATGTCAAGTAGCTACAAAACCTAATTGTGCTCTTAAAAATTCTTTAAGGATTATTTTGAAACTGGTTTGGGAAAGCTACTTTAAAGGTAAGCTATTGTGGGCTGAGCCAGTTTCTGGTCCTCCTGTCCCTGAGACAAACTGCCAATGCTCACCTAGGCGATAAGGAGCTTTGTGTGCACTAAGATAAAACCCAGAATTAACTCCTTAAGCTGAAAGGCAGACGCGCATTAAGGACACAAGGCCTGGGAAATCCTAGCTGTCCATTTGTGAGATAAGGCACAGTGTCCTATAAAGAACATCTTCACTGTATACCATATTACTACAAAATTGAGTTTATTTCATTAACAACAAAACGTATCAAAATACAAATACTTCCCCTTTTAGAAATCAGTAACTTATTACAAAATAATAATAGTACTTAACTGAGAAACAAATGATAGCCATACCTGTTTAAGGTGGCTCACCCAAATTTCATAAGCAAAAGCAGAGTGGTCTGAGTCAGTTCTAGGTTGGATATGAATCAGGAAAACCAAGAAATCAAAAGAAGTACGTGTGATCAGAGAGGGTGTCCGTGTTGGTGACTGAGTCCTGAACCAGTCAATTCTGCCTTGGGCACTGGAGAAAACAGCTATCTAATGAAATTGTCAGGTCTTACCTACCTAATGACAGTTTTACATGCAATCAAAGTCAACTTTGAATGTTTGATATCCCTTCCACTTCACTCCAACAAATGGAAAGAATTTAGTCATATCTACTCCAAACTAATAAGTAAGGTTAAAATGCAGATTTGATTATGTCTTTCCCTATTTTAAAATCCTTCACTAGCCATCCTCCACTCACCTAACCATATTCCAGTGTGTGTGTGTATGGGGGGGGGGGGGGTAGGGGTTGTAGAAACCTGAGGAAGGGGCACCATTTCCTAATTCATCCCACTAAGGGGATGGATGGACCTTTTATAATCTAACTGCCTAGAGATTGCGCCTTTTGAAAGTATACAGAAGTTGCCTTAAATATACAACAGATACGGGAAGTCCTTTCAGAGATAGCTTAATGCTGATTTGATTACGTATATGCTCTCACAAAGCTATATTTTGCCTTCATGGTACTTCAGGCATTTCAATCATGTATCGTTGTTTTTTAACTTTTCCTTGCCCTACTAGACAGTAAAGTAGGAATTGTGACCACATCAGTTCATCTATGTATCTCTTGCTGCTATTAGAGTGCCTGGTACACAAGTTGATAAACATTTGTTCTATAAGGTTGGGTTTCCATGTCATATTTAATAGGTGACATGTTTTTTACTGGAAGTTTTGGAGAGGACATGAAATGATCCTATATCCTGATGAATGACTTTATCAAGGTCATTCCAAAATACCATAGACATGTGGTGTTCCAAAATAAAGTCTTCCTGACCCTTGGTGAAATAAAAAAAAAACCAAGCAAATAATAAGGCTAATGTGACACAGTTACACACACACACACACACACACACACACACACACACACACACACACACCCCTGAATGAAAAGGTCCCACAGCCCTTTTTTGGGGGGATGACTGACCTCTATGTCTTTTCCTGTTTGTTTTTTTTTAAATATTAAATGTATGTGGGATATAGGACATAAATGTCCTAATCTGGAATCATGGTGCTAGTATATGGTACTTGTTCTGTTGAAAATAGTTCTATTGAGTTGATGAGGTAGTAACCCTATGTTGGGCCTCTCATTTCTTTTTTCTTTTTTTGCTTGAAATTCTAGAGGCTAGGAACCATTAACTTAGATTTTTTTCCCCCCATTGGTACACAGACTTAAAGATTTTTGTGATTCCTGTTCTTAGTTTCTAATTGTGTTGGGCTCAACTTATAATCCTTCCTTCCTTTACCCCTCATTTTTACAGTTTGCCTTTTCTGATACTCCCCATGACTATACCATGCACTCACCCACAGTTCACTGGAACAATTAAAGGAAAAGCAAACTAAGTTTTCTTTAAATACGTTAGACTTCCCAATGGTCTGCCAAGAGGTAGGGATCACAGTTGAGCCAAGATAGTGATTTCCCTCAACCCTTGGAACAAATGTGTGGGAGTCTGAACACACACCACATTCTTTATTTACTTTAGTATTCACTAGAAATATAATTTATCTATGTGTGTCATTTGGGAAACGCTGACCTAAATGACCTCTGCAAGATTCAATACATGTGTCAGTTGAAATTGAGAATACTAAATCTCAATACCATTCAGAGGACCCTAGTCAATGGGATAATAATATTTTAAATTTCATATTTCCTTGCAGTACATTTTAGGGTATGGTTTTTAAAAAATAGTTAATATAGGGAAGCATACAATTAAAGAGCACATGAAAATACTAGCTTCATCCTTCCTTAAAGAAAGCTTCTTATTGCTATTTCTGTTATTTATACAGGCATGGGACTTCATGGCATTTATGGCATGTTGACATTATTAACATTTTCACTTGATGATGGGAAGTGGTATTTGTTTTTAGCTCTGTCTTGAAATATTATTAACCTGATTAAGATGATGGATTAAAAATGCACTTGTCAGTCAACCCAGAAGCTACAGAAATGATCATGTTAAATGTGGTCAACCCGATTTGACAATGGTAGCAAGTCAAGACTGCTCTAGTGAAGGGAGGCCCTGCTATTGCAGCAGGAATTTCTTTACTCCTTTTGTTAAAATGGGTAGTGTGATCAGTGTATGTCAAAGAATACATTTGCATCCAACATTCTGCCCACCCACTGTTTTTCCATTCTCTTATTATTTGGAAAATTGGGAAATTCACCACAAATCAATCTCTTTCTCTTTTACACACACACACACACACACACACACACACACACACACACGCACACGCACAACTATGAAAATCTTGTCATGTGCATAAAACACAAAATAGCAAAAAGGTAGAGATTTTGTTATTAGCATGAAGAAGAGAAGAACTCTCTCCTCACTGCTAGAATTTATAATTTTCTAGTAGGGATAGTAAAATAGATGCTGATTCTATGGCATAGGATTTCAATGGCTTTAGAAGTAAAAAGACCTGGGTTCAAATTCTAGCTTTGCCACTTCCACTTCCTAGTTATGTGAACATAACCAAGTTACTTAACCTGTTTAAGTCTTAGTTTTCTCATCTATAAAATGGAGTTTCAGCAAGATAATTTATTTGAAGCATTGAGTACAATACCTGGTGCAAACAAAGTACCGAAGCAGCAGGAGATTCAGTACTATGCTAGATCAGGACATTAGAAAAGGTTAGTTTAATAACTCTCTGGTCTGACCCATGTGAACTGTGCCATGAAAATGTACACTGCGTGAGCACACTGGGCCTCATCTATAGCTTTCCCTGGGCACAGGCTGCTTCCCCAGGGTCCTGGCTCCAGTAGGCCCAGAAAGTCTTGGTTATCAGTGCGACTGCCTCGTCTTTCCTGACTCCCCGCCCTGGAGGGTCTGCCCTGGGCAACAGCCTTTGACTTGATAGGAATTGTTCAGCTACATGTAAGATGCGTGGAGCCTCTGTCTTCCCCAGGGGTTTCTGGGAAAGTCAAGGTTCTGTAGAGCAAACGGACCACTGAGAGATGTGTGGGCAGAAAAAACTGCTTACGCTTTCTCCCCCAAGTGGAATGTTCTAAGACACAGTGGTTCTATACAACTTCATAGGCAATATCTTTTGTAACCTAGCAAGTAGCTGTGTTTCTTGTAAAGATGTGGCAAGTTTTGTAATAAATTACCTTGTATTTACTCTCTTTTCTCCCCTACTGCTATTCCTTTACTCCCACTCCATTCTTGCTTCCTTGCTATTCCATGACTTACCCTCCACATAAAGGTTAGAACATACTATCTCTAAGGGCTAGGACTGTGAGATTTAGGAGGAAAAATGAGGCAAGTAGAGTAAAAAAACTGAGAGAGAGAAAATTCGTAATACTTGACACCAATTTTACTTATCTATAATTCCTTGGATTCCCTCAATAATGAAAGTTCTTAAGGCCATCTTATTAACAAAGCATAACTGATCAAATCAGTAGAACAAGGGGCCTTTGAGGAGTCCCATCATTCCTTTCCTTCCACAGAGTCTAATTTCAATTATAACCTAAGATAACATGTTTGAAAAAACTTAATGCTGTCTTTAAGGAAAGAGAGAGAGAGAGATTAAGAAAGAGACTTTCTCTTTGAAAAGTCATGTTGCTTTGTATTTAACCAAAATGTAACAGGATGTTAAAATGCAACTCTGGCATTGTTTTCCCTTTAGAAATATGCCCACATTTTATAGAGTAAGCTGTATATTGAGGTTCCGCAAAAAAAACCAAAATGCAATTTTCACATTAAACATACATTCTGACATCTGGCATTTCTCCTAGTGCTTGCACATAATTATCCATAATTGCAGTTTTTCCAACAGGGGACCCACAGTAGCCACTCTGATTCATTCCACAGTATATGACCCTCTCACATTGTGATAATATCTCTAATTCCAGTGCCCCTGGTTGCCATCTTCCTTCAACTTACATGGAACTGTTTTCCTTTCGTGCCTCTCATGACATCAAATATATGAACTCTAGGTCGTTATTGAGGCTTCTTTCATCCCCATTTTCTGTGTTTGTTTTATAACTGCTTTTTGCATAGGCACATTTGCTGAGTTGGCGCCTCACAGGTGGTTTGGTTTGTGGCATAGTTTAATAGCTATGAAACCATGGGTTCAGCTATTGGGTTGCAAAGAGTTGCACAATGCATGTGCAATTCAGTGCACTAACAAGAGGATTTTCCTAGGACCCCAAATGACCCAGGGAAGTGACACAAGGAAGGGAGTGCACCTCACCAAACACCCCTTTCAAGAATGTGCTCATCCTGAAGAACATGCCCATACACCGAAGGATGGTGGTCTTTGGAGAACAGATCTGGTAATCCTCCAACTACCCTAAGGCACATTTATTTCTGCTGCTATTTGGTTCATTTTATTTTCGCTTGGTTTCTTTTCTGTTCTTAGTGATCAGGGCATTTTATGAGTACTTGGACATGCAGTTGTAGTTATTTTCTCTAGGAAATTTTTAACCTTACAAACACAGCGGAGATATTATGGTCATTATGAATTCAATTAAGTGTGGTCCCCAATTCCAGGTTGATGGCCATAACCTTTTTCTTGTCACTCCTGTTTAATTTATTTAGAACGGAGGAAGTCAGTGTGATGCTCTAGTGATATTAAGATAAGTTGAAATTTTGGGCCTGTAAGCACAGCCTTCTCTGATCTGAGCTCATTTTCCAGAAATGCCTGTCATTGGTGCGGGAGAATAAATTAATCCACATTCTACTTATTTCATTATTCTCATAGTTTATTCATTCACAGTCTATATTATCTTCTATGTGCCGGGTGATAGGGATAACACATTGAGCAAGATCCCCGCCTTACGATAAGAAGCCATGAGATTTTGTTGAAATATAGGTTTTGACATGTATTTTCCAAATCTTCATGCATTAAAAGGAGGAATAAGAAAAAGTAAGAACATTAATTTATTCAGACTTTCATTATCCACTCATTCAAAAAACATTTACTGAAAGATCTACTATATAATAGGTATTGTACCAAATGCCAATAAAGCAAGGATAAAAAATATAGAGTTATATGTAAACCATATGCAAAAGATGCATTTGACTACAGATTCATGACTGGCAAAATATTTTGGCTGTAAATCCCAGAAGCTGTGGGAGAATACAAGTATTTATTATGTTGGTGGTGGGACTGTAACTTGATGTAGTCTTTCTGGAAGATAGCTTGAATATCTCTGAAATGTTTCAATGTAATTTTACTGCTAAATATTTATCAAATGAACACATCTCACACACAAAAATACAGAAATGTTCAGGTACAAGGAAGCTAGCAATGTCATTTGAGGTAGTAAAAAAACTGGAATGATCTATAAGTCTGTAAATAAAGTTAAGGGAACTATTGCACTTAACATAGGGAATGCTATAAGTAATAAGAATGAGGTATAGATCATTATCAACATTAATACATACAAAAGAGCCCCAAGGTATATTGTTAAATTACAAAAGAGCAGGGCATAGAATATTTATAATACTCCCTGGTCAGATATGCAAGAAACTATTAACACTTACTCAGGACAGC
Organism: Corynorhinus townsendii; assembly: GCA_026230045.1. Taxonomy (NCBI): domain Eukaryota; kingdom Metazoa; phylum Chordata; class Mammalia; order Chiroptera; family Vespertilionidae; genus Corynorhinus; species Corynorhinus townsendii. The sequence goes on from JAPDVU010000012.1 coordinate 3,385,585, forward strand.
CATGCACAAGCAATTGGAATGGGCACAAGTGGCATCTATTTGCTATCTTGATATCTCACATGATAATGTTTACTTAAGTAGGGCTTTCCCTGAGGGATGTGTTGATCCAAGATCTTTGGATATTTGCCTACAGCTAGAATCATGAAGAAATAAAGATTAATGCATATTTTCAAAGAAATGGGGATGTGAAAAGGGCAGAGGGAGGGAAGAAGGAAGGGAGGGAGAGAGAGAGAGAGAACGCACAGCAGGGGTAGGTAGCAGAATCAAGTCATCACAATTTGCCCAGGACTTTCCTAGTTTTTACCATTGAATGTCTCACATGCCAGGGAACTCTTCAGCCCTGGGCAAACTGGAAGAGCAGGTCACCCTAGCCTGTGTTATGCATTAACTGTATGCATAGGAGAAGCTGACTTACTTTCTTTCCTCTCCACATTCCAGCTTCCCAGTATCTCTGCCTAGATGCTAAAGGGGACCCACAATTGCCTGCAGCCCAAAGTTGCACTTCTATCCTTTACTTAAAGAATTTTGATGTTTGCTTTCTTGGCCATAAGACCTTTTGGATTAGGATTTATAAAAGTGGGTTTTTTTTCTGGAGTTTGTGTACAGTTTTATAGGAAGAAAAGCTATTGTGAAAAAACTGTGAGGAAAGGAATTTGGATATGAGGGGGAAAAGTTATTTGTGGGGCTAGGAATAATAAATCCAAAGAGGTTTTTAAGGTAAGGAAAACTTCTTGGTTGTAAATCCCAGGGAGGGCAGGGGTAGAGCAGTATTTGTTAGAAAAAGTAAAATGGTATCTATGAAAGTAAGTTAGATAGCAATGGAGTCATTTTAGGGAAAAACTTTCTGAGAACACACCAACCCTTAGAACTACTGGATGTAATCAACAACTTAAACTCCTCTGACACTTTCCATATGACCCACTGGGTACTCTGGAGGGAATAGCTGATCAACAGCAGAAAACCTAAATTAGCCCCTGTGGCAGGTGCTGTGCTGTGTGCACACAATCACCCTCATCATCCCTAACAGGGTTAAGGGTCAAGTCCCTGGGGATCTCATTGTTTACAGTGTCCATGGCAAGAGGGAAGCCAAACACTGGGGACACATGTTACTTCAATTTTGTTCCTGAAAGCGGGTACTGTTTCAGATTTGCGAATGGCATCAGAAGCATAGCTATTCAGTGCATGTGTTTCTCATAACGATGTTGGTATTCCTCTCACATATGTCCCCACAGCAACCACTTACTGCAGGAAAGCCGAAGCCATTTCAGCTTGGTTGCATTTTCTAAGACTTTCCACAGAAAGAAATCCTCAGTATTATTTACAAGCTGTTTAATCTCTTGCCTTCAACATTTTTGCCCTTCCAGGGGGTGGCTGTGTTACTTTTTGCATTGATAGATCAGCAGTTATGCCACTTTCACAAAATCATATTTATTCTGCCTTTTGGTCAGCTCATTCAATTGTGTCACCAATATTTGCTAGGAAATAAATGAGGGTTGGGGTTTCAGAGATGAGTAAGACACACTTCACTCTCAGGAAGTAGTGGTACATTAGCGAAGATGGGAAGACCAGCTAATATTATGACATTGTAAGATGAAAGAAGCCTGAGAAGGATTTTATGAAAGTACAGAGGAGGAAAGCTTAAACTCAGGAGGAATTCAGGAATTGCTATTTTAAGGGGAAAGTAGGTGCCCTCGGGGTTTCTGTAAGAGATGAGGGTGGAGAAGACTTACAAGGATAGCAGAACAAGATAGCAAATGCTACAGAGGTGTGGGAGAACTTGGCTTGTTCAGGAAACTGCAAAATGTGGGCTGGAGTCCAGGAGGGCACAGGAAGGCATGCCTGTGGGTGGAAGGAACCTGAAAAGATTCCTGTGAGCAGACAATGTGGGGAAGGTGGGAGAAAGGGCACTTACACTAACTGAGCATTTATTTTGTACCAGACATTTTATATTTGGCATTTCATATTATTCCTCCAATGACCACCTGACAATGTTTGTTACTCCATTATGCTGATGAAGAAACAGAAGATGAGAAAGGTTACACCTACGCTGACCCACAATTTGAGGCCAAGTATATCTAATAACAAAGCCCCTGGTCATTTTACTCCAGGACACTGTTTCTAGGTAAGAAGTAAAGAAGTTTAAACTTGACCTTGAAGGCACTGATGGGTGTCAGTAAGAGAGTGATATGATCAGAACTGCATTTCAGAAGAAAAGTACCCTGGCAGTTCTACACAAGAGGGGAAACTAGAGGCAGAATAACAGGGAAGGGGCTTTTCCCAGGACAGAGAAACATTTTTGTCTCATTCTTTTTGCAACAAAGGTCAGTGTCTAGGGGCACCTACAGAAAAATGAAGGTTTCCTTAGGCCTTGATGCTTAGAAACAGGAAGCTAAATATGAGTTAACAAAACTGAAGATGATGGATCTCAGAAACTAACCCCACTTGGAAGGGAGGAGGCTTGGGCAAGGGGCATAGGGAAAAGTAACAATAAATTTCCAAGATTGAGAAACACAATTAAAATAGAGGCAGATGCAAATAAATGGCTAGGCTGGTTAGAAGACATCCATTCTTCTTAAGGGCAATAGCTAGAGATGCTGGGAGCAGATGAAGCAGTTGTAACTTGCACTTGTGTAATTACTTCAGAGGGTTCCACTTCTGTTAAGTGATCCTACTGCTTTAGAAGTCTGAGATGATGCCTGGCCCAAAGCTTTCTTTAGCTACATGTCTCAGTGTAGCTATAAATTTCAGTCAAGTTATGTCCTGCAAATTGGGTCTAGTTAATGAACTCAGGAATTGGGGTGGTGGTGGTAGTGATTGGCATACATACTCAGATTTGGTGGAGTTAACTTACTTCGTGGATTGAAAATCTGATGGTCATTTTAATTCCCTTTGGGGTTGAAAATATAGGTCCTTCAATATACATTCATTTTGCATAATTGGAAGAGGTAAACCAAGAATCAGACAGTGTTAGACTAAGAACCGCTTTTATCATAAGCTCTAGTAAAGAAGGCTAGACTGTTTTTGAAAGAAGAAAAAAAATTTTCATGAAGATTTTGCTGCTTCATCTTATTCATAAATAAGAACAAGAAATCTGTATTCTATAATAATTGGTAAAAGTGTTTGCACCAGAGGATCAAGATTTTGAGATGTCAAGCAAACATTCTTATCATAAAGATTTGGTTACGGAAACTAGAGAAGCAGTAATATTCCTGGACAGGTTTCTCTGATAAAAGACCCTTCGGGTCAATGAGATCATCATGCTCTGAAGGGTGCAAAGGCCTGACTAGATTCAGGAATCAACAGTGTTCCTTTGAAAGTAAAAATTATACTTATGCATACATGTTCTACTTGTAAAATCAGAAAGAATCCTCTGTCTATAAACTATAAATGGTTCATACATAGTAAAAATGGGTGTTTTACTTATATGGCAGAAGGAAAGTTTCAGGATCATAAGTAGGGAGAAAATGCAATGTAACTGGTAGACTAACTAAAAACCATTTGGTGATTTTCAAAACTCCTAATAAAAATACATTTTCTACTAATGCTGTTACTTGAAAATTCACAATTGAATATTTCTTTATATGCTTACAAAATAAAAGTATCCCAAACAATCGATTATACCACAGTCTAAAAGGCTGTTCACTTTCTTTTCTGTAGCTAACCTGCTTGCCCAAATAAGTTATGGTAGCAGTTTTCAGGATGTTCACAACTAAAGCAGCCTTGGAAAAGTAGTTTAGGTGACACTTGTATTTCATTGATTAGGCCCAGAGAAGTAAAAAAAATTGTTTTCAAGGTCATGTAGTCCTAGTCTGTTATGAACAAGGTCAAGAATATGGACTATTTCAGCATCTTGTGGGTGTGTGTGTGTGTGTTTTTTTTTTTTTTTTTTTTTTTTGGTGTTTTGTAGATTCTGAAGATGTTCCTGAGGGGCCTGCCCTGAAAAGTAAATATGATACAGAGGCAACCTGTGGGACTCAGCCTCTCTCCCTCCCATTTCATCTAAAACAGGTCTGGGCTTTAAACATAGTTATATACTGGGCTTCTTTCTGAAGTAACATTTATTGGAACGCAGACCTCTTCTGCTAAATGACATCTGTAGATGAGTACATGCTGGACCACAGTGACATAGTGAGCATGTGAGAAGAGAAGATGTTCTGGACATCGAGGGCACTCTACATGTTTCGTCAGGCCAGAACTATGTCCTACTCATCTTGGAATTTTCCTCAGAATCTAACTTGGTGTCTTGGGGCCTAAAGGTGATAGGATCTGGAGGTGTTTGTAGTTATATCTCCAGGGGCTTCCTTCTGATCTCAAATAGTTTATAATTATCTCCTTGTTTTCATCCACTTACCCATGGGGTGTGGCTAGCTTGTGATTCTTAAGGCCAGCCCTGACTTTTTCCTGACATACCTAATTTCAGGTTGAAATCACAATCTCCCAAACTATGCCCACCCTGCTTTCTCTGCACCTGTGAAATTCATATGAATGAAGAATGAATATTAGGTCAATAACTACAGGGAAAGTGATATAAGGTAACCGAAAGGAAGGTGAATGAGTTCAATCTAGCTTGCCACTAGTCCTCTTGCTAGAAAAGCTTATGATTGCCTTCTCTCCTCCTTTATTCCTGAGATGTGCATCTCATCCTCTCCTGTCTATAAGGAGGCTCCACAACCCCCAGGCTCTCCAACCTCACACTTCCTGCTCTTTTAAATCTATATGCAAATTAGGTCACTTAGGCTTACAACTGTCTGATGCCCTATTTATTATTTCCATCTCAAAACCAACTTCAGGTTGTAATCTTCAAATTTAAAGTCCCGTTCACAATTTATTCTGGAAAGCCTGACTTCAGGCAATGAGTGACTAAGTGACGTGACTTCTTGCTAAATTTTCCCTGAAGGTGGGCCCTTTCTGGAACCACGCAGAGAGTGGAAACCCCACAAAATAGTGGCTCTGAAGCTGGGTTAAGGTCTGGGAAAACATTTTATATTAACACTTTTATATTTTTACAACAATGATTACTTTTAAAAGTTATGCTGCACCAGTTAGAAAGACAGAAACCTCTTTTGCAGAGATCTTCACAATTAAAAGATCTCTCGTAAAATAAGGCCTTTTAAAGTCAATTTCTCAATCAGAGGTCTTCAGAACTCTTCCCTGAAGCTATTTTCTTGGGGAATCTGGAAGAAATTTCCCCCCATTCAAATGGGATTTCACAATGTTTATAAAGAATGATCTATAAGTAATGGATTTTGGGGGATTAGGTGGGAATAGAAAGTAGCATTGGGAAATGTGCTGTAAAATTTATATTCATAAAAACAACACAGTAATAGAGGTTCTAGAGAGAAACTAAATTCCTTTTCCTTTCCTTTCTTTTCCCCATCCTTCCTTTCCCGTTCCTCTTTCCTTCCCTCCCACTTCCTTCCTAGAATCCTCAAATGCTCAGTTACCTCTAAACATTTATTCAAATGAAAATTCAGTCAGTTTGATTGCCTTTTACAGTAAGAGTTCCATTTTGAAGAAAACGAAAATTAAATGTCACCATCAATAAATCAAGTGAAGGATCAAGTAGATTTATAGCTTGGGGCAGAGAAATCGATTTAACAGGGATTAAGAGGTTATTGAGTCAGCCAGACCCAGACTGCACTCCAGCTCCACCACTCACTGTGCATGTCCCTGAGCGAGTTAATCACCACATCCTCCTATGAAAAACGAGGATAACACTATGTATCTCCAAGTGTCATTGTGAAGATTAAATGATAATACATACATGCAAAGCTTAGCTGTACCTGGAACATGGTGAGTACTCGATAAATATTATAATTAATGTAAGGTTACCAAACATGCACTGCTGATATCATCGTAAAGCAACAGAGCAAAAGATTTTCCAATGTTCCACCTAATTAAGCAAATGAGTATTTAAGCAATAATTTAATACATGTGCTTCTAGTGTTGTTTACAGTTATCTCATTCAAATGACATTTTGTAAAAACTGTTTGATGCTCCAGCTGCTTAGATCTTAGAACCACTAATGAATTGCCAGGCTTTGAACTGAGGAACGCTCAAGTCTCAAGAATTCCACAGGGTTGATGTTGGTTCACAGCTTGTCACAATGTGTACCTCCAGGCCTGAGGCTGACCAGCAAAGCAGAATTAGGCAAAGGTACTCCAACTTCCTCATGATCACATACTTCCACTTTAATCCAATCATAGATGTCAGCCACTTGTTTTATTTTCTTATTATTTTTATTTTTTAGCCACTTCTTTTAAAGATCAAAGATCCAAATAAGTGAACCATTAGGAACTTCTCTATAGGCTCTAACGGGGAAACATATTTTATGACTTTATTTGTCTAATCTCCTATTGATAAAGAAGTCTCTTCATCCTTAACCACGGTAGCTGGTTTTGCAGAAAGCCTCGGGTGCTGTGGGTCAGGGGATGTAAGTTCAGATGTAAAAATACAATCAGCTGAATACAGAGACAAGCCGCTTGCCTTGTCTCTAAAATGGAGCTTGCGATGATGACCAATGAGATCGCTTCCAATCACAACAGCCTATTATTTCACACCAAGCGGTGTTTCCAGACGAACTAGAAGGCTGTAAGTGGTATAGTCAGAGAAGACAATAATGAGTCAAAGTTAAAAAAGGGTGTATGTATGTCCCAGAAAGTAATGGGAAAAAAATCATAAACATAATTCATTAACTTGTTCAATGAGAAAAAAGATGAGTGGTGTTTTGAATATTAATCTTCATGATATTTCAGCTGTTAAAGTTAGCTTCATAGTTAACTGACTGCATATAACAGGGCTTTGTGTGTATTAGGCAAGCATTTTATAAGCATTGACAGTGTCAAAATAATGTATCAGTCTAGTTAAGTGACCAACCTGGGTTATAATTTAAAGGGTTTATATGTTTTACACAGGTCTTCAGATTTCCCTTCTAGAGACACTCCTACCTGAACAATTTAAAACTCTTCTCAAGAAGCTACTTGTTGTTTTACATATGCCCTTGCTCTTTTAAAGAGATGTTAAAACAATGTGTTGTTTTAATTGCAGAATAGATACCCATTATAGATATTCAGTTTGAAAATGCAGAAAAAAGACTTTTTTTTTTACCTTAAAGAAAATACTAGTAAAGGTTGGATTTAATGGAATGACCATTTTCAAGTGCAAAGTATTATGGTATGTTAGGCACTCTCCATACAGTCTCATTTAATCTTTGTAATGAGACATGGTATTATCACCATTCTATGGGACAGATGATAGAAATGAGGCTAATGGTTGTGTAGTGATTTTCCTGAATTCACCAAGTAACTAAGTTGGGAGGTGGAATTAATCCCAAATTTGGAAGACTCTGAAATTCCTGCTTTTCCTTCATTCTCAGCGCTTCTCTGGAATCATGCTTGAAGAGCATGGAGAGCAGGGGCTGCTTTTACTGATCAGCTCAGATTACTAAAAATGTACACCCATCTTCCCCATATGATTTTAGAAAAATAGATTCCTAATAAATGAATTTTAAATGCAATTTTACATTCTCCTACAAAGAATGTACAAGTCCTTTGTAGAGATATGAAATCTACTGAAGTAATAAAGAAAAACCACGCCAGAGATGCAAAGGGTAAAAGATACCTTATATCTAATTTGATCAAGCCATAATTGAAAATTGATAATTTCATTTAATAATTCCATGTCCAGGTGAATTATGCAGTATATATAATGAATATAAATATGTTTACAAACAGTTAAGAAAAATGTAAAATATATGTCTGAAGACAAGCTTAAAAGGTTTAAATAAAACAAAATCTTGTTCTTATTTTTTAAAATTCTGAAAAAACACACCAAAACTTCAGGAAGCTTTTCTTTCCCTATAAAGAACTTTGAAAATATTAACCCAATACCTTAATGTGGCGATGAGGGGATGAGAAGGGATAAACTAAAGAACTTATATACTTACTAGAGGCCTAGTGCATGAAATTCGTGCACCGGTGGGGTCCCTGGGCTTGGCCGGTGATCAGGGCTGACCAGGGCCAGGCTGATCAGGGCTGGGCCAGAGAGGAAGTGACAGTCACCAGGCTAGGCGTGGAAGAAACGAACGCCAACGCCGCCATCATTGGTGCCCTGACACCTAGCGGTTCCCCACCTTCCCCACTCCTTCTTCCCTTGCCGCTGCGCCACCACCATGGCTCACAGGTTGATTGGGGCCTGGCGGCCAGGGGAAGGGACCTGGCAAAGGAGGTTGGCCACTGGCCCCAAGGAGGGAGCCAGCCCTCGGCACCCCTGGGAAAGGGGCCGTGTCCACCACCACCCATCCCCAGTTCCCTGTCCCAGCCCAGGGGCCAGAGACAGGGACCACGGGAGGTTGGCTATCTGGGGGAGTTTGGCTGTGGGAACGCACTGACCACCAGGGGGCAGCTCATGCATTGAGCATCTTCCCCCTGGTGGTCAGTGCACGTCATAGCGACTGGTCATTCCTGTCATTCCGGTCACTTAGTCTTTTATATATATAGATATGCATAGCCCACTGGACACAGGCAATAGGGTAGTGAAGACTGGGGTTGGGTAGGGCCTGGAAGGAGGAGGGGGAAGGGAGGGAAATGGGAAATATCTGTAATACTATCAACAAAAAATATATTAAAAAAAATAAAATACTAACTTAATCAGGATATACACTTTTTATTATGTTTTTAAAAGGTTGCTGGAGAACATGTATTATGCTTGCATATGCATAAAATGTGTTTACACAATACACAAGAAACCTAATATTTGATCCTTTGAGAACATGTTTTGAACTTTGAAGCATGAGAATCTATTAACTATCTAAAATATTTTCAATTATAAAGAAAGTTCTAGACATGAGGGACAATTGCTTTCGGTCATGTAGGATGAAAATGTAACACTGTTTAAGCCACTGAAGTAATTTCTTTAAAGTAAGTTAAATGAGTTGTTTCATCAAGAAATTGTCTGATTCAATTTCTTCCAAATCAAATAATACAGTTCAGTGCAAATTGCTGAAAAAGTTTTGATACTTTTATTTCCAAATTGAATTTAAAGAATTTCTTCTTACTTAGATTACACAGAGAGCAGAAGAGTAGGACTTAAACTTATAATGTAATTGGAAAAGGCCCTGTACAGAAAAACTGCAGAAAACAATTACTATTGCTTTCTTTCCCAAATAAAAATGTTTACTTTAATAAAATAAATAGAAATGTCAAAAAAAGTATATTCAAGTCAGAACTATCCTCTCCTTGAACAACTCATTTGTATCTCTGTCCATAATGTCAACAGGTAAGAATTCAGAGCAGTTTCATGTAAATTTTAAAAATTAAGTGTCTTTGCAACTTTTGTTTTAAATATTTCTTAAAATGAAAAAAAAGTAAATTTTATGGTATAGTTGAAAACAGAAGACAAAAATTATATTTAAAAAGCAGAAAAGAAATACTTATGAAGCGTTTTCAGTTGAACTAGGGAGACTTTCTTTTTAAAACTCAAATATTGTCAAAGTAGCTTTAAATAAATGAATAAAATTTATTGTGTGTCAAAATTGCCTACATTTATCAATGAGTTGGGCAGTGGTAGGGCTGAATTGGCTAACTTGGAATGCATTATGAGTGATTGACGATCTCATCTTAAAGTTGACCCGTGAAGATCACAAGTTTTGACTCTATTTAAATTGCTAGTCCTTTAACACATCTCTAAGTAAATGACATTTATAACTTCTTAAGGCCCTGTTTTTGTCTCCACAATTCTAAATTTGATTTACAAATATTTATAAGTAAACTCAAGAGCTTTAACCTAGTAACTACATTTCCTGTCATTGGTTCTTTTGCAAAATTTCTGTTTCTCTCCAACAATGTCAAGTCAGATACAATATTTAAGTTATTTTTCCCATAAAATTCTATATTTGAATAGTTTTCTCTTGATATTCCTATTCTCTAGGCACCATAATCTTTCAAGTAAGAGAACCAGTTATGAATAACACCCACACTAAATTATATTAGGCCACCAAAGTGTAATTTATTGGTATGAGGAAATTTTCAAATGTCCTTCTAATTCAGCAGCCACTTTCATTATTTATATGTAAGTTATTTCCAGGTTTTCTTAGTAGAGGAATTTGGTACTCAAGCCAATAATCTTTCTTGATGATTTTTTTTAGTCATGTCACTAATGGAGGTATTTTTAATTAGAAAAAAAATTATATTTTCCTAAATTGTTGACTTTTATTTGTTGGGATTTTGATGGCAGTGACTTTAGATCCTGATTCCACAATGTACAGGCTGTATGACACTATTTCTGTTGAGGGTAAAGGAGAAAAATTATATTGGAAAAGTGGGAAAGAAACACACTTGTAAGAGCTGAAGGAGACTTTTCTTTTTACTGTAACTCCTCAAATTTTACCTAAAATCTCAATTTATTCTTCTTCTCTAAGCCTCTCTGTTCTTATCTGTATCGTAAGGAGAAATGACACATCTGATTCACATGGAATAGAGACAGTGAAAAAACAATGCAAGTAGAAAGCTTAGCTGAGCACTTGGCATAGTAAACACTTAGTACACGATATCTGTTACCATTTTAATGGGTATGAATTGTATTTTACATATAACCTGCTCATCCTGGAATAAATCTATAACCAATGAAGACTTTTTAAAAGGTACTCCATAGATGATAGATTATTCATTGGACCCATTATAAAAATATATTGGAAATAAAAACATTTACCAGAACCAAAATGCATATACATACCAAAACACATACATACATATACATATTTAAAATATGTAATTTATATATAGTATAACTGTACAAATATATTTTAAAGAATTGGTTTTGTTTTAAATAGCAGAAAAATATTTCTATTATTCTAAAACCGCATGTGATTCCAATACACCAATGATGTTTATTATCTAAACTTTAGGTTCTAAAGGAAAAGCTGACTAATATTAGGTTGTAGAGTCCTGTGATGCTTTTGCTCAGCATGGGCCTGGGTATCAGGATTATGTGTAAGAGATGCCAGACCTATTTTGGTAGTGGTAGAGATCAATAACTAAACTTGGCAATCATCAGCTCATAGAATTTGGTGCTTTGAGTAATGGTATGAATTATTCCCTCCCCTTTTCTTTAAGAGTAAACTTTAGTTTAAGAAACTTTAGTTTCTCTTAAATTAACATACATCCTTAGGCTTTTAACTAGTCAGAAAAGCAAACACAGAAGAAATGATGGGCAAATGACCAATGAATCTAAGTGAATACTCTGCACTTAAGTCCCAAACCAATTTCCAACTCAATTTGATAGACAACATGTCCTCTTAATAGTTTAGGGTCAGCAGCAATGGCCAAGCCCTCCTTTCTAGAGTATTACGTTCTTTCACTAAAGGGCCAGGTTCCTTCAGGTGCTATCTTAGTTGGATTTTAATTTGTCCTAACATTCTTCCAAGAGCTATTAGCACACCCCATCACTGTATTCCATTTAACTCCCAAACCACCAAGAGGCTGGCTGCAGCATCAAACAATGCTATTAAAATACCTCACGGGAACCTTGGAGTAGGAATTCCAGGCATAAGTTACAGCCTAGGTATAAGTAAAGATTGTAAAGACCTTGATCAATATTGAAATGGGGATGCAAGAGAATTTCAGATTTTGAAAAACCAGTCCATAAGCTTTTCATGTTAGGATTCTAAGGCTGGCCCTCTATAATTGTGCAGGTTAGTTAAAAGACAAGAGTCAACTTTGTCTCTCCCCATCGCCTTTAAATTTCCCTTGTCAACAGGTTTGGGATCAATCATGACTCAGAATGGCTCAGCAGAGATGTCCAAAAGGAAGCCCCCAACACTGCACATCTTGCAAAGGAACACAGACTCATGAGAATATCATTTTTTAAAAACCTGGATGTCTTTATTGTGCCATCCAAGCAATTACATGGAAGTCTTCAGGTGAAATCCAGACTCTAAGGGCTTAAAGTGCAAATGCAGAAATTAGCACAGCCACAGCTGTGTAAGAGTCCCCAGGCTTTTCAAATGGGAGTGAATGTTTCGGAAATCTAGCAGACTTAATGGATTAGTCTAGAGTCCTACCTCCCATGGGAGGTCTAAAACCAGAGCTTCAGAGCTGGGAGGAAGATGTTACAGTTGTGTCAGTGGAGGAAGAGGAGGACTGTGCCTGTCTTTCAAAGAGACCTTCTCTGGGTGGGAGAACACGAGGGAGAAAAGCCTATGGCTGCCGCTCGAGGTCTGGGTCTCCATTAGAATCATCGCCAACTGAGCACAACAGAAGAAATGGCTTTTTGGCATAAACTTCCTCATTCTTCTTGATGGGACAATATGCCTCTGGAATCTTCTCAGAAGAGTCAGTCTGCTAGACATAAGTCTCTCTCTCCCAACCCCCAAAGACTCCAGAAGAATGGGCAGACTGGGCTTCTTCTGGTCTGCCATTCTCATAGAATTTTCCCTTTATATCACATACTTCAGTGTGGAGTTTTACATTCAGTACCGAGTATTTGGCTACATATCTCCCCTCTCCTGGCCCCCAGACTACAAGAACTAAGGACAGGGATGATGCTTCTTCAGGTCATCATTGCATACCAAGGTCCTTGCTGAGGTCTGGCACATGGGAGGCCCCTAAGGAATTATTTGTTAAAAAGATGCTGTTCATATTGTTAAACAGACCAGGTCTAGAGATCGAAGCCAAAGGCAGGCGATTGACGGACTCACCAGTAGCCAAAGACCTATAATCCATAAATAGAATAAAAAATTGTCTAATTGCATTTGTAAATTTGTAGGTTCCATTTAGTTATAATTGTAAATGAGAAATTGCAAATAAGGTAACTGGTATCAGGAGAAGTAAAAAACAAAAAGTTATCTTACATGGTCTGAAGTAAAATTTAGGCTAAAGAAGCTGTGGCCAGCCATGCACAAACTGGGACAATGAGAAAGCAGAGATTATGAAGAGCAGAAGTGGGTACAGAAAACAGCCCATATATGGAAACAAACAAATGGTAACAAACAAACAAATGGCAACCTACAAGCAAAAGATGAATTGCAGTTCTCTAGAATTATGATGATTTCTTAAAACTTATAAATCCAAGAACCATGGAAGAATGACATTTATTTTGATTTAATTATTTCTAATAACCAAGCTGATCTGCCGGTAATGTTCCTATTTGCTGATGAGGGGCCTTTGTGAATTAATGTTGGGAGAAAAGATGCTTACTCTTTGCCAGCAGCTTGGGAATGTGGAGTCCTTTCCTGGAATTCTTAGAGTGTTTCTAGGAAAAGACACCAAATTGGTTTGATTCAAGGAAATGAAACTCTCCTTTCTGGTACTGGCTGAGTGAAAATATAGTTACTGGAGTAAAATATAATTTTGTTCAAAGTACTAATACCCCTCAATGTTTACTGCAATTGAATTATACATAGAAATTCTATTTCTCTTGGATCTCGCAGTTTTGGAGTTGGTTTTTATCTGCTGCCTGGAGTTCACCTCTTGATAGTGATCATAGCGAGAGGCATTATCTTTTTCTAGTCACAGGAGATCATGTGGAGTTCAACAAAAACCCAATTTGTGAGATGTCTGGTGGGAATGAAATAGCCTTTTTAACCACTTTATAATCACAGACGGAACTCCTTGTGTATGGGAGCAGAGTGACACAGGCTCTTCTTGAACATATCCTTGCCTTGTCTGGTGCTTAAAACGGGGGGCCACTCCCATCTTAGAGGAACAGATGTTTGGAAAGCAGAGATGAAAAATGACAAATGGGATCTGGAGATATCATGAGGGGAGAATGATGTGGGTTTAGGGAATATGGAATTAGTAGGGTGAAGAGGATAAGGAAGGGGATGTGAGATAGGGAACGAGAGATCACCGAGAAATAAGGGAGGGAGAGGGAGAAAAGGGTGGGGGAAAAAGGCAGAGGACATAAGGAAAGGCAAAGTGGGAAAGAGTATAATAAAGAAAATAAAAAAAGAAGAGGATGTGGAAGAAACTAAAGTGAACTGTGATGAAGTGAGAGAGAAGCAATGGAGTATTGTTTTCAGGGTATAATATCTGAGATTATTTCCAGGGTTTGAATTTCAGCTCTATAATTTTTTAGAATACTGACTATGAGCCTCAGTTTTTCCTTCCCTAAAAATTGTGTGATAGATCATTCTACCTACCTTAAAAGGTTGCTGAGAGAATTAAACATGATCATGTGTGTCAAATCTTAGCACAGAGTTTGTGTTATTGTCCAGGTTAAAAGAGAGAGAAACAAAAGGGCAAAGGAAAGAAGATGGTAGAAGTAGGAAGGAGAGATGTTCAGATAATGGAAGAATAAAAAAGAGAGAAGTGAATTTCTGCTATTAATTTTAGCCTTTTCCAATATTATATTACAAGTTTCTATGCCTACTATATTATTTCTGTTTTAGTGGCACAGAAAAATAAGCATGTGTTGGGCATGAATACCTTTTAAAATGTATCTTTGTATTCAACTAACACATAGTAGTTTGCATTGCCTTAAGAATTAAAATTATCCCTTGGAAATGAGTTAAACCAGTCATCCAAAAAATAATTTGCTTATTTTCCCTTCCTCTTTAATGTACTGACTACCCATCAGATGGAATTAACTAAAATCACTGGTTATTTTGAAATGTGTTAACCCAGCTGTAGACAGTAGGGAAAATAGAGCTCCTAGTGTTCTTGGTGATGTATCTTTCCAAGTTTTTCTCCACAACACAAACCACTTCCTCTTGCTTGAAGTCATTTTACATTTCTCATTAGTCTCACAGACCAGGGGTTAGTGTTGAGTGCTGAAGCAGCTATAAGTCCAAGACCATAAAACAATACAACAGAATTGGCCCAACGCATAAAAGGAAGGCACACAGAGTTGTTCTTCCCCTCTCAAGAAAAGAAAAAGGACAGATAGAGGGGTAGAGTAGCAAAAGTATGAGAAATATATCAAAGAGATGTTTTCTGACATTGGGGAGAAGGAATAAAACCACAGCCCAAATCAGAAGGAAACTAACTCATTACACTCATCACAGAAATACTCCAAAGTACACTTGGCATGGAAGTGAAGATTTGTCAGATCACAGACATGCCTCTCTACCATTTCCACAAAGCTGATTAAATAGTGTGCTCATAGACTCACCAATGTCAGTGGGACGAGAGGCCAACCTTCATAGATCATTAGGCATTTAAGGCTACCCTTAAATATCACTCAGAATAAACTGAAAGAGATTTTATCCTTTTCACAATAATGTCCTTTCATAGGGCCATGTGAGTTTTTTAAAATATTGGCCAAGGAAACAGGCCAGTAAAAGTATTGCTTCTCACATTTTCCTGATTCTGTTTCAGAGGTATGACAATATGGAGAAGGTTATGCATTATTCACTGCTTTCAAGTTATTCTCTTCTATCAAAGGGGTTAAGAGGCACAGTTTTTTTTTTTAATAAAAATACACTTTTATTGATTTCAGAGAGGGAGGGAGAGGGAGAGAGAGAGCTAGAAACATCAATGATGAGAGAGAATCATTGATTTGCTGCCTCCTGCACGCCCCCTACTGGGGATCGAGATGGCAAGCTGGGCATGTGCCCTTGACTGGGAATCAAACCTGGGACCCTTCAGTCTGCAGGCCGACACTCTATCCACCGAGCCAAACCAGCCAGAGCAAGAGGCACAGTTTTATACCACTTTCCTTTTTGTTTAGTATAAAAAGTGTTCAATGTTGGCTTCTACTGCCCATATTTGTTTCTATATTCTACTTAACAATCATCTGAAAAAGTTCTGAGAAGAGATAAATGAGGACTTTCTCAACTCTAGGTCTATTGGACACATGCAAATTGAACATGATGGTGTCGTAGCATCACACATTCTACAGTGAAGACACAACAAAAGGACTGACATATTATTGGGCAGCACGTTTGAGAGTGAAGAGGTATAGACTACAGTTTCTAGAACAATTTCATTAGAGTTATGTTAGAGGTAGATATGTGGCTATGAAACCAGAGGAGAAGAGCCTGATGGCCTGATCCAGCCTTGCGAAGGGAGAAGGGCTTGGATTTCAGGTGTCATCTTACCAAAGAATGAGGTAAAATTAGCCAGGCAATTAAGAGAGGGAAGTGAGTTCTAGATGGGGAGAAGAGAACAAGCACATGCAGAGAACTGTGAAACATGGTGTGTTGTGAGTGGAAGAAGTTCTCTACTGAAACAGTCAGGTGGTAGGGGGTTTTCGGAGAAGACGTGTGATATAGAGCTGGGCAGGGGCCTTGTGGACCAATGCAACGAGGTTAGATTTTATCCTGGGGCTGATGGGAGGCACAGAAGGGTTTTAAACAGGGCAGTGACATTTTCAGATTAATTGTTCAACTAGATCAATTTGGTTGCACTGTGGACGGCAGAGCTAAGGAGAGTACAGCACAGAAAGACTATTTAAGAAAGTGGTTGTCAAATTTATTTATAGTGGAAATATATCTTTAAAGATAAATATCTATGTGTGTATTAGTGATAATTTTATAAGACAATACTTATCATTGATAATATAGATGTGGTTTCATATTCCACTATTTTTTAAAATAAAATTCTATATAATTTTTTTTTTTAACAAAATGCTAAATGCAACTGAAGTTTCCAAAACACTATTTCAGGCACTATTTCTGTAATGCAGGGAAAAGCTGGTGAGTGCCTGAAGTTTTAGTGAGTTGGAAAAGAAAACAGATTTGAGAAGTATTTCAAAAATAAAATAAAAATATATTTATTTATTTGATGGAGTAGTATATGATCTCTAAGTTTCAGCCTAGAATAAAAATGCTTCGAGACAGAAAGAACAGATTTTTCAAAGAAATATGTGAATCCAGCTTTGAATATATTGTATTTAAGTGGTAGAATATTGTCAAGTATTGGACTTTTATATGAATGAGTCTGATAATCAGGGAAGAGGTCTGAGTAGAAATAGAGTTTTAGGAATCTCCTTCACAAGATGGGGCTAAAACTACTGAAGCACATAAAAGCATTTGGAGAGTGCACAAATAAAAAAAAGCAATGAGTCAAAAATAACCTTCCAGAGTACTCATGTTTAAGAGGGGAGGAAGACAGATCATGAAGGATGGTGAGAAAGAGAGTTTGGGGAAGCAAGAAGAAAGTAGAATCACCTGGGAGAGAATGGCTCTCAATAAAGATGTGTTGAATAAATATTTCTGGGTAAATGAATGAGGAGAGAGTTTCAGAGGAAGACAAGGATGGAGAAGGCAAGTAGGAGCTCATTGGGAACAGTGGTGAGGCAGTTGGAGCAGAGTTGGTGTGAGGGTTGAGGAGTGCATGGGAGATGAGGAGGGGGAACAATTTGACTTAGAAGGGAAGGACAAAGAACTAGCTAAAGGATCATTAAAGGGTCTGTTACTGAACTTTACTATTGTTTTGTATTGTTTTTAAGACTGAGACATGAATAGGGAAAGAGTCAGAGAAAAGAAGAGACTGAAGATATGAGAAAAATAAAGGAAAATAGGTGAACCAAGGACCTGGAGGTGCTGACAGGAGATAGAATTAAGAGCACAGATGTAGGGGGTAACTTAGAACAGAAAGGAAAAGGGACACATTATCTGCTGAGACCAGAAGGAGAAAGAGAAGGTGGGTATGAAAGGCAACAGAGGGTGTAGGCGCTGAGAAAGTCTTGACAATGAGTTTTTTCATTAAGTAACAAGTAAAATAATTTGCTAAGAGGTGATGAGCAGATGCTGGGGGAGGAGGCTTGAGAAGGGGAGAATGTCTGGAATGGGTACCAAGAAGACTGAGAGAAAGCAAAGCAGGGATCAAGTGTCAAGTGACAGAGGGTCCAGCTGAGGTGAGTGATCTTGACTTTATTGGAATTTCAGCTTGAAGTGATGTGGAATTCCCCTCATCACCCTACCCACTCACCTGAGAAGTTCAGGTAAAGAAGTGGAGAAGGCAGATGATAAGACTTGATCGAGTATTGTGTGTTCCTTAAAATGTATAAGAAAAACAGGATGGCAAAGAATTTGAGAGAGACCGACTGGGTAGGCAAGAAGGAGAAGGAGAGGGTAGGAGGAGGCTCATACTTTATTTACCCATCTACTTTGCAGCTAAACATGGCATATGGGTAAATTTGAGTCAAGAAGATGTAAACAGAAGCATTATGTGGGATTTGGGGGAAGACTCTTTCCAAAGGAGGGGCTGTGCTATTCTTCCTCTCTTCCTCCATCGTGCTGCTGGAAATTTATGTGTGATGGCTAGAGCTCTCGGAGTCATCTTGAACATGATGGCAAAGCCCATAATCCAGGGATAGTGAAGGAATTATCTCCACCCAGTAGCTGTGGGATTCTAATGACCTTAGAGCAGCCACACCAGCTGTTGACTGCCCACTCTGGGTCTGTTTTTTAGAAAAGAGAAATAAACTTCTGTCTTGATTAAAGCATAAATTTCAGGTCTTTTACTCTAGCAGAACCAACTTTCTAGCTATTATGTATATATAGCAACTGGAGCACTTACACGGCCACCTTGGAAGAGAATGCTAACCCTCCATCATGTCATGCATAAGCAGAGAAAATACTTGATAGTGACCAAAGGAGCTTTGATCTTTCAGGAGATTATGGACTGCTCTTGGTTTTGATGGACAGAAAACAAGTCAGAGCCACATGGATGCTATTGTTTTTGCCTGTTACACCAACCAGTCAGTCTTCTTTGCACTTCTTATAAAGAAATGTATTAAAATTAACGACAACATTTACACCCAGGACTGCACATTTCCCTTGTCTTATACTTTTTTCCCCCCTCCCTGAAGGGTCAGCATTCTCACCAGTCAGCATAAAGTGGAATAAGCCCAAGCCTAGGAAATCACTTATATTGCGTTGTTTTAAAGTGACTAAACAGCTGTAGTGTTCAAGGGCAGCTGAATCATCTGCCAGGGTCACATGTGTTTCACATGTCAAGTAATGTATATGGATTCCACTCCATCTAGGATTGTACTGAAAAAGACATTTGCAAATAAGTGACCTGAAGCCTTGTCTCCAAACAGCTGCTATGGTTATGAAGATAGGAGTTACTGTTGTAAACCATTTGAGTTTAGGACTATGTTTCCAATCACTTTAAAAAAAGTCATTATAAATCACAATGTTCACAGCAAGGGGGTCAGTTTCTGATCATAATGACTCTCAATAAGTACTCAATCAGGATAAAAAGTAATAGTATGTGATTGTAATTATCACAATGACCTGATTCATGTGCAAGTGGGAAGAACGTGTACCGGGTATAAAAACAACACCAACCAAACTCGTAATTAAGATGGAATCTAGTTAAATAGCTGAAGAGAGAGGACTTTAGGTAACTAGACTTCACTAATACTTCGCCCTCTAATTCTTGCTCTAGGCAACACTGACTAGAAGCACAAGAGGTGACTCCGGGATGCTAATAACTTCCTTAACAAGCTGGAGTAATTGGTATAATGGAGCCAGACTGATGGAACTGAGGGGATGACCTCAGTACTTAAAGAGTTTAGAAACAGAAAAAACTTTTTTTTTTTAAAAATCACATTTTAACTCAGAGCATAGTTAGAGAGTATCTGGTTCCAACAGAGAGAAAGAAAGGGGTATTGATTTTTGTGAGCAGCTTTAGCACTGGGTTCTCCTAATTCAAAAGATATAATTGGCTTTGAATTCCTGAGTACTCATAAAGTTGTTGGTGTATGCTCTTCAAAGCCTAGGATCGGCCGCCCCATCTTGTTTGTATTTACTAGTCCTGATGATCTTTCATGTGGGACATATGCTGGAAAAAGATTGCTTCTGAGCATTGAACTCCTCTCTGCAGGTTTCAAGGTTGGTTGGCTTTTGTAAGTAAAATCATAGTTACGTCCAAGTCGGAGGAGTAGGTAGTACAGACAGGCATAGACAGATACCCACTCTAGCTAAGTATGGGCTGCTGTCAAGCTGGAAAAGGTCTCTCAGCTCTGAGTCACTTAGATAATCGAGTCCCTGAACATGTTTCTGTCACTAATATTTTGTTGCTCTAGGCAACCATCAAGTCCACGTGAAGACTTCTGCCAACTGGAGAGGATGACTAGCCAGAAGAGCCAGAATTTTCTTTTAACTCTTTGTTGAAAACTCAAAATAGCAAAAGTGTCAAGGGTATCTTCTCAAAGATCCATATTGGGAAAAGTGGAATTCATACACTGACTTAGTTTATCTTTTATCCACTTCTTAGAGAACTATAACTAAAGAAAATAAAGGCAATTCATCAAAAGCATGAATTAAAAAATAGTTAAACATTATTAAAGAGGTAGGCGGATCCTTAGATATCATCTAACCCAATATCTTCATCTTATAGAAGAAAAATCAAGTTACGTTACTGACCAAAGGTTAAGCAGGAAGCTAGTGACAGAGCTGGGATTATAGCTTTGGTCCCTAAATCCTGATGTCATTGCTCTTCCTATAAGTTTCATAAGCCCAGTGCCAGATGCAAAATGAAGGAATGCTAATAAATCACAAGTAATCACCTCTCTTTTGTAATAACAGATAGTCTTGGATGAAAACTGGCACTTTGCGGGGTGCTGGGAACCATCCTGAGCCTCTGTGGCTAGGTGGTGATCATCCATTAACACACCGGTGTCACTACAAAAGTCTGGCCAGGCAGGATTTGGAACTAACTCGAAAGTATCTGGAAAATGTTCCAGGTCCATCATTGCTTATTATCTGAATTTGATCTTTGCCTCCTCTGAATTCTTTAGACACTTACACTATGTGGCACAACCCTGAAGCTATCTATGATGCTTGGTATCTTTTTTTTTTTTATCTTGCCAAGTTCATAGGGATGGGACTATGTTGGATTCACTTCTATTTTCCTGAAAACCGAAGCACGAAGTTACAGTGTTTTTTGTTGACTGAAAGATGATGAATCAATATTACATTTATTAGCTCTAGAAGTACAGTTACAACCTACTTTTCCAGAGATTAATTATCCATGAACTCATACTATTCCACACCAGTAAATAGGTGGAAAGAACCCCAGAACAGTACAGTAAAGGCATTTAAATTGGTAGTTACAAAAACTGTCATGGGGATATAAAGTACAGCACAGGGAATACAGTAAATAATACTGTAATAATATGTGTGGTGTCAGGTGGATACTGGACTTATCGGGTGATCACTTTGTAAGTTATAAAAATATCTAATCACTATGTTGTACATCTTTAACTAATATAATATTGTATATCAACTATAATTGGAAAACATCTTTAAAGTTGTTATATGCATTAAAAATTCTAAAGCCCTACCTCAGATATAAGTCGTCCCCAAACCCACTTTTATTGAATTAATTTGCTCTTCTTTCAGACTCAACGAAATGGCCTGATAATCTGATTTGCCAAAAAAGAAAAAAAAAATCAGCAGATCAGAAAAGATCCAGCTAAGGCCAGGCCCATCCAGTAAAAATATCAAAGGTGATAATTGGGAGGAGCAGATGAGACATTAAAGTGCAGCAAAATTTATTTGGGGATCTTTACTGTCAGGGAAAAAATTATGCATCATCACCTCCTTAGGGCAGCTGTGAATGACAGAGAACTATAACCGTGGATGTGAATGGTGATGACCACTAGAATGACATTCAGTGCCCAGCTTTAAGAGGTTAAGGAAGAGTACACCTTTCAAAAATTTTATTCCAAACTGTCAAAATAAGAACCTTGGTTTTCTAGAATATTTCACTCATAGGACACTTTCTCCTTAAATAAAATATAGGTAATGTAGGCATGGAGATAATTCAGCCTTATATTTCACACTGGAATCCAGGTATTGACATATTTTTATCCTATATATAATCCTATATGTCCTACATCAAATACCAAGGATTTAAGGTTTCAGACTTTCAGAACCATTTTATATCCACTCAACAAAATCATTCAGTTAGCAGTTCCTAAATGCTTGCTACCCACCTATCTTTCATCTTTTGCAGCCATCTCTTCCTTCATATACCTGCTATCTAGCTATTTTGCTTGTGTAGGGCCTTCATTAGATCTTAATCTTGGACATTGCTATTGTCCTTTAACTGGTCTCTGAACCAATTACTGTTTTCTTCCTTCACTCTTTGGAATGTTTAAGGATTCCCAGGTAATTCTAATAAACAGACACATTTGTGAACCACTACCCTAAACGCTTAGCACACCATTCATTTGACTCTTAATTACACCCTACAATGGAACCAATTCCTTTAATGGCAGACATCATATGCCTGTGATTTCTGAGCTTAGCTGCACTTCAAAAAATAGTTGTCTTTTAATAAATAGTCACTGTTAGTGAAAAATATGATCCCTTCCATTTACATTTTCTCCCTCCATTTATTGAACAACGATTTGTGAATTCTTAGGGGCCATTTTTTCCACAAGACCTTCTGATTCTTGCATTGGAACTCCAACAAAGGGGTGCTAACATTTTCTCTGCTTTTCTTCCTAGAGGTGCTTACTTCTTTGCCAGGACACACAGAATCTACCCTTCTTTGAAGGTCCGATTTGGAAGCAGATTGGGCTACCTTTGCACAAGGGCATTTTAAATGTGCATGTGTGACTGCTCAAAATAACAATACTTTAAACTTTACAGACCCTTCCATTGAATGATATCAAAACAATTCAGCTTGTAAAGCCTTAGAAAGCTAGAGGACAAAATATCCAGTTGACATATAAATGGGGATTTACTGCATTGTCTGTGCTGGGTTTGTTTCAAGTCCTCAAGCAATGGAAGGTTAAGCAGAGCCCTGGCCAGTCAGTGGATAGAGAGCATCAGCCTGCAGACTGAAGGGTCCCAGGTTCAATTCAGGTCAAAGGCACATGCCTGGGTTGTGGGCTCAATCCCTAGTGGAGTGTGTGCAATCCCCAGTTGGGGGCGTACAGGAGGCAGACGATCAATGAATCTCTCTCATCATTGATGTTTCTGTTTCTCTCTCCCTCTCCCTTCCTCTCTGATAAAAACTGCTTTCTGCAAGTTATTTATTCAAATAGTGATATTTAACTTTCAAAATCTTTAAGGGCTGGCTAATTCTTTTATTTTTAAAATTTTTGCCGTATTTTAGTTAGCAGTTTGCAGACACTTAATTTGTGTTCAGAAACAAGTAATTTGCGCCCTTTCCCTCCCCTTAATTTGATCAAGCATTAGCTTCTCTTTGATGTTCTAAAGTAAGGAAGCTCATTGAACAAAGTTAAATGGACCTAATCTAAACTTATCTAATTAAGTTTTAAATGAACAAAATATGTCATGCAATTTTGTTTGATTCTTTTGGTTATTATTATTCAAACGTGTAGCCAAGTACCATGTTTTCCCCCAAAAATCTTACAAAGCTAATCTTTTTCTGGTTTTCTCCTGGCTTCATTCACTTCCTTTTCCTCACATTTTCGTGAGCTCAAGGCCACTAAGGTTCAGAGTGGGAACTAAGGAGCATTCCCATTTTCCCATATTTAAATCTCTTGTAAAGCAAATATTTGTTATAAGCAAAATGTGTCTGAAGTATGTTTATCAGACTAGGTTTTTATTTGGCTTTGTCCTAGAATATTAGTTCTTTTATAAAATTTTTTGCCCCATTTCAATGGTTTCTTTGATGTCTTGTTTTGACCAGCTGCTACGCTTTTTGTGGCTGTCCATTTATATCACTTTAAAAAATGGTACATAAATGAAATTCGAACAAAATGAACAGTGCTTTCACATTGTTTCAAAATCAAACATGTTTCTAAGGAATCTGATTTGTGGCAGATGGAGAACAAAACCTTCCAGAGGGAGGGCTGTTAAATGAGTCTTAATTGCTTGCACATGAAAATATAGTGACTAAGATTGTGTGCACAATTAGGAATTTAAACATGGAGAAAAGAACTGATGTGGAACCAGGCAGACATTTTTGCAGGCATAGCTAGTTTCTTGGGAACACAGACAATAGAAGACACATTAGTAAAGGAAAACAGTGTTAAGAGAAATTTAGTTGTCTTTCCTTCATTCTTCTTTATGTCAAGCTTCCAACTCTAAAGATGATGCATTTGTCTCTAAAACTCACTGATGAAAGTGTCATAGTACACTCAAGGAACAAAAGGTTTATTCAAGAATTAGAATTTCTTTTTTTAGTTCCTACTGTGCACCAGATACTACTAGGCTTGGTGTTTATTCATCTCATTTAACCCTTATAATAACCCTCTGAAATAGTTTTGTTATTATCTACATTTTATAGATGAGAAAATTGAGGCTCAGAGAATAGCCTGTCCAAACTCAAAGGCTAACAAGGGGAAGAGTCAGGATTCTCTGTATTGATTTAGTGAATTCAAAGCTCACCCTCTTAGAATGCCTAGCTACTCCCCTGAGAAAAGATATGGACCTTTTTATAAAACTAACATTAAGGTTGGCTCTACTTTCAATTTCAAGTCAATAATGCCTTCCCTTGAATTGGGTGACACAGCACGGTGAGGACGGTGCACAGGCCAGAGATGGCTAGGTCTGCTGAGGGCTGAGATGACAGATATAGAGACAGAGGCCAGGGCCTGCTACAGTTGTGGTTTAAGAAGTTTGTTCATAACATGGGGTGAGGAGTTCGGCGGTCAGGTCAATGCCTTCGTGGCTCTGTAGGCAGCACCTGTAGGGGCAGTGAGGTTCTACCTGACTAGTTCTGCCCCAATGTGGGCCACTCATTCTGGGTCCCATGGGAGCCTTGGAGTTGAGCCATCCTCCTTACAATGACTGACTTTCCAAGTGAGTAGGATGCAAAGTGTTCTACACTGAACTTTCATTGATCTTCAGAGACTTAAATCCATCTCATCCCATTGATAAACCTAAATGCCTTTTCTTGGGACCACAAATTCTCCTTCAGATTCTTTCTCCTTTGGGAACCTGAGCATTCCTGGAATGGAGGTATACAATGGTTCTAAGGGGCCTTTGATGAATGCCAATGTGTGGATATTCAATGAACCATCACATGAATTTAAAAACCCAACTCGTTCACATACTGGGGGCCGGGGGGGGCGGTGTGGGTGGGCTACTTACATGTTTTAAAAAAGTTGAGAGGCTTACACAAAAAGCCTTCTTTTCCTGTTATTCTGTATTCCTTAAAGAAAATCTAATTAGGTAGTGACTTATGCAGCAGTCACCAACCTTTCAGACCCCACGGACACCAGTGGTCCGCAGATCACTGGTTGGCGACCGCTGTTCTAGAGTACAGTCCATTTATATTACTATTAAATGAAGACCATAGGAGTGTAATTTATTCTTTGCTTTGATTTCTATATTTGTAAGTAAATCAGAAGCCATAGATCATGGCACCTGGTGTAGAACTAAGCATAAAAGAGTAATCAACAAATGTGTGTGGATCAAATAATCAGGCAGTCAAATCATGTTTGTGATTTGGAACTGGGTTCGAAGGGATACATTAATGAACAGGTGCCATCCTGTGTCCCTAAAAACCTTAATATCACAAGGAGCAGTTTACTGAGAAATACATTAGCAAAATAAATAGTGTAGTGAGGCCAACCCTCTTATCTCACTATAATCGATAATTATGTTTGGCTCTTCAGCATTTATTTCCTCTTTTTAACAGCACCCTAGTTTCTTTCAGGAGATTACTTGGCATCTCCATTGGATAATTCTAGTAATAGCAGAGCCCACGATGATCAAGTGCTTACTCTGTGTCATGTATTGTGCTTAGTTTTTCATATATCCTTACAAATGATTTTCATGAACTCCTATGAGGTAGTTACTATTATTATGTCCACTTCAAAAACAAGGGGCTGGCGGATTCCGAAATGAATTAAGCAGAAATATCTGTAAGTGGCAGAGCTAGAATATGAATGCACATAATCTGGCCCCATAGTTTAGGCTCTTACTACTACAGTATGTTATACAGTCCGGCAGAACAGCCAGGAGTCCTGTTCTCCTTTAGTCAAGACCTAAAACCCAGACTAGGCCAACTAGACCCCTTTCACTGGAATTTGGCTCCTAAACAAATTAACAAAGAAATTAAAAACAATTGTAGGGATCACTAGATTGCTCCTTCTATGAGGCTTTTCCCTTAATTTGTGCCTTTCTGGTTTTCTGAAGATTCACAGACTCTGACCCTCAGCATCCCCACTAATTCTCAGAGAACTGGAAATTCTTCCAATATTTTTCCACTAAATTCCACTTTGCTTATGTTAGTAGAACTGGTTTTAATCCTGTAATCAGGGAATCATTGCTGATAGACCATTATCTAAGTAAAGGTGATAAGCAAGCCTTGCAGAGAATTGTATGGAATCCTCAAAGAACAGGGTGCTGTGCCCAGTCATAGTTTAACAGACTCAGTGAGAGATAATGTGTGGCAAAATGCCAGGCTGTGCCCTTTCTGTTGAAATGGTGAGGGCTTGGGTCTTCTCTAAGCCAGTGAGCTTGGACACACTGGCCTTCTCCTTTATCTCCAGCACCCCAGAACTTCTGTAAATAGAACCTGATGGTGGGGGTCTGTAGAAATACAAATTTCCTAAGGTGTGGCTGAAGGTAAAAAATATTCCTAGAGACTATTCCCCCCACAAACTGATTAGAATTCAGACCAAGCATGAAACTGCAGATGAAGCTGTCTCCTTTACAGTGTCACCTGGGAAGACATATATATACTTAGTCCATATGTTGCCATCACTCTAACAATCCTAGGACACTCTTGGAATTGTCTTCAGAGTCCATGTTATACTTCTCTCAAGTGCCTCAAAAGTCTTACCCCGTGGAACGAATTCATTCCTAGAATTAGCCTCATTCTGGGTAATCCAACATCCTGTTTGGTGACTAAGGTTAATAAGCATATTGAAAATAATATTTTTGGTCAAAAGTGAAGTGTGATAGTAAGCCAATGAGATGGTTTTTTTTTCTTGTATGGCCTGTAAGTTGCCTGTAAGGCCATTTCCAGAATGCTTTCAGCGAGGGCAGCAGGGCTAAAAAATATAGTTTACAAACAGGACTACTCTGAGGATAAAAAATAATTTAATAACACAATAACCTATTGAAAGTTTTATAATGCTTATCAACATATAAAGCACTTTTTCACCTACCTATTAACAAGAGCTAATGTTTATTATTACCAGACATTGTGCCAAGTTTTTTATATATATTATATAATGTAATTCCTCAGAATTAGAAAGGTATTTATTATTATCCACCTCATTTTAACTGAAAAGACTCAGGACATAGAGTAACTTGACTAGGGTCACAAAGTGGGTGAGCAGAGAGACAACAACAAAATCCAGATCTCCTGACTTCCAAGCCCTGCTCTTCCCCCTCTACATAGGTTCTGACTTATACAACAACAAGCAGATCAAACTTAAAACAGTCTGGATTAAAACAAACAAACAAACAAACAAACAAACCTTCAGGAGGAGAAAACCTAGGGTATTTTATAAACATTTTCAGTTAAATAGCGCAGCCAGTGCACAAGGACTTAAGAGGCATCTCACCTATTCCACAATCTACCTGTCTTTTTCTATGTCCTTCTTTGGTGATTAGAAAAATATTAGTTCTTTTACTATTCTCAGTCCTGTACTTTCTCATGCTGGTAAGTTTTCCCTAAGTTCTCGAATTGGTTCTCCAGACCCTTTCCAGTCTCTAAACTAAATCCCAGTGTAGACAGCTTCCTGCATCCTCTAGAAAAAAGACCCTACTCTATCCCATTTTCCCCCGCTTTCCTTATTTTATCTACTCATTTACTCATTCATTTATGAACCCTCTGTTTTCTATTTACTTAATGCTTTTTGACATTTAGTAGAACACATTTTCTCTTTCTAAATTCCATGAACCTCTAGGATAATGGTTCTCAGGCCCAGAGGAGGTATTTTATGCTTCACTGGGTCCTCAGAGTCTAAACATAGTATTTCATGTGCTGGAGACTGAATAAGTGAAAAAGCCAACCCAGGAGGGTCAATTCAGTGGGCAATATGCAAATGTCAGAAACATAGCATAAAAAGGTCATAAGTACCCATTTGTGTTGCCAGGCTCATAGAATACAATGACCTAGAAATATGTCAAGAGTGCCTACAGTGCCAAAAAAGAACCACAAAAAAGAGAGAGAAGATGGCACACTCAAAAGCACTAGCTATATAGACATCAGGAATATCTAGAGGAGATATTTAGGGAATAGAGAGCTGGGGATTTCATCACTAGAAATGGTACCCAAGAAAATGAGAACAGATATGAAGAGCCTATGGCAAGACCAAACACAGATGATGAACACCACCACCTGATTAAACTGTTAGTTCAGGGTTAATAGTGTGTGATCCTGGAAGCCAGGTGACTGCACAAGTTCAAGCACTGCTTTACCCTCAACCTTCTGACATACTGGCCTCACTGCTCACTCCAACCAGGGGGTCTTTCCTGGTTGACGCTCCTGCTCTGAGCATTCTCATGACAACAGGCATTTCAGAAGGTCAGGAAAAACACCGTGGGGATTGAAGAATGATTGAAGACTTCTATATCCCAGGCAGGAATCCTTCCTT
The DNA here is from genome assembly GCA_026230045.1 of Corynorhinus townsendii. NCBI lineage: Eukaryota > Metazoa > Chordata > Mammalia > Chiroptera > Vespertilionidae > Corynorhinus > Corynorhinus townsendii. The sequence goes on from JAPDVU010000012.1 coordinate 3,414,016, forward strand.
GGCTTCTACAATCAACTTCTTAGGTTGTCCCAAAGGGTTTCTCTATATCCATAGATCTTAGCCCTCCTTTTATCCTGCCCTCCACTCATAGACATTCAGTAACAGATGACATAATTAATTTTCTGCTCTCTCTTAAAAAAATAAAATAAAAGAGGGAAAAAATCCCTAGGGATTAATTTGGGGAGAGACAGAGGACAGCAGATTGTGTATTTTTTGGTGTATATGTCAATAAATTTTAAGGAGGGAAGTCTAATGCTCTGCCTTTGAGTCAGATGTAACCGATACTTTGTCATATGAAGCTATATATTGAATTATCACAAGGTTTAAAAGAGATTATGCAGGCCTGGCCACATGGCTCATTGGATGAGCGTTGACCTGTGAACCAGGAGGTCACGGTTTGGTTGTGGGCTCAATCCCCAGTGTGGGGTGTGCAGGAGGCAGCCGATCCATGATTCTCTCTCATCATTGATGTTTCTCTCTCTCTCTTCCACTCTGAAATCAATAAATATATATTTAAAAATAAAATAAAAGCAGAACTAAGTATCACATCTTTAAAAAAAGAGATTATGTAGGTAGTCTTTAGTACATATCAAATATCAGAAAATGTTACTTTTTATTAATATTAATATTAATAATATGTCCAACCAATTTTTAAAGCATTTTCTGAGAAAGTGGAAGAAAGAATGCTGTGAGTGAACTTCCTATTTATTCATAGCATTAAACAATTCAGGACAACATTTAACCAGTAAAATTTGGGAAATAGGGCCCAAAGGAATTTTCATTGTTTTGTTCCATCATCGTCTTACATTTCTGAGTATACCTAGAATATTTTACAAGGCATACATAGATGGAAAGCACTTTGTGGTTAAAGGGAGTAACTTAAGAATGCAGCTTTTGTTGTTTTTTTTTTTTTTTTTTAAAGGAGACTTGGTAATGTGTCTAAGAAGACGAAAAGAATACAGTTACTAAACCTAACATTTCCCAAACTCATTCCCACCCCCATACACAAACATGGACATGATACTTCATTTTCTTCTAGGAGAGCTGCAAGCTGGTCTAACTAAAATCTTGTGTACACTTTGAGAGATAACAGCAACGCCGGCTCAGATGATGACGACCATGATGACGAGCATTACACAGATAATAATATCACCTTGTAACCTCTTCCACTAATTGCAGAGCACTTCACACATTATCTTGCTTATCCTAGACAGACAGTGATTTTCCAATAAATTACCAGCAATTCAATGGCAACTCTGTACATAGCAGTACTCTCATCTACTTTACTCAGTATTCTATTATACTCCCAAATTGGGCTGATCATGGTTCACCTGGGAGAACTTGTTAATAATAAGACTCTGAGCCTTACCAAAGATTCTCTTCTGGACTGCCTGGGAATCTATCTTTCTATGTTTGTTTTCAAGCATCCCTTGATCAGGCAGGTTTAGGAAATAAGGCCCTTATTTTAAGTCAGGGTAATGGGGAAGGAATACTGGCTGACATGAACTTTAGTAACATTAGGATCCTCTATTTTCATGGCAGTTTTTCTGATCAGTTGAAGGATAATAGAGCAGTCATGTCATAGGCTCAATAATCAACAGATAGAGTACTGCCCTATCTAAAGGATATTATTATTTGAAAATACAATCAGTTTTTTACTATGGCACCCTAATGTTGAAATATCACTAGGCAGTGTCTCATTAGTACCTTTTCCTTTAAAAAATATTTTTATTGATTTCAGAGAGGAAGGGGGAGAGAGAGAGAGACAGAAACATCAATGATGAGAGAGAATCATTGATTGGCTGCCTCCCGCATGCCCCCTATTGGAGATTGAGCCCACAACCCAGGCATGTGCCCTGACTGGGAATTGGACCATGACCTCCTGGTTCACAGGTTGACACTCAACCACTGAGCCACACCAGCAGGGCATTAGTACCTTTTTCTAGGTGAAGAGGGGTAAACAGACCACTGAGACCTGAGAAATCCTTACATGTTTGTCATTACGTACATTCCGTGTAAAATGTTAAAGCTATTTGCCTTTGTTAATTACTAGTCAACATCTAAAAATGTCTTAAATTAATTTCTGACATTTCTCTTAGCAATATTTTTTTCTGATATATCTCTTCGGGCAAGGGAATCAAAGGAAAACAATAAACAAACGGGGGACTATGTGAAACTGAAAAGTTTTTGCACAGCAAAGGAAACCATCAATAAAATGAAAAGACAACCACTGAATGGGAGAACATATTCACTAATGATACATCCAATAAGGGGTTAATATTCAAAATTTATGAAGAACTCATAACTCATATAACAACACCAAAAAACCCCCAAACAATCCAATGTAAAAATGGGCACAGGACCTGAATAGACACTTCTCCAAAGAGGACATACAGATAGCCAATAGATATATAAAAAGATGCTCAATATCACTAATCATCAGAGAAATGCAAATTAAAAACATAACAGATACCACCTCACACTTGTCAGAATGGCTATGAACAATAAATCAACAAACAAGTTTTGGTGAGGATTTCGAGAAAAGGGAAATGCGGATTGGTGCAGCCACTATGGAAAACGGTATGGATGTTCCTCAAAAAGTTAATTTGGAACTGCCTTATGACTCAGTGATTCTACTTCTGGGTATATATCTGCAGAAACCCAAAACACGACTTTAAAAGAATATATGCACCCCTATGTTCATTGCAGCATTATTAACAATAGACAAGACATGGAAGCAGTCAAGTGCCCAACAAAACTGGTCTTTTTGCATATTAATGGGTAGAATTCAGCTTATCTAAATAAAATTATAGGAAGGTAAAACAAGTTTGCCAAACTCCATGCATTTAAACAACTCTTTTAGTTCAATGTTTTTCCTTGAAAAGCCTTTTAAAGGAGGGGATTTTTAAAAAAGTAATTTACTTTGGCTTAAATATTTTAAAACACTCAAAGGTCATTAAATGTACTAAGTATAAAAGTAAAACAAGCAAAATCTCCAAAAAGTCAATGTATACAGTCACATACACAATCTTTATTAATTTTTTTATTAAAGCTATTTAACGTAATGTGTACTCAGCATTTTGCAATCACATTCCTAAAGAAGATACTGAGCACTCATGCTCTGCAGTTATTAAAGCAGTGCCACAAACTTTGCTCTCATTAAAAGAAAAAATAAAGAACTAGCCAATGAAACTAGTGCTTGCTAGTGGTTGATAAAGAGGGTGAGACTTCTGTGGCATACATAGGCTTGGTCTCCGTCATCCACCTTGTACACGGCCAACACATTTCAGTTCAGTGTGTCCTCAGACCCTACATATATTTCTCACCTAGATCCCTTTTCCCTTCTTTATGTGGCTCCTGCTTTCAACTATAACTATCTATATCTATATCCATATCCATATCTATATCCATATTTATATACATCTATATCTCTTTTTATATTACATACACTACTTATTTTTATTACATATACACACACAGTTTTAAGAGGCAGATCTACATAAGGTTATGGTGTTATCATTATTGTCACCATAAAATAGTTGCTGAGTTTCCTTTCTTTCATAAGCTCAGCGTATTAAATGATTTTTTCCCCTTTCTTAGATTGTAGGAACCGCTTTGTGCTTTAGGAGAAGAATATTCAAGATTAAGTTTCTTCTCATTTTTTGACTAGTCTTATTCAGTAGTATACTTTATTAATGCTCTACTTACCAACTGACTGAATTCTATTTAAAATTCACTTTTTAAGGAGTTATGAATATTCAGGGTAAGAACATATGGAGTGGAGCCACACACCAAATTTCTTTTGGATTAAAACTACTTTTGTGTTGATTTATGCTTGTCCTTCATCACATGTCTCCCTCTATAGGTAAAAAGTAGGTAATTGTACTCATTTTAATGGCTTGGGGTGAACTTTTATTTTCTGACGTCAAATGCCAAAAGTCCTTTGCCTTAGGCTGCAAATCTTTATTTACCCGAGGACCTCTAGGTGAGAATCAATGGACAAAATCAAAACAGCTCTATATATAAAGAACTGTCTAGTGGGAAGGGATACAATATTTTCTAATTTTCAAGTCTATGTAGAAAATCCCAGTATAGTGCTCAGAAATTAGTGACCTTCAGTGTTTCTTTTAGTTTCTCCAAAACATACACTTCCATGGTAGGTCTGAAGGCTAACCTAATTTGATGGGTGACTTTGTGGAGGTGTGAGAAGGTCCTTGGACTTAGAAAAAGGAATCCTATATGTATTCCTAGCTCTGCCTGTAAGTAACATTTTCCCTCATTATGCCTCAGTATTCTCATCTTTAAAATAGAGAAGTTTAAATAAAGGCTCTCTGACTTGCATTCTTATATGAAAATTCTCAATTTCAAAATACTTCAATAGAGCAATTGAAAATATGGAAATTAGCAACACTGAAAATTCGTATTATGAAAACATGACAATGTTTCATGAGGCGGCTTTTCTTAAGTTAACATTATTTAAAAATGAAATGCTCAAAATGACTAATTGTGCCCAAAGAGACATGACTATAGTCCCCAAACAAAACAGCACAATGCAGGTATGGCTTTGGCATCTCTCACTCTCTGCTGCCCTCTCATGTTTTAGCACGCCCTTTAGTTCTGTTATCCACTGCCTCAGGACCCGTGCAGGTGAGCCTGCTGTAATGCAGGGGTTCCTAAACCTCCTGCCATGACCGTTTGAAAACAAAATCATAAATGAAACGTACCAGAAAAGCTGATCCAGTATCAATGTCCTCCTCCTCTACTCTATCAGTTTTTAAATGAACATTAGGGACACAAGAAGTCAGGCACAGAGCAGGGTTGTAGGAAAAAACGAAGAAACACTTGGTGAGTTACTCAGAGCCTGCTGAGCTCTGTTCTTCATCTAACTTTTCTCCAACTCCTGCAACAGCCCGGAGACTTAGGGACTCATATCTCCAGTCTTCAAATGAGCAGGTAAAGCCAATGAGAAAGATGGGGTTTACACTCAAGCTCCAAATGGCACACACCATCTTTGTCCTAAATCACACTAAAGAACAAAATAGCTAATCAGTAATAAGGCTCTGTTATGAATGTGTTTATATTTGGAAGCCTTAATGCAAAAAAAATGGTTAAATCATTTTACAGCTATGTATTTATCTGCCGTGCATGGAAGGAAAAAAACCTGTTGCGGGACTAAAAGGCTGTAACCCTAATGATATACAATGAAACTTTCCTGGCTTTAACACATGTCAAATGGAATAACCTCAATGGGGAAAAAGGTTCTAAGTTCTAGAGGATGAACCTTTAGAAAATAGACATAGGTAGATAGTCATCATTCTTCACTCTTCTTTTTAAAAAAATCAAGGAGTTGGTCTATAGAAAAGTTATGGAGTTATTTTTTTCCTTCAAAGGGCTGTGACCCAAAAGTAAGTTCTTACATTTTTAAAATAATCCCAATCAATAGTTTATCATCCATATCATAAAGACACCAATGTTGGTGGCTGTGGTGAGAGGAAGGGACCCAGCGCTGGGAACAATAGGAGGCCCCATTATCGACAGGCACACAGGAAGTGTTTCCAACTTGACCATTTGGGGCAGCGGCCTCCGTAATTTTTACTCTTATGACCCGCAATCTTGTTTTTCTCTCATTCTTCCCTTTATTCCATTATCTCGGATGTATTGAACACTCACTCTGTGAAGCACGGAGCTAAGTGCATCCCACCTGTGAACGCGTTTAATTTAGCAACAACATATGGTCACCAATCCTATATAATAAAGATAAGAATCCTATATAATCCTATACAACATATACTAACGATCGTGATGCCCTCACACTGTAACGACACATCAGCAGGAGGCTGTGTGCACAGCAGGTGTGCGCGGGTGGGCAGGGCTGCGTGTGTGGCTAGGCGCACACGGGTGGGTAGGCACTTGACTTTGGAGGACTTGACAGGAGGCATGGGTGGGTTTCTGGGTCCTGCCTCCCACAGCAGTGGCGGCAGCAGCCACGGGACTCTTTCTGGGCGGGAGGGCGGGGCTGTGTGCGTGGGGAGGTGCGCGTGGGGAGGGATTCTAGGACTCGCGCTATTTTGCATGCTGGGCCACTAGTTTATAAATGAGGAAACAGAGAAAGGGTGTGTAATCTGCCCAGGGCCATGAAGCTATCATGATAGAGATTGGTTTGAATTCTGGATGGGCAGAGCATTCACATTGCTCAATCCTCGGGTATCAGTGATGTTCCATGAAGGTGCCCTCCAGGCACCCTGAGCCTGGGTACCACAGCAGCCTTTTGGACCAGTCACGAGCTTAACTCTATGCTACACTGTTCCTCTAGCCCCTATAGAAAATTTCTAAGAAGGCCAAGTTCATCTTAAAGGATGTCCCACTGACTGTTTTTAATACCATTCGCTGCCCTTCCCAGGACAAGTGCAAAGGAAGGGCTGGGTTCCAAGATCAGGGGCATAACTTGGTGGTAGGACCTGAGCAGTCAGCTGCTGAGGGAGGGAATTCACAAGCACCACCTTTTCTGTGTGTCTCAAGTCTCCTGTCAAAGTCTCAACCACTATTATTATCATTATTCATGTTTTTAAGAGCCCACTTTCTCAGAATGGGCTCAGACAGGGGAACCCTCCCCTGCTGTTGCTCTCATTCCCCCACCCCCATTCCACCTTCCTTCCCACCTTGGTTTGCTACACTCAGGCACTTCCATTATCTATTCAGTTAATGCCTGTTGTGCTTTGTGATGAACACAGCTGGACTAGACAGCTAAAGGCAGTTTATTAGTTTCCCTTCCTAGATCAGATATTTCTGTAGTCTCACTGTCCCTAGGCCCCAGGCCAGGAGCTTGCGGGTACAAATTAGGCCATATTGGCCTTAATTCCCAGATTTTAGTAACTCACAGTCACTAAATTTTAGTAAGTCACAATGCCCTCTGGTCTTGTTCCTGTGCCTCCATACAATGTAAACATTCCATGAGGTCTCTCACACGTGTTCAAAACCAAGCCTGTGCCCTTTGGAGTGTAACTACTCTCCTTTTAATCAGTGCCAAGCAACTGCCAGGGCGGATGGACAGCTGACCTGACCACTAAACACCTACCACCTCTTGTTAGGCACAACCTCCTCCAATGCGACCTGCAGCTGCTCCTCTGGGAGGATGCTCCAGTGGGCTGGCTCATGTGGGACCTCAACTACAAAAGGTCTCAGGCACCACAATAGCACTGCATTCTGCTTGTAACACAATGTTGGAGTCCCGCTTAATCCAAGAACAACAGGGGTGGGGAGGAGGGTTTGCCCCTCTTCACAGGGGTCAGAACTAGTGCCCAGAAGCAGCACTGGGGACAAGGTTCTATGTGCTGTCTCTCACTAGAGGCCCTAGGCACACGCTCACACAAGCCTAGCCTGTTCATCCCTAACATAGATGATGGATAGAAACAAAGCGTCTAGTTCTAATATGGCCTAATTTGTACCCACAAGCTCGTGGCCTGGGGCCTAGGGACAGTGGGACTATAGAAATATCTGACCTAGTTCAAATGTAAGCTAACTGACATTTAATTTGGGTTTTTGAAGAAGAAATCTGTTACTCAAAGAACTTTAATACACAAGAATTTCAGTTATTATTCATCTCTCGATCAATGTCAAGAACAACAGTGGTGAACCAGACATATACTATGAAATGACAGTTGAAAATCATCACCAATAAAAATCTTGAAATAAACATGGAAAAGAGAACCAATAATTTGATATTCATTGAACACAAGTCTCATTTGAAAAGACATTCAGAAAAAACCAACTTTAATAAGTGTTGCAGAATCAACTCTGATGTAAAAATTACTAACAAGCCAGGTCAAAAAGTGCTGACTAGACACTCACTATAACTTAATAAGCTGCTCCTCAGCATATTATGAGTTAGAGTCCAAGGGAGACACTTGAAGCAAATGAAATATTGGTCTATTTTGGATAATACATTAATTTTTTTCTGGTAATAATTTTAGAAAACATAGGTTTTCTTTCCCAGTCAATTATAATAATGAATCAATTGGGGTTTCAAGAAATGATCAAATGAATTCAATTTGATTTCAAGTTCAGTAAAATGAGACCATTTGTTCTGTTTCGGTTCAGTTGAGGTCAAGTCCCATGTCTAAAATAGACTAACAGGAATTGGGATAATTTTATTTTTCCGCCCTTTTTGTCCCTCATACTTCTTTCCACATTTCTTTCCCAACTTCTGTCCTGTTGATTCCATTGAACTGTTCTATATTGTATAATTATTTCTTCTCACCCCTCCCCAACTGCATTTATTCTCAACTCTCTGGGTCCTAATCAGGGACCACTGGAAGGGTGTTCTCTCCTACACACAACTGGGATAATGATAAACGAGGAGGTGCCTTTTATTTAGGCTTTCACTTTCATTAGACCAACTACCAAATATTAACATCACACTGATAACATAAAACCAGCAACAACATGGCCAACATTTTGAGGGAAATGCTGTCTCTCAAAATATATATGCCTAGAGCAATGCTAAATTTAGTACAAACACACATTTAAAGCGTTCCAAAAGTGGTACATCAGCAAAAATTTTTCAAGGAATAGTTCCAATGGACAGTTTGTGAGATCCATTAGAAAAATGATACAGAGAGAATAAAGGATTAATTTCTTTAAGATTCTACAATTGCAGTATGAAATTGGTGTTAATATTATGTTGAATCTTGGGAAATATGGTTTCTTCCTTGACATGAAAAGAGTAAGCTCCCAGATCTTTCTTACCTGTTATGGTGGCTTTGTTGATGGATGGTTGATTGCACATGGGTGATCTTCTGAGAAAGAGAGAAAAATACAAAGCAGTCAATATGGGGTGCTTGTTGACTTGGTGACTCTCTGAGTCATTGCAGATCTGCCATTTTAACTGAAAGGATTACTTTTGTTAGGACATGCAAATAAAGATTTCTCTTCACACTAGCCAGTGGAGTGCCCAGATGCCCTTTGATGTAGAGCTCAGATCACACATGTCTAAAAAGAAAACAGTTAAACCTCATAGTTACAGACTTTGAGGTAAATAAAGCTAATATAAATGTCACAAGCACATGATAGAAGAGGAAGTTCTTGTTGACTGACTATATTTAATTACGACATCACTGTGAGTCTATCCGATAATATTGTTTGGTTAGATGTCGTCCTGGGCAGCATACTATAGGTCAAGATCAAGCATAAGCCATGACTTTCGATCTTCTGCTGGCTGCTCTTTTCCGTTTTAACCTGTTCTGTCACTGTCAATCAGTAAAAACTTCTGTCTTGCATAGAATGGAACTCAGGTCTCTCCTTGGATACAGAAGGCCAGGCTGATGCCTTCCTTCTGTCTAATCAACTGTTTGCCTCCCACAGGTTTAGATGCTGGTACCCAAGTGACCATGTCTGCAGGAAGTGTAAAAGGAGTTATAAAGTTTCTTGTTTGCCACTTAAAACAATTTCCTGGATAAAACTTAAGACTGTAAAAGATTGGGAGAGATACCAGTAATCCATCCCTCCTGCAGGGCTCAGACTTTCCAAAGAGGAGATGACTGAGCTACCAAATGCCAGAGCCCCACGGGTCCCTTGGAGTCAGCAGATTGTGTGTAGCCATGGGGCACAGAAGACCTGCGGCCATGAGTAAATACCTCCAAGCCCAAGCTCAGGTCACACGTACTGCGTCATTACCTCGGTCTTCCAGACGAGCTCATGCAGAGTGATAACTCCACACCGAGCACTATGCCAGGCACAGGGAATACAAGTGTGAACCGCTACATCCCCTGCTACTGGGGACTGGTGTTCTCAAGAACACTCAGTTTAGACAAGCAAACAGGTGACTTGAGCACAGAGACATCTGAGCTAACATAGGAGTTAGGTACAGGACACACTCACACAGAGACAGAAAGGTGTATCACTCAGTTTGGAGCCAGTATGGGGCTGTGTGTATGTTGGTTCTTAGTCAGGGATGATGCCCCAAAAGAAATTGTTGTCCTAGAAAACAGGACAGTCAACTGAAGCTTCTTAGTTCAGTGCAATTATTTGGATTAAGGCATTTATACTGATTTCTAAGAAACCTTTTTATACCAAAGGAAATAGGTGCACAATAGCTAGAGCTTTTAAAAAACAAACAAACAACAAAAAAAACCATGAAAAATGTGAATTTGGGAGGTCAATTTTATTATTATGGGATGAAAAGTTCAGATTTTTGTGCTCTTTAAGAAGTAGTAGCTACTATGAAATTTTATACACTTAGATAAATTATAATTCCAAATAAGTTTCTACTTAATTTTTCTCCTAATATTGTTTTAAAGAAATGTCTTTTTTTTCCTGGCAATTGATTAGAGTTGATATTTTAATAACATTTTATTATTAATAGATTGTCAAAATAATGGGCATTTGAATAATTAATCAGTTTTCTATTTAATCTTAAAAAATTAATTTTCTCTTTTTAAATATTTCAGTTATTAGATCCCCCATATTATCATTTCCTATCTCAGCTTCCCTTTTTTCAAAAGCTTCCTCTTATCACAGAAATTACAATTTTATTAATTGCTCTATGATGCTGCTGATCTAAGGGTTGGTAACAGTTGGCAGAAAAATCAAAGATGTTTGCTATGCTATGATGCCTCCCTAAGTAATCACTGACTTAGATTTAAGAGGATGACTTTGGGTTGACATTAGGCTTGATGAGATGATTTGTCCATGGTTCATTTATGAAGTAAGTCAAAACTATAAAGTTACCCTGAGTGTAAATAACTGGGCGGAGGACTGATTTTGCCAGGTGATTTCTGACAGGTGGACTCACCATATTTACTTGTCATATTGCTTCAGTTCTGATATTAGAACCATCACTACCAAGTATTTATAGAAAATTAACAGGGCATCATATGACTTATGTAAATTGCTGGACAACAAGGCAAGGAAGGACTCAGAGAAATCTAATATATGGCCTCGAATTCAATGAAACTGAGAAAAAACACTGTATAAAAGTTCAGGGTGAAGGACGGAAAACAAAGGGTAACTTACTTGCTAGGTGCTCGATCTTGCATATTAGTTAATGCAGCAAAGTTGTTTCGTACAGTTCGCAGGCTGGCCAAGACCTAGGATAAAAGAAAAAAAAACAAAGATTCTTTAAATTTCTTGAAGTAGGGCCATCTTTAATGCAATTTAAAATGGTTTGGCAATTTAGAAAAATGGCTTGTTAAATGAAAAGTTGATATTGCTTGCAACTTAGTTTCATATTATCCTACTAAAGCATCTCCACCTACTTAGTAAAAGTTACATGAGTCTGTGAAACCTAGAGAGGCCTGACTGAAAGGATTCTCCAGTACTTCTCCGTCTGGTCTGTGAACAGGGGGACAGTCGCAGCAGTCTCCACGGCCACCAACACAATATCTCAAGCAGTATACATACAGCATGATTGCATTTTTATGTAAGTTTGAAACCGTGGAATAGAAAATATGACTGAAGTCTCACTTTAAAGGTAAAATTTTTAAAAAATTACCCTCAAATTCTCTTCAGAAACTCATCAAGAATGTCATCATTTCAAAGTCAAGAACTAAGTAAATTTTAAATTGTGGTTTTTTTTCCATCTTTGCTACATGGCTAGTCTAGCTAGTAAACAGAAATTAGTTGCTTTGTTAAGATTATTTGAATCATGAATTATAAGGTATTCAGGAAGGCATGTCTCACCTAACATCAGACCACCATGTATGTGCTCAGTGCCTGGCCCACAGAAGATACTCAATAACATTTCGTTTAATAAATGACACAACATATCCACACACTGAAGGCAGGACCAATGGGTTCCACTATCTCTGACAGCCCTTCCTTTTTCTAACTCAGTGAAACTAGAAAGTGGAAAAGAATTAGAAGTGAGACTTAGAAAAGTTACAACAGCTCCTTACTTTCTCCTAGAATGGGCAAGTTTTCCCCAGGGTAAAACTCATATTAGGTGAGATTATAGGTAATCTGGATGACAACCAGAATCTTAAATTATCTAAAACACAGATTACAAATATCCTATCAGGTACTACATAACAACTCAGACAACCTATGCTTCCAATGTGTGAACTTAGACAAGTTGCATTAATTTCCCTGTAGCTTAGTGCCCTCATCTATAAACTGGAATATGTGTGAAGGTACTCAGTGAATATTCGCTCATTGTAGCAACATTCCATTTGATTAATGATTTGGTCTGAGCACAGGGAATTACAAATGCCTGTCATTGATAATATAAATACAGTTTGTACAAATATAATATGTCTAACCTATATAAATACTGTACTTGTATAGATGTAAATTTATAATTGCTCCAAGGTTTCCAGAACTGTTTTCAGGTTCCCACCCCCCCACCCCCATTTGGCACTGACCTACACAAAAGTCAGTCTAGATAGTTCCTAAGAAATTCTAAAAAAATGTTTGAGATGTTTTTTGAAATTGGCATGAATTTATGGAAGTCAAGGAGGTATTGTTTATGCCCTGGGACAGTGAACTTCAGCTCTATCCCCGGAAAGAGTTAATGGTGCTTCCTAAGGTGCCAACCATGATTAACTCAGTCACTGGAAAAACCTGGCTCATTATCACATATAAACAACTCACAGCACTGAAAGGTCACGCTGCCTGTGACAGTGTAGTCAAAGAGCCAACTGCTGACATCGGACCATGATGTCTTTCATTAGGCATGAAATCTTGAATGATGCAGAAATAAATCCAATAAATAATCCACTGTCACTAAATCATGCAGGCTTAATGTATGCTTTAGGAATGGAGTATCAAATACATTAATAAAACATTTTAAATAAGATTATTGCACTCCTTAATTGATCCATTCCCTAGGCAAAATTTTAACCTCAGTATTCTGAGAATTTTATTATAATAAATTATACTAAGTGCACTACATTTGACAGCTGGGTAAATAGAAATTGTACCGGAGGTAATTCATGTTCTAGGCTCATGTGAAAAAAAATATTGTCATAAAAGACATACTACAATTGGCTTTCGGTATAAAGGCTTTTGACTCTGTCCTAACAAAGATATCAAATTACATTACTCTGTTTTGGTTTTAAATTTAATGTAATTATTTTGTATGATTTATATCTTCAGATGATGCAGAATTTAAACAGAAAAAGGGTAAAAAGTAAAATGTCTCCCTCTCAATAACAAAGGCAAAATTCAAAATTATTATTTCTGAGAGGAGGCAGGAAGATGAAATTGGGGAGGAATACTCCAGAGTGTTGAAAATATTGGGACTGTTCCATTTCTTAAAGTGTTGATTTTTGGTATATATTTTAGATGAGCTCTACATATGTTCTCTCATATGTATATGTCAAAATAAAAGGTGAACGAAGACATTTCCCTCTCAGTCCCTCCTCTAGACATTCAGCTATCTGTCCCCTGGACTACTTGGCTTTTAGGTTGTTTCCTAAATTTTTCCTTTGCAAACATTGCTGCAGTAAATAACATTGTAAATACATCAGTCCCTATGTGTGCAAGTGCTAGACCATTGTTTTTGTGGTAGGACAAATAATATTCTATAAATTTTATATTACTCTTATCTTCCACACGATGACACATAATACTGGCAGACGTATAAAGAAAAATCCCAGGCAAATCTTGAATCTTATACCTAGTTGATTGACTCTAGGTATCCCCATTGCAAATGCACTGTGTTGATCTTTTTGGTGTTGTTAATCCTCACCCCCCCAAAAAAAAGTATTTTTTAGAGAGAGTAGAAGGGGGGGGGGGAGAGAGAGAAACATCGATGTGAGAGAGACACATCCATAGGTTGCCTCTGCCCCATCCAGGATGGGGATCAAACCCTACAACCCAGGTGTGTACCCTTGACCAGGAATCAAACCCATGACCCTCTGGTCTGCAGGCCGAGACTCTAACCACTGGGATAACCAGCCAGGACCATTATTTTGGTCTTGTATACTCTCATTTGCATTGTAGAACCAAAGAGCAAGGCATCTGCTATTCTAGGCTGTAGGGGAGAACTGGAAACAGTTTGACTCAAGACACTGAGTTAGGGTCCAATTAGTTTTTGCTTCTGATTTGGGGCAGGTCTCATTTCCCTTGAATTCAACTCTTTAGGAGGAACCTTTGTCAGATTTTCAATGCTCCGGTAATTTTCTTCACTCCAAATACTTGCTAGCCAAAAAGTCCCTAAGGCTTTCTTTCACACAGCTTAATGGTTAAACAATTAAGGTAATGTCTTTCTCTTCTGTCCCTCCAAGCAAAAGTGTAATAAGTCAAGGTAAAAAATACACTGGCAATGGTGAGAAATATACACACTCTGGGGGAAAAATTACAAGAGTGCTATGGAAAACTTAAACATAAAGATGGACCATGTACTAGCCTGGGAAAGGGTTTAAATGTTATTTATGCATGCTAATCTCAGGTTTTCTTAGGTACTTCTGAACATTCACTGAAAACAGCAGGAAATGTGGGCTTCATTAAAAAGTTAAACAACTGAACATAATAGCCTAAAAGAAATGTATAGTTGTATAACAACAATTTATTGAAAATATTCAGAAATTTATTTTCTTTTTCTTTTTTTAAAAAAGATATGCATACATATAAGCACGGCCAATGGACACAAGACACTGGGGGGGGGAAGGTGTGGGATGAGGGCATGTGATAGGGGGTGGGGGAGGCTGGGGGAAGGTCAATGGGGGGAAAAAAGGAGATATATGTACTACTATATGTAATACTTTAAACAATAAAAAAATGTAAAAAAAATAAAAAAGATATGGCAACAGTGTTACAAAAAATCCTGCCAAAAAAATAACAAAGAAATGATTCTGAGGATTGTTTTTCATTCCAAATACTCTTTACACCACTAGATGGCACTAAAACACAGACTATGTGTTGCCACGGGGCTTGGGGGAAGTGGGAGGGAGAAAGATTACCTTGCCTTGGTTTTACCTCCAGGAAAAAAAACCCAAAAAAGAAAACTGGAGTCAAATTATGATTATTTATAAGATAGAAAGGTCATTTTGATAGAAAATAAAACCTCTTTCCAAATTATGTGTTGGTCAAACCATACAAAATTGCTCTTTTTGTATGTCAACAAATATTGATTTATAGATCCCTAGAAGATGCTAGCTGTGATTTTATTTTTAAATGAAGGATACAGAAAAACTACGAGATAGAAGCAACTGAAATGTGACAAGCATCTTCTTTCGCAGCCTGGCAGGGAGAGCCTTGTGGAGTCAGCGAGTGGGGGACTGTGATGAGGCACAGACGGCTAATGCTCTGTGAAACGGGGATCATTCAGGGGCGTTAAAAACATTGGCAATGTTTTGTGACCAACGGAAGAGTAATATTCCATAGAGCTGACAACTACTACATTTTTAATAAAATTATCTGAGCTGCTGTATTTTGTTTAGAGTAAAGGTAAAATGACTCGGTTGTTCCTACCCTGGATTTTGAAATCGGGCATATCTCCTTAGTCTGAATGATGTGAGGGTCCAGCCAGGATCCAATATCATATTTGGGTATTTTCTGTCTTTTCCTTGATCAAAGATACCACTTCTTTTTAAAAAAAAATATATTTTGATTGATTTCAGAGAGGAAGGGAGAGGGAGAGAAAGAAATATTAATGATGAGAGAGAATCATTGATCAGCTACCTCCTGCACATCCCACCCTAGGGATCGAGCTGAAACGGGATGTGCTCTGACTGGGAATCAAACTGTGACCTCCTAGTTCATAGGTCGACAACCACTGAGCCATGTCAGTTGGGCTACCACTTCTTTTTAACTTCCAGATGAGAATCCCAGTTGACTTAGAGTTTTACAAGGTAGTCATAGCACACAATGGGACTGGTGGGTCCAAAGGCAGCTGACTACAAAGTAGGGTTTCCTACATTTCATCAGTGTTGTGTTTCCTTGGTCCCTGCAAGAACTCTGGCCAAATTGTTCCTGCACTCTTGGGAGAAAATTGCCCGTTGCCAAGTGGTAGGATATGGCGTGGCAGTGGGATTCTTCTCAACACCTAGCCTTTGTGCCTAAGGAAATTCCCACACCAAAAGATTTTGGAATGAACATAGGAGAATACTTCAAAATGGAAATAAATCAAATGTTTAAAGCTGTCACTTTTTCGGACGATAAAGAGGATGCAGAGCTTACAAGGGAATCTATAATAATAAAAGTGTAATATGCTAATTAGACCGGAAGTCTTTCCTTCTGGACAAGCCACAGTGGGTGGGGGCCGCAGAAGTGGCGGTGGGTGGGGCTAGCCCGAATTTTGTGCATTGGGCCTCTAGTAACATAATAAATTGAGAGTAGAAGAGAGTTTAGTTTAAACGCACCAGCAAGAATTTCTAACGCTGTTAATGTTGTGGACATGGGTTACTGCAAGACCCTTTCTGATGATGATGTCCATTCAAAATGATTTGGGCTTCAACCCTGTCCATGAACGTGGGCTATATCTTTGCACGACTTTCTAAATTCTCTTATAATTTAGGAGTTTATTCTCTTAGCGACACAGGAAACCACAACTGGAGGAAAAATGGAGAGACCCTTTTGTGTTTTGGAGACACATTCAGGCATAGAAAAAATGAGTTCTGAACAAGAGTAGAAGATGAGATGGGTTTTGGGAGAAGACCTTTGTCCATGTTAGATAGTGGGAGGCTCTTTTTAAAGACTTAGGTTAAAGCCCTGGTGGGTGGTTCAGTGGTTGGAGCATTGGTCCACACACTGAAGGGTCTCCATTCGATTCCTGGTCAAGGACACATACCTCAGTTGGGGCTCCTGTGGGAGGCAACCGATCCATGTGTCTCTCTTACACTGATGTTTCTCTCTCTCTCTCTCTCCCCCTCCCTTCCAACCTCCCTTCCACTCTTTCTCTGAAAAGCAATGGGGAAAATATCCTTGGGTGAGGATTAACTGTAGAGAGCACCTGGAAAGGCACCTGGGCATTTCTTTAAATTGTAAGCTGAACCCAAGGTGACAGGCAAAGTCATGCCCTGGGAACACGCTTTGCCAAAAAGGCAAGGGTGCTATCAGCTTGACCTTCATTTCGGCCCAGGTGTCAGGTAGTGGATTTTGATATTTGATATGTAAATCCAGTCAAGCACCAGGAATGCTCTGGCCTACTCAAGAATGCAAATAGTCTCCTTTGTCTTGACTTTTGGTGAAACTTCCTGGTATTTGGGGTATAAAATAAACACGCTGCATGGGTTCTGGGTCACTGTCTCTCCAGCAGAAGAGGGCAGTGGTCCACCCGGTTCCCAGCTTTTTCCTTCCATTTTGTGTCTTGTCTCTTTCTTTCTTTTATTTCTCAATCCCCAGCTCCTTTACTCAGGAACTGGACCCGCTCTCCAGTCACGCTGGACATGGAAAAGAGAGAAATATTCTTACATCATTCTCTCTCTCCCCCTCCCTTCCAATCTTTCTCTGAAAAGCATGGGGAAAATATCCTTGAGTGAGGATTAACAAACCAATAAACAACAAGAAGAATGGTGGTAAAGAAAATATGCACAGAAAAATAAACCTAAAGAAATATAAAATAAAATGTCAATATTAGTTATTTTGGGATTTGGAATTATGGGAAATTTTCTTTTCTTCCGTTTGCCTATATATCTTTTCTACACTCTCTATGCAAAAATAGATTATTCTGTAGTATAGCTTTTTCACCAGAAGAATTTATTATGACATGCCAAACCCCAAAGCATGCTGGGGAAAGTGGAGAATTCTTTGGTCTATTTGAACATGTCTCTGAGTGACTTGTCTAATATCAACTGACTTCTGTCCATTGGCAAAAGCACTGTGATATATTAGGCTGAATAATAATGATATCACCTCAAGTGACATAAACATCTTATATTTTAGCATTATAATATTTAGCATTCAATGGTGACTATTCTATCTTGTATTGAAAATTTGAGGAGTTACTGGGTAGGTCAACAAAATAAGGTAGTTGTGCCTAATAGGGCTTAAGATAAAACTGCTGCTAACCCTTCTTTCTTATCTGGTTTCCCAAAGATGCTCTATTAATGGTGAAATTGGTCAGGGTTTTTAACATGCTTTTTTTTTTTTTTTTTTAATTCTACTGGAACTTTTTAGACCCTATACCCTAGAAAATTCCATTTGCGAAAACTATGATGAAGCCACTGAAAAAGAATCTGCAGCCTTTGGGGCAATGACCAACTTCTTCAAGGTGGTATGAGTCATCAAGCTAATTATAAGCAAATGCTTCTAAATACATTCCGGATTACTTTCAGGCATCAGATATGCCTATATATTACACAGAGTTGGTTTGTCTTCAAAGTTCTGATTTCTGAGGGTATTAAGTACATATATTTATTTAAACAGTTTACTAACACAGACCAAATGATATTTTATATACATATATACTTATTAGTGTACTGAAATTCTATTAGTTTTTTTTAGAGCTTATAGAGGTACACTATAGAAAATATCTGATTATTTAAAAGAAGAGATTTCCTTAGAATTTAAGAGCACTAATGATAAAGACCAAGTCAGATTTATTAATATATATGTTAGAAATTAATACTACTACTTGAAGTAAGAAGGTATCATGTACAAAATATTTTTTCATTATTATATATTTAGGTATATTCTTCTTACAACAATACCTAGATATTTTAGTTAGAAGCAGGAATACCTACCTGAACAAGCTCAGCTTGGAAGGTTGTTTCTATAATTGGTGATGGTTATTTATATATTTTGCCTGATTTTATCTTTTCACTCCATTCTCAGCTCTTAGAAAAAATTATGGGTTCTCATTAATAAGCAATTAAAAATCTTTAGCTTTCAACAATTTTGCTATCACAAAACACGATTAAAACATGTGAGCATACATTATTTTAAACATAGAAATATAGTTACTGGAAATAATTTATGATCTCCAGCAAAACCTTAAGCAAACAAGACACGAACTGTCTGAAAGGGATGGTGGTTTTATTGTACTTTTAATTGCCTTCATTAATTTAAAAATCCCTATTATACAGTTGTATTATTTATGGATTCATTAAATGTTTCATCTAAATTATAACAATTAAAAAAATTTCAGAAAACTTGAAAAAGTGAAAGAATTATACATAATTCTACTATCCAAACACTATCATTATGCATTTTTTTAAAAAAAAAAAACACCTAGTGTGACTTTTTATAAGTGAAAAAGCCCTTACCGATAAGACTAAAAATTCATTAAGCATTTTATTTTGTAGAAATTATGCTATTTTATAAGCCTGGTATTATTTCAATCTCTTAACAACCCTATGAGGTGGGTGCTCTTGGCACTGTCATTTATGAGGAAACACAGCTTGGAAGCATTCAGTGACTAGCCCAAGGCCATTCATTTAGCAGGAGGAGGAGATGGGGTTTGAACTCGGGCTTATCATTATACAGCCTTTCCCTCCAATTTTACCAACTGGAAAAAAGAAGTCTTAGAGAAGTTTAATTAGCTGCCCACGGCACTAGAGCTAGTCTGACATGATTTTTTTTTTTTTTATAACTTCTCTGGATTACCCATATTCCAATATTTAACATTTCTTATTAACAGTCAGTGTTGGCTTGAAACCTGTCTCATGCCCCAATTTAAATCAGTTTTATTGCATTCTGTCCTAAGTCTGTCTACACCAAGGCTCTCATCTTTTCCTGGAGAAATACTGGACCCAGATTTTTTAATTCCATTGATCAGGGATGCAGTCTAGAATAAAAGCTTTCTATATGATTCTAATGCATAGCTATAATTGAGGAGCACTGATCAATATAAAAAAAAATCTGGTCATCAAACATTTTATATTTATTTCAAAATGCTTTAGATCATTTTATCACCTTCTGGTATTTATGTCATGTGGTTAAAGTATTTTCATGATATGTATTTCTAAAAGGAACAAATAAACACAAATACATCACTCAGTTAAATCTTTGTACAAATGACACGTAAAAAAAAGGAGTAAATAAAGTATGAGGCTGAATTGGAATATTCAGTTTCAAGCACTGATCATGTACCTAATTATACTAAATGTAATTTAACCCATAATATAGCCTTCTGCTCCTAGTGCTATGTCAGTTAAGAAAGCATGGTCCCATTTAAATGTCACTTAGGTAATCTGTAATTTGGAGCAAAGAAACTCTTCAGGTGTATGGGTTTATAGGAAATGGACCAATATGGCCAAGGTCACATTTTCTAGAATTGCCTTCGAATTACTTGAATGAACCATAGAATTTGTATTTGTACTTGTGTTTGCTTGAAAATTAAGAACCAGAACGAATCCCCCAAATTAAATTTTGAATGAGAAACCTGCCCATGCACCAAACTGTGCTTACCTGAGCAAATGGAGTCACAATCAAGTCATCTCCGTGTCTGGAAAATAAAGCAAATCCAGTGTTAGAGGTTATCAACTAACTCTTTGACCACTTTTGATCAATATCAAATGGTAAGGTCCACTTTCATAAACTCCCATAGAGAATTACAGGAATTCCATCCTTATTCTTCAGCACAAGTTCTTCCCAGCCACTGGGATGAAAGGATGTCTTCTGGGATGCTACCTAGTGTCCAGTTCCCTGGGTAAAAAGAGGAGCTTCTTGACCATCAGCCAAGGTCACTGTTGCTCATTAAGCACACAGGATATGCATTAGTAGAAACAGAGTTCGAGCAGTGGGGCCTGCGTTTTGCTCTTGGCTGCTCCCTGTAGATATCAGGAAAGGGTACTGTGGAAGGAGTTAGCAACTGCAGTGGCTTTGGGGAGAGGCCCCCGCTCCATCTACCATGTGAAGGTGATGAGCATCGCGTGTTCTGCATCATGGTGTGTGAGTCTTGGATGGGCTGGGAACTGTAGATGACATGGGACTGCATCACACCCTAATAAAAACCCAGTGCAACTTTTCAACTGACTCACGTCCCAGCCGCTGTAATTACGGGGGAATGTTACCCCGTGTGTGCTGTTGCTGCAGCAACCTCAGCTACACCGTGCCTGGGATGCAAGAGCAAGGTGTCAGCATGACGCGCCCCAGAGGGACAGGGAAAGGCAAGGAAAGTTGTGCAACTCAGAGGAAGGTGTGAAACCGGGGCCCCGAGTTCTTCTGTGGTATTGCTTAGCATGAATAATTTGTGAGGAGGATTTCCAAAATCTCCATGGGACAGTTCTTGACCTAGCTAGCGGAAGCTCTTTAATCAAAAGTGAAGGCAGTTGTTCGACACAGAAAGCTGGTCATGACCCTTACTTAGAACCCTGGAACTGTTCAGTCACTCACGAACTCTGAGAAGGGCCTAAGTGACCCAAAACAGCTCTCAGGAAGTAAGCTTCAGCATATGGGTGACGTTAGTGAACGGGTCATTACCAATAATTGGACCAGTTGTTATGGTCGTCATCAAATTACACAGAGATCTTGAAATTCAGAGTGTGGGAAAAGAAAAAGCAGAAAAAGGTTGGAACACAATTTAAAGGAAACCTGTCTTATTTTGCACCCCCTTAGTTTCAGAATTAACATTATTTGAGGGGCACCTGTTCTTGGTAGAGTTTATTCAGATAGCCAAAATTAGGGTAATATGAAGTCTAGATATTTTTCCAAAGTACACTGTTTTCTTCCATTTTATTCTTTGCAATTGCCTGACTGCAAAATTTATTTTCTAAGAATTAAGTCATCTTGACCAAGGCACATCATCCATGGGAATTAATCTCTGGAAATAAGTTCTCTAATTTTTTACATGAATAACATTGGTTTGAATCACTGTAAGCCCAAAAGGGCGTGAATGTCTTTTAAAACACTTAATTCTTTCTTTGGTTGTATTTCATTCCCCAGCACTATAGATGTATTTAGAATACATAATATTTAAAATAATTTATCAGTCTTGCTTTCTTTATTTGTCAAAGCACAGAGACAGTTATAATTTTAGTGAAGATATTTTACTCTTTTGAATTACCCAGAAATTGTTTTTTTGCCCAAATATCTCGATTATCTCATTTTAGTAACAGTAAAATTATTTCTAGCATTTCAGTGACAAATATTCTCACTAAAGGGCAGGTTATATACTATATCCTTTTCCTTTCAAAATTATGTAATGTTTACATTATCTTTGACTATGCACTGAACATATAATTTTAAAATCTTGTCTGTGTCTGCACCTCAGTATTAAGATGTCTTATCAGGCCCACTGTCACAAGTGCAATAATGCATGCAAATATATATATTATTTTGTATATGGAAGAAAACAAATATAAGCATATTTTAATTGTATCCTACAATTTGCTTATCATAATAAAATATCAGATTTGGTAGTTAAGATTCATAGAAGATCATTCTGTTATTATATACAATTTGGCTTAAAATATGTGTGAGTTTTAATGAATTGAATAAATATATACACCAAAAAAACCTATGATAGAAAATGACTCTAAAATGCTTCACTTAAGCAATTTTCCCAACAAGGAACATTTCAACAAAGGAAACCTAGACACTTGAAGTATTGGAAGGGATTATAATACCACACAACAAGAATATCACTGCTTCCTAAAATGGGAAGAGACTGTTAGGAATTCCCATAATTGGGGAGACGCTAGATTCAAATTTGCACAGTGATCATTGCCTAGAGACCTGAAATTGTATTTCCTGGTGACATGACTTTTCTGGAGAAGATTAAACAACATTATCTTTCACTTAAAGGAAAACAAACAAACAAACACAACAACAAACTTTTTAAAAAAGCAACTGGGGTATGCTTTAGGAAAAAATTGCTTCTTTTAAGAATTGGAGTACTTAAGGGGACAGGCAGGGAAAGAGTGAGGGTGGGGGGTGGGCTCCTAAATAAAAGCTTTGACATTGTCTGTCTGTCTGTGTGTGTGAGTACGCAAGTTAATATGTGTATCATATGCATGTTAATGCATGTATGCATGTGACTGTTAATGCATGTATGTGGTATGTATGAGTGCATGGACATAGGTGATGAGGAAACTGGTACTTCAGTAACAGTCACAGCGGAGTCAGTGCCATGCTGGCACTGAGTGTCACGAGTGGAAGGGGTGCTTAGTCACCTGTCCTGGTTCCCAGGGGCTGAAACAGTCACCTCCTCTAGCCTGGGTTTGAGCAGGGCTGCTTCTCCCCTGTGTTCAGCAAGAAGAACTTGAATTACCCAGAAATTGTGCTTGCCAAATTCATTGATTGTCTCATTTTGGTAACAGTAAGATTATTTCTAGCATGTCAGTAGCAAATTTCTCAATAAAAGGCAGGTTATGCACTATGTCTGAGCCAGCACTACTTGACGAAGGGGAATAGAAGAAGGCTTTTCCAAAGTGAAATGATCCTGAAGTCAAGAAAAATCCCTCTGCCTTTCGCCATCCTTCTCCTATTTGTATATCATTGACTCCTGTATTTTTCTATCCTGATTCTTTCTGCAATAAGAAGCCAGAAACGTTGGGAAAAACTAAAGGAGGAAAGTCCAAAAGCAAACCCTCTTACAGAAACCGCATTGGGACCCAGAAACCTTTCCATGCTTTATCATCACCAAACCAGAAGGAAAAGGAGATGCAATTAATTAGAAGAAAGTTTACACGTTACTGAGCAAAGAACCCCAATCCTATGATACTAAGAGCATTAGTGGCACAAAGTAGCTGCTGCCTCTGAATATCACGCATCACAAATTTCAGCATGACAAGTGAGCTCATGAACCAGCGCACTGAAGAGGAACCACGGGTTGAGGCTTACTTTCTAAATCCAATCTTGCGAAAACTTTTTGATCTTCTGTGCTTCATTCTATTGCTATAAAACTAGAAAGAAGTTCGCCTCTGAGTTTGTCAATAGGATTAGGGAATTGGTAAACATACGGAAAATTGGTGTTTTGAAATCCTGGTGTCTTTCTTTCCTTAGACTCAAAACGATCACCCATTTATTAATTCTACCCTTGATCTACCCCTTTTAGAATTACAGGGAAAGAAGTACATTCTCATTTTTGATATGTACATAAAAATGTTTCCAGGTGCCTAAGCTATTAGACAACACCGAAGAATTAGCCATACTTACTCACTAGTCTCCACTCCCCTGTTCATTGAAGTACAGACCTGAAATAAACAAATACCTAACATAATGTACTATGAATCTAAATCTGCTCTAAAAAGTAAAGTCTTAAAAAATTAAAAACCAAAAAGTCATACAACTTTAGAAATAGATATGACCTTAGAAATTATTTAGTCTCTGAAATTTGAATAATTTGCTCACTTCTTAACAATTTAAAAATTAAAGACAAATCGGAGTTAATGTAACATAAGCAAAAAATTCTCTAGTCTATAGTGCAATCTGTTCTTCACTTGTCATAAAATAAAAATTTAGGCTTTGTTAGAGAAGGTTTATGATGTCCATAAGTGCCCTCAAGTGTGTCAGTTATATGATGGTGCGAAAGACTGTTTTCAAAAGTATGCATAAAAATACTTTCTAATTTCAAAAAGAATGTAATGGACAAAATAAACTGATGAACAAAATAGAACCAGAGGCATGGATACATGGAACAGACTGACAAATATCAGAGGGGAGGGGAGAGAAGGTGGGGGCTGGATAAAGGGAGGTAAAGGAATTAGCCAAAGAACATATGCATAGCCCATGGACACAGACAACAGTGTCGTGAGGGCCAAGGTTGGGGGGCTGGGTGGAGGTGGGTAAAGTGGGGAGGAAATGGGGGACATTTAAAATAGTGTCAACAATATAAAATTTAAATTAAAAAAACCTATCTTGTACATGTGTGTAGACACACTCACTAAACACATTTAGTCATTTTATTTACTAAAACCCAACACAATAGACTTCCAGAAGTGTTGATGTCACCGGTGCTTGTCAGAGCTTTGAGTGCTGACTTCCATGGAGGGGATGGAGAAAGGGGAAAGGGCTGAGTACACAGCAAGCATTCACAAGTGCCCTCACTCTGCGTCCTAGGACCCAGCTCTTTCACAGTTTACCTTATGTCACAGGCCCATTCTTAGCGTCAGTGGCCCTGTTCTCTTTGCTCCAGGAGGGGCTCCTGGGGAGAAGATTTATGAGTAGCTAGTACAATAATGTTTTAAAGATCCTCATGTGGTAGAAAGATTTGGTAGATTAAAAGGACGTACATGATCAAGTACAGAGTAGAGAGTAGTGAGTGTGAGTGCAATACATATATGAATGCCTACTATGTACCAGACACTGAGCTCTACTGATACACGGTATTTAATTCTGATGGCTCTGCATTAAATAGATGCTCATATTCCTATGTTAAGATAAGGAACTAGGCTCTGAGAGCTAAAGTCTCCTTGTTGGTGCCCTTGGCCAGTGGTAGAGTTCATTGGTTTCCAATGCCACGCTGAGACCTGGTACTTGCCCAACAGCATGTTCATTGGTCTGCACCAAAGAGAGAACAAACAGGGACCATGGAGTGAGGTTTTAAAAAAGCTAAATTCTTTTGGAAAACACTTTTATCCTGAGAATATACCCTTTATTTTTTATTTATAAAGTGATTGTGTATGTTGATGGAAATTTTCTTGTTAGAGTCCTTTACTTACAAAGTGAGCAGTTAGTAACCCCAGCTCAGTCTCCTGGATAAAGACTTACTGAGTCATGAAATCCTAAGGCATGGAAATGTGCAGTGTAGCTGGATTTAAATGCAGGCTTTACAATACTGTAGCTTCCACCACTCCATGCTGCTTTCTGCACCCTCACATGGATTCAGCTATGCTGAAGCCACAGAGTAATACATACTCTAGACTCTAAAGCAGCACTGCCCACAGCAATTTCTGCAATGATGGAAACACTCTCTGTTGTCCAATACATTATCCACCAGCCACATGCGGCCACTTAGCACTTGAATGTGGCTGGTGCAAGGGAAGAACTGTTTTATTCTTTTATTTAATGTTAATTCACTTAAATTAAGAAGCCCCATGTGACTAATGGCTATCGTGTTGAGCTGCGCAGCTCTTGAGCAATCTTTACAAAACTTCAGTTAGATCTCTTCCAAGAAAAGATAATAATAATAATAATAATAATAAATAACCCCCAAAATGTGCAGTCAATACACAAAATCAACTCCATGATTTAATGTAAGAGTTCTTTTTATCAACTGCCTTCTTTTTAGCTTCTGTAAAAATATATTCACAATTGAAAATAGCCATGACTAGATGAAAATTTTATGTACTTTAAAAATTTAAAGTACTTTAATGTACTTTAAAAAAATCACCCAAGGGACCTTTAGGTAACATATAAATCAGAATGCTTGTGTTCTGATTTTTCTGAAAACAAAACAAACCCCCATCCCCCCAAAATCCCCACCAAAAATGAAAAACAATCACATTAAAAACAAAAACAAAAACAAAACAGCCAAAGAAACAAAACTGGCCATGGTGGAAATAACAAATTTAATTTGAACTTCTCTAAGTCTCAAAGCGGGCATGGATATTAGACATGGAAACATGCGATCTGCAGGCAGGGTGTTCTCTCTGGAAGTGAAACAATGGTCTTGGGGTCATTCGTAACATTTGCTGGGAGACAAAGTCCTTCACTGAATTGCGTAAGTGATTTCCTGTCACAGTGCAGCCTCCCACATTTGCTGAGGTGCCTCCCACATTTGCTGTTTTTTCTTTCTCTTTCTGCATCTAACTTGTCTGCGTTCGATGAGAGGAAAGGAGGAACTAATGCCTTACGTATATTTAGACATACCTGTAGTAGTCAGTGACAGCAAGTTAGTTTTTTCAATCTAGGTTAAGAAAAACTCTGAAGTCTCAAGACCCTTAGGGAAAGCTGACACAAAGCCTGAGAGAAACGGCCCTAAGCAGATGGAATCAGTGGGGGTGTTTCTTCA
Organism: Corynorhinus townsendii; assembly: GCA_026230045.1. Classification (NCBI taxonomy): domain Eukaryota; kingdom Metazoa; phylum Chordata; class Mammalia; order Chiroptera; family Vespertilionidae; genus Corynorhinus; species Corynorhinus townsendii. The sequence goes on from JAPDVU010000012.1 coordinate 3,440,789, forward strand.
GCACATCTGACCAGGACCTCAAAGCCCCGTGTCTGCTATTCCTGACTTGGTTTTTCTTGAAGGCTCTCTTTCGCCGTATTTGTGAAGCACATCTTTATGTCTCATATTGCAGGGATGTAGGGAGGAGGATTTAATACTCCCCAGCATATCTTATGTCAAGAAACACATCACATAATTATTCCAGCGGTGTGATGGCTGGAATCCTTATATGGCTTTGGAAACAATACAGAATGCATTAAGAACAATGCACTAAGGATTTAACATTGAAAAGCAAATATTTAAAGTGATTGATGTGTAAGTGGAAATAGAGATTTATATAGAAATAAATTTCTATTTTTAAATTTCTTTAAAAAAAAAAAGGCAGAAATTCATGATCCGAACAAAACTTTTATCTTGTTTTCATGGATCTATGTCTCAAACAATACACTGGCATAAATTAGGTGCTATCAATAATGGCTAAATGTGTAAGAAAATGATACTCATTAAAAATGCAGCCAAGGAACACAACCCTCAGTTGGGAAAACATTTAGCAAATGATATGACAATTTTCTGAGCAGAAATTGCCAGGAACTTCTCTGCCGTATGTAGGATTTTTAGATGCTGAGGTTAGCCTAGTCCTGTAGAGTTACATATATGTATTTCCAAGAGCTGGCCACATATTTTCTTTATTTCTTCTCTGATCAATCTGAGCTATTATCTTATTTTATTCTTAAATTATAAATGAAAACCAAAGGTTCACAGTGCCAACTAACTAATTTGGTCAATGTATTTGGTCAGCAGGTACTTCTGTTTCTCAGCAGTTTTCCTGCAATAGTGCATAGCACTTTGCTTAAGTGGCCTCATCAAAATATTGTTCTTCTAGAAACCATCAAAGTGTTTGTTGTATGTTTTAAAAAAGGTTAAACTCTCAGGACCTTAGATCTCTCATCTGTAAAATGACGTAACGAGTGTCCCTATCCATGGGACTGTGAAAAGTGCCAAATGAGAGAGCAGATGTGAAAATACTTAGAGAAGTGAAGGGTGGCACATGCATATAATGGATCTATGATTACTATTACAACCATCATGCATCTTATTTTCTCCTTGTGCCTCAGCTATGTAATGAGTACCTATCTTACCTAACAATAGACAAACATGTAACTTGACCATACCTCCTACACCACCAGCCAATCAGGAGTGATATGCAAATTAACCCAACAAAGATGGAAGTTCATTTGCATACTCAGCCCCTGAGTGACCAGGGTGATGATGCAGACATTCTGCCCATCACTGGTCTCTCAGGGCCTCTGGCAGCATGGGAAGGAGGGGCCAGAGCAAAAAGAGGTGGCTCCCGGAGTGGAAAGAGGCGCCTCCGTGGCCTGAGTGGAAAGGGACTGGGCTGGAGTGGAAAGGCAGTGCCGGCAGCCAGGGAAAGGAAAGCCCATTGTAGCACGAATCTTCGTGCATTGGGCTTCTAGTTTATAAATAATAAGGTGATGACATCCTGTCTATTAGGAAGTGATATTTTCCTTCTCACTTTCTCAATAAGTTAAGTGGTTGTATTTCAACTTAAAGGCATGAAAAGTTTTTCCAAAATATTTCATTCAAATAAATAATCGCAAACCTTCACTGGTACTGTTTGAATTTGAAATTTCTAAGGGGTTTTCTTAATAGGGAAATATAACTAGAACAATACATATAAAATCATCAAGAGCATTTCCTTTCATTCTCCTTCTCCACTGGCTGTGCCCTGACACAGACACACACACACACACACACACACACACACACACACCACAAACACCCCATTCTGTAAGCTCTTTGCATCTGGACCAGCCTCTTTATCCCATCACCAGTCCCTTGACCTGGGCCTCCTTCATATTTAACCTTTTTTTCTGTGGATTTCAACATGATCCACTCTCCTGCAGTAACTTTGATATGTAATCATTCAACAATGGATTAATCAGAATGCAATAAAAGTAAGAATTTGACCATGTCAAATCCAGCTACAAACTGTTGTGGCTTTTAGGTCCCATACACTGTATTCAAATAGTCTTTTTCTTCTGTCACAGTTCCCTACTCACACTAACCAGACTGTCATTCCTTAACTGAGCCATGGTTTCTGTTGCATCTTGTTGTGCAGACGTTGCTCCTTTAGCCTGGCTTTCCCTGGATGACAAACTCTCCTACACCTCTCTGCTTCCATAGTTCAGTAAATGCCTCACAGATGGTATTATTGCACTTCATTATAAAGGTCATAAATGTGTTAATTATATGTAAGTGAATGACTAAATGTCTTAAATTTCAAACCCAAAGTAAGTGGGATAAAAATAACATAGAAATAGAGACATTGGAAAAAGGAAGTTGTTTTGGGATGAAGAAGAGTGGACACCATTAATATAAGGAATTAATGATAAATAGAAAAATGTGTTTACAGTTGTGAGTACACAAAACAGAGTTTATTCTTGTATTATCACTTATTAATTATTGTATTATTTTCCATAAGAGCAACTGTAGACCTGTATGTTCTAATTAATGTGTGAGGTAACAGTTGAACAAAAAAAAAGTGTAAATTTCCAGATGCAATTAAGTGCTACAGATCTGAAGCTCACTTACTTACGATGAACATGTACTAATTAATGATTGTGAGACACAGTGGAATAAGAAAGTGCAGATTTACAGAAAGTGTTTAAGTGCTAAAGATCTGATCTGGAGTTCACCTGAGGTTGCAGGGCCAGAGATACTGAGCAATACGTTATCTGACAAAAGCTGATAGGTGAATACATACACACAAGCGCTTTCCAAAGAAGAGTCCAGAGGGTGAGGGGCTATACTTTGGGGAAATACAGTTGTTAAGGGGTGATAAGAGGAGCTGGTAAAGGAGAGGTCTGTGAGTAGGAGGGAACAGAGAACACAACAATGATAAAAGCTAGGAGATGAAAACTACTTTGCACTTTGTCTAATAACTGGCAACATGCCTTCCACTTTAGGGAAGTGGAATGTATTCATTTCAAGTCTTGAATGAATGGATTTTCAGAGGTCAATATGAATGGGAGATAGATTTCAGAATATTAAGGTATGGTAAAGAAATGTAGAGGACAGAAGTAGATCTTTTGGGGAGATATAACTTATTGAAAAATTATAAATGGAAAAAAAAAAGAAAAAAGGAAAAATGCATATCTTTTGAAAGACAGCATAGACTTGTGCATTATTAAAGTAGACAGTGAGATGCTTTTCCCTGTAGTCCACAAGGACACAAATTAGGGCTCACATACTGTCTTTTTCACTAACCATTTGATCTGAGATCTGTTATTCCACAGATTATGCATCATTTGACATCAAGAACATTGTTTTATGGTTTTCTTATATTTCTTGCAATGCTTCACACAGGGATAGCTACACAGTAAGAGTTTAGTAATTCAGTATTTGAATAAAAATTGGTTGCAGTTTAGTTGCTCATTCCTAGAGAGACCAGAGCATTAATTGTATTATCACTTTACAAGTGTTTATAAAATGGCAACCCACAGCTATATGTTGTGAAAATGAAGAAAGTATAACTTCACTTCTAAAGCCCTATTCAGACCTATTGGTGATCTGTTAGGATGCCAAGAATAGACCCTCAGAGGCCTCATATATGTTAATTCCTATAAGGTGAATTGCCACCTGTCCTGAGTTCCTGAGATGGTATCATGAGAAAATGGTAATGTTGTTGGATAAATATCTAGAAGCAGATGAGGGAAGTGGGGATGACTACATACAGAGGGAAGAATTGCCACAAATGACAGTGCAAGTAATGAGTGAGAGTAAGGTCCTATTTAGAAGCCTTCACAACTTAGAAAACTGCAGAACATGACAGTAAACACAGGATTGGATTGTGCCGAGAAAATGAGCTAATAATAGTGTATGATCTGCAAACCTGCTTATCAGTTTTAATTATTTTCTAAGCTGTACCATCATTTAAATGATATTTAAGTCTGTCTAATATTTTCTGTGCTTGCTTCTAGCAATTCATAATTCCAAAAATTGTTTAATTTAAGCAAACGCCCCACAAAGAGCTCTTGAATGATCTGTTAAACCAACGCTAACATCTGTATGGCACATCCATTGAGATATATTAAAAATGCTATGCACTGTAATATCAAGGGGTTTTCAAACTGAGCTTAAAGCTTTTTGAAATTCTAGAAAATATGCATGTAGCTAAAACTCAGGACCAACATGAATATAAGCTAACTAGAGGCCCAGTGCATGGATTCGTGCACTAGTTGGATCCCTTGGTCTGGCCAGTGCCCTCTCACAATCTGGGACCCCTCAGGAGATGTCAGGCTGCTGGTTTCAGCCCGATCCCCACAGGCCAGGCTGAGGGATCCCACTGGTGCACGAATCTGTGCACCGTGCCAATTTCGGCCTGATCCCTGCAGGCCAAGCCGAGGGACCCCACCACTGCACAAACCCGTTCATGGGGCTTTTAGTGTGCATATAAGATCTTTGGTTAATCTCTTCCCACCCTCCCCTCTCCCCACTTCCCTCTGAGATTCATCAGTCTGTTCCATGTTTCCTTGCCTGTGCATTGAGTGTCTGCCCCCTGGTGGTCGGTGCGCGTCATAGCAGTTCGACCGACCCAGTAGGTCGAACAGTTGACTGTTCGCTTAGACTTTTATACATATAGATGTTTTAAGTGTAAATGTTTCCATTAAAAATTTAACTCTCACTTTTCCCAGACAATGTATCTGTGGGAAAATAAATGTTTCTTATCAAGAGTGACAGTGTCCTCAAGTTAAATCTACCACTTACCTTCAGATTGCATGATTTCCCTCACCATTCTTTCTAAATTCTAGAATGATACAGGCAAACGAATATCACTGGTTTTATGACATCATCAACTCTAGAGATAAACTAACTTTGATTTTCTATAGAAGCTCCCTCTTCTCTTTGCTCACTCTTGTACTTACATATCACTGGCGATGGAGGAGTTCCTGGACATAGACTTTGGAGAGAGGTCATAATCGCTGTCGGATCGATACAGAAACGACTCGCGACGTTGACTGTGGACAAAGTTTGCTTGGAGAATTAGCCCAGATCCTGGGCTGGTCATGGGATCCAAGGGACTCCGTCCCGCAGATGTGCCATTGTCCACATCAAAACTATAAAGGAAGGAGAAAAAAAGGCATTGAAGTGAATATTTACATTTTGACATTCTAGTAAAGGGAGATTTCAGTTTAGAAATTGACAGTAGGAAAATTTATAGCTGATTCCTGGTGTTAAGAAACAATAATACTACAATACACAAAAGTAAAGAAGCACATTGACCTCATACTCTTGTCTTCCTAAGCTTTGGGATACTGATACTTTTGTTAACCAATTCGATACAAGACACAGGTCTCTCTACCAAGGGTGGGGAACATCTGGCTGGTGTATAAAGTCTGTGAAATCATTTGCTCTGGCCCTGCCAAGATATTAGTGGTGAGTTAATTATATGTATGACCAAATATAGCAGGCTAATTTTTAAGTTGACAATTTTGTAGGCCCTTGAATGATGTTACAAATATTCAAATGGCCCTTGGCAGAAAAAAGATTCCCCAACTCAACTTTAGTTAAAAGGAACCATTCTGAAAAGAATAATTACCCTAAGTACAGAATTCCTTTCAGGAAAAGAACACATACAGAGTCATTGACTAAATATTTTGGTTCAATTCAACAAGTGCTTCTTATATACCCATATCATGGCTTCCCTAAACCTGGGCTGGCTTTTTTCCCTTTCTGCCTACACTTATCCAATCATCAATTTCTATTGTAGCCACTTTCCTCCATTCACTGCCAATACATTGAGTCCAGGGTTCCACCAACTCTCACCTACATTATTATAACAGCCTTTAAATTAGTCTCTTGCATCCATTTTCCACCCTGTACCAAGAGTGATTCTTCTTAAATGATAAATCTGTGTCACTTATCAATTAAAACCCTTTCAGTAGCTCATTATTGTGCTCAGGATAAAGTCCAAATTTCTTGGCTAGACAGAAAGAGTCCCATTAATCCATTTTCAATTACAGTTTACCATTTTCCCAGCCTCAACATTGCATCCCTGCTCCACCAGGCACTTCAACTACATTCATATTGAGCCACCATGTCAGGCTATCATTGTCAAACCTTCAGTTACCTGCCTAATTGAATCCATCCTTGAGAATTTAGACTTTGCTTGAAAGGCATGAGATGCCCTTCTTTGTGCTCCCCAGACACTTTCCCAGTCCTTATCTGTAGCATTAACCAGGAATAGAAGGTCTTACTACTTGGTCTCCATTCCTAGACTGTGAGCTCTCTGAAAATGGAGGCTCTGAGTGTTATGAGCACCTCGGAAACCATTACTAAGCGGTTTGAATGAATGCCTGAATGAATGAAAGGCGCTGTGCTTGGCAATACAGATTTTAGAGTTGAGGGGAAAAAAGAACCACACATGCACAGGTTTTAACATCTAGATAAACTTTCCACAAAGAGCTTTCTAGTCAAACATCAGCCAGTATTAAAATAAAGACACCTCACATGTGTTCTTTCAAGAGGAGGGTGATAGCTCAGGTACGTGGTTAAAGATTGCCGAATGGATAAATAAATAAATAAATTCAAGTTTAGTTGTTACTAACATTTTCCACAGTAGAACCTTTATCCAGACTATTAGCCAGCTAATTTCAAAACATTATTTTATTTTATCCATTGGAATTATTAAGAAAGAGTGTTATAACCCAAATATGAGAAGCCAAACTAGAAGAAAAAGCTAGGGGTTGGATATTTCATGAATCACCTATGAATCTATGATTAAATAAGAATATTGACTCTAAATCAATCTACCTATTTAAAAAATAGGAAAAAGTTATAATGTAGCTTTACCAGTCAAAACATGTTTTCCAATTTAACATTTTCTTAGAATTGTGTCACTTTATAAATGCATTGCTTTGGTTCTTGAAGGACAATGAGAGATTATCTAGTTGAATAGACTCATTTTATAGAAAAGAATACTAGCTCCTAGAAAAGTTAGTTAACTGACCTAAGTTACTAAGCTAACTAGATTCAATCATCTATTATTTCAGAAGTTCTTCCAGTTCTAATGTATAATTATGTAAACCACAAATGTGTGCTAGTAACTGTGACACCCAAACTGGGAACATTTGCTTCACCCAGAAAGGTGCCACTTCATGTATGTGGGAATTTTGGCAATTCTGAGGAAGGCCACAGGAGAAAGGGACCTCTAATCATTAAAGAGACATATTAGGGGTCTCTAGCAAGCTCTTTGTGGAAAATGCTTAATTAAGTAAGCATTTACTAAGCACCTAATATGAGTACAGTGATATACAAAAATTGAAGAAGATTAGATTAATCCAGACTGGGATATCCGAAAAGTCTTATAAAGGAGTATTATTTTATTTAAAGAGGGCTTTTGAAGGCATTGAGTACACATCTGAAAGACATGCAAGACCTCTGAATAGGAGGAGATTTCTGTTTTAAGACAGTAGTCATGGAAGTTCTTCTGCGTGAGGATGACTACTTAATCATGTGAACACATAAAAAGGATTTATTTTTATTCCCTTGAAAATGATATTTTTAGTGTTTTAATTTTAAATTTTATTACATTTATTGAAGTGACATCTACATATATAAAAGCCTAAGCAACCATTACAACTGGACAACCGGACAACCAGATGACCAGACGGTAGCTATGACTCAAACTGACCACCAGGGGGCAGACACTCAATGCAGGAGCTGCCCCCAGTGGTTAGTGCACTCCCATAGCCAACCTTCCGCAGCCAACCAACCTCCCACAATCCATCCCCTGGGTCGGTCTGCCAACCTCCCACGGTCCTTCCCCCTGGCCAGCCGGCCTGATCGGGACTGGGCGAGATGGGCCCGATTGGCCCCAATCACCAGCCAAGCTGAGGGACCCCACCCGTGCACGAACTTGTGCACCGGGCCTGTAGTTGGTTAATAGAATTACATAGGCTTCAAGTGAACTATTATATAATACAACATCTGCATATTGCATTGTCTATAGCCATACCATCCTGAACATGCACAATCCTGTCTGTTCCATTTAAAAAAAATAAAAAGTGAGTATCCCCTCCTTGCTATGCATTATTAAAAATACAGGAAATAAAGGAGTGTAATTTTTAGTTTAGTTTTCTTCGTTCAATTGAGTAAATATTAATATAACCCCAAATCAGCAATTTGTGTTATTATTATATTTTTCTAATTACAGTAAGCAAGTCTTAACTAAGAGACTTTCCCCTATAAGGTTTAGAAAAATACTAATATTTTAAAACAATTAACATTACCTATTAAGAGAAAAAATTCTTAATAGGTCACAAAATGCTTATTAATATGGCATATTTTAGGGGCTTTGATACTTTTCTTTGCAGGCTGTAATATAAAATATTGTCCACTAGGTGGAGGTCATGTTCTTAAGTAAGGAAAATCTATTGTAGTGTTATGCTATGTGAAATAAGACAGAAGAAAAGTACCATATGATTTCACTTATATCTGGAAACTAAAGAATAAAATAAATGAGCAAATGGAATAAAAACAGACTCATAGATACAGAGAACAGACTGATGTTGCCAGGGGGAAGAGGGGTTGGGTGGCTGGGTAAAAAAGGTGAAGGGATTAAGAAGTAAAAATTCGTAGTTACAGAATAGTTATAGGAATGTAAGTTATAGTGTCAAGAATATAATCAATAATATTATAATAACTATGTATGGTGTCAGGTGGGAACTACAAATATCAGAGGGACCACTTTGTAAAGTATATGATTATTTAGCCACTATGCATACATCTGAAAACAATACAAAATAATATTGAATATAAACTATAATTGAAAATAAAATATAAAAAAGACTCATGTAAACATCTTAAATATTATGCAAAAAATAAAATCTCACAATAATTACCAAATATTGATAAAATTATGTCAATCAAAAATTAGCTTACCAACAGATTGAGAATACCAATCTAAAGATGGTCACTGATATTTTATTAAACTTTTGTTTAAAAAACAACAACAACAAGACCTTGAGAAGCCTTAACTGAATTTCCATAAATAAAAATGGAAAACCTATTGTGTTGGGGACTAGACTAAACGTTACCGTGTAGTTGGAAGCTGTGAGGATTAGGCAATTGTGGCATATTGTGTGCAAAGAGGTAAAGGGTAGTATATGACAGTGGTCGGCAAACTCTTTATTAGTCAACGGAGCGGCAAACCACGGCTCACGAGCTGCATGTGGCTCGCGAGCGGCGGTTTGCCGACCACTGGGGTAAGGTAACAACAGTATCATTAATGGTCTGGGAAATGAATGACTCTAAATTTTGGTAACAGGTTTATTCAGAATATACTTTTTGGAGGGAGGTGTGTCCAGGATCTGAGGTTATGTGCAATGTTGATTTCCATTACATTCAATGATCCTATAATAAAAATTCATTATCAAGAAAGAATAATGCAGTAATATTACAGAATCCCTAGGCAGGAGCATTAGCAAATGCCAGTATTGGTGAATGATTTTACAGAAAAACAGACTGCATTATGAAAGATTCAGTGAGCAAATTTTTATAGTTTCTCCTACAACCTTAGATTAGGATTTGAATAAATACAGAGATTTGAACATAGTACTTCTCTATAAGGCAATATAACATGAAGCCATAGAGAAGGAAAAGAACAAAACATGACACATCTGTGTTAAATATTATATAAATAATAAATTATTAAATTGTGTTATATAGGAAATCAGAGAATGTGATTTGGACAATGAATATAAAGGAAGTTTAAGAAGTTGGAGGATATGTTTCTTTGAAGGGCAGATAAAAAATGTCCAGACAGAGTAGAGTTAGGGTGGGAGCCATAGACGGAATGTTTGTGTCTCTCAAAATTTATATGCTGAAATTTAATTCCCAATGTGATCTTATTTGGAGATGGGGCCTTGGGGAAGTGATGAGGTCAGGAGGGTGGAGCCCTCATGAATGGAATTAGTGCCTTATAAAAGAGGCCCAGAGAACTCCCTTGGCCCTTCCAACATGTGAGAAGTGGGCCCGTACCAGACACCGAATCTTCTGGTACCTTGATCTTGGGCTTCCCCGCCTCCAGAACTGTGAGAAATAAATTTCTGCTGTTTATGAGCCACCCCATCAAAGGCCATTTGTTATAGCAGCCTGAAAAAACTAAGAGAATGCGGGCAGAGGGTGTGTAGTACAAGTGAAGTAGCAGAAGCAAACCCAAGAAGGAATAAGTAAGGCATGCATATAAAACAGGACATTTAGTCTGCCTCAATTTGAGGGGTCATATTATTAAACAATAGCAGGGACCTATAAAAATGGCAGTTTCATATGGTTCAGCCTAATAGGTAGGGCTAAGTGTGTTTATGGAAAGGCAGGTAAGGAGTGTCAGAAGAAGAATCTTATTACACAGAAATATGTGGAGAGACACATACTAACTTTTAACATTGACCTCAGGGGCGTGAGATGGGGAAGGCTATTCACTATTCAGTTGTATACTTACAAATTTTTTATTGGCTAAAATAAGCACAGTGATTTTAAAATGAAAAAAAAAATCAACAAGTATAAAAATAAATAAATAAACCAAAGCACTATCCCCTCCCCACCAAAAGGCTTATTAACCAACTTTAAACATTAGAACTAAGGAGTTCCCCTTGAGAATGGTTAAGTCTGGGGCAAATCAAGGCAACACATCTTCATTCAATGAGTAGTAATACCTGAGTATAATAATGATGCTGGTAATAATAACCAGAATAATGAGAATGATAATAAAACGTTTGGAGCACTTTCTATGTGCCAGGCATTGTGCTCTATGCTTCATATACATTATCCCACTGAATCTTCACAATAACCCTTCAGTGGGCACTATGCTTTCCATTTGACCCACAAGGAAGTTGAGGCACAGAGAAGTGGTTCTATGTTCAGTGTGTTCACGGTTATACAGTTTGTAAGTGGGTTTCCAGCTCAACCTGTCTGACTGCAGAGCCTGGGAGAACCGCCCTGTGTTTTGTCTCTATTGCACAGCCTCCTGTTAACCATTAACATCTCTTAGCTTCCTCACCTGGATGCAACGTCAAATGCTAACTCTTTGAAAGTAACATTCTGATCAACATTTATAGACTAAGGCTGATCCTGGGGTTGAGGTTTTAATACAACCCCTTTTGGGAGGTGGGGAAAGACCCAAAATGTGCCTGTTAGGGTGGGAGTTAGAAAATGTAGGTCAAATGTCAACTCTTGGTTCTGCCATTTTCTGGTTGCGTGCTATCGGGCCCGTTTACTGTACCTTGCTAAGCCTCCTTTTCCTGATATCTAACTCTGGGGCCACTCTATGGATTAGAAGAGAAAAAATGTCAGCATGCTGCCTGGCCGCTAGTATATTCCCAATATTTAGCAGCTGTTATTTTTATTGTTATTGCTCTCTGTCTCTGAGGGGGACTTGCCATCTAGGTCATCCCCTCTACCTGAGTACACCTCTTTGTGAATAACCCAAAGGGAGAGATGAGAGAGAAAAGGAACTGATCACTGGTCAGTCCCATCACCTGAGTCAACCCTGACCGTCAACGAGGTGACAGATGCTGGAGTCAGATCATTCTTACAACTTTAGCTGCCTTTACATCTCCACCCCACTCCACAGTTCCAGTGAGATAACACTGGGCAGAGGGTGGAGACTGTTGACTTTTCTCTAGATGTTCCTCACTGAGGAGAAAGAACAATGTCCTGCTGGGAACTGTGGAAGACATGGAGGTACCAGCAGCCTGGGTGGGACTCCACAGAATATAATGAGCAGAAACAGCCTCTCAGACCTTAGGTCTCCAGCAACTGGGTGTACCCTGGGGACTTCAGGTCGCAGTTACACTGCTGTTTGTTTTCCTGTGCCCGAATCTCCCCGGTATAATGAAACCCCTGCAGGTGGTTATGTAACAATATCCATTTTGGTGCTTGCCACTCAGGGGGGGCGGGGTGGTTCATCCTTGAGCTTAAGTGTAACCAAAGTTGGATAATGACTAAAATATATGATTTCTCTTTAAAATCGTCTATTCATTGCTATCAATGCCACAGAACTAGGAAACCTGTTCCTAACTAATGCCAGTGATATTTCTCATTCAAGATTTCCCTGAGGATCAAATAGCTTCTCTGGAGTTAACAGAAGCTGCTTCTCAAAGTTCTTTATTTTAATATTTACTTTGCTCAGATTAGCCACAGAGCTGAGACTGTAGAAAATAGTATTTTACAATGATAGGCACAAATGGCAATCTTCCCTAATTCATAAAAATCGGCATCTCACATTTAGATGGGATGCCCCGAGGGGACATGATATTTAGCCACGCCAGTGAATTATACAGGTAAGCGAAATATGCCTGTGAGCTTGCAGAATATAGATATTTGCACAGAGGACTAACATTGAAGCCCAGGAACATTTTACCCTTTATTTTCACAGATGGATTTTATAAACAAAAGCCGGGGACAAAGGTGAAAGGTGCATGCTTATTTATCAGTAGAAATATTAGATGATTTCTGGAAACATTTGTTTCTGACTCATCAATGATGCTCCCAAGTAACATAGGGAAATAAAGCGATTCAAGATGAAAATCATAGCGTGAGTTTGATATTTGGACCAGAAACCAGCAGGGACAAGCTGGACTTGCTTAGTGGGTTTTTTTTTGCCAAATGAAATGGGATAAGGCCATTTTTTCTAAAAAAATAAAAAATGCTTATTAGATCTAAAACTTTGAAAGCCCAAACCTAGAATTGTTTTGTTTGAGGTTTATAGGTTATTTTTAAATGATTATCTTAAATGAAACTTTTCTTAACGGGAACTCTGCTTAAAAAGGGATCTCAGATGGGTCTTAATGTGTGCCTGCGGTGCTGGGAGGTAGAGGCAAAGCCTGCAACTAGCAGACTAAGGTCAATGTTTGCAGCAATTCTCTAGAAATGATCAATAGCTCGAGTTGTAAATACATATTTAACTTGAACATGTGCTGACAGTGGAAAGTCTCTGCTGTTGTAGCCTTCATTTACCTGAAAATTTCATTCAGGATCCTCTGTGATTAGAATAAAACAAGCAAGCAAGCATTCCTTTCCCCTGCATCCTGTTTGCATTTGTGGATCTCACAGGAAGAGCACGCATGGGGAGAGCACCCCTGTGAGTTCCTGCTTACCGCCCCCTAACGGCTTCCTATCCAAAGTGAATACTGTTGGAGCCCAGAGCAGGCCATCCCCAAATAGCCCACCAGAGCATCCTGGTTACTTTGAAATAACGTTGCTTGACTAGAAGCCCATGCAAAAAGGGCACCTTCACCCTCCTTTGTCTCCTCAAATACAGGAAGTAAATCTTCCCCATGGAAGGTACCCTCCCAGCTTGAGGGGGACTAAGAGAGACACCCTTATTGCTAAAGTTAAGCAATCCAGGGCAGAAAAGCTGACATAAACAAAGCGGGTTATTTCTTTCCTAAATTTACTATCCGAACCCAAACGTTGTTTAGAGTTCTCACTAAGGAACACCCAAACCTAAGTGTCTGAAAAGCAATGAAAAAAAATTTCCTTGGGTGAGGATTAACAAAAAAGTAAAATAAAATAAAATTGCCACACCAATTGCCCCTAGTCTTTTCTAGTCTCCTTTCCCTTTATTTTCCTTCCCATCATTTATCAGCCTCTGCTAAACTTTTAAAATTTTGTTTATTTTACCCTTCTCATTGAATTATAAGCTCTACAAAAGCAGAGATTTTGATCTGCTTTGTTCATTAATGTACCCCAGCATCTAGAATAGTGGCTGGCACATGGTGGCTGCTCAGTAAATATTTGTATTATGAATGCATTAATATCATTGGATTCAGCACTACTTACTATAACCTGGTTATTATTTACTATGGAAGCCTGTATGGCTCTACTTCAAATGAATGTTATTATTATTTTTGTTTTGGCTAGGAATCACTTTTCTAAACAAAAAATCTTATCACCAATGAGTTTCATTAGTTTGTTTGAATGAACCCTCTGGAAAGGCACTAAGAAAGCTGGTGTGTTAAGAGGCATTTTAATAGGGGTTATTTTGAATATACTCCTGTCTGACCACCAATCAGCCATGGAATCAAGGCTGGGTTCCAGATTTTATGGCACATGACGGTTATGCAATTTGGAGAGTCCGATTTTAAAAATGCAAAAAAAAAAAATGTCTTACTTTTGCAAATTTTACAAAACTTAAAACTATGTGAAGTGGCTACTCCTCCTCCCTTTTCAAGCTTGGAAATGGCCTAGGCTAGTTAGGGGCCTGGGTTGATCTTCATTAGTTTCACAGTAAACCTGCATTTCAGACAATGCTAGCCAGGAAAAACCATGAAATGGCTGAAAGTGAAAATGGAGTACCATATTTTTTCCTAAAAGGTAAATTAGTATTATAGAGGTTATTTTTTTCCTTCATTCTTTCCTTCCTTCCTTCCTTCCTTCTCTCTCTCTCTCTCTCAAATTTCCAAAACTTACTCATATTTTTCTTTATATTTGTACATGTTTATTCTTCCAGGTCAGTGATTATTAACTTGTTCTGGAGAAGTGGGGAGTGATTCCACCAGGTTGGATATTAGAGTCACCTTGAAGGTCTGAAGAAGGATGTGCTTCAAACCACACCTGTCTCCACAAAGGTTATGATTTTCTTTTCAAGGGGTTGGATTTTTGAAATGTGGTTCTCAGAGACATCCCTAGCTATTCAGGCATTTAGACTTATTAAGAATTAATTGCCAAATGACTTAATTGAATGAATAAGAAGTATTAAATCACGAATTCCCTTGTGAAAATACTTACCATTTAAAATAATATATAAAATAGATTAAATAAATCTAGGCAAGATGATAACTAAAAAACAAAAACTGTAATAGTTCTATTATAATAGCCTTGAAAAGTATAACAAATCCTATTCTTTCCACTTGTGAATATGAAAACTCATACACATGTTTTTTCTCTGGGTCTGGACTCTCCCTCACACAGGTCAGGAAACAATTCAGACTCCCTACTATTAAATCTATTTTGGAAAAGTGATATTACTCAGATTCTAACCTCAAGGATCCAAGCAGATGGGTTTTCTACTTCAGTGGGGGTAAAAGGGAACAGAGAAGGGCTTCAGAGAGCTGTGTGGCCTTAGATGCCATTTCTTTAGTCCTATCAAAGTTACAACAATCTATATATATAAAAGGCTAATATGCAAAGTGTTCCCTTGGGAGTCTGACTGGGAGACCGGGAGTTCGATCTCTCTCTATGATGTGCGCTGACCACCAAGGGGCAATGTGGAACGAAGGAAGCTGGGGAAGGAAGGCCCCAGCTGGCAGCTGGAAGGCCCTAATAGGCCCTGATTGCTGGCCAGGCCTAGGGATCCTTCCCATGCATGAATTTTGTGCCCTGGGCCTCTAGTTATAACAATATTATCCTAGTCCAGACTACATAGCTCAGTGGTTGAATATCAACCTGTAAACCAGGTGGTCACAGTTCAATTCCTGGTCAGGGCATATGCCTGGGTTGTGGGCTTGATCACCAGTGTGGCGAGCGCAGGAGGCAGCGGATCAATGATTCTCTCTCATCACTGATGCTTCTATCTCTCTCTCCTTTTCCCTTCCTCTCTGAAATAAATAAAAAATATATTTTTTTAAAAAGGAATATTATCCTATGACTTCCATAAACACTCATTTTCTTCTGCAATCTCTAAAAATATATCATGGAGAATAAAAACAAAGATATGAACCCTCACACTAAACAGCATACATCTTGTTCTGTTATGGACACATTGAGATGAGCTCTCCTTGTGATTTCTTATATTGGGTGAAATATACATGCTTGCAAATTATCCTCCAGAGGTTTTAAGACATTGCGGAGAGATCCCAAAGAGGCTGTGAGGTCTACGTCAACAATGATTGTTGAAGAGTAAAGCTATTCTTCACATTTCCTTGAAATGGTTTTGTATACAATCCTGACTAAAGACAAATGATCTTGGAAAAGAATAGAACTCACTAATCCGGACCATAAACATGGCAAGTTCTGCTTGCTGTCTGCCAAATTGGATTCTCCACTTGCTCCCGGGCATATAGGAAGTCCTCTTTTCTATGCTTCCCTTGCAATTACATTTGACCATGTAACCGGATGTGAGTGGAAATACTGCAGCTCACTTGCAGGACGGGCTCGTAACTCCTCCCACGTGCTCCTTCCAGCGCTCTTCTCCTTTGGCCAGCTGATGCCACAAGGTGGGAGGACCCAGGTCCCTTAATGAGAGTAAGGAGAAGTGCTTCCCTGTCTCCCTAAACACTGCCCTGCACAATTACTTGGTGAAAAATGGACGTGTATTTTTAATGACACTTAATTTTGGAGGCTTATTTGTCAGTACAATAATACTTAATGTACTACATTACACAGACTAAATTGGCAGGACTGAAAGTATATTCAACTGTCAAACATTTCACATTCAATCTACCTATGGACTGAAGAAAGAAAAAAAGTGCCCCACAGAGGCCCCAGTGAAAATTTCTTTAATTTTACCATTTTCACACTTGGTTTAGCTTCCACCACTCCACACCATTTTCCCAGGTTACGTATATTTTCATTAAAACATTTCCTACCATCCAAGTGCTTCAGAAGCATTAGAGAATACGGTGATAACCATTGCACACAGTTGTGGTTGTTCTGAAAAGGGTGAAAGCCAGTCCAGTTCTGTTCTGCCTAATGGCAGTCGGCAAGGCTGGAAACGCTTTTTCTGGAGGATCAGCTCAAGCCTGATCTCTTCTCCAATCAGCTCAAGTTGCAAAGCGATGTCACTGCTGACCTCCTTTGCTCAAGCTTTAACCATTAAAATTCTTTTTATTTTTATGCAATGACGTTATCTCAAATATTTGGATAATATGCATCCATTTGTGCCAACTCATCTATTTACTGGAGGATCAGCTCAAGCATGAAGCTAATGCACAGATTTGTCTCTGGATCATAGAGGAGACACAGGATGAGGCATCACCTTCTCTCAGGATGTGGACCCATGCTCCACTTGAGACAATGAGGTCTCAGAAGTATCAGATAGAACGAGGCTTGTCTTAGAATGGGATTCTGGACCACATGAATGTGTACATTTCTAGGAGCATGGACCACAGTCTGAGGAAAAATCTAGAAACATTTCATAGCTTACTAGAACCACCCATCACTCTTATTTTTTATTTTTTAATTAGGTTATTTGCAATGGAAACAGGCCTGAATTGGTTCTTTTGACTGAGGATGCTGAAGGTTGAGTCAGAAGCTGAAGGCCCTTCCTGTTCTGAACTCCTAAACTAATGCCCTCTAGTGCCAGGCGTGCTTCCGTAGAGGAAGGAAAGGGAGTTACCTGGGGCATTATCTTTGGCTATAGCTTCCAAAATAGTGGAGGAGCGTGCAGTTTGTGCTTCCCTGCACTGAGCTTCACTGTAGTACTGGTCTGAGAAACAGTATGTTGTCACCTTAGAAATAAAACTCAAATGATCAATATAGACTGAAATGATGGAGCAGGTCACAGAAACAAGTATACCCATCCCACAAATATTCCCCAACCAGTGCTGTTGCCAGACACCACTGGAAGGGAATGCAGTTCACCGAGAAGACACAGGGCTATAGTAATTGCATCGAGCTTCTGCTTCTAAATGAAAATGTGATTTTCCCCCCCTCTGGCCAACCAAATTCATGGTGAGATTGTTTATAAATCCTATTGACTTGCCAAATCCAAAGCTAAAAGAAATGCGTGATAGTTTTCTAAATACATTTGACCTTTTCTCTAATCATTTTAAGTTGGGAAGCGATGTCATTGCTGACCTCCTTTGCTTAGACTTTAACTGTGTTTTCAAATGTTAGCCATTAAAATTCCTTTCATTTTATGCAATGATATATCTCAAGTATTTGGATATAATCATCCATTTGTGCCCACTTACCTATTTTCTAGATAAATTCTGATAATTCAACTATGTGTACTTGTCTTTCTTTCTTTCTTTTCTTTTTGTAGAAGTTATTCTGTATAATCTTGGCTCCCATTTTTGGATTATTTCCCACTTATACTCATTTTAAAAAATGAGTTATGCTTTTTTAATGAGGAGTCCAAAGTACAGTCTAAACAAGGCCATCCATAATGGGACCGCCTTTCAACCCAGCAAAGACTTCGCTCACTGGCTATAGATGGTCATACCAGAATTCTTGGAAACAGTATTTCCTAATGGACACTGTAATTGTTTTGACTTCTGGCCTGTAAAATATTTATTACTACATTGTACCACCATGGTATGTAAATAGAACCTTAAACTCCAGCCTGCCTATATACAATGAGTAGATAATTTAACTTGAAATATACTTACTTTTACAGAAAATACATCTTATAAAACATACTCTATTCTTTTTTCATATTTTACTACAAAAGACTAAAAAAGGAATAGATGTCAGTTTTTAAAACTTAGTTTGGAAGGAGAAAACCCTAACATGATTATGTACTTTGTTGACCTTTAAAATTTAATTTTGACCAAATTTTGAAAAGGTCTAGAGATGGCTATACTTCATGAAATCCAAATCTGAGTTTATATAAGCATTAAATCCGTGTGGGATCCTTTCTTTAGGACTTTAAAAAAATCTTAAAACGTGAATTCACCCTTCTCTTTGTTTTTTCTGTAAAATTTAGAACTAGAAATTAAATTTGACAAACAGAAAAAAAAAATCCAAACCACATCTATGCTTATTCTGCTCTTGGCTTCTTCCTGCACAGCTGTCCTTTAAACTTGCAATGTAATTATGAGCTTGAATTCCATGTTTGCCACTAATCCCACTAACGTACTTGGCCCCCCCAGGCCACATGGAAATAATCTCCCAGGGCGCCTTGGGTTCTTTGGCAATTGGCTATATCCATGAGCAACATCTGGGACTCTAATGATGAGTTGGACTAGGATGATCTGTCCTCTGGAAACAAAAACGAATTCTCCCCAAAGCCTTTCCCTCCCCTCCCTCTCACGAAGCCCATTCATAGCTATTGTTCAATGGAATGCATACAGTGAGCCTGAGTTAATAGGCAGTGGGGGAGGGGGTGAGAAGGATTCTTATCCTCAATTGCCAGAGGAAACTGAAGCTGAGGAAGAAGGGCAATGGTTTGCTTAGATTGATGTAAGTGGCCAGATTATGACTCATCCCAATATTTCCTGATCTTTGAACTAAAGATGCAAATAGAAGATTGAACAATTGGATTAGTTTTAATTTAATAAAGCTTGAATCGAAGACACATTTTTGTTATATTATCTTCTATCAGAACTCAGAGATATTATCTGGCTGCCTTGAGCCCCTGTTCAAAACCTTTGCGTAGAACATGACATTTTGCTGAAATGAATGGATGTATTTACTTGACTCTAAGTAATACTATGACAAAAACTGGAAAGGGATTATAGTAAAAATCCTCTACTTTGGTATCCTTGTTAATCATTTTAACCGCATTGTAATGCCGTGTTTGGTAAATGTTTAACAATACTTGAGGGGAATTATAGCAAACAACCTCTCCATTATAAACTAATTTAAATACATTAAAGACCAGTTTTGCAAGACAAAGGGGTTCCTATTTCATATCCTAAGAAGTATTTGAGAAAAAAGGAAAGTATACTAATAAAAGCCTAGCCGGTCCTCGTGCCCTTGTGCGTGATGTCATCACAAGATGGCTGTCACAAGATGCAAACCACCCGCAGCCCCTCACCCAGGCTGGCTCCACCCCCCAGTGGGGACCCCCACCCCAACAGGGGGTGTGTCTGGCCTGCAAACCACCCACGGCCCCTCACCCAGGCCAGCCCGCCCTCCCAGACAGCCCCCATCCGTGCACCAGGTCTCTATTCTATATATTAAAAGGGTAATAAGCAAATTGACCCTAAAAGCAGAATGATCAGAACGACAGCTGGACCAGTCACTATGAGGCGCACTGACCACCTCTCAGTTCCTTTCCCTGGCAGCAGGCTCCGATCGCCTGATGGCGAATGGGGAACCAGAGGTAGGTGGCAGAGAATGCGGGTGGCACCAGGCCAAGGCTCTCGCCCTGCTGGTTGCCCCCCACACAGAGGGCAACCCGTGGCACAGGCAGTAACAATCAACCTCTCAGTCCCTTCCTCCAGCCATCAGGCATTGATCACCCTATGGTGAAAGGGGAACCGGAGGTGGGTGGCGGCTGGGGGCGGGCCGGCTGTGGGCAGTCAGGGAAGATGGCCCTGATTGCAGGCCAGGCCTAGAGACTGTATCCACACACGAATTTTGTGCGCTGGGCCTCTAGTATTTTTATAATTGAAACATAAGAATTTACCCTGAGCTACAGTACAAGGCTGGTATTGGGAGCCCTGAATTTGCATTCAACTCTGCTAAAAGCTATTTTTGACTCTGGCAAACATCTTGACTTTTCTGTGACTTAGTAATTTTATCAGAAAAACAAAGAGATTGACAATAAGTCATTCTCAATTACTGGTCTGCACACTACTTTGAAAATACAGGTCTTAAAATACAGATTCTTAGGCCTCCTTTGGGGTCCTCTGAGTCAGTAGATCTAGATCTGGGGTGGGACCCAGGAATTGGTATTTTGAAAAAGCTGTCCAGCCAATTCCATGTGTTGTCAGGTTGGGAACACTAGACTTTCTGATACCTTAGGCTCCTTCCAGGTTTAACATTCCCGATTCTAACTGCACAGCACTGAACTCAGCTCATCATCCTGTACCCCATGCTCACTCCAGAGGCAGGGCATTCAGAGCCAAAGCTGTTCTTGTGGGAATTGTCACATAGCGTCCTGCTGTGCCCTTGTCCCTAAGTCCAACTGCCCTACATTATGTCTCCATTGCTATTGGGATTTTGTGTGTACTTGAAAGGAAAGAAATAAGGGAAGAGGTCAAGGAAAGGAATGAGGGAGGAAAAGAAGTGGAGGGGAGATAGTTTGGAGTGGTGGAAAATGTGATTATGTTACTTCCTTGAATAACTATTCTTGCCTACAAAAGCAGGTGAACATTTTTTATCATGGCACTTAAGTTACTTTAAAATCGGTTCCCAACTCCCTTCAAATCTCATCTCTGGCCCCTCCAAAGATACCTTTGCTCATGCTAATCTCACTATGTGGAATACATTTGCAGGTGTAGTTTCATCTGAGCCATACCTGTTTCTGCACCTGAAATCTTTCTTATTTCTCAAAGGTCCACATGGGCTGACCAATATCCTATATGCCTCCGATTCTTTCTCCTGTAATTCCAAACAGCTTATTCATGTCCTCAAGAAAGCATTCTCTTGGGCTACTGCAAATGGCTTTAGAAATATCACTGCCCTTATTAACTGCCCCTCCCCAGCTAATTGAGTTTGGGAGGCTACATACCATTCATTGACTTTAATCATCATAATAAAAATAACATTTATGTGTGCTTTACCATTTACCAAATGCGTTTACATCCATTATTCTATTTGCTTTTTATAACATTTCTGTTTAATACATATTATTGTCCCCCCTGTAAAACTGCAACTTCAAATCTTACACTTTTCCTACCCTGCCTAATAAGGCATTAGCAGAGAGCAGGTGCTCAATAAATGCATATTAAATAATTACATGAATAAATGACTGGTGAGAGAAGACATCACGGTGCGGGAAAATAACGGTCTTTGGTCACAGAGAAGCCCATGTTTGCATCTTGAATCTGCCACTTGCTACCTGGACAATGTTGGACAACTTAGTCTTTCTGAGCTTCTGTTTCCTCATCTATTGCATGAAAAAACAATACTGCTCTCATAAAGTAGTGTGAGTGTGTGTGCGCATGTGTGTATGTGTGAACTCAATAGTATTGAATGTACAATGTTATCCAGTGTGTGCTCAGAGTAAGTACTCATTATATGCTGACTTCTTTACTTTGGTGAGAGGCAATAATCGTATTATTAATTGCGCCTGAGTTCTGTGCATATGCTTGCAGAAGGGTACCTTCATTTCTCAAAATTTTACCTTCTCTCATTTTCAGGGAAAAATATAAAGAGGCATAATATTGTCATAGTTAAGAACACATGATCTAGGGCAGTGGTCGGCAAACCGTGGCTCGTGAGCCGCGGTTTGCCGCTCTGTTGACTGAGTTTGCCGACCACTGGTCTAGGGCATCTGGGTTTTGCACTTATTAGTCAAGTGAACTTGGCCAAATTACTCAACCTCTCCATGCCTTAGTTTCCTCTCTCATCTAATGGAGAACACAGCATTTAGAACAATGTATGGCATGTGAACGACATATATAAACTGGCAATTTCTTGTGTTCATGGAGGCACTTAGCTAGCAAGAGGCATGCTTACTACAAGGAGGGAATGTTTGCCCATTGAGCTTCTCAACCAAATGTTGATAACTCTTGGAAAATAGGAACCCAAAGTAAAACTGTAACCTTGTCATTTCCATTTGGGTTAATAGATGGTAGTCATTAGATAAGGGTTTGGACAATAGGTGAGAACTCACATATCTAGATAACAAAGATATGGGCATGTGCATTTTGTTCTCATGTATTTATAAATGGAATAGGAAAGTCAGTTGACTTTTGGTGAGTAACTCTACTTTCTACTTTGGATGTTTTCACCTGAAATAAAATCTGACTCTTGCTCTCCCTAGCCCCACCACCAAACAGAAAGAACTAAAAGGAGAAAAAGGTTGCCCTACTTTAGAAACTGTTCCTCTGAGTCCGTTATCTTTATTGCATATTATATTAAAGGCTTTATTCCACCCGAGAAATCTCACCCACATTTCAAAACTGTAAAAACAAAAAGATATGCTACCTGCAATGCCAAAACTATGTCAAGCAAAATGTAATAATCCCTCTCTTTCTTTAGCCTTGCATATGGGTAAGAGCATACAGGTGTGAAGTAAGAGCAAAGGTAGTTTTGACTGTAGAATGGTAAGTAATGTGAGATCAATGTCCTTGGGAATAACTAGAAACCTGAGCTTTTTATTAATATTTTGTGGATTCTACTGATGTTAAAATTACCTCAGGCAGGTTATCTTTGGAGTGGTAGAGACTGAGTTGCTTTTGGAAGGCCAGGTATTCCTGTTACCAAAATAAATACTGCTTAGGCAATAGCAAACATAGGAGAGAAACCAAAGAAGAAGGGTTTTCCCCATTTCTTTGCTGAAATATTGGTTGGTAAAGTAAAATAGGCAAATAATTTTGGGGACCCAGCATTTAAATCTTTGTCATGCGGTCTACACGTCAGCCCTGTAATTGCTGTGTGTTGATGTACCTATGTTTCTCTCTGGATGCTTCAAACATTGGCTGATGCCCCTGAGAGAAAGTGTGGTCTTTAACTTCTTTCGTAGCTTTGGTCACACTGATTACTTTGCTGAAATGTCTCTTCACTGGAGACCTGACTACATGTCAAGCTCTCCTTGACCCTGCTGCCCACTCCCTGCCCCCCTCGCAGCCCTCCCACCCCACACCAATTCCCCAACAGAATGAGAACTGATATCTTAGTAGCTCCGAAAGACCAGACCTCCCTCACGGTCCTCAGGTAAGTAATTCATTGTCCATGGGGATCCTACTGTCCCTGTTCTATGGGTCTTTCTCCAAGGGTAACACAATGATAACAATAATAGAGAATGCACTGTTCTTAGCATTTCATATCCATTGTCTCATTATCACTACATTGGATAAAGAAACCTTACTCAGAGACATGAAGTAATGTGCCTGAAGTTTGTATTTTTATCAAAGATACCTCATTGCTTCTGTAGGATCCAGTAGTACTTTATGAAAATACTAGAGGCCCGGTGCACAACATTCGTGCCTTTGGGGGGCGGGGACCTCAGCCCGGCCTGTGCCCTTTTGCAGTCCAGGAGCCTTTGGGGGATGTCCGGCTGACGGCTTAAGGCCCGCTCCAGCCACCGCCACTCCAGCCACCGCCGCTGCACTTGCCAGCCATGAGCCTGGCTTCTAGCTGAACGGCACTCCCCCTGTGGGAGTGCACTGACCACCAGGGGGCAGCTCCTGCATTGAGTGTCTGCCCCCTGGTGGTCAGTGCATGTCATAGAGACTAGTTGTTCCGCTGTTTGGTCGATTTGCATATTGCTCTTTTATTATATAGGATTGGTGCAGTTCATCAAGACTAAGTCCCAAGAGGCTATTTAGCTCCCACAAGTATCAAATCATAGCAGAAACCACATGGGCTTTGGAATCAAATCTGATTTGAATACACTCTGTTTCTTGCTAGCTCTGGAGCCTTAAGCAAAGCTACTTAGGTTTTCTAAGCCTGAGATTCCACATTTGTTGAAAAGGGATTCTAAAGCATTCACCTTTAAAAAACCAAAGTGGACTAATGAATGTCAAAGCATCTATGACAGTGTTTCAAAAGTGGTATGGATTCAGTGAATGTCATTTCCCTTGAAATACACACTGGAGTTTCCTATATATTTCTTTGCTGTTTTAATAAGATGGCCATAATTTGGCTCACTGCATGAATCTGGAGGCCAGTGA
This sequence comes from Corynorhinus townsendii, assembly GCA_026230045.1. Classification (NCBI taxonomy): domain Eukaryota; kingdom Metazoa; phylum Chordata; class Mammalia; order Chiroptera; family Vespertilionidae; genus Corynorhinus; species Corynorhinus townsendii. The sequence goes on from JAPDVU010000012.1 coordinate 3,465,244, forward strand.
AGCACTCACTAATGAAATTATCATTTGCAGCCCTTCCACTTACTGAAGCTAATGGCCAACACACAACTTCCTCCATTCAGACAGTCCAACTAGTTTTTAGTGAAGGTGGTCATATATTTATAGTTTCTAGCAGAACAAAATTCTGTTCTTCCTTTGACTCCAAGACTTTTCTTTTATGTGGCTCTGCCTTTGTTAGAGCAAGAGAGGGTGTGACTTTGATCCTGGCTCCCCTCCAGAAGTAATTTCACCGCTATAAACTAACTCATTATTATTGAATAGCATATTCCACTCCATGCCTAGGGTAACATACCACTTTTAGCAAGGTTTGATAAAGCTGAATGAAATATTTCAAATTGATGACCTTTTTGTCCCTGAGCTCAACTATTTTTTATTTTCCTGCAGCTTTCCTAGTTCTCTGAATATTTGGAAGCTACTATCAACCCAGTGTTGTGCCCTAAAGAAAGAAGTGGTCAAAATGTATTGGCAATGAATGGCTATGAAGCCCCGGTCTTTCAGCACTGGCCCTGCAGATCTTCCTGCCAAGTGGTTCCACTGATAACACAAGTACAGATGCCCCAAAGGTATGATGCAATTTTTTTCCTGCTCAGATCATTCTAATACAAATCCATACATATACAAGTCCAAACCCTGTAGCAGGGGGTTTCAGGTTTTGGAGATCAGATATTTCTTTAAGAATTAAATAACTTGCAAAGCAGCAAAAATGTAAGCCTTCGGGAAAAAAACAAACATAAACATCACACACACACAGATACACACACTCACGCGCGTGTGGCTATAATTCTAGAAAGGTCAGTATTGCCTAATGGTTAAGTCTGAGGATTTTAGAGACAGATTGCCTACATTAAAACTCTTATTCTACTGCTGTATAGTTACAGATCTTCTGCAAGCTATTTAACCTCTTTCAATTGCATTTTTCTCATCTTCAAAATGGAAATAAATACAGTACCTATTTTATAGGGCCATTTTGAGATTTAAAGGAGATAAAGCATGTGAAGTGCTTAGCACACTGTGGGACACTAAGTGCTTTGTAAATTTTTATTATTATTTTAAGGGGGTTACCGATCCTTAAAGCCTTTTTGTGGACTCCAGATTAGGAATGTTGGCTATGAAATAGGGATAAAGTTCCAGCCAAGTAGGGACAGTCCACTTGTCATAAAAGCAACAAGATCCTATTAAAGTAAAGGAATGATCAACGAAGGGCATTAAACAGCTAGCGCTGCTGCCCTGCCTGGCCCTAGCAAGCAGGACAATGGGTCTGGTCACGCCCCTGTTCCTCCTAAGGAACACCAGCCTGGACCAGCCACAAGGGCTTGGCAGCAATGGCTGCTTTCTGCATTGAGCAAAAGGGCTTCTTGGCTGCCTGAACCTAAGGAGGTATTGTCCTGTTCTTGACATATTCTTTACAAGAACCACGGTGTAAGAAAGAGCTGCTAGAAGGTTTTAATGAGAAAATATAGATGCCCAGTTTAAGGACTGACATACAAAAACCTCTAAATAAATGCCATCTCTCCCGTTGGCTCAGGAGGAAGGGTAACTTGGCTAGACAAAGTCACAGTTCTAAGAGAAATTCCACTGACACTCAGGGGAACGTCTAAGTTATGTAGTTTAAGTAAATATGACTTGAAATAAGTAGGCCTTTGAGAGGGCTTTTCTTTGGGGATTATACATAGATTTTGCTGGTGTAATGCAATTTTCTCTTAAAACATTTGACTTGTGCTTTAAGGCACACCATTTTAGTCTAAGTAGATGCTTTAGCCAAATTAGTACTTTTTGAAATATCTAGCAGCCAGCAATTTCTTTAGTTGGAAGTAGCCACAAAGTGAACAGTGCTTGAAGGTTCTGTATCCTATTGTTTTGTTCAGAAAGATTATCACAGAAAATGGCTGAGTAAAATTACTTTAATATATTCCTTTCTATATCCCCAGCACCTGATACAGTTCTGAAACCATGTACAGGAACTTGGTAACTATTCATGGAATGAATTTGCTATATATGAACTTTGTTACCACTTAAAGAGATCTCTGTCTAACACAGGTTTTATTGCTGAACCACCTGGACTTTGTAGAGGGGAATGAGCAGTGCAAACACACGCTATGACTGATACATGATGCAAATTTTAGCCCTGCAGTGGCCTGGAGAGCCCACACTTCCTAATGGGGTCTTAGTGTTGATGAGCAGCAGAATCACTATTTTATTTTCAACAAGATTCACTGACACTTTTTCAACTGGTCTTACCAAACTCTTTGGGTAGCTCCTGCTGCTTTTGATCTCATTTTACTTTTAACTCCATTTGTGTGTAGGGTGGGGAAAAGAGAAAGAGGGAAATATCTAAGTAAAGAGAATTTAGCCATGTCAGAAGGGACTACAGGACAAATCACAATCAATAATCCACCCAAAATGCCAGTCATTTAAAATTAATTAAATTTCCCAATGCAGGAGTGATGACATAGATATGATGCCCATGACAACAATGGTAGTAAGAGTTAGCACTTACAGAGTATGTACTCTATGCTAAAGATTGTACTAAATCCTTTTGAGGGTTTTATTTGATCCTTATAACAATCCCAGGTGGAGGATACTAGTATTTCCCTCCTCTCTTTATAGATAAGGAAACTGAGGCACAGAGAAGTTAAAGAAGTTACAGACAGAGGTAGAGCTAGTGTCAAAGCATCAAGGCCATTCTTCATCATCATACCCATGTTTCTCTGTGTGGCCATAGGCATATACCTCAGAATTAACGGGGGTGCTTGTTAAAATAAATTGTTCCAGGCTTATTCAGAACTACTGAATTAGTCTTGAGGATGAAGCCCAGGACGCTGCATGTTTAAAGCACACTCCTAGCATTTTTTACATACCCAGAGTCTATGAACCACTCTCTGTGCAGCATCAATCTCATGGCATGCTATTCCTACACGAATCAGATTTAATAGAATGATTCTCACTTTTACTATGGAGACCCAACTTATGAGTCAAAATATATCACTGCATTTTACAGAAACATTGAAATAGTCTCCCATCAAAAATTGACTCAACAATTAAAATCATTTCAACAGAGAACCCAAACTGTTCTTCTACTGACTTGATAATATAAATGTAACTGCATTTGCCCATGTTTGGAAGATAGATTTTTGTACTACTCTGTTTTTTATGTGGATCTTAGGCCTTAATCTACCAGAGGGAGAGAGAGAGAAAGAGAGAGAGAAAGATTGACATCGACTGACAGAGAGATATCAATTGGTTGCCTCCCACAAGCGCCTTGACCAGGGAGGGGATGAACCTGCAACCAGGTACATGCCCTTGACCCAAAATTCAACCTGCTACTACCTTTTGGTCCGGGGGCCAGTGCTTGGACCACTGAGCCAAACTGACCAGGGACAAATATCTATCTATCTATATAAAAGGCTAATATGCAAAGTGTCCCCTCGGGAGTTCAACCAGGAGAACAGGAGTTTGCTTGCTCGCTATGAGGTGTGCTGACCACCAGGGGGCAGCGCAGAACATGGCAGGTGACCAGTGGGGGGCGGTGGGGTGCTGAGGAAGTGAGGGAAGGAGAAGGTGGGGAGGCGGGGAGGTGAGGAGGGGGGGAACTGCAAGGTGGTGGTGTGCGCAGGTGGAGAGGGAAGGAGGAGGCAGGGAGGCGGGGAGGTGGGGAACCTGATCAGCCCTGATCTCCAGCCGGCCTAGGGACCCTACTGGTGCTGTGCACTGGACCTCTAGTGTTTCAATAAATACCTGGTAATATAGTATGTACTGAGAGGTTTGTAAATATTTAAACTTTTTGTCCCAGTAATAGCTTTCCCAAGAATTTTGCCTAAGTAATTAATCACAGATCCAGATTAAGATTTTTATTACAAAGCTGTTTAATGAACCATTATTTATAATAGAGAAAAAGGGAGAAAACGTAACTGCCCAACAATGGCTAAATAAAACATTTTTTTATTTGTAAAATAGATTCTATGCCACTATCAGAATATCAGGTTTTACTAGAACACTAAAGATATGGGGAAATTCTTATGAAAAGTGTTGCTAAATGCAGAAAAATTATATATACAGTCTTGACAGTCATCTGGCACATGACCATAGGATATATAGGGCATAAACATGTTTCAAGTGTTCAATCTCTGTACCCCAATTTTGTCCTTTCTCCATGTATGAATACATATATTATGTGGGTGTTTGAATATAGTGTGTATATGTTTGAATATGAATATGGTGTGTGTGTGTGTGAGTGTGTGTGTGCGTGCTTTAAAGTTATGCAGGAAAAGCCCAGCAGGTGTGGCTCAGTTGTTGAGCACTGACACGTAAACCAAGAGGTCACAGGTTTGATTCCCGGTCAGGGCACATGCCCTGGTTGCAGGCTTGATCTCCAGTAGGGGCCATGCAGGAGGCAGCTGATTGATATTTCTCTCTCATCAATGATGTTTCTATTTCTTTAGCCCTCTCCCTTACTGTCTCTCTAAAATAAATAAAAACATTTAAAAAAAAAAACTACACAGGAAATGAGCTACATGTTTTAACATGGCTATCCTGGTTATTTATCCTGGCGATCACAGGTTATTTACACTTTGTAACATGTATCTTTTGTAGTTCCCAAATTTTCCATGATGAATACGCATTTATTTTGTATTTAGAAAAACACTTGCTATTATAAAACAATTCAATGAGGAGGTACTTTTGGAAATACATGTATGATGTAAAGTGAAGCGTGCCTGCATTACGGTCCTCACGAACAAAGGGGCTTCTGAAGTGCCTCACCTGTGTTCCCTCCCGCCAACAGCGATTCTGGCGACAATTATGCTGTCAGGGGAGCTGCAAACGCAAATGCCATAATTATGAGCTTGAGCAAGAAGGATGTATTGGAAGTGGCAGGCAATGTCGGCTTCCGCCAAAATAATGGTCAATCTAATGTGTGCTTTTGCCCAAAATGGAAAGTAACATGGCTGTAACTGGATATTGTGAATAAATGGTCAAAGGATCCCTAAATAAGCAATATCACATAAGCCTCCTTGCAGCACATTTTTCCTTCTGGGCTCAGAGACATGGGGGCAGCCAGGAAACTTATCTGTTTACCTCTAATTTATTTTTAAAACTGCACATACCAGCAACGGGAGAAAGCATTTCGTTAAGAGAAAACTGAAACTGGCAATAAACCCCCTGAGATTCTGAAAAATCTTAACCAAATCTCTACTTTCCTGCAGCTGTCAAACCTAGCCTCATTAAAACTTTATTTTCAATTGAGTTTGCATATGTGTGTATGTGTTGGAACCTTGAGACTTGGCCTCAAATCCTGGCTCTGCCAATAGCTTTGTGCCTTTGGGCAGATTTCTTAGCCTCCCTGTTTCTTGGTTTTGCCATCTGTAAATGTGAACAGTCTTATGCCACATAGGCTGGGTGAGAGAATGAGAGTAAAGTAGAGAGCAGAATGGCAGGCACATTGTAAATACTAAATGCAACTCAACTTGATCCCTTTCCCCACATGCTACGTAAGTAAGATGATTTGAGGACTCCTGGAAGCATTTAAAAAAATTAAGGAATGTAGTCACACAAGTGTGTGTGTGTGTGGTGCACATGTATGTGCAGGTGGTGAGACACACACATTATCTGTACACACACATACACATATATGGATATATATTTTAATAGATTTTTTAAAAAAAATTTCAGAGAGGAAGGGAGAGGGAGAGGGAGATAGAAACATCAATGATGAGAGAGAATCATGGATCAGCTGCCTCCTGCATGCCCCCTACTAGGGATCGAGCCTGTAACTGGGCATGTGCCCTTGTCTGGAATCAAATCCAAGCCCTTCAGTCTGAAGGCTGACGTGCTTTCCACTGAGCCAAACCAGCTAAGGCTATAGATAGATATTTTTAAGGCCAAAAGAATAACTAGTATTTGTTTAGCAGCAGCATGGATGGACCTAGGATTGTTATGCTAAGTGAAATAAGATAGTCAGAGAAAGACATATATCATATGACCTCACTTATATGTGGAATCTAATGAACACAATAAACTGAGGAGCAAAAAGAAACAAAGGCATGGATACATGGGAAAGACTGACAGCTGTCAGAGAGGATGGGGGAGGGGGAGCCGGATGAAAGAAGGTGAAGGGATTAGCCAAAGAACATACATGCATAATCCATAGACACAGACAACAGTGTGGTGATGACCAGAGGGAAGGGGGCAGGGGGCTAGGAGGGAGGCAGGCAAAGGGTTGGGGGGAAAGGGGAGGGGGAGGGCTGGGAGGGAGGCGGGCAAAGGGGTGGGGGCGGAGAATGGAGATATCTGTAATAGTGTCAACAATAAAGAAAAAAATTGTAGAATTTTTATTTTTAAAGAAAAAATTTCTTTATTGTCCCTGGTGAGTTCTGTTCAGGTGTTCACCAAAGACAAAACAATCTACAGAGTCCGCTTTGTCTGAACCACACCATGGCATCTATTCAGAAAGGCACCCACCTCTCTTCTTTTTAAATACTGAGGCAGGCCTCTGAGAGGTTTCGTTAAAGCCAGTGGCAATAAACATGTTTCAACCTCTGTTATGCTTCACTGTAGACTCTGTGTGTGGTTAGGTTATGAAACAAGAGCTTGACCTTACAGATATTTAAAAACAGGAAAAAAAAATACACAGAATGATGTTAACACATAAATATCCAAAAAGAAAAATACAATTATCCATCAGACCTTCTATTTCTTATTAAATAAGAGGTCATTGTCACAGATCTAGTCATAACCAACTCTGACCTTAATAAATCTGATACAAAAACATATTACCAGTGGGGACTATATTAACCTTATGTGATATTTTCAACCATGATGACTAGTAGTTCAATAATTTTTATTTAGGTGCTCTTCTTGAGAGAAGAATAACCATCTATGGAAGTATTCACATGATTATTCCTCCTTGAAAGGAAGGCTAGATCTGCATGCATGTCAACATACTCATAAAAAGTAAATATGCAATCAAAATAGTCAACAATCTGAAATCACAGTCATTTTTATAGTCCCAGATGTTGATCTTTACCCAAATAAAGTTGAGACTATTTTATTTTTTGTCAGAACTCTAAAAATTAAATACTTAAATCACTCAAATATATAAGTAAATACTCTATCACAGCATAAGTGTGGGTATATGCATGTACACATATGCATATGTTATGGGCTGAAAATCCAACTAGGTTTTGTAAAAAATATTTTAGTTATAAGCTATAATGCCTGTGTTACACATCTTGTCTGTTAAACCATCCATACCCACAAACATATATACCCATGCACCATTAAAATATGGCTTTTAAAATTATTTCATATACCTGACCTCATCTGAGCATAACAGGAATCATAGTCTAATTGAAATAAATGCCTCTATCATAAAACTAAGTCAGTTAATTAGTGACTATAAAAGCAGTTGATTTATAAGCCTATCTATCCCATAGCCATGCTAACTGAACTAATTAATGACATGTGTCATGCAAAGCTTGTTGAATTAATAAATGCTGTTAACATTAAAAGGCATACAACAAACAACTCCTTTAAAGCACAACAGTGTGATCAGTCAAATATTTCACTCAGATACATATTATAGTGTTATGGAAGAATGCATGGGAGAACGATCAGCCAGCACTCTGAGGGAGGACAGTTTAACCTTTATTTCTCAGATGTGCTAGTCCAGGGGAATTCTGGATCCAAATTCTGAACTGAACTTGTGGGGAGGCTCTGGCCTCTATATCTCCTCCTGTGGTGGGCCCCTGGGGTTAGGCTCTGCAGCTCAGCCCGTCAGTCAGAGTGGGGAAGTAAGACTACAGTTTTAACCAGATACTGAACTAGGTTGTAAGACCCGCCCCGCCCCCCACTCCAATTTTCCTTTTCAATATTAGAGCAGATCATCTCTCAAATTTAAACAGAAAACATATCATATAAGTTTATTCTTGTTATTTATATACATTTTCAGAGTCCTTGAATATTAGCATATAGCACCTGTTCAATAAATAGTATTAATGAATAAAGAAATGAAGGAATAAACATTTTACATTGTTATAGCAAAATATGTATGTAGGTAAAACCTAGGAGAAAAGAACTAATGTTGTTCATTTACCCATTATTTTAATTAAAAGTATTAATTTCCCCTTTTAAGGTTATGCAAAGGAAAAGCAATTTTCAAAGTATAAAATTATGGGTTTTATATTTTGTCACAGAGGTCTCTTAAAGAGCTAATCTCATGGTCTATTGTGTGTGTATATATATACATATATGCACATATACATTGTACACAATAGATATTTAGTGGCTCCAGCTTGGATCACTGGCTATCTTAACAGAAATCAGGAGACTTTAGAATACAGGCTGAAGTTTTAATTTACTTCCGACTAGCTCGCAATCTCAAATAAAGATCACATATTTCAGAAGTTAAACTCTACATAAGTAGGAAATGTGATTCAATATTTTAAAGGTAAATTTATACTTTATTTTTCCTCAAATATATTAATCATAGAGCCCAAAGTCTACCCTTAATTGATACCAAGTCAAAATGAAGAAAAAAAAATACAAAGTTCCTCAACCAACAGCTAAGTAAATGCATCAGAGCATATAATTGTGATGGTATTTTCTTAAAAACAGTACAAATACTGGGCATGATTTTTGTGAAAATAGAGGGAATTGCTGATTTTTATGTAATGCTTTTGTGTGTTCAAAGCTTGTGGGCATCACTTGATGCGGAAGAAGCCTCCACTTACTGAGTAAGACAAAGAAATAAGAGGCCCTGCCCAAGGCTAAGGGCAACCTCAGCATGCTAGAGCCTCAACAATGAGCACTTCAGGAAAGGTGGGTCTGGGATAGTTTGACTGGATTTACTACAATGGCTTTTTATGTTGACAAAACAGATTTTAATTGGTGGACTTTTTTCTAATAGAAATGGAATGTAACCATAGGCCTGGGGCATTATTGATCAAGGATTCCCTTGATTATACAGTAGTCACTTGCTTGAAAAATGAAATCTTGCTGGACAGCTGGCCTGGATGACAGTTTCTGCAACCTGCTCTCTACTCCAGCATTGTCACTTGAACTGCACCTGCTGCTCTGACTCCTCCCTGGTCTCTAGAAATACTTTTTATTTTAATCAGGGGCACATTTAGAAGTCCTCCAGCATCAGTCTGAAGATGCTTTCACACCACCGTAGCCATAGTCACCTTGAATGGAAGTCCCATCTCTGATTACTGGCTTCGGCTTTGATTCCTTTTTTTATATAGGATGCTGTCTTCCTTTCCTGAGACTCCAATGTACATGGCCTCCAGATGTGGGCTGGAGTTGCTTTGTTCCTATTCCACGCTGAACCACAAAGCTGGTACACAAACCTTTCTGTGATCAAGAGCAGTGATCTTATGGGAGAATATATTTCTACTAGTAAAAAAATAAAAGTGCAAGTACCTCTATCATGTACTTATTTTTAGTAAGTTATATTACATTCTTGTTTTCTTGTACCAAAATATTACCTATTTTATAAAATAAACAACAAAAAGAAATTTTGAGACGACGAGGAGATATATATTTTCTTTTCAGACTCTAATAAGTTGTCTTGTCCTCATCCTGGGCATATATTTTCTAAGACTCACCTTCTCTGAGCCAGTTGTTAGGACACTGTTATATTTCGTCCCCAAGTATCAGTTGGTAGGTGACACTGCCACTATGTCTGGCGGACGGAACTCTCCCCAGTGCCCACTGGGTAGTGCACTTAGTCCACTGCACTCATTGAACACCTCCACCCACCTACCACGCTCCCACCAATGTCTCCTTTATCCTAGTGGGAGGGCTCATTCCAGGTTCCAATAGCTCTCATATTGTCTTATCCTCGTGTAATGAATTAACAAGTCTCTGGGATAAGAAAGGGTAAATGTTTTTACAGGGATTACCAAATGGATGCAAGCAATAAGAAGGTTTCAAAGGCAAATGTAAAAATAGACGATTAGAATAGTTTTAATACAGCATGTTTCTATCAATGGGCTACACAGGTGTTTTTTGTTTTTATTGGTTTCTATTACGATGTTAATTGTAAGATGTAATTTTACACCGAGTAAGTGTAGACATGATAGACGATATACAAACATTTACAAAACAAAAAGTAAAGTAGGAGATATTTAATAATGATCCTGAAATATATGGCTAACTATTTGGGAGTAAAATACACTTGGATCCTTATCTTAAAATAAATTTCCAACAGATTAAAGAATTAGGTAAAAAATAAATCCACAAATAAAGAATATATAGCTAAATATTTATTTGCTCTTAGTATAGGGCAAAAAAACCCTTATATTGTTAAAGCAAAGAAAAAAGTTACAGAAGAAAAAAAAATCAATAAATTTGACTATATACAACACCATAAATAAAAGTAAAAGGAGAACTAAGAACTGGAATATATGATTATAATAAACTAGAGGCCCAGTGCACAAAATTCGTGCAGGGGTGTGTGTGGGGGTGGAGTCCCTCAGTCCAGCCTGTGCCCGCTCGCAGTCCCGGAGCTCTCCGGGAATGTCCAACTGATGGTAGTCAGACATCCTTAGCACTGCATGGAGGCAAGAGAGGCTCCTGCCATGGCCGCTGTGTTCACCAGCCTTGAGCCCAGCTTCTGGCTGAGTGGTGCTCCCCCTGTGGGAGTGCACTGATTACCAGGGGCAGCTTCCACGTTGAGAACCTGTCCCCTTGTGGTCATTGTGTGTGATAGCGACTGGTAGTTCTGCCGTTGGGCCAAATCCAGCTCTCCAATATCCCCCAAGGGGTCCTCCTGGATTGTGAGAGGGCACAGGCCAGGCCAAGGGACCCCACTGGTGCACGATTGGGGTCGGGGAGAGACATGGGATGTTGGCCAGCTGAAGAGAGACCGTGGGAGGGCTCCAGGGAATGTCTGGCCTGTCTTTCTTGGTCCCGATCAGCTGGACCCAGCAGCAAGCTAACCTACTGGTCAGGGCATCTGCCCCCTGGTGGTCAGTGCATGTCTCAGTGACTGGTCAACTGTCTACTGTCTGCCCCCTGGTGGACAGTGCACATCATAGTGAGCGGTTGAATGGCCTTAGCATATCATTAGCAAACTACACTTTGATTGGTTGAACAGCCGACTAAATGACCGAACACTTAGCATATTAGGCTTTTTTTATATAGGATGTGGGATAAAAAAAGACTCACATGTACAATATGTAAAGAACTTTTGCAATTAAGAAAAACTATACAGCCACAGTAAAAAAAAACACCCCAGCTAATAGGGAAATAAAAAATTCACAAAAGACAAAATGCTGATATTTTTACTTTTTGGGAAAAATTAGAAAAAGCCTAAATGTCCAACAATAGGCCAATATTTAAATTATGATATATTTTTAAGGCAGAATACTATAAATACATATAAGTAATGTTTTAAATATTATCAAATGATATGGGGAAAATGCTAAGTTTTAAAAAGCTGGAAGTAAAAGTACATGGTCCATATGGCTGCTATTAGTCCTATTTTGGCTTAGAAAAAGACTGAAAGAAAATACTTAGCACTTCACAGTGGTTATTTTGGGAAGTGGTGAGGTTATGAGTCATTTATATTTGTCTCTTAGTTTTTCTATATTTTTAAAAGATCCTAGAGTGCACAAGGATTGCTTCTATAATATGAAGTATTGTAATAAAATAAGGTATGTGGGGTTTAATGTGCCTTCCCTGTAAATATTTTACAGATTCTATGGCAAGAAATTTAAAGTTAGTAATGTTTTCCTATTTGAATAGAATATAAAAGGAGTTCTCAACAACAGAAGTAGTCAGACTCTGTGAAATATATTTCACAGTTAACTTGGGGGCAAGCCACTATTGTGCTGTACCTTATTTAAAAAGCTGTATGAAGGCCGTTTCCCATGGGCAAGCTTCTGAGAGACAGTACAGCAGAGCTGTCAAGGGCATAGGCTTTGTTGCCCAGCAGCCTGGGCTGATGTTCTCGCTTCAGTGAGCAAAGCACTGCAACAGTGCAAAAGGTGATTGTGCCTCTGCAAGATTCATCGGGACTAGTCTCCCTACACAGATGCCACCAAACCAAGCAGGAGGGGGCAGAAAATGGGGCCAACCTCATTTCTAGTGACTAAATAATGACTTCATGGATTGTTCATGTCATCTAGATTATAAATTGAGAAGTGACAGTATGGAATGGATAGAATAAGATCCAAAAATAAACAATGCCCAGGTGATGCCTTTCCTTCCTCCCTCACTTCCTCTCTTCCTCCCTTCCTTCTTTCTCCCCTCCCCCTCCCCTCCCCTCCCCTCCCTTTCCTCCCTCCCTCCCTCCCTCCTTCCCTCCTTCCCTCCCTCCCTCCTTCCCTTCCCTCGGTGCCTATGCTCTCAGCATAACAGTATGCAAACTACAGTCCCAGCTCAGCCAGGGTCCTTAGCAATTGCAATTAGGTCTTGATCAACAGTAGGGTCACATTATACATAAAAATGTCAAAGAATATGCCTTTTTTTTTATGAGGGAGAAAAGCAGGCAACTATGAGGTTTTACAACACAAAATTCTTTGTTAACTCTGTTGACATTTGGCAAATGAATTACTAGTTGCCTCGTGGCAGCAAAATCTCTATTTCTGAAAGAAGATGCTGTGATTAGTCAGTGTCTTTTCCTCGAAAATAAACAATAGTCCTGCCAAAGGGAAAATGTATCATGATTTGAAAGGAATACATTTTATGTTGTAAGATATGCCCATATTTAAATAAAATAAAAAATATTAAGACTTCTCTTTAGCTATGACCATCTTTATAAATTAATTGTGCAGGAATAGATTGATAATAGACAAGTTAACTGGAGTTGGAACTTGTTCTGGTAGCATCTTTGTTAATTCCATCATTCAGTCCCTCCATCCCCAAATATAGTCGTCATACATAGTATATTCCTCATTTCCATAGCACAGTGGTTCTCAACCTTTCTAATGCTGCGACCCTTTAATACAGTTCCTCATGTGGTGGTGACCCCCAACCATAAAATTATTTTCGTTGCTACTTCATAACTGTAATTTTGCTACTGTTATGAATCGTAATGTAAATATCTGTGTTTTCTGATGGTCTTAGGTGACCCTGCTAGCGGTTCTCAACCTGTGGGTCGCGACCCACAGGTTGAGAACTGCTGCTGTAGAGCCTAAGACCATCGGAAAACACACAGAGAGAGAGATAGAAACATCAACGATGAGAGAGAATCACTGATCTGCTACCTCCTGCATGCCTCCCCCTGAGGATCAAGCCTGCAACTCGGCCTTGTGCCATGACCAGGAATCAAACTGTGACCTTCTGGTTCATAGGGCGATGCTCAACCATGAACCACAGTGGCTGGTGAAAACATATTTATTTATGTCAACAGTCTTTGTATATTTACATAAATGTGAATGTTGTGCCTTAACTTTTTCATTAAAAATACACCTAGACTAAACTAATAATGATGCAGTTATTTGATAGAATTTTTTTTCACCTGTAAAATAGAATGAAAATATAGCCACATTGGAAAAAAATACAAAAGTTAAACAAAGCATACAAAAGTTACCATTTGAACCAGCATTTCCACTACTAAGTATATACCCAGCAGAAATGAAAGTATATGCCCATACTAAAGCTTTTACATAAGTATTCATAGCAGCATAACTCATAAGAGCTAAAAGGTGAAGTAATTCAAATGTGTATCAACTGACAGATGAATAAACAATCTTTGGCTTAGCCATACAATGGAATACTCTTTATCCATAAAAAGGAATAAAATGCCGGTACACACTATAACATAGTGTAATCTTAAAAACATTACACTAAGTAAAAGAAGCTAGCTGTTGAAAGGCCAGAGGTTTTATGATTCAACTTACATGAAATATTCAGAACAGGCATACCTAAAGAGGCAAAAAGCAGATTGGTAGTTTCCTAGGGCTAGAGTTGGGCAGGTGATGGGGAACTAGAAGGTGATAACTACAGGTTACTTAGTTTCCTCTAGGATGATAAAATGTTCTTAAACTAATTGTGATGATGGTCGCACAACTGTGTGAGTATACTAAAAATCAATGAATCGTACAATTCCAAAGGGTCAATTGTATGGTATTCAAATTACATCTCACTTAAGATCCTCCAAAAAAGAGCAGAAAGCATCTTCATGTACTAATATACTATCAAATGAAAAAAAAAAGTTATAAATATTCCATTTTCTTTGTACATAATTGTTCAATCAAACCCATACTGATTGACACTTAGGCTATTTCTACTCTTCTAATTACAAAAACTGCTACAGAACATTTTTTGTACATATATTTTTGCACCTATACACAGCAAATAGGTAGAGTAGATTAAAAAATGAAGTTGTTACATTAAAGAGAGACAATATACTATATTGTTAAAGTAGTGCAACAGAAGACTACTCCTTTAATTTGTTAATAGCTGTAGCAGCTGTTAAACTCCAACAGAGTTTAATTGCAATTTCTGAGCAAAATGCATGTCTCTGAAAAAAATTAAATGAAAATTTAGGATTTACCCATTCTCTGTCATGAGAGCATTAAAGATGAGGCACAATAAGCTCCTTTTAAAAGAAATTCAGACAAAAACCAATGGTTTATTCTATGTAAGCTCTGGAACTCAAGAAAGAGAAGCCTCCTTTTAATGGGCATGAATTTATTTGAATTCATTATGTGGTTTCCCAAATGCTGTGCACATTTAAACTGACCTTTCAGCCTCAAAGTAGGAGTCTCAGAGCAAAAGGATGAAGGGAATCTGTTTCAATTAAGATAAACATCAACTGCCAAGACTGGATTAGATTATTTGAATTCTAAGAAAACAAAACTGTCATCTAAAGAAATGCAAAGCATCAGGGGCAGCAGTAAACTTAATAAAATGTTATCATGTGATGTTTTCACGGTGCAAAGAGATATTATTGAGTGTTCATGGAACACAGGCTATGTTGGGATGTATTCCTTCCTTTTCTTCCTTCCACTTTTTCTGGCTCATTTTGGAGTTGTTTTGCATGATTCTTAGTTGCATTATCATCTCTACTTAAATGAACATATCCGGGCAGAGTAAACTCTGTTGTTCATTACGGTCAAGGAACAGTAGATAATAACTAACAAAATATTATGGTTGATTGAATGTTAGTTTTCCAAAAGAATTAGAAAGCAATATATTTCACACTAAAACTTTAATTTACTTATTTTTGATTGATTTTATTGCTTCTGCCATTCTTTGTTCTTTTATGACCCACGAACTACTTGAGAACTTAAGAGGATGAACACGGGATGATGGGTGTGAAGATGATCTGTGATGGGTTTTGGTTAACACAGGCCAAAAGTGTATTTGCTGTTCAAAGATGATAGAAAGCATTTGCAAACCCTTAAAGGTGGCCAGGGAAAAGAATATATGGCAGTCTTGTCTGTCAGAGCTTCTGTCTTTTGGATCACTCATCTTGTCACAGTGGGGACATCCTACGATCAGCTGAAGGCCAACATTACATCCTCTGGGAGGATTATGATAACCAGTTGGTGTAACCATTTTTTTTTTTAAATCCTCACCCGAGGATATTTTTCCATTGATTTTTAGAAAGTGGAAGAGAGAGGGAAAGACATAGAGAATTATCAATGTGAGAGAAACAACTTGTTTGGTTGCCTTCTGCATGCACCCTGATCATGCCTGGGCTGGGGAGGACCCTTCAACTGAGGTCCATGCCCTTGCCTGGAATCAAACCCGGGACCCTTCGGTCCAATAGGCCGATGCTCTATCCACTGAGCCAAACTGGCGAGGGCTATAAACATTTTTTAAACACATGTATTTTTATTAACTGATTACATTTTTTAATTCAAATCTTAACTAAATATAGCCCATGGAGGCATTAGGACATAAAAATAGATGCACCCATAGCTAAGGAGAATTCAATATGGATTTCCTGGTGGGCAATGTGCTACCTAAAGTCAAAGTAAATGTACTGTGAGAAAATACTCTTTAAAGAGTGACCACAGGGCTAAATGGTTCTTAGTGATTTCTGAAAACTCTTTCTTTTTCTTGGTTGGAAGAGGCATTGGAAAGCAGAGTTATCTTTAGCCTAAAAAATGCCCTTCCAATCTAGCAAGTCAAATTTTGGCAAGCTCTTAAACTTAGATTAAAGAAGATAGATTTGCAGCATAGCATCCCGAGGGCATTTTTACTCCAGAAGGCTTTCCTTGTATACCTTGGTGAAGTTCACTTTCTCTGACCTTGGCCCATCAGGGTTCTCGGGAACACATTCTTGCACCAGCAGTTAGGGCAGATAATATTGAAAACAACCTAGCAAAAGACCAACACTGAGGACAGACAGTGGGAAATCCATTATTTGAGGATTTCCAATTTTTCACTGGATAGCTGAATTTGAGGGCCAAATAAATGTAAGGTATTTAGAGAGCATTTTCCTATCTATTTTCTTTTTTAAATGACTCAAAAAGATGGTTTCTTTGTTCTTCATGTCTTCTGTATACTCAAATCCTTTGTATCTTCTGTAATCGTAATTTTTGCTCAACTGGTTCTTTTAGTTTTCAGCTTCCCTGACTACCCTAATTAAAGTACATTTCCAGGACACACACACACACACACACACATACACACACACACATTAACCCTGTCCTTTCTGTACCCTCTTCATTGTATTTATTAGATTGGAAATCTTGAATTGAATCTCAAGTAACATATTTCTAAATACTATAATATTGAGAAAATTATATATATATACACACACATGTATATATACATATATATATGAAGGCTATATCAAGGAAGTATCTAGTCTAGCTTTAGCTTGAAGTGAAGTTGATTTCTTCCATATTCATATAAATTTATTTCATAGAATAATAAGTTTAGATTAAGCCAAGATTAAATTATTAACCTTTAAATTAAGCAATAGCTAAGTTTTGCTTACAGCTGTAATGCCATTTTCTCAATAAAATGTCCATTGTTATTTCACATGTAAAAGATCTTAAGTGAAAATCATATACATGTCATATCATATGCCATTGTAAATGGTTAAAAATCTTACATCCTCAAATAGTAACTGGTATCAAAGAGTAACTTGTATCAAAACTAGCATGAGCCTAGCCGGTGTGGCTCAGTGGTTGGGTGTCAACCTATGAACCAGGAAGTTATGGTTCGATTCCACACCAGGGTACATGTCTGGGTTGCAGGCTCGATCCTCAGCAGAGGGTGTGCAGGAGGAAGCTGATCAATGATTCTCTCTCATCATTATATTTCTATCTCTCCCTTCCTCCCTCTCCCTCCTCTCTGAAATCAATAAAAATATTTTTAAAAAACTGGTATGAAAACATACAAAAGAAAATGTCAATAGGCATTTTTGCCTCCTAATAATAATAAACTGGCTAATATTTATTTGATTTGCTATGAACCAGGCATTGTGCCAAGAAAGCACTTTCCATGTATTCTTTTATTTAACCTTCAGAGGAACCCCATGGGCTGGTCCAAGATCACTCAGTTTGTAAGTGGAGAAGCCTAATTTTGAACTCAACCTGACTTCAGGAGCCACCTCATATCTCCTGTACATGTTGTTGGCAACTCCAAGCTGCTCCTGAATTTTACTAGCTCAAGCTTATGATGTTTCCCTGTGAACTATAAAACAACAACAACAAAGACACACACAAAGAAATACTTCAAATGCAGTCAAGCAGATAAGGTCTGACATCAAAATGATATCAAGGTTTACAACTAGCCATTAGCTTTTCCACAGAACAAAAATATATATCTACAAAGATACACAGGGCATGACCATTTGCCCTACCCCCCGTGCAGGAGCAGGAAGCTTAAACAGGCTTCATCGAACTTTCTAAGTGTTTTTTTTTCTTTCTTTCTCTAAAATGGTTAAAGGGTTTCTTAGATAATTGAGAAAAAAAAGAAGTCAATTCTTTTCAAGAGTACAGATTATATGTCATTACATGCAACATAACTTCCACCTACCCACCTACCAGAGTTACTCAGAGTCCCTCCACAAATCTTTCTTAAAACACGAGGCTCATTCTCAGAGATTAGTCTATTTTTTATTACTTCGCTTAGTCACAACTCATGTAAAAATATCTTCTCCCCACTGGCATGCATGAATTTATTCTGGAGGCTATCCTAAGTCAGAAAATACTAGGATTGAGAACCAACTTTATAGATGCTTTCATGGATTTAATTTTATTTCCCACCAAATTTATTGGAATTCGTAAGTTTCAAAATGAGTTGATATACAAGGAACTACTTCTTTTTATTTATTTGACTGCTTGAATCTACCCTATCTCAGCCAGAACAGATTGTCACCAATTTAAAACAATTATTAGTATACTGAGAGTCTTTGTTCCTTTTTCTCTTCCAATAGGTTCAATTTCTAAAGTTGGGCACTAATGAATATAGAAAATCAAAGAAGACTTTAAGGCAACTTTTTTTTCAGAAATACTTCAGAAGACACTAAGTAATTCATTAGGTATTCAATTAATGCAATAGACTCATCCATTTTAGGGGAAAGGGGTAGGGGAAGCAGGAAGAGATTAACCAATGAATTTATATGTGTAGCCTTTGGACAGACAACAGTGTATTGAAGGCCTGGGTAGGGAAAGGGAGCAGGGTGGAGGGGACATAAAAACATAAACATAGATTAATGGAACAGAATAGAGAGCTCTGAAATAAATCCATGCATATATGATCAAGTAATTTACAACAAAGAAGCTAAGAACATGCAATGGGGAAAGGACAGTGTTTTCAATAAATAATGTTGAAAAAACTGGACTGCCAAACTCAAAACAATGCAACTATTTTATACCAAACACAAAACTAACTGAAAATGGATTGAAAACTTGACTGTATGACCTGATACCACAAAACTCCTAGTGGGAAATAAAGGTGGTAAGCTCCTTGACACAGGTTTTGACAACGATTTCTTAAATCTGACACCCAAAAGCAAAAGAAACAAAAGTATATCATACCAAAAATGTTCTGCAGAGAAATAAAAACCCATCCACAAACTTAACAGGTACCCTATTGAAAGGGAAAAAAATGCAAAGCATATATCTCATAAATTAATAAACCAAAATATATTTAAAAACTCATACAATTAATAAGCAACAACAACAACAATCCAATAAAAAATTGGGCAGACCTGAATAGATATTTTTCCAAAGAAGACATACAGATGGCCAACAGGTACATAAAAAAGATGCTCAACATTATTAGCATCAAGAAACTTCAAATCAAAAATTCAGTATCAGCTCACACATGTTAGAATGGATATTATCAAATGACAACAACTAGAGAGTGTCGGTGAGGATATGGAGAAAGGAATACCCTTGCCACTGATTGTAGTATTATTTGCAATAGTCAAATATAAAGATAACCTAAGTGCCCATCAATGAATGAATGAATAAAGAAACTGTGATAGTGACACACATACAGAGAGGAACGTTATTCAGCTGTTAAAAATGAAAGCCTGCCATTTGCAATAGCATAGATGGGCATTGAGGGCATTATGCTAAGTAAAATAAGTCAGAGATAGAGAAAGAAAAATACTGTTCGATCTTACAGGTGAAAACTAAACAAACAAACAAATAAACATAAGCCCCCCAAACAAACAAAATACCCCTAACAAGCTCATAGATACAGAAAACAAATTAATGGTTGCCAGAGGCAGAGGGTGGGGGTGTGGGAGAAACAGGTGAAGGGAGTCAAAAGGTAAAACCAAACAAAACACACAGTGGGAAAAAAAATTCCCATAAAATCTCCTTACCTAGGCATTAATAGCACTTTAGCTATGTCACCCAGACATTTTTACACACATAGATATCCATGCAGAGAGTACTAACATTAATAAAATAAAGAAATATGACTGCACTCAACTATGATAATGATAAAATGAGCTCATTTAGAGAGCTGGCAAAAGAGCTAGTAGCAGTTATTTGTGGAAAGGAAAAGTTTTTTTCTCCTATTGGTGAAGCAGAGCCCTCAGACCTTTTTCAAAATTTAACTAGGACCTATAAAAATAAAAGTATCCTGAAGATTATCTATAAAGAGAGATTTTGGTAAGGAATTAAATTAAGTCAAATATTCATTTGGAGTTATTTTTGTTTAAGATTCACTTCTTTCCAGGTATTTTTCTGATGTTCCCTTCCTATAAATACATAACATTTTTCTAGTTCATATATTCTATGTTTAAAAAAATTAAAGATAAATTAATCTAAATAAAAAAGAAATCTATTGTTTTTAAGGTTTGTATAAATATAAAAAATTTAAATGTTTACCTTGGCTGGCATAGCCTTATTAGGAAGTGACTAAATAAACAATTTATTTAGAATGAGAATACCTATGTAGCCCAGGGAAAATATTTTGGTCTAAAAATAATCAAATATTCCAGATTTATTTTAGATTACTCCACCCTAAATTCAAGTAGTGAGGTGTTTAAATTATTTTGTTCACCACTGGGTTTCTGAAAGCAACTGAAAAACACACTTAAAAAAAAAACAACTATAAATATACTTTCTAACCATGAAAGTAAAAAAACACCCTAGGGATAGAGTAGTAGATGAAACTAAAACTCCTCTGTCCTACAGAAATATATTAGAAAGTCACTAAATTGGAAATTTCATGAAGGCAAAGGGTATATATTTTATCATTGTCTCTCTAACAGCGAGCAGGGTGCCTGGGGCGGAACTGGTTTAATAAATATTGTTAAATGAAGCAATGAAAAATGCACCTTTTCTTTTGCAACTAATAGAGAAGCTACAGACCACCGCCGCCCCCCCCCCCCATCCCTTTCCCCCCACTGCCCCTGCCCCCGCCCACACACACAAACTCTTGATTAAGGAGTATGTATTTTAAGATAATGTTTTTGAACAACACTAAAACAAATAATTTCCTGCATGATTAAGGATTAGACCTTAATTTTTTAGCATTTCAAAATACTTAAGACTAGAGTGTGGAAATACTAAAAGCTAACTTAATAATGGGGAAAGTTCATAATACGATGACAAACAGGAATGCTAACCCTGACTTTGAAGATCAGAGGTTAACTTCATTCAGGACAAACTTGACTCTTAGATTTAGCATCCCAACTGTGAAATTTACCTGATGTGACAGTTTGGTTGGCCTTCAAAATGCTCACATTGAAGCAGGAGTGAGCTTGAAATGGTGGTCTTTGTACTTATCTCCAACAGGTCTCTCACTGCACAAAATAATCATCACCCCATTGCTAGAGTCTTCAGAAGGTCAACCATGTTAGCGGGGTGATTAACCCGTGCAGCACACATGAGCATTTCTGAATGCATCATTCTTTACAAGTTGATGGTACTGAGATGAGTTGCTCAGGCAGGGAGAAAACATTGAGGAATACTGGGAAGTGTAGGTTCTGGCACAAGAGACATGGGTATGAGGAGAAGTACTGAGACCAGAATTACCACTGGAGGTGGTAAAATTAGGGTGAAAGCCATAGGAACCAGGCAAAAATCCTCCCAACATTACAACTCCTTGGCATAGATGGTAAATTCTATCTCTACAACTCACCCAGAGAAATCCCTACCCTAGCAGAGAATCAGCTATTAGAGGAAAATTAAAAATTAAAACAAATTGTAACACTCTCACTGCTCTTCTCCATGCAACAATCATGTTGAATACAGATGATGGGACAGGCACTATACTGGACAGAGGGGTACAAAGACAAACCCAGTCTAATTCTTTTGTTATTTACATGAGAAAAATCTTACAGAATTATGGGTAAATTTCATGTGCATTTTTAGGGAAGGGTATAATTACCATAGATATACTTACCGATTCATATACAATTAGACTCAACTTTCACAACAGGACTCAAATAAGTAATTGGGACTATATATATATTTTTTCAAGCAAGAGACTCACAGAATCTTTCATGGTCCAATTTTTTCTGCCCTCTTCTCCATCCCCATCCCTACTCCCCCCCCCCCCCCCCCGCCCCCCGCCAAGTGCTTAACTCCACCCTCAATCACACCTTTTAACCAATGTACAGTTGTTAATTTTAACAACCAATGTTTTTAACACGTTTTTTATTGGTAACTACTCATAATAAAATAAGTAGATGCCAGAGACTAGGGAATACTAATTGTCTGCTGTCATTTAGCTACTGCATTTTCTATATTTCAAGCCACTATGCTTTACAGTTAATCCAAAAACCATGCCTCAGGCCATAGGAACAGATATAAGGAGATCTCAGTTTTTGCCTAGCATGGCAAGGTACACTAAACAGGATTCCTACTCAGTCTGGGGCCTGGTAGGGAGCATGAGACTCAGTAAGGAGATAACAATCGGTGAATTACATAACCAAGAATGCACGTTGAGACTAGAGGAACAGGGGATCTGGAGAGGTAAGGAAGGTCTGGCAGTGAGACGACAGCAAACGGAACCACCAGGCAGCCCCAAGCAGGAAGATTATGTGGAGAAACACTTTACACAGATGCGCCCAGGAATAATGCCCAAGCCCCAGGCCCTCTGTCAGACGAAACCCCTGCCTAGGACTGCTTCAATAGAGGAGTCTGATCAACTTTTAATTAAGTAAATAAGAGGCATTTTAGCTTTGAATTTACTGCTTCTTTTTCTGCCACCTTCTCTATGCAGTTTACTTCTTTGACCCACCTGAAGTGTGTCTTTTTTGAATCACAGTGTTAATGGGATTTATCCAGAATACCTAGCTTTGTATAAGTGCTCAGTTCTGAGAAGTGCCCAAGAAGACTGCCTTATGAAAAAAGTCTTAGAGATTAAGTGTTTTCACATTTGTAGTTCTTGATTAGTTAAAATGTCCCACTAATACACAGATGGAAAAATGCATAATATAAGCTAACATCTCCTGGCGCTCACAAGGAGTCAGCCATTGTGTTAAGAACAGGCTTATTAACTCATCTGACCGATTCACATATATATCATAGCTACAGGTAATATTTTATAATTTTTGAGAGTACATGAAATTATCGTATTTGCCACGCAAGCTTAGGTAAATTAGTTTACTTCAGTAGGTCTCAGTTTCCTTATCTGTAAAATGAGGAATAATAAAACTCACAAGCTTTATGATGAGGACCCCATGGGATAATTCTTGCCAAATGCACAGCTTGGGGCTGCCACACAGTAAACACTCAGTATATAGCAACTGCCGTTATTTTTAATTCTGTTAAAAACTATATTGGAAGAACAGAGAGGAGCAAAGAATTTCAGGACATGAATCTTAGCTACTTAACTATGTGACTTCCTAAAGTTTTAATGATCAGAGTGCAGTGTCTGGGAGAGGACTTTGATAAAAACAAGGTCTGGAATTTCCTTCAGGAGATAGCTGAAGTGTTATCCTCCATACTTCTTTGCATAATCCAATGCAAGTTTTTGAGAATTCTCAAAAAAAATTACAGAATTATTATGGGATTAGTTAACTTCACAGACATAAGTTGAAGAATCGCATCAATGTCCCATACAAATTATAATAGAACTGTCTTCATGCATTTGCTTGACAGACTAAGCTTTAAGCTCACTATTTGACCTCAAATTTCATTTTAAAAAAATATTTCTCCAACCAAACCATTTGCCACATAAGCATTGGCATTGTTTCTAACACATTTTCTCAACCCTACTTGACCAGAAATCTCAAAGACTAGCAAAACTTTTTCCATTTCCAAAATGGGGTCAGGGGTGGGGAGAATTAGATTATAGGTTACTATCTGTACTCCCTTTCATTTCAAAGATTTTATGGTTCTACTCACTGGCCAAATGCCAGAAAGGAAGAAGACAGTGCAGTTTATTGTCTGACCAGAGAGAGGTCAATAAACTGAACATGTCAGGAACCAGCTTGAGCCCTAAAGAACGGAGCTATATCAAAGTCCATTTTCTACTTCTTGATACATCTCTACGGTCCCTGGTCAAAGCCTTGTATGTGAATCTTGAGAAAGAAAGCACACAACACAAACACAGAAAGTAAACATGTTCTTGAGATGCGCAAGGTTAAAAGGAAAAACTTGAACAATCTAGAATAGGAAGGAAAAGTTTAAATAGCTGACTACTTTTTGGAATACCATGAGGCAAAACCATGTGTGGCCTATGTAGTTGTAATGGTAGAGAAAAGGAGATAAAACAAGACCAACAGTAACAACAAATGTGGGATTTAGACCATGTTATTTTCTTCAGCTCTATGATTGACAAGCTGTGTGGCTTCAGCTAAATTGTGTAAAGTACCAAATCCAATGTCTAACAGAATGCTCAAAATATTGTAGCTATCATCATTCCAGTGGTTACTATTCAGACTATCACTATAAAACTTAGGATAGTGGTTCCCACCCTTTTTTTGACCATGCCCTACCTAAGCATCTCTAAAATCCTGACCACTCCCCGCCGCCCCCCCCCGCCCCTGTGTCATATAATTCTTATTATTCAAAAAGTGAACTATTCACATGGAGGAAGCCTAAAAGGCCATTAACTTGGTCTAAAGAAGCTTCCAAAGAACATGGCATCCATGAAAGAGAAAAATAAAAGAACAAAAGGATAGTTGAAGTAATGAGGAAGAACTCACTAAGAAATTATTAAAAAACCAGAGGCCCGGTGCACAAAATTTGTGCGGGGGGTGGGGGGAGGGTGTCCCTCAGCCCAGCCTGCACCCTCTCCAATCTGGGACCCCACGAGGGATGTCCAAATGCCCGTTTAGGCCCGATCCTGGTGGGTTCGGACCTAAACGGGCAGTCGGACATCCCTCTCACAATCCAGGACTGCTGGCTCCCAACTGCTCGCCTGCCTGCCTTCCTGATTGCCCCTAACTGCTTCTGCCTGCCAGCCTGATCACCCCCTAACCACTCCCCTGCCAGCCTGCTTGCCCCTAACTGCCCTCCCCTGCAAGCTTGATCGCCCCAACTGCCCTCCCTTGCAGGCCTGATCCCTCCTAACTACCCTCCCCTGCTGGCCTGATCACCCACAACTGCCCTCCCTTGCAGGCCTGGTCCCTCCCAACTGCCCTACCCTGCTGGCCATCTTGTGGTGCCCATCTTGTGTCCACATGGGGCAGTCATCTTTGACCACATGGGGGCAGCTATCTTGTGTGTTGGAGTGATAGTCAATTTGCATATTATTCTTTTATTAGATAAATAAAAGAATAATATGCAAATATTGAGATGAGGGGGAAATGTCTTCTACATTCAAGTCCATTCATGGCAGCCTTTGACCAGAAGTTTCCAAACATATAATAGAGAACTGAAATGCATAAATATGTCACAATATATATTTATATACTGTATAAGAGGCCCCTAGAACCATAAGAAATGCAAAAAATTCACTGTTAACAACTCATTCTTGAATTGCTCCCCTGAAACATCAAATTCTCCCCCCCCCCATGGGGCGTGTGCTTAGGAGCTGCTATTCTAGCAGGCTGGTGATCCAGTTGCCAATCAGTTAATTACTTGATGTTCTTCAACAAAGTTGTAGTATCAGAGGAAAGATTACAGCAATGACCGAATGCCATTGGTTAAAAGCTGACACATTTTGCAATAATTTATCCTACCTAAAACAGTATCCATCATATACATTCCTTGACACAAAGAAAAAAGTCTGTGCCACATTGCAATGGAATGAATCATAGATGACTGAAATGATTATTTTCTGCATTTCATAGATGTGTGAATATTTCATGTTTAAGGATTTAAAGGAGTTGAATTTCTCACCTCAAATGTATTTGAAACAGGAAGGAGAATTAGGTACAATGGGAATACTCTTCTGTGTGAAGCTTGACAACAATTACATATTGAAACTATGTTTTATGAAATGTTTCTTTTAACAAGTCACACTGGTGCCATCTACTTTACAATTCAAAATGAGTATTTTGCACTATGAAAGAAAAAGGACCATGGAGTCGCCGACTAGCAGTTTTCAAATGTCATAAAGGAGAATTAATTATCTACTGATTCACTATCCCCACGTCTACTGATAACTGGAAAGAAGTGGGTTAACATTTAAGCAAAGGAGGTTAGTATTCCATATAAACAAAATGCCTTGATTGTGTGGGTTGTGAAGCATCAGGACCATTTCCATTAAGGAAGCTCTGGAGGCTGCAACCCCGGTGTGCATAAATTTTACACCTCATGTTCTCATTTCTTGTTCTCCCTCATGTGTAGAAGAGAGAAATGGAAGGATTGCAGTTGACTCCCTTAATCTTCTAGCATAAATTCTTAGGGTTGAGATGAGGGGGAAATGTCTTCTACATTCAAGTCCATTCATGGCAGCCTTTGCCCAGAAGGTGGCAATGGGATTAAACAGAGTAGGGTGCTAGATAGTGGGAGTCTGATTTGAAATGGGCTGGAGTTCTTCCAATATTGACCTCTTTTCTGACCTTCCACACTTCTTCAGATCTTCCTCACAATTTTTTTTTCTGACTTTTATTTTGAAGAGGCTTTCACATCCTCACTGATCAGCCAGGAATCTCCTAGAAGAGCCAAACCCAGTAGAAGGCTGAGAGTGGATAATAAATCCATGTAAGTTATATTTCCTCTGTTATGCTAAGACACTACATCTATAGGCTCTGGGAGTCTCCCTATTCTCTATTCTTTTGAAGTACTTTCTAGTTCAGGCCAAATGACCACATAGTGAGGCATTTTGAGAATTAAGTATATCACAGGCATAGCCTTCCATTAGTTATCTTTACGTGGTTATACTTAATAGGACCTCACTTAGGCTCACTGTCTTTGTGCCCCTGTGGTACCCTAGCCCTTCCTGTAGGTCCTGATCCCTTGTTAGATTTGGTGCTTTGGGCTAGAGGATACCTTACTTCTACTAACAATTTTCTAATATATCTTCAACCTCTGCTTTACTTCTTGAGAACTTGGATAACGCAGTTTTTAAATTAGGACTATGCTTTTTTTGTGACTCTATTCCTCATCAACCTAGTTAAATGCCTCCAGGTCTTTCTCATTCTTGTTACCTTTATCCAGGCTTTACCAATTCTATATGTTTAATAATAATTACTCAGAATAGCTGTACAGATCTTCCAGGCATCTTTCTCTAAGGAAAATATCCTTGAAGACCTCATTAACATTTTCCCTCTTTTGTTTCATCTTATAATCCACTTTTCTCAATCTTGCTTGTGACAGTTGGATGGATTCATGACTAACGATTCCTATACCCATGATTACATTCATGTCCTCATTCTTTCTGATCTAATTAAATTCACTATATGATTCGAATGACTGATAGAGGGAATAATAAGTGAGCTATTCTTTTACCTCTCCTGAAAGGCACGTTTGCCTCAGATCAATGGGGAAGTTACGGGTAGGACTAAGTGTTGCTCACACATAACAACAGTCAATTTTATTCATGTGTAGCTTTTACAGTGCAGTGCCACCAAGGAATGTTGCATGGGGAAATGTTCTACAAACTTTATTCACCATTGACATGATATGAAACCAAAAAGGTTGAGAATTCCATTTCAAAATATCCAAATTAACGTTTCTTAATTGTTATAACTTTTCTGTGATTGTCCATAAATGAAAATTTCCCATCACTTTAAAAATCTTTCCAAGTAGAAGTATTTGGACTATTGCCATTTGAATTTCCCAGGAAGTTTAAGTAGCAGCAAATTTGTCACAGTCCACATGGGAATACGGAAAACACAAGACTCTCCAGCAGGAGGGTAGCACTACAGAACATAGAACTATATAGGGTCTTCGTAGTTTATTAGCTTAGTGTTTTTCAAACAGGATTCTTTGGAAGCCTAGAGCTCTTAGAGGTACTGCAAGGGTAGAAACGGGGTGGGGGTAAAGGTGCAAACTCAGGGGTTGTTTTATTGTTATATTTTTACTTACAGATTTTGTACATGTGCATGTTCACAATTATCTGTATATCAGATACACCGATAATTTTAAGTCTCTCATATATAGTCATTTATATTAGCATTTCATTTGTGGAAAGTACTCCATTGAAAAAAATATGTTTGAAGTTCACCGATCTAGCTCACCTCCTTTATTTTACAGGAGAGTAGACCTGGCTATAGAGAAACTGGGTGGCCTCAGACACAGCAAGTTGAAAGTAGGGTGCACAAAAGGCTTTTTCAGGGGAATCTCATAATTTACAACTTTAAAGAGCATAACTACCTGAAATCCACTCTGTGCTTCCCTAGTTATATTTTAAATTCTCAAGGTATCTTAATCACTTCTCCTAAACACGATGCAACTCTAGGTCTATTATGTAACAGCTGTGATACAAACTTAGGTAACAGGATAGGAAAAAAAATCATCACATGGTAAAAACTCTGAACCAACCTTGAAAGCAGTTACTTTCCTAAGAAAGCCACAATGTATATTGGAAAGGCTGAAAGCATGCAAATTCCATTCTCCCCTTTATAAAAGCGTCGAAGATAAAACATACGGGATATAATATATTTCAAAGGTGACTTAAAACCCAATGAAACCTAATACAAAGCCTTACAGAGCTTGCAGAGAACAAAGTTAAACTTGCTAACTAACATAATGGGAAAGATGATCTATTCAAAACTAGGAGGCATTGACCTTTTGCTCTTTATTTCTCTATAACAGGAACAGATGACCTTATTTTCTACCAGTAGAGAACACGCTGGCCTAGAGGCTAAAACTACAAGTCTATCAAACAGCCATTTTTATCATCCAACATCAGCCCGAAACTTCATAGGCAACCAGGCCTCTAAAACAACTCCAATTTATTTCTTCAATCACTCAATAGCTAAAAAACATTTTAATGCATTTAGATGTAGTCACAAGATAGATAGTTTTAAAGTGATTAAAAAATCATAACTTTATAGGGATTTAATCAGGACTGTAAATAAGTTAGTGTGGATTGATTTTTCTGATATTGATTGAAGAGAGGCAGATAAGAAAAAATAAAGGACAACTAATCTAAAGCATTGCATCCTTACAGAAGCCAGTGAGCAAACTTCCAAAGGTAGCATCTGGCTTGGAGGCGTCTGAAGGAAAGTAGACAGTTTTGGAGAAAGTAGGCCAATGGGACAGAAAATAGATTTACATAAGATGAATTAAGATGATAAAGCCAAAAGATAGGTCCCAAAGTATTCTAAAGTCCAAAATGAAATTATCGGGTAAGGGAATAAATGGTAAATCAGCAGGTCTCTCTCATGGGAAGTCAACTGTTAAAAGGATGAAGCAGATTTTGGCATTTGAAAAGAAATGGAGGTTGGGGGAAATGGGTGGTTGAGAAGTTAAAACAGAAAAAGTGATCAGGAGAATTCATTGTCCCATGAGCTCTCTGGGTCCTGTATGTGCAGAGGCACGGGGAGAGAAAGGGTTACTTTTATTTGTTTTTATTGAGTAAATAAATATATATATGAAAGTGAAATACATACATATATATATATATATATATATATATATATATATATTTCCCCTATATTCCTAATCTATCATCTATATAGATTTTACTATAAATATAAATAAGTGTGTATAAAGTATTTGAATGATACAAGAGATAATAAAATAATAAAACTGTAATTACAGCAATTACAACCTCAGATCAAACAATTTAGAGGCAGCAGTGATATGCCCAATCCATTATATTATTAATAAGGCACATGTAAGATTAACAATGGGAGAGTTTTCTGTAGTATACAGTTAAATCTAGAAATTATTAGCATATAAAGAGAGACATTTATTTCTTACATAAAAAACATTTTGACCCCAACACCACACAAAATATATAAAATTAGATGTAATAATATACACATTCACAAATCAATATTAAAAATATATTGTAAATTTTGGCCCTATTTATTTATGAAAATAGCTTACACAATTTGTAAGAACAAAGTAGAATAGTTGTGGATAAAAACGGACTATGACAATCTCAGAGGAGTAGAGGATGTCAATGTTACTAGTCTCTTGAAGTGAATTATTGCCCATTGAACCCTGAATTTAGAAATTAGTCTTCCGGTACTTTAGGCAAAAAGAAAAATAGGTTGGTTAAATACTGTTTATTCAAGCATCAAATCCTGTTTTCACACAGGCAGTATAGAAATCACAAATTAATAAAATTCATTTATTTTATAAATTTTGAATACCCATTTATGTTAGAGAGTTATACTATATGGTAATGAATATAATGATTCTAAGTATTTTTCAGTATTTATTGTTTGACATAAAAGAACCATACACATTTTTCTTTAAATAAACTCAAGGAGGACCTTATTACATATACTGTTTTATAAGGAATCGTAAGTGACTTAAGAGACAATATCTACATCTATAATTTATTAAAACTCACAGAAATACCATTGAAGGGACAATTCTTGATTCTAGGTCACTGTAAAACACCAGTATAGTAACCACAAAAGTTTGTGCTAAATTCCTTATGCAAAAATTTTGAGTATTTATATGTGAGTTTCCCTGCTCATAAAATATATAATACTTTGCTTCGGCTTCCATCTTATCCCCAACCACCTGCCCTCACCATGCTTTTATTTTCCCCATCTGAAGTATGATTACTTCCACTTCAAAGAGGTAATCTTCGTTATTTACAATTACTAAGATAATATAAGATTAACCTCTGAAATAGCCATAAAAGTATTCTGTAAATAGCTACTTTAGACACAAAAGTTACTTTGTTGGAAAAATATTCCCTAAGGGCCATATGCTTACAAGCATATCAGGTCAATATAGGGGAAATAGAACAATAAAATATTGGAATTAATATACTTTTCACTAAGGTGAAAACACTAAAATTACCAGAAACACATAGTTACCAGGAAATATTATTGACAAAATAAAACATAAGCAACTTGATATGTATTTAGCCACATTGTTAAATTTGGGTTGGTCATATGATTAAAATATATAACATTATTAATTTCTCTAAATTAATTTCACAACTGTGCTAAAAGCCAAGGTATTATTTCTAAAGAAAATGACAAGGACTTTCAACTACCAAAATGCTTGCAAGAAAGGTGAGGAATTAAGCAACCAAATCAGACAGTGGAAATAAGTTTTCATTTCTAAACTTCCAACATATTTGCAAGTTTCTTTCCTCCTCTAAAAACTGTCACCAGATGAATCTTTCTAGTCCACATGGAGTTAAAAATATGAGCACCCCTGTTTTTAGAGCTGACAAATTGGACACAAAGCAGAGAACAAAACTGTCACCAACACCACGTTCTTTCTCACAAAGCCTTCACATCAAATCTAATTCTCGAACCTCGTCAGCAATTACTAAATACTCAAGTATTACGTCAATCTTAAAAGGGAAGACTGGAAGAGATGAGAGAAAAGCATGTTACCAAACTGCCTCTGTCGTCTTCAGGGAACTTGTAGACCGGGACCTTGGCTTCATAATAATACTCATTTTGAAAAAGAGGAGAAAAAAAAAAAAGAAATTAAGAAAGAAAAAAGGAGAAAAGTCTTCTGATTAACACAGTTCAGCTGTCTTTTCACAAATATAATCCACCTTCCAGGGAGGCTGCGTGAAGAAATCCAGGGTTGCTGGAGCCCAGCTCCTGCCCCCAGTCCGGAACATAAGGAAGCTTCGAAGACACCGGAGTCCTTCCCTCTTTCTTACTGAATTTACTCCAGCACCAGGCTGTTCGGAAGTGACAGTTCTTTTTTCTGTTTGCATTGCCAAGGGAGGAACTGAAGTTTGAATCTATTCTTCATCTGGTCACAAGGGAAACCAACACCGTAACAGAGCCACTTGATCTTGTCTTTTTTTGCAAATCCATAAACACAGGCTTAAAGTTTCCCAACAGTCTGAAAGTCCTCAGGTAGAGTGAAAGGAAAAGAAAAGAACCGCCAAGTCCGCTAACACCGGAGAGCTGTCAGGAAAGTTCCATTTCAGGAAGACCACAGGAAAACACTCCCCTCTGGGGAGCCGAGAAGTCAGCCCGGGAACAAAGCTCTTCACTGCGCCGGGCCCGCGCTTTACCTGCGAGTGTAATTTCAGTCGTGTCCTCTGCTTGGAATCTGACTCCAAGCCTTTGTGAATGAGAACTATCATTCAATCTCGCCAGGAAGAAACTATTCTTCAAGGGTTGTATGACGTCTGTAGGAAGGCAGTTCAAAACACCGCAGGGAAGTGAGAGAGGGGGAAAAAAAAAAACACCCAACCAGAGCGTCCAGCCCCGCCTTCTCCTGAATTGCTGAAACTTACAAAGCGAAGGGACAGACCAGCCCAGAGACAGGACTGTAAACCAGCCAAGCAGACCTCTCAAAACTTATAAAACCATTTCCTCCTCTGGGAAATGAGGTGTCTGTGTTATTCAGGGTAAGATTCACTGAGCACCTTTACAAGGAACACACTCCTTTGCCATTGAGTTAATTACCCTCTTCCAAAAAAAAAAAAAAAAAAAAAAAGTCATTTTCTCAAAGTCCTGTACTGAAAACTCAAATTCTTTGTCAGAGCCAAGTTGAGACAACTTGAGGATTTAGCAGCGGCGCCTCGGGAGCACAGTTAATGAAATGCCTTGCTTTGGGGCTGGTTGGATGCAAATTGCCTCTTAAAAAGTCCACACTGTAGCAGGCATCATGGCATCAGGTTGTGACAGAATGTTTAAACAGAAAAACTGAATGCATTATTGCTGGACAAGTGGCTACATGTCCTAAGCCTGCTCCTTTGCACAATGTTCTCTAAATCATTTCTTTTTGAAAATCATATGCAAATTGCATTGATTTCTATACACCAAGACCCTGGGTCTGCTAATTCCTAACTAAGCTCTTCAGTGAGAAATGAAGCTCACACCATTTCACCTTAACATCTCTTACTGTGAAGACCAATCCCCGCCCTACCTCCTACATCTGAAATAAAAGCTGTTCTATTTTAGTAGATATAATCCAAGCTGAATGCAACTTCTCCTAAGAGAAAGAACATTTGACCACCCTGGCTATCCCTTTGAACATTTGTACAAAGGAGATATATTCATCTGGGTGTGTCAACTTCAGTTATTTTGGATGTGAATTATCAAGCGAAAATAATTAAAGCATTCTGATTCCTCAAATGACATTAGTTAGTACGTTGGTGTTCTAGTCTGACGTGAACTTCGTATTTATTTAGCATTTGTAGGCAGGATGTTGGAGTGCAGTTGTGTCCCACCCAAAGGACTTGGAAAATTAATGTTGTGAGGCATCCCGCCAGAGGCTCTGGCTGCTTGTTACAGCAAATCCTTCAACTCCCCTTTGGTCACGCATCAAGGTGCATTGGTGATTTCGTCTCCTCTCAGTGGCCCCCAGGCCTCTGGAGGTACATGCCAATCAACTGGTTTCCATAATAGCCCATCTCCTGAAGCTTTTCAGTTTTCCTACGATTGCTCAGGAACTGTGGTGCACTCTCAGCTCTGTTGCATATTTAGTGTATTGACGGCACTTGAAGGCAGGTTAACAATCACATATTTTTAGGAATTCAGAGAAAGGTTTGTGAGACTACTCGTGTTTGAGGGGGAGGAGGCTCGTGGCAGGAGGTTTATCTTATTTTCTTCCTGCATTTTTAACAAGGGAAAAGGAATAAAAAACAAACTGAATAAAAGTAAAGCAATTGCCATTATTTATTTGGAGCACTGGTCTCTTCTATGTAAGGTTGCTATGTCAGGGGGAAACAATGACAACGATCACAGAATGCAATGTTGCTATTTCAAGAAAAAAAAAATGACAATGGTCACAGAATGTAATGTCTGAATATTATGCGTTGAACTCTCCTGAAATAACCAGCCCTGTGTTCTACCATCCCCCAGAAGGCTCTCTGTCCCAGTGAGATTACTTAGCTCAGGCCACTCCCTTCACTGTCACATAGCCTAAGAGGTAAGTGCTGCCTGGAGTGCTGTTCCTTACTTGCTCAATGTTCCATGCATTCCAAGAACCTACCTCTGAAAATCCTAGCCCGCTTATTGGGTATCTCCTGAACTCAGTATAACAGTCCCAGAAATACTAAGACATCACTTCTGTCCTCAAAGAAAGCAAGTTTAAGCGGGGAATCCGATGCTGTATACAACTAACCAGTGTTAACGTAAAAAAATAATTCAGGCCTGTAAAGAATTTTTGTGAATTTATTTGAGCCAAACTGTCGACGTATGCCGGGAAGCAGAACCTCAATGAATTGAGATAATGATCTGGAGACTGGAGGGTTACATTGGTATTTGTAAGTACCAATCAAAGGAAAGGGACTTGGGTGAGTTATATGAAATTCATTGGTGATTGTTTAAGGAGGTGGGATAAAGCAAAGTGGGGAAACCTCTGGGATAGCGTGAAAAGTGAAATGATGGGCATGTGCTTCTTTTACAGAGATGGATACAGGATACTTTAACGTAATTAGCAGTTGACAATTAACTTGTGTCAGGGTGCCATTTGTTGTGCCCTGAGGGGTCCAGGATAAAAAGGAAGTTACAGGTTACCCAGAAATCTCACAGATATGTTATCTTAGAGGCAAAAAGGCAAATGGGCTCAGTAAAGATCTAAGTTGATCTTGTCAGGGAAAATATCGGCCTAGGACATGACTACCCACTATAACCTGTTGGTAGTTAAATATTTAATTTTCAGACCATCTTTTGTGGTTACTTTAGGTCTCTGAGTTTGTAAGACTGCCAAGCCGGCCTCCCCTGAGCTTGTTAGGTTAGCATGTGGCTCCTTTCGTCCACACCAGAATACTCAACGCTTCTTGGATCAGTACATCAAGTTTGCTATTGCAGAGAAAGATGAACAATATTAGCAGGCCATTAAGATTTAAGTTTTTATCATGTTGCTTCTTCTCCTAATATTTAAGGTAGTGACAGAATAAAAAACAACACGAAGAGTACTTATTCAATATTACAGTGTTTTCTCCACTCTAAGGCAATTTTTTCACAGGAACATTTCTGAAATAATGTTTTGTAATCTGTGTCATATATTTTTTCCCCTTTGAAAAGCTACTCAGAATGGAGCAGATAAGGCACTACCCTCCACATTCCTCTTACTACACAAGTATATGATGGTGTGCAGGCTGACCAGGAAGCCAGGAACCATGTGGCCCTGGTCTGGAGGACTTTGAAGAACATGCATTTGATCCAGAGCTGCTATTATGGGTAGCGTTCCCTTGACATATTGCATTGTGTAGTGCTGTATAAACTTCTATTTGACTATTGTCACCACAGCATTTCTTTTTGTTTTGTTTTCATTTTTATTTATTTATTGATCTTAGAGGGAGAGGAGGGAAGGAGAGAAACATCGATTTGTTCCACTTATTTATCCATCTGCACATAATTTATGGCACCAAACCACTATGTCACATGATGTTTCCTGAACTTTAGTCATTTGGTCAAGACAGCTGCAGTTTTGCCATGTTGGCATACCATCTATGCTATTACTTACTTGACATTTTTCTTTAATGGCTCAAACTTAAATAATATAATTTCTTTTTAAAAATATATCTTTATTGATCTCAGAGAGGAAGGGAGGGAGAGAGAGATAGAAACATCAGTATTAGAGAGAATCATTGATCAGCTGCCTCCTGCACACCCCACACTGGGGAATCAAGACTGCAATCTGGGCATGTGCCCTTGACTGGAATTGAACCCAGGACCCTTCAATCCACAGGCCAGCGCTATCCACTGGTTCATAGGTCGATGTTCAACCACTGAGCCACTGCGGCCAAATTTAAATAATGTAATTTTTTAAGATAACTTTATTATTTTGAAATGCTCTGCCCACTTTCAAATCTGTCTTTTTTACAGATTACAAGAGATACCCTACACTTTTTAATTAGTCATGAGCAGATTTTTGAGAACCATGTCATAAACCAATAAAATATTTAGACCCGTCAAATGTGCTTAAATTCAGTACTACTGATATTTCAAATAACTTTTTAGGAAAAATGACCATGGAATTGCAATTACTTTTTTACAGTTTCCTGGTATTCTACATTGCACTCTAACATTAACAAGGACAAGTCACTTTGGCCCTAGCCAGCATGGTTCAGTGGCTAAAGCGTCGGCCTGTGGACTGAAGGGTCCTGGGTTCAATTCCAGTCAAGGGCACCTGCCCTGTTGCAGGCTTGATCCCCAATCAATGATTCTCTCTCATCATTGATGTTTCTATCTCTCTCACTCTCTCCATTCCTCTCTGAAATCAATAAAAACATTATATAAAAAAAGAAAAAGTCACTTTGAACTCTTATAGCATTTTCTTGTTATTGAGGAATAATATATTTTCCTTCAAGCATCTTTTCTTATCTTATTACACTAGCTAAGTATACAACTGGCCTTAAGGACTTTCCCATAGGCGTGAACCTCCTTTGAACTAAATTCCTTAATTTCTGAGGAAAAGCCCAGGGTAATATTTTGAAGGCTTCTGACCTTCAGATTTTCAACCTCTTTTGTAAAACATCAAGTTACAATAATAGCCGTCACAATTTTGATGTAACCCCTCTGTTTAATTTTGTTTTGTTGCCTGCCTTTGGGTGTTATGTCCAAAAAATCACCATCAAGATCAAAGTCAAGCAGCTTTTCCCTATTTTCCTCAAAGAGTTTTATGGTTTCAGGGCTTATAGCCATTTATAATGTCTTTAATCCATTTGAAGTTACTTTTTAGGAGTGGCATAAAATAGGGGTCTAGTTTCCTTCTTTTGCATGTGGCTATCCAGTTTTCCCAACACTACTTATGGAAAGAGATTATTCTTTCCCTATCATATGTTCTTGGTGTCCTTGTTGAAGATCAGTTGCCCATATAAGCATGGTTTTCTTCTGGGCTCTCTATTCTGTTCCATTGATCTACAGGCCTGTCTGCTTTTGTGTTGGTACCATACTGTTTTTTATTACTAGAGCTTTGTAATATAGTTGGAAATCAGGAAAGTGATGTCTCCAGCTTTGTCCACCTTTCTCAAGACTGCTTTGGCTATTCATGGCCTTTTTTTATTTCTATAAAAAATGTCATTGCAATTTTAATAGGTATTGCTTTGACTATTTGCATGAAACTAAAAAGCTTCTGCACAACAAAGAAAACTATCAACAAAATTATTTAGGGTTCTTCACACAATCCAATGTGGGGGATGAGGGACAGGGCACATCCCCAAACCAACAAGCAATTCTTGGAGACCAGCAGGATGTCTGAGAATTCAACCCAATCTGACACTATCTATCCAGAAATAGTATCAGATTCCATAGGGTAAGCTCTCAGTCCCAAAAGATTGCCCCTCCTCCTACCCCCTTCAGACACTGTTGCAAGTCCAGGTTGTTACCTGCGCTTCTGACAGACGGACTATAAATGAGAGGTTCCCATGACCCCCTCCTTGTGTTCTATTAGTTTTTGG